>OY735894.1:5806398-8206398 GCA_963506565.1 Tachystola acroxantha | reverse complement strand
TTACTGATACTTATGAATAGAGACTAAAATTAACACATTAGCCAATAAAGTTTTCACTACTAGTTAAACAGCGTACATGATAATGATAACTAAGTACCTATATCAATCAATAGTTTATTATATAGTTTTTACTGCTCGTTTCTTAATTTAAAGTGCTATTTTATATACAATAGTGAAAATTCTAGCCAGTCGTCCCGCTCGCTCTTACGCGACGTAGCATATGAACAACAGTGACAGTTGCGTTTAGGATTAGGATTCAACTTAGTGGCCGATACATAATAAGCTACAATACCTACCTATGTCATTTTAGTTAGCAGGACCTCGGTGGCGCTGTGGTAGGACACTGGGCTTACGTTGAGGAAGCCTGGATTCGAACCCCTAGCCGGTCATACCTATATTGGTATTAGTTTTCCTTATAATTTATATACCTACGATTAACCACAGTTTTGACAGTTCTTGTCAGTTTAACAGTTCTTGTCAGTTTGACAGTTCTTGTCAGTTTGACAGTTCTTGTCAGTTTGACAGTTCTTGTCAGTTTGACAGTTCTTGTCAGTTTGACAGTTCTTGTCAATAAGGCGCAGGTAGGTACCCCGATCGTCAAACCCCTCGGGCTTTTGGCCGACTCGACGACTAACAGTTTAGGTAAGTTGTCCACTCGACTTGTTTCTCTGTTAGATGGAATAAGAAACGAGTATATCCGCCAGAAGACAAAAGCGGTTGACATTGCTCATAGAATCAGTAAACTGAAGTGGCAGTGGGCTGGTCACATCTGTCGTAGAACCGATAACCGATGGGGTAGACGAGTTCTCGAATGGAGGCCACGAACGGGTAAACGTAGTGTGGGACGCCCCCCGACCAGATGGAGGGATGACCTTCGCAAAATGGCTGGCAGGGACTGGATGCAGAGGGCCGAGAGTAGGGTTGATTGGCGCGCTTTGGGAGAGGCCTACGTCCAGCAGTGGACTGATACGGGCTGATGATGATGATGATGATGTCCACTCGACCATCGGCCGAGAGATTTGTGGTCGACTTAACACCTACCTTTTTTCAAAAGGTGGCATCTCATATACCAATTAAAACATGTTGATATACTGTGATTACTTTATACTGTGCCCCTATCTGTGCAAAGCAAACAATGGAGCCGTCAAGTCGATATTGGATCATCACGAATGCCATTATAAGAGTTTTTTATTGGAAAACTTTCCCTGTCCGGACTAACGGACAGCCAGAGAGAATTGCGACTCGGCTCTTCGGGAGTGGACTCGATGAAATTTGGAATAGTCACTCTTTGGTTATCTTAACTTTGGTTCGCGAATTGGAACTTAGATTAGGTTTTCAAAAGAGTCTTTGGACAGGACTCAGGTGACTTGGTTCTTTATCTTAATCTATACATATAAGTCTGTAAAAAAGTTGTGTCTGTAAATTGCATATTTTTTGAAAAGAATAATTTTAATGTGTTTTAGGATCGATACTGATACCAAAACAATAATTTATAGAATTTTTGTTTGTTTGTCTGTGACTTTGTGCAAGGATCACGCCATAACTACTGAAGGGATTTTGATGGGAGTTTCACTAGGACACATCATAGGCCATAGCGGTATGTGATGTGGAAACAAGGATCCAGAGAGGAAGATCCTCCTGATCTCCTCCATCCTCTCCATCCTACTTCTCTACGCAAACGAAGTTGCGGGGTACAGTTAGTCTTCAATATAACAGGGTTTCAAGAAGAAATACCGAGTAGATTTTTTAATTATTAGGGCATGACCTGGCCATACGAACGTCAGTTCAACTAAAGTGTTTAGTTGGTGAGCTAAACACCATGGAATATGGAAATGTACATACGACAGCCAATTCGACTTTTAATTGAGTCATTCGAGACGGATTGTGAACAAAATAGTTGGCCAACTGATGTAAATGCCGGCAACTTTTAGTTGGTGGTTCAGTGTCGCAATTTGACGAATTTTCTGTTTTCTGCTATGCCTTATGGACGAAATTCATTATAGTTTTAACGGCTGGCTTAACGTGAGCTCTCGTTTATTAACGTCATAGACGTTTGATACTTCTAAGTATGAGCTCATGCTAGATACTCAAAACTGCATACGAATCTCGGTATAGTTATTTAACAATGATTCCCTTTAATGTAACTCTATTATGTTTTTGAGACGAGGAACCGAACCTGAGACGCTCGCACCATTAACATTGTGGATCCCAATTTTATGGTTGTACTCCGGGAGATATAAATTTACGATGTACGCCTGAACTATAAATCCTATTGTACAATCGACACTAACAAACACAAATCCATTGCAATATAATCTTTGTTACCGTCTCATAAAGTGTTACTTACGTCTGTATCTAAGTTTCTAAAAGCTAATCCAAGTTTCCATAACTAATTAAAGTTAATAAGGCAATTTGTGGGCTGACCTCACTCGTATGTCTCTAGGTGACACTCGAGGAATCTAGATTTCTTGGGGAGTAATAAATCTAGAAATTCGTTTTAGATGCTGTGGATTCTAAAATTGGGCATTCATCATCATCAGTCTATTTATATTGCCCCACTGCTCGGGCACAGACCTTCCTTTACATCGAGGGAGCTGGGGCCATAATCCACCACGCGGGCCCACCAAGAAAAAAAAATCTAAGGCATGTGAAATCCGCCAACCCGCACTGGGCCCGCTTGGTTGATCATGGCCCGAGCTCTCTCGATGTAAGGGAAGGTCTGTGCCCGAGCAGCGGGGCAATATAAATAGACTGATGATGATGATGATTTTTCAAAGATTGGCGGCGCTAGTTGGCTCATGGAAGGCCCTTAAAATGTATCCAATGTCAATCTTGTGATTAAAGCGCTGAAGCTCAAAGAAAACCTTGACATTTTCTGATGCGGTTAATCTCCGAACACTTCATAACACCTCCAAACCGTGTCTCTTGGAGTACTAATAACAGTTAGACCTTCCCTTAGCAAATAATTAATTCACCCCATAACGGGGAATTTACCCCGTAATAGGGGAAGTGGCAAAATTGGTCGGGAATTTGGTTTTATGGGAGTCTGCTGATGGGGCAGTATACCATAATGTTGCCATAACAGTTTAGTTTGAGTATTTTCCCTTTGGATATCATACAAATATACAGGCAGTGTGAATACCCCTGTCCTTGAATCAGAGTGGTATAATCGAAATCGAAATAAAAATTAATGAGATTGATGAATGTGGAGGAGGCAAGGGTGGTGTGCCAGGATCGCGGCAGATGAAAGTCCATCGTGTCTGCCTACCCCTACATCAGGCGTGAGTTTATAAATAAATAAAAACCGGCTAAGTGCGAGTCGGACTCACGCACCAAGGCTTCCGTGCAACGCAACTTACTTAAGGCTTCGTATGCGCGGATTTACAGATTTTCTATTAAGGCTACGGCTCTAACTACTTAAATTAAACGCCTGAAAAAATATATAGCAATCTTGGGGTGTCTATTTAGGGACTGATGAACCGATACACGATTGGACAAACTTCGCTGGATAGAAAAAAATCGCAAAGATACCCCTTCGATGTCTATTAAAATGAAAATTAAGTCTAAACCGAAATAGTTATTCATACAAAATATATATCAAAATGTAGGGTACTGTAAATACAAAAAAATCTGATTTTTGCTGGCAGCGCCTCAACTCCGTAACTACAGGTGTTGAGTTTTTTTGCGTTTTCATACAAAATGCGACAAAATTCGACATAAACGGCTGCATGAGGTTGCAAACTTGAGTATTTGGTATTAATTTCAACTTGATCCGTCCACGCGTTTCTGAGATATAGGTCTTGACAGACAGACGGACAACAAAGTGATTCTATAAGGGTTCCTTTTTTCCTTTTAAAGCACGGAACGAAACGGCTTCGCAGTTTATCGGCAGACTTAATGATCCCTTAACATTAAGTACTGCTATACAAAGAAACAAGTATATATATTTTTTATTTATTTATTTATTATTTATTTCTCGGCGTAGGTGGAGAGACGATATCGTTAGATACAGGGATGGGTGGCTGGAAGAGGCTCAGGACAGGGATGGATGGAAGAGGAGGGGGGAGACCTTTGCCCAGCAGTGGGACAATTTATAGGTAAACAAAAAAAAATATTTTTAAATAAATATATTTAAAACATTACTATTATAATAATACATTATTTTGATTGGCCACCAGCATCTTAAAACTTGAGAAGTTTGTCCAGATGCTGATATCCTCACACAAACCGCTGCATAATATCTATAACATAATATATTAATATATGTGTAGATATATAAAACTATTTATAATAATTTTTAAGATAAGTAATATTTATACATTTTCTTTTTGTTACTTTTGTTTTTAATATAAGTACATTTAGATTTGTTTATTTATCGCAAACTATCGCAAAGGTATTATTATTTACAAATATATTACGCTCGGTACAATATTAACTTATTTTCAGTGTGGCTTTATCTCATGTCAGCGTCAAATCTAATTCGACGTTCAAAATATAACTCCAGTAGAGCGTTAGCGACCAAAGTTTGTTGTAAACACATTACCGTCCTTCCCCGTACACGTCAAATTACTTCAGACAGTTTAAACCAATAACTTGGGAGTTAATGTACGAGCCGACATATTGGTAAAATGTGCTGTAAGAGTTATTTTACACGGGACGGGGTTTAGCCGGAAATACGACCGGTTTAAACTTGCAAAGTCAAGTCAAATCTCTTTATTGCAAGTAAGCACGTTGTGTACATTTTTACACGTCAACATAATATTTCTGAATTTAGATTTACACCACTTTGCAAGGAAAAGGTGCCAACGATGAGGAGTAAAAGAGGCAAAAAACTCTCAGCAGCACATCTTTCAAAATAATGATAATACAATGATTACTTAATAACTATACAGTACGTAACTATTACTATTGTTAGTAAGTTTATCCCTCATGCGGAACCGGCGACACACATCATGCATGTTCATCGTTTAATTTATAGGTATATTGTTTATTATATGTATAAAAGGTGATTTCTATGATTTCACCATACTGTCATTCGCGAACATTTTCTGACGTGATATTAAACACAAATCATCCACTGTATACAGTTTCTCGCCATTTTCAAAAGCCGACGCTATACATTATTGCCATGTTTTTGCAAGTTTTAACAAACGATACGCAGCAATGCATGTCGTCAAAAATGTCAAAATGGCAATTATAACGAAAACCATTGAAGTCGCGGTCACTTTTTTTAGTACGCTGTTTTTTCAAGCCGTCAATTTGTTTTTAAGCAACAATTGCAATTGCTGCTAATTGCAATTGTCGCTCAAAAACTAATTGACGAATTGAAAAGCTTTCGTTAATTTAATTTCTTTCATCATCATTATCGTTAGTATTTTTGTAATGTCATCACTGCTCGGGTACAGACCTACCATTACATCGAGGGGGCTCGGGTCGGATTTGTAGAGACCGGATGGCAAGAGTCAGGCGGCTGTGTTACGAAAATCTAACTTCTAGTTATATTACAAACTAATAGTTGTTATATACATATAAACGGATTTAAAGCCTGACACATATAGTTGCACCGCATGCCCCGCCCCCTTTTCTCCCATCGTTAACCTCCAGTATGTAGCGATCTGTAGCGATCACTACCGAAAACTAGCAGTAAAGGGCATGCGGTTCAACTGGCCGCAGGCCGCGCGTGTATGTGCCAGGCCTTATCAGTTCCTTATAATTTGTCGATTTCAACAAAAGATGTGAGTGGTATCCGTTTATACTTACATAATAATTTATAGTGATGGTTAACTACTATAATTATAAAATTAATAGTTGCTGCGCGATTAAACATACGCCTCCTTGGTACACCTAGCTAAAAAGAAAAGAAAAACGAAGATCTGAAATCGGAACTTCACGGTCCGGATCCGGTAAAAAACCGTGCCGTCCAACCGTCTCGTGAACAAAGACACTAAGACAATTGGTTTAACTCAGAATAAATAACAACGATCCTTCAACGTTGGCCGACCGCACTTGTTTGGCAAATCGACGAATTCTGGGTGTGGTGCCAGTGTCGGCGTAAAGCGTTAAATGTAGCGGGGACCTGACTTCATAAATGTCGAGCTACTTCTAGATTGTGGACCCATTAGGCATTACTGTACCAAATTTCAAAACTACATAGATTTTTGGCTTAATTTACGTACGAATTTCATTAAAGGAACACTTGTTAAGAAGGCGTATTACAGGATAGATGACTATTTAAACGATGAACATGCATGGTGTGTGTCGCCGGTTCCGCATGAGGGATAAAGTCTAGATTACTAACAATAGTAATAGTTGTATAATACCTAGTTATTAAGTGCTGCTGAGAGTTTTTTGCCACTTTTTCTCCTCAGCGTTGACACCTTTTCCTTGCAAAGTGGTGTAAATGTAAATTCAAAAATATTTTGACGTGCCAAAATGTACACAACGTGCTTACTTGCAATAAAGAAATTTGACTTTGACTTTTTGAAAGTCCTAGGGTCCTCGATCATGCACGGTCGATGGTCCTGGTCGTCGGGTATGCACAAGCATATCCTCATGAATCATGACAAAAGGTTCCTCGGTGTTCCTCGGTCAACTAAACATATATCTATCCTCTTCTTTCTTTCGAAAAGGAAATATACACGCATTTATCGAATGCTATTACAACGATATAAAAAAACATAATGAGGAAACTGCATTACTACAACCTGATACTAAAATTGGTCATTTGTAATCGACCAATCCGCGCCGAGTACTTATGGTGGATGGTCCAAGCTCCCTCGATGTAAGGAAAAACAGTGTCCCAGTGGGGAAATAAAGTAGGCTGTTGATGATAACAGAGATCTGATAACATGTGAAATCTTTTGATATAGACTTGAAATCTTTTTGAGTAGTAAAGTTTTTCCCACACAGGCGCGATCTGCACACGGCCTGCGGCCAGTTGAAACGCATGCCCGCCCCATTTTCAATCATTCCTTTCAATCCTCTCTCAATCCGTTTACGTGGTGCATGCGTTTCAGCTGGCCGCAGGCCGCGAGCAGCGTGCAGTGCCTGTGTGGGAAAAACTTTAATCCGCTAACGCTCTTCGCTTATCGCTCATCGCTCGCACTCGGCCCGCATTCTGACAATTTTATTGCAAAAGTTTGGATACGAAGTGGCGGAATTCAGGCTTAAAGTGGCAACTTCGCCCATTTGTACGATACAAATTGTACTAAAATGAATTGAAAAATATTCCGTTGAGTCTGTAATCATTGTTTATTCTCATTTTTATAGCTCCCAAGGTTTTGCGGGGTTTTGAACCCTAGTTGGCTCATGGAAGGCCTTTAAGGGCGGCTGAATCGATTCGCTTTTAGGGCCGTCTGAAGAACTAAGGTACTTAATATAATATATCAAGGGTATTTGGGCTTTGATAGTTTCGTTCTTAGAAGAAACTAGCTGTACCCCGCAACTTCGTTTGCGTAGAGGAGGAGGATGGAGGAGATCAGGAGGCAGATCTTCCTCTCTGGATCCTTGTTTCCATATCACATACTGCCATGGCTTATAGCCTATGAGCTGTCCGGATATTTCAGCTATCTCCTAGTGAAACTCCCATCAAAATCCCTTCAATAGTTATGGCGTGATACTTGAACATAGTCACAGACAAACAGACAAAAATTCTAAAAATTAGTGTTTTGGCATCAGTATCTATCCTAAAACACATTACAATTATCCTTTCCAAAAAAAATTACAGTCTTATTATATGTATAGATTGCGAATATGCCCCTTTATCATTTGTCTATTTTAAGTCCCCACTGCTCGGGCACAGACCTTCCCTTACATCGAGGGAGCTCGGGCCATGATCCACCACGCGGGCCCAGTGCGGGTTGGCGGATTTCACATGCCTTAGATTTTTTTCTTCTACGACATGCAGGTTTCATCACGATGTTTTCCTTCACCGTTTTGAGAGCACTCGGTAAATGTACGTAAGTTTTTCCGTCGAAAAAACCGAGGATAACTCATTGGTACATGGCTGCCCTAGCTGGGAATTGAACCTGGTACCTCCATATTGCAAGTCCATTGACCCAACCACTGAGCCACCGAGCTCTCAATGCGGATAGGCGGATTAGGTAGGTAAACATGTTTTAGATTTTTTATTTACGCCATGCAGGTTTCATCGCGATGTTTTCGTTTATAGTTTTGAGAGCATTCGGTAAATTCCTTTGAAAAAACTAACCATTTTCCTAGCTAGTTTGATCAGTTATTGATGACAATTATTTGCTCTGAGTTATCAAAACCGTATTTATTTAGCTTTGTTTTTCTTTCTTTTCTCGTATGGTTAAATCTATTTGTCAGAGTTATTCAGGCCGCCCGTAGGCGTCTGACGTGGCCTAACGACTGCTGTCAAGCGACAACAACCGGGACCAACTGCTTAACGTGCGCCCCGAGGCACGGAGGGGCTTAGAAGAGGTACTGACCTTTTTTTTCGGGGGGAAAATCATCTAGATATCATGATACCTCCTTGCCACGGGGAGGCGAGGAAGGTTATGTCGGACTCTTACCGACTAAAAACCCCTCGGTGTTCCGTCTCGCCGCCCTATAGCGGAGTCACGGGGAGACTTGCGAATTACTTCCGCGACTGACCTCGAGCAACGTTGCTTAACTTGTACGATCCCTTTCAACGTCTACTCGCGACTGGACTGCGTTTTAGCTAGAAAAAGTAAATTCAGCTGCTACAGGAAGGAAGCTCTGTTTTTTTCAGTTTTGTTGGATAATTCATTCAAGAGATGCGACGGGTTCGCGGCAGCCCTAACAGCATCCTAAAGGGCATTGCGGATACCATGGACAGTCCGATTCTGAGCCACTGGGTACACTGACATGTCCCGGGGTCTCGGAGTCGGGCCTAAGTCGCATGTCATAGCGCGTAATACACCTCGTGTAAACACTAACATAGTTTTAAGTACTTACTAACACTTTTATGGTCTTTGTGACTGCAATAAATCATTTGAATTGAATTATATTTTACGCTTTTTCTAAGCTTCAGTAACCACACCCTAAACTCTTTAAACCTTAACCTAAAACACGAATCACAAAACCAAAGGGTAGTAACCGTTTTGCTATTAATTTTATGGTTCAATTCATACAGTACAAGGGCAAACTATTAAGGGCGGCTCAATCGATTCGCTTTTAGGGCCGTCTGAAGAACTAAGGTACTTAAGGGCCTTTCATGAGCCAAATGAGAAAAAAATTAAGAAATGCTATTTACAAAATGTTTATTAGGATGAATACTATTTTTCAATATACAATACATAGCATGGGTAGCCGCGTCTTCATGTCTTCATCCAGAGGAGACACCGTAGCGTCGTCGCTCTGGACGAAGCAGCTCGACAGTAACGTTCACTCCCGAGCTCGTAGTGAGACTCTTGACCAAAGCGCCAAACTTCAGATCCTGCATGAATCCTCCAATAACTTCACCACACTGTCATTCGCGAACATTTCCTGATTAATTTAACGTGATATTAAACACAAAATAACCACTGTAAACATTATAATGAAAATTATAAAACAATTTTGCAACCGTCGTTTCCCGTTTTTCAAAAACCCTCTTGCATGGCTAAATGAGGAGTCAATTGTTTTTTTTAACTAGTGTTGGCCCATTGCGCTGCTCGCGTGGCAAAGTGTTTTCAATATAACAGCCCAACAGGCAACATTACAATTGTAAGGGCAAATAGGTTAATGGGGCAATCGCGTGAAGAATTAGCCTTCAATCTGAAATATAAAGGCTTTTGTAGAACCCGTTGTAAATCAGTTCAACTGATTAAAAGAGTTGAGCTTATCAATTGAATTGGTTCTTTAGAATTTTGGATGACAAGGTTTTAAATAAAGTTTAGAGTACCCTAGACAGCGTAACCTAGTATGACGTAACCGATCAGCCCCCTTACATTTAACTCTTATAGCAGTATTACTTTCATAATACTTTGTTACTTCGTACAATGTCGACCTTAATGAGCTTACTTTAAGGTCGTCATTGTACGAAGTAACAAAGTATTATGAAAGTAATACTGCTATAAGAGTTAAATGTAAGGGGGCAGATATGGTGTCAGCTACGCCGTAGCTGTGGCTACGGCCCGTAGAATTAATAAATCACTCTCAGCCATTGATCTCCTATAAACAACTAGATACACAGTCTGCCTTCTAAAAATGTCCGAGCGCAAAGAAGGTCCAAACGGATGAATGATGAGTCATTTGCTTTATTGGACACTAGCTGTACCCCGCAACTTCGTTTGCGTAGAGGAGGAGGTTGAAGAGGATGGAGGAGATCAGGAGGCAGATCTTCCTCTCTGGATCCTTGTTTCCACATTACATACAGCCATGGCTTATAGCCTATGAGCTGTCCGGATATTTCAGCTATCTCCTAGTGAAACTCCCATCAAAATCCCTTCAGTAGTTATGGCGTGATACTTGCACAAAGTCACAGACAAACAGACAAAAATTCTTAAAATTAGTGTTTTGGCATCAGTATCGATCCTAAAACACATTACAATTATTCTTTTCAAAAGATATCCATGTTAATGAGACTCTAGGCATGTCATAGTGTCCTGGTACTTTTAATGCAACTTCATCATCATCATCAGCCCGTATCAGTCCACTGCTGACTATTAATACGGGCCTAGGTAACTACAGGGTTGCTACATAACTTATAGTATTACGAAATAGTAAAATGCAACCACCGTTGTATAGCCGTTAGGCCGCTACCCATTGTATTGTTGTTTTCTATATAATATTTCCAAAACATGACATCAGTTTACGGCCTAATGGCTCATTACATTGATTACACGCGATATCGCTCGCATAAAATATTAATACGCGTCCATTATATCCGTGGGCGAATGAAACGGACCGGATCGAATGTGTCCAACTGATTTGTCGTTCATTCATTGTGAATGATTCGGACATATTGTGTGGGAGTATTTATTAGATATAAGTACGGTGGAACACAGAGAAAGCTGAAATGTTTATAAATCATGTTCTTCTTCTTCTTATGGTGCCGTCTTCTTACGAAGGTTGGCGATCATTACGTCACTCTGCACTCTCGACAACGCCGCATGGAATAGAGACCTGGTAAACGGAAACTCCAGTATCTAGGCCACATAATGAGGAATAAAAAGTACGATCTTCTACAACTGACTCTTCAGGGAAAGATCCAGGGCAGAAGAAGGCCGGGTAGAAGGAGAATATCATGGCTCAGGAACTTACGCCAATGGTACGGCAAGAATAAATCATGTTAGATATTGGTAATTCGCTAGCTGTATCTACGGCGTTCATTGCCACGGCTAGATAGATACTCGTATAGATTCAATAACTCGGAATGATATTATTTATGGTGGCGGTTAGCGCTGGCATCCGCGCGACTGTTATCGCCGCTTTTATGGCAGGTTGCTGTAACATTTGACCTTTGACATCACTGTACGGCGGAACACAGAGAAAGGTGTACAGGAGAGTTTTTAAGGTTGAGATTTTCTCAAAGACAACTTGACCTATTGCAAGAATTCGTTCACTGTTTGATAGATTAAAGTTAAGCGTATGTAACAGTAAAAGGATTATTAAATTCGGTCCAGTAGTTTTTGAGAAAATCTCAACCTTATTGAGGCTCCCTGTATACTTATCTCTGTCTTCGACTGTACATCTGCTGGAATCTAACTGATGGATATCTCACCCGTCTCACCTCTCATGTTATTAGTAAGCAAATGACAATGCCAGATTCTGCCCCAACATCAACTTCATGATGTACAAGATAACGAATAAATGTAAAAATATCTCCGTTTTTTATTAAAATTATTGGTTTAAAATAAAGTATTGTACGAAGTCGAAAAAACAGCTTAATTAAGAATTCAGTATGCAATATAAAACCTGTAATAAGTCCCCAACAAAATGATAGGTACAGCTTTAATGGTCTCGTAGTTTTGTAGGTGGGGCAAAGCTCCATTGAATGTGGCAATGTAATATATTTATCTTTTTGCATGTGAAGTTAGTATATGTAGGTATAAGTATTTAGTAAGGGAACTAAAGTGTTAAAGAACACTCGAAAAACATAACCCTCCTAGCGCAGTCCGATAAAAATAGACTGTTGATAATGAATGAGAAAGGAGAGTTACACGCCCACTTACAAACACAACATCTACCAAACTCTACAGTAGAGTCGCTACTACTAGCTAGTACTCTAACAGAAGCGGCACTCAATTCCCTGGATAAATAAGCAGCCGTCTAATTTATCTAGAGTCAACTAGAGTGGCTAAACAGCCCGTAGCGTTTAAACTGAGCGTTAGAGTCGAGCAACTTCGCAATTAAGTAATCGGACACACGGTTGGGAAGAATGGAGAACATTGAAGCGAACATGTTTGTTGATTGCGATGGTCTTAAACTTTAATTGTAATTATTTTAAAATACGTGATGTTGAAAGATTTTTGCCACTTTTTCTCCTCAGTGTGGGATTTTTTATGTGCAACAATGTAAACAACATACTTGCATGCAATAAAGAGATTTTATTCTGATTGACCTCGAAGCTGCAAAGCTTACGAGTTAATGACTCTTAGTATACAGGGTGTAACGTAAATGGTATATGAAGCCGAAGGGAGGGTGTTCAGTATCGGTAACTGAGCAACTTGAGTTCTACGACTTTTCGTAGAACAAAATTATTATTATTATTTTGGCAAATGGCACTGTTCCGCTGTTCAACAAGAAAAAAATTTTTGCTTGTTGAACAGCGGAACAGTGTTACACAAAATTAAACTGTGTTTGCTGAAACTTTTTCATCTCGATATCGTGTGTTTATAACTCGGGTTTAGTGTCGCCGAGGCGGTGAGGACGTTTTACTTTTTATTTTTATTATTTTACGGTTACACGGTTTTTCAGCGGTTTAGAGGGTTCTTTTGTGTTTTGTTTTTAGTTGTTTTGGCAAGGTCGTTTCGCACTAAAGTTTATATTAAATTTTTACGGCAGTACGAAATGAAAGAGAGAGAACATACTGTCAAAATTAATGATGATTGAAACAGGTGAAATACTTGCTGGTAAAAAAACCATAAGTCGTCCCACTGCTGGGCAAAGGTATTATTCCTTTTCCTCCACCTATCTCTGTCCTGAACTATCCATCCCTAATTATGTATTTTATTAATGGACTCGACAGTTCGTCATTTGCCAATGTCATGTTACAGAAAATTCAATATATAATAGTCTTCTATCTTCCTCCAGAGGAGTCGCACTAGCGTCTTCACCCTGGGCAGCCGCGTCTTCTTGTCTTCATTCAGAAATCAGAGGAGTCGCCGTAGCGTCGTCACTCTGGACGAAGCAGCTCGACAGTCGCGTTCACTCCCGAGCTTGTAGCGGGACTCTTGATAAAAGCTTGAAACTTCAGATCTTGCTCAAATTATCCAATAAATTCACCATACTGTGTTAATATTATGTATATAAAATACATAGTAATAACAACTCGAGTATTTTTATTCGCTTAAAAAGCCTAGGAGGGTCGAGTATCTTCGAAGATTTCCCCTTAGCCAACAAAAAAGGTCCACAGGTGTGGACCGACTTGTTAACAAGACTTGTCAAATTTATTTAACGGTCAAATTGACACTTTATGCTAATTTATCGATTTAGAAGCGAATCTAATCGACATTTTGACGAATAGTCGAATGTTCTTCCGCGACATAATTATATGGCGATTAAAGTAATTCGATTTTATAGTATATTCAAAGAGTATTTAGAAATGGAGTGTTGTTTGCGTTGGATCGCCGTTCTTGTACGGACAACAGCAGATCAATGGTAACACTTGCAGTACGAATTCAACTCTTATGACGCAGACAATAAGAATGGTCCAAAGTATTACACTTGATCTGCTGTTAGCTGTACGTATTCTTATGACGCGTCCGACACCTAGTCTTTTGTATGAAATGAGATTTATTTGAAAGACTGTTGAAGAGGATTTAATTAGGTAGGTACAAATTGCACTTTAGTTGCATGTTTCACCAATGTATTTGGTTGGGAGACAATTTGCAATCCTTGTAGAAATTACAATGCCAGAAGTATTGGCATTTGTAATAGCTAGGGTAGTCAGTTATACTGAAGACAATGTACCGTGCAGTGCATCTAATCAACCGTGTATGGTGATCAAATAGGTATTATGGCCGTATTGCAAGAAACAGTTTGTCCACATGATAATTGTAGTCAGCTGGTAGACATTTCGTAAGGATAAGTGCGTCAACATCTACTACATATTGTAAATTATAATCGTAATATTATAAGTGTGTGACCAAGCTTTTACGTCAAAGTCAAATTTCTTTATTGCAAGTAAGCACGTTGAGTACATTTTTGCACGTCAATTTATTATTTAACTACTTATTAGAGTAATTAGGATTGGTTAGTTGTCCAATTTGGCCCACGCCACGTAGAGAAACATAAGTGTTGAAAGCAAAGTTACCATGCATGATGTAGGTAATGTTGATAGGTACGTGTTTATTGGCGTCTCCATTCTCAATACTCTCAAAGATTCTTGTGTAGCTGTCGGCTTCATTTAAAATAACGATAATTTTGGTTTAAGTGATTTTTGCTGTTGAATGTTTTCGATTAGTAATTTAATGGATACTAGATGCATACCAATACCTACCTTTATTTCTGGATATAAATTAATATACACTAATAAAATATATGTTTGTTTCAGGTAATATATATTTAATCCAGCATCATTGGAGAGTGAGATCTATGGTAATTAATAGTTTTAATGATTTAAAATAGACATTTTTTTAATTATCCCAAATCGAAATGTCTATAAATAAATATGTACGTATAAATATAATAGGTATATATATATATATTGAATGCATTGATCCCAATAAGTAAGTTAGTACGTAAGTTGCTCTGACGAGCAAGGTTAAAAAAAATCTCCGAAAATCATGTCAAGCCAAACAAAGGCTTCGACAATCTTGTCGGAGGTATATGGGCGAAACATGCGCCTAAAAACATCGAGATGTCGCATACAATTTTAGTATGAGCGCATAGAGACGAAGCGGGGGACAGGGGTGCCGTATTAAAGAGATGCGTCCATGTCGATAATATCTCTAGGTTACACGTGGTGCGAAGCAATGTTGAGCTGATATGCTAGCAGACACGGGCGCCTCCTTCCGGGGCGTCCTGTTACGTCCATGGGGTAAGTGGTCTATGGTTGTATTGGAAAGCTTGCAAAGGCACCTTCCAAGCAAATAGTCCAATCATTCTATAACACCTTGTACAGTCGACGACAGAGATAAGTATACAGGGGACCTCAATAAGGTTGAGATTATCTCAAAAACTACTGGACCGAATTTAATAATTCTTTTACAGTTACATAGTTTTCACTTTTATCTATCAAACAGTGACTGAATTTTTGCATTAGGTCAAGTAGTTTTTGAGATAACGTTAACTTTAAAAACTCTCCTGTACACCTTTCTCTGTGTTCCGCCGTACAGTGATGTCAAAGGTCAAATGTTACAGCAACCTGCCATAAAAGCGGCGATATCAGTCGCGCGGATGCCAGCGCTAACCGCCACCATAAATAATATCATTCCGAGTTATTGGATCTATACGAGTATCTAGTCGTGACAATGAACGCCGAATTATTAGACACAGCTAGCGAATTACCAATATCTAATAATTTATTATTGCCGTACCATTGGCGTAAATTCCTGAGCCATGATATTCTCCTTCTACCTGGCCTTCTGCCCTGGATCTTTCCCTGAAGAATCAGTTGTAGAAGATCGTACTTTTTATTCCTCATTATGTGACCTAGATACTGGAGTTTCCGTTTACCAGGTCTCTATTCCGTGCGGCGTTGTCGAGAGTGCAGAGTGACGTAATGATCGCCAACCTTCGTAAGAAGACGGCACCATAAGAAGAAGAATAACATGATTTATAAACATACTACAGGGTGTAATGTAAAGGGTATATGAAGCCGAAGGGAGGGTGTTCAGTATCGGTAGCTGAACAACTTTTGTTCTACGACTTTTTGATTTTCGCGAATTTTTGACTTTTCATACATTTCGTACTGGTCAGCTAGTCGATTTGTATGGGACATGAATTTATTTTATTTTTATATTCGAAAACTTGAACCTGCGACCTTGTCATTCCGTGACACGCTCTTACCAACTGAGTCACCACAGGCCACGCCACGCCCACCGAAAATCTTCATCGCTTTATACATACTTAAATTCCTGCCCACGGCAAGAATTTTTTCATCGTATTCTAATCTAAAATAATTATTAAATTCGGTCCAGAAGTTTTTGAGAAAATTCCCACCTTTTTGAGGTCCCTGTATACTTATTGTCTTCGTGTGTACAATCAACAATGTTAGTCGTCAGCCAAAAAAGATCAATTTTTGACCATTCCAAATGTATCGTCGAGGTGATGCGTCGCGCGTGTGATCATAAAATACCCAATTTGTCAGAAGGGCTATAAAAAACATAATTTGTGCTCGACGCAGCGGGACGGTGCGAGATAAAGCTAGTTCACACTGGTTACTATAGCTGCTGCAGATAAATAACTATACAACCCTGGCTTTTATTCGTCAAAATTAAATGCTTGCGACATAGACTACAATATTTCTGCACAGCGTTTATGTAAATTAAACTATTTGGAGAAAAATGAAAATTATATTTACCAAAAATTCAACTATCAAAAAAAATATTAATTTGATATGCATCGTTAGTGCTTTAGAGATTTTTATATTTTAATGTAGGTATTTTTAATTTTTGGCATCGATTTATTTTTCACTGGAATTTGACCTAATGGTCATTTCTAAGGTCATTGTGTGTCTTGTAACATAAGTTAGTTCAATTTTATAAAACCTTACCAATTTATTATTTATCATGAGTACAACGCCCAGTTTCAATTTGTCGACTGAATTCAAGGACACCTAGTTCTTCTCGTTTGGTTTAGTAAAGATGCCTGCTTCCAGTAGTGGACTGACACGGGCTGATGATGTTTATAAAAAATGTAAAACTATTAAATAGGTATATTAAGTTGTAGTGCCCTTGCAGGGTTCATGTGAGAGTCATTAAAATGTAACACCATGTATGTACCACATGAAGCAATAAATTGATTTGATTTGAAAAACGCTGCGATACATGTGGTCGATGTGAAACACCCCTAAACCTTTAACATCCTCGGAATCTACTCAGAGGCACTGTCATCGCCGCCCCCCGCCGCGCGATCCAATAAAACCTCTCGATTTTGTTCTAATCGATTCCGAACGTAATCGTAAATTACGCATCGATTTAAAATATTGACCATCTGACCTGGTTTCTTGTAGAGATGACCCGTGCTACGGTTTCGGTAATTTTTGTCCAAATAATTGGGGGCCAATAATTTTGTGAGTCATTTTGATCATAATTTTACCAAATGGTATATGACAGGATCATTTTAAAATATATAAATATATAATAATATAAAAGTAATCGCGCAGAGGCTGAGCCTAGCCATCCAGTGCGGGAATGCCGCCAGTGTGATGGGCTCCCCTCTTGGGGCCGAATTTTTTAAACTGTTTTTTGGCAAGGTTTTTTTTTCTAGGTAGTTTTAAAGTATTTTTAGGTAGTATTATTAGTTTGTTTAGTATAGTTTTATTTTGACATTGTAATTATTTAAATTGAATAAATGTTAGTACTTAAAAGTAATCAAAACTTGAAAATAATAAAAAATCGTTGAAGAAGTCGTTGACAATCAAATGGTAGGAATTTAAACCTATTTTCTATGCTTTTAATCACAGTTACTGTGGTAGATTTAAGCTCAGGCAAGGACCTAAAACATGTTATATTATAATCGTACGATAAGTAACTACGACATATTTTAAATTAGTAAGTATTGTTCGATTTAATTTTTTGTTGCATGCAGATACGCCATGAAAATCGGAAACTGTGGATATTTAAAAATTTTAACCTGAATATAGTGAGACTGCAGGATATAATCCTGCCTGATCATAACCACAGATAACTAATGCCCCGAAAATTTTAATTATGGTTTCGGTTTCAAAAATACCTTTTGCCTGCTCTAATTTCTTGTTCAATTTTACGTAAAGCTCCGCGTCTGCCCTAATGGGTTTATAGGGATTAGAAATACGTAAAAATGCAAATTGGGATTACACTTAATACTTTATTTTAAGGTTCTGTTACATTATGCAGTGTTCTTTACATTTATGGCGTAGTTTGAGAGCTTAAGTTTACATTTTTCGGGTAATTGATTTGATTTTAAGATTGTTTACAAAATTGTTAAAGACATTATTTAAATTATTTTAATTAATGTTTTTTACCCGACTAAAGCAAAGTTGAGATTTTTTTGGGTACCTATATGATTTTTGTGAGCATCCATGATTTTTATTAGCAGTTAGCATTCAAGAAGTCCTGTTAAAGTTTGCGCCAACGACCTTTTTTTCTATTTTTCGGCAAAAATCTGGCTTTGACAGGACGTGATCTCTAGTAAAAATTGTTGATGCTAACCTTTAGGTAGCCAAAATGATTTTATGGGGTTGCTTTTGTGTTTAATGTCACGTTAAATTAATCAGAAAATGTTGGCGAATATGTTGGAGTTTTCGAATATGTAAGATCTGCAGTTTCGAGCTGTGGGGTGGGGAGTGAACGTGACTGTCGAGCTGCTTCGTCCAGAGTGACGAAGCTACGGCGACTCCTCTGGAGGAAGAGAGAAGACTATGATACAACTCTTTGACATTATATCAAAGTAAAAGTCAAATTAATTTATTACAAGTAAGCACGTTGTGTACATTTTTGCACGTCAATATATTTTTTTGAATTTACATTTACACCACTTTGCAAGAAAAAGGTGCCAAGGCTGAGGAGAAAAAGTGGCAAAAAAAGCTTATAATAATAACTAACAAAACAATATCAATAAAATAAAATAATAACATCAAAGATTTAATTAAAGAGCTTGATTTTTTTCGACCAATCATTTCTAAGCAAAGAAATATGAGTCCATGAATTAAAAACTTAATATTTTCCCCATTAATCCGGTCTCATACATAATGTATGTTGTATGATGTATGGGTGTGTCACTTGCGGTGTGGATTACATTTCATAAGTCGTGTGATGTGATGAATTGCGGGCAGGAATGACTTAATAACCAGATATTTGATAGTGGAGGTTACAACTGTATATAGGTGATACTAGTTGAATCCCGTGACTTCGTTTGCGTAGAGGAGGAGGATGGAGGAGATCAGGAGGCAGATTAAAATTATTGTGGCGTATTTTGTTATAAAATCTTCATTTTTACGGAAATATATTTTTAAGAAGTAGACGCTACTTCCAAACAATATATACAGTTTTTCAAAATCAGTCACCATGCCTATTATCTCTTTATTGGAACTCTGCGTAAATTTTACATCGCCAATTTTATTTACATTCTCATTTACACCACTTTGCAAGGAAAAGGTGCCAACGCTGAGGAGAAAAAGTGGGCTTAATTCAATTCAAATACACTTCATTGTACATAACACAACAATTACGGAAAAAGATTACAGAATAATATAAACATAATGTACAATTTTGGCGGCCTTATCGCTAAAAGCGATCTCTTCCAGGCAACCAACTATTTAGGGAAATTAAGAATTTTAAATAGCGAGAGGTAGAGCTAGAAATGCAAGAAGAATAAAAAGAAAAACAATCAAAAAATAAATGGTATTCACAGAGAGTAGGAATAATACAGCTACATATAAAGGGATAAATAATAATATTACAGTAATAATAGTATTGCTTATATACGTAATTACATATGTCATCATGAAATTATGAGGCAATTCAAGTGATAGGCATTCATCAAAATAATGTGAAGATACTGTCGTCAGATAAAATGATACGCCATAAAATGTAACACTATATTTCTAAAAAAATCTGTGAACATTGGATCTTTTTACAACTCTTGACACATTGCATTATTTATTTATAAACAAACTAACGGCATCGTAAACAAATATTTTATATAGTTATTGCCCATTCAAAACTAAACGCCTAACATAACTGGAAACATTTCATCAACCAATCAGTTTAAAGATAAAGTTCAATTTTAAATGGCCGGTTTAAGATTATGGTCAAAAGTGCGGTTTTGAACGCAATTTGTTAAACTGATTCGGTGTAGAAAGTTTCTTTTAACTTAATATTAATATGACTGAGGGCATAGGTCGACGAGGTGGTCGAAATATTATGAATTCGTTATCGTATTTTAGAGTTTCGATTTAATTATTTTTTTAGGTGAAAAATTTGGTTCGTTACGAAAGTCGCCTCCGTATAATCCACTACATATATATATATATTTTTTAGATATTTAAGTACAATTAACACCTACCGACTTTACTCATATAGATATGTAAATAATGGTTAATTTGTTTTTAAATAATACTTTTATTAATAACTAGAATTCAGTGCCAAGGAGCATTATTTTTCAATAATCTACCCCGGTATTGACAACCCTCTTTTTGGAAGTCGATTAATTGTGCACGTTGCATTTATCCATTGCTTTTTATACATAAAATCAGGATTTAAATCTCTGGAATTTCTTAATTGGCTATCAATTAAGAAATTCCAGAGATTTAAATTAAATTATCTTTGATCGAGGAAGGTTTTACTTCATATAAGTTTCGGCTTTTGGCAACCAAATTCATTTACCTCTAAGAGTAAAGTAAGTGCTAAAATTACATTATTATTTTCAAAGAACGATGAGTCGCCATTATTTTCAAAAACATTATAACCCATTTTCGCTTTACAAAGAATAGAAATAGGACTCAATATGCCGAAGTGGGCACTCACTAATAATTGGGCCCAACAATAAAGACCCGAACAAAGGACGAGTGGCCCAACTAAAGAAGCTCTTTATATCGGTTTAGAGACCGACTAAAGTAATATTTTGGAACCAATCGAAGTCGGTTACTTGACAATCGATTCTATTCTGTTGACGAATTTTTAATTATAGCTAGGATTATTGAATATTAAACATGGATATGACATGAAATTTCAATTAGATTTTGGACATTCAATTCATATTTCTTTTTGTAAACCTATAAATTGTCCCACTGCTGGACAAAGGTCTCCCCCCTCCTCTTCCATCCATCCCTGTCCTGAGCCTCTTCCAGCCACCCATCCCTGTATGTAACGATATCGTCTCTCCACCTACGCCGAGGTCTGCCCCGACGCCGGCAACCGTCCGATGGCACCCATTCTGTGCCAGTCCGGGCCCATCGGTCCGGCTGCACGCGGCACACGTGGCCCGCCCAGTTCCACTTCAATGTAGCTGCTTTGCGGCCACGTCTGCTACGCCAGTTATCGATCGCAGGGTTGTGTTTCGGACACGGTCCGTTCTCCTCTCCTCAATTCATATAATATACTTTATATTTTCATGCCATATAAGTGGTAGAATGTATTATGGGCTTAGGTACTATTGTATCATGACAACTGAATACACATACCTACATTCACGAAAATAAATGATTTGACTTTGATAGTACCTTATCGAAATGTGTTTCGTTAAGCTTGATTTAGACGTGACCCTACCACGTGGCATGTAGTCGTACGTGGGTGTGGTGCTGATTTGTATGATAATAAATAGTTTATTTCAATCGGACCACGTTTTACCGTCAACTTTAACCACGTGTTTGATACTTGATCGGCCACTTTTTGTAGGTGCGGTGTCTTTTGTCATACGTATCAGACGCTATGAAATTGCAAAATATATATAAAAAAATAATGGTCAACTGTTAAAACCTATACCTATGTATGCTGATTATTTATATTCACTTATTTTATAAATCAGATATAGGTAAATAATTTAAGGACAACTGCGAAAACAAAATTGAAATCATGGGATTAAAAATAATAGTAGGTAATATTTTAATACCTATTTAAAATTGAAATCAGTAGAAAAATTAAATAATTTAACGCTAATTTAAAAAAAAAGTCAATTCTGTTTTGACTGTTGACATTACTGTGGGGTGACCGCGACTTCCAATCGTTATCGCTTTCAATTTGACACATGGTCGTTATACATTGCTGAATGTTTTTGCAAGTTTTAACAAACGACAACGAAACGCAGCAATGTATAACGTTCAAGTGTCAAATTGAAAACGATAACCATAACGATTGAAGTCCCGGTCACCAGGTTAA
Organism: Tachystola acroxantha; assembly: GCA_963506565.1. NCBI lineage: Eukaryota > Metazoa > Arthropoda > Insecta > Lepidoptera > Oecophoridae > Tachystola > Tachystola acroxantha. Next base: position 8,184,247 of record OY735894.1, on the reverse strand, counting down.
TAATTGCCGTTAGTTCATTATTTCGCAACTCAATTTGAGACCGAGACCGAACGATAGTGTAGAGTCCCAACTCTAATACCTGCTTCTTTTATAAACTGCTCCAAGCTTTTCAAAACAAGGTTGAAGGTGGAAAACAGCATGATTGAAAACACCTGCGTTGTTTTACTTTCTAGTTCTAACAATCACAAGAACTAAATTAATAACTTGATCAATGAAAGCATGATGTTCGGGCATCACGCCAAAACTAATGGAAGGATTTTGATAGGACTTTCACTAGGAGATAGATCTAATCTCTGGCCATTTAAAGGCATAATGAACCATTGCTGTATGTGATGTGGATTGTGGAACCACGTAAGCAGAGAGGAAGAGCTGTCTCCCAGTACATTGAGTACTTCAAGAAGGTCTATTAATAACTAACGACTTCTAGATACGCACACAGTAAGTACTAAAGAGTTATAATAATAATAATAAAACGTTTATTGCCGAACAACTTAGGTCCATTTTGTGTTAGTAACAGGTGCCTAATCCTATGTTAGTACTTAATCACTAGACTAGTTTTGGTAATTTTGATAAGGTGCCTCAGCAGCGGGCAATCCCACCTATAGTTATAGTAATGAGTCGTTTTCTTGAAGAATCTTTAAAAATTGATGGCACAAAGATGAAACAAAACGTGAATGAAATATTGTAGCCCTTCTCAATTTTTAATTATTTGACCAGAGTAGCACACAATAAGTTGTACTAAATGTATTTGTAACGTGAATTCAAATACATTTTGGTCGATAGCATTGGGCCATGCCATAATAAATGAAATGTCATTTATGTGTAAATATGGGTAAACAATACAGATATCATATTTGTGTCTTAGTACCACCATATTCAGCCCGAAAGCGTACACATTTTGTGGAAGTCTTTTGAATTAGAATTACATAGGTATAGGTACTTTATGTCAATTATCGCAAAAATAAAATTAAAATAGTTTAAATGTCACAACATAAAACATTCAAAAATTTTAAACTTTGCAAAAAAAAAATTACACATTATCATAGGTATAAGTTATTATAAATATCTTAGGCTATATTTAATTGAAAATGTCACAAGCTATCACTAAGGAAGTCAGTCAATGTATAATAGCATTTATATAGTAACAGCTTAAACAGTTTAGTTTTAAACTCAGGTAATCTTAAACTTGCAATGCTAATATAAAATAAAAAATACATTTTACTTGACACATCAAAAAGACGTCCGCTGCTATAGGTAACGCCATCTATTGTACTAAAACCTTGACAGTTTTAATAATAAAAAAAAGCCTAATTATGCTATAATCTAAAGATATCTCCTCTTTCTTTCATTACTCTGTGTTTATCAAAGGCACTAATTCACAAGTCCCCACTATCCCGTAGTTTGCACAATAAAGCGGGCAGCATGTTCGTTTAACCGCTACTTAAATGGCGCTAGGTTTAATTGTAAAAGTTTGACAGCCGCTGGCTTTGTTGTGTTATTATTGAGTGGATGCCTCGACGCGTTTACTTAACTTTATGTTTGTGGCCTAGTTTGGGTTCAACTGGACACGAGGGATTGAACTCACGCATGTCAAAATTATAAAAAGTATGTCTTAACCGAAATAGTTATTTATACAAAATATATATCAAAATGTAGAAAAAAAATTAGTTGCCGCATTTTTATTTCCCTGCCAAAATTCAACCTAAATTAATAAAAATACAAATATGGAGGCGCTGAGCCGCGCTCTTCTCTCCGCGGGACATCTTCTGTCTCACGCTCGAGTTTGACAGCTGGCAGTCTCTTAACCACCCAACTAGTTCACTTAGGAATAAAACTCTTAAAACTTAATTAGTAACAAAATATACTTTTTCGTTAAAACTACCTTAAATATTAAAAATTACTTAAAATTCATTAAAAACTACCTAAAAAAATAGTCTAAAAAAACTCGGCCCATCACACTCGCGGCATTCCAACGCATTTTTCCATTTTTCTTTTTCGTTAGCAAATGTCAATCTCATACATTTTTATTTCAATCAAATTGATTCATAACATTGTACCTCTTACCATAAAGTCGTTAAAATCTTTGATTAATTAAGCATAATTAATTAAGTAGATCACAAAAGATGACCGCCGATGAATACGTCTGACGCCAATCAAGGGAGCGATTAATTAAAATTGAGGCAGTTTATATTAAAATGTCGATAATTAAGTTAATAAAAGTTAATCAACTTTATTAAATTATCATCTCAGACGCCGTCTTGCGTAATAATAATATGACTTCATTTAAAACATATGGAAATTATTATTTAAAATAATACGATTTAAGCTTCGCGCACATTATGCCGGGCCGCAGCGCAGCGCAAAATGCTTACTTAGCACATTAGCGGGTCGCAGCGCATTGACGGATTTTGAGAACAGTGTACTACCAGATATCGTAAAATGAACACGGGCGCGCGTGCACTCCAATCCGCTTGCTATAGCACACTGTGTCGCAGCGGGGCGGGGCGGGCCGCATCGCACGGACGCAAATCCGCCTCACAATAATGCAAGCCGTTGCGGCCCGACACAGTGTGCGATAGTTCATAGAAATTGTATTAAAGCGATTTGAGCGGATTTTTGCGCTCCGCCCCGACACGCTGCGGCCCGGCATAATGTGCTCGGACCTTTAAACGTTGCGGGTCCACGTTTAAATCCGTTCCTAACTTAATAGAGGGATGATGTGAATGGTAGCTGTCAAGGACTGCATGGAAATTGCTTTCTGAATTCACTCGTCGCGCTTTACAGCGTAGTGCGAGACGGAACATTGCTCTGGTGTGTAGGTATGAAGAAAATGTAAGTATGACGCATTCACTTTGATAAAAACTATTCAAATCGGTTGAAACTGTCGCTCTAAATACCAGCTTCTAAAAAAGTGAGTGTTTCCGTGTTTCTAATGTTATCAGTTCCACAGTTGATTTAGTTTTTATTATTAATTACATTAAGAATTATGTAGTTATTAGTAGGTATGTAGGTTCTTGTATTGTGGTAAGTATAATTGTAAAAGACATTGCCAAATTTCAATGGAGCTTTGCCCCACCTACAAAACTACGTGACCATTTAAGCTGTACCTATCATTTTGTTGGGGACTTATTACAGGTTTTATATTGCATAATCATAATCAGTATCATTTTCTACTACTCTCGCAACTCCTATAGAAGAATAACAAAAAAAATCATAAATAGCTTCGATATCTTACTATTTTCTGAATTCTTAATTAAGCTGTTTTTTTCGAATCGCAACTTGTACAAAACTTTATTTTAAACCAATAATTTTAAGAAAAAACGGAGATATTTTTACATTTATTCGTTATCTTGTACAACTTGCGGTTGATGGTGGGGCAGAATCTGGCATTGTCATTTAAAAAAATCGTGGAAAAATATCCACAATGTATTTTCTTGCAATAAATAGATATGATTATGTTTATAACTTATGCGAAGCATAAACGAATTTGCATAAACATTCAGACATTTCTGGATAATTTCTATAAACATTCATAGCAATAAAGAATTAAACGATCTACCTACCGAGTAACGAACAGGCTCGTAGGTCGTGGGTTCGAGTCCCGTTTAGCATATAAATGGTGAAGTTGTACTCACGACATCACTTCAATTTGTATTTTGTATCATTCTTATTACCTACGCAATAAGAGTCAATATTGCGTTTTAAATGTTGACTGTACAAACGGGCGGTTTCGCCGCTCACCCGCTGAGCTCAGTTGATTATGTTGTTTACGGGTATCGGCAAATGTTGGGATAAGGGGGCGGACATACTGAACGATTAAACGCCGCGACTTGTATTATGGAAAATTGGATTAAGAGTCTTCTATTTTCTTAACTAATTTGAACAATATAATTTTTTCCACAAAAATAAAATCCTAAATTGAAAGCGTAACATTCTCGTCTAAATTATGAACCACGTATGAAATTATGTTGTTTGGTTATATGTTTACTTTGGTCCAGTTATAACTACTTATACATACATTCTTACATATTTTATTAAAACACTATTTATTGCATTTACTATTCATTGCTTTGTGTTTTTATTTTACTTCCTATTAGGCAAGCTATGTGGAATATTTTCTTCTATCGTCTCTAAGTGACGATGACTGCTTACCATGACAGGGACTCATCTATTTTTCTGTCCCCGTTGTGTACATTTTTGCACGTCAACATATTTTTTGAGTTTACATTTACACCACTTTGCAAGGAAAAGGTGCCAACGCTGAGGAGAAAAAGTGTAACAAAACTCTCAGCAGCACATCTTTTAAAATAATAATAACACAATAACTAGGTATTACACAACTATTACTATTATTAGTAATCTACACTTTATCCCTCATGCGTCAACGCAAGCATCAGCTGTTAGAGCGTTTTACCAACGACTTTAATAACGCTGCAGTATTTTCGTTGCGCAAATATAAAACCGCTCGTTTGTGTAGTCCCTAAGTCAACGGTGTGGTCACTATTAGTTCCTCTTTTGTATAATTATACTGAGATGGTATAAAATCAGATACTTTGCTTGCATATATTGTAGGGTTGGTATTTTTCATAGATACATAAATACGAGTATCTCTGTGTAAATGTGACCTGTTTGCTGATCAGTTGACGAGTGTACTGAGAGAGATGGTGTTCTGTGAGATAGATGGATGAGTGTTGTGTCTTTTTATGTTTAAACTATTGTCTATGCGTATCATATGTCTGACTAGCTGTACCCCGCAACTTCGTTTGCGTAGAGGAGGAGGATGGAGGAGATCAGGAGGCAGATCTTCCTCTCTGGATCCTTGTTTCCACATCACATACCGCCATGGCTTATAGCCTATGAGCTGTCCGGATATTTCAGCTATCTCCTAGTGAAACTCCCATCAAAATCCCTTCAGTAGTTATGGCGTGATACTTGCACAAAGTCACAGACAAACAGACAAAAATTCTAAAAATTAGTGTTTTGGCATCAGTATCGATCCTAAAACACATTACAATTATTCTTTCCAAAAAATATCCAATGTACAGACACAACATTTTTACAGTCTTATTATATGTATAGATAATGTGGTTTTATTGACAAGTGTATAACGCAATATTGTGATAATTTTTATGTAATATTTTAATTTGACTGAATTAATTTTTGATCTATAAGTTGACTAACTTATTATTATGAATTACACAGCGCATTGGTCTTAACTATAATGCTGTGTGAGATATAGAAATCTCAGCATGTGTAAATCTAAGGTCATCTATGTCGCATCATCGTATATCTCTATTTTATTATTCTTTAATGCCTTGAAAGTTGGTTGCCTGGTAGAAATCGCTTTTAGCGATAAGGCCGCTCAAATGACATTGCCACATTTCAATGGAGCTTTGCCTCACCTACAAAACTACGTCACCATTTAAGCTGTACCTATCATTTTGTTAGGGACTTATTACAGGTTTCATATTGCATAATCATAATCAGTATCATTTTCTACTACTCTCGCAACTCCTATAGAAGAATAACAAAAACAATGAATAATTCGCTTCGATTTCTTGCTATTTTCTGAATTCTTAATTAAGCTGGTTTTTTTCGACTCGCGGAGATATTTTTACATTTATTCGTTTGATGGTGGTGCAGAATCGTTTTTGTAATTGTTGTGTTTTTTATGTACAATAAAGTGTATTTGAATTGGATAGATATTTACACGCATACGAGTAATTATCCACGACCTAATATGACATGCATATAACGACCTAAGTGAGCGCATAACCTTACTTATTATGGGAGTGGAGAACGCAAACACTCAGAAAGTGCATTCAATGACAGATACATTTAGAAAGTATGGAAAGTGTCATGTTGATACAACGACAATGCATATTTGATTGTCTTCAAACATAAACTTTCTTTCGTGATTGCGCCATAAATGTTTATTGTTAAATGCTTGTATATCTGTTTATAACTCCATGGTCAGTAAACATAATGCGACTTGAACAGAAGAAGCTTCTACAAATCTATTATATTCCAATTTTAAGTACTTACATCACACTCTCTATACAAGATGATATAACGGTAATTCTATCGTCGCGTCGCCTCAAGTATAGTGGCGTCGCCTCAAGTATAGCGGCGTCGCCTCAAGTATAGTGGCGTCAACTCAATTATAGTGGCGTCGCCTCAAGTATAGTGGCGTCGCCTCAAATCCTATAACATTGCCTCACGTAGAGTAGCGTAACGTCGCATCAAGTGGCGCAGAGTCGCCTCAAACGCTATGACGTCTCTAATATCTAATAATCGTAGTTGCACCACAAGCGGTATGTCGCCGCCTCAGGTATCATGGCGTGGCGTCCCTTTAATTGCCATAGCGTTACCTCGCAATAAAAATGCAGCACCGTCACAAGTGTTGTCGTGTCGCTTCAAGTGTCGTAAAACTGCGTTACGTTTCTTAGCATCACTTCAGGTAGCCCAGCGTCTCCTAAGTGTAGTAGCTATGTATCATATCGTAGCGCCTCGAAAGTCGCAACATTGTCTCGCTACAACCATCACAGCGACGCCTCAAGTGCCGTAGCGTCGCCTCAAGTGTCGTAGCGTCGGCTCAATTGTCGTAGCGTCGCCTCAAGTGTCGTAGCGTCGCCTCAAGTGTCGTAGCATGCCTCAATTGTTGTAGCATACCTTTACATGTCGTAGTATCGCCTCAATTATTGTAGCGTCGTCGCCTCAATTGTAATAGTGTCGCCTCACGTGTGATTGACGTTAAAAGCTACAGAGAAGCCGAAAGTGCTATGTTAATTTGTCAGATTAGTGGCATCGTTAATGTAAAAGTATGAAATAAAACGCCGGGGCGGTCGCCGCGACTTGGCGACAAGGTTACTGTGATTGATGACCCTCTCGCGTTTACAGTAGAAGCCAAGTTCATTGCTTTCTTAATTTACTTAAATTTTTACTTTTATGTGTTTTATAAAGGCCAAGATTTAGGCTGAGACACAGTAGGGCGCGATTTGTATAGACGAAAAAAGATCTAAGTATGTCATAGGTGACCTACTTAATTAAAGTGAGGTTTTCTTAAAAACTTCTTTTAGAGTTACATAGATTTAACTTTTCTAACTACCAGGGGCAGTGTTTTTGCTATAGATTTTTGAGAAAATCACAACCTTAAAAACTTTCCGTGCACTTTTATCTATGTTAGACGGTATGGATGGGTGACCGCTAGTGACATGACATCATAGCCCCTCCGTGCCTCGGGGCTATGATGTCATGTCACTAGCGGTCACACATTCATACAGTCTCACAATTAGAAAAGTGTACGGAAAGACCGTGACCGTACGGGTGACCGCTAGTGACATGACATCATAGCCTCGAGGCACGGAGGGGTTATGATGTCATGTCACTATCGGTCACCTATCTATACAGTCTAACATAGAGAAATACAGTCGGTCCCGGCGCTGTCGCTCGCCAGCAGTCGTCAGGCCGATTCAACTTCCACATTTACCTTTGGTTACTAAACCACACGAGAAAAGAAGAATACGCAATTATTTTATTAAACTACCTAATAGCTAGTCGTTAAATATAGCTCTCGTAAAACACAAACATCCCTCCAAATTGGTATGTTTGTTTAAACCCTACATAATAATACGTGTCGGCCCAACGCTGTCGACGGACAATTTTACCCGAAATTTTCTCTCGAGACTTTTACCTAACGCCGTTTGGTCTAAATGTACGGAGGTAGCGGATTTTTTTTTGTGAACCTATAAATTGTCCCACTGCTGGGCAAAGGTCTCCCCCCTCCTCTTCCATCCATCCCTGTCCTGAGCCTCTTCCATCCCTGTATCTAACGATATCGTCTCTCCACCTACGCCGAGGTCTGCCCCGACGCCGGCGCCCGTCAGATGGCACCCATTCTGTAACAGTCCGGGCCCATCTTTAGAACAGAAAAATTGGCAAGTTTAAAATTCTCTCTGTCGTAACAGTTCTCGAGTCTTGGCCTTTCGACGACATGGTCTTTAAAGGCTGAGGGAGCTGCGCGCGGTACTCACTCGGGGCTCGTTCCCGCTTTACAGACTCCCTGCATTTGCTTGAGCAATCCCTTTATGCTGCATTGCAGTCTCCCACTGTAGGGGTACACGTCACAAGTACGCGGTTCGATGCCGGGCAGACCTTATGCTTGATTCAACTCTGAAGCCTGCACCTCTTGCTGTGCCAGAGGAACCGTTGGAACCGGTTACGTATGAAGAAGACATCATCAGCCCGTATCAGTCCACTTCTGGACGCAGGTACCAAGACATTCGATGCTGCTGTTCGCACCGCATTCTCCCCACAGACATACGCTGGATACCATGCTAATGAGACTCTAGGCGAGTCATAGTGTCCTGGTACTATTAAATATTAGTTAAAGAACTGGGGCTTCTGACAAAGTGGAAACAGGAGGTGTTGAGCGAGACATGTTGAGACTCCGTGTTAGCCATGGTCTCCTGGTACTTTTAATGCAAATTAATGAACGCATCAGTCCATTGCTAGATGTAGGCCTCTCCTATGACTCGCCACTCAACTAACACTACGTTTACCCGTTCGTGGCCTCCACTCGAGAACCCGCCCCATCGGTTATCGGTTCTACGACAGGATGTGACTAGCACACTGACACTTCAGTTTGCTGATTCTATGAGCAATGTCAACTACCGTTTTTTTCTGGCGTATAATTCCTTGATCGAAAGTAGTTTATTATTATATAATTACTTATACTATTTAAAAATATTGAAACTAAACTAAACTAACTAATAATTAATTATATCTAACTAAGACTAAACCTGTCTAAAGAGGAAAATTAATATATAGATAGGTGCTTAATAAAAAAATTAAAATTAAAGATAAAAAAAAATGTCCCAGGTCCCCCACTATAGGCAGCGTGCCCAAAAGGCTGGCTGCGTTGCCTTGCTGTATGGCGAGGCTAAAGTAAAATAGTTAATTATAAGTTTATAAAATGTCCAACCCCTCCATTGTAACTAGTTATAAATCTCTGGTTATGTAGGTGCCAGCCTATGAATTTCGACCCGCAAACAAAAATTCGACCCTATGGCATTCGACCCAAAATATTCGAGCCAGTGTTCATCGACAGAATGAATTTCGATCCACGTGGCCTACAATTCTTTCTCCATTCGCTTGTACCTCATAACTTAATTCCCTAAACTCGAATAAGAGACATCAGTCACAAGTTTTGGCCGAAATCCCTTATCTGTCAAATCCTCGCGTTACGCCAACTGTGGCCGTTAGGGTGACCATGACGACGCGAGAACAAATGGACATCTTTTTAATATGACTTCGGGGATGGAGGAGTCATTTTTCTCGGACTTTTGAGGGATTTCGAGTCTCAGAGGTGATTTTTCTTGTGTTATTAGTGGAAGATCACACTGGGCATGCGATGCGACGCCTCGCAAGTGTGTAGTCAACGCCGTTTAAATTAAATTCCTAATATAAATATTGTTTCATCAACAGTACAGTCTATATACCACTGTGAAACGCTTACCTGGGTCATTTGTTCATATAGACTGGTGTAAAATTTGGTTTTATTATATAAGAAATAAACAAATAAATAAATAAATATTTTTATGTCCCCATTGTTGGGCACAGACATTCCCTTACATCGAGTTGGTGGAAAACACAGACCTGCATATCTATAGTATGACCGTCTAAATCAGTCTTCGCCTGCGCGGTACAGGGATGCGGGGGATGGCGACAACGGAGACCGGGAGGGGGGGGGGGGAGGGAGGGGGGGGGGGGTGTAACAGAAATGCGCCTGCCGCCCGCTCCTCTCTCAGTCCCCGTTGTCGCCTTCCCCCGCATCCCTGTACCGCGCAGGCGAAGACTGATTTAAACGGTCATACTATAATGCAGGTTTTCTCACGTTGTTTTACTTTTGGGCATTCGGTAAATGTACTTGTGTAAGTTATCAATCGGAAAAAAACGAGGAAAACTCATTAGTAGATACAGCTAACAGCAGCAAGTGTAACACTTTGGACCGCTCTTATTATCTGCGACATAAGAGTTGAATTCGTACCATTGATCTGCTGTTCAATGCATGCCTGCATGTCCATACATGAATTACCTGACCGGGATCGAACTAGGATCTCCGTATAACAAAGTAACCCAACCACTACGCCACCGAGTTTTTCAACCAAAAAAGTGAGTGTTATACGTGTTTATAACAATAATTTTAAGTTCTAAATATTAATGTTTTTTCAACTGCGCATCGCTCCGCCACATCAGTGTGAATTGCCCTTAGGTGGTTCTTTTTATTTAATGTTTATATAATATTTTTGACGTAAGGTGTTTATTAAGGGATTTTAATAGCTGTATTAAAGTGTCAGCGTAAATTAAAGGTAAGATCTAAGATTATGTCACGTGCAACGTTGACTGGCGTAATGGGCGGCGTTTGGGTATTAGCCCAACTACCAATTATTAAATTGGTTATTATATATAAACGGATATTACTTACTTATATTGTTAAAGTCGGCAATTAGACTGACAGTTTCGACCGATTTCACAATATAAGTGAGTGATAACCGTTTATATATTTTATTATTATTATTATCTCTATTTATTTTAACTCTTATTTAATATATTTATACATTTCAATATCGAAAACAAATAGAAAAATATATAAATATAAAAAATAGCCACCCACCGGCAGCGGGATGCATGCGCATCCAAGCTTATTATTATTATTATATATAATAATTTGTAGTAATGGCTCACTATAGTTTTAATTTTATTAAATTGGTAGTATTTTTCAATATTTTAGTCCTAGTTCAATGTAAGAATCTATTCATTATCCTCATATCCATTATTATTTAGTATAAGTATAATAGGTATATAGTATTTATCGTAATATATATTGCATATTGTTATATATTGTATGACATTATATATAATATTTATCGTATTTATTGATGTTATGCACTTTTGTTAATTGTTCACATGTGTATTTATTTAAATATTATTGTCTTGTATAATGTATTATGAATAGCGACACCCGCTTACAAATGTTTTTATCAACTATTCAAAGGTTGACTGGAAGAAATCCCCTGAGCGGGATAAGTCCGCCTTTGTACTGATTTAGTCTCTGTCTGTAATTTGTCCAGTGTTATTTCTGTAAAAATTTGTACAATAAAGTGTATACAAACAAACAAACAAACAAACATTATCCATTATGCATTCCTAGTAGGTACAAGCTTTCGGCTTAGGTGAGGGGTTTAGTAATATTAGAACGGTAATATACTGATGCTGTAACGGAAAGGGTATATACAGCCGAAGGGAGGGTGTTCAGTATCGGTAACTGAACAACTTTTGTTCTACGACTTTTTGATTTTCGCGAAATTACGACATTTCTTACCTTTCGTACCGATCAGCTGATCGATTTTTGTGAGACGTTAATTTGTTTTTATTTTTTAATCGAAATGTCGTAGAACAAAAGTTGTTCAGTTACTGATACTAAACACCCTCCCTTCGGCTTCCACCCTGTATACTTACTTGTCTTTTTGTGGAAATAAATAAATAATCGATTAATTATAATAAAAATATCGATTTCTATGAATCAGCGTACCACATTGATTATATTATATTCTTATAATAGTTAGTTTTAACTTTTATCTATCTAACAGTGAAAGAATTTTTGCAATGGGTCAAGTAATTTGTAATACTTATATATATGTTTTAATGTAGTAACCATAGGTAATAATTGTATCTAATATCTCAACAAGAAAACAAAAATTTTGTTTTCCAAAATGTACAATGTCGTAGTTAGATGGTGTGGTTCGGCGCGTTACGAAGTGTCTAACCGGGCCCGTCTGACTGCGACATATGTACACATGTTAAGTGAGTGCAAATGTTCGCCAACAAATTGTTATGCAATTTGGCGAAGCTTAGAACTAAGTAAAATGTGTAAAATTATTGTTGAGTAAATAAATTTAAAAAAAAAGGAATTTCGAAGATAGTCTCAACATTAAAAACTCTCCACACCAACAAACTGGTTACCCTACACCAGGGTAGCAAATGAACAGATAAGTAATTTGCGTACCGTCTCGCCGACACCGCGGGTACTTATCGGTTTTTATCTGCCTTTATCCGGCTCTATCCGCTTTTATCCGGTTCCAGATAGGCCATTGAGGGCGGACAGGTGGTTTCTTTGAGGTTATTATCATTATTAATATGTTTCTAGGGGGATTTAGATCCTACATGTTTTCGTAAAATATTTTTATTTTTTTATTTTGTTAATGGATTCGACAGTTCATCATTTGCCAATGTCATGTTACAGAATATACAAAATATCATATCGTCTTCTCTTCATCCAGGGGAGTTGCGCGTCATCATGTCTTCATCCAGAGGAGTCGCCGTAGCGTCGTCACTCTGGACGAAGCAGCTCGACAGTCACGCTCACTCCCGAGCTTGTAGCGGGAACTCTTGATAAAAGCTTGAAACATCAGATCTTGCTCAAATTATCCAATAAATTCACCATACTGTCATTCGCGAACATTTTCTGATTAACTTAATGTGATATTAAACACAAAATAATCACTCAAATAATTTTGCAACCGCCATTTTCAACAGAACCCGACACGGTGTTCCGCGTTAAAACCTGGCGCAGGCAAAACTATGGTGAAGCATGTACGTGTAAGCCCATAAGGGGCCGGAGATATCCTACTATTCTTATTTTACTATGGTTTATGTTTAGAATTTGATTTGACATTAGTATAGCTGATATTAGAGGTCTTCAATTCAATTCAAATACACTTTATGTACATAAAAGACACAAACAATTACAATGCAGAATACAAAACAATATATACAATTTTGGCGGCGTTATCGCTAAAAGCGATTTCTTCCAGGCAACTAACTGTTGACGGAATTTAAAAATAGTAAAGTAAAGAGGTAGAGGTAGAAATACAAGAAGAATAAAATGAAAAATAATTGGAAATCAAATGGTATTTGCAAAGAGCAGGAATATAACCTTAACACATATAGGCAGAACTGAATTGAATATACAGTCTTCGATATTGTCTCCTCACAAATAATGTGATGGGAAGACGAGTTATTTAAGTTAATACCATCAACAATATCCTTTCAAATTGGTATTGGAGCCTAAACCGATACAATTTACCCGAATGACCGTCAATTTGTTACCTCCCGCCCTACAGAAAGGTCCTGTTGTTTGGACAAAGGCTATTTGTATGAAAAATCCCGAAAAATCCCATTGTTCACGCGGACAATGTGTCAAATGTTGCCAGCTTTTAGGTAAATTACTTATTTGGACGATGAGTTGTTTACCTCTGGGGCGATATTTATTTTAGACATGAAAGTCGATCTATGCAGTAACATATTTATATATATCGAAGACTCTTGCATAAAATGTGTACCAGGGTCGCAGCAGATGGTAGGCTGTAGTCTACCGCTACTGGAAACAATCGAGAGTTTATATTGTATGTTATGGAGGAAACGAGCTGTACGGTGGAACACAGAGAAAGGTGTACAGAAGAGTTTTTAAGGTTAGTATTATCTCAAAAACTACTTGACCTATTGCAAAAATTATTTTACTGTTTGATAGATAAAAGATAAAACTATGTAACTGTACTAGAATTATTAAATTCGGTCCAGTAGTTTTTGAGAAAATCTCAACCTTATTGTGGCTCCCTGTATACTTATGTCTGTCTTCGACTGTACCAGGATCGCAACAGATGGAAGTAGGTACTTCGTCTTTGCCTTGCCTACCTCTACGGGAAGTAGGTGGAAGTTTATGTAGGTATGTATGGAAGAAGCGAGGGTGATGTACCAGGATCGTAGGAGATGGAAGTAGTACAGTCTTCCTACCACAAGACAGGCGGGAGTTTATGGATGGATGGAGAAAGCAAGGGTGGTGTACTAGGATTTCAGCAGATGGAAATACTACGCAGTTTATGGCTGGATGGATGAAGGAAACTAGGCTGTAGTGTACCAGGATCGCAGGAGATGGAAGTAGTACATCGTCTTCCTACAGCGGTACGGGAGACAGGCGTAAATTTATATATGTAATTCCCATAATGCAAAGCACGCCATACGTTTGGGAATTTAATTGAATCTGATTTAAATAACAGAATAAAATTAAAATAAAAAGTGGTGAAGCAAAATCGACTAGAATTCATTCACACCCACGTGGCTGTTAACACGGTGCACGGGAGTTGCATGGGCCAAGTTCAAACTTAAATTAACGAGCTCCTAGCCAAGTCGTTAGTTGCGCCTTCTGTGCGATGGATTCTGATTTGATTCCCAGTTGAAAAGGTGTTTGTGCGGTATAAGACTGAAATAGGTTTACAGTAGGTTATTAAGGTTGGGATTTACTCAAAAAGTACTTGGCTGATGTTTGAAAATTCTTTCATTTACACAGTGTGTACTCTTAACTGTCTACTAGTATAAGATTTTTTATAATCCGTTAAGTAGTTTTTGAGTAAATCTCAACCTTATTGAGGCCCCCTGTCTACTTTTCTCTGTTTTCGATTGTATGTGCGTACGTACGAAATGTCGCTAAATCACATACCTATATATTTTGCGAGGCTATAGGTGCTGCTACAAAAGATTTGACGGTCTTCAATGACTGTAGTTTGACTCTTGTAAGCCCCTTATGGTATAACCACTTTTCCTGAATCTGGGTGTAATTTGTGTTTATATGTATGTCTCTAGTCCCATAAAATAGTATGTACTAGTAAGTACTTACTAGTTTAAGCCATGAGTGATGTCTTGTCTAAAAATAATAAGTTATAATTGTGTATATTTAAACACGTAAACATTTTTTAGATTGGATGACTGTTTACCAGATAGAAATAAAAGTTTGAATTTATCTTTAGTTAGCCAACTACAAAATAAATACCGGCAGATAAATAACGTGAACTCGACTGCGTTTTTACAGTATTTATAGAGTAAACTAACAGTTAACGTTTTTGTTCTACGAGATCTGTATCTAAATGTTCCGATGCTACTGATGTCGGACCGAATTATTTTATTTTTATTTTTATTTCATCGCCGACACCATTATCTGTAAAAAATGTCCAAGTTTGTTCGTTGGCGGCTGTCAATGCTACATGTTCTTCAATTATCAGTTGGAGATAGCTATAAAGTCGCTATAAATGCGTCAATTTTAATGAGGTCTCGATAGCACAGTAACTGCTAGTGGAGAGGTCTTGGTTTGGTTCCGAGTTTCGTTGTATGTTTTTTTTACAAATTATCATTGGTTATGTATTTACCTACTTAGTTATTAAAATGTTATTGTAATTATTTAAAAAAATGTGGCTGCTGACAGTTTTTGCCAATTTTTATGACAAATTTAAAAGAGTTAATTATGACATCAATTATTTTAAAATAAATCAATAGGTCAAAAGAGCCTTCATAGAGCCAACTAGCGCCGCCAATCTTAAAAAAATAATATCTTCCAATATAATCAATTTTATTAAAAAAGCTATTTACAAAATGTTTACTACGATAAATAAGTACTATTTTTTAAATGCTTATTTATAACGTGATTGCGAAAAACGGCCGTTTTTGGCACATTTGTGAACTACAACTTAGCTTGTCGCAATTATGCCATGTATTGTATATTGAAAAATAGTATTCATCCTAATAAACATTTTGTAAATAGCTATTTTAATAAGATTGATTAAATTGGAAATTGATTAGATTGGCGGCCATAGTTGGCTCATGGAAGGCCCTTAAATTAGTAAGACGACGACGGAAAACATTACTCTCCTTCCGGCAGTCGAGTTAAAATGGAAATAGTCACGAATCCCAAAGAGCTAACGACTGGTCAAGTTCATACAGATTTGTAGAACACAAACATAACGTAACTCACGATACGATATGTTAAAGTTATATGTAAACACGATTTACAGACAACGAATAAACTCACAGTTATATGGTTGCTTCACTAAACATATGTGCCGCTGAGCGACAGAATAAAACACTTTATTTAACGTAGAAGAGATGATATGCGTGCACTGTGACAGAACCAAAAATAAATATTAAGGCGCTGACATGAGACATTAAAAAATAATATTTATAGCAATAAACAATGTGAACGTAGCTTTTTTAATAAAATTGATTATATTGGAAGATATGATTTTTTAAAGATTTTTTAGGTATGTCTAAAATTATTGGTAATAATACCTAATAAATTTATTTAAAATATGTACAAAAACAGAAACTTATAAAATAATAGACATAAAAACTAATTAAATACAATAATAATAATAATAATAAACTCTAAAACTCTAGGAGTACTTCCTAAACACCGATTGTGGGATGCATCGCGATGTCGTAGCAGTGGACAGGGGTCTCACGCCGCTCTCCTTGGCGAACGCGAACTGGCGCAAACCACCGGTGCTCAGCACTCAGGACCGCATGGACGTATGGAAGGGCAAGGAGCTACATGGACGGTTCTACCGGGCTCTCATGGGGCCCGACGTAGACCTATTACCATCTGTATCCTGGCTACGTTTCGGTGACCTTTTTGGGGAAACTGAGGGTTTTGTCTGTGCAATTATGGACGAAGTTATCAAGACGAACAACTACCGGAAGTATATCCTGAAGGACGGTACGGTCGACATATGTCGAGCATGCCACCGTCCCGGAGAGTCACTCAGGCATATAGTTTCAGGTTGTTCTCATCTTGCTAACGGCGAGTATTTGCACAGACATAATCAAGTAGCCAGGATAGTCCACCAGCAACTTGCCCTTAAATACGGTCTTGTCAGTACTGAGGTGCCGTACTATCAGTACGCACCAGCGCCAGTTCTCGAAAATGGTCGTGCCACGCTCTACTGGGATCGGTCTATCATCACGGACAGGACTATTGTCGCCAATAGACCTGACATCGTGCTGATAGACCGATCGTCGCGTCAGGCAATTCTGGTTGATGTCACCATCCCCCATGATGAGAATCTCGTGAAGGCCGAAAAGGAAAAGCTAAGTAAATACTTAGACTTGGCTCACGAGATTACCGCCATGTGGGATGTGGACTCAACCATAATTGTTCCGATAGTCGTAACCGTGAACGGGTTAATAGCGAAGAGTCTCGACCAACATCTTAAGAGACTCTCACTAGACAGTTGGATCAAGAGCCGGATGCAGAAGGCAGTGCTGCTGGACACGGCACGTATTGTGAGGAGGTTCCTCACTCTGGGATCCTAACCTCCGGCAGCTTGGATGCGCATGCATCCCGCTGCCGGTGGGTGGCTATTTTTTATATTTATATATTTTTCTATTTGTTTTTGATATTGAAATGTATAAATATATTAAATAAGATAAAAGAGAAATAAAGGAATAATAATAAACTCTAATAATAATAATAAAATCCTAATTAAAATCACACAGACATACCAGCTCCATCTTCACATTCAATCCCTCGCACTCTTCGTCTTGTACCCCTTAATCTAGTCGAAACAGCCCTAATTATTGATATTTGAGTCTTGACTCTGAGCCAGCCAAGCACTTGGGAATAGTTCCTAGACCATTTTATAGACAGGCGTGATGCGGTTCTTTTGAGGAATGTTTCAAAGATAAATATATATATAAATATATCTTTTTTTTTAAAGATTGGCGGCGCTAGTTGGCTCTAGGAAAGCTCTTAATTAACGCTGTTGCCGATGCAACATCTCTTTTGAGTACAGATTATACTGTGGTTTTATAAAAGTATTTTAAATTTATTTTTGTTTGGAATTTTATTTTGTTTTTATACGGATATTGTTTTATTTCTAAGTTTGAGTCGATTACAAGGTTTCATGGAAGTAAGACGTGTTTTCATTTTATCTGGTCACCCTCTGGTCATCCTGTCCTCTTCAAACGCCTCAAATCAAATGTCTTTATTGCACGTAAACACGTCGTGTACATTTTTGCACGTCAACATTTTTTTAAATTTTTATTTACACCACTTTGCAAGGAAAAGGTGCCAACGCTGAGGAGAAAAAGTGGCAAAAAAATCATGCAATTGTAGAGTTGATCGGTACAAAAAGTCAAAAAATCAATTTGCGATAATCAGAAAGTCGTAGAATAAAAGTTGTCGAGTGAAAGACATTGAATAGGTACCCTTTCCCTCGTTCGACTCACTTACAAGTATACCCTTTTCGTTATTTTCAGCCTTTAATTTAACGCAAGTTTTTTTTAAATACCAAAAGCTCTTGAAAATGGCGGGAAACGATGGTTACAAAATTACTTGATGATTTTTGTTTTATTGTCTACAGTGGTTATTTTGAGATTAGTATCACGTTAAATTAATCAGAAAATGTTCGCGAGTGACGTATGGTGAATTTGTTGGATAATTTGAGCAAGATCTGGGGTTTCAAGCTTTTATCAAGAGGTCCCGCTACAAGCTCGGGAGTGAACGTGACTGTCGAGCTGCTTCGTCCAGAGTGATGACGCTACGGCGTCTCCTCTGGATGAAGACATGAAGACGCGGCTACCATACTGCGACTCCTCTGGAGGAAGATAAAAGACTATTATATATTGAATTTTCTGTAACATGACATTGGCAAATGACGAACTGTCGAGTCCATTAATAAAATAAATAAATACCAAAATGTTATAAGCTGTAGTTAAAATTGAGCGTTTCTGGTGTAGGAGCCCATTTTTTTTAATGGACTCGACAGTTTCATGACATTAGCCAATTAGTAAGAGAGTTAGTTCACAATATTGTATATCAAAAGGCAAAGGCTAACTCGAAACTATTGTTAGTTTGTTTAATTCGCTTCAATAACCTTAACCCATTAACCACTTGTATCAACTTACTTTAAAACTTCTAGTATATCGAAATACACCGCATATTTCTAAGAAACTTTTGTATTAAGTGCCCACTACGTTCAAATGAAAGTTTCGAGCGCAATCCAATTGGAAAATTTGATAAACGATCGCACCGTACTTCAGTGAATTGAGTTTAACTAGACGTGTACTATAGTTTAAAGGCAAAGATCATAGACAATTGAAGATGTGGCTGTGTGTAATGTATTTCAACTATAGGCATATTGATATTAGAAATACTCGTAGCATGACGAGTTTGGAAAATTAAACTATTTTCATTTAATTTGATTTAAATGAATTTTTGGAGAATTTTTGGAGGATAGAATGAAATAAATTAATTAAAAAAAAAAGAATTTTCGAAATCGGTCCAAGCGTCTTCGAGTAATCAGGTAACATACATAAAAAAAAAAGATTTCGACGAATTAATAACCTCCTCCTTTTTTTGGAAGTCGGTTAAAAAAGCGCCGCGGAAAGCCTCAAGCAGAGCAAATATGCGGCTCTCAGCGAGAGCTACATATTTGCGCCGTTTGGTGTAGAGACCATGGGGACCAGAGGCGCGGCGACTGTTCAAGGAACTGTCGTCGCGCCTCATTGACTCGTCGGCTGACCAAAGGGCTGGCGCTTACCTCGGCCAGCGTATATCGCTGGCTATACAACGAGGTAACGTCGCCAGCCTTTTGGGCACTCTCCCACAGGGTAGCGAATTGGCGTCCATTTTTTTATTTATAAGTATCTTTTTATTATTATTGTTCACACATTTTTAAATAGTAATTAATATTTTCAAATAAAAATAAATTAATTAACTTCATAATTTACTTATTGCCGCAATGTCTGCCTCTGTCATTCCATGTTGCTGTGCCATACACTACATGTGTCATAATTTTAAGACCTAATTAATGTACCTACATTCTGGCATGTGTATGCAATTAAATAAATTGAAATTGAAATAATAATTTTACAGATGAGATATAAGTTGAAGGACAATTGTGGAAAAAGAATGCCAGAAATAAATGAAGCATAACTTTGACCATTAATATCTCTTGGCTTTAATTGAAATATCTACACACTAATATTACCTAGATGTATATTCAACATTGTTACATGAGATAATTAAAAAAATATTCCTCATCATATATTCATATATATTATACAATACATGGCATAATTGCGACAAGCTAAGTTGTAGTTACCAAATGTGCCAAAACGGCCGTTTTTCGCAATTATGCGAAATACAACTTACCGAAATTGAATCACGTTATAAATAAGCATTTAAAAAATAGTATTTATCGTAATAAACTTTTTAATTATTCTTATATTGGAGCAAAAATTAGCTATATTTTTCTGCCAACTGCGTTAGAATATAATATATATTTTATAGTATGTTCATTGTGTGTGATGGGCTATAATCTCTTCATGCACGCTCTTCGGTTTGTTTGTAGTGCCTTTTTAAGACATCGCCAATTTGATATTCCATTCGACACGTTGACAATCTATGTTACCTTAAATAAATGGAGAAAAATTTTCATAACGACCGGGATTCGAACCCGGGACCTCGCCATTCCGTGGCACGCTCTATTCCAACAGAGCCATCGTGATTCGTATCCAGATCGTGAATTTTGTCTCCATATTCTCGTCTGAGGGACGGTAGCGACATCTATCCAGTAATTGTGCAATTACTGGATTAATAAAATTTTGCTCCATTTATCATTTAGATTTTCGTTTCGCATAGCGCATATGCAAGAAAATATCAAAACTATGTTACCTTATCTTCGAGTTTCTCTATCCCGTGCTGTCTACAAGAATGTGTGAAGTCATTCGGCGCGTTTTAGTATTGACTTAAAACCATCTTAAACTCCATTATCTTCTACATAGTTGAATGGAAATATTCTTGTGGATTGTATAATTTCCCTCTAAATAAGGTCTGCGGTTCGATTCTGGACATGTCACTGTTAGTTTCGGTATTTTTAAGTATGTGCTTTATTGTTACCTTTTTTGTATTCGTGATCAGAAATATTTAAACTTTTAAAATAAGGGCTCGTATCGATGAACGCAGCTTAAAGTTAATATCTATAAGGATTTTCATTGGATTTCGCCATAAAAATTGAAAATAATTATTTAATCGGTATTTTCGGGTGATTTTTATACTTACAAAAAAATATTAAATTAAAATCTATTAGCATATAATAAATATAATGCCTAATGAGACAGATATCACGGCGCCTGGTCGAGGCCACGCGTGACCAAGGGCTGGCGGCTACTTTGCCCAACGGGTCAGCCTCGCTATACAGCGGGGCAACGCCGCCAGCCTTTTGGGCACATTGCCAATTGTTTGACTTGGCGCAGGTTTTACCTATATATAATTTTGTTTAAATAGTTTAGTTTTAATTTTTTATTACCATAATGCATTTTAAATTACAATAAATGTAAAAAAAATATATAGTTTCAATTTATTTCAACGTAATATTAACTAAAACAATGTACACAGCAGATCAAGTGTAGGCCGTTCTTATTATCTGCGTCATAAGAGTAGAATTCGTACTGCAAGTGTACCTGTGATCTGCTGTGGTCCGTACAGTCGAAGACAGAGATAAGTATACAGGGGGCCTCAATAAGGTTGAGATTTTCTCTAAAACTACTGGACCGAATTTAACCATTCTTTTACAGTTACATAGTTTTAACTTTTATCTATCAAACAGTGAAAGAATTTTTGTAATAGGTCAAGTAGTTTTTGAGAAAATCTCAACTTTAAAAACTCTCCTGTACACCTTTCTCTGTGTTCCACCTACATTCATTTTCTGTTAACATTTAAAAGAGGCTCCTATCTTCAAAGCTTTCGTTCTCATACCCCTGCTATTTCCTGACATAAAACGTCGTTAAATATCGCATGCGACATGCATAACGCCACCGCTCCGCGGCACGGGCCTCGGGGGACGCATATTTTATACGTTGCTTATTTCTATTTTATATCGCATGCTTCTTCACGAAATAACGCTCTTTAAATATCATGTTTATGTCGACTTCTGTTACCATTTATTATGTATCTCTCTAGGTTTCACGGGTTTCAGAAAACCCGGTCCTTTGAAAGGCTTGCACGGAGACATAGGTCCAACGCGTAGAGGCCCCTTAGAGAACTTTAATTTGAAGGGATATGTGATGCACCTAGCGGGACCCATAGTTTATGCACCTGACGGGGTCTGTCATTGAGTGCAGTCAGATGCGCTCAGGCATCTGACTGCACTCAATGACAGACCCCGTCAGGTGCATAAACTATTGCAGTGATTGGAAATTACAACTTAATTGGGGCTATTGGTTTGGGGTGTTGGTGGGTCAGTCAGTCTGGTCTATAGAGCGAGACGTCGGACACCTGCCATGATCACATTGTCTCGAAGTTATGAAAAAATTGGCAGGCGGTGACTCGCCCCTCACTAGATGGGCCCTCAACATGGTCGTCAGAAAGACAATTATTATTATTATTTTTTGTTAGATTCTTCCCAGAGGGAAAGGCAAAGCCAACTAGGGCATACAGCCTGGTCTGATGTTAATAGAATGTCTGAATTCTTGTAAATACATACATATACGAATATAACCTAACCTAAACCTACGCACAACCCACCCAAACCCCTAAACGAAATAACTCAATGATCCACGCAACCATCAAGCTATGCAAAGGAAACCTTGCTAAGAGCACAAAACTTCACAAACACGACTTCTTTCGACCACTCCAACTAATAGAAACGTTCGCGGACATCTCCTGATTAACTTAACGTGATCATTAATCACTAAATACCACGGAAACTATTTAATTAGAATTTTCACAAAAAAGTAGCTAATGGCGTTTCGCGCGCTTAACAAGGAATCCCCCATTTATTATTATTTATTTTATTAATGGACTCGACAGTTCGTCATTTGCTAATGTCATGTTACAGAAAATTCAATAAGTATATAATAGTCCTCTATGTTCCCACACCCTGGGTAGCCGCGTCTTCATGTCTTCATCCAGAGGAGACGCCGTAGCGTCGTCACTCTGGAAGAAGCAGCTCGACAGTCACGTTCACTCCCGAGCTTGTAGCGGGAACTCTTGATAAAAGCTTGAAACCTCAGAGCTTGCTTAAATTATTCAATAAATTCACCATACTGTCATTCGCGAACATTTTCTGATTAACTTAACGTGATATTAATCACAAAATAAGCACTGTAGACATTACAACAATAATTATCAAACAATTTTGCAACCGCCGTTTCTCGCCATTTTCAAGAGAACCTTCTGTTACCCTTGCTCGTAATATTCAAAATTCGAAGGCGCGTAGGTCTTTTTTCTTTTCTCGTGTTATTCAGGCCCGAGTAGGCCTTTGACATGGCCTAACGACTGCTGTCAAGACAACAACTGCTTGTCGTACGCCCCGAGGCACGAAGGGGCTCAGATGAAAGTGTCACTAGCGGTCACCCATCCCGGTCCTGACTCACATTAAAACGCAACTTTATAATACTCGCGCCACTCAACCCTACTCTCGGCCCTCTGCATCCAGTCCCTGCAAGCCATCTTGCGAAGGTCATCCCTCCATATGGTCGGGGGGCGTCCCACACTACGTTTACGTTTAAAACAAACATAATCAATTTTAATTTTAAAATTACAAATCGCCCCCTAAAAGACTTATACACCCCCCAATTTTTTCTGGAGCCCTTAGCGCCCCCCTCTAGGCCTCCAGCGCCCACAAGTGGGCGTTATTGCCCACTTTGAGAAAGCCTGCTTCAGCATGAAACGACCCTAATTACAGCGCGTATACTTGTTACTTCTCGTATTTTCGGGAAAAAATTGCGAAGTCTGCAAATAAGACTGAAATTGTGTGGTCTAAGTTACGAAAGTGTAGCGGTGAATATGGTTTAGGATTATTTGTACAGTCGAAGACAGAGATAAGTATACAGGGGGCCTCAATAAGGTTGAGATTTTCTCAAAAACTACTGGACCGAATTTAATAATTCTTTTACAGTTACATAGTTTTAACTTTTATCTATCAAACAGTGAAAGAATTTTTGCAATAGTTCAATTCAATTCAAATATACTTTATTTACACACAAATGAAAATACATCAGTTACATATAAAACCAAAGTTAGCTAGTGTACAGACATGCGGCCTTATCGCTTTAAGCGATTTCTTCCAGGCAACCTTCGGGTGATGGAGATATTGTATCAAAAACAGCGTAGGTCAAGTAGTTTTTGAGAAAATCTCAACCTTAAAAACTCTCCTGTACACCTTTCTCTGTCTTCCACCGTACATGTAACCTTATACTATAATAAAGAATTTATTATTATTATTATTATGTATCTCTCCAGGTTTCAGCGATTTAGGTAGCGATCTGAGGCCTGCGATCTACGTCCAGCAGGTACAGTGCGCGAGGCGTAAGCTCAGGTTTACATTTGTGTGAGTGATAGCGGTACAAGAGGTGAATTGCGGTGCGTGCGAGGCAGGGTGGCGTCCCGCTGTGTATAAATTTGTATGCGTAGAACTGCACTCACACAAATACAAACCTGAGCTTACGCCTCGCGCACTAACGACGACAGAAAATGAGACGGGGCATGCGTTTCAACTGATCGCAGATCGCGGCGTCTGTAACTTAGACCACAGCTTAAGGCAACATAACTGACACGGTTCGTTACACGTTTTTTCGCTCGGTCCGTGTGTCTGTTCACTTAATTATCTCTCGCATGAGCGATGGCGAGGCGGGGCGCGGTGCGGAGGCGGGAGACACTATGGGCGTCAGCCTTGTGTTACTATTACAATTACACATAAGTATCATTGGCTTTTTGAAAATGGCGGGAAACGACGGTTGCGAAATTATTTAATAATTTTCAGTATAATGTCTACAGTGGGTGTTTTGTGTTTAATATCACGTTAAATTAATCAGAAAATGTTCGCGAATGACAGTATGGTGAAGTTATTGGAGATTTCAAGCAGGATCTGAAGTTTGGCGCCATGGTCAAGATTCCCACTACGAGCTCGGGAGTGAACGTGACTGTCGAGCTGCTTCGTCCGCAGTGATTGACGCTACGGCGTCTCCTGTGGATGAAGACATGAAGACGCTGCTACCCAGGGTGATGACGCTACGGCGACTCCCCTGGAGGAAGATAGAAGACTATTTATATATATATATATTTTTGTAACATGACATTGGCAAATGACGAACTGTCGAGTCCATTAATAAAATAAATAAAATAAATAAGTATCATTAAAGCTGTATGTTTTTCTTCCAATATTTATTTCTTTCTCAACTTAGTCTAGAGATACAATGTTGCCGGGGTTCTCCTGTTAAGTACCAGGTACCTGTGTCAGGAGGCCCCGCTCTTCCACCTTAAGGTCAATTCTAATGACAGAGTTGATTATTATTAGAGCTTATTAAAATTATATAATAGAAAATATGCAAATCTTAGGCTTAAGTTATGTGTGAGGGTGTGTTGTGGGTGAATGAGGGTGTGTTATGCGTATCCTCCATTGAAATGTGGCAATGTCTTGAAAAATGGTAAACTCGGGACTCATTTCCTGATTTCTCCGTTTTCATTGCCTGATTTGCCCCCTAAGCCTTTGATAACTGGCGGGTCCAACTAAACATAAAACTAAAAAAGACACAAGTATAGCGACCACATACATCACACAAAATCTGTGTCGCAACTTAATTTGTGACCAGATTTGTCACAGACCGGAACATTTGTCACTGAACTGAACATTTTTGCGGGAACTTCGCCCACAAATCTTGGCGGCTAATCGGTGGACTGACTTCAGGGTTTGCGCTCATGTATAATGGCTAGGGGTGATGTAAGGGAGCGGTTACACTTATACAATGAGACGTTTAAAAATATGTCAAGCTTTATATATAATAATTTGTAGTCAAAGTCAAATTTCTTTATTGCAAGTAAGCACGTTGAGTACATTTTTGCACGTCAATATATTTTTTGAATTTACATTTACACCACTTTACAAGGAAAAGGTGCCAACGCTGAGGAGAAAAAGTGGCAAAAAACTCTCAGCAACACATCTTTTAAAACAATGATAATATAATGATTACTTAATATCTAATAAATATATATTGAATATTGAATTAATAACTATACAGTACGTAACTATTACTAGTGTTAGTAAGTTTATCCCTCATGTGGAACCGGCGACACACACCACGCATGCTCATGTAGTAATGGTTCACTATAGTTTTAATTCTAAACTGTCAAGCTTTTTTGGATTCAACAGATGGCGTTATCAAAAACGAGCAAAACAATTATTATATATAAACGGATATCACTCACTTATATTGTTGAAGTCGGTAATTAGACCGACAGTTACCGACCGATTAGACCATTGAAAAAGACCGTCGAAATCGGTCGAAACTGTCGGTCTAATTGCAGACTTCAACAATAGAAGTGAGTGGTATCCGTTTATATATAATAATTTGTAGTAATGGCTCACTATAGGTAGTTTTAATTCAAAAAAGATCAAAACAATGTTTTGACTTTTTAGGACTCAAGAGGTAAAAAGGAACCCTTATAGGATCACTTTGTTGTTCGTCTGTCTGTCCGTCCGTCTATCTATCTGTTTGTTAATACCATTCTCTCAGAAAGACGTGGCCGTATCAAGCTGAAATTACTACCAAATACTCAGGTACTACGACATGCAGGTTTCATCACGATGTTTTCCTTCACCGTTTTGGAGATCACTCACACACTTGTGATGAAACCTGCATGTCGTAGAAAAAAAATCTAAGGCATGTGAAATCCGCCAACCCGCAGTGGGCCTGCGTGGTGGATTATGGCCCGAGCTCCCTCGATGTAAGGGAAGGTCTGTGCCCGAGCAGTGGGGACATATAAATGGACTGGTGATGATGATGATGACTCAGGTACTCAGTCATGCAGCCGTGAAAAGACAATGTAATCCAAAAAAAAAGCGAGGCTCGTAGTCCAGTTGTGAGCGAGTACACGTTGAAAACGATCGTACAGGTTAAGCAACGTACCGTTGGTGGAGGTCAGGACCTGGATAGGTGACTGCTAGTGACATTTTCATATGAGCCCCTCCGTGCCTCGGAAAGCACGTCAAGCAGTCGGTCCCGGTTGTTGTCGCTCGGCAGCAGTTGTTTTAGGTTTTATTTATTTTATTAATGGACTCGACAGTTCGTCATTTGCCAATGTCATGTTACAGAAAATTCAATTTATAATAGTCTTCTATCTTTCTCCAGCGGAGTCGCAGTAGTGTCTTCACCCTGGGTAGCCGCGTCTTCATGTCTTCATCCAGAGGAGTCGCCGTAGCGTCATCACTCTGGACGAAGCAGCTCGACAGTCACGTTCACTCCCGAGCTCGTAGCGGGAACTCTTGATAAAAGCTTGAAACTTCAGATCTTGCATAAATAATCCAATAACTTCACCATACTGTCACTCGCGAACATTTTCTGATTAATTTAACGTGATATTAAACACAAAATAGTCCCTGTAGACATTAAAAGGAAAAATATCAAATAATTTCGCAACCGTCGTTTCCCGCCATTTTCAAGAGACCCTTGTTTTAGGTTCTATTAATAATAATTTATTATCCAGTGTTAAGGGGCGGCGAGCTGTCAAACTCGAGCGCGAGACAGAAGATGTCCCGCAGCCGCGGAGTGAAGAGCACGGCACAGTGACTCCATATTTGTATTTTTATTGATTTCGGATGAATTTTGGCAGGGAAATTAAAATACGCCAATTAAAATCGGATTTATTTAAAACAAGCTCTCGTAATTATAATACCCTATATTTTGATATATATTTCTTATGTATAACTATTTCGGTGTAGACATAATTTTCTTTTTAAATGACATGGAAGGGGTATGTTTGCAATTTTTTTCTATCGAGCGAAGTTTGTCTAATCGTGTATCAGTATTCATCAGTCCCTAAATAGACACCCCAAGATTGCTATATACTTTTTTCAGACGTTTAATTTTAGTAGTTAGTGCCGTAGCCTTCATCGAAAAACTGCAAATCCGCGCACACGCAGCCTTAAGAAACTTTCCATGCCATTTTTAACTTTGCATCAGAAGTGTGGGACAGTGAGTAATCACCTTAACCCTAACTCATTCAATACTGAGGTTAGAATTTCCAACAGATGTGGAGGTGTTTTAAAAAAGGTCCCGTCTTTGCTACATTAAAGCGAAGTATATTTTATAAAGAGCTCGATAGCTCAGTGGTTAGGTCAACGGACTTGCGATACGGAGGTCATAGGTTCGATTCCCAGCCAGGGCAACCATGTACCAATGAGTTATCCCCGGTTTTTTCGACGGAAAAACTTACGTACATTTACCGAGTGCTCTCAAAACGGTGAAGGAAAACATCGTGATGAAACCTGCATGTTATAGAAGAAGAAAAAAATCTAAAGCATGTGAAATCTGCCAATTCGCACTGGACCCGCGTGGTGGATCATGGCCCCAGCTCCCTCGATGTAAGGGAAGGTTTGTGCCCGAGAAGTGGGGCAATATAAATAGATTTGATAATTTTCTACTAATTTCAATTGTGTTGACCTTCAATATATCTATTTTGTAAAATAAATGAGAATAATCGAATTTTCAATTGCCAACGTCCAACGGCAAATTGATGGTTCAATTTCAAATAACATCCCTAATAAGCCTTCCTTAAGGTCCCGCACCACCTAACAAGGGAGTGAATTTTCACAAAATTTAAAACCATATATTCTCAGTGTCAAGATATGCCGGCTTTATCGGAAGCCACAAATTTATTCCGGACTCCAGCGGCTTAAGAGGTAGCTCGTGAATTATTCGATTCATATTTTATTTTTGGACGCCATCTTGGAATGAGAAGAGTGTTTATTGCAATTGCTTTGAGAGATTACGGCCATTACGCTTTGTTGTTGATTTCTTGCAGCATTCAGCGTTATTTATGCTTTTTGAGTTGTACAATTTGTTCATAAAATATTAAGTAATTAAGCAAAAGGTAGGTACGAAGACAGAGAAAGGTGTACAGTAGAGTTTTAAGGATAATATTTTCTCAAAAACTACTTGACCTATTGCAATAATTCTTTCACTGTTAGATAGATAAAAGTTAAAACTATGTACTGTAAAAAAATTATTAAAATCGGTCTAGTGGTCCAGTGGATTTTCAGAAAAACCACTGGACCGAATTTCATATTTCTTTTACATTTACATAGTTTTAACTTTTATCTATCTAACAGTGTAAGAATTATTGCAATAGGTTAAGTACTTTTTGAGAAAATCTCAACTTTATAAACTCTACTATACACTTTTCTTTGTCTTCAACAGTACCAGGAGACCATGGCTAACCCGGAGTCTTAATATCACTCAACACCTGCTGTTTCCATTTGGTCAGAAGCTCCAGCTCTTTAAGTATCATTACAAGTACCAGGACACTATGAGTCGCCTGGAGTCTCATTAGCATGGTGTCCATCGTATGTCTGTGGGGCGAATGCGGCGCGAACACCAGCGTCGAGTGTCGCGCCTTGGGAGAGGCCTGCGTCCAACAGTGAACTGATACGGGCTGATGATGATGAAGTTGCATAAAAAGTACCAGGACACCATGGCTAACACGGAGTCTTAATATATCTCACTCAACACCTTCTGTTTCCATTTGGTCAGAAGCTCCAGCTCTTTAAGTATCATTAAAGTACCAGGACACTATGAGCCGCCTGGAGTCTCATTAGCATGGTGTCCATCGTATGTCTGTGGGGCGAATGCGGCGCGAACACCAGCGTCGAGTGTCGCGCCTTGGGAGAGGCCTGCGTCCAACAGTGAACTGATACGGGCTGATGATGATGAAGTTGCATAAAAAGTACCAGGACACCATGGCTAACACGGAGTCTTAATATATCTCACTCAACACCTTCTGTTTCCATTTGGTCAGAAGCTCCAGCTCTTTAAGTATCATTAAAGTACCAGGACACTATGAGCCGCCTGGAGTCTCATTAGAATGATGTCCATCTTATGTCTGTGGGGCGAATCTGGCGCGAACACCAGCGTCGAGTGTCGCCTTGGGAGACTGCGTTAAGCAGTGGACTGATCACTGATGTAGCTTAGCATATCTCTGATGGAAAAGTAGTCTAATACATGTCCTATACTGAAGAACCCATAAAACTCCCTTTCAAAAGCTCTGAGTATGATAGATTATTGGCAGTGAAACCCTCCCTTAATCCCCGCGGGGATTGAATCGATCCCTGTCACCTGCAGGGATGAAGTAATTACGAATTTCCCACCCCTGTTTACTCGGGGAAAATATTTGGAATAGGCCAGATGGGTATTGGAAGGTTTAAAGAATTTCTCAAGTTTCATATTAATAGGATAAGTGCTATAAATATCCGTATATTACAAAATAAAATATTAATATAAACTCACTGCGTTTTGATATAAAATCTATAATCAAACCGAATTCATACCAAATCATCTTATTCTGTATACAAAAATTAATGTCATTTTAAACTTTGCTGTGATTATTACATAGGTAATTGTCATATTAAGAGCCTTCCATGAGCCAACTAGCGCCGCCAATCTTAATAAAATAATATCTGCCAATATAATCAATTTTATTAAAAAAAGCTATTTACAAAATGTTTATTACGATAAATACTATTTTTTAAATGCTTATTTATAACGTGATTCAATTTCGGTAAGTTGTAGTTGCGAATAACGGCCGTTTTTGGCACATTATTTTGTGAACTACAACTTAGCTTGTAGCAATTATGCCATGTATTGTATTTATCCTAATAAACATTTTGTAAACAGATTTTTTATAAAATTAATTAAATTGGACAATATTATTTTTTCAAGATTGGCGGCGCTAGTTGGACCATGGAAGGCCCTTAATAAATCGGATCACTTTTTTTCACAATACTGAATATATTTATTTAATCAGTTATAACTATGAAATTCCCTATGGAGTAAGCCACATTTACAGTACTGATTTTTTCCATCATGTTTCTAATAAGGATCTTTTAATTTCTCCAATGAGGTTAGATTCGGCCACCATTTCCCCAATCTCGTAGTTTACATATTCACGTCTACCTGTCAGTCATTTGTAATATGTTTACCCGACTACCAAAAGCAATGGTAATGTTACGGCAATGTTCCCTTAACATCCAACTAAGCACACTCGAATGTCACACAAATCAAAATCTTATTCGTAAAAGCGAAGCCGCAAATCCATTTACACGTCGAATTCATTCTCGTTTCGTCGAATGACGGATGTGGATGCTCCCGTAGCTGTTTAAAAACGAGTCTCGTGATCCAATGGAACATAGTTTAGTTATGTTATACCGATGACATATTCTCAGCCAGGGCAGCCATGTACAGTCGACGACAGAGATAAGTATACAGGGGGTCTCAATAAGGTTGTGATTTTCTCAAAAACTAATGGACCGATTTTAGTAATTATTTTACAGTTACGTAGTTTTCACTTTTATCTATCAAACAGTGAAAGAATTTTTGCAATAGGTCAAGTAGTTTTGGAGCTAATCTCAACCTTAAAAACTCTCCTGTACACCTTTCTCTGTGTTCCACCGTACCAATGATATATCCTCGGTTTTTTCGACGGAAAAACTTATATACTACATTTACCGAGTGCTCTCAAAACGGTGAAGGAAAACCTGCATGCCGTAGAAGAAGAAGAAGAATTATCTAAGGCATGTGAAATCCGCCAAGGTTGAGACTTTCTCAAAAACTACTTCACATATTACAATAATTATTTCACTGTTAGATAGATAAAAATGAAAACTAGGTACTTTAAATTAAATATTAAAATCGGTCAAGTCGGTGAGAAAATCTCAACCCTATAGCGTATACTTACCTCTGTCTTCGTGTGTACGTACTGTTAAAATATAACATAAATGCGGATAGGTTACGTTCGACAAAAAACTGAAAGGCCACTTTTTCTCACTCGCTACATCAATAAAGGCCGAGCCAGTCCAGTCCACGTGAGCCCGACTTATCGCGGGTTCACGTCTCGGGTGAGTCGAGTTGAGACTTGAGATGTACAAACACAAATATTGTCGTAACTTCAAGGCATTTGTTTAATTTGACACGGGCGACGCTCTGTCTCGGGCGCAAAGATGAGACTTGGTCGAGCAGACGCGACATGAATGAATCATTATTTATTTTTATTTTTAATCGATTCTAACACGGTTAGCCACAAAAGGGAATTAAAAGTTATTTCACGGGTTAAGCCTCAGATTATTAAATAAGGCCTAGAGCCATTGATTCTATAAACAACTAGATACACAAAGGTCATACTAAAACAATTTCAAAAACGTCCAAATAAGGGTCCATTGTTAACGTGCAAATAATGTTCAATAAAGAAAATGAGGGTCCATTCATCCGTTTGGACCTTCTTTGCGCTCGGACATTTTTAGAAGGCAGACTGTGTATCTAGTTTTTTATAAGAGATCAATGCCTAGATCCAATTTAACAACCATGAATTATTGGTGAAATGAAATATCGGGGGCTTTTGAAAATGGCGGGAAACCGTTGCGAAATTATTTGAAAATTTTCAGTTTAATGTCCACAGTGGTTGTTTTGTGTTTAATATCACGTTAAATTAATCAGAAAATGTTCGCGAGTGACAGTATGGTGAAATTATTGGGGGTTTGGCGCTATAGTCAAGAGTCCCGCGAGCTCGGGAGCGAACGTGACTTTCGAGCTGCTTCGTCCAGAGTGATGACGCTATGGCGACTCCTTTGGATGAAAACAAGAAGTCGCGGATATCCAGGGCGACGACGCTACGGCGAGATTCATGCGTTCAAAAACATTGCGTTATTTCGGCAGTCGGTTAAACACAAAAGAGAAAGGGGGGTAAAGTAGGAAAAGGGACCCGCCGTACCTACGTTATTACCTGATAATGTTAATCATTTTAATCTATGCGCGTCTGCGGGACCGAGATAAGCTAACCAAATAGAGAGGTAATCTCGGTGCTAGTTTTATGGGTTTCTCATGGAGCAAGGAACGCTATGGAGTAAGCCGACTGCACTGCTGAATGTCGAAGTTCAAAATCTCGATGAACGGTATTCTGAAAGTAGGAATACTAAGTTCGAATTACGTGAATTGGAAAATAATAAATATGTAATACCGAGGTTCTCTTGAAAATGGGGGAAGCGACGGTTGCAAAATTATTTTGTAATTTTCCTTTTAATGTCTACAGTGGTTATTTTGTGTTTAATATCACGTTAAATTAATCAGAAAATGTTCGCGAATGACAGTACGGTGAAGTTATTGGATAATTTGAGCAAGATCTGAAGTTTCAAGCTTTTATCAAGAGTCCCGCTACAAGCTCGGGAGTGAACGTGACTGTCGAGCTGCTTCGTCCAGAGTGATGACGCTACGGCGTCTCCTCTGGATGAAGACATGAAGACGCGGCTACCCAGGGTGAAGACGCTACTGCGACTCCTCTGGAGGAAGATATAAGACTATTATATATTGAATTTTCTGTAACATGACATTGGCATATGACGAACTGTCGAGTCTATTAATAAAACAAATAATAACTTTGTAACCATTCTCGTCATTTTCTAAAGTCTTAAATTAAGTTATTTATTTATTTTATTTTATTTATTTTATTAATGGACTCGACAGTTCGTCATTTGCCAATGTCATGTTACAAAAAATTCAATGTAATGTCTTCTATCTTCCTCCAGGGGAGTCGCCGAAGCGTCATCACCCTGGGTAGCAGCGTCTTCATGTCTTCATCCACAGGAGACGCCGTAGCGTCAATCACTGCGGACGAAGCAGCTCGACAGTCACGTTCACTCCCGAGCTCGTAGTGGGAATCTTGACCATGGCGCCAAACTTCAGATCCTGCTTGAATTCTTCAATAACTTCACCATACTGTCATTCGCGAACATTTTCTGATTAATTTAACGTGATATTAAACACAAAATAGTCCCTGTAGACGTTAAAAGAAAAATTATCAAATAATTTTGCAACCGTCGTTTCCCGCCATTTTCAAGAGACCTTAAATTAAGTTTTCATTTAACTAAACAATACGGAAGCACAATGTAACATGTAGCAAGCAATAACATCACAATGTAGGAGAAGCCAAGCCAACTAAATACAACATTCCTCGCTTGAATTATATCAATATTTGACACACACAGTCGTGTTTGTACAACGGGTCTACAACCTGTTGGACATGGATGAAAGAAACATGCTCAAAAGGAGCGCCTTTTAGTTCAAAAGTATTTTAAATAAAACTGTAGATACATAAATGTACACGGCATTTATCCGTTGCGGGCAAGTTAGAGAATATTTATTAGGATTTTCTACGATTATAATACTTAGGATACATTTTGTGCCAAGATCAGTTGTATATGACAGGTGTATGTTTAAAATGCTATCACTGTTACGCCACTGGATATCTGGGCTGATTAATTTCTTCAACATCAACTATAATAGAATGGAATATAAAACATTTCACAAAAGCTTGACACAACTTCAATCTACAATACATACTTAATAGTTAATTTTCATAATAATTAGATTTTCTCAGATTACTGAAACAATTTGCAACAAATAGATTTCATCCCTAATTAGGTTAGGTCCAAATACAGATTTGCGAGTTTAATGCTGCCTCCTTTAGTTACAATCTCAATTCCATAAGATTAATAGTAATTTATATTGAATAGAAATAGTTCTTTTAGATGACCAGATATATTCTTGTATATTAATTTAAACTATTGTAAATTGGCATGCCATTTTTATCGGAACTGTTTTTATAGGATCAAGAATGCGTTACGCTTTAATTTAATACGAATAAATGTCAAATTTAACATCACATACCTACTTTTTATATGAAATTTCAACAATAACATGAATAAACATCGGTTTTATTATGTTTGATGACAAAAGAAGCAATAAAAATCCGTGTAAAGGCTTTGATAGGTGAATAAGTATTATTATTGTACGCATTCGCTGGTGGAAGTTGATTTTTATTTATTCCAGTAAAATAAATTCAAAAGGAGGAGAGAGGGGTATGCCATATTTAATCGGCGTCCCGCTCACTTGCTAATTAGTTATTTATTAATAAAAAAACAAAACAAAAACGACCGTTAAAATATTTTTGATAATTTTTTTTAGCCCTATGTCACTTCTACAATCAAGACGAATGTAACATCGAATGAAGCAAAGAAATAGACATACGTACATACATACTTACATACATACACTCGAAAAACATAACCCCCCTTCTTGCGCAGTCGGGTAAAAAGGTGTATTTTTTTTAAAGTAGTGTCGCTGAGATCTCTTGAACACTTTACCTTTCAAATTGATGTACGAGCGGGAAACGACGGTTGCGAAATTATTTGATAGTTTTCAGTTTAATGTCTACAGGGAGTATTTTGTGTTTAATATCACGTTAAATTAATCAGAAAATGTCGCGAATGACAGTATGGTGAAGTTATTGGAGGATTCATGCAGGATCTGAAGTTTGGCGCTATAGTCAAGAGTCCCACTACGAGGTCGGGAGTGAACGTGACTGTCGAGCTGCTTCGTCCAGAGTGACGATGCTACGGCGACTCCTCTAGAGAAAGAGAAGACAATGATATCTTGAATATTCTATACATGACTTTGGCAAATAACGAACTGTAGAGTTCATTAATAAAATAAATAAAACGATATTATGAAAATAAACTACTTGAGTTGATTGATGACAAATTAGTTCAAAACCTCCACTTGTGAAGATCCATTATCTCCGTCTGCCAATATTAGTATAACACCTGATTACATTTTCTTATTGCTACAGGTAATACTTTCTACTACGTCACCCCCGCGGCTGAAGCACTTCATCATCTTCCTGTATTATGTCACGACCTGATGGAGGGATGACCTGCGCAAGGTGGCTGATAAGGACTGGATGCTAAAGGTATCGTGCCTTGGCAGAGGCCTGCGTCCAGCTGAGGACTGATACGGGCTGATAATTATAAAGTTGCATTAAAAGTACCAGGAGACCATAGCTAACTAGGAGTCTCAATATGTTTCACTCAACACCTGCTTTTTCCACTCGGTCAGGAGCCCCAGCTCTTTAAGTATCATTACAAGTACCAGGACACTATGACCTGACTAGAGTCTCATTAACATGGTGTTCAGCGTATGTCTGTGGGGCGAGTGCGGCGCGAACACCAGCGTCGAGTGTCGCGCCTTGGGAGAGACCTACGTCCAGCAGTGGACTGATACGGGCTGATAATGATAAGGTTGAAATAAAAGTACCAGGAGACCATAGCTAACTAGGAGTCTCAATATGTTTCACTCAACACCTGCTTCTTCCACTCGGTCAGGAGCCCCAGCTCTTTAAGTATCATTACAAGTACCAGGACACTATGACGCGCCTAGAGTCTCATTAGCTTGGTGTCCAGCGTGTGTCTCGAATGCGGCGCGAACACCAGCGTCGAGTGGCGCGTCTTGGGACAGGCCTACGTTTAGCATCTAACGAAAAAGTTAATGTCAATCCCATACATTTCCTTTCTATTCTACTAGCGTTAACGAAAGTCAATGTCGCTTGTCTTATCTTATGACTACATGTCACCTCTAAACCTTTCTATATTCGCCGGCCCGAACAAACGAACATACGCCACATATTATCTTCATATCGACTACAAACATTTGACAGGTGGGCTCAGCCCCATTCATTTGATCAAACACCATTGACTCGTTAAGTCATGGTTGTAGACGAGCGGTTTTTTGACGCTGAACTTTGAAATGAATTATCATACATAGGCGTATGTTCGTATAATATGGTAAGTATAAAAAGTTTAAAATAAATGTATTTTCGCTTACTGGGAAAATACAGAGACGAGGCAGGGCGTAATGGCCAAGTCAACATCATACTGAGTAACCCCACGTCAGAGATTGCAAGAGGACTGTACGCACTCGGTAAGCGCTGTCTCACGACAGCAGGCTGAGCGCGAATGGATGTGTGCTCCTATGAGGCTGGCATGGGACATAACGGACCCAAAAGCCTCAACAAAAATTTGATTAAAAAAAATGTATTTTTATCATGATTTTACTTATTATAATTAAAAATGCCATGTATATTAGTTTGTTTGATACGGAATTGTTTTAAATTGGCATCAAATACACATTTTTCCGGAGTAACACATAGATATAGGTATATTTTTACTACGGGAACGGGATAAACATCGAGCATAAAACCGGAAATCTGCGGACAACGCTAGACAAATAGCTAGTATAAATAAAATAGTACCTTCCCATTAGCGTACATAAAAATGACAATAAAATCAAAATTTGGGTAGCAGTAACAATTTTGTTACAAAACGTTTTCTCAATTTAAATTACTTGTGATAATTAAGTTTAGTTACATAATTACTGTAGGCAGGGGCGCAGCTATCGGAGGGCTAAGCGGGGCAGTGCCCCGGGGCCCCCAAGCTCAGGGGGCCAGTCAAGTCAACCTCGAATCGAACGAAGTTTTTCCCAACTCAGATCATAATTATGACATGCAACACAGCATTAAGCATGGCAACTCTGGTCACGGTTGCATGAGATCACAGACCTAAGTATTTGGTATAAATTTCAACTTGATCTGTCCACGCGTTTCCGAGAAAAAGTTCTTGACAGACAGACAACAAATTGATCCTATAAGAGTTCCTTGAGGTACGGACGGAACCCTAAAAATAAAGTGCGAAAATGTTCTTATTTGCAATAAATATATTTGAAATTAGGATTTAAATTTTGAATTAGTTGTTTGGGTCTCAAATTTTGGGGCCCCAAGTTTTTTTTGGCCCCCGGGCCCCTGGTCACTTAGCTACACCACTCTGTAGGTAGGCACTTATATGTCCATCATTGTGGTTTATGATTGGATATGCACCGCGTCCGGTTCATATCTCCGGATGCTAAACAACCGGAGATGAAACCGGATGCAATGTAGTCCAAGCCTAATATAGCGCGCGAAATTTAATCCATCTAAGCCGGAGAGGCGTATAAAACGCGGCGTTACAACCGCCCGTCTACACCACTGCAACTCAATGCAGGTTCGTTAGTAGTTTTGGACGCTAATGTGAATTCCGCTTTACTTTATCACTTCCCCGTAACTGTCGCCAGGTGTGTGTGAAATATGCCTAAGAACTGGCTGCGCTGAGAAATAAATAGGAGTTTTGATTTTTAGGTCATAATTTTTTTTAATTTTGAGTTTATAATAGCAGAAATTACTTAATTAAAAATAAAAAACGACTGCCAAAAAATTAAGCCGCTTTGATTAAATTTTTATATCCTATGTCACTTCTACAATCAAGACGAATCTAACGACACCTCATATGTTAAAATCCATCAAGCCGTTTAGGCTGTAGGGCGGGACAAAGAATTAGACATACATACATACATCGCAGCCCAAATCAAGTATCTTATTTTGTAAACAAAATATGATCGTCTAATTACCCGTTGTGATGTAACACTAAATGAACTGATTGATCGAACCTGTTCATCATCGTGAAAATAAAGTGATCCGATCTTCTTCTTCTTCAGCATACAGCAGCCCACTCCTGGGCATATGCCTCTCCATGAATCCTCCATGTGGCCCGATCCCAAGGTTGTCTGGTCCACACCCAGCAACCTTCTTTATGTCGTCGGCCCATCTGGCCGGTGGTCTGCCCACGCTTCTTCTACCCGTCCGGGGTCTCCACATTAGAACGCACATACTCCTTCGACCATCGTTTCGATCCGATCTAATGATGTGAAAATAACTATGCAATATTCACAGAACAGCTTAAAATGGTCGTAGGGTAGGGTAGTTTTTGTTTACAAAATAAGACACTTGATTTGGGCTTCGGTATACATACACTCGAAAAACTTAACCCTCCTTCTTTCGCAGTCGGGTAAAAAGAGCTTGTCGATTTTGATACTAAGAGCATAAGGATATCTTTTCATAGTCGCGCTGATGGAAAATCAGCCGTACCTACTCCTGAATACCTCTCGCAAGTTACGCAGAAGCGTAAAATACGCAACTCGTCATGGTTGTATTATGATGTTCCGTTTGGTGACGAAATGGTCTGAAAATGGTTTTTGAAAGCCTTCGGTAAATGTAACTAACTACCTACATAAGAATTTATATAAAAACTTCTACCCCCGGCTCAGAACCTGGGTACGCCCATGAGCAGCGCTACTAGCGGCGGCGGCGTCGCGACAGAACTCTCTTAAACCT
Organism: Tachystola acroxantha; assembly: GCA_963506565.1. Lineage (NCBI taxonomy): Eukaryota > Metazoa > Arthropoda > Insecta > Lepidoptera > Oecophoridae > Tachystola > Tachystola acroxantha. Next base: position 8,145,279 of record OY735894.1, on the reverse strand, counting down.
TTGACAATTTAACGGTTTTTATAACTCTATGGTAATACTTGCTAACGTAGATAGCCAGATCACCAAACTATTAAACGCACGAATCGCGACCAATAGTGGAGGTAGTTTTTTATTGTTTTCATAAAACGCACGAAACGCGACCAACTTAGTTGTTTACTCAAAAACCCCGACGCACGAACCGCGACCGATTCAATTTACTTTGAAAAAACCCGAGTAATACAGCTGATTGGTAGGTACGGTTTAAGCAGAGAAAGTGATATGGCAGTCGAAGACAGAGATAAGTATACAGGGGGCCTCAATAAGGTTGAGATTTTATCAAGAACTACTGGACCGATTTTAATATTTTTTACAGTTACACAGTTTTAACTTTTATCTATCTAATACTGAATGAATTTTTGCAATAGGCCCAGTAGTTTTTGAGAAAAACTCAACCTTAAAAACTCTCCTGTACCTACACATTTCTCTGTGTTCCACCGTACAGCTAACAGCAGATCAAGTGTAACACTTTGGACTTTGGATCGTTCTTATAATAGTACATCCTTCATGGGGCACTGTATTCGCTTTTATAACAAGTTGCCAGAAAGTGTCACGACGTTGACAGAGAGGAAATTTAAAAATTTCATTAAAGGAGCACTTAGAAGGCGTATTACAGGATAGATGACTATTTAAACGATGAACATGCATGGTGTGTGTCGCCGGTTCCGCATGAGGGATAAACTTACTAACAATAGTAATAGTTACGTACCTACCTATATAGTTATTAAGTAATAATTGTATTATCATTCTTTTAAAAGATGCCGCTGAGACTTTTTTTGCCACTTTTTCTTCTCAGTGTTGGCACCTTTTCCTTGCAAAGTGGTGTAAATGTAAATTCAAAAATATGTTGACGTGCAAAAATGTACACAACGTGCTTACTTGCAATAAAGACTTTTACTTTGTCATAGGTAGCAAAAATATTAGAAATAGGGAAGAGAAACGTCACAATTCGTGTTGGTTCGTTCATATTTGCTGAGTAGATATTAATTTTCCTAATGGTCGATGGCGGGCTCCACTTATATTTATTTAGTAGAGTTTTACTTAGTTATTTTTCCTCAACGTTCTTTGAGAATAAATGGTACGGTTTAACACAGAGAAAGGTGTAGGTACAGGAGAGTTTTTAAGGTTGAAATTTTCTGAATTTTTTTTAAACATGCTTACATATTATTTATGGTGGAACGTGTAAATCACAATTAAAATGTGAAAGAGTTTATTAATAAAGCTTAAAATTACTACAAATAATAAAATCTATGTATCTATCTATGTATTTATATTATTATTATGTAATTAGTTGAGTCAGCTTAGTTCGTTCCTATGTAACATTATGTCATAGTGAGATTGGTAAGGGCATAGGCTAAACTTTTTAGTTAGGTAAGTTAACTATAATTATCGAGTATTTTTTGTGTCTATTGTCTGTTTTTTCTCCAAATAAATAAATAAAAATAAAAAATAAAATGATATATTATTTAGTGTCCGACCAAAACTAGGTTTTAGGGACTTCTTAGTTTCGGCCGAAACCGAAACTTCCATATAGGTCATGTTTTTGTGAAAAAAAAAATAGGCAATTGTAATCATTCAGTTTTTATTTATAAATCACATATTAAACAATTCAGTCTCTGATATTTAAAGTAATCCTTAAGCACTTATTAATTCCCTTATTTACAAATAAATTATTTATACGCTTTTATTAGTATAACGTTATATGTTTATTATAGGCTCTCGAACTCAGTTTCGGTTTCGGCCGTAGTTTCGGCCGGATGGCAGCTGAAACCGAAACTAAGCCGAAACCCGTTATTTGGCCGAAACTAGGCCGAAACCGAAACTTTGGTCTGACACTAAACTATCTACCAATCAGTATATAATATATTTTTCCCCAATTGTTTACTTTACTTAAACGCTGTGCAGAATTAATGTATGTCACAAACCTAATCATCCACTTAATTTTGTCTGTCTGTTTGTCACTGTATGTTTTTTTTCAAAGATTTGAACCCCCACCAGGCTATGAAGTGGGCCTTAAACTAAAATTAACCTTACAGTGTTAAACCAATTATAATTCCAATTGTTAGATCGCTAATGAGACTTCCGTTGTATGTGATATGAACGGGGAATTATTCCCAATTATTGGGAATTATCGGTGTGATTCATGCTTTAAGTATGTTGAAGTTCATGATCTTTTGTATACCTATAAGCCTATTTGATTTGCTTGCTTTGAGAGAGTGACGGCTTTTGAAAATAACGGGAAACGACGGTTGAGAAATTATTTGATAATTTTCCTATTAATATCTAGTGGTTATTTTGTGTTTAATATCACGTTAAATTAATCAGAAAATGTTCGTGAATGATAGTATGGCCACAGAATATATAATAGTACAAGGTATGGCGAAGTTATTGGAGGATTCATGCAGGATCTGAAGTTAGGCGCTATAGTCAAGAGTCCCGCTTCGAGCTCGGGAGTGAACGTGACTGTCGAGCTGCTTCGTCCAGAGTGACGACGCTACAACGACTCCCCTGGATGAATAGAAGGCGATATGATATTCTGAATATTCTGTAACTGACATTGGCAAATGTCGAACTGTCGAGGCCATTATTAATAATAAAAAAGTATGATTTTTTTGCATATTGATCCTGAAAGTTGTAGTTCACAAATGTGCCAAAAACGCTTTTCGCAATTATGCGAACTACAACTTACCGACATTGAATCACGTTATAAATAAGCATTTAAAAAATAGTATTTATCGTAATAAATATTTCGTAAATAGCTTTTTTAATAAAATTGATTATATTGGAAGATATTATTTTTTTTAAATTGGCGGCGCTAGTTTATATGAAGGCCCTAAATTTCATATACTTATTACATTAATTCACCTTCAGCACCAATGTCGCTCGTCACTTCCTGAGCAACAGAGTGGTTCAGGCCTGGAACTCACTTCCAGACGACGTTGTCTCTGCCATATCAGTTAACGCATTCAAAAACAAATTGGACAGTTATTTTAAAACCATTAACAAGAATAATACCACTAAGTGATAGACTTTACAAACACTGTGATGTGGACATATCAGCGATGAGCTGCCTGTCCATAATTAAATAATAATAATGTTTTCATAACTTCGAGACAATGTGATCATGGCAGGTGTCCGACGTCTCGCTCTATAGACCAGACTGACCGACCCACCAACACCCCAAACCAATAGCCCCAATTAACTTGTAATTTCCAATCACTGCAATAGTTTATGCACCTGACGGGGCTGTCATTGAGTGCAGTCAGATGCGCTCAGAGACGGGTCCCGCTAGGTGCATCACATATCCCTTCAAATTAAAGTTCTCTAAGGGGCCTCTACGCGTTGGACCTATGTCTCCGTGCAAGCCTTTCAAAGGACCGGGTTTTCTTAAACCCGTGAAACCTAGAGAGATACATACAATAATAATAGGAGAAAAAAATACCAGCCAAATATGTCAACTATGTTATATACCAATTTATTTACCTACTCATGTATTTATAGTAACTTGTTACATACAAACACATAACATAATTGAGGTCGCATACCGGGTTCATGTCCTAGTATGTCAAGCCGAATAACTAGGGTAAGCGACACTGTTATTGCCCAGAGACAGAGATCATTTATAGAAAATCTAAAACGACGTAAGTAGGTATTATTAATAAAATACATACGCTATTAGAAGTCTTCAGCTACGGTCTACTATAAAAAGGAATCAAATAAGATAAGATAACATTTATTATAATAATCATACAGGGTGTCCTTGAATTCATTCGACAAATTGAAACTGGGAGTTGTACTCATGATAAATATTAAATTGGTAAGGTTTTTTAGTAAATCAAAACTGCAAAAAAAATAACTAATTACGCCACAAGTCACACAATGACATGAAATGACAAATAGGTCAAAAACCAGTGAAAGAAATCGTTTCCAAAAATTTTCTTTTTTTCTTTTCTTGCTTATCTGCCATCAGTCCATATGGACTTTTATCAGATGTGCTGAATGTCAGGTAGTATGTAGGTGCTACATTCAGCAATGCAGCTCCCCTCACGTGTTACTGCTTGGTGGGACAAGCGAGAAATTCGTTCCGTTTTAGTCTTTTTGGACATCTTGAAGTGTCTAGCAATTCAACAGCACGTTGGTTTGGATGTTTTCCGAGCCGTTCCTTGTAAAATATTTAAAAAACTTAAAAAAAATTTTTTTTTAAATTTAATACCTTAAAATATAAAAACTCCGAAGCGCAATAACGATGCACATCAATTTATTAATTTTGACAGTTTAATTTACTGTATTTTTTTTTAACTTTTCCCTAAATTGTTTAACTTAAACGCTGTGCACAATTAATGTATGTCACAAGCCTAACCATTTATTTAATTTTGTCGAATGAATTCAAGGCCACCCTGTATACTAGTAAGTCTACTAGAGATATGAGAGTTTTGAAGAAACTGTCGGTCTAATTGCCGACTTCAACAATATAAGTGAGTGATATCCGTTTATATATATAATAATTTAGAGTTTATAAGGTAGTATATAATTTACAAATAAATACAAATTAAATCTAAACTATCTAAACCTACAAAACGTGTAAAAATTATAAATAAAAAGCCTGCGCCAAATCCCCCACAATTGGCAGCGTGCCCAAAAGGCTGGCGGCGTTGCCCCGCTGTATAGCGAGGCTGACCTGTTGGGCAAAGTAGCCGCCAGCCCTTTGGTCATACGTGGCCTCGACCTGTCGCCGTGAAAAATTAATCTGTTTATAAGATTGAGTTTTTTTTCTCAAAAAGTAGGTATTTGACTGATTGCTGTTTGAAAATTGTGTTCTCTAAATCTACTAGTAAAATCGAATCGCATCAGTGGGTAATAGCAGTGTTGTTTACCCTATTACGAAGATATTTGGGGAATGTCATCGCCGAAATTGATATTACAAGCAGCGACGTGTAATATTATATTAATTACCTAAATCTAATCTTTTAGGTATTATGAACTACTTATACTTTTTGCAAGCGAGCAAGAGTGAGACAGAAGATGCCCCACAGCGGCAGAGTGAAGAGCACGTCACACTTCGATATTCGTATTTCTATGAATTTTTGAAGGGAAATAAAAATACGCCAACAAAAATCAGATTTTTTAATACCAGTTGTCGTATTTATAATACCCTAAATTTTTATATATATTTTATATTATTGAATAACTACTTCAGTTTAGATATAATTTTCATTTTAAAAGACATGGAAGTTTTTTTCTATTGAGCGGAGTTTGTCCAATCGTGTATCGGTGTCCAATTGTGTGTCGTGTTTGTTCATCAGTCTCTAAATCACAGACCACTTACCCCATAGACCTGTAACAGGAGGGCGCCCGTTTCTGCCTGCACATGAGCGCAAAATTGCTTCGCGACACGTGTAACCTAGAGATATCGAAACGGGTTTAATATGGCGCCCCTGCCCCCCGCTTCGTCTAATTGCGCCTATCGCTTGACATAATTTTTCGCTTGCAAATTTGTACCGATTTCATGTCTATAGGGTATGTGCTCTAAATAGACACCCCAAGATTGTTATATTTTTTTCAGACGTTTAATTTTAGTAGTTAGTGCCGTAGCCTTCATAGAAAAACTGAAAATCCACGCATGCCTTAAAGCCTTGCCATTTTCGGGTTCAAATTTTCTCGAGCTAAGTATTTGAACGCCCACAGATTTTGATTTTAACGGCGTATCGCTGCATGCAACCATAAATAAAATCGAATTGAATAAGATAGTAATTTACATGTCGTAGTTTCTTATGTACAAAAGAATCAATTTTATTAAAAAAGCTACGTTCACATTGTTTATTGCTATAAATATTATTTTTTAAATGCTTATTTGTAACGTGATGCAATGTAGGTACCTAATGTAGGTGATGCAATGTACAAATAGAATTGTTGTATGCAAATGCCTGAGTTTAAAAGCAAAGAAAATATGTAATCCTACGATAATTGTCAACGGTTCTTTTTTATTTACTTTGAAGTATTTATTACTTTTTTTTACTTAATTGCTTATTTTTAATTTCAGAATTGTCTTAAGGCGAGGCCATGGGGTCATTTGAGCCTAGTGAGGGGGTGAGGTGCGGGGCGAGGGAGGGGCGAGAGAGGGATGACGCGCATTGATCGGGGTCATTACTCGCGCAGGTACACAGAGTAAGCGTAACCAGTGTCCTCACTGTGACGTCACAGCTCGCTACCCATAATAATACCTATACAGAATAATAATGTTCACCTCTCGCCGCCAACCAGGCTTCAACTTCTACACTGGCCCTAACACGGGCTGTGCTCGTGACAATCCCATACCACTCCCACTAATATTATAAATGCGCAAGTTTGGATGGATGGATGGATGTTGCTGAATGAAACTTTACAATAATATAGCTCATATTATACATCAAAATAACACATAGGCTATAATTTATAATCCTGCGCAGACGAAGTGGTGGGCAGAAGCTAGTTGACAATAAAGTAAAGCAATTTGTACTTTTAAACGTATTTATTTATACGGAAGGTCATAAGCAGACATACGTTAAACCGACCGTCCGGAGTGGGTTCAGTGCAGTCAAATTCGCGTCTACAGGTTATATATTTTAATTATTTTTTAAGTTATTTATATTGACGTAACGTAGCGTAGTGATGTAGTATGACGTAGTAGAATAAAATACTATGTTAATACTAATCTGACGGAAAAAAAGACCTGGAATAATAGGAATGTCAATTAGGTAATATTGTTGTAATAAAAGTGAAAAATAGGAATAATCAAATTATTTGCTAGGGGAATATATTTTGAAAGTACTTTCACGCGATTTAATAAAAAATTTAGCATAAATTCTTATAAAATACAAAATTTATTAAAATTTTAATAACCATAGAGGTTACATTACAACAAATCTGTTTTTGACTTTAAGTGACAAACTGTCAAGTGTATCAATAAAACTAAATAAATGACGAATTTTGTAACGTGATGTTAGGTAAGTATTATTATTGGTGTCAGGTGTGACGTCAGTGATGGTGAAATCTGGCCCGTGTTATCACTGCGTAGGGTAAAACATGACACACATTATGTGCTGTTGACTGTACTTTTAAAAGTAGGCACAGTGTATATTGCATCAGTTTATAACTACGTATGTATTGAAATTTGGCCCGTATTATCACTGTGCTTAGAGTAAAACAGGTATATATCGCACACCACATTACACACCACAGCTACACTTGCATAGCTATTGAAATCTGGCCCGTATTTATTATCACTGTGCGAGTGTGCGTAGAGTAAAATGTGGCAAACTTTATGTGATGTTCACTGTACATAGTTTTACAAGTAGCAACTACGTACAAACTATTTTAAGTTCGATTGCTGTTTGTTCGTTTGCTCTGTGGGACAAATCACCGTCAATAGTCATTTGTTTTGGCCTGTTCCACTTTGGTCTATTTGGAAGTTACTGATCAGCCCCCCTATTACCGTTCTCAAAACGATGAAATTATACCATGTCATGGCGCGCCAAACAGAGACGCCGCTATACCAATGCAATAGCACTGTCCCTTTCACGGCCGCTATGACATGGTATGATTTGATCGTTTTGAGAACCGTAATGTTATAGCCCCACTGTAATGTTAGCCGACTTGTCTTCATCTGCAATTATCAGACCACTGCTCGCTCCTAATATACGACACTCGACACTGGTGTTCGTGTCGCGTGTAATATGATGACTTCAAAAACATGGTTCGCGAAAAATCTATTGTGTTAAGGAATATCTGTTTTAGGTTATGAGTCCTTTTTATATTCAAAACGATGCACAATCATTCCGTGATTAGTAAACTAATAATCTTAAAGTATAGGTGTGACCAAATTCGACTCGTATTATTTTAAATTTTATTACGTTATGACGATCGTGGGAGCATTCCAGGTAAAGACCAAAGTGGAACATTTGGCAAAAATCGATACAGGTCCGACCTCGACAGCGCCCAGCGGCGCACTGAAGCTCGTAGCGCCGTGCATTTGTATTTATACAAATTGTGTTTTTTCTTAAATTTTGCCTGGTATAATAAAAACGTTACAAACAACAGATTTTCATCTCATCAAGCTCTTCTATTTATAATAACCTACATTTTGATATATAGTTTGTATGAATAACTGTTTTAGTTTAGACACACTACTCAGTGAAAAGACAGGAAAGGGGTATGTTTGTGATTTTTTTCTATCGAGCGAAGTTTGTCCAATCGTGTTTCGGGAGCCAACAGTCCCTAAATAGATACCCCAAGATTGATATATATTTTTTTCAGGCCTTTAATTTCAGTAGTTAGTGCCGTAGCCTTCATCGAAAAACTTAAAAACGTCCCAACACCTCGCCTTAAGATTCTGAAATCTTATTGTATCTTCGTATGCGTAGCGCATACGAAGCCTTATTTCTAACAGCGTTTGTTTATAAAGAGATATTGTGCAACCGTTAGCCTTCTATATTTGTCTCTCCACTTATACCCTGACCTAAACCACCTTACATGGCTTATACGCGATCAATCATACGAAAATACCCTTCCATCTGACACAGCTAAAAGGCAGTAACTACAGACGCTTTGTATCAAAACAAGCTTTATTGTACCGTGCTAAAGTCCAAATCGGAATACAAAAGACAAAGGGTTGGAAAGGTAAAAATGTCACAGACATATTTATATAAAAAAAATAGGTCATTTGCAGTAAATATTTATAAATAAGTAGTCAGGGTTACCCGGGCTTGGGAAGGCTTTACCCCTGACTTGCTTCTGTGATTTATTTCAAGCGGCGAATTTTTTTACCTATAAAAATGGGAGATAAAAGGTTTTTCTTTCATATTTTGTACGCTCTACATTTTTTTTGTTAACCTATAAATTGTCCCACTGCTGGGCAAAGGTCTGGGGGGCTCGCTCTACATTAGAACAAATAATTATTAGGTCAATACAATCCTTTTTTTTCTACTTTGCTGTTCCTGTAATGATTAGTTAATTAATAAATAGACACCATAATTTTTTTTTTAAATGTCGTGGAACAAAAGTTGTTCAGTTATAGATACTGAACCCTTTCCCTTCGGCTTACTATTTCTCGTTATAGCCTTTGGCAGCTAACAAAGCTAAAAACAAGCTGAAAATCAAACTTCTACGTCAACCAAAAGATATGGCCGTTATTTATCGCATTTTATCGCATATTTGTATAAAAATGCAAATAGGTACTTCCCGTTGACCTAGAATCATGCAATTTGGCAAGAAGCTAGACCTTATAGCACAAGTAAAGAAAAAAATCCGAAAACTGTAAATGACAATGCCAGATTCTGCCCCACCATCAACCGTAACCGTTGTACAATATAACGAATAAATGTAAAAATATCTCCGTTTTTTATTAAACTTATTGGTTTAAAATAAAGTTTTGTACAAGTTGCGATTCGAAAAAAACAGCTTAATTAAGAATTCAGAAAATAGTAAGAAATCGAAGCGATTTATTAATTGTTTTTGTTATTCTTCTACAGGAGTTGCGAGAGTAGTAGAAAATGATACTGATTATGATTATGGAATATGAAATCTGTAATAAGTCCCCAACAAAATGATAGGTACAGCTTAAATGGTCACGTAGTTTTGTAGGTGGGGCAAAGCTCCATTGAAATGTGGCAATGTCATTTGAAATTACATCTCCATAAAAATATTTTTTTTTTCTTTTTACAAACTTATATTAAGTTACGGGGTAAAGTTGCGTTGTACAGAAGCCTCGGTGCGGCCGTCTCGCACTTAGCCGTTTTTTTTTATTTCTAACAGCGCATCACGTATCAAGTATGAACCGACGCTTAGAGAAAAACTGTACAACTCCAAAACTAGCGGAATAAATCTGCGAACTAAACGCATAGCTCGAACAAATGCTATAAAACGTAAAATATTAGCCGACGTTTTACTGCAGACCGCGTCGTTAGCTGGTCCTGACAGCCGACCGGGTTTCGGGGGTACAAGATTCGAATACTGAAATTCTGTGTTTTAATCTGAATTATATTAAAAGATAAATGACAAATGTTTTGATATTTTCTTGCATATTCGAGATGCGAAAAGAAAATCTAAACTCAAACTCAAAATTTTTATTTGCGAGAATACAGTCATAATATAAAATGGTCTTATGGTAAAGTTAGTCATAGTATTCAACCTGCATGCAGGTGTGCAAACATAATCATGTACTTAGCTGAACTGCATTATACAAAGTCAAGTGATAGTCCCTGTCTTGTGAGTCATATATTCCTAAATGAAAACATCAATTTTATTAAAAACATGATTTCTACATGCAATGAATGAATTTAAGTAATTGCGCAATTATTCGATAGATGTCGCTACCGTCCCTGAGACGAATATGGACAATAAATTCGGCGACCTGGGTAGGAAGTCACGGTGGCTCGGTCACGGAATGGTGAGGTCCCTGGTTCCCGCTCGTGCCGAAATTTTTTGAAATGACAAATGACAATGCCAGATTCTGCCCCACCATCAACCGCAAGTTGTACAAGAACGAATCAATGTAAAAATATCTACGTTTTTTTATTAAAATTATTGGTTTAAAATAAATTTTTGTACAAGTTGCGATTCGAAAAAAACAGCTTAATTAAGAATTCAGAAAATAGTAAGAAATCGAAGCGATTTATTCATTTTTTTTGTTATTCTTCTATAGGAGTTGCGAAAGTAGTAGAAAATGATACTGATTATGATTATTCAATATGAAACCTGTAATAAGTCCCCAACAAAATGATAGGTAGGTACAGCTAAAATGGTCACGTATTTTTGTAGGTGGGGCAAAGTTCCATTGAAATGTGGCAATGTCATTTGATCGACTGTCCAAAATTCAACTGCAGGAATTTTTATAAATGTCGAAAGAAAATATAAGAAAAATTATGAAAAGATATACAATAAAAAATAAAATATGTCGATGAAACTAGAAACAGAAACGGTACCTATAGGTATATTCTTGATTAAGTTTAAGGTTTATATAAATATTGGACATCAGTGTCACCAGTGCATGCGACATAATTATGTACAGTCGACAGCAGATCAATGGTAACACTTTTTTACTTTTGACAGTTCTTATTATTTGCATCGTAAGACTTGAAATCGTACTACAAGAGTTACCATTGATCTGCTGTCGACTGTACCTACGTATTGGTCTCAATAATTATTCAAAGTGTGGTTAAAAAAATCTAAAACAAAGAATCCTTGTCGGATATATGGGTGAAAATAGAAATCGATTTTATTGTATTTTTTCTGGTACATTTTAATCTTTATTAAAATATTTGACTGAGTATTCCTCCATCTACTTATCTAACATCCGAATGAACAGTAGTGGGCGTAGTTGATAGAGTAAACTTAAAGTTATTCTCCATTCCCCAAGTTACGGTAACTTATTCGGGCATTCGGGAGAGACGGGTACTTTTATCTATTTTGATTTTTATCTCCAGCGGTGTTCTATCGATCTATTCTTCGAATTTATGTCGAGGAATAGCTAGGTTGCCATCGATTTATATCGCTTTAGTAAAAAATGCTTGTTTAAAATATATAACTATAAAAGTATATGACTAAATAGTAAATATAAGGTGTCACGACGTTGACAGAGGAAAAGATATTGCTACTTTTTCAATGGAGCTTTGCCCCACCTACAAAACTACGTGACCATTTAAGCTGTACCTATCATTTTGCTGGGCACTTATTACAGGTTTCATATTGCATAATCATAATTAGTATCATTTTCTACTACTCTCGCAACTCCTATAGAAGAATAACAAAAACAATGAATAAAGCGCTTCGATTTCTCACTATTTTCTGAATTCTCGAGCTGTTTTTTTCGAATCGCCACTTGTACAAAACTTTATTTTATACCAATAATTTTAGTAAAAAACGGAGATATTTTTACATTTACCTATTCGTTATCTTGTACAACTTGCGATTGATGGTGGGCCAGAATCTGGCAACGTCATTTAAAAATTTCATTAAAGAATCACTTGTTAAGAAGGCGTATTACAGAATAGCTGACTATTTAAACGATGAACATGCATGGTGTGTGTCGCCGGTTCCGCATGAGGGATAAAGTTTAGATTACAAACAATAGTAATAGTTGTGTAATACTTAGTTATTAAGTAATTGTATTACCATTATTGTAAAAGATGTGTTGTTGAGAGTTTTTTGCTACTTTTCTCCTCAGCGTTGGCACCTTTTCCTTGCAAAGTGTAAATGTAAATTAAAAAATATGTTGACGTGCAAAAATGTACTCAAGTAATTAGCTAAACGCACCTACTCGATATTGGTAATTAATTATTGTAATTAACACAATTAATGAATTGTGTTACTGCAGTCTTCATACCAGCCATTTCGTGCCTCAATGGTAACATTTCCACTTCATATTTGGATTAAATTATCCCAAAAACCCTAACCACTAGTCCAAACCACTATTTTCAAGTAAATTCGACGTATTAAAGTAAGTATACATCCGACCTTTCCTTCGGACGCCCGCTACGAAAGCGTGAGGTGTGTCAGACTAAATCGCAGTAATAACATTCAATCTAGTAAAAGCCATCAAATTATGCTCCAGGATTAGGCGTAAGCGACGAAAGGATAGCGGAAATGAAAGAATGTGTTATGTTCCCTACTCAAACTCAGGTTTTCCTTTTTTCCTTCTGTAATATCCTATCCACAATAATACCTACATTAAATTACCTACCTACTTTTTTTAAATCAATACTAATGTCCACTTAAAAGAATCCCACCCACTAACAATACATGTTTTTATTCCAAAAAAAACTAATTACTACAGAATAAAACTAACTTAATATCTAAAAAAATACTTATGAAATAAAACTACAAACTAAAGAATGAACACGTCGTCGAGGTCCCCGTTCTGTGGCATGGTGCCCAAGACGCTGGCAGCATTTCCTCGCTGTATAGCAATACTTAAACGCTGAGCGAGGTAGCTGCCAGCTCTGGGATCACCTGAGATGTGGACCAACCGGGTAGACAGCTCGTGGATGATATCTTTTGAGTCTGTGGACCATGGGCCCATTGTTTCTACAGCAAGCGCCGCAAACTCATGATGTGGAGTCAGTCGTGAGTATTTGCGGCAATTTTATTTTAATTTTATTTTCCACTAACAATACATTAAATTAAATTAGAAATAAGTTCTCATGTCAGTGAAACATATGTTTTTTAATGAGAATAAATATCTTTAAACACAAATGAAAGAATGATGATGATTTTTTTCCCCATGAAGGCAAGGGAGATTCACATATTAATCACACGCATATTAATTATTTTGTGCAATAATGATTAGATTTTAGCACGAAACCTCAGAAACTCACTACGATACGTTAAGGTCTGAAGTAAATTAAAACATTTTCGACCACAGATTAACATAAATCGATCATTAATCAATAATTCAATCAATTAACACTCTACTTCATTGTTAATGTATTAGAGCTTTAAAAAGAAGAAAAAAAAGCAAATAAAATTACACGCGCTTTTCAAGAATACTTTAAAAACTACTTTTTAATTTCCCCAAAGGATAAAGTAAGGTTTTAAAGTAGATATTTCTTTAGATAATTTGAAAGCTGTTATATCTAAGCTGAGATTGAGAGCCCGGAAAGTGCTATAATTTTTGTAACCAAAATGAAAACCATGTTGAAATAAACAGTTTTTTTTGACGTGACAACGTCTTATAAATTGGTTTGCCGGGTGACACTTCAAGAAACTGCGTTACGCTCCGCTCACGTTATGCGCTCACAATGAGAGCGAGTGAGAGGCACGCGTCCCTTCCACTCGGGCATGGTTAGCCCGCCTAAGAGCGAGAGAGACAGACATAAAAAGTTGTCACGTAAAACTTTCGCCCGTATACCGACTTTACAGGCAACCATTTTTTTTTTAATTTTAATTTTATCCCTTAAATACAATAATGGTGGAGATTTAAAATTGAATTGAATACTGTTGTTTGCAATGTTATTAACTATTTTTTTGAATAAGTTGTGAATGCATAAAAATACAATTATTCTCTCATAACTTGGGCCACAACTGAACTGCCCTCTATGTTGGCCCAGTGAGTAATTTGGCTCAAAGTAATCATAGGTGTTGGACGGGCAGTATCGTCCAAAAGTATTACGTCGGTATAACGTTACGCTGGCAGTTTGCAAGTTATTCTTGTCGAGTGAACTATTCCTTTAGGTACTGCTGTGGAAGGAAAAGGTTTTTTTTCGCTATTGCTCTTGAAATCAGAGAAAGGTATAGAAGGGTCTTATAAGGGATGAGATTTTTCAAATGACATTGAATGATTTTTTGAAATTTGTAATAATGATAAGAAATTATGAATATTGTAATGTAATGAATGTTTAATGTATAATAATTATTGACATAATATATCTAATAATAACCATTTAAACTTATCTTAAATGGTTATTATTAGATATATTATGTCAATAATTATTATACATTAAACATTCATTACATTACAATATTCATAATTTCTTATCATTATTACAAATTTCAAAAAATCATTGACTAAGTAATAAGTATATTAATAATTAAATTGGACTATAGTGATGTATAATATAATATGAATTGCACAGCGCATTGGTCAAGTGACTGTAATGCTGTGACAATATTGTTTAAATAAATAAATGACAGTGCCACATTTTAATGGAGCTTTGCCCCACCTACAAAACTACGTGACCATTTAAGCTATCATTTTGTTGGGGACTTATTACAGGTTTCATATTGCATAAACATAAAATCAGTATCATTGTCTACTACTCTCGCAACTCCTATAGAAGAATAACAGAAACAATGAATAAATCGCTTCGATTTCTTACTATTTTCTGAATTCTTATTTAAGCTGTTATTGTCGAATCGCAACTTGTACAAAACTTTATTTTAAACCAATATTTTTAATAAAAAACGGAGATATTTTTACATTTACTCGTTATCTTGTACAACTTGCGGTTGATGGTGGGGCAGAATCTGGCATTGTCATTTCCTCTGTTGACGTCGTGACACCTTATTTAATCCTCTTTATATTTACTATTTAATCGTCACATATACTTTGAAGAAGCATTTATTACCAAAGCGATATAAATCGATGGCAACCTAGCTATTCCTCGACATAAATTTGATGGTGTGGCAGAATCTGGCATTGTCATTTATCCTTAGAATTATTTAAATCCATACTAGGTACTCGGTACTTCCCAGAAACTTCTCTATGCAAGATTTACTTACGTAACCTTTTAAACCTAAATACGTCTTAGACCCAAAAGCACACCTGGGACTATGTTTAATGTGTAATGACGACTACCGGCCTACTTGGAGGACTAAACATGTTTTTAGGGTAGTATGGCTATAATATTCCAGACGTAGGTAACAGGCTAGTTAATCCAAAAAAAAAATGGTCTTAACAGCCTTCATAGAGCCAACTAGCGCCGCCAATCTTAAAAAAATAATATCTTCCAATATAATCAATTTTATCAAAAAAGCTATTTACAAAATGTTTATTACGATAAATACTATTTTTCAATATACAATACATGGCATAATTGCGACAAGCTAAGTTGTAGTTCACAAATGTGCCAAAAACGGCCGTTTTTCGCAATTATGCGAACTACAACTCGGTCGACATTGAGTCACGTTATAAATAAGCATTTAAAAATAGTATTTATCGTAATAAACATTTCGTAAATAGCTTTTTTAATCAAATTGATTATATTGGAAGATATTACTTTTTTAAGATTGGCGGCGCTAGTTGGCTCTATGAAGGCTCTTAATAATAAGAACGACAGAATTGTACATCTTGTTTTCTAATTTTGGTAATTATTTTGGTATGTTTATGTACAATGAAGTATATTTGATAAGATAAGATAATATAAGATAAATATTCTTTATTGCAAAAATAAAATAAAAAATTACCGTCAGAATGGCGCGGACGAGCTCCTAGGTCCTCGAGGCCTATCCTGGACTGATGTACCGCTTAAGCTGGAATTAGTGACGGAGTCTCATAATTTGTGACGCAATATTTTAAAAGTTATAAGCCTTTAAAGGGGGCCGCGCCAAGCTGACGCTTGAAAATCTGACTGATCAAAATCAAATTAATGAACACATATGGAACAAATTTGATTGATAAAACAGGATGTGACGCTGAAATGATGAGCATGTACCCAATTTTCATGTTTCAAACATAAACGGGTAAAAAGATATAAGCCTTCATAGGGGGCCGCGCAGAATCTCGCACCACCCCCCCTGGATCTCGAGAACCAGACAAGCTACACAATCGCGGATTGTATGAGTACATAATGCCGCAGAACGCTGAATTCGTGACGGAAGAACCGACATTTAAACCGCAATAGTTCAAAAGTTATAACCATAAGAACTTTTCGGACCGTCAGGATGGCGCGGCCCCTTACAAACGCTAATAACTCGGTAAATATTTCATCACGGACGACGTGAGTACCATCAATATTTCGGCATTCAGCGTCCCTAATTTGTGACGCAAGGTCCGGGGCTCCAAGTTTAATAATCATAATCATAATCATAATCAAATTTATTTATAACATATTCTGTTATAAGTCATTTTACAAATCATATTACATTACCATTACTTATATAATTCATTTTTCATTGTCTTCTAAAAATTCATTCAGGGTATAGTAAGCTTTTTTAAGCAGAAATATTTTTAATTTTTTAATGAATACTGCAAAGGACAAGTCACCGTCTCTGATCTCAATCGGAAGGGCATTGTATATCTGAGGTCCTCTATACCAGACACACTGCTCGGATTTCTTCAGCCTGTGGGACACCCCAGACAGAACGTTCTTGTTTTTACTGTTTCGTGTGTTGTAGCAGTGGTCAGAACCAATTGTTGAGAATCTTGTAAGGTTCATTCGTACAATCTTGGACACTTCAAATATGTACAGGCTAGGAAATGTCAGAATCTCTAATTTTCTAAATAGTTCCCGAGCTGGTGTATTCCAGGGCACCTTGGACATCAGCCTTATCACTCTCTTTTGGAGAACAAACACTCTCTGTCGGTCTGCGGCCTGACCCCACATGTCAATTCCTTGGGACAATAGTGATTGAAAATATCCAAAATATGCAAGTTTTGCAGTTTTAACATTAAACATTTTGGTTAGTCGAGATATCGCATAGCATGCTCTTCCCAGTCTGTCACACAGACTGTCGATGTGGTAATCCCACTTTAGACCCGCATCAATTACGAAACCCAGATATTTGCTATAATCTACAACAGGTACATCTATGTCGTCAGAACGTATGTTTAGCCTTTCCTGTGGTTTTCCGTGAATGTTTATATGTATTATATTTGTCTTTTCGAGGTTGAGCAACATGCCATTAGCTGTGAACCAAATTTTTATATCCTTAAGTACTTCAGTTACATTATCTTGTAAGTCTCGTATATTGTCTCCAGCCACTACAAAGGCACTG
The DNA here is from genome assembly GCA_963506565.1 of Tachystola acroxantha. Lineage (NCBI taxonomy): Eukaryota > Metazoa > Arthropoda > Insecta > Lepidoptera > Oecophoridae > Tachystola > Tachystola acroxantha. The sequence continues at coordinate 8,127,777 of OY735894.1, read as the reverse complement.
TCATCCGCATAAGCTATTAGTTTTCCTTTCCTGGTACATATTGACAAATCGTTTACCATGATTAGGAACAAATAATTTCCCATAACTGATCCCTGAGGCACAGAAACTGATTCTAATGTCTTGAATTTCGATCGATAGGCATTTCCCTTTTCTCTTATTTCACATGCCTGCTCACGGTTTTCCAGGAACGATTTAATGATTTTTAGAAAGTTGCCTTTTATCCCATAGTGATGCAGCTTTTTTATTACCAACTTATGATCTACAAGATCGAACGCTTTTGACAAGTCACACATTACAATTGCTACATGTTTTTTGCGTTCTAAGTTGTCTACAACACTCGTAAGAAGCTGTCTAGTTGCATCAACTGTAGATTTTTTGCTTTGATACGCATATTGTTCATCAGCAAGCAAATTATTTTCCGTGAAATGCTCCATAATCCTGTTACCCAGTCCTAGTTCTATTATCTTTGAGATCGAGGGAATTATAGAAATCGGTCTATAATACTTAGGGTTAGATCTATCTCCCTTGCCTTTATATATCGGAACTACTTTCACTTTCTTTAACGTCTCTGGGTATTTTCCAGTTTCTACACATTTATTCGCCACACTACATATAACATCCACAAATTCAGGTGGAAGTCTCTTCAGTATATTCGTTGGTATATCATACGTGTCTTTGGTTGGTTTTGGTTTAATAGTATTTATTATTTTATGTATCTCGTTTATCGTGAAGGGTAACGTATTCTCACAATCAACAGAACACGTTTTGTATTCATTCAGGAACTGCAACGCCCTATTTACGTCCACAATATTTATTGCTTGCTTTACTGTGTTGATAAAACAGTCATTAGTATTTTCTGCCAGCGATATAGGATTCGAGGAGACAGACACAAAAGTAGACCAGTTGCTGTTTTCTACTCGTGATGTTTCCGATTTTATGGCACCCCATATTGCCTTTGCCTTGTTGTTAGCCTTTGAGATTTCCGCCTGCACATAGTCACTGCGTTGATGCACTACTGTTTTTCTGTAAAGTTCCTCAAATTGCACAGTTCTTGATTTTAATTCATCATTTTCTGGAAACACATTACACAATCTATAGAGTTCATCTAGTATCTCTTTCTGTGACACGATACCTGTCGTTACCCATTTTCGGTTGTGTTTTTTCATGGGATAGTTTCTATATGGGAAGAATTGGTCGAATAAGTTTACAAAAACATTCATTACTGAGTTAAACATTTCGTTTGGCGATTGTAGTGATAGGATAATTCGGTCCCAGTCATACATTCTGAGTGCGTCACAAAAGTTTTGAGACTTTGTGTGTGTTATAAGTCTCTTTCTAATGATAGGATTTAAACTCAAAGACTTCTTGCATTGAAGCAGAGTGTGAAGTTGTCCGTCATGATCTGATAAATTGCTCTTTATCGATGTGGACTCTACCAAGTTCACATCAATGTTAGTATATGCGTGATCTATACACGACTTACTATGTTTATGTACTCTAGTTGGTGAAGACATTAGTACACTCATATTTCCACATGAAATTAGGTCAAGTAGGTTCTTCTTTGCAGTAGTGACTTTTAGCAAGTCTATATTTAGATCACCCACAATCATTATTTTACATGTCATATTACTAATAATGTCAATGACTTTTGATACAGTATCAAAAAATACAGTCATATTTTCGGACTTATTTGATTGTTCATTAGTGGGCCTATATATGCATATGATTACAATATCATATTCTTTAATTTCTGTCGCAGCTATTTCAATAATCATTTCTTTAGATAACGATACAATGTCAATAAGCTCTGTCGCAACAATACTATTATGAACATAGATGCATGCTCCTCCATGTTCACGTGTGCTCCGACAGTATGCTGAGGACAGATTATAGTTCATTATATTTGTCATATCCAATTCGGCTCTTGTCCTCCAGTGTTCCGTTAAGCAAACTACGTGGATCAGCGATTTACTTTGTAAAATTACCTCCAGGTCATAGACTTTATTTTTAATGGATCTGATATTTTGATGTATTATTTTGAAGTCTGGAGCTAAACTCATCGCTGTCACTTTATTATTTATAAAAAATCCGATGCTGATTCGTTGGATTCAGTGAGTTCATCTTGCCCTTTACTTTTATCATCAATCAAACTCTGCACATTTGTACCTTTCTTATTATTACAGCTATGTGACGTAATATGTATGAGATTTGTATATCTACGTATTGTACAGTATGGTAATATTTCATTGACTAGGGTTCTTTTTCCAAGTCTGCTAAGACCTTTTTTTGTGTAGCACTTTTCTTCATATTTATTTAGATCAATATACACACAGTTTTTTCTTCTTTGGACATTTTTGAACACTAACTTATTTAGATTGAAAATTTGTTGATCTAACTCAGCATCTGTGTTTGTGTATAACAAGGACGAGATGACTACGTGAACACCTCTAGCAGCTGCCGCATTACAAATAATTTTCACATGTTTCAGGTATTCTCCATGATCGCAGTTATTGCTAGGGTTTGCAGATATTACCACCATTACATCATCTACAGTTAATTCATTTAGTAACGCTTCCCTACATTTTACAATCTCTGAGAGGGGAGCCTGCGGTTTAACTATCGCCGTGGCTTTTATGGTACTGTCGCATTGCAATGACATGGCATTGGCAATACCCTTTGCAAGTTCATCTCCTAGAATTAGTACATTTCTTCTATATTCTCTATAAACTTCAGTTACATCCTTGGTATTTTTCGATCTTGCTATACTTTTATGTTTTTCAGGGTGCGTAATTTTTGTGTGTGTTTCATTTAGCGTCATAGGCTCAGTTTGCGTTTCCGCGGCTCTAAAGTCCCTGGTGCCGCCATACACATTATTGCTACCTTGTATTATCTCGGAATTAGTTTTACTTTCTCTGGAATCATTATTCTTTCGACTTTCTGTAAATTCAAGTGTCCTAGCGCAATCTATAGCAGATATACTTGACTTCCGTTTCGTATTTTTTCTGTTTGTTACCTTCCTTACACATCCAGTTGATTTAGGCGTTACACTTTCTGATATTCCTATCCGTTTCAGTGTTTCTATTTGTTTCTTACACCGCTCTAATTCTTTCTTTAGTGAACCATTTTCACAAATGAGGTTTTCTATTTCAATTCCAGCACCATCCAATTCCAATGTCATTTGCTCTATTTTGAGCTTTAATTCAGTTATTTGCTCACACTCATAAGTTGTATTATTTGGCAGACTTTTCGTTGTACTATTTAGCATGTCAGACTCCAACGTCTCATCGTCTGTAAGCACCGATAGGTCGGTAGTTGACTTTGCAGTCCGTCGGTGAAGTGTGTTTACGTAGGAATTCATAATCAATTTATAAATGCAAGTCACTTACAAAATAGCGCAAACCTACGCCAGAGAACAATGAGATCTTGAGCGAGGTCGCGACCAAAGGGGCCTAAGCGCCGTGCAGATTGCGTCGCTTACGCGTTTTGCCGATCAGTTTTTATGTTAATTGATCACTTTAACTTAACACATAAACATGTCAATTATTGATTTAATGAAATAACATTTTGTCACTGTTTTTACACTGTTCTATTATGCTATGTTCTAGGGATACTTTATGATATATTTTAGACATTTAGCGGCACTTTTAACTAGTTAAATTGAATTAATTCACTTAGCGATGTGATACGTGGCTAACCCGCAGCGCGCGCGCAAGCGTATTTATATATGCTGAGAAATATAATATTTGCTGAGAAAACAAAAAAACTAATTCCTATGGAGGAAGTCGATAGGGTGACAATGTTACTGAGTTTTACCGGACTTATACTAAGACTATGTCAAACATGATGACATAACGATTTCTACAATCATATGAAGCGAAAGGTAGAAGCCACCTAGCATATACAGCATACACATAATTAACATAATAATAACGTAACATTTATTGTAAATTAAATTCAAAAAAAATTAAGTATTGCTAATAACTTTTTAATTGATAATTACTTATATACGATTATGTCATCCTGTTTTACATAATATTAGTATAAGTCCGGTAAAACTCAGTAACATTGTCACCCTATCTACTTCCTCCATAGGAATTTGTTTTTTTGTTTTCTCAGCAAATATTAAACTTGGAGCCCCGGACCTTGCGTCACAAATTAGGGACGCTGAATGCCGAAATATTGATGGTAGTCACGTCGTCCGTGATGAAATATTTACCGAGTTATTAGCGTTTGTAAGGGGCCGCGCCATCCTGACGGTCCGAAAAGTTCTTATGGTTATAACTTTTGAACTATTGCGGTTTAAATGTCGGTTCTTCCGTCACGAATTCAGCGTTCTGCGGCATTATGTACTCATACAATCCGCGATTGTGTAGCTTGTCTGGTTCTCGAGATCCAGGGGGGGTGGTGCGAGATTCTGCGCGGCCCCCTATGAAGGCTTATATCTTTTTACCCGTTTATGTTTGAAACATGAAAATTGGGTACATGCTCATCATTTCAGCGTCACATCCTGTTTTATCAATCAAATTTGTTCCATATGTGTTCATTAATTTGATTTTGATCAGTCAGATTTTCAAGCGTCAGCTTGGCGCGGCCCCCTTTAAAGGCTTATAACTTTTAAAATATTGCGTCACAAGTTATGAGACTCCGTCACTAATTCCAGCTTAAGCGGTACATCAGTCCAGGATAGGCCTCGAGGACCTGGGAGCTCGTCCGCGCCATTCTGACGGTAATAATAAAAAAGTATTACACAAAAGAAATTGGCTAATACAGTTAGTATTACAATTGGCGGTCTTATCGCTCAAAGCGATCTCTTCCAGACAACCTTTGGGTAGAGAATTCGGCGTATGAATAGGTAGCTTGAATTAAATAAACTCCTATTTATAAGTCTTATTTAAATTCATTCCTTCGTGGTGAAGTGACAAATGACAAAATTATGTCGTGTACCGACGCAAGCCGGCAGCGGGTCGGATTTTATTACAACGTATTTAGATTGTCAGCGAATCTGTCTTCACCTGGCTACTACGAGCTTACAACTCACTATAAAGTCATTCAGTGAGATAAAGATAGATGGATAGATAAAACATTTATTCATTTCTACAACACACAATACATATACACAGCAGAAATACACAATTGGTAGATAAATATAGATAACTAGAATAAAGAATACAGAATAGGTTACAATATAAATAGAAAGTATACAATTATACAATAAAGAAAGTTGAACAAAACAAACAATATTTTAGGTATTGTCTGTGTGTCGCAGTAATGAGTGGGCGCTGACTCAGCATGTTGCTGCGCGCGCGCACGCACGGGGATAAAGGAGATTGCCATGACAGGAAAATGGAAAAATTACATTGCCACTTTTTAATGGAGCTTTGCCCCACCTACAAAACTACGTGACCATTTAAACTGTATCATTTTGTTGGGGACTTGTTACAGGATTCATATTGCATTATCATAATCAGTATCATTTTCTACTACTCTCGCAACTCCTATAGAATAATAACAAACACAATTAATAATTCGCTTCGATTTCTTATTATTTTCTGAATTTTTAATTAAGCTGTTTTTTTCGACTCGCAACTTGTACATAACTTTAATTTAAACCAATAATTTTATTAAAAAACGGAGACATTTTTACATTTATTCGTTATCTTGTACATCTTGCGGTTGATGGTGGGGCAGAATCTGGTATTGTCATTTGTGTCCAACTAGAATAACTATTCATGCAAAATATACTGAGTATATCAAAGTTTAGGGTATTAGAAATACAAGATTTGCACGGCAGAAATGGCAGAATATTGTAAGGAACTACTGTAAAACTTTAACACCTGTGATACCCGTATTCATGCACATAAATAATTTATGATTATTAAGAATCTGTTTTTTTTTGCGTTTTTACCTAATTAAAATAATACAAATATCAATGCACTATCGATATAGTTTTTCCGTCACTTTATTGCCATAAACGAATAAAGATAAAAATAAATTCAGCGAACCCTACCAACGTTTCTAGCCATGAGATGGCTTTCTCCTTTTTCTCACAAATGCATTCAATCGGATGTTTTCTATACGAGTATAAAGTGAATTACAACAGTACCAATGTTTCTTTATCACGCCTATTTACATTTTCTCACGATTTTTCACGTCTGCCACTGTCATTTTACGCGTGTATTATTGTAGGGGTAAAAAACAGATTTATTCGGCGTTTAAATAAAAGCCTAACAGAGTCTAGAGTGTTTTATATAATATACTTTGCGTACCTTGTAATTTTTTTTTTTTCAAATTCATCATCATCATCATCATCAGCCCGTATCAGTCCACTGCTGGAGGTAGGCCTCTCCCAAAGCGCGCCAATCAACCCTACTCTCGGCCCTCTGCATCCAGTCCCTGCCAGCCATTTTGCGAAGGTCATCCCTCCATCTGGTCGGGTCTGGTCTGGTCCCACACTACGTTTACCCGTTCGTGGCCTCCATTCGAGAACTCGTCTACCCCATCGGTTATCGGTTCTACGACAAATGTGACCAGCCCACTGCCATTTCAGTTTACTGATTCTATGAGCAATGTCAACCACTTTTGTCTTCTGGCGGATATACTCGTTTCTTATTCTATCTAACAGAGAAATTCCAAGCATAGCTCTTTCCATAGCTCGCTGAGCGACCTTGAACCTGTGGGCCAGTCTCTCCGTCAATGTTTCAAATTAAAATACATTTATTAAAATGAAATGAAAATGAATGAAATGAAATGTTTATTGTTGTTCACAAAAATAGCATAAGACCATGATGTTCCTGGCTCCCAAACTAGGATTCCCTGTGCTATGGGAAGCCAGGTCTTTCGTCCTTAAGACTATTGCAGAGGTACCTGTCCATAATGTCATCCGGCTTGCTGCCCGCACCATGCCGTAATACAAAATAACTAAAAATACAAACTAACTTACTGAACTTACAATATTAAACTAAAAAAAAGTACTTACTAAAATATATCTGAACTAAAATAAAACTACGTCATTATAATATTTAATTTTGTTGCAAAATAATCATTTACTTTGTCGAAGAAAATCAAAGGCTACTCAAAGAAAAGTATTTGCTTTTCATTAGCAGCAAAGGGCTCATTAAAGTTTTTAGACATTTTCTTAAAACTTGTGCTATTGTAAAAAATCAATTCAATTCAAATACACTTTATTGTACATAAAACACAACAATTACAGAAAAAGATTACAGAATAATACAAACATAATGTACAATGTTGGCGGCCTTATCGCTAAAAGCGATCTCTTCCAGGCAACCAACTAATTAGGGAAATTAAGAATTTTAAATAGCGAGAGGTAGAGCTAGAAATGCAAGAAGAATAAAATGAAAAACAATAAAAAAATAAATGGTATTCACATCACAATCATTCATTTGTATATACTGGGTGTCACAATAGAAACCAAATGCGGCTCATAATTGGGGCGCTAACGGGACATCAAGCAACGAACGACCTGTTGCACAGGATGGGATTAGCTGAATCTCCAACCTGCAGAGCCTGTGGTGACAAAACGGAGTCCATGAAACACTGTTGCGTGAATGTGACTCACTGGCTAGGAAGCGAATGAGTCTCCTGGGGTCGGCCTATCCGGAACCAGAAGACTACGGGCTCCTTCCCATGAGCTGCATAGCGGACCTATTGAGTTACATCTTTAGGGAGGAGGAAGGAGCATAAAGGAAAGGGACAAAAGATCCCAATGGGTCGAAGTGCCGCCACATTGGCACCCAATCAGGATAAGAAACATAAATATCTCGAAAATCTTCTAGCATTAGAATAGAATAGAAAATATGTTTATTGCCATACACCAATTACATAAGCTTACAAAAAATCAATCAAGTAGTAAGTTATAATCTAATATAGTTATGCTAAGTGGTGTGGCAAAAGGTGCATGTTTCAGCTGAGCTGACACCGAGGTGTGCAGCGCTGTGACTCGACATGCACCTCTTCCCTGCCAGAATATATACCTGATATTCGGTATGGCCATTCCCAGCTATTCCCTGACATTCCCAGCCAGGGCAGCCATGTACCAATGAGTTATCCTCGGTTTTTTCGACGGAAAAACTTACGTACATTTACCGAGTGCTCTCAAAACGGTGAAGGAAAACATCGTGACGAAACCTGCATGTCGTAGAAGAAGAAAAAAAATCTAAGGCATGTGAAATCCGCCAACCCGCACTGGGCCCGCGTGGTGGATCATGGCCCGAGCTCCCTCGATGTAAGGGAAGGTCTGTGCCCGAGCAGTGGGGCAATATAAATAGACTGATGATGATGATGATTCGGTATGATAACGAGCTTGAACTAAGATAGCCTAGTGCTATCTTCCCTTTGAACTATACTAGGGTGGGTGACTGGGTGTGTAGGTGTGTAAGGTGGGTGAGTATTTAGTAGGTAGGGCATTATCTATCCATCAGTTGCATGATAATCTTTCTTTTACGGGACCCGCTCGTCGTTGATAAAAACAACACCCTGTATATTTTAACTAATTGTGACCTTCTGGGAGTTCGTCCCATAAAAAAGCGCCAATCATCACTAAACGATGACAAACGACACAACCTGATGATTATCACCACAAAAATGTTAACAGGCGGCTGTAAATTATTACAGTATTTAGTTTTACGGCTTTCAATGCCTCGGACAGTAAACACACTATAAATTTTTATCAAAGCTTTTGGGGTTGGTACAAGTGACTAGCTTTTGGATTTAAAAACGCTAAAATATTTTTAATAAATTTAATAAAAATACGTTGCGATTGCAACATACACTTATATTAGTAAATAAATTATAACATGGAAATATACCTATTTGTACAAGATTAATTACTATTAGATACGTCCACTTGCAAGGGCGTCGCCAGTCGATACAGTACAGGATACAGTCTATATTTATTAGGAATATATAGAGAGTCCAAAAGTAAAAATATAAAATCAATACGAATCCGTTAATTAAAACAAACTTCAGCTTGGTTGGTTAAATGGATATTTTTTTTTAGCTTCAAGGGTTGAGGTCCAATAGTTAGTATCATAATAGGACACAGATTTTGACATTTTGACACTGGAGCAGTTTCTGTGGTATGATTATTTGTGTACTTGCATCCGCTCGCCGCCCGCTTGTGACTTGCGCCGCCGTCAAAGAAGCTAAGCTGAACTATAAATAAGAATAATGCTTCTAAACTCCGCTTTTATTATGAATTCGTGGCTTTACTCGGCGATTGCGAGTTAGAGTTCATGCGAGGGTCAGTTTGAGCAAAAGGAGATTATAGCATATACAAGGTGTGACGTAACAGGTACAATCGATGACAGAGATAAGTATACAGGGGGCATCAATAAGGTTGAGATTTTCTCAAAAACTAGTGGTTTAATAATTCTTTTACAGTTACATAGTTATTTATAATTAGCTGTACCTACCCCGCAACTTCGTTTGCGTAGAGGAGGAGGATGGAGGAGATCAGGAGGCAGATTTTTCTCTGGATCCTTGTTTCCACATCACATACCGTCATGGCTTATAGCCTAGCTGTCCGGATATTTCAGCTATCTCCTAGTGAAACTCCCATCAAAATCCCTTCAGTAGTTATGGCGTGATACTTGCACAAAGTCACAGACAAAAATTCTAAAAATAATTGTTTTGGCATCAGTAGGTATCGATCCTAAAACACATTACAATTATTCTTTTCCAAAAATATCCAATGTACAAACACAACTTTTTTGCAGCCTTATTATATGTATAGATACAAAATTATATAAGTAATTGATATTTTAATTTTAACTGTATTAGCCTATTTCTTTTATGTAATTCTTTTTTTTTGCAATAAACAATATTTATCTTATCACATACATTGTCACATTTAAAATAAATATAAATAAATATACAAAGATGGTACGTCACTCAAAAACTCATTCACTGAATAATAACATTTATCCAAAAAAAGTCTCCAGCGAAAATCTCCAGCGATCAGATGAAAATTATAACAAAAAAAATCTTTTTTTTTTCTAACAAATCTCTCCCAATCTCGCAACAGGACAGTTTACGAGACTCCCTCTATCCCTTTATATCCCTATCCTGATTGCCTCGCCCTCGGGGTACCGACAGCAAATGAAAGGGGGGATACTTTATGAGGATATTTATCCAATACTTCGTTATTTCAGAGACAATCTGATAATATTTTTGGTATTAAATTGACGATCGTTATTTTCGATAATCGAGGTTTGTATCATCAAAGTACAATTTTATTAAGTATCGCACATGTACGGTGGAACACAGAGAAAGGTGTACAGGAGAGTTTTTAAGGTTGAGATTTTCTCAAAAACTACTTGTCCTATTGCAAAAATTCTTTCACTGTTTGATAGATAAAAGTTAAAACTATGTGACCGTAAAATAATTCTTAAATTAGGTCCAGTAGTTTTTGAGAAAATCTCAACCTTATTGAGGCCCCCTGTATACTTATCTCTGTATTCGACCGTACCAAATAATAATAATAAAGGTATACTGCAATAGTTTATGCACCTGACGGGGTCTGTCATTGAGTGCAGTCAGATGCGCTCAGAGACGGGTCGCGCTAGCTCGGCGAGCGGCGCTACCGGGTAAAATTTACCACAGGGGTACAAACACTGTAAATATGTTTTTTCTTGCGCATTCCCCATCCGCGTCGTTCTAGGTACCTTCAATCGGGTTAATAACAGATGCGTACACCGCTCGGCGACCAGTTGGCATAATGCACTTGACAACTACAGACGTGTGAAGTGAGTATGGGTGTTTTTTACCAAGTATGAGTTATTATTGCAAGAAGTTCTTTTATTATAATAGTATGTTTTTTATATGATTATTAGATAGTTTAGAATGTATTACTATTGATTTCGATCTTTATTTTATATAATAATAAGAAAAAAAGCTATTATTCCTGTTTGATTAGAAACTAAGTAAATTTTTTATGTTTCATTAAAACTTTCTAAAAAAGTTAATAAAAAGACTTTATGAGTATTTTGTTGTTTTATTAGCTTTACAATATAATACAATTTAATATAAAAATACTATTATTGCAGTTCACTAGACGAAAAGCGAGATATTATCAACTAAACTATGTGGTACTTTTTACCCGGTAGCGACATTCAGTGTTCCAAAACAGGGTGCGCCTCCCGCCGAGCTAGGTGCACCACATATCCCTTCAAATTAAAGTTCTCTAAGGGGCCTCTACGCGTTGGACCTATGTCTCCGTGCAAGCCTTTCAAAGGACCGGGTTTTCTTAAACCCATGAAACCTAGAGAGATACATAATAAAGGTATATTTAAGTAAGTACCTAAGTAATAGGAGCTTGGTGGCTCAGTGGTTGGGTCAATGGACTTGCGATACGGAGGTTCCAGGTTCGATTCCCAGCCATGTACCAATGAGTTATCCTCGTTTTTTTCGAGGGAAAAACTTACGTACATTTACCGAGTGCTCTCAAAACGATGAAGGAAAACATCGTGATGAAACCTACATGCCGTAGAAGAAGAAAAAAATGTAAGGCATGTGAAATCCTTCAATCCTCACTGGGCCCCCGAAGCATTAGCAAACTTATTATACTTACTTGAAGACAAAAGATGATGTGTTATAATTTTAATGTCATTTTGTCACATCCTGTATAATCATTATTTATTTAAATATTCTTTTGTCAGGTTCTCTTGAAAGTTATTTGATAATTTTCCTTTTAATGTCTACAGGGACTATTTTGTGTTTAATATCACGTTAAATTAATCAGAAAATGTTCGCGAATGACAGTACGGTGAAGTTATTGGATTATTTATGCAAGATCTGAAGTTTAAAGCTTTTATCAAGAGTTCCCGCTACAAGCTCGGGAGTGAACGCGACTGTCGAGCTGCTTCGTCCAGAGTGATGACGCTACGGCGACTCCTCTGGATGAAGACATGAAGACGCGGCTACCCAGGGTGAAGACGCTACTGCGACTCCCCTGGAGGAAGATAGAATACTATTGAATATATTGAATTTTCTGTAACATGACATTGGCAAATGACGAACTGTCGAGTCCATTAACAAAACAAATAATTATTTTGTCAACGCTACGCCAAAATAATCGGTGTAGTGAAACTCGCGCGGCTCCCAAAACATTTTTACCAATAATCTTCAAGTAAGCCGCTTGTTGCTACACCCTGTAGACTCAAACTTGTAATGTAACAGCCTACACTATACATGGTGTAGCTAAACACCTGTGCTTATCGCTATTGTGACAGGAATAAAAGGTTTTGTTTGTTTTTACCCGACTGATAAGATGGATGGTAATTATTGCATGAGGAAATGACCATGATCGACATGGACGCATCTCTTTAATACGGCACCCCTGTCCCCCGCTTCGTCTCTATGCGCTCATCGTTGACATAATGTTTCGCTTGCAAATGACAATGCCAGATTCTACCCCCCCATCAACCGCAAGTTGTATAAGATAACGAATAAATGTAAAAATATCTCCGTTTTTTATTAAAATTATTGGTTTAAAATAAAGTTTTGTACAAGTTGCGATTCGTAAAAAACAGCTTTATTAAGAATTCAGAAAATAGTAAGAAATCAAAGCGATTTATTCATTGTTTTTGTTATTCTTCTATAGGAGTTGCGAGAGTAGTAGAAAATGATACTGAATTATGATTATGCAATATGAAACCTGTAATAAGTCCCCAACAAAATGATAGGTACAGCTTAAATGGTCACGTAGTTTAGTAGGTGGGGCAAAGCTCCATTGAAATGTGGCAATGTCTTTAAAATTTTCGTTAAAGCGCTATATGGTTGTTTAAAGCAAGAGTGAGACAGACGATGCCCCGAAGCAGCGGAGTGAAGAGCATGGCGCAGTGCCTCGATATTCGTGTTTCAAATATATCTATTTAAAGTAAATCAGTTTTGTTTAAACAAGGTCTCGTATTTATAGTACCCTACAGTTTGATATATATTTTGTATGAACAACAATTTGGGTTTAGATATAATTTTCATTTTAAAAGACATGGAAGGGATATGTTTGCGATTTTTTTCTATCGAGCGAAGTTTGTCCAATCGTGTATTATATATTATTATATTCATCAGTCTCTAAATAGACACCCCAAGATTGCTATATATTTTTTTCAGACGTTTATTTTTAGCAGTTAATGCCGTAGTCTTCGTAGAAATACTGAAAACACGCGCATACGAAGCCTCATCGCCTCTCTCTGAAATTATTTCGTGACTGTAGCTGCGGTCGGTGGTAGAAATAAGTGGACTGAATTTTTATAGGTAACTATTGTATTTAAAGAAACACTTGAAACATGAATTTTTACGCTCCTTGAATTTAGTTTTTTATTTATTTATTTTATTAATGGACTCGACAGTTCGTCATTTGCCAATGTCATGTTACAAAAAATTCAATGTATAAATAGTCTTCTATCTTCCTCCAGGGGAGTCGCCGTAGCGTCATCACCCTGGGTAGCAGCGTCTTCATGTCTTCATCCACAGGAGACGCCGTAGCGTCAATCACTGCGGACGAAGCAGCTCGACAGTCACGTTCACTCCCGAGCTTGTAGCGGGAACTCTTGATAAAAGCTTGAAACTTGAGATCTTGCATAAATAATTCAATAACTTCACCGTACTGTCATTCGCGAACATTTTCTGATTAATTTAACGTGATATTAAACACAAAATAGTCCCTGTAGACGTTAAAAGGAAAATTATCCAATAATTTCACAACCGTCGTTTCCCGCCATTTTCAAGAGAACCTTGAATTTAGTTAAGTTCTCAAGTTCTCGTCGTCCTTGATTTGAATTGAATGTGACACTTTTGACCTTCACACTTTTTGACAGTTTTTGTTTTTTGGCCCGCCGCCATACGTTCCGTTTCACGGACAGTGACTCTACTTCGACTCTTCTTTAACGGAAACACAAACAGTGAAATTCCATTATAAACGAGCGTTTCTTTCAAGTCATTGTTGTCGGCTCGTAGGAACTCCTATTGTTTTGTTTACTCAATTAATTTTCGCTCAAAAACAAGACCGCAGAGAGTAGACAACACTTCACGATCTGCCACGGTACACACCTGTTTTCACAGAGTATTATGAATTAGGGATGTGTTGTGTTTAAACAATATAGTTATCGGTATTTTTGTCGATCACTTTATTATGAATGAAATCAAGAAGTTTACGAATTGTTACTTTATACTTTATTGTACACGAAAAAATAATACAGACACAATATTTTAAGAAAACAGATGTACAGCAGTCGAGCTTATCTCTAATAAAGAGATTTCTTCCAGCCTGGCCTGTTCTGGATAGAGAATGTTTATATATTGTAGTATAGACATACGTACATGTACAATATAAGCTATAAATATCAAATCACCTACACATTAAATAATATACTTAATTACTACATCAAATAAACAAAAATAAACATATATAAAAAAAGACAATATTGATTTTACATATATATATACAATAAATACATACCTAATATTTTATAAATAAACTTATGAAATAATACATACACTTATAATTACATAAACTACATAAATAATTATTTGCATACTACAGAAAGTGATAGGTAGTGCTCTTTCACACGCTTTTTAAAGACACCTATAGACGAGGTATCGCGCACGGAGTGAGGGAGTGAGTTCCACAGTCTAATCGCCTGCACAGGGAAGGAGTCCGCGTAGGATTGAGCGTTGTAGAGGAGCGGTTGGAGATCCATAGCGTACTGCGCGCGCAGCTCTCTCCCCCAGGAAGAAGAAAGAAAGGCGAAGCGGTTTCGTAGATAGACAGGCGAAGATGGGTTCCTGAGAATATTGAATAGAAGAGTAAGAACGTGTGCATTACGGCGTTGACGAATTGGGAGCCATTTTAATTGGCTGCGGAAGTGAGATACATGATCAAACTTTCGAAGACCAAAGATGAATCTGATACATAGGTTTTGCAGTCTCTCGAGCTTGTTCACCAACTGTTCAGTGGCATCCAAGAAACAGACGTCGGCGTAATCCAGTATGGGCAGCATCAGTGATTGGGCTAATGTGATTTTGGTTTTAAGGGGTAGGAAGTTTTGAAGGCGTTTTAGAGAGTGAAAGGTCGAATGCATTTTCCTGCTGACTTCATTAATGTGAATGGTCCACGAGAGGTTGCTGTCAATAAGAATACCCAGATTTTTAGCAGAGTTTGTATACGGTATTGGTACTCCGTTGTACAAGACAGGTGGTATTGTAGATTCGGCTAAAGCGTTACGCATGTATTTAGTGTCAATAATCAGTGCTTGCGACTTTGACGGATTAACGAGCAGACCAAACGATTCCGCCCAGTTTTGTATGGTGTTCAGGTCATTATTCAAGGCTGACACAGCTGACTGAACGTCTTTCACACCAAAGTGACAATAAAGCTGCAAGTCATCTGCATACAGATGATAGGGAGAAGATAATACCTGAGTGACATTGTTTATAAAAACTGAAAACAGAAGAGGTGAAAGGACGCCGCCTTGAGGAACACCAGCAGACAGCTCGCACCAATCGGACAACAACTCGTCAGAACGAATTGTTTTGACATTTAGTATTAATACAAATTATATTTTGACACGGCCGGCCTTTTTACAAACGAATATTCCTGACATTTGAATTTGTTTATTTAATGACGAGGCCACTTTACAGCCCGACTATATTTTTTTTTGTTAACCTATAAATTGTCCCACTGCTGGGCAAAGGTCTCCCCTCTCCTCTTCCATCCATCCCTGTCCTGAGCCTCTTCCAGCCACCCAACCCTGTATCTAACGATATCGTCTCTCCATCTACGCCGAGGTCTGCCCCGACGCCGGCGACCGTCCGATGGCACCCATTCTGTGCCAGTCCAGTTCCACTTTAATGTGGCTGCTTTGCGGGCCACGGTCTGCTACGCCAGTTATCGATCGCAGGGTTATGTTTCGGACACGGTCCGTTCTCCTCACGCCCAATATGCTGCGTTCCATTGCGCGTTGGCAGACCTTGAGTTTGGACGTCTGATCTTTAGTCACTATTATTTTTATGTTATTTAAATTAAATTCATTTATTTTTACAAAAACTTACTTTGACATTCAGAGCAATTAATTATATTATTGTGAATCCATTAAAAACTTACTCTAAATTGTAAAACATTGACAAGGCCTCTTTACAACCGCAATTATATCATTTTGTTATATTCCATGGGTCGGTTCTTTGCCCTGTTTCTCTGTTCGTGCATCCAGCCGTAACCTAGTTTGTATTCTGTACCTTATATTATTGTAAATTATTGCATTATTTATGACATAAAGCACACATACATACATAGTGTACAGAAAAACTTATAATATAATGAAATACATAACTACGGTGAGTGCAGCAGTGCCAAACAGTGGGGCATGTCATATCGTGCGTGACAGTGACAGTGCTATTACGCTGGTGTAGCGGCTTCTCTGTTCGGCGCGCGATGACATGGTATGATTTCATCGTTTTGAGAACGTTTAATAGGGGGGCTGGTCCCAGCTCAGCATGTGCTATGCCCGAGGCTATCCCGGTTGTGATGTAATTTTTTCTCCATTTATCATTTACCTATCTCATTAAATACCATTTCCTTTGTTTCATTACTTCTGTTGGCAACTGGCTGGAAAGGTGACATCATTTTGATACTTATGGAATTTTATATCACTTTTTTGAATGCTTTTGTTTTACGTTCCTATTTTCAGTCTGTAAAAGTTCCTCAAATAAACCACATCTTCATCAGCTCATTTTTGTAGTTTTACTTCTCCACATCCAGCCTTCAGCTCTAACAACTTCGGCTTACCTTTCCCTTTCCGATGCACCCTGAAATGTGAATGAGTATCGATATCATCCAGTCCAAAACTATCGACACATTATCCCTCCCCACTGTCCATCCGCGGCTGAGTGGTCCCGACGTGACGGACCGACTCGCCATCACAATAACGAAATTAATTTCGGCCCAACCACCGCGTGCGTTTGACGCGCGATTCATTACGCTATAGAAAACAATGTGGACGGTTTGGGGTGCGGCCTGTGATGGGAGGTAGCGGGAGCGGGGAGGCTGTGTTTTTATTGCATTCATATTGTACAATCTGGTAGTACAAAATGAGATTTCAAACAAAGACGATCTCCAAAACGAAGACATTTATTCAAACTCCAATAAATCTTATATGAATAAACATTGACACAAACGATAGCGCGTTCTATCTAGCTATTAGCACCATCTAGCCTTAGGAACTAACCCATTTAAATCAAGATTGATGCTGACACAAGCGATAGCCCGTTTTATATTGATCGACACGCCATCTAGCGATACATGAAGTCTAACACATATGGTTATAATTAATTGTGGCATTACTTCATTGATCTCCTATAAACAACTAGATACACAAAGGTCTTACTAAAACAATTTAAAAAACGTCCCAAGGGTCCATTGTTAACGTCCAAATAATGTCCAATAAAGCAAATGAGGGTCCAGTCATCCGTTTGGACCTTCTTTGCTCTCGGACATTTTTAGAAGTGTATCTCGTTGTTTATAGGAGATCAATGCATTACTTACATGAAACACATAACTATCAGGGCATTAAAAAAACAGCATTAATTTAAACTATTAATTTATTATTATGGAGTATTTATTTATTAACGACAAAAATATTTAACTAAAGACAGTAAAATGTAATATTAAAAAAAGTATACTTAATTAAAAATCTTGCCCCAGGTCAGCGACCGCAGTCCCCAGAAGGCAGCCAGCCTTCTGGGGACTCGCTGGATTGCTTGCGCGAGGTACGCGCCAGACCTCTGGTCAATAGACACATCCACCAGGCGCACAGAGATCTCTTTGTGGATGATTTATTATTATTACTAGCATGTGATGTCCCACTGCTAAGCCATACATATCATAATAATAATAAATTATTTATTTGCATGAATACGGGTACTTATACAATACAGGTGTTAAATTTTTACAGTAGTTCCATACAATATTATGCCATTTCTGGCGTGCAAATGATTGTTGGTTAATACAGTCATATTACAATTTAAAGTTAATGAATTCCATTGTTATTTATAAGTAATGATTGTCACAAATAAATTAAAAAATTAAAAATGACATTTTATGCGAGGTTGTCGTTAAAAATTGAGATAAATTATAAAAGCATTTATTAATTAGAATATTAAAGCCATATATGGGATTCTCTAGGCCCGTGGGTTTGCCACACTACTTTCCTGGGAACATGATCAAACGCCTTTTCAAGGTCTGTATTATACTTACGCATAAAATATTTTATTACTCGGTTTTAAGTATCTTCTTTAAATACTACATGAAGTTTGTTACCAAAAACGCTTCGCTTATGGCCTCGTGCAGAATAATCCGCTTGGCGCAAAACCGCTACTCTCTTACACCTACCTAATATTGTCTTCTATCTCGACTGGATCTTAATATTTCTTCTGTTAATTGCTCTTACGCCCTTGTTACAGAATAATTAATCGAGCTCCGTGACGTATTACATAACGATGTTATTTTGGAAGAAAACTCGTTAATATAATTATATTTGTTCTAATTGTGGGCGATTCCTTTCCCATAGAAGTATTAACATGGAGTTAAATATTTCTAAATCATTTCATACTTCATTCATTTCAATACCGCGTTTTAGAGAATAATTGTCGACGTAGGTATGTCATTGCACTTACAGACTACTTACCCAATAGACATGAAATCGGTACAAATGACAATGCCAGATTCTGCCCCACCATCAACCGCATGATGAACAAGATATCGAATAAATGTAAAAATATCTCAGTTTTTTATTAAAATTATTGGTTTAAAATAAAGTTTTGTTGAGTCGAAAAACAGCTTAATTAAGAATTCTGAAAATAGTATGAAATTGAAGCGAATTATTCATTGTTTTTGTTATAATTTTCTACTACTCTCGCAACTCCTACTGATTGTGATTATGCTATATAAAACCTGTAATAAGTCCCTAACAAAATGATAGGTACAGTTTAAATGGTCGCGTAGTTTTGTAGGTGGGGCAAAGCTCCATTGAAAAGTGGCAATGTCATTTTTCCATTTTCCTGTCATGGCAATCTTTATCTCAATGACTTTATAGTGAGTTGTAAGCTCGTAGTAGGCAGGTGAAAGACATTGCCACATTTCAATGGAGCTTTGCCCCACCCACAAAACTACGTGACCATTTAAGCTGTACCTATCATTTTGTTGGGGACTTATTACAGTGCGAAATTAGTTGATATTTTTCCTTTTAATGTCTACAGGGACTATTTTGTGTTTAATATCACGTTAAATTAATCAGAAAATGTTCGCGAATGACAGTACGGTGAAGTTATTGGATTATTTATGCAAGATCTGAAGTTTGGCGCTATAGTCAAGAGTTCCCGCTACGAGCTCGGGAGTAAACATGACTGTCGAGCTGCTTCGTCCAGAGTGATGACGCTACGGCGACTCCTCTGGATGAAAGCAAGAAGACGCGGATACTTACTGAAGAGTAGACAATATTATACTATTTTGAATATTCTGTAACATGACGAACTGTCAAGTCCATTAATAAAATAAATTACTTTGTGCAATTAAAAAAAATCCGACACTTTGTATTTCATAGTAAAATTGTAATAATAAGTTCTATTTTTTAATCAAAAAGGTTACTTTTCAAACGACCAAGATGTGACGTCATTTCATTAATACTGTATTCCGATATTTCCTCGCAACTAATGACGTACTTACCTAATAAACCAACACAGGGCATAATTAGCCACGACTGACCCTTGATTAGTATGCGGCCAATGTGGCCCTTAGGTCGGTTACATCTTGACTTTGTATAAATGCAATGCTATATAAAATACGACCTTATGCTTCTAAAATTAAGATTAAATTTATATAACCGTAATAGCAGACTTACGTCCTTTTAGACTTAAAATTGATAACCTAAAAGGGCGTAAGTAAACGTGTGTAACGATATAAATTGTACTGTAATGTGTTATAGTTGCAGTATATTTTTCCTTGTTGATTTAGGTCGTTATGTCGTTGTAGAGTTGTGAAGTAGGTCTGCTTATTTCTTGGATCCCTTTCGCCATTAGAATTAATTTTCTTCAGCGCAGTTGCTTAATGTATTAGTTAATATACAAAGGGTGTCGACTTGAAATAATTGTTTGTGAATACATTTAAGTAATTAAATCTATGTGCAGTTAGGGCGTTTATCCTGTGCAAACTGGCAAGAGACTATTAAAATCTTGTATGATTCAAAAGCATTAACTTAATACAATTTAGCATTGATTGAGCGTAAAGTTGATCTTTATCGAATGTAGATGATTATATTTATAGTTTTACCTGACTGGCGAAATAAAGGGGGTAATGCTTCCCTGCCTAGTCATAAGAGTTTTCACCATTTAGTATAATAAAAACTAAAAGAAATAAACAGAGTTACAGTGTCGTTTATTTCATGAAAAAAATCCTCTAAAACCAAGTAAGTACTGATTTAAAGAGATATATATATATATTCTTCATTGCTAATCCATGGACCTACTGAGAAATATTTTTATTATTATAAAATATCGTGGACCTCTTGGGAATAACTGTGTGAACTTATATTTTTGGATAACAATAGGATCGTGGACCTGCTGCGAACGAGCCATTTTTAATGTTACCTATACATTCCGCTTCAAATATAAATGCTTATAACTTAAGTATATATTTCTTTACATATGTGTAAATATGAATTAATATTTGCATAAAGGTCATAAAACAATTGAATTATAGCGGGCAAGTTTTTGGGGCACTAATAAAGGCAGCTGTGGCCAACCTTCGGCCCGCATACTAATTTATTAGTGGCGTAAAGTTAATCCGTTACTTAGGAGAATTGGTGCCAAAAGGAAATACTTATTTACGGCAGAAAAGTAAAATGTTATAATATTTCACTTAAGGGCCTTCCATGAGCCAACTAGCGCCGCCAATCTTGAAAAAATAATATCTTCCAATTTAATATATTTTATTAAAAAAAGCTATTTACGAAATGTTTATTAGGATGAATACTATTTTTCAATATACAATACATGGCATAATTGCGAGAAGCTAAGTTGTAGTTCACAAATGTGCCAAAAACGGCCGTTTTCCGCAATTATGCGAACTACAACTTACCGACATTGAATCACGTTATAAATAAGCATTTAAAAATAGTATTTATCAAATTATTATATATAAACGGATATCACTCACTTATATTGTTAAAGTCGGCAATTAGACCGACAGTTTCGACCGATTTCGACGGTCTTTTTCAAGGTGAGCGCGAAGAAACGTCAACGGCGACGCGGGCGTGGCGCGCTCACCTTGAAAAAGACCGTCGAAATCGGTCGGAACTGTCGGTCTAATTGCCGACTTTAACAATATAAGTGAGTGATATCCGTTTATATATAATAATTTGTAGTAATGGCTCACTATAGTATTTATCGTAATAAACATTTTCGTAAATAGCTTTTTTAATAAAATTGATAATTGGAAGATATTATTTTTGAAGATTGGCGGCGCTAGTTGGCTCATGGAAGGCTCTAAATCTGTGCTTAGTAAATAAAGAAATTACACAGAAAAAAAATATACTGCTTACCTACAAAGCTAATTACAAAATTAATTCATTTATTCGCACCGTTAATTAGTATTCGACCCCCGCCTCCGAGCATCTGGGGGCCTTTATTAATGTCCCCGGACATAGCCGGAATCATTTCGGATTCCGGATTCCGAGATCTCCGGGTTCCAGGCTCCGGGTAATACAATTTGTCCGGCTACAGACGGTGTTAATTCGTAATTACGGACAAATAAGGTGTGACCTGACGTCAATGGATCTCGTTCAAATGAAAATTGGTTATTGTACGGAATTACTGCCTTATTAGACAGCTTATAATAAATTATTGATATTCACCAATCTAAATATATGTTCACTTAATTTTAACATCTATGATTAAAATTAATACCTTAACAATTGTTAAAAATGTTTATACTTATAAACACTACTTAAAGTTAATCAATTCCTGAAGAACCGAATAAGTAGCTGTCAGTTTAAACAACGTCGTGTGCTTAATTAACAAAATGGCGGACCGAATTCGGAACAGCTGATTTCATTTGATACTGCTGATTACTTTTTTAAGGACTTTGGAGTAGGCATTACCCCAATTTAGGCCAAAATTTCGTTCTTTTTTTGAATTCATTCAATCAACAGTGTTACCGTACCTAAATATTTTTTGGTGTTTAAAATGACGATTAGCTAATCACTGCTTAAATAACGTTTATAAGTAAAAAAAAGGTTAATCACTTATTAAGAGTTTAAATAATGATTAGTTAATGTTGCTCAGTGCTTGATTAGTGTTTTTTTTATAAGTAAGAGGGATGTTTAAACACTTGAACAATTTAGAAGAATAAAGACTTAACTTAACTTCCGATGAATAAAGCTGTAACTGCAATAATGTATATAGCAGGCTCATAATAAAATTGTTATTGATATTCATCTAACCTAATATAAGTTCACGTTACTTTGATTTTAACTTTTGAACAATCTTTTTGGACGAATAAAGACTTAACTTCCGATGAATAAAGCTGTAACTGCATTAACCACTTCATCATCATTAGCCCGTATACTGATACGGTCTATGATCAGCAGTGGACTGCCACTGGTGATCATAGACCTCTTCCAAGACGAGATACTCACCACAATTTTCGGCTTTCTGCATCCATGCCACCTCTCACACCACACTACGTTTACCCGTTCGTGGCCTCCATTCGAGAACTCGTCTACCCCATTTGTTATCGATTCTACTACGTGGACTGGTCACATATCAGCCCATTGCCATTTCAGTTTGGTGATGCTATGAGCAATGACTTCTGCTTTTGTTCTTTTATTCTATTAAACCGCCAATTAGGAAGGTTTTATAGCTGGGTAGAAAAAGTTGCATAAGCTTTTCAGTAAGACATGTTAATAAAAATATAAATTCTAAAAGGTATCGACTACACCAAACTGCTATACAGGGTGTACCGTAAGGGGTATTAAATGCCGAAAGGAGGGTGTTCAGTATCGGTAGGTAACTGAACAACTATTGTTATAATAAAAAATAGAAATAAATAAATGTCTCGTACAAATCGATCAGCTGACCGCGACGAAATGTATGAAAAACATTGATCTCCTATAAACAACTAGATACACAGTCTGCCTTCTAAAAATGTCCGAGCGCAAAGAAGGTCCAAACGGATGAATGGACCCTTTGCTTTATTGGACATTATTTGGACGTTAACAATGGACACTTATTTGGACGTTTTTTAAATTATTTTAGTAAGACCTTTGTGCATCTAGTTGTTTATAGGAGATCAATGATGAAAAGTCATAAAATAAATTCGCGAAAATTTAAAAGTCGTAGAACAAAAGTTGTTCAGTTACCTATATTGACCCTCCCTTGGGCTTCATATCCCTTTCCGTTGCACCCTGTATAAAGAAGCTTACTATTATTTAATTAATGCCAAAAAAATTCATAACTGTTATTATTTGATAGTAAAATCATTATAGAACATTCAAAAAACATTCAATCGATTCGATAAATCGATTACGAATTCACAAGTTTCACCCATAAATCCGATTAAATATTAAATCGAATTACCCTATCGGCTCTACAATACGTAATTCCACTACGGCGCTCTAATTGTTCGATTTCCATTGTGCCCTATCCAATAGTATGAATCATAGTCCCCTGTTGGTGTTTGGACAGTCATTGATAATTCCATTGGAAGCTGTTTGGACAGACAGACAATGTGGTTAGCGGATATTATATGGATATAGAGTGGTTATATGTATACTCTATTATATGATACTCAGCGAGCTATGGAAAGAGCTATGCTTGGAATTTCTCTGCTAGATAGAACAAGAAACGAGTATATCCGCCAGAAGACAAAAGTGGTTGACATTGCTCATAGAATCAGTAAACTGAAGTGGCAGTGGGCTGGTCACATCTGTCGTAGAACCGATAACCGATGGGGTAGACGAGTTCTCGAATGGAGGCCACGAACGGGTAAACGTAGTGTGGGACGCCCCCCGACCAGATGGAGGGATGACCTTCGCAAAATGGCTGGCAGGGACTGGATGCAGAGGGCCGAGAGTAGGGTTGATTGGCGCGCTTTGGGAGAGGCCTACGTCCAGCAGTGGACTGATACGGGCTGATGATGATGATTATATGATATGTTTGGGGAACATACTTAATACCCAGGCTTAACCACCTAAGTCGATCTTCGCCTTCAACAAGAGAGGAAATTTAAAAATTTCATTAAAGGAACACTTGTTATGGCGTATTACAGGATAGATGACTATTTAAACGATGAACATGCATGGTGTGTGTCGCCGGTTCCGCATGAGGGATAAACTTACTAACAATAGTAATAGTTACGTACCTGTATAATTATTAAGTAATAATTGTATTATCATTGTTTTAAAAGATGTGTTGCTGAGAGTTTTTTGTCACTTTTTCTCCTCGGCGTTGGCACCTTTTCCTTGCAAGTGTTGTAAATGTAAATTCAATTCAAAAATATATATTGACGTGCAAAAATGTACTCAACGTGCTTACTTGCAATAAAGAAATTTGACTTTGACTTTGAACACCACAGAAAGCACAGACCACTTACCCTATATACCTGTAACAGGAGGGCGTGTACCGTGTCTGAGCGCAAACTTGCTTCGCGACACGTGCCACTGTATTTAATACGGCACCCCTGTCCCCCGCTGCGTGGTAGATCATGGCCCCAGCTCCCTCGATGTAAGGGAAGGTTTGTGCCCGAGCAGTGGGGCAATATTATAGACTGATGATGATTGAGAAGTATTAAAACATGATCCGAAACCCATGACATTGCAATTCCGTGGCATGCTCTATTTCCTACCATAATTTAAAATTCTCGCAGTGAAATATTCGTAGTAGTGACGTTAGAGTCGGAATGAAATAGTCGGAAAATGTTAAGGCTTTTCTACGAAGGCTACGGCACTAACTACTAAAACTAAACGTCTGAAAAAAATATATAGCAATCTTGGGGTGTCTATTTAGAGACTGATGAAGACCGATACACGATTGGACAAACTTCGCTCGATAGAAAAAAATCGCAAACATACCCCTTCCATGTCTTTTAAAATGAAAATTATGTATAAACCGAAATAGTTATTCATACAAAATATATATCGAAATGTAGGGTACTATAAATACTCGAGCTTGTTGTAATCTGACTTTTGTTGGCGTATTTTTATTTCCCTGCCAAAATTCATAAAAATACGAATATCAAGGCACTGGCCGTGCTCTTCACTCCGCCGCTGCGGGGCATCTTCTGTCTCATGCGTTAAGCACTTATTTTAGGCATCGCAGCGCATCGCAAAAGTCTGCGATAGTTCATTCCTACCCTCTATACCTGTGTACAACCAACACAGCCTATCAACCTACACAAACGCATCTAGGCCGTATTACCATTGCGTAGAGTGCCCGTTCTTGATATGCCGTCGACCGTACCCAAAGGCCTCGTGTAATTAGATCTGAAACTTTCGCTACTCCTTTTTACCCTTAAGAGGTTTACACAGCCTTTGATGTGGCAGACATACGACCTCTGTACAAATTACG
This sequence comes from Tachystola acroxantha, assembly GCA_963506565.1. Classification (NCBI taxonomy): domain Eukaryota; kingdom Metazoa; phylum Arthropoda; class Insecta; order Lepidoptera; family Oecophoridae; genus Tachystola; species Tachystola acroxantha. The sequence continues at coordinate 8,102,142 of OY735894.1, read as the reverse complement.
ACCTAACAAGTTTTGAGCTCGAGAATTAAGCTCAATAATTAGATTCGATCATGTATTGAACGTCTAACGCCGTTTAGCCTCTTACTTCTGACATGAAATCGGTACAAATGACAATGCCAGATTCTGCCCCACCATCAACCGCATGATGTACAAGATAACGAATAAATGCAAAAATATCTCCGTTTTTTATTAAAAAGATTGGTTTAAAATAAAGTTTTGTACAAGTTGCGCGTCAAAAAATCAATTTTAAAAGTTTTTGTACGTTTTCCTCGTAGTTTTTCCGCTAATCATTCATTGTAACGTGACATATTTTTTTATTGTGGGCTCACCATCAGACAATGTAACTGATAGTGCTGAGCGTTAAACATTAAGAAATCGAGGCGAATTATTCGTTATTTTTGTTATCATTTTCTACTACTCTCGCAACTCTTACTGTTTATGATTATGCAATATGAAATCTGCAATCAGTCCCCAACAAAATGATAGGTACAGCTTCAATGTGCACGCAGTTTAGTAAGTATCTTACTTATTTATTTATTTATTTTATTAATGGACTCGACAGTTCGTCATTTGCCAATGTCATGTTACAAAAATATCAATGTATAAATAGTCTTCTATCTTCCTCCAGGGGAGTCGCCGTAGCGTCATCACCCTGGGTAGCCGCGTCTTCATGTCTTCATCCACAGGAGACGCCGTAGCGTCAATCACTGCGGACGAAGCAGCTCGACAGTCACGTTCACTCCCGAGCTCGTAGTGGGAATCTTGACCATGGCGCCAAACTTCAGATCCTGCTTGAAATCTCCAATAACTTCACCATACTGTCATCCGCGAACATTTTCTGATTAATTTAACGTGATATTAAATACAAAACACCCACTGTAGATATTATACTGAAAATTATTAAATAATTTCGCAACCGTCGTTTCCCGCCATTTTCAAAAAGCCCCAAGTATCTTACTTATTCAAATCTCTTACTGTGGTTTCAACTAATACAAGCAGTTTATATATGTACGAGTATGTTATGTACCTATATGTTATACAAGAACCAAGTTAATTAATTTATTAATGAATTCACAAGTGTCGGAGTAGTTAACACGGTTACAGGCAGGTTACAGGCTTACAATGCGTGTAGCTACCTCAACTCAATCCTGAGTCGACAATCCAATTGAATTTACTAATTCACCTTGAAGGTGAGAGGGACGAGTTTAGGTTGTGGTTTATTTTAAACGTACATACGTTTACATATTTAGATACATAATATTATGTATTACAATAACTACTTAAAAATATTTAAAATACCAAAAAAAATTAAAAATACTTTAAAACTACCTAAAAAAAAAAACCTTGCCTAAAACAGTTTAAAAAAATTCGGCCCTCTTGGGAGTGTGCCCATCATACTGGCGGCATTCTCGCGCTGGATGGCCAGGCTCAGCCTCTGCGCGAGAAAGCCGCCAGCACGAGGGTCACCCGTCGCCTCCCTCAGGCGCTTGCTGAGCTCCTTGTGGAGCGCGTATGCTCTCGGACCCCACGGACCAAGTGTCTCGACGACAAAGGGGACAAAGTCATATTGGGCGCCGAGACACCTGTATTTGCCCCTCTTAATGCGCTCACGAGCCTCGGCCGCCGCGCCCGCTCCTCCGTCCATATATTTTTTTAGATGGAGGGATGATCTTCCCAAGGTGGTTTGGGCAGAGACTGGATGCAAAGAAAATATGTCGCCAGAACCGGAATTCGAACCTTTTTTTACCCAGGTAAAACATGCCAACCATGTACCACCACGCCCGGGGGAGCGTGTTTATTATGTCGGGCTCACCGCCCTGCATACCGACTAAACTTCCTGGGGTGTTCCACCTCGTGTCATTGTTGCCGAGCCACGGGAACTGCGATACATCCGCGACCCGACTGGCGCCCCGAGCACTCCCCATTGTGGGCTGTGGTAGCCCACAATGCGTAATCCATTCATCCATCACCTTCCTCCTCCCCGTCTGAGCCTCGAGCCGCTCGGGCGCCGTGCGGTTCGCGCACTGCGTCCGTGGGCCCGGGCCCTTACTTAGGCGGCGGCACCTCGTACACTCCGGTACGCTTGGCACCGCCTCGTACCTCCACATGGCGCGGATTTCTTTCTTGCCAACCTTTCTCTCAGCGGAATTCGAACCTGAGATACTCTTTTCCAATAGAGCTAGCATCAGATCTGATCACCTTTTGTTTATAGATATCATAATTATTGTGAAAGGTGAAACTAAGGGCAGTGGCTCACAACTTAAAGTTAGACGGTGATTTAAGTCAAGATTTAGAGATTTGCGCTGAATTTCGCCATACATCATCATCGTCTATTTATATGTCCCCACTGCTCGGGCACAGACCTTTCCTTACATCGAGGGAGCTGGGCCATGATCCACCACGCGGGCCCACTGCGGATTACCGGATTTCACATGCCTTAGATTTTGTTTCTTCTACGGCATGCAGGTTTCATCATGCATGCTTTCCTTTAACGTTTTGGAGAGCACTGATAAATGTACGTGAATTTTTCCGTCAAAAAAAAACGAGGATAACTCATTGGTACACGACTGCCCTGGCTGGGAATCGAACCTGGGACCTCCGTATCGCAAGTCCATTGACCTCTCTTCGCGAGCGAATTTCGCCTTACAATATCGGCGATTTAGCACGACATACCATAATACCTTAAACGTAAAAATAGGCAAAGGAAAATAAATGAAATCCTATTCAGCCCAATGCCTGCGAGATTGAAAGGCGTGAATAAAACGCCCACCCCTTACAGCCTAATGAACCGCAAAAGACTAATAGTTCTTGAGAATGTCCTCAGCAAAACTAGTACTAGTGTGCAAAAGAATTGTTATAAATCGACAACGTTTCGGTCGTCACAAGATTCACTTATTCTGAGTCAGTTGTGGTCGGTAAAACGGGTAAAACATTGCTTCATCATCATCGGCACGTATCTGTAACTCTCAGTCCACTGCTGGACTTAAGACTCTCCCAAAGTACGACACTCGACGCTGGACAGTGTTAATGAGACTCTAGGCGTGTCATAGTCTCCTGGTATTTTTACTGATACTTACAAAGCTGGAGCTTCTAACCGAGTAGAAACAGCAGGTGTTGAGTACGACATAATAAGACTCCGGGTTAGCCATGATACCCTGGTACTTTTAATGCAACTTCATCATCATCATCAACCCGTACAGTCCATTGTTGGGCTCAGGCCTCTCCCAAACTCAACCTACAACACGATTCACGTTTCTTGCCGGCCAGTCACCCTGTGCAGATCATCCAGAGTTGTCCCCAACTACATTTACACATTCGCGGCTTCCACTCGAGAACTCGTCTACTCCATCGGTTGTCGGTGCTACAACAGATGTGACCAGCTCAGTGCTACTTCAGCTTGCCGATCCTATGATCAATGTAAACCATTTTTGCTCTTTGGAGGATAAACTCATTTCTTATTATATCTATAACAACTAAACTGAACTATACTGCTCGGTAAAGTTGAGGGGTCTAGACCACGTGGCCGGAGACCAGCCCGCTGGACTGATGTGGTTGGCAGAATCCTCGGCGTGCCCTTTGAAGAGGCTGTGAGAAGAGCACAAAACCGTGTCTCCTGGCGCCAGTTCATACATGCCAAGACGGCACCTGCTGTTAAGGGTCACGATCCTCAGCACTGAGGCAACGATTAGGGAGGAGAATTATATCCACCAGAGAAACACCAAGCATAGCTCGCTGACAGGCCTTGAACTTGTGAGCCAGCCTCACCGTCAGTGTCGTTTCGGCTCCGTAGGTTATCACTGACGCACTGGTTAAGGATTAGTTTTCAGGCATTATTGTATTGAAGACGAGAAGATATGACGTGACTTCCCAAAAAGCTGCAGCGCTTCTGTAGCGCTTATTTCGATAGTAATATAGAGGCAATTTAAGAGAGTTAGATGCAGCTCAAGGCTGCCGAATTTGTGCCCAATATAGCACGCTATAACTCTCAATTGTAGTGCTCTTCAAGAACTCACAGTCCCAGATATTTCTTCTATGGCGCTCTTATATTGCTTGTGTGCTACTTGGGTGGCGATGAAGGATGTTAGATCATAAATAAGAGCAAGAAATGGTTGCCCTTCTTCATTTGGTCGGAAAGATTTTTACGGTATTTTAGCGATCATGATTGTGTCAGAATAAGACGCGTGTTTCTCCGACAAACCGCCGGTGACAAATGCTAGGGTCAACCGGCCGACAGGCTCGACAAAAAGAAAAATGGCCGACGCAAGATGGCAGCCCGGACGTGCGTCGAATCATTGTAGGCTCTTTTAATTTTTGGAGGGATATTTTAATAAATATCCGAAAATAATTAGAAAAATTTAAATGTCTTCTTAAAATATTATTTTATTTCAAAAAGGTACAATATAAAATAAAAAGAACCATTAAATATTTAAAAAACCTAATCTAAACTATTTTAAAAAAAATTAGGTGCAGGAAGAGTACTTAAGACACTGGCAGCGTTACCTCGCTGGATCGCGATGCTAATCCGTTGCGCGAGGTAGCTGCCAGCTCTTGGGTCACCAGTGGCATCCACTACTCGTTTGCTAACTTCTTTCATTCATTTCATTTCATTTATTTAATTCCATGTACAATTATTATTGTGTCGGAAATCAATTAGTAACTAAAATTTCTAATTAACTTTAAGAGTGAACAAGGCTACATATTTAAATATTATACAATGTCAATATCTCAGATTTAGCGTCTACTTATAGTTATTTATATAACGACTTTGTATAACGACCAAGCGCCGGGACCCCACGGGCCGAGGGTCTCGACACCAAAAGCAACAAAGTTGTAAAGGGTGTCGAGACCCCTGTATTTTAGAGCTTTCTTTTTTAGAATGTCTTCTTTATATTTTTGGTAATTTATAATAATAAAAATAAGTTAATTAAAGATAAAAGTTAGTACAATCGAAGACAGAGATAAGTATACATGGGGGCCTCAATAGGTTTCAGATTTTCTCAATCACCACTAGACCGAATTTAATCATTCTTTTAAAAGATAAAGATAAAAATCATTTATTGCCACATTTGGTACATCTTTATACATACATGATGTTACAGTTACTTAGTTTTAACGTCTATCTATCAAACAGTGAAAGAATTTTTGCAATAGGTCATGTAGTTTTTCCTAAAACTAACATCCTAAAAACTCTTCTGTACACCTTTCTCTGTTTTCCACCGTACCTACCTAATTTTTGAGTTCCAGGTTAAATGGCGATTCCCGCGCTTATCAAGCATCCAATTAGTTTCCTAATATCGAAAAGTAGACAATTTATTGGCAACGAAAAAGAAAAATGGCAAAAACAAAAATGGCGGCAAACCGCGGACGTGCGGGGAATGTCTATGGTTCGCCCTAATTCTGCGGATAAAAATTAATAAGGCAATAATATAAAATGTTGTTCACGTCTGTATTTTCAAACATTCTGCACTTTTTTGAAAATCAATTAAGGAACTACTTTTTTATTGTGGTTCTCTTGAAAATGGCGGGAAACGACGGTTGCAAAATTATTTCATAATTTTTGTTTTATTGTCTACAGTGGTTATTTTGAGATTAATATCACGTTAAATTAATCAGAAAATGTTCGCGAGTGACAGTATGGTGAGTTTGTTGTATAATTTGAGCAAGATCTGGGGTTTCAAGCTTTTATCAAGAGTTCCCGCTACAAGCTCGGGAGTGAACGTGACTGTCGAGCTGCTTCGTCCAGAGTGATGACGCTACGGCGTCTCCTCTGGATGAAGACATGAAGACGCGGCTACCCAGGGTGAAGACGCTACTGCGACTCCCCTGGAGGAAGATGGAAGACTATAAAACATGACATTGGCAAATGACGAATTGTCGAGTCCATTAATAAATAAATAAAATAATACTTTTTTTGTTTGTTTTAATCTCCTGTGCTAAAAGCAAATGCAGTAATCGAACTTTTTGAGATTTTCCGATTTGTCAAAAATCTCTAGGAGTAGGTAAGTCCGTTTAAAAAATGCTAAAAATGTACTTGAAGTATGAAACACGTTAACAAAAAATGCAGTAGGTACTTGCGTTAAGATCTCTTCGTCTCCTTAGTAAAAATGCAGTCATCATCAGTCTATTTATATTGCCCCACTGCTCGGCCATAGACCATCCCTTACATGGAGGGAGCTCGGGCCATGATCCCATTTCACATGCCTTAGATTTTTTTATTCTAGGGCACATCACGATGTTTCCTTCACCTTTTTGAGAGCACTCGGTAAAAATACAGTAATCCTGACATATTTAGATTTTTTTCCTAAACGTAACGTTACGTACGAAACTTTAGAAAACTTCATCGAATCTAAGGTGAAATGCAGTGTTTTTTACTTGCGTTTGTTCCCGCTGGACAGTCGGATGGTCAGTTCATTTCGAAGTTTTAATTAAATATATTTTCTCAAAGCGTTTGGGAAGCTACGTCATATCTTCTCGTCTTCAATACCACAATGCCTAAAAACTAAGGTCTTCAACCAGTGCGTCCTGCCAGTGATGACCTACGGAGCCGAAACGTGGACACTGACGGTGAGATTGGCTCACAAGTTCAAGCTCAGCGAGCTATGGAAAGAGCAATGCTTGGCGTTTCTCTGTTAGGTAGAATAAGAAACGAGTATATCCGCCAGAAGACAAAAGTGGTTGACATTGCTCATAGAATCAGTTAACTGAAGTGGCAGTGGGCTGGTCACATCTGTCGTAGAACCGATAACCGATGGGGTAGACGAGTTCTCGAATGGAGGCCACGAACGGGTAAACGTAGTGTGGGACGCCCCCCGACCAGATGGAGGGATGACTTTCGCAAGATGGTTGGCAGGGACTGGATGCAGAGGGCCGAGAGTAGGGTTGAGTGGCGCGCTTTGGGAGAGGCCTACGTCCAGCAGTGGACTGATACGGGCTGATGATTTTCTCAAAAAGAAACTTCGCTTCGGAGAATTTTCGGGATTTTTTTATTACGCACTTTTATATCAATCCCCTTTCTACTTTATAAGTACTCATTAAATAACGCCAAAGAAAATTTCCTAATTTAATTAAACGTGTCAACTAATTTGACATCGCTCTCCGGAAAAAATGAATTTTCCTCTAAATTAATTTTAAATCGCCGCCAAATTAATACAGAGCGGCCCTTGGGGAGGCCGCGTGTTACACCGTAACGTGCCACTAGTTAAAGCAAGGTTGGACTTCAAATTGAAAGACTGAGTATACCGGAAGAAAGCGATAAACGGTGCCTTATGAACCACCGAATTCGAAACTCTAGCTTAAATTATCGCCTAATAAAAAAAGATTTATCGTTCTGAGGGCCTGTATTTTCAAATTCAAATTATATTGCAACTAATATCTAAAAAAAATGTCTAAGGGGGTGTATTTATTATAAACAAGTACATATTATATGTTCCAAATAAATTAAATCATAATAAACTAAGCTGTACCTACATGATACCCTGCGCCAAGGCCCTATAAAGTTCGGGTAAAGTCTAAATTGTATATTTTTGTACGTCAATGTGTTTTAGAATGAGGGGTTTTCAAGGTTACATTTAAAAAAGAAAGACAGTACCGCTAGCCCCGGTAGATGGCACTGACTGGTCTGATGTCAACATTAAATGCGTTGTTATTGCTTGTAACTTGGGCTTTTCGTATTTCATACCTAGTATTAATTAGTACTGTATTGTTTAAATTACACAAACAAACCAATAATAATAAATTATACAGCTGACATTGATTTTTTTTTTTCATGATGCGATGTTTTTTGACGATGATATCGCACTTCGGGGCAACGCCATCTATTATCAAATTAAAAACCTTGTTTTTTTTACTTACATCTGTCACTTTGAAAACCACTTTGCCAATGAGGGTAATTACACCACTTTGCAGGCAAAAGGTGCCAGCATCACATGCATGCAATATTCGGTTCGGTGTGACAAGAGGTCGAGTTAATTTTGTAATTCGAAGTTCGTTTGAGGTTAGAGAGCTCTTTATTCGGGACGGACCTACATTAAAAGCGGACACCGCGGGACATTAAATGTCCCATTCCCATACAGAGTCCCGCTTGATGCGTTTAATTGGAAGTGTGGTCACCCCTTTTTATCTCCCCGACATGTGACACTGACATTTAGGAAAAGTTTTTCCGGTTTTTTTAATTACGTTTTTTTCAGTATTGAGATCACAGACCACTATAGACATGAAATCGGTACAAATGACAATGCCAGATTCTGCCCCACCATCAACCGCAAGTTGTACAAGATAACGAACGAATGTAAAAGTATCTCCGTTTTTTATTAAAATTACTGGTTTAAAATAAAGTTTTGTACAAGTTGCGATTCGAAAAAAACAGCTTAATTAAGAATTCAGAAAATAGTAAGAAATCGAAGCGATTTATTCATTGTTTTTGTTATTCTTCAATGGGAGTTGCGAGAGTAGTAGAAAATGATACTGATTATGATTATGCAATACAAACCTGTAATAAGTCCCCAACAAAATGATAGGTATCTACAGCTTAAATGGTCACGTAGTTTTGTAGGTGGGGCAAAGCTCCATTGAAAAGTGGCAATGTCTTTTGCAAGTGAAAAATTCTGCCAACGGTGAGCGCATAGAGACGAAGCGGGGGACAGGGGTACCATATTAAAGAGATGCGTCCATGTCGATAATATCTCTAGGTTACACTTGTCGCGAAGCAATTTTGCGCTCATGTGCGGGCAGGCACAAAATTGTTACAGGTCTATGGGGTAAGTGGCCTGTGATCTGATTTCCACTTGGAAAAGGTGCGATGTGATGACAACTGTTAAATCTAGTGAGGTTTAACAGTTTTAAGTTAGTTTTAATATGAACTGTAAACTTTTCTTAAACGGACAGGGTGTTTGCGACTAAGCCGTTGTTTTGATCAACGAAGAGCGACTCAGGAGTTTGTCATTGATCGCCTATAAACAACTAGATACACAAAGATCTTACTAAAACAATTTTAAAAAACGTCTAAATAAGGGTCCATTGTTAACGTTTATTTATTTATTTATTTATATAGGAAGCCAACAAGACACCGTAATTAACAGAGTTAAAATTCTTATTTCACTAACATGCATATACAATGCCTTACTTATAGGCTAACTCCACTTATGTGGATATTTATTTGATATAAACAAATACATTTTTATACCTTTATATATATTTTAGGATAACTTATACTCTAGTACTTAAATGAAAAAGAAGTGAAATCTATAATTTATATTTCTCGGAATAGAATGCCCTGAGTTTTCTTTTGAAAGATATTAGTGAATCGCCAAATGTCTAAATTTATTTCGCCAGATATAGTGTTAAAAGATTTAGTAATTCTAGTTGTAGGTGCCGATGACCCTAGGTTAGTTATGGAACGTTCAAATAATGTCCAATAAAGCAAATGATCCATTCGTCCGTTTGGACCTTCTTTGCGCTCGGACATTTTTAGAAGGCAGACTGTGTATCTAGTTGTTTATAGGATATCAATGGGGACACGATAATGATGCCAAAAATATGTATATGATATGATATACTTTATTGGTAAAAAACAAGATTACACGTCAGATGGGCATTTCATTTTTACACTGTCATATTTTCATAATTTATAATAATTGTTTACAAATTTAATTAATAGTAGAATAATATAATAATAGTATAATAGTTTCATACTAAAAATGTATAAAAAGTATACCTAAATTTTTTGTGTAAAGGTCACGTTTATGGCTAATACCATGGATGTATAATTTATTAAATATTATGAACAATTTTGTCTGTTGCAGGTTTCGTCACGTTGGAATGGAGAAATGTAAGTTACATGAATATTGGATATGTATAACACTTATTGGTTAATAAATAAATTATTTACTGCCGTGCCAATGAATAACACAGTACTTGCAAAATGCCGACAGTTGATAAAAAAGGGAAAATCGTCTCTATGTTATTTGTACTTACATTAAACTATGCTATTAATCTAACTGTTAGATAGATGGTACATTTTTGAATTGTTTTAAAATTGCCATATAGGTAAAAGTAAGTGCTAAGAAATTAAATTTTATTAAATTAAGTCACGCGCAAATACTCAAGCGCCGCAAATACTCACGACTGACTCCACATCATGAGTTTGCGGCGCTTGCTGTAGAAACAATGGGCCCATGGTCGACAGACTCAAAAGATATCATCCACGAGCTGTCTACCCGGTTGATCCACATCTCGGGTGATCCCAGAGCTGGCAGCTACCTCGCTCAGCGTTTAAGTATTGCCATACAGCGAGGAAATACTGCCAGCGTCCTGGGCACCATGTCACAAAACGGGGACCTCGACGACGTGTTCGTTCTTTAGTTTGTAGTTTTATTTCATAGGTTTTTTTTTTAGATATTAAGTTATTTTTATTTTGTAGTAGTTAGTTTTTTTGCAATAAATTACGTAGGTACTTATCTATAAGTCACTCACATGTACATTAGGTACTGCGTTTTTCATTAATACGGCACCAGCTGCATACGTAAATTTTGTATTCATTCATTCATAAGCTCACGCCCCTTTTTTTTTAAAATTTTTATTTATTAAACAATTAGGCAACTGTCACGATCCCGTCAGCCACGTTTACTTTCCAGTGACCCATATATGGAGCACGACGAACTAGCGTCACAAACCTGTGCCCCACATATGTGGCACGATGAAAAAAGTAGGTGCCTACCAGATCCGCACTAAGGGTATTTTTTTTTATGAAAATACGATGTCCTTGGTGGATGCTGCTGTCCATTCACGTCCTATTGTCTTCAGAAGAATGTTCCACCCAGTGTTGAAGTGCTCACATAACAAATGACATTGCCACATTTCAATGGAGCTTTGCCCCACCTTTGGTCACCTACGTGACCATTGAAGCTCATATATCATTTTGTTGGGGACTTATTACAGGTTTCATATTGCATAATCATAATCAGTAGGAGTTGCGAGAGTAGTAGAAAATGATAACAAAGATAATGAATAATTCGCTTCGATTTATTACTATTTTCTGAATTCATAATTAAATTGTTTTTTCGACTCGCATGTTGTACAAAACTTTATTTTAAACCAATAATTTTAATAAAATATTTTTACATTTATTCGTTATCTTGTTCATCATGCGGTTGATTGTGGGGCAGAATTTGGCATTGTCATTTGATGTATTTCGACTTGTATAGATATTGAAATAATAGGCGGGACTTACAATCAAATCTAACATTTTTTGTACGGGGACTGTGAATTTTTTAAACAGTCTATAAGCTCTTATAAAATTCTAGCAGTTATAATAAATCCAAATAGTATTCAATAATATTCAATAGCTAGCCGTCGAAAACAATGAAGCCGCTTGAATACTAAAACGGCTATAATTTTCAAATCAATATTGAAGATTTCCATTTCTAATTCAAACCGTTTAATAATTCTATCAACTTTCCGAAGTAGTAGTGAGGAATGAACAGTGAACACACAATGTTAGTTTCAGATCATATAACCAATGAGATTTGTCATTTTGAATCGAAGATGTTTGTTTTGAACTTACTGACTTAAATTTTTTATTTATTAATGACAATATATTTAACTAAAGACAGTAAAATGTACTTTAAAAAACTATAAATAAAAAAATTGCTCCAGGTCAGCGACCGACTTAACTGACTTATATTTAGGTTGACTTATTTTTAAAATTGTGTTAAAAATCTGTTACAGCTTTATAAGGTGTGCACTTTAATTAAACTATCTAATATATATATATATATGTATGAAATAAATTTTACAATCGGTCAAGTGTTTTTTGAAAAAAAAAAACTTTCTCTGTTCTCGACTAAAATAAAATTGCTAGGTATTTTTTGAAAAAGATGTTCCAGATATTTTTGGCGCCCTTTTTTCATCATTTGCCTGTTTTATTCTGGTTTTGAAACTAGTTTCAAAAATAAACGGAATTATTTCTAATTCAGCAAACATTTTCGGAAGAATTATATTTCAAATGATGAAAAATTTCTAGCCGGGACTTGAACCTGCGTCACGGAATGATAAGGTTCAAGTTCTGCCCACGGCTAAAAAAATTTCATCATTTGAATTTATTCGCAGAGCATGGCATAATTTTCTTTCTTTTTTGTGTGTGGTTTAGTGACCAAACCTATTTGTCAGAGTTATTCAGGCTGCCCGTAGGCCTCTGACGTGGCCTAACGACTGCTGCCGAGCGACAGAAACGCAGGACCAACTGCTTTCCGAAGCACGGAGGGGCTCAGATGAAAGTGTCGCTAGCGGTCACCCATCCAGGTACGTACTGACCTCGCCCGAGTTTTGTTTAACTTGTACGATCGTTTTCAACGTGTACTCGCAACTGGACGAGCCTCTCCTGGCATAATGAATAAATTAAATTCTGAATTATTATTAATGTTTCCGAAGCGTCCCTTTATTTAAAAAAAACATTTCCACATACCAGCATACCTAATCTTCTAGTTTCTACCTCCAAGGCACTACTGAATATTGCACGCGAGTCTCAGGTTTCATTAGTGGGCCTTGAATTTTTAATGATGACGTCACACGTGTCAGCCTGGAGGCTTTATTACATGAGGAAGTTAGGGGTTGGGCCTGAATATTGTAGTGGGATCGAGGTCCGGGCTCAGAACATGTTGAGGCGTTTGGGACAAGGAGAAGAGTGCTTTAGGATCTGAGGGTAGAGATCAAAGATTTAAATCGTCAGACGAGCCCATGCTACTCGTAATACATCGGCCACGCGCATTCTATGGTCTGTACCTATTAATAGACTGATCCTCAACTTATGGCCGCTCTTAAGTGTGAACTCAGCTAAGTAACATTCAAAACGTGATCAGCATCTCTAGTAGGTACACACGTCGTTAATTAATAGACCAAGCTTAAGGGCCTTCCATGAGCCAACTAGCGCCGCCAATCTTAAAAAAATTATATCTTCCAATATAATCAATTTTATTAAAAATGCTATGTAGAAATTGTTTATTACGATAAATACTATTTTTTAAATGCTTATTTATACCATGATTCAATTTCGGTAAGTTGTAGTTGGCATAATTGCGAAAAACGGCCGTTTTTGGCACATTTGAGAACTACTTACAACTTAGCTTGTCGCAATTATGCCATGTATTGTATATTGAAAAATAGTATTTATCCTAATAACGATTGTGTACATAGTTTTTTAATAAAAAAAAATATTAATTGGCTAATGGAAGGCCCTTAAGCAGAGCATTCATGAAAAGGTCGTAATTATATTCATTAGGATTTCTTATCATCATAAAAAAATTTAAATATTTTTTTTAAATAGTTTAGATTAGGTTTTTTAAATATTGAATGGTTCTTTTTATTTTTAATTTCTTTTATGTTCTTTTTATTTTAAGTTCCTTTTTGAAATAAATCATCATATTAAATTATGTATTTTAATATTTTTAGTTTCCGAATTTGGTAGCCTTCTTACGACAATATTTCGCAATCTCTTTGTTTTCTTTAAACAAATTGAGCTATTACTTTGTAGAAGCCAAAAAAAATGTACACAAATCATCCCGAGACATCTCATAATCTCGAAATTCGCAATTTGAAACAGCAATGCAGAATATTTCTCGACGGATTTGTGATTTTAATGTAGTGATGGCCTTGTGTAAACCCGAGACCAGAAATAATTTTTGGTCTTGAACTATTTTCAACATCTATTCATGGCTTGAGTAACACCGAGGCCAGAATAAATGATAATAGACACTCCAGAAGAGTTGAAGAGGGATAAATGTATTTTCTATCTTTCTCAGTCACTCAAATTATTTGATGAAATAGGTGATGATATCCATCCATGTGGACCCAACACGGAGTCGCACTATATCAGAGGTACCTGGATGGATGACCGGACCGTTAGTGACATTTTTTTTAACCCCTCCATCTGTGCCTCGTTTATCAATTCGTCCTGGTTGCTGTCGTTCGGCAGCAGTCGTCAGACCATGTTAGAGAGCTACGGGCATCCTCAACAACTCTGACAATGGTATGGTCACTAAACCGCAGGAGAAGAATACTTTTTAGAATTAGAAAGAAAGAAAGAAAGATACATTTATTCATCTGAAACATAATTTAGAACTTAAAAGTAACTTAGTTATAGTACCTAGTACCTATTGTTACAGATGAATAGGAAAGGCCTCAGCGACACGCTGCTTTTCAGGTCTTTCCTACTCTCGTACAGTCTCGCTAATCTCGAAGACCACAAAAAAGAGTAACTAAAACATAAAAACTTAATGCTATTTATTGTTAATTATATGATATAACTATCATGAAAGTTCCCATCTGTGATCTGAATTAAAACTATAGTGAGCCATTACTACAAATTATTATATATAAACGGATATCACTCACTTATATTGTTGAAGTCGGCAATTAGACCGACAGTTTCGACCGATTTCGACGGTCTTTTTCAAGGTGAGCGCGCCACGCCCGCGTCGCCGTTGACGTTTCTTCGCGCACTGCGGATGAGCGCCCTCTGTGCGCGCTCCGAGATAACTTGTCCCGCTGACGACGACGGTGCGTTCGATGGCTGTAGCTGGATTCGTTGATCGATCTCACTTGTCGGGGAGTTACCGCCACTCACGTTAGGTCCTGTCACGCAGTATGTACTCACTGCGTCTACTCCGCATTCACTCACACTCCTAACATTGGATACGGCCCTGAGTACGGGCTTCCACGTAGCAGGCAAGGGCCAACCGCAATCTCTGTTGAAATTGGGCCGTCGTGCAATCTCAATCGCTTCCCTGATCTTGCGTGGCACAAAGAACTTTTCTCGCGCAAGAACAGTTGCTTTGTCAAAGCGTATGTAATGACCCGTATCCGTATCCATAGCGTGTTCTGCGACTGCTGATTCTGCTAATTGCCGACTTCAACAATATAAGTGAGTGATATCCGTTTATATATAATAATTAGAAGAATACTTGTTTGGCACCTTTATAATTCGTTATTGTTTCTGTACATATGTATTTAAATCTGCTGTATTCTTCAACGCGTTCCATCAGCATTATAACGGCTAAAATAAATTGGTGACACTACATCTTTTTATTTGAACCCCTACCTACCCTATCTGCTGGTGTACTTGGGCTGGCCTAAAAAACCCCAACCGCCGCACTCTATAAGACCAATACCCAAACCAAGGTATTTTCCTATCCCTATTGCGACTAGGGCTGCCTCTAATGAAATTGGGCCCGCTATTGGCGCCGCTCGAGACGTCGGGATGGCAGTTTCAAAGTGGATTAGACGTTTTAAAGGATTATTTGGGATTTATGGGGCTTGTTGCGAATAAAGAAGGCTGTAGAATCTACATCTGATGAGACTGGATCCATTAGGGATGGCTAATAATTATTATAGAAACTTGTATATCGCTAAATTCAAAAATTTAAATTCTTAATTCCTAAACATGTTGATGTAAGGATCGACAGAGGTAGACCAAGGAGGACGGCTGTTTAAAAAAACCGGCCAAGTGCGAGTCTGCCTCGCGCCCCGAGGCTTCCGTGCAACCCAACTTATCTACTTAACCCCGTTGCTCTAACGAAAAGATAAACTAGATTTAGAGACCAACTTATCTTTGCCATTATCAAAATATTATGTCCATTCTTCGTCATACTACTGATTAGTTGATAATCTGCATATACAGGGTGTAACGTAAAGGGTATAATAAGCCGAAAACAGCGGGTAGGGCAGATGCCACCTAACACGGGAAAAATACGCCCAGGTCCAGAAAAAATTGTATGCAGGAGTTATACGATCACAAAGTATGCCTCAAATCAAGTGTAAAATATTCCTAAGAACAGCTGCTGTAGTGGCAATGACCCCGTGCAATGACCGACCTTGCGATGAATAGCGCCTCTGAGCCCCTGGTAACATAGACTAAATAATTAATGGATAAGACATTTTTTCTACCTACGCCTCTGTGGGAGAAAATAATAAAACAAATTAAGTTTGATTATGCCTTTTTTTAAATGAAAGAAAAATTTCATTCGAATTTAACACACATGGAAACATCTGCTAGTGTCTGATTATTACATCATTTCACATAGTTACCTACACATGTATGTATGTATGCTACTCATGCATGATATTCATTCAATATTTACATTTGTTATGATACGTACGAGTAAAATATGCCAATGATAATAGCGCATGATAAAATGAAAAATGTGTGAATCTACGCGATCATATTAGTACCTATTTGAATGAACAGACTGTCCTATCTGCGTGCAAATTGGGATTGGTAGGACTTTTAGTTCCGCTACTCACTACTAGAGAAGTAGCGGCGCTAGCGTACGTATTGAAAAAACTCTAACAAACTACATAGAAGTTTAACACACACATGCCTCGTAAATGAATGAACTGTTGCGGATTGTGTCGCACAGGGCTCCGTACATTATTTTATTTTTAATTTTGTTAAGGTCGAACCGCGGTCTTGGATTTGATCTCATATTAACAAACTGAGAAAAATGACCTTTAAAAACACTGATTACGTCTTGAATTTTAATGGTCACAGAGCAAATATCTTGTGCGGGTTTTGGTTTTACATGTGGTTTTAAATAAATGGTCAATAAATACTGTTTATGTTTAATGCAATAATAATAATCATGAACTCTCGGTTTCTCAAGTCAGTATCAAGTACTCAGGGCACTGGAACTCGATACTGACAAATAAATGCGAATATTAAAATAAATGGCTTGTTTCACTTCTCCCTGCACCGACCTTCAATAAAACGCACTGATTGTGGTTAACATTTGTTGTGTACTGACTACGGAGGTTTCTCGGTATGTTAAAAGGTACCTACATAAGTCGTAACAAAAGCAAGTGAATTAAAAAAGGGCGTTGAAAAATAGGAAAAAATGCCAATCCTATCCCCCAGGTGTGTAGATAATGTGCAGTGATTATGTTAGTTATCTACCAGATGTCAAACTTATTTTATTCGAGAATGATGTCTTTAAAACTTATCCGACTACGGTCACTATGTGCTAGGCGTCAGCCATAGAGGCTAGGTAGTAGGTACATACCTCAAATGATTCATGGAGTTTTATTTCAAAATCCATTAACTTAATTTTAACTCTCGATGGCATTTTATACCGTTTTACTTGTAAATTTACCGTTTGCGGAACCCTGCCCTGCAATGACGTCACTTTCTTTACTCGCACGAAAATGTGCAACAGAGAATGTGCAAATGCATGCTTTCTCTTTCTGTAAATATTATGGAAACAAATTGCAAAATATCTGCCGAAAAATTGCTATCCTTTTCGCTCGGTTCGTATCGTAGTAATGGCGAGAAAGAGAAATACGTAGGAAATGAGATAACTTAGTAAAACATTTTATTTGTCCGGATATTGTTCATTCATTATTTCGAATTATGTATCTAAGTTGCAAAGTTTTCGTGCGGATGAGAAGTTCCCTCGTTGGTTGAATTTCAATTTACTAAACTTAACTTTAATTAAATGACACGTTTGTTCTTTTTTACCATGTTTTACATTAAACACTGTAACGTTTATCCGCGATGTGATGTGATTGTGAATGTAAATTAAGTGACGTGATTTTGGCTACCTATTAATCCTATTATGAAAATGTGATTTCATGGATTCAGGAGACTACAGCCAACATTCAAGTAAATTATCCAGGTCAGTCAGAATATGTTGTTTTTTACAATAGTCAGGTATTATTTAACCCGTTAATAAAATAATTACCTACCCTTTGAGTGTGTTGCCGCTTCGTGCATCCGTGGGGCAGGCCGAAAGTCGGCGCGAGCGGCGGCGCCGGCGGGCGGGCGGCACGGCAACCGCGCGCCGTTGCCGTGCCGCCCGCCCGCCGCCGCTCGCGAATAGTGAATGAATAGTACCAGGCGGCCATACCTAACCTTTTTAGAAGGTCGACTACTCCCGACTGTTATCAGCAGTAGCGCGCCTAAATAAAAGCACCGTTTACAATGACTTAAAATAATTAATATTAAGTTTTGTATGGAACTCACAACTATTTTTTAAAAAGTTAAAACTCTGTGTACAGCTTTAGTAGGTCGGGTACGTTTGTATTCTTTCGGCTTAATATACCCTTTACGTTACACCCTGTATAAGTTTGCAATAACTAAAAAAGTTGTTGTAATTTCAAATTTACAGTTTTCAGAAGACCTAGCGTCTTACCAAATTTCATGATTCTAGATCAACGGGAAGTACCCCACAGGTTTTGAATTTCTTGCATTTTCGTACAATTCGAGAAAATGTGACATAAACGGCCATATCTTTTGATTGCGTTGACGTAGAAGTTTTATTTTTTCACGGCTGCATGAGATTGCAGACCTGAGTATTTGGTATTAATTTCCTTCCACGCGTTTCTGAGATATAAGTCTGGACAGACGGATAGACAGACAGACGGACAGCAAAGTAATCCTATAAGGGTTCTTTTTTTTCCTTTTAAGGCAAGGAACCCTAAAAAATAACTTACTTTGACCTTTTTTCAATTTTCTTTTTCATTTTTGTAAACATTCTTCATCTTCAATGTGAAGTTGTTTCAACGAGCACTTAGTTGTAAGTTAGGTAATAGATATACTTTTAAACACCTAGGTCTGCTCTAGGTAACTGTGTAGTAAAGCAATTTATCGTGTGGCCACTAAACCCGCTGAATCTAAAGGCTCCGGTACACAATCCTACGCCTCTACGCTCTATCTATTAACACTTTATTGTATACACACTGGATATTTACATTGTAACATAGATAAGAAAAGACATATACAAAGGGCGTAACTTATCTCTATCAGAGATTTCTTGCTAAATCGCCGATATTGTAAGGCGAAATTCTCTCGCGAAGAGAGGTCATTGGACTTGCAATACGGAGGTCCCGGGTTCGATTCCCAGCCAGGGCAGCCATGTACCGATGAGTTATCCTCGGTTTTTTCGACGGAAAAACTTACGTAGGTACATTTACAGAGTGGTCTCAAAACGGTGAAGGAAAACATCGTGATGAAACCTGCATGCCGTAGAAGAAAACTCCCTCTATGTAAGGGAAGGTCTGTGCCCTTATCTGTATTTGTAAAGTTTTGTGCTCTTATCAAGGTTTCCTTGCATAATTTGATGATGGCGTGGATCGTTTAGTTATTTCGTTTAGGGGTTTTATTTGGGAGGGTTGTGTGTAGGTTTGGGTTAGGTTATCTTCGTATATAGGTATGTATGTATTTATATGAATTCAGACATTCTATTGGCATCAGACCAGGCTGTATGCCCTAGTCGGCTTTGCCTTTCCCTCTGGGAAGAATTTTACAAAAAAACTGCCTTTCTCAAGTGTCGTAAAAAACACGGCACCATCAAAAACCATATTGTCAATGTCAGCTGATACTTTCCTATGCATTAAAATAGGTACCGTTAATTTTGAAACGAGGGTTTGTGCTAGCTCTGGGAGCATTCAAGTATTGCGTAACTCAATGGGGAGGGGGGAGGGGGGGGGGGCTCTTGTAAAACGTTACGGCGCATTATATGGGGGTGGGGGGAGGGAGGGTTAAAATCTAAAAAAATTCTAATCACAAATAAAAGTACGGAACACACCTATTTCCATCTGTTTGCGTGGCCCCACCCCACGCCCCGTCCCCTAATGACCGCACGCTCGGCTCCTTACAAGCTTTGTGGGCGAGTGCCGCTTTCCAGGTCAACACATTTTGTTGCACCTTGAACACACGGACTATACAGGGTGGAAACGAGTTGTTTATTTATTTTATTAATGGACTCGACAGTTCGTCATTTGCCAACACAGTCAAAAATTCTAAAAATTAGTGTTTTGGCATCAGTATCGATCCTAAAACACATTACAATTATTCTTTTCAAAAAATATCCAATGTATAGACACAACTTTTTTACAGTCTTATTATATGTAGGTATAGAAGATAGAGCTGGCACAGTCCTCGTTTCAAAATTAACGTAATTTTTATGAGAAAATTAGAACATGGTGAAAAAATTCTGGCCGTTCCAATTCTGAGTTATTTTATTAATGGACTCGACAGTTCGTCATTTGCCAATGTCATGTTACATAAAATTAAATATATAATAGTCTTCTATCTTCCTCCAGAGGAGTCGCAGTAGCGTCTTCACCCTGGGTAGCCTCAGCAAATACGGTCTTAATTGTGAGCTTGAGAGGGCTCTTCAGTTCCGTTAATACGGCGTTACTCACGTTATTCCATGTTATGTTAAAGAATATTTAAAATACATAGTCTTCTCTCTTCATCCAATGGAGTCGCAGTTGCGTCTTCACCCTGGGTAGCCGCGTCTTCATGTTTTCATCCAGAGGAGTCGCAGTTGCGTCTTCACCCTGGGTAGCCGTGTCTTCATGTCTTCATCCAGAGGAGTCGCCGTAGCGTCATCACTCTGGACGAAGCAGCTCGACAGTCACGTTCACTCCCGAGCTTGTAGCGGAACTCTTGATAAAAGCTTGAAATTTCAGATCTTGCTCAAATTATTCAACAAACATATAGCGCCTTAACAACTTTGCCTTTTTCTTTGTAACTTAAGATGATTATTTAAAAAAATATATCGTGACTAAGACCGATACGTTCAAAAATGTCACACTAAATAGATAAAAAAAAATGAAAGTTAGAGTGTGTACATGTATGATGATGACTTATTTTTATTTTGGATAATAGTCACCCTTTTATCTCGCAAGAAGCATTTTGTTCTTATTGCCACAGTATACATATTATGTAATTATACGGTAGGGATGGTTGAAAAGTCGTGGACAAGTGTTTTCGGTGATATAATTCTGAAAACAGATTACTTTTATTATTATTCTCTTTATTTATATTATCTCTTATTTAATATATTTATACATTTCAATATCAAAAACAAATAGAAAAATATATAAATAGAAAAAATAGCCACCCACCGGCAGCGGGATGCATGCGCATCCAAGCTGCCGGAGGTTAGGATTCCAGAGTGAGGAGCCTCCTCACAATGCGTGCCGTGTTCAGCAGCACTGCCTTCTGCATCCGGCTCTTGACCCAACTGTCTAGCGAGAGTCTCTTAAGATGTTGGTAGAGACTCTTCGCTATTAAACCGTTCACGGTTACAACTATCGGAACAATTATGGTAGAGTCCACATCCCACATGGCGGTAATCTCGTGAGCTAAGTCTAAGTATTTACTTAGCTTCTCCTTTTCGGCCTTCACGAGATTCTCATCGTGGGGGATGGTGGCATCAACCAGAATTGCCCGACGCGACGATCGTTATTATTATAATTCATATTATGCGACCAAATTGCCAATATTAATAATAAAAATAGAATGATCTTATTTATTATCATCTATCTCAGAAATATACCTATGAGCGTGTAGGTACAGGTAAATACTTACCTATGTGAAAATTTTGTGCCAGTATCGCAGCAGATGGAAATTCAATTGCATCTTACATTCGTAGTCTAGTCACTCTACTGTGCCTACTTATACTACGCCACATACAAACTAGAAATAGCTTTGACATGAATCATCAATAATATCATTTGAAAAGTAGAATTATCGACAAGTTGTAGTCTACCAATCAAACTTGGTGGCATAAATGGATCACATGAACAAACGATTGGCTCCTAAGTAACCAGGTATAATAATGATAGGAGTGGCCTAACCACTGGGCCACTGAGCTTTTTTTTTTGAGATTTTAATTTATCATCAACCTATTTAAATGTCCGCATTGTTGGGAATAGGCCTTCCCATACATCGAGGAAGCTCTGACCATGATCCACCACAGAGGCCCAGTGCGGATTGGTGAATTACACTTGACGTAGATTTTTATTGTTCTGGTGCATGCAGGTTTTCCCACAATCGCATAATATGTCGCATAAAATGAGTCGCGTAATTTACGCTGAATTCGGTTTCATACAAAAAAGTCATGTTTGTATAAAAAAGACATTGCCACATTTCAATGGAGCTTTGCCCCACCTACAAAATTACGTGACCATTTAAGCTGTACATATCATTTTGTTGGGGACTTATTACAGGTTTCATATTGCATAATCATAATCAGTATCATTTTCTAGTACTCTCGCAACTCCTATAGAAGAATAACAAAAACAATGAATAAATCGCTTCGATTTCGTACTATTTTCTGAATTCTTAATTAAGCAGTTTTTTTCGAATCGCAACTTGTACAAAACTTTATTTTAAACCAATAATTTTACTAAAAAACAGATATTTTTACATTTATTCGTTATCTTGTACAACTTGCGGTTGATGGTGGGGCAGAATCTGGCATTGTCATTTTGGCTTGCTATAAAACCCAGTATCCCAACTCCGCATCGAATCTCCATTCCCACAAATCAAGGGCCCTCGGAAGCCTCAGTTCTTATTCCAAAAGACACTAGAAACCGGGACATGATAGTCGGAAGCTGTCCCGAAAAGGTCTGCCAGTTAACGAGGTCGGTCCCGGGCATAGATCGTGGAAATTAGAAGATTTATGGTAGAGTGAGTCGTGCCAGGTAGTTGTCGAGAAACCTTCATGGGGCACTGTATTCGCTTTTATAACAAGTTGCCAGAAAGTGTCACAGCGCTGACAGAGAGGAAATTTAAATAAAATCGTTAAAGAAACACTTGTTAAGAAGGCGTATTACAGAATAGATGACTATTTAAACGATGAACATGCATGGTGTGTGTCGCCGGGTCTGCATGAAGGATAGGTTTAGATTTCTTAATAATAGTAATAGTTGTGCAATACCTAGTTATTAAGTAATTGTTTAACTTCGCAGTGGGCCCGCGTGGTGGATCATGGCCCGAACTCCCTCGACGTAAGGGAAAGTCCTCTGCTCGACCAATGCTATAAAAATAGACTAATGATGATAAATAATGTAGTTAACGTACAGTTATCTGAAAAACGACACTCGAAACGTATTTAAACAGCCCCAATGGCATCATGAATGCGGTATCTAATAAACCATGCTGCGCAATATGGCGGCATTGGGCTAAAACTCATATTATGCCTTCAGATAGCTTTGCAACTGAAAGATTATTTTAAGTACTAGGGCCTTCCATGAGCCAACTAGCCCCGCCAATCTTGAAAAATAATATCTTCCAATTTAATCTATTTTATTAAAAAAAACAATTTTGAAAATGTTTATTGGATGAATACTATTTTTCAATATACAATACAAATGGCATAATTGCGACAAGCTAAATTGTAGTTCACAAATGTGCCAAAAACGGCCGTTTTTCGCAATTATGCGACCTACAACTTACCGAAATTGAATCACGTTATAAATAAGCATTTAAAAAATAGTATTTATCGTAATAAACATTTTGTAAATAGCTTTTTTATTAAATTTTCTTAATAAAATTGATTATATTGGAAGATATTATTTTTTTAAGATTAACACAATATGGACACTCAAGTCTGAAATATTTTTTTTGAATTTGAATTTAATGTAATATCTGGTAGTAGCTGTGACCTCACAGACCGCCCAATATTTATATTTGCCCAAGGCTCTCTAAGATTTACCCGGATTTGTATGAAAAATGTATTGTGTACTTGAGAGTTTTATTGGAGAGCGATTTCTGAGAAATTACCATTTGAATAAATAAGGGTTTCCTTAACATTGTAAGTATATTTCCCTGGCAAGCTTGCTTTTATATTAGGACCTAATTTGATTAATAGAATCTCGGCCAATTGATTTTTTTTATGATAGACCAAACCCGCGTTTGGCCCCGATCTCACCTGATGGTGCGTGACGATGAGGCCGATGATGAAGCGGGCCTAGTAAATGCCTATTCACTCTTGCCTTAAAGATCCCAAGGTTCCCAATCCCGTCTCACTCGCTAACTCTCTCTCACCCACACACACACCCTTACCCTAACACACACCCTCACACACTATCACACACACATTTGTAAGTCTCGCTACTTGAGAAGTATAAATAAGTACAAAGAAATGTAATATTTTATGGAAATAAAGAATTTTGAATTTGAAATGTCATCATTCATAATGCTGCGAATTTTGACAGTAAAGTTGTAAGAGCCTCACGCTTCGTGTATCAATACAATGTGACAATTAGATCTTCATCATCATCATCAGCCCGTATCAGTCCACTGCATCCAGTCCCTGCTAGCCATCTTGCGAAAGTCATCCTTACGGTCGGGGTCGCAGTACGATTTCAACTCTTACGATGCAGATAATATCATCATCAGCCCGTATCAGTCCACTGCTGGGCGTAGGCCTCTCCCAAAGCGCGCCACTCAACCCTAGTCTCGGCCCTCTGCATCCAGTCCCTGCGAGCCTCCTTGCGAAGGTCATCCCTCCATCTGGTTGGGGGGCGTCCCACACTACGTTTACCCGTTCGTGGCCTCCATTCGAGAACTCGTCTACCCCATCGGTTATCGGTTCAAGTCATAACAATGACGGATTTACAATATTAAAAATGAACACAAAAATTAGGGAAGTTATGTGTGTGTTGGTTTGATATGGAGGGTGGGTGAGGGTGTTTATGTGTATGTTATGTATTTACTGTAGTAGGTAGGTACTCATATCCCCCAACAATGCCACGACATCCTTCTTGAAGGTGTTCCTGCTGCTATTGAACATGATAGACCAAACCCGCGTTTGGCCCCGATCTCACCTGATGGTAAGTGACGATGAGGCCGATGATGAAGCACGCGGGCCTAGTACATGCCTAGTCCGTGCCTTAAAAATCCCAAGATCCAAAGAAAGAATTGTTTAAAACAAATAAAGACGAGTTTAAAAGACATTGCCACATTTCAATGGAGCTTTGCCCAATATATTCAAGTCTTCCATCTTCCTCCAGGGGAGTCGCAGTAGCGTCTTTACCCTGGGTAGCCGCGTCTTCTTCATGTCCTCATCCAGAGGAGACGCCGTAGCGTCATCACTCTGGACGAAGCAGCTCGACAGTCACGTTCACTCCCGAGCTTGTAGCGGGAACTCTTGATAAAAGCTTGAAACTTCAGATCTCGCATAAATAATCCAATAACTTCACGTACTGTCATTTGTGAACATTTTCTGATTAATTTAACGTGATATTAAACACAAAATAGTCCCTGTAGACATTAAAAGGATTATTAAATAATTTCGAGATCATGTGCTTTGATATAATGTGATATTTTATCTTATTTTATAGAAACAAGCCCGGGAGGTCGGTATTCCAAAAGCTTAGTCAAAAAACATCCGTCAAAAAAATCCCAAAAACAAATAAAACTCCACCTGATTCCTAATCTCCATACGAGTACGTTTATCCGTATGTTTGTCTGTCCCGTGCCAGTGTTTGTTCTCCGCATTGTTTCGACATGTTTAAGCTAGAGAGATTTATGGAAAGGTTTCCGTTTGCCAGGTGGGAGTTTTTGTCACACTCTGACATCCTGTGGGACCGTCGTGTTTGATTTAGCAATATGCGTGGGCTCACGAATAGTTACCTACTGAATATAGTTATACCTTATTACTGGAGAATACCTAGAAAGAAAGAAAGAAAATACATTTATTCAGGCACATACACAAATACAAATATTACAAACTCCTTAACTAATCTGACATTGATGTGCAGCGCCGGAAGGGGTCAGCTGCCTCAGCATAATGCCACAGCCACGCGGTACATGGCTGCGGCGCTGATTTTCAGGCAGAACCCATAGGTCCATAGGTACCTACATAATTATTCATCATCATCAGTAATAATAATAATAAATAATAATAAAAAAGTCTTTCTGACGACCATGTTGAGGGCCCATCTAGTGAGGGGCGAGTCACCGCCTGCCAATTTTTTCATAACTTCGAGACAATGTGATCATGGCAGGTGTCCGACGTCTCGCTCTATAGACCAGACTGACTGACCCACCAACACCCCAAACCAATAGCCCCAATTAAGTTGTAATTTCCAATCACTGCAATAGTTTATGCACCTGACGGGGTCTGTCATTGAGTGCAGTCAGATGCGCTCAGAGACGGGTCCCGCTAGGTGCATCACATATCCCTTCAAATTAAAGTTCTCTAAGGGGCCTCTACGCGTTGGACCTATGTCTCCGTGCAAGCCTTTCAAAGGACCGGGTTTTCTTAGACCCGTGAAACCTAGAGATACATAATAATAATAAATATCTTTATTTCAGGCATTAACTTGTACACACAATGTACAGTCATACACCCATATTAAAATAAAATAAAATTAAAATTTGCCGTACTCACATCGGTGCATGGCCAACCAGTGTTTTAGGAATGAGTTAGTTTTTATATTGCCCCATACAGTGCGCGAGGCGTAAGCTCAGGTTTGCATTTGTGTGAGTGCACACAGATAGTGTAGAGTGATATTCGGCCTGAGGCGCGACGCGTCCAATACAAACGCAACAAAATACACCCTGCCGCGCACGCACCGCACTTCACCTCCTGTACCGCTATCACTAACACAAACGTAAACTTGGGCTTACGCCTCGCGCACTGTACCTTATTACTTGAGAATACCTACATAATTATTCATCATCATCAGTCTATTTATATTGCCCCACTGCTCGGGCACAGACCTTCCATTACATCGAGGGAGCTGTAATGGAAGGCAAATAGCAAAATATCAACAAATTACAATCAATTCTTTGAACATTGTCTCACTGAAATCACTGGTATGTTGGTGAATTATTTAAATTTTAATGCTGTGAAATTATTTTTTCACTGTAAAACATCTCGTAAGGTTCATAATATAATATCAGCTGTTGACGCCATCTTCTAAACAAAACGAAACTAGCGCCGCCGTGGCGGAGAATCATACTAAGTCAACACTACAGCGGCTTTTCAGTCAGCTGAGGTGTTGAACGTTTTATGCGCCATAATGATCCAACCACAAAACTAGATGTTTGGTTGGATGCCGTCATTCAATTACCGTGCTAGCTGTTCAATCACACGTCTATTTCAACCAGTTGACTGTGACACATACATACATCTGATAAACACTACCCTTCAACGGAAGAGGCAAAACATTGAATCTAGACTAAATTCAGAAAAATATTTTTTTTTCATCTTTCATTTCATTGAAGACCGTGTGCTTGGGAGGCTATCCAGCCACTCAATCACGTCCTCGTCAGCCTTATGAATCTGACAGGACCACCCTCAATTGACCATTGCGGGCAGTTATCGGTGACATGCAACATGCTCTCGATTTTGGTCTGATCTCCTGTCACGTCGAAGTTTAAATCCCATGTAAAGAAAAAAGCATATTATACTACCAATGACTATCCCCGAATTCGGTCTAATACAAGTATATTCTGGTTTATTATTTTGTTATTTTAATTAATATCATATAGGTACTTATATTTTTAACTGAATGACATTTATAATTAATTGAACTAATTTATATTTAATATTGAAATTGGTTAATTTTAGTTTTTATATTGTTGTATAATTTTTATTATATTTTGACATAAAAAAGTATTCATAAGGATCTATTTTCAGAATAAATTTTGAAGTTTGAAGTGACCATACGAAAAATAATACTTAAATAAAATAAAATAATTAATTTCATTGAAACCTATCAATCATTTTCCCCCTTGCACTCCCGACCTACAATGAACTTAGTCGATATAAAGGGCATAATTAATGCCCCACATAATTCATTGTTTGAACATACAATAGATTTTAACAAGCTGTAATGGCGTCGATTGCGCCTTGCAAGGAATTTCATTAAGCCTTTCCGACCTCAAAACTAGCCAGGGTTGTCACAAGCGAGCATTAGAAAATACATACATTAAACCCGCACATTTCCTATAGGTCTAGGCGGATAGCACTGCCATCTTCTGCAATCCTGGTACAGCTAAAAGCAGATCTAATGTAAAAGTAGATATTACTATTTATTATATTTACTTACTATGCACTTCTTTCTGATATATTTTTATAATATCCTTTGCAGTTGGTTGTCTGGAAGAAAGCTTTTAGCGATAAGACCGCCAAATTGTCCATGCTTCTCAATAATGTAATTAATACTGTATTATGGTGCAATAAAGTGTATTTATCTTATCTTATCTTGTCGAGATGTGTAACACTTTGAACCGTTCTTATTTTCTTAGGTACTTCTATCTGCTGCAATCCTGGTACACCACCCTGGCTTCCTCCACTACATAAAGTTGCGGCTGTTTCCTGTAGTGGCAGGCATAGATAATGTAGGTACTTCTATCTTCTGTGATCCTGGTACACCGCCATCGTTTCCTCCATACATACACAATTAACTCATGGTTATTTCTCGTAGCGATAGACATCACAGTCGATGGTCTTCCATCTGCTGTGATCCAAGCTCACCACTCATCAATTCTTCTTCATAAACATTCATCAATAATCTTCATGTCACGCAAATGTCATTCTCACACATTTTTCTTTATAATCTATTGGAGTTAACGATTGACGTTCGTTAACTCCAGGTTAACGAATGTCAATGCCACTTGGCTAGGCCCTTCTGGTGTTAAATATTGTATGATTTCTAAGTATTATTTATAAATGCGTATCTTGCGGTGTCAACCCTATAACTAGGCGAAGCTATTATAGTCCCGGAGCTCGTCGCTAATTCATTGAGAGTCTATTGTCTGAAACAACGTTGTCACTTTAACTTTTTATCAGCGCCGTCGCCTAATTATTTGAGTAATTATGTATTAATTAGCTCCTGTCAACAAGTTTTATAAGTGGATTATAATTAGTATGCCTTGAATTAATGAGGCATTGACCTGGCCTTTTTACTTCTCCTTTTGTAAAAATTGATTTAAAATAAAATGATTCAATTCTTGGAAGATATCGCTCTACTCGTAAGCCAACCGCGATATTAACTGTAAGTTCCTATTAACCTAATTCTTAAGTAAGTAATTCTTTTTTTGCATTATAGAATATTTATCATCTTATACTTTTGCTGTTATTCATAAACCTAACTTCCTTCAAACAGTGTTGCTGTCCCTTTCACGCTTCGTTAAAAACGTTAAGGTAGAAAGGATTAGAAAGCCTAAACGGTGGAATAACTTTTAAATTTATAAATCGGCAATTTTGTTTTTATTAATTTTAACTTAAGATCACAACTATTTTAATATTGAAGTAACTAAACTAATTTAAAAATAAAATTAAAAAGAAAGAAAGAAATAGATTTATTTAACACCACACAATACAACAAGAAGACGAGTTCTCGAATGGAGGCCACGATCGGGTAAACGTAGTGTGGGACGCCCTCCGACCAGATGGAGGGATGACCTTCGCAAGATGGCTGGCAGGGACTAGATGCAGAGGGCCGAGAGTCGGGTTGAGTGGCGCGCTTTTGGGAGACGGATACGGGCTGATGATGATGATGAATACAACAAGAAATGAGAATAACATACAAAACGTCACAAAAACAATACAATATACAATGAACAGCAGTATGAAGAGAACAAGAAGAAGTAATACGTATTGCCTGGCGGTAGCAGAGGTCAAAAGAGCATCAGCTCAGCTTAGTGATGCGGCCTGCCATAATAGGCCACAGCGCTGGTTTTCAGCTGACCCCCCTATGACTACACTAAAAAGACTACTTATCCGTAAATACTAATTAAATTACGTATACAGACTCCCGGTCTATCATTCAGAGAACACCGACCATGATTTACGTGGTTTGGAAATTAAGGCTTTGTAGTCAGACGAGACGATACGTTACCTAACATACTATACCACACTTGCAAGGCATAGAATACTAAATTCTTAGGTAAAATGGCTTTGACATCATTGATCTCCTATAAATAACTAGATACACAAAGGTCTTACTAAACAATTTAAAAAACGTCCAAATAAGGGTCCATTGTTAACGTCCAAATAATGTCCAATAAAGCTTAACATGTGGTTAACGGTGCTGGTGGCACAATAATATTACATTAATAATTACTTAGAATTAATATTACATTGCGATCACTGTTTGTTGACCCAAATAAATTGAGAAAAAAGCAATTGATCCATTAATCAGTTTGGACCTTCTTTGCGCTTGGACATTTTTAGAAGACAGACTGTGTATCTAGTTGTTTATAGGAGATCAATGTTTGACATTCGTTAAAGCTAGATAGAGTAAGTTTAAAAGAAAAATGTATAGTAATTGCAATGATCTCCTATAAACAACTAGATACACAGTCTACCTTCTAAAAATGTCCGAACGCAAAGAAGGTCCAAACGGATGAATGGACCCTCATTTGCTTTATTGGACATTATTTGGACGTTAACAATGGACCCTTATTTGGACGTTTTTTAAATTGTTTAGTAAGACCTTTGTGTATCTAGTTGTTTATAGAAGATCAATGGGTAATTGACATAATTTTCTAACGAGGGATCAAAGTGGACATGTGAACCTGATCGAAAATGTCCTTCCCAAAAAAATTACGCTGATAAATTTATTCATGTAATATATCTGTTATTCATGTAATATCTGTTTTATAACGGCGTAGTTAGTCTGTAAAAAACTTTTAACTTTAAGTTTGTGCGTTCATTGTTAAATGACATGTACTTTTATTTAAATAAAGACCTTTTAAAAACAAAAAACAAACGCTGATAAATATTTTTTTTATTTTTGCCGTCGTTTTTTTTTAATAATTCATAACGCCCATAACGTTAGTAACTAAGCTTTTCTAATAAATTTGTACCCATTTATAGTAAACCCTTATTATACCCATTTACACAAATCATAGTACTTATAGTTATCCTACATTACACGAACGACATCGAAAGCTTACCGACATTTTAACATTTCCTCTCAAGAAAGTATTTCCTTAAAAACCTTGCGACATATCTTTATTTGGAGGCGCCGATAAAAAAATAATGTCCAACATTAAGGGGAGGACTTAATTTAAATATTTCTGACGCAAATCGGATCTCTCTTTCTCTCCCACAGACTTCTGTATAGCGCTATCGCTCTCTAAAGGACTACGATAAGTCACAGGACCGTCGCAGAGTAAATGCCTTTTTAAGTGAACCCTACAATCAGGGGGAGTCAATCTGCGGGCCGAATTTTTTTTTAAGAGAATTTGTCGAGTTAGTGTAATTTGGTCCCAGTGCAATTTTGTCATAGGTATTGAGTGTAATTTGGTAACAACTGTATTTTTAAATTTATTTTGCATGTTAAATAGTGTAATATGGTAGCTAACATGAATTTTGTAGCTTTTTTAAAATATAATACATACTTACCTACTAGGAATTTGACGAGCTTCCTATGCAATAAAAAATAAATTTAACATGTAATTTTGTGTGAATATAAGCAAGCCTAAACTAAAGCATGCTGTTACACATTTTTTAAGAAAATATTAATACTCTACATAATACAATAATTATAAATCATCATCAGCCCGTCTTAGTCGACTGCTGGACGTAGCTCTCCCAAGACACGACTCTCGGCTGGGCCTTTGGTATCCAGTTTTCATTCAACTGCCATCCAATGTTTAAAATCTTAGTAGTACACTTAAATACTAGTAAGAAATACTTTACGGGTTATTTAGCACATGGACCGACAATTTTTTTTGGTGGATTGGTCATGTACAAAATTTAACTCATTAAGTGCCAAGGGACTGAGATGCGATTTTTAAAGTTATTTTTTTGGAATTATTCCTTAGTAAGGCGTGCAAACTAGTATGCTTAATTTTGATCACATAATGTGAATAACCATATATTATTCTTGTGCTATAAGTTCTCTGAATAAAATAAACTAAAATAGAAAGACTTTTTTTATTCCGTCAAGTAGTTTTTGAGTAAATCTCAACTTTAATGACGTACCGTGTCCCCTGTACAGTCCTGAGTATTGAGCCAGTATTTTTTCAGTACGGCCCGCGAATATGATAATGTTGATCTTTCCTGCCTTACATAGTTAACTCTCGTTCCGTTTTTTGTTACCGAATGTAATGTATATTATACCCAGCTCCATTAGTGGGCTCTTTATGGGGAATTGGGAGATACTGTGGCCTTAAGAGTGGTTTGAATACTGTTAATTACCATCTTTTCATACTAGGGATTGATTGCTTACAAGACGATCCCGTAACCATGGCAACCTTTTGTCATGCTATCGGGTACTGTCTAGCGAGTACCTATACCTAAAATAATAATCAAATATTCATAATTATACGAACTTAATTGACTTATTATTAATGTTTAATAAAGCATTAAATGCGACTTAGTGTTAGGCAGTGGTTTAAGCCATGGTCTACAGCCATATAAATTCAGCCACTATTACTAAGCCACCGTTTAGCTGCTTTTATCGCTACGAGATTTAAGAGCCTTCATAGAGCCAACTAGCGCCGCCAATCTTAAAAAAATAATATTTTCCAATATAATCAATTTTATTAAAAAAGCTATTTACAAAATGTTTATTACGATAAATACTATTTTTCAATATACAATACATTACATGGCATAATTGCGATAAGCTTAGTTGTAGTTCACAAATGTGCCAAAAACGGCCGTTTTTCGCAATTATGCAAACTACAACTTACCCACATTTAATCACGTTATAAATAAGCATTTAAAAAGTAGTATTTATCGTAGTAAACATTTCGTAAATAGCTTTTTTAATAAAATTGATTATATTGGAAGATATTATTTTTTTAAGATTGGCGACGCTAGTTGGCTCATGAAAGGCCCTAGTACTTAAAATAATCTTTCACTTGCATAGCAATCTGAAGGCATATGAGTTTAGCCCAATGCCTCCAGATTGCGCAGCATGGTTTATTAGATACCGCATTCAGGATGCAATGTTCATGGACAGTGGCGGCATATGCCGTACTTTGAGTATTCGGAAAATGACAGTACGGCGTATGACGTAGTATTTTGATGCATTTAAAAAGACACAACGGCATCTCCCGCGGCGTTCGTAGGCGGTTTTCTTTGTGGAGCGGTCCCACTGTCATTCTGTGTAGAAAATAGGTATGTGTACCTACTGTCAAAATAAAGGTTGTAGGTACATTTTTGTCGGTCTTGACACGCACATACTTAGAATCCCCCACGGTTATGACAGTAGTTGAGAATTTTCACTGTCATTTCGTAATTTCTACTGTCCATGAACGTGTGTAAAACTATTTTCCAGAAAAAAATATTAGCTGATAAGAAACTTAAGACAAACCTATAAATAACTAATAAGAAAATACACGTTACTTAAAAATGCATTAGTCAAACCTCATTACCAATTACGGTCGAGAGCGAAACGCGATAACTCCTAATTTTAAATTAATCACCAAAAAACGTACTAATAAATCAGATAGGGCCCGACTTGCCCCCACATGTGGAAGACCTGCAATCATGTGTCACAGTAAACTTGTAGAGCAGTAGTTTAACAACCAGAAAGTGGGATCACTTACGTACGACGGTGGCTGGTTACGGGCGGTTTCAAGCGAGTACACTTAGTATAGCGTTACCTCGTCCCTGCCAACCCCTTTTACCCCGTGGGCGCGGAGAGCACGACGTTGATGGACTATAGTTATCCACCTTATAACGATGAAAGGGCTTTGACTTTCATTAACACTAGTAGAATAGAAAGATAAATGTATGGGGTTGACATTTGCTAACTAAAAAGCATGTTCCTAAAATAACCACTTCCTAGAATTCTTAGAATTTTCTAGAATTACCACACATTCATTTCAAGCGTTAACATTGGCATGCATGACAGTACTATGTAGTCGAGTTCTACAACTACTGCTTTATACATTTACTGTGACCAAAAGTGGTATGACAATAAAAATAAGTTTTTTATTTTATTTTTTACGCGTTTGAAAAAAGTTTTGCCGCTATCACAGTTTTCTGATTTATAGGGCAAGTCGGGGTTGAATAGAACAGTTTTTTGATGTAGTTAGGAGTTATAAGTTGATGTTGGTATTTTAATGATTGTTCAGTCGAAAGCAGACTTTGTACGGACAACAGCAGATCAATGGTAACACTTTGTTGTATAATTTAAGTTAAAAATTCACTTTTGCAACTTCAGGTCCTTTAAGATCACTAAAAGTATCTTCAAAAAAAGTAACATCCCTAGCCTAATAATGGCGTTAGAGAATTCTACTGTACCAATAACCAGCCAGTTAGTGAAGACCGACTTCCAGAATAAATTCCACCAAGAAATAACTTGCTTTTAACTTTTAACTTAAATTATACAACACACTTGTACTACGATTTTAAATCTAGCGATGCAGATAATAAGAGGCGGTCCAAAGTCCAAAGTGTTACACTTGATCTGCTGTTAGCTGTACATAGCAGAATAATGAAACGTATTTTTCAATTAATTTATTAAAATTAAGTACAAAATATTTACAAACTTCAAATCTCGTCAATTGAGGTCACAACCTAATTATACTATTATAAGTAATAAATTATTTACATTTAAAAATGTATGAGGTGTCGATAGATTTGTCGTCTAATTAGTCTATTCCTGCAGCGAGAATAATTTACCTAATTTAATTTTGTAATGAACTAATATTACAAAATTAAATTAGGTAAATTACAATCCTAAGGGCCTTCCATGAGCCAACTAGCGCCGCCAATCTTGAAAAAATAATATGTTCCAATTTAATCAATTTTATTAAAAAAGTTATGTACACTATCTTTATTAGGATTAATACTCGTCCAAACGCGGTGAGTTGAACACCTTGGGGTTTTAGTGGGTATAGGACCGTACGTACATGACGGGAGTCCCACATACCCACCGCGCGCCCCTCCTTATTGGCGCGGTGGGATGCGTAAAAGCATTTCCCCAAGTAAAAAAAAAACAAAAAAAGGATTAATACTAATTTTCAATATACAATACATGGCATAATTGCGACAAGCTAAGTTGTAGTTCACAAATGTGCCAAAAACGGCCATTTTTCGCAGTTATGCGAACTACAACTTACCGAAATTGAATCACGTTACAAATAAGCAATTAAAAAATAGTATTTATCGTAATAAACATTTTGTAAATAGCTTTTTTAATAAAATTGATTATATTGGAAGATATTATTTTTTTAAGATTGGCGGCGCTAGTTGGCTCATGGAAGGCCCTTAATAAAATTTCACGATCTTATAGGATACATTTTGTGACAAAAAACAAGTCGTTTTTTTAAAATAATTATCTATTTAGTTGTAGATAGATAGATCTCTTTGTTAAATGTATTTGAGTATTTATTAATAACTGGTTTTTACTTTTACCATGCTCTATGTAGAGACGGTAAGTGAGGGTGGTCTGAGTCTGGGCAGAATAGAAATGAGTGGAAGGCTTGGGGAGAGGCCTTTGCCCAACAGTGGGATATTACAGGCTATTAAATAAATAATAATAAATAATGCTCTATGGTAAGTTAATGTCTTGCGCTATCCTCTGCGGACAACAGGCCGGGTAGGGCTCTGAAGAGTTGCCTATTCGGAAGAATCCAGGTTCGGTTCCCGCTTCGCACCTGTTAATAAAAAATAACACAATTATTATAGAGATCGACATTGGCGTCATTTTAAGAAAAAATCTATTTAAAAGTTTTTTTTAATTGATACAATTCGAAGTAAATGACAATGCCAGATTCTGCCCCACTAGGTACGATGAACAAGATAACGAATAATAAATGTAAAAATATCTTCGTTTTTTTATTAAAATTATTGGTTTAAAATAAAGTTTTGTACATAAAACGAGTCGAAAAAACAGCTGAATTAATAATTCAGATTTTTGTTATCATTTTCTACTACTCTCGCAACTCCTACTGATTATGATTATGCAATATGAAACCTGTAATAAGTCCCCAATAGGGGTTCTCTTGAAAATGGCGGGAAACGACGGTTGCGAAATTATTTGATAATATTCCTCTTGACGTCTACAGGGACTATTTTGTATTTAATATCACGTTAAATTAATCAGAAAATGTTCGCGAATGACAGTATGGTGAAGTTATTGGAGAATTCAAGCAGGATCTGAAGTTTGGCGCCATGGTCAAGATTCCCACTACGAGCTCGGGAGTGAACGTGACTGTCGAGCTGCTTCGTCCGCAGGGATTGACGCTACGGCGGCGCGGCGTCTCCTGTGGATGAAGACAAGAATACGCGGCTACCCAGGGTGACGACGCTACGGCGACTCCCCTGGAGGAAGATATAAGACTATTGAATATATTGAATTTTCTGTAACATGACATTGGCAAATGACGAACAGTCGAGTCCATTAATAAAATAAATAAATAAGTCCCCAATAAAATAAATGATAGGTACAGCTTCAATGGTGACGTAGTTTCGTAGGTGGGGCAAAGCTCCCTTGAAATAATTTTTTTTGTTTACCATACAGCATTTTACATTAACTTAAAAAAAATTATAATATATCTTCACATTTTACTCATGCATGCATAATTAATAATAATAATAAGTAATAATATACCGATTAAATATACAATATCATAATTATAACTAACAACAATTTGAATTGATTAAAACATAGATAATAAACTAAATATAGCTAAATGTACATATAGTTATCATCATCATCATCATCAGTCTATTTATATTGCCCCACTGCTCGGGCACAGACCTTCCCTTACATCGAGGGAGCTCGGGCCATAATCCACCACGCGGGCCCAGTGCGGGTTGGCGGATTTCACATGCCTTAGATTTTTTTTCTTCTATGACATGCAGGTTTCATCACGATGTTTTTCCTTCACCGTTTTGAGAGCACTCGGTAAATGTATGTAAGTTTTTCCGTCGAAAAAACCGAGGATAACTCATTGGTACATGGCTGCCCTAGCTGGGAATCGAACCTGGGACCTCCATATTGCAAGTCCATTGACCCAACCACTGAGCCACCGAGCTCTTATAGTAACCGAGCTCATATAGTTATAGGAAGGCTTAAATAAATAAATTATACATTAACTTAGTAATCAGTGAAGCCCACACTAGGCTAAGCCTGTCCCGTGGAATTCTAAAAGAATTACAAATACAGAACGAGGGGTTTTTATAGTTTTTATTTCATTGAAATGTGGCAATGTCATTTCATTATTGTCTACAATGTGGCGCCCTGCGGAAGGCTATAGACATTTTAATCCCTACTCATCCCATGATTCAAGACATGCGACAAAAACTTACGTATGATAAAATGCTTTCATTCTTAAAGGGTTGTCGGTTGATATCATCTGTTTATACAGAAAGGGTCGAATTCCGTACATTTTTTAGAGTTCCGTGCGTCAAAAGAAAAAAAAGGAACCCTTATAGAATCACTTTGTTGTCCGTCTGTCTGTCCATCTGACTGTCAAGTTGAAATTAATACCAAATACTCAGGTCTGCAACCTCATATAGCCGTGAAAATATCAAACTTCTACGTCAAAGCAATCAAAAGATATGACCGTATATGTCACATTATCTCGCATATTTGTACGAAAATGCAAGAAACCCAAAACCTATAGGGTCCCGTTGACCTAGAATCATGAGATTTGGCAAGAAGCTAGGTCTTATTATAGCACAAGTTTATTATTATTTATTTAATAGCCTGCAATTTCCCACTGCTGGGCAAAGGCCTCCCCCCAACCCTTCCACTCATCTCTATTATGCGCAGACTCAGACCACTCTCTCATAAAAACATCAAAATAGCACAAGTGAAGGAAAAAATCCGAAAACTGTAAAATTGAAATTACATCTCCAAACTTATATTTGCAAATGATCAACTAATCAGGAGTATGTCGATGTATGGACATAATATTTTGATAATGGCAAAGATAAGTTGATATCTAAATCTAGTTTATCTTTTCGTTAGAGCAAAGTTACGGGGTTAAGTTGTGTTGCACGGAAGCCTTGGTACGCGAGTCCGACTCGCACTTGGCCGTTTTTTGTCCTATTCACACTAATTTGTCAAGTTTTTTTGGGGGAATGTGTTACAATATGTGGTTGTTTGACATTATTTTGGGAAAACATTCTTTGTTTTGTATTTGTGGACATATATATTTTGAACTCGAAAGGCGCTAGTTAGCCAACGAGTTCAAAAAATAATATCTTCCAATATAATCAATTTTATTAAAAAAGCTATTTATAAAATGTTTATTACGATAAATACTATTTTTAAATGCTTATTTATAACGTGATTCAATTTCGGTAAGTTGTAGTTCGCATAATTGCCAAAAACGACCGGTTTTGGCACATTTGTGAACTACAACTTAGCTTGTCGCAATTATGCCATGTATTGTATATTGAAAAATAGTATTCATCCTAATAAACAATTTATAAATAGCTTTTTTATAAAATTTATTAAATTGGAAGATATTATTTTTTTAAGAGTGGCGGCGCTAGTTGGCTCATTAGAGGCTGAGCTAGTTAATCTATTTAAGGGCCCTCCCCTTAAATAGATTAACTGGCTCAGCCTCTAAAGAGAGGTTAGCCTCTCTTTGTCACAGTAGTGCTTATGTTTAGTTACTAATTATTATTAAGTTACTTGTTAGTATGCTTGATTAGTATTTATCTTGCAGCCTATTTAGATGTTCTATTAGGATCTTAGACACTAATCGTCATCATCATCAGCCCATATCAGTCCACTGCTGGACGTAGGCCTCTCCCAAAGCACGCCAATCAATCCGTTTCTTGGCATATCTTGTATCATCCCACTTGAGATCTTTACTCTTCTCAGGTGACCCTATCTTAGCACCTAGTTATTCATAAACGTCATATAAAGTTAAGCTACCGTTTAGCCACCCTGCAGGGTGACCGCGACTTCCAATCGTTATCGCTTTCAATTTGACACATGTACGCTATACATTGCTGCTATGTTTTTGCAAGTTTTAACAAACGACAACGAAACGCAGCAATGTATATCGTTCAAGTGTCAAAATGAAAACGATAACCATAACGATTGAAGTCGCGGTCACCCCCCTGTCCTTTTCTATCTTAACCTTTTTTAACGAAGTGTGAAAGGGATAGCAACACGATTTAAAGGAAGTGATTTAACTAGGTTTATGAATAACAGCATTACCTAATGTACGGTGGAACACAGAGAAAGGTGTACAGGAGAGTTTTTAAGGTTGAGATTTTCTCAAAAACTATTCGATCTATTGCAAAAATTCTTTCACTGTTTGATAGATAAAAGTTAAAACTATCTAACTGTAAAAGAATTATTAAATTCGGTCCAGTAGTTTTTGAGATAATCTCAACCTTATTGAGGCCCCCAGTATACTTATCTTCGACTGTACAATAAAAAGTTCCCAACTCTACATGTACTCTATATGTGCGTTAATATTCCACTACACTTCCGTCTCTCCAGTGCTATTAAAATTTGGTACTTTAAAAACTTCTATTATATTATAATTATGAGATATAAACTTACTTACGTAGATTTCTCTAAATACACCTCGTAGACTCCAAACTCTTCTGCTCCGTCTCTATCTCCCGTCTCTCCTTTACGATTTACGTCTCTTTTATCTCTTATAATCTCATCTAGCTTCAAAACTTTACCCACTTTCTCTAATTTTATCTTTTTCCTTAAAAATGGGAATAATTCAGATTTCCCAACGATATTAGCTTTTACTTCGTCTAAGACTTTCTTGGATAGTGAATCAGTCTGCCATTCTGGGCGTTCAATATCTTCTTTTCCTATCTTAGGTTTAGTGACATGTTCTATCTTTTGATTATCTGTTATTGCTGGATTAACTAAAATAGCGTTAGGTAAATGTGCTACGTATGCTGTGTTTAGGTATGAAGGTAAATGACTTTGATAATGTTTATTATAAAGGTTCCAAATCGCCCATTGATTATCGTTGTAGTTTGGCGTAGGATAAGTTATATTGTAACCTTGTGCGTAATTTAATGGGTATGGCAAATGAGCTACTGGTCGACTGTCTCTCTCAATAGGTAA
Source organism: Tachystola acroxantha (assembly GCA_963506565.1). Taxonomy (NCBI): domain Eukaryota; kingdom Metazoa; phylum Arthropoda; class Insecta; order Lepidoptera; family Oecophoridae; genus Tachystola; species Tachystola acroxantha. Next base: position 8,062,374 of record OY735894.1, on the reverse strand, counting down.
ATAAGCGATTTGATTGCCTCTTTGATTTTCTACAGTGAACGGTTTTTTTACGATTCTGTTAAGCCAAGATGGTTGTGAAAGGTATGCCGTATTTCTATAAGGTGAATGGTCACATTTCGGTTTTACTTCACTAGGTTTTGCATATTGAGTTTGTGGTGTGATATATGGTGGTATAACGTTCTGAGGAGTAGAATATTGTGGAATACCGTTTTGAGGTGTAACATATAATGGAATACCACTCATTGGTTTAGGAGTTTGTGGCATGCTATATGGCATATCATTTTGTGGCATGGCATTTATCACTTGAATACTCTGTGGAACGACGTATCTCTGAGGGTGAACGTATGAGCTTGACCTTTGAAAATTTGAGATTGGATAGTAATATTTTCTATAATCTTCATTACCCAGTGTTCCTTTGAAATAATCTTGATTACTGTAATAAGGTGGAGGAGCTACCGTTACAGGTGACATTTTAGAGTTTTCTACAGCCATATCTCTAGCAGTTATTTCAATAAGCTTAGGAACTTCTAGGTCCTCATCAGAAGCAGTGACTTTTCCCTCTTCAATTTGAGGAATATCATTAGCTTTATTTTTAGTAACACCTAGTGGTTCATACCAATAAGATACTCGTCTATTATTATCAAAGTTGAGTCCTATTAAATTTTCTCCTACACTGTGTTTATCTTTCAAATCCGGAATAGTTTCTTCAATAAGATTTTCTTCTGCTGCGGTATCTATTTCTTTATAAACATCTTGGGCTAGATTATACATTTCTACTATAGCTTCTAAGTCACTCTTTTTAACAGCATGCAATAACTCGGTCAAAGATTTGATTTCGTCTTCTGTCAGATATCTATCCCCATCCTTAGTTACAGCTGTTAGATCCATATTTTTAACTTTCTGTTTCACTATATTTTTTACATCTTCATTGTTTGCTAATTTATCATCTTCAATGTGTAAATGTCCTATTTCTGTCTTATTAGTGTTAACAATATCACTTTCTTCACCAGTATTATTTGCGTTAGTAACATTTTCAATGTCTTTAACATCACTGGAACTGTCATTTGTTTTATTTCCATCATCATCAGCCTCATGGACTTCTGTTATATTGCCATCTGCATTGATATTAATTTGTCTGAAAGGTGATTCTTCTTCAGTGATGTTCCTCCTCCTCAGTTTGCACGTATAGCTGCCACAGAAGCTGGTGGAAGGCCAGGTAGTGTTCACAGGATACAGCTTTCCAGTGTCGGGATCTCTGCAGTAGAAACCTGGAAAGATATTTAGATTAGATGAGTTCTGGTTGAGACTGAAGGATTGGAGTTAAACGTTTACTCGAGGGACGACTATGACTTTAATTGTTCCTTGTTGACCTTTTTTTTTTTACTTGGGGAAATGCTTTTACGCATCCCACCGCGCCAATAAGGAGGGGCGTGCGGTGGGTATGTGGGACTCCCGTCATGTACGTACGGTCCTATACCCACTAAAACCCCAAGGTGTTCAACTCACCGCGTTTGGACGAGGTTGTGGGAACGCAACGCCAGATACCACGACATCGTCGGCGGCCGCCCGCGTGGGCCCGTCTTCGGGTTTATACCCCTAAACCTCCGCTTAAGGCGTCTCGGAACACAGGACGAGACGCCTTACAGCTCGGGACCTCTAAGCGAGCGCCGGACCCCCCGACCCGATGCTCGCAAGTCCCCGTTAGGGCGGCAGGCGGCGGATATACGCCCGTCGCCTGCGGCCCGCTCGCCGTCGGCGGATCGGGAGCGAGAGGGGATCATTCTCGCGCTCCCGCTCCGCCGACTCTTTCGCCGTCATTATGGTGGCGCAGAAGTCCGCCACCATCTTCCATCCCTCCTCGCTGCCCATAGTTCGCACGATGGCGGCCAGCGAGAGGTCGTCTCCAGTGGCGGCCGCAATGGCTCGCCGCGGCTCGGCCCATGCGGGGCACACGGCGCGGGTGTGATGCGCCGTGTCCACGTCGGCACCGCAGTGGTGACACCGGGGGTCCGGCTCTCGACCCAGCACCTCGCACAGGTACCTCCCGAAGCAACCGTGCCCCGTCAGGACCTGCGCGAGGTGGTAGGTCATAGACCCGAACTTTCGTTCGACCCATGGGCGAAGCACAGGTCGAACGGCCTCCAAAAGTTCCCGGCTTACCACCGGGTCGACCATTCGCTCTGCCCAGTCGCGGAAAAGGTCATCGCGAGCCAACTCGCGCCAGCGTTTGACCTCCTCTGGGAGTGGGGGAGAGCCCTCCTCTCGCGCCTCCGCGCAGCGCCGGTAGACCGCCTGCAGAACCCCGGCTTCTAGGTCCCACGGCGGGCTACCGGCCAACACGCACGCCGCAACTCGGGAGACGGTGCGGTACGCTCGAGCCGCTCTGAGCGCAATGGCCCGCTGCGGACGTCGCAGGAGGTTCCTTGTTGACCTGACCTTCGCAGAAGGAGGCGGCGGAGCGGGCTAGAGGGATTGACCCATTGTCCGAACGAATCCGCTGCAGGAAAGTCGGGAGGAGGCTGGCGTATGCTCGAAACCTCCCCCCATAATAAGGGCTTCCGGGCAAGTGGACACGGGGTAGTCCAACGCTAGGTAACAGCTCCTCGAGTTGGTCGGCGTGCATGTGTTCCAGCATGTCACTAACAGCCGGACGGGGCAAAAGTCCCACGAGAAGGGTCCCCCCGGACACACGCTGACGGAGTCGCGGAAGTAATTCGCAAGACTCCCCGTGACCCGTGACAAGACGGAACAGCGGGGTTTTTAGTCGGTAAGAGTCCGACGTAACCGTATTTGCCTCATTGTCGCGAAGAGATATCATATATGAGGTATTCCCCCCGGAAAAAAAGAGACGACTATGACACCAAGTAAATCTAAAGTGCTTTAAAAAGATGTCAATGAGGTTCCCCAGTTCCACGCCCGTCATGGCTCACGTAGATTCAAAAAGCGAGTGGTGGTAAGGCCTTGCTTACGCCTCTAAGCCCTTGCCCAAATCATTGTCACTCCTAGGAGATTATAGATTCTAGAGAGATTGAGATAGAGATTGGAGATTATAGATTCTAGAATCAGCACATGAGTGTGACTTATTTGCTGATAGTTAATTGAGTGTAGTGAGAGGTGCTAGATATTGTGATGGTGGCACTTCACTTGGCTATTCGTATTTGCGTATTTGTCATAATAACCATGTGTGATTGGTATTCCTGACAAAATATTTGTCTTATTTGTTTATACGTCAAGTATTTGACAAATACGACAAACATCCAATAGCGAATACGAATATCCAAGGGAAGTACCATTAGAAGAACTATAAATTGCATTCGTTTAAAGGTGCTCCCTCGCCGGGAGCATTCGCGTGTCATGTAACGTTACAGATTCGAGCATTACATCAGTGAGGGAGAAAAACAGCGTCAGTCAGGGAGGTAGTATTGTAATGTAATGCTCAAAGTCGAATCTGCAACGTTACATTACACGCGAATGCTCCCGGTGAGGGAGCACCTTAATGTATAATTAATATTCTAAGCCCTATAATATAAGTATGACTGTCCTACGCCTTGAGGCAACCCGTTATATTGGACAAAATTTGAAATAAATAAATACTTAATCCTTCCAACTGACTGGAGGGCGTCCCAAACTACGTTTGCCCATACGTGGCCTCCATTCGAAGACCGTCTACCCTGCTGGTCTTCCAATTGATTCTTGGTATCAAAATTCATAACGCTGACATTTGAAAAAGTCATACTAGTTCGCATTACATTCGTAATAATGTTTTGTGTGAGTGATTGCATAATGTAGTTCACATTATGATGACGTAGGTAATCAAGGTATATGTCAATTAAACATGCGATAGTTATACCTACTTTATTTCAGATAGTAGACATTTTAATGATGTCACAGAAATTAAAATTAGGACGGATTGATTTTTGAAAATCGTTTCCAGAACTTCCAAATAATCAACCTTTCAACATAATAATCTTTATTATAATGTAAAAGTTGACAAATAATAAAATAATATTTAAAACATAATTAAAATTAAAACTATTTCATCATCATCAGTCTATTTATATTGCACCACTGCTCGGGCACAGACCTTCCCTTACATCGAGGGAGCTGGGGCCATAATCCACCACCAGTGCGGGAGGATTTCACATGCCTTAGATTTTTTTTCTTCTACGACATGCAGGTTTCATCACGATGTTTTCCTTCACCGTTTTGAGAGCACTCGGTAAATGTACGTAAGTTTTTCCGTCGAAAAAACGAGGATAACTCATTGGTACATGGCTGCCCTGGCTGGGAATCGAACCTGGGACATCCATATTGCAAGTCCATTAACCCAACCACTGCGCCACCGAGCTCTCTAAAGCTATTTAAACATCAGAAATTGAATGACTAGGTATTTGCTGTTGCAACCGTATTAAGGAAACAAAATAGTCGAAATTGTCAACTTTATGCTTGTTTCGAATAAACATTTTCCCGGCCACACATAACCGGTACGCGTTTCCAAAACAATAATTTTATAGTTTCTTCATCACCAGTCCGTATCAGTCTACTGCTGGACGTAGGCCTCTCCCAAAGCTCTCCACTCAACCCTACTCTCGGCCCTCTGCATCCAGTCTCTGCCAGCCATCTTGCGAAGGTCATCCCTCCATCTGATCGGGGGGCGTCCCACACTACGTTTAGCCGTTCGTGGCCTGCACTCGAGAACTCGTCTATCCCATCAGTTATCGGTTTTACGACAGATGTGACCAGCCCACTGCCACTTCAGTTTACTGATTCTATGAGCAATGTCAACCACTTTTGTCTTCTGGCGGATATACTCGTTTCTTATTCTATCTAACAGAGAAATTCCAAGCATAGCTCTTTCCATAGCTCTCTGAGCGACTTTGAACTTGTGGGCCAGTCTCACCGTCAATGTCCAAGTTTCGGCTCCGTAGGTCATCACTGGCTGGACGCACTGGTTGAAGACCTTAGTTTTTAGGCATTGTGGTATTGAAGACGAGAAGATATGACGTAGCTTCCCAAAGCGAGGTAGCTATAGTTTCTTACTATTTCTAAATGACATATCAAATATTGTCCCACGCTACATTTTGCGTTTGTGGCATCCACTCTAGAACTCGTCTCCCCTATCTACAGACCACTTACCCAATAGACATGAAATCGGTACCAATGCCAATGCCAGATTCTGCCCCACCATCAACCGCAAGTTGTAGAAGATAACGAATAAATGTACAAATATCTCCGTTTTTTATTAAAATTGTTGGTTTAAAATAAAGTTTTGCACAAGTTGCGATTTGAAAAAAAAACAGCTTAATTAAGAATTCAGAAAATAGTAAGAAATCGAAGGGATTTATTCATTGTTTTTGTTATTCTTCTATAGGAGTTGCGAGAGTAGTAGAAAATGATACTGATTATGATTATGCAATATGAAACCTGTAATAAGTCCCCAACAAAATGAGAGGTACAGCTTAAATGGTTACGTTTTTGTAGGTGGGGCAAAGCTCCATTGAAATGTGGCAATGTCTTTTGCAAGCGAAAAATTCTGTCAACGATGAGTTCATAGAGACGAAGCGGGAGACATGGTTACCGTATTAAAGAGATGCGTCCATGTCGATAATATCTCTAGGTTACACGTGTTCTAGGATCTGGCCGTCCAGTCGGATAAATCCGGCGACCCACGGAAGGCAGCGGGTACAGAGTGGTCCTGTCCCGCTGCAGCCAAGCGCTGCGGGCGTGTTGGGCCCGCCTCGAGCGGCCCGGGGAGTGCGTAATAGCAAGCGCGTGGGAAACTCTGGTGTAGTTCAACAGAGATCCCAGAGTTCCCCACAATGCGCGGAGGAGGCCACCGTGGGGTTTTAGTCGGTGCGAGTCCGACATAACCCGTCGCTACCCCTGAGGCGGCGGGTATGCACAAGCATTTCCCCACGAAAAAAAAAAAAAAAAAAAAAAGGTTACACGTGTTGCGAAGCAATTTTGCGCTCATGTGCGGGCAGACACGGGTGCCCTTGCAAGTCTATGGGGTAAGTGGTCTATGGTTCGAGGTCAGCTCCATGATATTTGGATCAAACAGAGTCCAAATGTTTTTAACCAGTATAAAATGGCTCGGATAACATCGCAATACATGCCTATCCAGCGTATACTAGTTTTGCAATGGTTCGACTCCCTTCTATCCTTTTTAGCAGAATTCGGGAGCTGCCCACTACCACTTCAGCTTGCTGATTCTATGAGTAATTTTAATGTGAACTATTTTTATTCTCACTAACCTTTAGTTGTAGTTATTGCAGTTCCAATTCCTGCGACACACACCACCATCAATATCCATATTGTTACATCCGCCATTTTGCGGATATATACCGCTGTTTATCAGGATAACTTTTGTAGATTGTTTTATTGTGGATGGATATTATTACATAAGGTAATATTTAAAGCAGTGACTGCTAATGGTAACGACCGGATGCGAACTGCCTGTGACAGTGGTTTAGACTGCCTATTGTTATGATTTTAGCTGCGTCTGCTGTTTACAAGTGATTGTCAAAGTTTGATTTGTTAATTGTATTATTGAAAGTGAGGTGATTGGAAATTCGATACATTGTTTGAAAGGGGTGATACTATAGGTGGTTTGCAACAAATTAGGCCCTATTAATTAGATAAAACGGGAATTACCGTCATCATGGCTGCAATGCTGTCGAAATATCGAGACATCAATAATAAATGTTTAACACGGTAATTCCCGTTTTATCTAATTAATATGTATACAAATCGTGAAAGTTTAAAAAGTGATAAATTAGGACCTATTAACGAGTTTTTTTAGAGTAGTCCTATATTCCTATATATAGTCGATATATTCATTTCACGGAATGTATCAAATTTCCAATCATTCTGTATATAGGTCAATTTTAATTACCGAATTAGGTATTTGAGTATATTATTTTTATGCTCCCACTTCACTTGGCTATTCGTATTCGCGAATGGATATTTGTCGTACATACAAATAAGATGAATATTTTGTCAAGCATATCAACCACACGTGGCAATTATGACAAATACGCAAATACGAATAGCCAAGTGAAGTGCCGCAAGAAAGGGTGTTATAAGTGCGGGTTAGTCCACCAACTGGACACGAGGGACGAAATAACAAACCAACTGGACATACACGTGACTACACGTCATGCCCAGTTGGTTAACCACAAAAAAATAGTAACATTTGTCGCCGTAGTATCGTCACCGCTAAAATAATTATATTCTTTTTTAACCTCCTACCCAAAAAGAGGGGTATTATAAGTGTGGGTCAGTCCACCAACTGGACACGTGGGATGAAATAACAAACCAACTGGACATGCGCTTGCGCGTGAGCACACATGTCCTAGTAACAATTGTCGCCGTAGCCTAGTCACCGCTAAAAAAGACGCATAATAGCAAACATATCCCATCCATGTCTTTTAAAATGAAAATTATATCTAAACCGAAATAGTTATTCATACAAAACATATATCAAAATGTAGAGTAATATAAATACGAGACTTGTTTAAAAAAAATCTGATTATTATTTCCCTGCCAAAATTCATCCAAAATTCATAAAAATATGAATATCGAGGCACTGCGCCGTGCTCTTCACTCCGCCGCTCCGGGGCATCTTGTGTCTCACTCTTGTTTTTAACAACCATATAGAGCCTTAAGTAATTTTCAGTTTCAAACTATTTTACCGACAGAAACCGCAGACTAAGTACTAGTTTACCACACATTCAATACTATCACCCAACTCTACCCGAGACGGGGAACTTTTCACAATACCCAATAGGATCGGACAAAGGGAACGGAACGTTCTTACCCAATAACTTCGAAAGAGCTTTGAACGTAATTCTTGTACGTTCCGTTTCACGTGGAGTTTCACGGGTAAATCTTTTGGTCGAAATCTATTAGGGAATGAAAACAGGAAATTAGCAGAACTCCTATTCAGGATTTCTCGTACTAAAGCACGGTTTAAGTGAAGTTTCTTGCCGTAGTAGATAAATGTGTACTGAAGGTCTCATTAATTTGTGATTTTTCAAAAAAATCTTGGGGTTATTATTAAAATTCTTTTACTATTACATAGCCTACAATCTAAGTAGGTGTAAATTAGGGCACCTGGATCAACACTATGCGATCGATTTTATTATATTTATTGATTAATCGATTCAACGAATCGATTAATCAATACTTAAATATAATCGATCGAATAGTGTTGATCCAGGCGCCTTAATTTACAATTTATTTATTGATAACTGATTAATTTCATATTCGAATTAGTAACGAATTGTAAAATGAGTAGAGAGTAGGTATTCAATTTACGTCTAGTAGTAGTAGGTATTCAACTATCAATTAATGAAAGAATTTTTACAATCTGTCAAGTAGTTATTGAGAAAATCTCAACCTTATCTCTTCTCTGAATATTCAAAATCACATTTTTCTCAACCAAAAAAATGCTATCTAAATTATTTCGTCAGTCTGATAAAACAGTTGCCCAAAGTTTGAGAACCATAGCACTGTAATACTGTACGTGCAAGAATTGGATCATAGTTATCAATCGCGATGCATTTGATTGATATCTGACGACAGAAATGACGTAAGTCAGTTTATTTTACATCAAATATTAGTTCATTAGAGACATTGTCTAAATTCGTCTATTGTCTTGTCTATAGGCTATTTACAACTAAGAAATAACTTACTTATAATTTAGGTTTAACCAACTGAATACGTGTAAAATTATTAACGGGTCCAGTTAGTGAAATAATAAAATATTACTAATTTGCATTTAACCAACTGGCGGGTGACCGCGACTTCAATCGTTTAGTTACTTTAACTATAACTTGTTAATTTTAGTCAGCTTCCAAGATTCCCACTAAAAATTTGGTATTCTGCCGAGCCTATATACCTATTTAAATTACTAAAAATTAGATTTATCGCATGTTCAAATATAACAATCAATTCGATTCTTTATCAAATAGATATTCAATTTCCAATATCAAATTATGTTTCAACATTTTTATTATGACGTCAACAGAAACTACACCCAGGCTTCATATTAAAAAAATAACACGAATAACATATTATCTGCATTACAAGTTGTGGCATCTAATTACACGCATTGAATGCAATCAAAGCAAAGATAAAACGTGTGCGTTTACAAGCAATTTAAGGCTATTCCATCAACGACTTATTCATTTTTTCCACACGTAAGGGTGTGATCCCCTGCTGTGATACATAACGAATAAAGTTGGCGTCCACTGCGAAGCTATGCACATCTTTTTATACATTTTTTTATTTATGGACCTTTATATAACCCATCCTAACATAATTAATAAACCTTATTTTATTGTACACCTTCTTTATTAAACAAGTGAACTGTTATAAATAATTAAAACTGAGTGACTTTTGGCATGTTAATCACATGATCAAGATGAATCTAATGCCACACACTTCAATTAAACGCAAAAACTTTAATTTTGCGCAAACTTAGACTTACACTAGTATACTGTAACGTGTGTTGGAAGATATTGCGAAAATGTCTGACTTGTACAAGTTTAAAAAAAGTTACAATTTTCGATTATCAATTTGTGCAAGCTTACTTGAACGTGTGTGGGGTATAACGATATTTTTTTTTTTATTATTATAAGTTTAGGGATTTTTGACATAATTGACGATGTCAATCCCATCGTGCCTTATTCCTAACATTACTCCTATTTATTATTAAATACATTATAGAGTATCGCAGCAGATTTTGAAGTTGGGTTAGACAGTATGCCGTGATACATTCCCACATTCAAGTGACTCAGTCCCAAGCTTACGACACAATGTTGTCTTCTAGACGCGTAGCGGACACAATCCAACAGTATGTGTTGTAAGTCTTCTACTGTTCCACACTGCTCGCAATTAGGGGAGTCTACTTTGCGCATCAGGAAAGCAAATGAATTAGTTGGATAGTGTCCGGAACGTAGTCTATGTGCAATTACAATTTGTTGTCTATTTAGTTTACACATACCGAACCACGGAACATGAGGAGGCTCGCTTTGAATGCTCTTGTACCAAATACCTTTAGTTAGGGATCTTTCGTCAAAATAGATTTTCCACTTTTCTCGACATTCCTTCTTATATTTATGAAATACTTCAGTGTAATTTGGTAGCGTATTTATTGGATTGCCCTCTTATATATATATAACGATATCTTATACAACAAAATGCGAGTGGCTCGTGGTCCAGTTGTCAGTATACGTTGAAAACGATCGTACAAGTTGAGCAACGTTGGACCAGTACCTGAATAGGTGACCGTCAGTGACACTTTCATCTGAGCCCCTCCGTGCCTCGGAAAGCGCGACAATCAGTTGGTCCCGGTTGCTGTCGCTCGGCAACAGTCGTTAGGCCACGTCAGAGGCCTAAGAGCAGCCTGATAACTCTGACAACAGGTTTGGTCACAAATATAAACCATACGAGAAGAAGAAGACAATTTTATCTTTCAATTTCTTCTTCTACGGCATCAAGGTTCATCACGATGTTTTCCTCCACAGTTTTGAGAGCACTCGGTAAATGTACGTAAGTTTTTCCGTCGAAAAAAACTAGGATAACTCATTGGTACATGGCTGCCCTGGCTGGGAATCGAATCTGGGACCTCACTGCTCTACCGAGCTCAAAACAAAATTAGAAGGATCAAATATTTAAATTTTCAACAGTCCTTAGCTTCCCTATCGCATCGCTTTAACTGGAACAAAATCTTAGGAGCCTTTTATATTCGAGTTACCACCTGCTGTTAGTAGATTGAGGAATTATTCCTCGCTGTCCTTTTTGGGATTGTTTTGAGCTCTTAAATGTTCTTTACACTTAATAAGCGCTGTGTTTAATGTCTTCACGGCTCTCCAATAATTATATGTGATGAAAAGTGGTTTTATTTAATACGATATGGTTTGTGGAATGGAAAAAAATGTATAAGTACTTAAATCTTATATGAATTTGAATGCGACTGGAATCCTTTTTTTTTAAATTACACCATTATAATTGTTTAGTACCTAGATAGTAAATTAAATAATAAAAACAGCCTTTATTTTCTCGTAAATAATTAGAAATACTTTATATTGAATAATATGATTTTAAAATAATGTCAAATACGTATCAATAATATAAACTATATATTATGTTCATTTTCATCGGTAGCTATGTTCATTTTAATCGCTCTTCGATGAGAGTACCTTATTTATTTATTTTATTAATGGACTCGACAGTTCGTCATTTGCCAATGTCATGTTACAGAAAATTCAATGTATAATAGTCTTCCATCTTCCTCCAGGGGAGTCGCCGTAGCGTCATCACCCTGGGTAGCCGCGTCTTCTTGTCTTCATCCACAGGAGACGCCGTAGCGTCAATCACTGTGGACGAAGCAGCTCGACAGTCACGTTCACTCCCCAGCTCGTAGTGGGAATCTTGACCATGGCGCCAAACTTCAGATCCTGCTTCAATTCTCCAATAACTTCACCATACTGTCATTCGCGAACATTTTCTGATTAATTTAACGTGATATTAAACACAAAACACCCACTGTAGACATTAAACTGAATATTATTAAATAATTTCGCAACCGTCGTTTCCCGCCATTTTCAAAAAGCCGAGAGTATCTTAGTGCAGTAGGTACAGACAGCATAAAATATCATTCGTAAGATACGGAACTCACTCGTGCCGTATCCCAGCCATCTCGGTACGTGAGTGCAGCGTCAGCGGAAAATTAAATCGCGATAAACCAGCTAGACTTAGGTTATCAACGATTGGGCACGAATGCTGGTTCCTAGATTTCAAAGCTACATCACGATTACTTAGTTATTACTTTGGTTGCGATTGGTACGGTCGAAGACAAAGAAAGGTGTACAGTAGAGTTTTTAAGGTTGAGATTTGCTCAAAAACTACTTGACCTATTGCAAAAATTATTTCACTGTTTGATAGATAAAAGTTAGAACTATGTAACTGTAAAAGAATTATTAAATTCGGTCCAGTGGTTTTTGAGAAAATCTCAACCTTATTGAGGGCTCCTGTGTACTTATCTCTGTCTTCGACTGTACATTCGATAGCAAGTAATACTCGAGTTACGGTCTAACATAGAAAAAGTAAACTAAAGTCAACTTATTATGATGTGAAAAGTCGCCGGAAAGAGAAGAATCGGTCGCAGGAAAAAGTCGTGGCTGTGTAACATCCGGGAATGGACTGGAATCGCGAGCGCCGCAGACCTGCTCCGCCTCTCGAGAGATAGGCACAAATATGATGAGCTGATTGCCACTAGTTGGAGAGGCAAACCCCAAGAAGAAGAATAGAAAAAAGTGTAAAGGAGTTTAATAGGCTGCCAGCTGTCAAACTCAAGCGCGAGATAGAAGATGTCCCGCAGCGGCGGAGGGAAGAGCACGGCACAGTGACTCCATACTTGTATTTTTATTAATTTTGACTAAAATACGCAAATAAAAATCAGATCTTTTTAAACATACTCTCGTATTTATAATACTCTACATTTTGATATATGTTTTGTATGAATAACTATTTCAGTTTAGACATAATTTTTATTTTAAATGACATGGGGTATGTTTGCGATTTTTTTTCTATCGAGCGAAGTTTGTCCAATCGTGTATCGGTATTCATCAGTCTCTAAATAGACACCCCAAGGTTGCTATATATTTTTTTCAGGCGTTTAATTTTAGTAGTTAGTGCCGTAGTCTTCGTAGAAAAACTGAAAATCCTTGCACATCCAGCCTCAAGGATGACATTTTCACAAAAAAATACTTGAGTGATTCTTTATAATTATTTACAATTTTATAGTATGTACTCTAAACTATCTACTAGTAAAAATTTTACGATCGGTCGAGTAGTTCTTGAGAAAATTTCAATTTTACTGACGTATGTTACTTCATATTTTTGACTTTATTTTAAGGGCCTTCCATGAGCCAACTACCGCCGAAAATCTTAGAAATATAATAAGTATCTTTCAAATTATATTTTATTATTAAAAAAGCTACGAACACAATCTTTATTAGGATAAACACTATTTTTTAATATACAAAACATGGCATAATTGCGACAAGCAAAGTTGTAGTTCTTAAATGTGCCAAAAACGGCCGTTTTTCGCAATTATGCGAACTACAACTTACCGACATTGAATCACGTTATAAATAAGCATTTAAAAAATAGTATTTATCGTAATAAATTATGATTTATCGTGAAAACATTATGTACATAGCTTTTTTAATAAAATTGATTAAATTGGAAGATATTATTTTTCAAAGATTGGCGGCGCTAATTGGCCCTTAATAATAATATATATTTACTTACGCACCCGAAACAAATTCCCACAATTCCCACAACTAAACGAGCAAGAAGATGAACGACTCATTCACTTACTTAATCTCTAAAACAATACTCTAGCCGTTCTTTGAACAAAGCACAAAATCGGTGCTAAGCGTTGCTCGTTTCAAATCCGACCAGTATACCATGGCCCTTGGTTATAGATTTCCGTCCAATAGGAGTTCTATAGAACCTTTATGTGCGCTGGAGTCTTTTAAAGGCTGGATGTAATACTTAGTCGAAAATGTTCAGTTCGCGTGCTATCGTTACATTTTGGTGCCGAGACCAGGATTACGGAACGTAAAGATGTGTGCAGATACCTATTTAGCAAGAAAATATGAAATGTAACGAAGATAGTCGTATATCGTAGTTTAGAAGTTGTTAGAAGTGTTTGGTTTAATCGCATGAAAGGCGATTTAAGTTAAATATCTCAATAACGCTGGCGATATTCATTATTAGTATTAAAAATAAAACAATCAATTTTTTATACTGAACATTGATTTAAAAATAAATACCTATCAATTTTATACAGGGTGTCACTTTTTAAACTTTCACGGTTTGTATATACATATTAATTAGATAAAACGGGAATTACCGTGTTAAAAATTTATTATTGATGTCTCGATATTTCGACAGCATTGCAGCCATCATGGTCACGAGTAGTAGTTATACAGGGTGATTGGAAATTAGATACATTTCTTGAAAGGGGTGATACTAGAGGTGATTTGCAACAAATTAGGCCCCATTAACGAGGGGTCGAAAATGAGTGGTTTTTGAGTTACGTTAGTTTTAATTTTATTTAGGAATTTCTGACTTGTTCACAAAAAAATGATGTTAAAAAACTGTTCCACTCTGAGCATTGAAAACTACCGTAACTCAGAAACCACGCATTTTCGACCCCTCGTTAATAGGGCCTAATTTGTTGCAAACCACCTCTAGTATCACCCCTTTCAAGGAATGTATCGAATTTCCAATCACCCTGTATAAGTCCAAGATTTGAGCAATTTTCTTTATCAGGGCATGAAGCACTAGACATAAATGAGAGTGCATAGGGCTGTACTATGTTTCATGGCGTAAGTAAACATAAATCTAATGGCATCAACCATAACATTGCCATAAGGCGCAAAGAGGTAAATGTTACATTAACTTACCAATCATAAACAGAGCCAACGTTTATGATTGGTTAGGTTATACCCTCATCATTGTTACAGTTCTGTTATTAATAAATTTTATGAGTGGTAACCCCGATGAGCCAACTCTGGGCCACATTACATAATATTAAGAATGATGTAGGTTCTCTTGAAAATGGCGGGAAACGACGGTTGCGAAATTATTTGATAATTTTCCTTTTAATGTATACAGGGACTATTTTGTGTTTAATATCAAAGTCAAAGTCAAATTTCTTTATTGCAAGTAAGCACGTTGAGTACATTTTTGCACGTCAATATATTTTTTGGAATTTACATTTACACCACTTTGCAAGGAAAAGGTGCCAACGCTGAGGAGAAAAAGTGGCAAAAAACTCTCAGCAACACATCTTTTAAAACAATGATTACTTAATTACTATACAGTACGTAACTATTACTATTGTTAGTAAGTTTATCCCTCATGCGGAACCGGCGACACACACCATGCATGTTCATCGTTTAAATAGTCATCTATCCTGTAATACGCCTTCTTAACAAGTGTTCCTTTAATGAAATTTTTAAATTTCCTCTCTGTCAACGTCGTGACACTTTCTGGCAACTTGTTATAAAAGCGAATACAGTGCCCCATGAAGGATGTACTAACCTTACGTAGTCTGAATCCGGGAAATGCAAGTTTATCTCTATTTCTTGTATTATAACTATGTGTGTCACTGATTTTTGGAAATAGAGATATATTTTTGCGTACGTACATGATATTTTCATAAATGAATTGGCTAGTTACCGTCAGTATATTAATATTTTTAAACAATTCCCTCAGAGATTCTCTACAACGCAGATTGTATATAAATCGTATTGCCCGTTTTTGTAGTATAAAAATGGTCTCGATGTCGGCTGCCCGACCCCACAGAATGATACCATACGACATGATGCTATGGAAGTAACTGAAATAAACCAACCTTGCGGTAGCCACATCTGTCAGTTGTCTAATTTTTTTGACTGCATAGGCGGCTGAACTAAGTCTATCGGCTAATGACGATATATGTGGGCCCCATTGTAACTTTGAGTCTACAGTAACCCCAAGGAAGACCGTGCTTTTAACAAAATCTAATTTATTATTATCCAGGACCACATTATTTTCTACTTGCCGCACATTCGGTAGGGAAAATTTTATACATTTAGTTTTCTTTGAATTAAGTACCAAGTTATTTAATGTGAACCAGTTCATAACTTGTGAAAGAGCATTATTTATTTCATCAAGCTCTTGGGCCTTCCTCTTAACCTTGAAAATAAGTGATGTGTCATCGGCAAACAACACAATATCTGATAGGTGCTCCACGAGATAAGGTAGGTCATTTATGTAAACTAAAAATAAAAACGGACCCAATATTGACCCTTGAGGTACTCCCATCTTTACGAGTGATCCTGGGGACTTTTCTCCATTAATCTGTACTTTTTGCACTCTATTTTCTAGGTAAGATTGCATTAGGTCGAGTGACTTGTGATTTACGCCATAATGTTTTAGTTTTAGCAGCAAGGTAGCATGGTCGACGCAATCGAATGCTTTTGATAAATCGCAAAAAATACCAATCGCATCGCTAGAATCTTCCCATGCGTTAAATATATGTTGTATTAGTTTGATTCCGGCATCAGTCGTACAGCGTCCCTTTGTGAAACCAAACTGTTTACTATGCAATAGACCTTCCAAATTGAAATGACTCTGTAATTGATTAAGAATATTTTTTTCAAAAATTTTGCTAAGTACTGGAAGAATCGAGACAGGTCTGAAATTACTGGGGTCTTGTTTATCACCTGATTTGAAAAGTGGAATGACCTTACTTTGTTTCATTAGGTCCGGAAAAATACATTGGTCTATGCTTTTGTTAAATATGTACGCTAAATATGGTGCTAGTATGTGGATAACAGATTTTAGAAATGTAACTGACATGCCCCATTGATCTTCAGAAGCTTTTAATTTCATTGATTTATATACTTTAATAATGTCATGTGGATCCACGTTTATAAATTTAAAATTAGTGTTACAAGAATTAGTATTGTTTTTAAGTAATGTTTCAGCAAGGAACGCCGATGACTGTAATTTCTCGGTGGTTTTAATCTGTATGTTAGTGAAAAATGTTTCAAACTCTTGAGCAACTTCTGTATTAGACGATGTTGTGCCAGATTCGGTTTTAATAATGTATTCGTTATCTCGAGGTTTGGTGTTAGTGGTCTCTTGGTTTATTATTTTCCAAGTCGCTTTTATTTTATTATTGGCCGATTTTATTTTGTTACTTATAAACATTGATTTCGCAACGTTACAAACCTTTTTAAATACTTTTGAGTAGTTTCTAACGTAATCTCTAAACTTATCATCGTGCGTATAAGTCTTTTGATCGTATAAATCAAAAAGGATATCTCTGCTTTTGTAAATTCCTTTAGTTGCCCAGTCACAAAACTTGAATTTGGAGTTAATTTTTTTATTTTTTATTTTGAATGTTTTATTGAATTCTTCACACAGCACCGAGAAAAACTCCGAGTAAACTTTGTTTGTATCTTCGTGGTCGAAATTAAGTTGGGGTAGTTTGTCTATTAACGCACTTTTATATGTCTCTATGCGGTATTTATTTACGGGTCTTATAGGAACTTCAATAATCTGTGTTTTCATAATAATAGGAAAAGTTACACTTTGCCCACAGTGATCCGATTTCAAGCAATTTATAATTGCCTGATCCGTAATTTCGCAATTACAATAAAAATTATCTAAACAGGTAGCTGTGTTTTCTGTAATTCTAGTTGGCTCTAAAAATATGTTAGTTAAATTGAAAGATTTGAATAGACTAATTATCCTAGTTGTAAGTGAGCTTTTTTCTAGTAAATCTACATTGAAATCCCCACAGATTATAATGCTTTTTTTACTTTTGCTGACCGTATTTAGTACATCCTCCATAATTGATTCGAAATTAGAGTAATTAGCTTCATAGGGGGGCCTATATACACATACAACAATATGTTTCTCCAGCTCGACGCACGATAGCTCCGCAGTGCCTTCAACCGAGAGTCGCACGATATCTTTCCGTTCTTTAGCTTTAAAGGTGTTTTTCATAAATATCAACGATCCACCGTGCTGCTTGTGCTGTCGGTTGAAAGAACTTGCTATGTAATAATTTTCGTAACCAGTAATTATCTGGTGTTTTGTGAGCCAATGCTCTGTTAGACATAATATGTCAACATCGGGATATTTATCTAGAAATAGTTCTATTTCTAATTCTTTGCCAGAAAAGCTTTGTATGTTTTGATGAACAACTCTAAAACAACAATGCTTTTCCTTTGTCGATTTGGTTAGTTTAAATGTTGAGAAGCGTGTACATCTCCAGTCAAGCCGGGAGATTCAATCTCCTCAGCACCTACTCCTACACAAATATTTTCCATATATGGACTATTTTGAATACAATTCAAATTATAAGCTACCAGAGTAGCTATATCCCGTTTTGATTTTAGGTTCAGATACAATGTATCTTTCGTCAGTCTAAATCTATCTACAAACTTATTTGTATTAAATAATAAAAATGTGTCATTATGACGACAAGTCAATGTATATATTAGCATATTCAACGAATGAATATGGTCGTTTTGCTTATCCGTTAAGCAGCTGGCGTGTGGAAATGCACATAGGATTACTTGCCGTGCCCCTGATGACAATAAATATCACGTTAAATTAATCAGAAAATGTTCGCCAATGACAGTACGGTGAAGTTATTGGATTATTTATGCAAGATCCGAAGTTTCAAGCTTTTATCAAGAGTCCCGCTCCGAGCTCGGGAGTGAGTGTGACTGTCGAGCTGCTTCGTCCAGAGTGATGACGCTACGGCGACTCCTCTGGATGGAGACATGAAGACGCGGCTGCCCAGGGTGAAGACGCTACTGCGACTCCCCTGGAGGAAGATAGAAGACTATTGAATATATTGAATTTTCTGTAACATGACATTGGCAAATGACAAACTGTCGAGTCCATTAATAAAATAAATAAATAAAAGAATAATGTACTACATCATTGATAGGCTTCATAGAAACGTGCGGGAAACATCTCAATGTAATCTTGCAATTGCATCTCATCAGGCAATCTTAGGTCCGTATTAATAGTCTGAGCTCAAACCCGCCCTCAAGAGCGAATTCACCTCATACACTCTGAAGACGTGATCACCATCTCAAGTTTGTCATTTATTAATAAACCAATCTTGAGGGCGTATCACGTGATGTCTTTCTCAAGTCGCGGTTCGTTTTCAATAAGCAAATACGTTCATGATTAATTTGGAAGATATTAATTGTGACGTCAACGCGTTAACACGATTTAATCGAGACCCTATTGCCATAGTATGACCTCTTTAAATCTTCTCTAATAGCGCCCTACCCTCGCATTTCATATTCCGTGCTGAGCGGAAAATGGAATCGCATAAGCATACGAGCAACTATTCGTATTTATTGGTGTTGTTCAGAAATGGCATATTGTCTTCGAGGATACACAAATCGTTGCTGTTTTCGTGCCGTTCGTGACTTATTTGATATTTCTTATTGTAATGCTATCAGCGGAAAAGTTTGTTTTTGGATGACTACACACCGTTTTCGGATTTGTTATTTCATTGTTAGGTTAGTCGAAGACAGATATAATTTAGTCATGTAAACGTTTATTTGAATTAACAATATGACTTATAAGTCACACGATTAAAACGTCACATAATTTAGTCATGTAAAAGTTTATCTGACTTAAGAGCCTTCCTAGAGCCAACTAGCGCCGCCAATCTTAAAAAAATCATATCTTCCAATATAATGAATTTTATTAAAAAAGCTACGTTCACATTGTTTATTGCTATAAATATTATTTTTTAAATGCTTATTTGTAACGTGATGCAATGTAGGTAAGTTGTAGTTCACATAATTGCGAAAAACGGCCGTTTCTGGCACATTTGTGAATTTTAGCCTAAAATCTAGTTTAACATCCCTAAAACTATGTACTGTCACTTTCCGACTTTGTTAAAACAACCTTTAATTGGCTGCACCAACCGTTAAGTCACGTTTACCTTTACCACTTTATTCGGCTAAAAGTCTCCGAAATGACATTGCCACATTTCAATGGAGCTTTGCCCCACCTACAAAACTACGTGACCATTTAAGCTGTATCTATCATTTTGTTGGGGACTTATTACAGGTTTCATATTGCACAATCATAATCAGTATCATTTTCTACTACTCTCGCAACTCCTATAGAAGAATAACAAAAACAATGAATAAATCGAAGCGAATTACGCTTCGATTTATTACTGTTTTCTGAATTCTTAATTAAGCTGTTTTTTTTTCGAATCGCAACTTGTACATAACTTTATTTTAGAACAATAATTTTGATAAAAAACGGAGATACTTTTACATTTATTCGTTATCTTGTACAACTTGCGGTTGATGGTGGGGCAGAATCTGGCATTGTCATTTAAACTCAAATTTACCTTTACCACTTTATTCGGCTAAAAGTCTCCGAAATTTAAACTTAAATTAACTTTTATTTAAATTGTAACCCACCCACGGCTGAGTCCGGAACGTGAGTTTAAGTAAGTTAATCCACTAAGCCCGGCTATGTCAATCAATTCGGACTGTATAAACTCGGGGACCCTCTTATCTTGCCTTTTGTCCGGAGATTATAGGAGGATCTTTTACGACGGAACCCTAACTTTTGACGCAATTTTGTATGTACTTTGAGAAAGACGGGGAAATGTCGCTCAGTATAAAGCTGGTATCGTACGGCAACTGCAGAAGTCGAGAATAGTGGGGTTGTTGCCCGTGGACCACCTCGGTAGTTCACCTCGGTGGTCTACGGGATTTTTTTTTGGAAAAGACATTGCCACATTTCAACCTACAAAACTACGTGACCATTTAAGCTGTACCTATCATTTTGTTGGGGACTTATTACAGGTTTCATATTGCATAATCATAATCAGTATCATTTTCTACTACTCTCGCAACTCCTATAGAAGGATAACAAAAATAATGAATAAGTCGCTTCGATTTCTTACTATTTTCTGAATTCTTAATTACCTAAGCTGTTTTTTTTCGACTCGCAACTTGTACGTAACTTTAATTTAAACCAATAATTTTAATAAAAAACGGAGATACTTTTACATTTATTCGTTATCTTGTACAACTTGCGGTTGATGGTGGGGCAGAATCTGGCATTGTCATTTTTCTTCCCATAGACCACCCAGGTAATCAACGGCAATTTTTTCTTCCCATGGTCCACAACTTTAGTGTTGTTTGTCGCGCCTTGGGACAGGCCTACGTCCAGAAGTGGACTAATACGGGCTGATGATTGTGATCGTAAGTCAAGGTACCTACCGACCGCAAATTCGATCATTGCGCGGATTTACAGTTTTTCTATGAAGGCTACGGCACTAACTACTAAAATTAAACGTCTAAAATAATATATATAGCAATCTTGGGGTGTCTATTTAGAGACTGATGAATACCTATACACGATTGGACTTCGATCGATAGGAAAAAATCTCAAACATACCCTTTTTATGTCGTTTAAAATTAAAATTATATCTAAACCGAAATAGTTATTCATACAAAATTCCTTCGTTACCCGTGTTACTACCGGTCCAACTACCAGTAGTAACACGGGCACTTTTTTTAACGGTCTTACTGCTTACTACTCTGGTTGTAAGACGGGATAATTTTATTTCCCTTATTCATCATCAGTCTATTTATATGTCCCCACTGCTCGGGCACAGACCTTCCCTTACATCGAGGGAGCTCGGGCCATGATCCACCACGCGGGCCCAGTGCGGATTGGCGGATTTCATATGCCATAAATTCTTTCCCTTATTACTAACAGCTAAATCGATAAAGCGATTGTAAAACTTTTGATCGACAAACAGTTGCCCGAACATCGTTTGACCGACATTACTTTTGATCGACACTACAGTTGATCTACACGACTTTCGCCCGATAGATATTTGGCCGACATAACTTTTGACCGACACGACTTTCGCCCGACAGACATTATGGTCGACATAACTTTTGACCGACGTTATATATCAAAATGTAGAGTATTATAAATACGAGAGCTTGTTTTAAAGAAATCTGATTTTTGTTGGCGTATTTTTATTTCCCTTCCTTCCAAAATTAATAAAAATACAAATATGGAGTCACTGTGCCGTGCTCTTTACTCCGCCGCTGAGGGACATCTTCTGTCTCGCTCCTGAGTTTGACAGCTGGCAGTCCCTTAACTGTACATCTTTCTCTGTGTGGCCGTACATAATTAAAAACTCCAAAAAAAACCTTGCCTCTTCTGGAAGTCGGTTAAAAAGGAAAAGCCCTATTTTTTTTAAACTTACAACAACAAAAGTTATTAAAAAAATCACCGAAATCAACATCCAACTCTCGTCTAAAACTCAAACATAATATTTAAAAAAAATCATAGTTTATTAATCCTTAACAACATTGTGTTATACATAATTGTCTATAGGTTCCAATTTAAACAATTACAAGTAAAAAATAACTCTCAATCTATTTGTTTTATCAAAACGATCATATACGGAACCTTTCGTGCTCGAAATTTTAATTAACACTCCTTTGTCGCAGCGTGAGAGAAACTCATCAATAACTTATGGAATTTCTAAAATAATTTTTGATCTATTATCGGATGTGGTATAGAGTTAAGAAGGTAGCGGATACGACATTATACAATGTTAATTAATTATTATCGTATTAAAGATAAGTTTTTTTTAATATAACAATACATATTAAAAACAACCTATTATAATATTCTAGTTGATAGTTGGTTGAGTGTAGTGAGTGTGATAGGTATTGTTTTGTTGTTTATATTCAATAGACGAATGCAATTTATAGTTCTTCTCACAATATTAATTATACAATAGACTCTATTGTATAATTAAGGCGAGGCCATTGGGCCATTTGAGCCTAGTGAGGGGGTGAGGTGCGGGGCGAGGGAGGGGCGAGAGAGGGATGACGCGCATTGATCGGGGTCATTACTCGCGCAGGTACACAGAGTAATCGTAACCAGTGTCCTCACTGTGACGTCACAGCTCGCTACCCATAATAATACATATACAGAATGTCCCACGGATAGACGATATATCGAAGTCCACTTGTCGGTGCCAACATTATCGACCCATTTAATGCCAAATAGGGAAATCCCAGCAGAGCTCGGTGGCGCAGTGGTTGGGTCAATGGACTTGCAATATGGAGGTCCCAGGTTCGATTCCCATCCAGGGCAGCCATGTACTAATGAGTTATCCTCGTTTTTTTCGACGGAAAAACTTACGTACATTTACCGAGTGCTCTCAAAACGGTGAAGGAAAACATCGTGATGAAACCTGCATGTCGTAGAAGAAGAAAAAAAAATCTAAGGCATGTGAAATCCGCCAACCCGCACTGGGCCCGCGTGGTGGATTATGGCCCGAGCTCCCTCGATGTAAGGGAAGGTCTGTGCCCGAGCAGTGGGGCAATATAAATAGACTGATGATGAGGGATATCCCAAGTCTCACAGCTTCGGAGTTACTTATTTCAATTTTCGCGATTGTCGGAAAATATTTCTTTCAATCTTGAACTTTTGTCTATACTAAATGTTGTCGCACATTATGTCAACTCGGAACCGTATCATCATCACCCCTCCTGTTCACCTCTCGCCGCCAACCAGGCTTCAACTTCTACACTGGCCCTAACACGGGCTGTGCTCGTGACTATCCCATACCACACCCACTAATATTATGCGCAAGTTTGGATGGATGGATGGATGTTGCTGAATGAAACTTTACAATAATATAGCTCATATTATACATCAAAATAACACATAGGCTATAATTTATAATCCTGCGCAGACGAAGTGGTGGGCAGAAGCTAGTTGACAATAAAGTAAAGCAATTTGTACTTTTAAACGTATTTATTTATACGGAAGGTCATAAGCAGACATACGTTAAACCGACCGTCCGGAGTGGGTTCAGTGCAATCAAATTCGCGTCTACAGGTTATATATTTTAATTATTTTTTAAGTTATTTATATTGACGTATGATAGTATGACGTAGTAGAATAAAATACTATGTTAATACTAATCTGACGGAAAAAAAGACCTGTTATAATAGGAATGTCAATTAGGTAATATTGTTGTAACAAAATCAATAAAAGTGAAAAATTGGAATAATCAAATTATTTGCTAGGGGAATATATTTTGAAAGTACTTTCACGCGATTTAATAAAAAATGGTAATAACCATAGAGATTACATTACAACAAATCTGTCTTTGACAAATTTAAGTGACAAACTGTCAAGTGTATCAATAAAACTAAATAAATGACGATCTTTTTAACGTGATGTTAGGTAAGTATTATTATTGGTGTCAGGTGTGACGTCAGTGATGGTGAAATCTGGCCCGTGTTATCACTGCGTAGGGTAAAACATGACACACATTATGTGCTGTTGACTGTACTTTTAAAAGTAGGCACAGTGTATATTGAATCAGTCTATAACTACGTAGCTATTGAAATTTGGCCCGTATTATCACTGTGCTTAGAGTAAAACAGGTATATATTTACCACCACCACATTACAAACCACAGCTACACTTGCATAGCTATTGAAATCTGGCCCGTATTATCACTGTGCTTAGAGTAAAACAGTTATATATCGCACACCACATTACAAACCACAGCTACACTTGCATAGCTATTGAAATCTGGCCCGTATTTATTATCACTGTGCGAGTGTGCGTAGAGTAAAATGTGGCAAACTTTATGTGATGTTCACTGTACATAGTTTTACAAGTAGCAACTACGTATAAACTATTTTAAGTTCGATTGCTGTTTGTTTGTTTGCTCTGTGGGACAAATCACCGTCAATAGTCATTTGTTTTGGCCTGTTCCACTTTGGTCAATTTGGAAGTTACTGATCAGCCCCCCTATTACCGTTCTCAAAACGATGAAATTATACCATGTCATGGCGCGCCAACCAGAGACGCCGCTATACCAATGCAATAGCAGTGTCCCTTTCACGGCCGCTATGACATGGTTTGATTTGATCGTTTTGAGAACCGTAATGTTATAGCCCCACTGTAATGTTAGCCGACTTGTCTTCATCTGCAATTATCAGACCACTGCTCGCTCCCAATATACGACACTCGACACTGGTGTTCGTGTCGCGTGTAATATGATGACTTCAAAAACATGGTTCGCGAAAAATCTATTGTGTTAAGGAATATCTGTTTTAGGTTATGAGTCCTTTTATTTATTCAAAACGATGCACAATCATTCCGTGATTAGTAAACTAATAATCTTAAAGTATAGGTGTGACCAAATTCGACTCGTATTATTTTAAATTTTATTACGTTATGACGATCGTGGGAGCATTCCAACTATTCCAAGGTAAAGACCAAAGTGGAACATTTGGCAAAAATCGATACAGGTCCGACCTCGGCAGCGCCCAGCGGCGCACTGAAGCTCGTAGCGCCGTGCATTTGTATTTATACAAATTGTGTTTTTTCTTAAATTTTGCCTGGTATAAAAAAAACGTTACAAACAACAGATTTTCATCTCATCAAGCTCTTCTATTTATAATAACCTACATTTTGATATATATTTTGTATGAATAACTGTTTTAGTTTAGACACACTACTCTGTGAAAAGACAGGAAAGGGGTATGTTTGTGATTTTTTTCTATCGAGCGAAGTTTGTCCAATCGTGTTTCGGGAGCCAACAGTCCCTAAATAGATACCCCAAGATTGATATATATTTTTTTCAGGCCTTTAATTTCAGTAGTTAGTGCCGTAGCCTTCATCGAAAAACTTAAAAACGTCCCAACACCTCGCCTTAATATTCTAAGCACTTATGTACACGCCTTGGGGCAACCCGTTAAGTTGGACAAAATTTGAAATAAAGAAAGAAATATTAACCTAAAAATATAAACTATTTATAAATGTATGTATAAATGGTCGGTTGAACTATCTGAATGGGATTGCATTACAGATAGTTCAACCGATTCCAGTTGAGAAAGCATTGAAAAAGTATTACAAACTAAAAAACAATGTATTATACTTGGCTGTATGGGTTAGATTCCCTTTGCCTACAACGTCAGAGCCACAGTACTTCCGGAAAGTCTAATTTTACAAAAAGAAACATTTTTTACAAAAATTTACCACGTATCTATTCAGAGAGACAAAATCTTGAAATAGTATTTTTCTTTTAAGATGTTAATAATTTTTAGACCTTGTCAATTGACGTAAACCGAAGCCCAAGTCAATATGTCTTATTTTGTAAACAACAACTATCCTACCTTTCTAACATTTTAAGCTGTTCTGTGACTATTGCATAGTTATTTTTACATTACTAGATCGGATTACTTTATTTTCACAATGATGAACAGGTTCGATCAATCAGTTCCTTCAGTGTTACATCACAACAGGTAATTAGACGATCATATTTGTTTACAAAATAAGACACTTGATTTGGGCTGCGGTATAAATACTCCGCTCACTCTTATTACTTAACGCTACGCTCGTTAGTCGTAACGAGTTTAAACTTTTTTTTGATATCAGATGAACCGAAACTGTGTTAGTCCTTTACACGTTGATTGCTAAAGGTCTCTACACACTGGGACAGCAACTAAACTACTATGATTCCAAAAATCTGCGACATCGAACCGAGAGAGTTATTCGATGCAAGTCAAATGCGAGCCGATTTGATGATTTGAGTTTAGGGATCAATAGTCCGGATAAAGATAAGTTGATTTTGCATGGTTTTTAAAATTAATTCATAACTAATATTTTATTTTTTTAATTAATGTATTGGCCTGGCCTATTCTAACATTTTGTGTCTAATTTCCCACCACAATTTAGTTACGGAAGTATTTAAAAAAAAAATGATTATGGTTGATTTATTCTCTGATAGCTAACTTAAATATCAAGCCGTTTAGGCTGTAGGGCGTGCGAAAAAAATAGACATACATACACTCGAAACACATAATCCTCCTTCTTTCGCAGTCGGGTAAAGAGGGTTCTAATATATTTTTCTCTACTTTTGTATGTACAGTCGACAGCAGATCAATGGTAACACTTTTTACTTTTGACCGTTCTTATTATTTGCGTCGTAAGACTTGAAATCGTACTGCAAGTTGACCTGCTGTCGACTGTACCTAGATTCTGGGTATTCTTGATTATAATTGAACTCACAGATTTAACAATGACTAGACCAGTCTAAATAAATCCTTATTTCTCTCCTTTTTTAACTTTTTAACTTTTCCGTCGCGCTAACAAAGGGCTAGCGCACTAAATCTCAATAAGTATGTAAATGGGCCATCTATTTTAATTATACAGTGGTATTGTTGGTACTTTGATGTATATTCGGTATAGAGCTAAGTAATAATAAGAAGCGGCTCTTTTAACAAAAATATGGAAACATGGTATATTATGACGAGGACATTTGTATTCACATTTTTAGATTTAAAATTATGTTCAGGCCTTAACTTTATAGCTCTGTCTAAAAAGTAAACATAAATTAAACTATTGCGGTCTTTCGTATCCAAACTCTCAACACCTACTCTTATGGTGGTACTTCACTTGGGTATTCGTATTCGCTATTGGGTGTTTGTCGTATTTGTCAAATACTTGACGTACATACAAATAAGACGAATAGTTTATCAATCATATCAACCACACATCGCAGTGGCCGGCTCTACATGGACCAGGCCAGCACAAGATAGAGGCAAATGGAAAGAGATGGAGGAGGCCTATACCCGAAATTGGGTGTCCCATAATTAACACAAAATGTATATAGTATGATAATTTGATTTATAATGTAATGTAAAATACTTTTATAATTTTAATATTATAATATAATGTTAATGAAATATTTAGATACTAAGAATGACATTCAAATTATATGTATGCATCAATTAATATGTGGAAAATAAAGGCTTAATAATAATAATAATCAACCACACATGCCAATTGTGACAAATACGCAAGTACGAATGACCAAGTGAAGTGCCACCATTACACAAACGTTTCGTTTAATAGCCAATAAATTTTGTACAAAACTAATTATCTAGGTACAGCCCAAAACACATCAGGTGTAACACTTTGGACCATTCTTATTATCTGCGTCGTAAGAGTTGAAATCGTGCTGCAAGTGTTACCATTGATTTGCTGTTGTTGGTACCTTAACTTTTTAGGGGAGACTAGTTTTGTACTGAGTGTAGAAAATGTAGTCTATAGTTAGATTCCCGTAATTTACTCAAGAATATTACATATCTTTAGTATATTTATTGAATTAAAAATGTCTATGTTTGACAGGAAAGTTTTTTTTTCAAAGATACTATTTAATGACAGGTCTAAGACTTACTAAGCTCTATGCTACCTCGTTACTTCTCTATATTTAATTGGTAGATTCACGGGGAGATATCGATTCTCGCACCGCATACAATTTCGTATAATTGTATAGATTTGTTACCTCAAGTGTAAGTACGTATCTATACTTGTTATTTATACTGTGATATTTCTTTAATAAGCCTTTGTTAGAGGGCTTTTGAAAATGGCGGGAAACGACGGTTGCTAAGTTATTTGTGATAATTTTCAGTTTAATGTCTACAGTGAGTATTTTGTGTTTAATATCACGTTAAGTTAATCAGAAAATGTTCGCGAATGACTGTAGGATACATGCAGGATCTGAAGTTTGGCGCGATAGTCAAGAGTCCCGCTACGAGCTCGGGAGTGAACGTGACTGTCGAGCTGCTTCGTCCAGAGTGACGACGCTACGGCGTCTCCTCTGGATGAAGAGAAGACAAAAAATATACAATGTAACTTGCAAGTAAAGTTCTGACAACACTTCTAAGCTTATTATAATATAAACTAAGCTTATTATATGGAAATTATTGACTTTATTACACTTCACGATAAATGTAATTGACTTTATTACATAAAACTGCCAGGGTGTGCCTATTAAATAACTATGAAGTTTATACACGGATATCACTCACTTATATTGCCGACTTCAACAATATAAGTGAGTGCTATCCGTTTATATATAATAATTTGTAGTAATGGCTCACTATAGTTTTAATTCTAAAACTTCTAAGCTTCACTATTGTTCTGTGTGGCCACTATTCGCACATTGTTTGACGCAAAGCGCGACCGGAAGCGGAAGTCGCGAGCTTGCTCACTTCCGGCGTGCGCCATTGTGCAACCGTTTGGTGCAAAATGGGGCCCGAAACTACCGGATGTGGTAAAATATCGACCATTCGACGATGTACGAATAACAGCAGATCAATGGTAACACTTGCAGTACGATTTCAAGTCTTACGCTGCAAATAATAAGAACTGTCAAAAGTAAAAAGTGTTACCATTGATCTGCGGTCGACTGTACGTGCGATACGATTTCAACTAGGACGCAGATAATAATAATAATAATAAAGGTTTTTATTGACTTAAGAATTTAAGAACAGAGTTTCTTGATTGAAAACTTATAGCTAACAGCATTGTTTGGAAACAATTTACAAGAGTGTGAAACGATAGCAACCGTACGTACTAGTTTAAACAACTGTATGACGGATGCTAACGCCTTCCAATCGGGTTGTAATGTCGCATAGTGTAGTGTCAATGCCAAAAATAAGGTACTTAACTTGTAAATGACTAATAATGAATAACTTATATCTAATAGGATGCGGTTTGTTGTTGGTGGTGTATGTGTGTGTGTGAGATAATAAGAACGGTCCAAAGTGTTACACTTGATGTGCTTTGGGCTGTACAGTCGAAGACAGAGAAGGCATGCAGAGGACTCAATGAGGTTGAGATTTTCTCAAAACCCATTGGACCTATTGTTAAAATTATTTTACTAGTAAGTACATAAGATAATAAAACTGGCCAAGTGCGAGTCGGACTCGCGCCCCGAGGCTTCCGTGCAACGCAACTTAACCCCGTAACTTTGCTCTAACGAAAAGATACAACTAGATTTAGACACCAGCTTATCTTTGCCATTATCAAAATGACATTGCCAGATTTTAATGGAGCTTTGCCCCACCTATCCAAAACTGCGTGTACATTGAAGCTGTACCTATCATTTTGTTCGGGACTGATTGCAGATTTCATATTGCATAACCGATGAACATGCATGGTGTGTGTCGCCAGTTCCGCATGAGGGATAAAGTCTAGATTACTAACAATAGTAATAGTTGTGTAATACCTAGTTATTAAGTAATTGTGTATTATTATTATATTATTTTAAAAGATGTGCTGCTGAGATTTTTTTGCCACTTTTTCTCCTCAGCGTTGGCACCTTTTCCTTGCAAAGTGGTGTAAATGTAAATTCAAAAATATTTTGACGTGCAAAAATGTACACAACGTGCTTACTTGCAATAAAGAAATTTGACTTTGCATAAGAATAATTCGCCTCGATTTCTGTTTAACGCTCAACACTATCTGTTACATGGTCTGATGGTGGGCCCACAATAAAAAAAAATATGTCACGTTACAATAAATGATTAGCGCAAAAACTAAGAGGAAAACGTACAAAAACTTTTAAAATTAATTTTTCGATGCGCTTCTTGTACAAAACTTTATTTTAAACCAATATTTTTAATAAAAAACGGAGATTTTTTTACATTTATTCGTTGTCTTGTACCTACATCATGCGGTTGATGGTGGGGCAGAATCTGATATTGTCATTTTATGCCCACACATCGATATGCTCCTGATTAGTTGACCATCATAATTAGACATGCATACATACTTTCACTCGAAATGCATAACCATCCTTCTTGCGCAGTCGGGTAAAAATCTTAATAATAATGTAATCGAACACAAACTATTATTTCATCATTAGACTATTTATATTGCCCCACTGCTCGGGCACAGACCTTCCCTTACATCGAGGGAGCTCGGGCCATAATCCACCACGCGGGCCCAGTGCGGGTTGGCGGATTTCACATGCTTTAGATTTTTTTTTCTTCTACGACATGCAGGTTTCATCACGATGTTTTCCTTCACCGTTTTGAAAGCACTCGGTAAATGTACGTAAGTTTTTCCGTCGAAAAAACCGAGGATAACTCATTGGTACATGGCTGCCCTAGCTGGGAATCGAACCTGGGACCTCCATATTGCAAGTCCATTGACCCAACCACTGAGCCACCGAGCTCTCTAAAACTATTTATACATCAGAAATTTAATGACTGAATGACTAGGTATTTGCTGTTTCAACCGTATTAAGGAAAAAAAATAGTTTAAGAGCTCGGTAGCTCAGTGGTTGGGCACTGAGCCACCGAGCTCTTAAACTATTATTTAAAAAACAAAAGTCCAAACAAATTGATCATTGCAATCAATTTAAAATTAAAATGCTTTCAAAGAAAGTAGACAACAGGAATGCAGTTTCACTTAAACCGAATCACAAAGTTAAATTGTTTCTGATTTAAATATTTGCATTTTTAGTTTATTAACTTTGTATGCGTAGAAGCCGCTGGCTATAATAGACCTCCACGAAGTACTTTCAATGTCCGTTAATTCAATTAAATATTTCTATGTATATTCTATGTAAGGAAATATTTAATTTTTGACAGTCAAAACTTAGTGGATAACTTTTTAAATAAATGATTACTTTGTAAAAGTGTTTATTTTATTTTAAATACCCAGTACCTATATCTTTTTTTATTAATTAACAACTTCCACAAAAAGTGATCATTCTGCGAAGTGCTCAATCTGCGAAGTGCTCATTTTGCGAAATACACATTTTGCGAAGTGCGCATTCTGCGAAGTGCTCATTTTGAGAAGTGCACCAAATGCGAAATGCGCATTTTTTGTCGAGTGTACATTTTGCGAAGTGCACATTCTGCGTCAGACCCTCCTGGGAGGCAGCTCTTCCTCTCTGGTTCCGTGGTTCTACATTCACCGCTACGGCTTATAGCCTATGTGCTGCCCGGATATTTGAGCTAAGATAGTGTCCCATTTATAGCCTTCCATTAGTTTTTGCGCAATTCCTGAATATCGACACAGACAGACAGACAAGAATTAAAAAAATTGGTGTATTGGCTTCAGTGTCGATCCTAGTTAAAATCAACTGACTATGCCAGATTCTGCCCCACCATCAACCGCAAGTTGTACAAGATAACGAATAAATGTAAAAAAATCTCCGTTTTTTATCAAAATTATTGGTTTAAAATAAAGTTTTGTACAAGTTGCGATTCGAAAAAAAACAGCTTAATTAAGAATTCAGATAATAGTCAGAAATCGAAGCGAATTATTCATTGTTTTTGTTAT
Source organism: Tachystola acroxantha (assembly GCA_963506565.1). Taxonomy (NCBI): domain Eukaryota; kingdom Metazoa; phylum Arthropoda; class Insecta; order Lepidoptera; family Oecophoridae; genus Tachystola; species Tachystola acroxantha. The sequence goes on along the minus strand of OY735894.1, from coordinate 8,030,595 downwards.
TCTTCTATAGGAGTTGCGAGAGTAGTAGAAAATGATACTGTTTCTGATTATGCAATATGAAACCTGTAATAAGTCCCCAACAAAATGATAGGTACAGCTTAAATGGTCACGTAGTTTTGTAGGTGGGGCAAAGCTCCATTGAAATGTGGCAATGTCTTTTCTTTGTTGCAAGTAAGCACGTTGTGTACATTTTTGCACGTCAACATATTTTGAATTTATATTTACACTTTGCAAGGAAAAGGTGCCAACGCTGAAGAGAAGTGGCAAAAAACTCTCAGCAGCACATCTTTTAAAATAATAATACACAATTACTTAATAACTAGGTATTACACAACTATTACTATTGTTAGTAATCTAGACTTTATCCCTCATGCGGAACCGGCGACACACACCATGCATGTTCATCGTTTAAATAGTCATCTATTCTGTAATACGCCTTCTTAACAAGTGTTCCTTTAAACATTATCCTCCTCCTGCACCAGTAGGTTAAATATCTTATTTGAAAAACACAATAAACCTTTCATTGTCCTCGTTACTAAACACACAATAGGCAATAAGGTAGAGTGCCCAGTGGTGGCCACAATAGCGCTCATCTTCACGATGTGACCTTAGGGGCAGAGGTGAGACCGCTTTTCCTAATTACCCTATTTTATGCGACAACTTTTATAACTTATGCTGCTATTTATAAACATTGGAGTTCTCTTGAAAATGGCGGGAAACGACGGTTGCAAAATTATTTGATAATTTTTGTTTTATTGTCTACAGTGGTTATTCTGAGATTAATATCACGTTAAATTAATCAGAAAATGTTCGCGAGTGACAGTATGGTGAATTTGTTGGATAATTTGAGCAAGATCTGGGGTTTCAAGCTTTTATCAAGAGTTCCCGCTACAAGCTCGGGAGTGAACGTGACTGTCGAGCTGCTTCGTCCAGAGTGATGACGCTACGGCGACTCCTTGGGATGAAGACATGAAGACGCGGCTACCCAGGGTGAAGACGCTACTGTGACTCCCCTCGAGGAAGATAGAAGACTATTACATATTGAATTTTCTGACATGACACTGGCAAATGACGAACTGTCGAGTCCATTAATAAAATAAATAAATACATGGGGTTTTGTAAGGATAACAGGATCTAGCGTTTCACCTTAATATTATTTAAGCTATTCATGTTTTTAACACTCAAAGCTTTATCTTTCCAATTTGGCTATTCATTCAGGTGGCGAAGGAAGTTTGGGCAAGATGGAAAATGTCGGGTTTCACCCACGCCCGCTGCTGCACGGTTTATGATGGAATCGTGACTTGGCACGCGCTAACAAGGATGTAGGCGTGACGGCTTATTGACAGGCGACAGCGGATTTATTGGGACGAATTATAACTTCCTATTTTCATTTTAATTATTGGAGGATTCATGCACCTGATGCGGGCTAGTGACGACAGATGGACCAAAAGGACAACGGAATGGTACCCTAGAGAAGATAAAAGACAAAAAGGTAGACCGAGGAAAAGGTGGGAGGACGAAATGAAGAAGGAAATTGGGGTCACCTGGACCAGGGAGACTATGGACAGAAAGAAGTTGCAAAACTTGGGGGAGGCCTTTGCCCGCGTGAGGGTTGCTGAAAAACAATTAAAAAGTAAATAAAATAATAAGTAAATATTTTTAAAAGACATTTATAAAGAAACAGAATTTAAACAATTAAATATCTATAAATGCATGATATCTAATAATAATGAGTAAAAATGAGAATAACATAATAATAATAATCTTAATGTAAATCGAAATCTATAAATAATCTATACTTAACAACGAAATCTATAATGTATTAATTGGCAAGAATAAAGGCTATTTTTTATTATTCATGCAGGATCTAAAGTGTGGCGCTGGGTCAAGAGTCCCACTTCGAGCTCGCGAGTGAACGTAACTGTCGAGCTGCTTCGTCCAGAGTGATGACGCTACGGCGACTCCTCTGGATGAAGAGAAGACGATATGATATTTTGAATATTCTGTAACATGACATTGGTAAATAACGAACTGTCGAGTCCATTAATAAAATAATTATCCGCTACATCGTCCGCTACCGCTCCCGCTGCCTCTCGTCCCGAGTCGCACCTCAACCGGGCGCTAAGGTAAATAGTACACTCGTCGAATCCCCATTAATCATGCAGCACCTCATTATTTGTTATTGGCTATTATATAACCTGTGACTTCGCATTAACGCTTATTGGAAACGTACAGAAAAATTGATTTTCCTTACGCAAACATGACCTTTGCAAAACTGCTTGCTTGTTAGGAAGACTATGTTATTTATTTATTTTATTAATGGACTCGACAGTTCGTCACTTGCCAATGTCATGTTACAGAAAATTCAATGTATAATAGTCTTCTATATTCCTCCAGGGGAGTCGCCGTAGCGTCATCACCCTGGGTAGCCGCGTCTTCATGTCTTCATCCACAGGAGACGCCGTAGCGTCAATCACTGTGGACGAAGCAGCTCGACAGTCACGTTCACTCCCGAGCTCGTAGTGGGAATCTTGACCATGGCGCCAAACTTCAGATCCTGCTTGAATTCTCCAATAACTTCACCATACTGTCATTCGCGAACATTTTCTGATTAATTTAACGTGATATTAAACACAAAACACCCACTGTAGACATTAAACTGAATATTATTAAATAATTTCGCAACCGTCGTTTCCCGCCATTTTCAAAAAGCCGAAGACTATGTTATTTATTTACTTATTTTATTAATGGACTCGACAGTTCGTCTTTTGCCAATGTCATGTTACAGAATATTCAATAGTCTTCTATCTTCCTCCAGAGGAGTCGTCGTGGCGTCGCCACTCTGGACGAAGCAGCTCGACAGTCACGTTCACTCCCGAGCTTGTAGTGGGACTCTTGATCTCGAAACTTCAGATCTTGCATGAATCATCAAATAATTTGATGAAGGGCTGATTATGAACATGAAGGCATTAAAAGTACCAGGAGACCATGACTAACGCGGAGGCACAATATGTCTCACTCAACTTTTGATCAGAAGTCCCAGCTCATTAAGTACCAGGGCACTATGACCCGCCTGGAGTCTCATTCGCATGCTGTCAAGTCTGTGGGGCGAACACCAGTGCTGAGTGTCGTGCCTTGGGAGAGGCCTGAGTCAAGCAGTTGAACAGATCTGATGATGATGTGGTATTAAAAGTACCAGGACATTATGAGCCGCCTAGAGTCTCATTAGCATGAATGACGGAACAAATCCCTCGTCCCGCTGCTTATGGAAAAACACCCTTAAACCAACGAGATTCGAAAATAAAATAGAAGAGCGTTTTCCAATGCTGTCGACACACATAACAATAAAGCAGGGACGTGTCGGAACAATAGAGCGTGGAATGAAAGCGCCGGCATCGCATTCCGCCGCTGTTCGTTGCTCGCAGATTTTCACTTAGATGTTGGCTGGGATCGCTGATATGGAAGCTTAAAGTAGATTGGCCGTTCGGTGGAAAATAAGTGTGTTGTTTTTCTTATTAAAAGGAACGGTTAGTGTAGCCTGATTGTAAGTGCACATGGTTGCCTAATGCACATCTACAATTTTATTATAATCCAGGTATAGAGAGAGCTCTATAGGATGTAACGTAAAGGGTATACGAAGCCGAAGGGAGGGTGTTCAGTATCGGTAACTGAACAACTTTTGTTCTACGACTTTTCGGTTTTCGCGAATTAATTTTTTGATTTTTCATACATTTCGTACCGGTCAGCTGATCGATTTGTATGAGACATTCATTTATTTTTATTTTTTATTCGAAAAGTCGTAGAACAAAAGTTGTTCAGTTACCGATACTGAACACCCTCCCTTCGGCTTCATGTACCCTTTACGTTACATTCTGTATAAGAGTGCTAATAGGCGAACCACGGGAAGGAATAATTTCCCGTGGTTCACCTGGGTGTACCACGGGGAAAAAACTTCCCGTGATACACCGAGGTGAACAGCCGAGGAAGGAATTATAGGCTGAGATTCAGATACAGAGTTGAGTTCGGTTTTACAATTGTCACATTTCATAGACTTTTGACAGTGCTCATGCTAATCTTGGTCTCAGAGCCTGTTAAATGTATTTGATATAAGTAATTGTAAGCGAGACGCTAGATTAAGATACAGATTTGAGTGCGAGGTGAGTTTTAGGTTTTACAATTGTCACATTTTTGATAGTGTTCATGCTAAGCTTGGACTCAGAGCTTGTTAAATGTATTTGATATAATTGTAAGCGAGATGCTGAGATTAAGATACAGATTTGAGTGCGAGGTGACTTTGAGTTCGGATTTAAATGACTATGCCAGATTCTGCCCCACCATCAACCGCACGTTGTACAAGATAACGAATACATGTACAAATATCTTCGTTTTTTATTAAATATATTGGTTTAATTTTTTTTAATAAAAAACGAGAAGAGTTTTAAAGAGTTTTGTACAAGTTGCGATTCGAAAAAAATAGCTTAATTAAGAATTCAGAAAATGATAAGAAATCGAAGCGATTTATTCATTGTTTTCGTTATTCTTCTATAGGAGTTGCGAGAGTAGTAGAAAATGATACTGATTATGATTATACAATATGAAACCTGTAATAAGTCCCCAACAAAATGATAGGTACAGTCTAAATGGTCACGTAGTTTTGTAGGTGGGGCAAAGCTCCATTGAATTGCAATGTCTTTTCATACATTTTTGACAGCGTTCATGCTAAGCTTGAACTCATAACTTTCTATGAAAATCGGCCTCGGTTATCGCTCTCAAAAATATATCTATCTCGGCCTAAGCCTATAAACACATCAGCCCCATCGTCCCGCACAATGCTGCCATAGATAAGCGGAATCAATGGCCACCGGGACACTGTCCCGAATGTCCGGGATTGTCCAGCTTTGGCGGGACGCCAGATAGCGCCATCTGTTACGCCGATTGACGTACTACTGACGTTATCTCGCTATGCTAGTTACTAATTGGGATACAAGAGGAAAATTATAGCGATTTCGCCATTGATCTCCTATAAACAACTAGATACAGAGTCTGCCTTCTAAAAATGTCCGAGCGCAAAGAAGGTCTAAACGGATGAATGGTTCATTTGCTTTATTGGACATTATTTGGACGTTTTTTAAATTGTTTTAGTAAGACCTCTGTGTATCTAGTTGTTTATAGGAGATCAATGACATTATCGAATGGTGTTTCTGATAAAGCTGCGGGCTTTCCTTGTGGATGCTGCGTACTATTCAGTTGACGAGTTTCTAAAACAGGCATAAATATTTTGTCACTGACACGCGTCTGGGCGCTTCACGATTATAGACAGTACCTAAATGTTAGAATTCCTAAAATTGTAAAATAAAATAAAATAATTTATAATAATTGTAAATTAATTGAACTAAATATTATTGTTTAAGTATTGAAATTGTTAATTATAAAGACAATCTGTATGGTTTAATATCACCTATTTTGTTAAGAAAATGACTTGTAAATTTTTATTTATTAATAAATTACTGAACTGAACTGGTCATCACCTAAGTACTCGACACTGGCAAAAATACTGTACCAGCCACGGTAGAAGCCATATTTTAAAAAGTTAAGTGAAGTGACATGATCGAAAACCCTATCCCTTCAGGCGTTACGGGCAGCTGAATATTTCATTATGCCGTCATTCGGGTGTCGTGCATTAGACATTGATTTTCAGGCGAATCAAATATTCAGCGGCTCAGTCCGCGGGGTGACGACGCCATGTGGCGGGGTAATGTGCTTTGCATGTAAGATTATATTTTATTTAGTTAGTTTATGAACTCTCTCTCTCTCTCTGTGTGGAGGAACGCCGCGCGCGTCCTCTGGTGGGCGTTGGTGACTCCGTGTAATATACTTACATATTATATTAAAAATTAGAACTCCCCATCGGCATACAAACCATACGTGGTTTCGCCTAAGATGGGAAAGTAGATTCCAAATGTATTTTATAAAATGTCATTAACGAATTCCACAGTTTGTAGTTCTTATCTCTTCATCCAGAGGAGACGCCGTAGCGTCGTCACTCTGGACGAAGCAGCTCGACAGTCACGTTCACTCCCGAGCTCGTAGTGGGACTCTAACTCGAAACTGCAGATCTTGCCCAAATCATCCGAAAACTTCAACATAGTCGCGGACATTTTCTGATTAATTTATCGTGATATTAAATACCCACTTTAGATAATTAAATGTAAATTATGAAATCATTTTGAAACGACGACCGGTTCTCGCCATTTTCAAAAGCATAGCATATTTATTTAGGTAATTATTAATAGGATCTCAGGCCCGTATTAATAGTCTGAGCTCAAACCCTCAAGAGCAAATTCAGCTGATACACTGTCAAGACGTGATCAATCTCACGTATGTCAAGTATGTCATTTATTAATAAACCAATCTTGGGTCCATTCATCCGTTTGGACCTTCTTTGCGCTCGCACATTTTTAGAAGGCTGTTTATCTAGTTGTTTATAGGAGATCAATGGATCGAATGAATGAATTTTTTCGTTAATTTTCAGTCGAAAAGTATGAAGATACAGTGGTGTAATATGGCTCGAAACGTTTCATGTAAATAGTGTCAGGTACAAGTACATGCGGACGGTGTTTTGTGAGCTTTGCCTTCACACTACCGTGCGCTTAGATACAGGCGACCTAATTAAGGTTGAGATTTTCTCAAGAACTACCTAACCGATTGCATAAAAAATACTAATAACTAGGTAAAATAATTTCAATAGTCGATCGATTACTTTTTGAGAAAATCTTACCTTTAATATCTAAATATTATAAATGCACATTCGTTCGTTGACAGAAGCGAAGCGAAAAGGAAGAATAAACATAAATATTTAATAAAGCAAAACTAAATTATTCAGCCTGAAGTTCAGGCCATCCAATTAAAGCAGGAACGTTTCTCTTTAAAAATAACAAGGAGGAACGATTAATAGAAAAAACTGGGCGAAATAAAAAGGAAAAGCAACGAAAGTTTAGCGATTCACAAGCCGAGGCCCATTGTAGAGACTGTTCAATTAACTCGGTGGACTGTATTAGTGTTTCTACTTCATTACTTAATTGAAATAATTGTACAGAGGGTCTTGTAACGATAGAAACATAAAGGCGTTTTATGATAGCTTACATATCGTGAGACGCCCTTCGGCCAAATTGAAGGATGACCTTCGCAAGGTGGCTGGTAGAGACTGAATGGAAAAACCCGAGGACCGGGTTGAGTGGCGTGCCTTATGAGATGACTATGTCCAGCGGTGGACTGATACGAGCTGATAATGATGTTGAAGTTTCATTAAAAGTACCAGGAGACCATGGGTAAACAGGAGTCTCAATATGTCTCATTCAACAAACTCTCAACCCAAAAGTATTCTTCTCAACCGCTCAAAGAAACGTTTAAATCATAATTTATACTAAAGAATAAATTACATTTTACAATATAATTCCCGACAAATTAATGGGAAAACTTCGACTAATAAACTTGAACGGTTTGATAACAGCTGATAAAAATCTAATGGAGTATTATTGCTACGACAGTTTTGTGATAAGTAGACAGCTATACTTACTCATAATAGCGAAATTAAAAAACTGTATTTTTATTATTTATATAACGGGTAAACGTAGTGTGGGACGCCCCCTGACCAGATGGAGGGAGGATATTCGCAAATGGCTGGCAGGGACTGGATGCAGAGGGCCGAGAGTAGGGTTGAGTGGCGCGCTTTGGGAAAGGCCTACGTCTAGCAGTGGACTGATACGGGCTGATGATGCTGATGATGATCCAAAACACATCTCTCGCCTTCTTTTCTCTCCTGTTTGGTGGAAACCGGGGCTTACACCTTTGCTCAATCATTCGTGACTCTCCTTCATAGGAATTAAATTACTACAAACTATTCATTATCTCATAATTAAATACCTTTGCCTTGCTGTAAGTAAACTTTAATACTTCAGATAAACGTAGACGGATTATGTACAGTTCTAGTAAAGTCTCAGCCAGTAATCCCACTCCCACCGAGCTACAGAGAATACGTAAGTAGGTGGCTTACTGTAACTTCACGTAACTGTGTCAGAACTAAACACGGTACCTACGTATAACTCATGAAATAGTATCCATTGACGGATGATTTGAACACTTAACTAGTGAATTACGACAAAAAATCGAACTGCTTTAAAAAAAATGTACAATTTGTATCCGACATACATGGAAAACTTTACAATTAAAACTATAGTGAGCCATTACTACAAATCGCACCGTCGTCGGCGAGACAAGTTATGTCGAAACGCGCCCAAAGGGCGCTGATCCGCAGTGCGCGAAGAAACGTCACCGGCGACGCGGGCGTGGCGCGCTCACCTTGAAAAAGACCGTCGAAATCGGTCGAAACTGTCGGTCTAATTGCAGACTTCAACAATATAAGTGAGTGATATCCGTTTATATACAATAATACATGGAAAACTTTCGAAAAACTTCCGAATTTTTATAAAAAATGACGTCCTAAAATATACCTAATAGCAAAAGTCACAATCGAATTTTGCTAGCACAATAACAGACGGCGCCTGTATCATGCTTTTTTGTATCTTATTATCTGAGACATAAATGTTGAACTCGAATGTAGCGCACGCGAACCTTAGTCTACGGTAATACGACCTAGATTGCAATGTTTTAGCATGATGACTGTACCTTCTGTATGCTGAAATACTAAACCCCAAATCAAATTGTTAGCGGCGTTTCAGTCGCGTGCCTGCTACCGATGCGAGGCGATCGATGTTCAGCCCATACAATATGTAAAGAGGTCACATACGAGAATCAACTTCTATTTATGTCCCGAGTTCCCCATTGGTAGGGTACAGTGTGGATTGGTGGAGAATACAATGGAGCAATTGAATTATTACACAAACAAAACCGACCGTTTTATTTAATTATTATTATATATTTTTTTGTTAACCTATAAATTGTCCCACTGATGGGCAAAGGTCTCCCCCCTCCTCTTCCATCCATCCCTGTCCTGAACCTCTTCCAGTCACCCATCCCTGTATCTAACGATATCGTCTCTCCACCTACGCCGAGGTCTGCCCCGACGCCGGCGACCGTCCGATGGCACCCATTCTGTGCCAGTCCGGGCCCATCGGTCCGGCTGCATGCGGCACACGTGGCCCGCACAGTTCCACTTTAATGTAGCTGCTTTATTATATTATATATATGTATTAATGGCGTATACTGGTATTTTATCTATGTCAACCACGTCATTAGGACGAATCTAACATTATATACCTATGAGATGTCGTTCACGTGATTCAATTTCGATAAGTTGTAGTTCGTATAGTTGTAAAATAAAACATAAAACGGACGTTTTTCGCATATTTGGTATATATAAATTATACCATAATTTATGTATCATATATTGAACAATAATATTTGAATTTATTAACAAAGTAAATAACAAAACTTAAAACAATAACACAAAATATTTACATTAGATAAATAATATATCGCCTACAATTTCGTAAAAAAAAATTATACATAGCATTTTTAATAAAATTCATTATACAGGGTGTAAGGTAAAGGGTATAAGAAGTCGAAGGGAGGGTGTTTAGTATCGTTTAATAATAATAATAATATAATTCTTTATTCAGGTAATAATCCCAAAATACAAATAGGTAATGTAGACGGATAAAATAAAATTACAATAAATGAAGATTGAAATAAGATTAAACATTAAATATTAACTCCATTAAAACATACGCTAGTCAGCCAACCTTGATTGGCATTATCAATTTATCACAGATTTATTTTCGGTTCGCGTTCTGGTGAACGGAAAGCCAATAACTAAAAATTGGACTTCTCAAGTCCTCACTCACAGCTTTTAAAATACTGTTGCCTGAGTTCCGCAATCTCTGCCAGAAGGCAGCTATGCGATTCCTCATGACAGCGAAGAAGTCGGGCACTCTCGCCTCGGCGAACATACCGGACGCGCTGCAGTATCGTGGCAGTTTCATGAGGATACGGTATGCGTCATTATACTGCACCCTCATGGTGCTCATCGATGATCTTTTAAATTTTACCCACAATTGGCACGTGTAAAAACACTGGCAGTACGCCTTAAATAATGTGGTCTTTACATCCGCGCTGCATTTTGAAAATCTGCGCGCCAGCATGTTGCATCGAATCGAGAGTGCCCTTCTTTCCCTTTCAATGTCAAGGTCATCTTTGAGGTCTTCCGTTAGAATGTGTCCCAGGTACTTAAATTGCTGCACAGCCCGAACTACAGAACCATTCAATCGAACTTCAGGCACACTCTCCGGACCTTTACCTGCTCTAAAAACGAGCATTTCCGTCTTTAGAACATTGTATTTCAGCCCATGAGCCCTGGCATAGCGCTCACAGACTGAAACCAGCTTCCTCAGACCGTTGATCGATGGACTGAGCAGCACCATGTCATCGGCATAACTGAGATTATTTACACAGACATCTCCCAAATGACACCCGACTCTAGTGCCCCTCAATTCACCGATCAATTCGTTGACATATAGATTAAAAAGATCCGGAGAGGTGAGCCCTCCCTGGCGCACTCCGCAGTCTAACATATAGTCGTTAGACGTCGCGTCGCCCCATCTTACATTATTGATTTGGCCTCCGTACCAGTATCTCAACAGTCTGACAATCGGGTTAGGAACCTGTGAGTCGCGCAATTTGTCCCAGAGAATATCATAATTCACTAGGTCAAATGCGCGACTCAAGTCCAGAAAACAGGCATACACTGATGTATCTCGACTCGTGTAGTAGTTGACAGTTTGTTTAAGACTTATGATTGCCGAATCTGTTGAGAGACCGGGACGGAAGCCAAATTGCGCGTCATCAATAGTCACGGCTTTCTGCAGTTCGGGCTGCAACAATCGTTCCAATATTTTACCCAAGACAGTTCCCAGAGAGATTGGCCGGTAGTTGCTTGCAGAGCTTAAGTCCCCCGTTTTATTTTTCACTACCGGTACGACTACTGATTTCATTAGGGGAGCAGGCAAGTATGAATATCTCATGCACATGCTATATAAGACGGCTAATTTGCTTCTCAGCACTTCACCAGCACATACAACATGCTCAATACTCAGGCTGTCATGCCCGGGAGATTTACCACTCTTTATTTGTTTTATCGCTTTTTTGATATCCTCGGGTGTATACTGTATGATAGGAGAATCAATCTGCAGATTAACTTCCTCACCATGCACCACCCTGGTTTGTCGCTCAGCGGTTTCCGGTTTCACTTTAAATCTTCCGGCGAACATATCGGCTATCTCTCCTGGATCCTGTAAGCCGTCCACAGACACAGGTAGTTTTTGCTTATGATTTAGCTTCTTTGTTGCTTTCCAAAATTGAATAAAATTTCTATCTTTTTGGTGTGTAGCCAGTATATCTAATTTAATCTTTTCCTCATTTCTTTGACACCAACGTAATTTATTTTTGAATTTTTTCCGGCTATCATACATGTTATCAAATATCGCGCCTGTGGACGGCCTACCGGCCACCGTCCAGCAGTTAAAATAAATACGTGCTTCTCGGTGGCTTTCTTTGACATGCACATTCCAACCCGTCACAGTTTTCAAGTTTCTGCGTACTCCAGAACTCGAACCGACAGTCTTCATTGCACCAGATTGTAGTACGTTAATTATACTACTGTACAGATCGTCAATACATTTTAAATGCTCATTCACACGTTTACATCCTTCATTTCGTTCACACTCGTCACATGTCATGTCATCGTTCACCTCTTTTAGCTTAGAATTACAATAGTTATAATAATAATAATAATAATAATAAAAGTCATTTATTCACGACACACACAATACAGTTATAAATTGAATAATAATACAGTAATGAACATATGAGATTATGTGTGGGTGAACGGGCGGGATCTCAGCACAGATGCTGTTTTTCAGCCCCCGCCCGGAACCCTAGCTGCCACACACACATGTCATAACGCCTACATAAATTAAAATAAAAAACTACATATACAAAGCAAATACTACGCGCTCGACTTATGGTTACTAATGGTTAAAATAAAATACAAATTGGACTCTGGGCTGTGAGCATTAAAAACAAAAGAAACAAAAATGTATATATATAAGTACACATACTACCTATAGAAAATGGATCGCATAAGCTTAAGCGTGAAAAGGAGAATTATAATATATAATATATAGCGATATTATAATATATATCTATTTGACTAGCATCTTTTAGATTATAATATATATCTATTTGACTAGCATCTTTTGTACCCCATTTCACCTTATCACATATATATTGTATATCGTTCTTAACTTCACTAGCAGATACGTCACCAATATCACACTCAATTCGTAATGGGAAATGATCTGACGAAAATATGTCGTATATAACATTAATAGAAGATATGGTATTCCGTGCAGCTGTGGAGACAACGCAGTGATCTAGCCACCTACGACAGCCGTGCGCCTCACTAATAAACGTGTAGGTCTCGGAATCTTCTCCAAGCATTTCAAGGTCCGCACATAATAGACTTTGTTCATTGCAAAAAGATAAAAGTTCCGCACCAAAACGTGCCGTAGGATGCGCATTAAAATCTCCTAGGATGTACACCGCGGAAACCTCATTCTCTTCAATGATTGTAGCTATCCTAGCAAGACAATTCGTAAAATCTGTCAGATTATCTTCTTTATCCGTAGGCAGGTACACACTAAAAACTATAACGTTTAGTATCGGTAACTGAACAACTTTTGTTCTAGGACTTTTCAAATAAAAATAAATTAATGTCTCATACAAATCGATCAGCTGACTGGTACGAAATGTATGAAAAGTAAAAAAATAAATTCGCGAAAATAGAAAAGTCGTAGAACAAAAGTTGTTCAGTTACCGATACTGAACACGCTCCCTTCGACTTCATATACCCTTTACGTTACACCCTGTATTATAAGATATGATTTTATAAAGATTGGGGGCGCTAGCTAACTTAGTTATAGCCCTTAGGCTAATAACACCCATCCTACTACGACGTGGTTTAAAAAGCATGTGAACAAAGGAACGTGTAAACAAAACATCTGGAAATACAAAGCGAAATATCTACAGCCATACAAGAATCACAACACATACAATACAATGAAAGAAACGCCGACCCGCATCAATAAACTTCGAGTTTTCGTAGGAGACGATTTAGGCTGAAAAGAACCGAAAAAAATGTTTGGTCACGCGATTGGAACACGCCAAATGATGTGCGGGAATCGAAGGAGGTACAGTCGACAGCACATCAAGTGTAACACTTTTGACTTTAGAACGTTCTTGTTGTCTGGGTCATAAGGGTTGAAATCATACTGCAAGTCGTCACGAATATAAGGGTACTTTAGACTTTTCTGAGCAAATATAATGAGCAGTTATCTTTTAGAATTCACCTTTAAAACTAGATGGCAGCACGAGTATGAAACAAAAACGTCAAAGTAAATAGTGTCACGCTTATCAGTTACCCAATATTTAGGGAGACATTATTTGACTGGAGTATTTGACACGATAGGTTATAAAATGACATTGACACATTTCAATTGAGCTTTGCCCCACCTACAAAACTACGTGACCATTTAAGCTGTACCTATCATTTTGTTGGGGACTTATTACAGGTTTCATATTGCATAATCATAATCAGTATCATTTTCTACTACTCTCGCAACTCCTATAGAAGAATAACAAAAACAATGAATAATTCGCTTCGATTTCTTACTATTTTCTGAATTCTTAATCAAGCTGTTTTAATCCACTGGGATCTTTTGTGCGCCCTTTCTTTTATACTCATTCCTCCCAAGATGTGACTTACATCCGCTATGCATCTCATGGGAAGGAATCTGTGGTCTTCTGGTTCCGGATAGCCTGATCCCAGAAGGTTCATCTCCTTTCAACCCAGTGAGTCACATTCATAAGACAAGTTTTTTTTATAAATTAATTTATTAATTTTTAACAAAATTGTAATGTTACATCTGTCGCCGCACTGCAATTCAGTTTGTTGGCGTAGCTCTCTTACTTCTACACTGGTAGCACACTCGACAGCACATCGATGGCAACACTCGCAGTACGATTTCTATCTAATGGGACAGATAACAAATGCACGTCTAAGTGCTACATGGATTCGTGTTTGTCACCATAGAAATAGAGACTCTGCTATCCTCTAAATATTAAAGGGAGAAAAAAACGACCGGCGGATAGAAGTCTCCTTTAATATTTAGGTTTTTGTTTCGCAATGCGGATATGCAAGAAAAAATCAACTTTACCATCCTCATCCTGTTATCAATATCTTGTGTTAAGATGACAATTTGTTTGGAACTGCCACTCTGCATCTTATGAGGGTCAACGAACTCCAGTCTAGCCAAAAACTCTGGAAACAAACATTGAGGCTCAAATAAATCATTTAAATGGCTGTAGTTTCTTTCTGTTCTATCTTACTGCAAGGCTTTATTACCTCCAACTTAGCCAATGTGTTATTCTGAATTACTTTATGCCTATAGAAAATGTGTATATGGATAAAAACAAAAAAAAAATATTACAAAAAATTACGACAATTTTTTCAAGCAAAAAAGTATCCTATGTCAGCCGTGTACATAACGAATCTAACGATAGAATAGAAATATCTTTATTAGGCAACAAAATCCGGTCTTAAATAAATACAAACATATGTGAGTAGTTAACTGTATCATATATATATATATACTTCAAGACCTTCCTGCTGCGTATCCTGGCCATACAGTTGAAGGTGCTCCTCAAGCCGGACTTCTGGCCAGAGGGGGTGGTCTTCTTAGGGAAGCGGAAATGAAGGAGCGAAATCCCTAGATATAGTTATTGACACTAACGTAGTTTTAAGTTTTACTAACAATTATGGACCATCGTAGTCTGATAATAAAAAGATTATTATTATTATTGTTATATATATATGTTAGTATATACTCGACCTATGTGAGTAGGTAGGTATATACATTTGTGGTTTTTGATGCTAAGAGGCCCCACGTTCAGCATAATGCTGACGGAGCTGACTCCGCCGAGCGCTGATTATCAGCGCGGTCCTATTCCGCCGAGCGCTGATTTTCAGCAGCATTTTTTAGGTTAACCTAAACCCACCCCGTGTCCCTTTACTGTGGCCGAGCACTGATTTTCAGCGCTCGGCGGAGTCAGCTCCGTCAGCATTATGCTGAGCGTGGTGTCCCTTTACTGTGTCCGTCTACAAGCTACAACACCGACAGACTCAGACGATACTTCATTGCATCAAAATATATCAAGCATAAGGAGGTTACATTTGAAACAATTATATAGTTTCATTTAGATGGATGTCGACTGAAAATGACTTTCATGCCTACATCACACTTTTTTGCCGAAATCTTGCAGTCGATTTAATTTTTTGATCAATTTAGACAGATTTGTATTGATTCAGTGGGTCGTTCCCATCGGTCCACGAATCTATTGTTCTCCTTTTCCCACCAGGTCCACGGCCAATTTAAATTGGTTTTCAAATCTCCATACACGAATTCCCAGCAGGTCCACGACATTTATTGATGATTCAGTACCTACTCTAGAGCTGTAATTTGACACTTGTGAGGAAATTGAAGGAGAAGTATTTTTTTTTTTCTTGTAATCTGAAAGATTTCTGACACATTTAGGGACTCCTCCGCGTTGAAGCAAATATTTAAAAATGGTAATAAAAAACGTAATTTTCTATTCAATCGATTATGATTATAAAGCTTATGCTTATTATGTACGTAAAACATATTGTACCTTGAAGCATTATAAAAAAATATAAGTAAACTACTTCTCAAGAACTATTCCCTACAAATCCATGTTTACTTTTCACTCGAACCGTTGAACCGCCGGAATCCTTTATTCGGAAAGTTTCCGATAAGTTCGCGAACTTTCCCGGCAACTTTCTAGAACTCTCTGGAAGTGGGCGAGATATCCCTGAGTTGCTCGAGAGGCTTTAGGCCCATCGCATTCAATCCGATCTGAGATTGTAAATGTTTTGATGTAATGTTTCTATACTTTTTATGTCTCTATGAAGATGATTTCTTTCATGAAGTTAGGTTATTTATACAGGTTATAACAGATTATTATATATAAACGGATATCACTCACTTATATTGTTAAAGTCGGCAATTAGACCGACAGTTTCTAACAACCGACAGGTTATAACAGCCTAAGCGTAACAGCCCGTGTCTGCCCGCACATGAGCGCAAAATTGCTTAGCGACACGTGTAACCTATAGATATACTCGACATGGACGCATTTCTGATTCTGATCTCTTTATCACGGCTTCCCTGTCCCCCGCTCTGCCTCTATGCGCTCATCGTTGACAGAATGTTTCGCTTGCAAAGTACCGATTTCATGTCTATGGGGTTTTAGAAGTTTTTTTAATTTTTTTTAGTACCTTTGTGTATCTAGTTGTTTACAGGAGATCAATGGTCTGTATGATTTATTTTACTAAACTAGTATTTTCCGGGGTTCTCTTGAAAATGGCGGGAAACGACGGCTGCGAAATTATTTGATAATTTTCCTTTTAATGTCTACAGGGACTATTTTGTGTTTAATATCACGTTAAATTAATCAGAAAATGTTCGCGAATGACAGTACGGTGAAGTTATTGGATTATTTGTGCAAGATCTGAAGTTTCAAGCTTTTATCAAGAGGTCCGCTACAAGCTCGGGAGTGAACGTGGCTGTCGAGCTGCTTCGTCCAGAGTGATGACGCTACGGCGACTCCTCTGGATGAAGACATGAAGACGCGGCTACCCAGGGTGAAGACGCTACTACGACTCCCCTGGAGGAAGATGGAGGACTATTGAATATGAAATTGGCAAATGACGAACTGTCGAGTCCATTAATAAAATAAATAAATAAATAAATAGTATTTTCCGGTTTGTTTCAGTTGCCAGTAGAGCAGTAATATGACACGTGACACCGGCGACACTGCTCTCTGACACCATGGCGACTCGCGCCTGTCTCATCCTAGCGGTGTTAATTGCAATAACGGTAAGTTATATTATTTCCTAAACTACATCAACACCGAAGCCCAAAATAAAAGTCTTATTTTGTAAACAAAAACTACTAACATTTTAAGCTTTTTTGTGATTATTGCATAGTTATTATCATATTTATTTGATCGGATCACTTTATTTTCACAATGATGAACAGGTTCGATCAATCAGTTCCTTCAGTGTTACATTACAACAGGTAATTAGACGATCATATTTGTTTACAAAACAAGACATTTGATTTGGGCTGAGCTATAGATAGTATGTATCAGTAAACTGAAGTGGCAGTGGGCTGGTCACATCTGTCGTAGAACCGATAACCGATGGGGTAGACGAGTTCTCGAATGGAGGCCACGAACGGGTAAACGTAGTGTGGGACGCCCCCCGACCAGATGGAGGGATGACCTTCGCAAGATGGCTGTCAGGGACTGGATGCAGAGGGCCGAGAGTAGGGTTGATTGGCGCGCTTTGGGAGAGGCCTACGTCCAGCAGTGGACTGATACGGGCTGATGATGATGATGATAGATAGTATGTACTTATTTTTTTTAAATATATTTTTTCTAATTTTCAAATCTAGTGATAGTGCGCGAATGTAAGACACGTGAACAAAGTGATCGCCCTTAATAGACTCTAAGTAATGTCGTTGGACTAACTCTTAGATATAAGTGTCAATTTATAGAAATTTAGGTCAAAATCAAATTACTTATTAGTCTTATTGTATTTAGGCTAGATCGTAATGTGAATAAAATAGCATATTATGGCACTTTATTTAAATAAATATAAATATCTAATTTTTTGACGCTAAACTCTACATTCAAAGACCACAGGACAACATAGAAACCCCACATCATTACGCAAGCACTACCAAACACCAGAGCCAACATTAGCTCCCCAAATTGAGACATATATTCAGTTCGTGTGTCTGACACGAGAATTTGCATACTAAACAAATTAACTAACGTTTACTGGTACTACTTGTAAACTTAACATAGAGCTGGGAAATGTAGAGTAAGCTTTTTAAGACCGGTTATGAACGGATTTTCAGTTTTTCTATGAAGGCTACCGGCACTAACTACTAAAATTAAACTTCAGAAATATATATATTTCATACCCGGCCTTAAAAAGCTTACCTACTCTACATTTCCCAGCTCCATGTTAAGTAAATAAATATATAAGTATATATATATATATATACTGTAAGCCGCCTCTTCCAAAAGAATAAATTCTCTACCTGAAGGTTGTCTGGAAGAGATCGCTCTCAGCGATAAGACCGCCTGTTGTATAGAATTATGTTAGCTAAGTGTGAAAACTATGTATTCTTTTTTGTGCAATAAAGTATATTTATCTTATCTTATATATAATAATAATAATCATTTATTATATATATATATACACTACCGGTAAGGGTGGTTAAAGAGCTCAGCAGTGAATGTAGACTGCTGAGCTAACAGTCGCTTCAAATGACTCCACTGCAGGAAAGAATTAAAGTTTACGATAAAACATAGATACTAACCTAACTTGACATTGGCTAATGACAAGATTTATCGAGTCCATTAATTAAAAAATATATACCATGAAGGAAGGAACGGCGGTATAGAGTAAACCAATTTACATCGCACGCTGCCGTAACAATGATTTCGCATGCTTTTGTTTTTCTATTATCTGAATTTGCAATAGAAGACACAGATGTCTCTTTCTGACTTCTTTTTTTCGTGGGGTTTAGTGACCAAACCTATTTGTCAGAATTATTCAGGCCACCCGCAGGCCTCTGACGTGGCCTAACGACTGCTGCCGAGCGACAGCAACTGGGACCAACTGTTTAAAGTGGTTTCCGTTCCGAGGCATGAAGGGGCTCAGATGAAAGTGTCACTAGCGGTCACCCATCCAGGTACTGATCTCGCTCAGCGTTGCTTAACTTGTACGATCGTTTTCAACGGCGTCTTCTGCTTTTCTGACTAGAGTGAAAGAGACAGTAAGTAGTTTAATCTTAAACGACACACATACTTATAATACAAGAAATAGAGATAAACTTGCATTTCCCGGATTCAGACTACGTAAGGTTAGTACATCCTTCATGGGGCACTGTATTCGCTTTTATAACAAGTTGCCAGAAAGTGTCACGACGTTGACAGTGAGGAAATATAAAAATTTCATTAAAGGAACACTTGTTAAGAAGGCGTATTACAGGATAGAGGACTATTTAAACGATGAACATGCATGGTGTGTGTCGCCGGTTCCGCATGAGGGATAAACTTACTAACAATAGTAATAGTTACGTACTGTATAGTTATTAAGTAATCATTGTATTATCATTGTTTTAAAAGATGTGTTGCTGAGAGTTTTTTGCCACTTTTTCTCCTCAGCGTGGCACCTTTTCCTTGCAAAGTGGTGTAAATGTAAATTCAAAAAATATATTGACGTGCAAAAATGTACTTAACGTGCTTACTTGCAATAAAGAAATTTGACTTTGACTTTGAACGGCACATATTATAACATAGGTACTTTAGACTCTTTCCATAGAGCGCTCTAAGTCCCCACAATGTTTACGATACGGTGTGTTAATTACAATGTCATTCGCACTTTTATAAACGTTCATTCAGCACATTGTTATATTTGATACACATATTTATTCATGCGTGCCCATAATAACCCCTAATGAATGCTTTGAACGCTGTTGTCAGCAATTAAATTATAATTACTTACACAGTTAATGCTGGAAGGAAATTAATTGTGGAAAGTAACGAAAGAGGTTACAGTGAGTACTACGTAATAACTTAATGGGCTGCGAGCTGTCAAACTCAAGCGCGAGACAGAAGATGTCCCGCAGCGGCGGAGTGAAGAGCACCCGTGACTCCATATTTGTATTTTTATTAATTTCGGACGAATTTTGGCAGGGAAATAAAAATTAGATTTACTTAAAACAAGCTCTCGTATTTATAATACCCTACATTTTGATATATATTTTGTATGAATAATTATTTTGGTTTAGACATAATTTTCATTTTAAAAGACATGGAAAGGGTATGTTTGCGATTTTTTTTCTATCGAGCGAAGTTTGTCCAATCGTGTATCGGTAGTCATCTGTCTCTAAATAGACACCCCAAGATTGCTGTATATATTTTTTCAGATATTTAATTTCAGTATTTACTGACGTAGCCTTCATAGAAAAGTTGAAAATCCACGCCTCGTGATTGGTGCGATTTTAATTCCGTTACTAAACGCTAGGGGTGTGAAAAAATCACGAACCTTATAGCTAACTTTATACTGAATTATCTGCCCTAATTAGGTAAATAAAAATAGTCTAATGATGAAGCCCAGAAACCATTGGTATAAGGACATACGTATCATATTTTTAATAGCAAAGCTTAAATCAATTGGAGACTACAAATGGGTAAACTTAGACGTTCGCGGACACTAAGTCACCCATGTTTCGCACTAAAAATTTGTATGAAAAATTTGGAACTGTTATAGCAGCTTCGTTATGTAGCACGCAAGGTAGACCATTGAACGTCGACCGCTATAGCAGCGCCGTCCATGTGACACATGTCATTATACTTTTTAGGGTTTGTATAGCATTTGTGTGCGTAATTGAGGGGTTGCAAGAAATTTTAAATGTGTGCGCTAACCTTATAATAGGACAGTAGACACTTCGTGATCGAGTACATTGTGACAGTAGATAATGAACTTTAATACATTGCTATGGAAAGACGTATTGCTATGCATTCTGAGCCAAAAATTGTGAACAACTTTCGAATGCTATAGAAGTCGCCAGGAATGATAGAAAAAACGAACGCTATAGCGTTTCCGTCCGCGAACGTGTTAATATCGGACGATTACCTGACCAAGGGATAACCTTCGCAAGGTGGATGGCAGGGACGGATGCAAAAAGCCGAGAATCGTCTTAAGTGTCGTGCCTTAGGAGAGGCTTACATCCAGCAGTAAACTGATACGGGCTGATAATGATGATGAAATTGCATTAAAAGTACCAGGAGACCATGGCTAACCTGGAGGTCTCAATATGTTTCACTCAACACCTGCTGTGTCCACTCGGTCAGAAGCACGAGCTCTTTACGTATCATTACAAGTACCAGGACACTATGAGCGGCCTGGAGTCTCATTAGCATGTGGTCCAGCGTGTGTCTGTAGGGCGAGTGCGGCGCGAACACCAGCGTCGAGTGTCGCGCCTTGGGAGAGGCGCGTCCAGTAGTGGATTGATACGATAGTCGAATCGTCTATAGACAAATATCATTCAGCAAATATGTCGGCAAAGTTTCTACTTTAACGGTCAATGGTGTATATTCGGTCATAGTGTTTGCCAAGAATACATAGTACAGGATTATCCTATTTCATGTAATTTTATTGTGCCGTGACAATTTATCGTTGCGGAGGACGCTCCAAAGATCGGAGACTCCTTGGCACACCGCCAAACGCCGACTGAGTTGTCAAAAACCTTACATTACTCGAGGGCATGTCTACTCAAGCCATTTCTTTAAAGGGCCGCAAAGAATAATGCATTAAAAAAATATGCACTGTGGCCTCATAGTCCAGTTGTCGGTCTAAGGCCTCATAGACAGTTTTGAGTATGAGTGGAGTTTGAGTTTGGTCTTAAAACTGTCAGTTTTCATTCAATTTTTAGTCTTAAGTGCAAGCTCACGCTGAATTCGTGCTAAAACTCTCTATCTATGACATAACACAAAAAGTATAAGTAGAAACTCGAGTTTTTAATACCCTTTCGTATCTTGACAATTACTATAAATGCTATTGTAAATTTGTACGCAATAAGCGACTGCGCAAACGTAGCTCTTGAAGGGATTTTAGTTATGCTACGCGTGTTAAAAATTCCACCAATTTCGATCGGTGTAGCTAACTTTATTAGGTACTTGCTAGAGAGTGAACTGTACAACAGCAAGTAATGGTAGTAGTGGTACTACACTATGAGGTAGGTCAGATCTTCTGTGAGAGTAAAGCCGCTTTTCCACCTGCAAGTTTACTCGCGCAAGTATGCATGATTTACTTGCAATATTGTTTAAACACTGCAATCTTCCTGCAACTACTCTTAATTTTTTTTAGTACGTTGCTTTTTAATTAGGTTTAGTTTTAGTTTAGATATTTAATATTTATCATGAATAAAGTTTTAACCACTTCCTCGCAGGGAGTGCTATATAACGGAGTTTACACTTGCAAGCTGCTGTCGGACATTTGCAAAAGGTGGAAACCCAGCCTTTTTTTGTCCCAGGTAAAACACGGTTACGTGTACCACCGGGG
The DNA here is from genome assembly GCA_963506565.1 of Tachystola acroxantha. NCBI lineage: Eukaryota > Metazoa > Arthropoda > Insecta > Lepidoptera > Oecophoridae > Tachystola > Tachystola acroxantha. The sequence goes on along the minus strand of OY735894.1, from coordinate 8,008,298 downwards.
GAGCGTATTGATTATGTCGAGCTCGCCGCCCTAAAGGGGCGGAATACCGACTAAACTTCTTGGGGTGTTCCACCTCGTGCCATTGTTGCCGAGCCCCGGGAACTGCGATACATCCGTGACCCGACTGGCGCCCCGAGAACTCCCCATTGTGGTAATAGGCCACAATTCATCTTCCATTTATCCATGACCTTCCTCCGCCCCGTCTCGAGACACTCGAAGTAAACTAAAGACCCTCGAGTTGAGCACCCCTGCACTGAACTCACAATAAATATTTGCACGACAGAATGACAAATCATTTCAACGCTAACAACGTTATTTCGATGCTAAATAAAACCGTTATTTTGTTTGGAATCGGTATTAATTTATTTCTCTCACAATAAATTCAAACCCGCCAATCATACCAGCAATTTGTATACGACGGGCCCACTTATACATATATTGCTCCACTGCTCGGGCACAGACCTTCCCTTACATCGAGGGAGCTGGGGCCATGATCCACCCCGCGATTACACATGATTTACATTTTTTCTTCTTCTACGGCATGCATCACATCACGATGTTTTCCTTCACCGTTTTGAGACCACTCGGTAAATGTACGTAAGTCGAATAAATGATAACTCATTGGTACATGGCTGCCCTGGCTGGAAATCGAACTTGAGAACTCCGTAGCGCAAGTCCATTGGACCCAACCACTGAGCCACCGCGCTCTATATTACTATCTATACCGTAGCCCAAATTAAGTGTCTTATTTTGTAAACAAATATGATCGCCTAATTACCTGTTGGGATGTAACATTGAAGGAACTGATTGATTGAACCTGTTCATCATTGTGAAAATAAAGCAATCCGATCTAATAATGTGAAAATAACTATGCAGTAATCACAGAACAGCTTAAATGTTGGTAGTTTTTGTTTACAAAATAAGACACTTGATGGGCCACAGTGGATATCATGTAGAGAGCACTTTAGGAACTTAAACATATTAACGGTACCTGGCCTCTATATTTTGGTAATGCTTACTGACGTAGTCCGGCATCTGGATGAATACGAGACCACCGGTATACCTATCACAGATGTGTGATATATAATACGAGACCTACGGTATACCTATCACAGATGTGTGATAGGTATACCGTAGGTCTCGTATTCATTCAGATGCCGGACTACGTCAGTAAGCATGACCAAAATATAGAGGCCAGGTACCGTTAATATGTTTAAGTACCATTTTCTCTAGCCAGACATCTCTGGCTAGAGAAAATGGTACGCCATAAAATATTAAATAAGTCTGAAAAAGCACAGCCTGAAATCATATAAAATATTGAACTACCTAATATTGGAAAAAAGTTCAACTAAAAGAAATCTCGGAAGCAAATGTAAATTTAACTTCCCGACAGTTCTCTACCCTGATTGCAGAAGCGGAATATTCATTGAATAAACATTGATTTATTACACGAACTGCTTTCAATTGAATTGGGTATCTGGAATTTCAATATCTCGTCTACGATTTTATCTATATTTATATGTTGGATCTTTATATGTTTATTACAGCCAGGTCACATTAGGCATTTATCATCATCATCATCAGCCAGTGGCGCAGCTAGGTGACCAGGGGCCCGGGGGCAAAAAAAACTTGGGGCCCCAAAGTTTGGGGCCCCAACAACCAATTCAAAATTCAAATATATTTATTGCAAATAAGAAAATTATGGAACATTTTCGCTCTTCATTTTTAGGGTACCGTACCTCAAGCAAGAGGAAACGGAACCCTTATAGGATCACTTTGTTGTCCGTCTGTCTGTCTGTCAAGAACTTTTTCTCAGAAACGCGTGGACAGATCAAGTTGAAAATTATACCAAATACTTAGGTATGTGATCTCATGCAACCGTGACCCGAGTTGCCATGCTTAATGCTGTGTCGCCATAATTATGTTCTGAGTTGGGAAAAAGTTTCGCGAGGTAAGTTCGATTCGAGGTTGACTTGACTGGCCAGGGGCCCCTGAGCTTGGGGGCCCCGGGCACTACCCCGCCTAGCCCTCCGATAGCTACGCCCCTGTCATCAGCCCGCATCATTCTATTGCTGGACGTAGGCCTCAAAGCACGCCACTCAATCCGTTTCTCGGCCTTACGAATATCATCCTTCCATCTGGTCGAGGGTGTCCCACACAACGTTTAACCGTTCGTGGCCTCCATTCAAGAACTCGTCTACCCCATCAGTTGTCGGTTCTACGACAGATGTGACCAGTCCACTTCAGTTTACTGATTCTATGAGCAATGTCAACCACTTTTGTCTTCTGGCGGATATACTCGTTTCTTATTCTAACAGAGAAATGCCAAGCATAGCTCTTTACATGGCTCGCTGAGCGACTTTGAACTTGTGGGCCAGTCTCACCGTCAATGTTTCGGCTCCGTACATTACTTATGACATTATCTAAATCAGAATTTAAATGATCAGAATTTGAATTACGCATTATCCATGCTCGGTGAATAAATTAGAACATGATGAATGAAGGATTTTTTTCATCATGTTCTAATTTATTCACCGAGCATGGATAATGCGTAATTCAAAGTAAAAATAGGAGCGCATCATCGTAAATCATGTTTCTAACCGAATGTTAGACATGGTTGTCGGAATACTACTACTATTGTCCGATAGATGGAATTGCCCTTTAAGTATGTATAAAGCGATGAAGATTTTCGGTGGGCGTGGCGTGGCCTGTGGTGGCTCAGTTGGTAAGAGCGTGTCACGTAATGACAAGGTCGCCGGTTCAAGTCCTGCCACGGCAAGAATTTTTTCATCATGTTCTAATTTAAATGATCTTCTTATTTTTCTGGCTCGGTCACATCGAGATCGTGCTGCGAAGACACGGGCATACCTGGGACGACCGGATGGGCGACTTACAGTCGGTCGTCCTGGATATCGATGGAAGTAGAGAGGATCCTTCCTTTTTAACGGTGGCCTGTTATGTCACTTTTTACCCTTTCTTCATTCCCACATCATCATCATCATCATCATCAGTCTATTTATATTGCCCCACTGCTCGGGCACAGACCTTCCCTTACATCGAGGGAGCTCGGGCCATAATCCACCACGCGGGCCCGGTGCGGGTTGGCGGATTTCACACGACTTTTTTTTTCTTCTTCAACGACATGCAGGTTTCATCACGATGTTTTCCTTCACCGTTTTGAGAGCACTCGGTAAATGTACGTAAGTTTTTCCGTCGAAAAAACCGAGGATAACTCATTGGTACATGGCTGCCCTAGCTGGGAATCGAACCTGGGACCTCCATATTGCAAGTCCATTGACCCAACCACTGAGCCACCGAGCTCTCCCATGTGATTCCCACATCACACTGCCACAAAATCCAGCATCAAAATTTACTCGTTAGAGGAGGTAGCACCTAAATTTTTTATATCAGAAATACTTTCATACCGAGCGGCCATTTTAATCAACAGCACACCAACTTCGGCATCGAGTTATGTTCGGGAATAGAATAGCTTTTGTTTTACAGCTTGTGTCTCATTTCGGGGAAAAGGGAGTAACATTTCTTACTGCCATTCGTCTACTAGATATCTTGCTTTATATTGTCGCGGAATAACCCCTTTTTTCAATTAAAGTTTTTAAAAAGGAGGAGGTTATCAATTCGTCGACATATTTTTTTTAATGTATGTTACCCGATTACTCGAAGACGCTTGGACCGATTTCGAAAATTCTTTTTTTGTTTGAATGGGTATACCTCCCAGGTAGTCCCATATTCATCAGGTCAGGATCTGATTATGGGATCATGGAGAAATCGAGGGAACTCTTCAAATGTTATAGGCACATATAAGGTTTTTCATATATTTTCTATAGTACCTATGATTAAGGCAAATATGATCAATTTTGGGCTCTTTTTGAAATTGATATATTCACTGCATATTGTACTTACGAGTATATTTTAGGTACACGTCAAAAAGGATTTTAATTTATTTTACATTATTTTTGTGTTTAAGTAAATCCACAAATGTGCTTGGTTTAATTAAACAAATATTATGTTTGATTTCTAAAGGTTTTATCAGCATAAGCTGTTTCGTTAATTGATTACGATTTTTTTCACAGTATATTTAATTAAATACAAACATTGTATTTTGTATAAAATAAGATTTTAATTCCGCTTGTTTACTTTCAATCAACTCCACAACGTTCGTGAAATGTTATTATACAAGGGGCTTGTTATTACATAAGGATTTTCTTTTAAGGGGTACAGACGGAGGGATGCTACCCTATACAAACCGTTTTCGCAATGCATGCAATGTAATCGATTGAAAGTTACGGTAAAAATTGTAGTTTGAAAACCTATAATTGTATTTTACAATGTACAGAATTTGTAAGATTTGATTCTCGATTTTCAAATTGCCTGTAAAAAAAATGGGCCCTAAAATGTACTTACTTATATTTTGTAAAATTAATTTTCAATAATTTGCCAACATCTTTTGGACATCATTTTAATCGCCTTTCTAATTGACACGGAGTATTAGCATCAAACTTTTCGATTTTTCCATTAAAAAAGCCATGCCCAGACTTCCTCGAAAAAAGTCGGATACGTATTGAAGTTTGTGAAACGATACAACGACGTTAATTAAAAGTTCGTCTCCCCTGAGTATAGGAAGGCGAGGAGCAGGTAGAAAAACAATGGGAACCTATTCGAAACAAAAATGTTTGTGTCTTTTTTTTTCGCAAACACAAAGGTTAACAGGGGCTTTGAAAATGGTGGAAAACGACGGTTGCGAAATTATTTGATAATTTTCAGTTTAATGTCTACAGTGGTTGTTTTGTGTTACGGGACACAGAAATAGACTGATGATGAAGATATTATTATGAAAATTGCTGAAGTAGGTACATTCAGAATTCGTATAGTATTCAATAGCGAATGAGAACAAGACGTGTTAAATGACAATGCCAGATTCTGCCCCACCATCAACCGCAAGTTGTACAAGATAACGAATAAATGTGAAAATATCTCAAATCAAATCAAATCAAATATACTTTATTTGCACACAAATGAAAATACATCAGTTACATATAATACCAAAGTTAGCTAGTGTACAGACAGGCGGCCTTATCGCTTTAAGCGATTTCTTCCAGGCAACCTTCGGGTGATGGAGATCTCCGCTTTTTACTAAAATTATTAGTTTAAAATAAAGTTTTGTACAAGTTGCGATTCGAAAAAAAAACAGCTTAATTAAGAATTCAGAAAATAGTAAGAAATCGAAGCGATTTATTCATTGTTGTTCGCCAGAACATGATACTGATTATGATTTTGCAATATGAAACCTGTAATAAGTCCCCAACAAAATGATAGGTACAGCTTAAATGGTCACGTAGTTTTGTAGGTGGGGCAAAGCTCCATTGAAATGTGACAATGTCTTTTACAGGTTTCGGATTCTTTTCCTTTACTTTATAAGACCTAGCTTCTTTCCAAATTTGATGATTCTAGGTCAACGGGAAGTACCCTACAGGTTTTGGTTTTCTTGCATTTTCATACAAATATGCCATATAATGCGACATAAACGGCTATTTCTTTTGATTGCGTTCACGTAGAAGTTTGATTTTTTCACAGCTGCATGACGTTGCACACCTGAGTGTTTGTTATTAATTTCAACTTGATCCGTCCACACGTTTCTGAGACAGACAGACATACAGACGGATAACAAAGTGATCCTATAAGGGTTCCTTTTTTCCTCTGGAGGTTGGGAACCCTAAAAAGAAGCATTTTCAAGTTCTAGACTTCAGTACTTTCACCCCTAAAGGGATTCCACGTTTACTTACCTCCTCGCCCCTCGTCCCCCTCTCCGCCCCCTCCCCCGCCCGCCCGTGCAATAACAATAAACCGTATAACGGCGTACCTAATGTCCAGAGTAGATTGCTCATGTCGATACAATATTTATGGCGGTCAGTTATCCTCGTCGGCAGCCGGTGTTGCCATTATTTGGCAGTTTTATTTGTAGTTTTAATACTTTATTCGTATTTATTTAGTAGTGTTGGATAGGTGGAGGGATGCGCAGGATGACAGAGAGACAATGGGTTCAAAATGGACTTTCAATATGGAGGACCCAGGTTCGGCGGCGTCGCCAGCCGATTGCCCGAGGGTGAGGGGGGGGGGGGGGGGGGGGGGGATATAAATTACAGATGTATGTGAGAACAGGCGACGACGCGGCCGCGTGGACGGAATGGGAGAGACGGCAGTACTCTCCTCTCCCCGCTCGCTCTCGCCTCATCGCCTTTCCAGTACCTGACTAAGGACTTTGCATTTGGCTGGATACTTTTTCTAATCCCCCCCCCCGGCGACACCCTTGATGGCAGCCATGTGTTATCCTCGGTTTTTTCGACGGAAAAACTTACGTACATTTACTGAGTGCTCTCAAAAACGGTGAAGGAAAATATCGTGATGAAACCTGCATGCCTTAGAAGAAGAAGAAAAAATCTAAGGCATGTGAAAACCGCCAATCAGCAGTGGGTCCGCGTGGTGGATCATGGCCCCAGCTCCCTCGATGTAAGGGAAGGTCTGTGCCCGAGCAGTGGGGCAACATGAATAGACTGATGATGATGATATCAAGTAGGTACCGATATACAGAGTTGTGAAAAGTGGCTCGAAACATTTCGTGTAAATAGTGCCCGGTATACTTTTTTTCCCAGGTAAAATATGCCATACCATGTGCCACCACGCCCGGGGGAAAGTGTTGGTTATGTCGGGCTCACCGCCCTGAAGGGGCGGAATACCGACTAAACATCCTGGGGTGTTCCACCTCGTGCCATTGTTGTCGAGCCACGGGAACTGCGATATATCCGCGACCCGACTGGCGCCCCGAGCACTCCCCATTGTGGGCTGTAATAGCCCACGCTGTGTTTTAAAACCTTCGCCTGCGCACAACTGCGATTACTTTTGTTAATTTAAATTATAATTCGTTATATTTAAGTCCAAACTGCTTTCATCTGAATTTTCCGGAATTCAGCTGAAATGGTAACCCTCGCTACGGATATTGCTGTGTCCAGGGAACCATCTTACTTCTCATCATATTACGGCCTGTAAACGGGTTAGGATGGCTTCATACGGTACTGAAACAAGCTTTTAATTATTAAGCGGCTCGTGGAGTCCACACGTGACCAAAATGCTGGCCTGTATTTCGCCCAATGAAATAGCTTGGCTTTCAGAGGGGAAATGCCGCCAGCATTTTGGGCACGTTGCCGGACAGCGGGGATCGGTTGAACTATTCGTAATGCAAGCCATTCGGATAGTTCAACCGACCTATTTTGTACATATAGTTTTATTTTAGTTTAGTTATATTTTAGTAAGTACTTTTATTTTTAGTTTAGTATTGTAAGTTTAGTAAGTTAGTTCATATTTTTAGTTATTTGAATAAATATTATTAATCTTTTTGTTAATCACACATCTGGGTGTACCACGTGCAAAAATTTCTTCCCGTAGACCACCGAGGTGAACTACCGAGGTGGTCCACTGGCAATAACCTACAATTTCGTGCCCTCAGAAATCCAGTGTCATAACTATTATATTATTATTATTATACTTGCTGCTTACTTAAACAACGGCTCACAGCGATAAACGTGAGTTAAATTTAAGCGGTGTAAGTCATGATTTAAGGATTTTGGTTCCATACAAAATCGATGGTTCAATAATTGTCAAATTTGGTAGTTCTTATTGCTATGCGCGTATATAAACGTGATTTAAAGTTAGTCCATGGTTTAAACCTTGATTAACGAACTTTGAAAGCTATAGAGGACAGTTTATATTAGATATATGACTAAGCAATTTGCTTTCGTGGTAGCATGATTCCGTACAAAGTCAAAAATTCCTTAAACCACCAAAGGCAAACTTCCGTTTATCGCTACGACCCCTGTTAACAATAAACATGACTTAAAAGTTAGTGTGGTATATTTTTACAATACCTTTTTTAACGAAATCATAGTGATAAAACACGGCTTAAGCTAAATGAGGTATTGTACTACGTGTTATAGCGAACTGCCTATAAATAATCTCCCACTTTATAAATATATTTTGGTAAAACCTACTTGGTTCCATCGCGCATAAGTCCAGGCGTATCCAACCCCCGGGCCACGCGCGGTCGTGCGGGTGTCGATTCGCCGAAATTACTCTGCGGGCCTCGATTGAGCGCCCCTGTTTTATTGTCTCACTTTGGGGCCAACGTTTATTGTATTGTGCTGTTGATGGAAAGTCATGGACGGTAGACATAAACCGCTGGCTCGTAGTTTATGTGTATTTGTGACAAAGGGCGTTGCCCTCGTTTGTTTAAAAAATTATCGCAAAGCAGTCGTAACTTATCATTTGACCTATTAATATTTATACAATACTTACTCCAAATTATTACATAAACTCGAATAACACAAATCACATTTTCAATTAAATGTAGCCTAAGATATTTATAATAACTTATATGATGTGTATTTTTTTATTTTGCAAAGTTTAATAATTTTGAATGTTTTATGTTGTGACATTTAAACTATTTTAATTTTATTTTTGCGATAATTGACATAAAGTATATGTACTTCTAATTCAAAAGACTTCCACAAAATTTGTACGCTTTCGGGCTGAATATGGGTGGTACTAAGACACAAATATGATATCTGTATTGTTTACCCATATTTACAAATAAATGACATTTCATTTCATCTTTATCGGAATCATCTCTTTATTGCAAGCAAATACGTTGTGTTATGTTTATGCACCTAAAATATTTATATATATACCACTTTGCAAGGAAAAGACGCTAGGCTCTTAGGAGCAAACCATTCAACCACCAAACCACACACCAACCAACACTCCACTTGGGTAGAACGGGTCCACAATCAATGGCAATTCTATTCCCAACTATTTAAAAAATCAGAAAAAGTCACCTGCATTTGAGAACTCACTTAAAAATCTATACATATAATAAGACTGTAATAAGTTGGACATTTGGATATTTTTTGAAAATAATAATTGTAATGTGTTTTAGGATCGATACTGATGCCAAAACACTAATTTTTAGAATTTTTGTCTGTGGCTAAGTTTAAGTATCACGCCATAACTACTGAAGGGATTTTGACGGGAGTTTCACTAGGAGTTAGCTGAAATATCCGGACAGCTCATAGGCTATAAGCCATGGCGGTATGTGATCTGAGCATAGAACTTTTTCTACGTAAACGAAGTTGCGGGGTACAGCTAGTACTTAATAAGAAAAGCCTTTTATAAATTAAATGAGCTGTTTGAATGCAATTCGACATAGGGGAGCCAATTATAACTATTAATTTGAATTATTAAATATTGAAATAGTATTTAATTTATTAATTTTAATAGAAATAATATTTAATTTATTTAAGTACCTAAATGTAGCGCCTCTCTATTGTTGCGGTGCCCCCACGGGTTGCCACATGCATGACCATTTGACATGTAACATCTTATATACCATGTGTCAAGCATAATAAAGGATTTGAATTTGAGCAAAAGTGACAAAAACTTTGAACAGAAATTACATTTCATCCAGTAGGATGTATTTTAACTATTAGTTTTATTTTAATTATTATCTTTGTTACGCTCGTGTGTCGTGTAAATAAGACAACATTTGAAATCAAATCAGGCGAAAGTGTTGCCGATAGTGTACTATCGGCTTTGGACCATTCTTATTATCTGTGTCATAAGAGTTGAATTCGTACTGCAAGTGTTACCATTGATCTGCTGTTGTCCGTACCTACACATATGTACAATCAACTTTTCCTGCTCAAACAATCGTACTATGCAATCAAACTGAGCCACTAAAACCAATTTTAATGGAACTTTAAAAACTGTATTCCTAACAAAGTCTAAAAACAAACTATTATTAAACGTTCGGTTTGAAAGCGGGCCAACAGTTTGGAACTCCCTGTTTTCGTGCAAAAGTTAGCGGTTTCAAGTATAAATAGTGTTGTTTGAAACTAGATTTGTTCCATTGCTGAGTTACGATATTTTGCCTTTTTATACAATGATAATAATACAGCCCTTGAATTCATTCGACAAAATAAATGGGTGGTTAGGCTTAGTACATAGGTACATTAATTCTTCACAGCGTTTAAGTAAATTAAACATTTTGGGGATAAATAATTTTTTTTTTGCAATAAACTCACTACTTACATATAAAAAAAATTGCTGTGTATCATTACTATGCTTTGGAATTTTATGTACATTTTAAGGTATTTTTAATATTTTGCAATGATTTCTTTCACTGGAATTTGACCTAATGGTAATTTCTAAGGTCATTGTGTGACTTGTACTTAGTTTTTTGTTTTTGCAGTTTTGATTTACAAAAAAAACCTTACCAATTTAATATTTATCGTGAGTACAACCTCCAGGTTTCAATTTGTCGAATGAAGTCAAGGACAACCTGTATATTTTTTCTCTGTTTTCCACTAATACATAGGTATATTCTAACCCTTGGATAGGTACATGGTATCCCATATAATCCATTCATTCATTAGCATAACAAATACCAACAAAAACCTATGTCGTATCAATCTTTATTAGCCGTATCGAGATATTCCTCGGGTATAGGAAAATAACATGAAAAATAGCTAATATTTGGTTCTCCTCAAACAGGAACGGATTCAGGGCAAAATTAGGGTGGGTCATGGGCGTACCCAGGTTCTTGGCCAGGGGGGGGGGGGGGGGGGGGGGGGGCAAATCAGATTTTTATAAGCTAGGTGCTTATAGAAATTTTTAATTGTAAAAATATTGAATTGCAAACAATTGGCAAAATATTCCTTTTCTTAATTTTTTTGATAAAAGTACCTACTATATGAGATACTTAGTAGGGACGTCAACATTACCCCCCCCACCCCACCCCCCCCACCCTACCTGGGTTCGCCCATGGTATGGCCCAGCTGCCTGCGCGGCCCGGTTTTTTGTATATTATTGTAGGCTCCACAACTAATACTGTATATTGTCCGGATTGTAATCTTAATTATTCATTTTGGTAGTAATTGTGGTGGTTGTTTCTGCTTGGCACGGAGACACTACGACGCCGACGTGAAGTTCACGGCCTTTGTTCTACGCGTAGCTCGGCCTTAGGCCTCGGAATTTCCATCACTTCGGACGTTGTCCTACTCGGAGCTCGGCCTAGGGCCTCGCTGGTGGACCGACATTTTTTTTTACAACATGCAACAATATTATTTATTTATAAACTCACGCCTGATTCCCGTAGGGGTAGGCAGAGACGATGAACTTTCACACAACTGGCACACAACCCTTGCCTCCTCCACATTCATCAATCTCGTCATGCGTGTCGGTTAGTAGTTGACCGTACTTGGCCCTTTTTCAAGACATCGCCAATCTGGTCGCCGCACGTTCTCCTCGGTCTACCTCTGCCGACTCTCCCGTCAACATTCGCTCTGTGTATTTCTTTCGTTACCCTTCCTTCACTCATCCGCTCTAAGTGGCCAAACCAACGTAACATACCCTTTTCAATCCTATTTACTACATTTTTTACAACACGCAACAAAATTAGGTATTAATTAAGGTTTCACCCATTCGGTCCTTTGAGCCTAGTGAGGGGGTGAGGTGCGGGGCGAGGGAGGGGTGCCGCGCTCTGGTCGGGGTCATTGCTCGCGCAGGTACACAGAGTAAGTGTACCAGTCCAGTAATTATCAGTCCCTAAATAGACACCTCAAGATTGATATATATTTTTTTCAGGCGTTTAATTTCAGTAGTTAGTGCCGTAGGCTTCACCGACCAACTGAAAAACTGCCCAACGCTCCGCATTAAGCTTCAATAATATTTATTGGGGGGTCAAAAGTCACGAGGTCTCTGCCTGACGCCGTCCCTGTCTCTAAGGTTGTAATGATATGACTTCGGCTAATAAATCTACGTGGCTGACGTCGATGAATATTGATGGGATGTAGCGACGGCAAAAACGTGTCGGATTCCTGGTACGACATACTGACGTTGTTATCTGAGCTAATTTGCTCAAAATAACATTGAAAATATAACATTGGCTGTAGTTTTGCAGAAAAGTATACAGCTGACCTCGTGAGGTTGAGATTTTATCAAAAACTACTTGAACTATTGCAAAAATTAGGTATTTCACTGTTTGGTAGATAAAAGTTAAAACTATGTAACTGTAAAAGAATTATTAAATTGGGTCCAGTAGTTTTTGAGAAAATCTCAACTTTATTGAGGCCCCCTGTATACTTATCTCTGTCTTCGACTGTACATTATATAACTTTATAAAAACTATTTTTATTTACTTTTTTATAAACTAACAGTTACGTTTAGGCGCAAAATTATTTCGTTACACCTGACTTACTTAAGAGGCTGACATGAGCCAACTAGCGCCGCCAATCTTGAAAAAATAATATCTTCCAATGTAATCAATTTTATTAAAAAAGCTATTTACAAAATGTTTATTAGGATGAATACTAATGTAATACGATGGCATAATTGCGACAAGCTAAGTTGTAGTTCACAAATGTGCCAAAAACGGCCGTTTTTCGCAATTATGCGAACTAGGTACAACTTACCCACATTTAATCACGTTATAAAAAAACATTTAAAAAATAGTAGATATTTATCGTAACAAACATTTCGTAAATAGCTTTTTTAATAAATTTAATTATATTGGAAGATATTATTTTTTTAAGATTGGCGGCGCTAGTTGGCTCATGGAAGGCTCTTAAACCTGACTTACTTAAGAGGCTGACATGAGCCAACTAGCGCCGCCAATCTTAAAAAAATATATCTTACAACATAATCAATTTTATTAAAAAAGCTACTTAGAAAGTCTTTATTAGGATAAATGCTATTTTTAAATGCTTATTATTATCGTGATACTAGTTCGCAAAGAAGGTCTAAACGGATGAATGGACCCTCTTTTGCTTTATTGAACATTATTGGGACGTTAACAATGGACCCTTATTTGGACGTATCGTACGTACGTGTATCTAGTTGTTTATAGGAGATCAATGTCCAAAGAGGATAAAATCGGGATTGTTCTGCCAACTCTACAAATGCACCAAATAGTTTGGGGGAAGCCATATTTATCATGCGCCATCCGCCGCCGGCCAACGATGATATTGTTGTGTTGTGAAACTATTGTGTAATACGCCGCACCCGGCAATTTATTTATTTTATTAATGGACTCGACAGTTCGTCATTTGCCAATGTCATGTTACAGAAAATTCAATATATTCAATAGTCTTCTATCTTCCTCCAGGGGAGTCGCAGTAGCGTCTTCACCCTGGGTAGCCGCGTCTTCATGTCTTCATCCAGAGGAGTCGCCGTAGCGTCATCACTCTGGACGAAGCAGCTCGACAGTAACGTTCACTCCCGAGCTTGTAGCGGAACTCTTGATAAAAGCTTGAAACTTCAGATCTTGCATAAATAATTCAATAACTTCACCATACTGTCATTCGCGAACATTTTCTGATTAATTTAACGTGATATTAAACACAAAATAGTCCCTGTAGATGTTAAAAGGAAAATTATCTAATAATTTCGCAACCGTCGTTTCCCGCCATTTTCAAGAGAACCCTATTAATTTTTTTTTGTTAAATTCTTCCCAGAGGGAAAGGCAAAACCAGCTAGGGCATACAACCTGGTCTGATGTTAATAGAATGTCTGAATTCTTATAAATACACACTATTATAATTTATTTATTTTATTAATGGTCTCGACAGTTCGTCATTTGCCAATATCATGTTACAGAAAATTCAATATATTCAATAGTCTATATATTTGTTTGTAAGTAATATTTATAAACGTCTAAAAATAATTGACGATAATATAGACCATAGAGACATACTAAAAAGGTTGTATTTTGTTCAAAAACTCCACACTTTTCTCTATATTAGACCGCACATGAGAGATTCCCCAGATACCAATAAACTAGATTAGATTCCCCCTTCGAGTCAATTGTCTGCTTCGGCTAGCGAAATTATCAATATCTCAGATCGCGCACGGAGGGAAAAATCTGCAGTCAGCGGGCCGCACGTGATGCCAATAGCTGAGATTGTGCTCCGTTTTCACATACTGGACACTTGCCCGGCCACTCGCATAGCTACTGGAACACCACTTACCCATAGACATGCTTAGCTACAAGTGAAAAATGTCAGCTTATCAAAGTGGACATACCTATTATCATAACTTTAGATTTAAGACAATGAATTTATATTACGATGTTCGCTTATAGTTAATCAATTTGCTAAAGTTTTTAAATAGGCTAAGCCTGTAAAACTGTCTTATTTTTAAGTTACTTATATCTAGGAACAAATCTACACTAGATTATAAGTTTAATGGTTATACTTACTGGCAATAAAGACATTTTAAAAACAAACAAACAACCCATAGATATGAAATCGGTACAAATATGCAAGCGAAAAATTATGTCAATGATGAGCGCGAGACGAAGCGGGGGACAGGGTGCCGTATTAAAGAGTTGCGACCATGTCAATAATATCTCTAGGTTACACGTGTCGCGAAGCAATTTTGCGCTCATGTCCGGGCAGACACGGGCCTCCTGTTACAGGTCTATGGAGTAAGTGGTATTGTGTACTGGAATGACTAGTGCAGCGAAATTGACAATATCTCGGAAAGGAAAGGATAATCTGCAGTCATCGGGTCGCACGTGATGCTAAGCTGAAATTGTGGCATGTTTGCACGTACTGGACACTTGCTCGGCCACTGGCATAGCTACTGGAATGACTAGTGCAGCGAAATTGTCAATATCTCGGAAAGGAAAGGATAATCTGCAGTCATCGGGTCGCACGTGATGCTAAGCTGATATTGTGTCATGTTTGCACGTACTGGACACTTGCCCGGCGACTGGTATGGCTGCTAGAACTACTATTGCAGAGAAATTATCAATATCTCCGATCGCGCACGGAGGACGGAACTTACTTACCGGACTGCACTGAAATAGTCAACTAAAATAAGAAGAATGCAAAACTTATTAACCTGTCATGCACAGTCATTTTCATCGTCAGTAGGTTCCGTTTACTCGCACCCTAGGAGTTGATTCTCACAGTTGTGCATTGTTGTACATCCGCTGTTGCTCCCCTTGACTTGCCTAACTCTAGGACATTAGCTCCTCGGAAGGCAGCGGGTACAGAGTGGTCCTGACCCGCTGCAGCCAAGCGCTGCGAGCATGCTGGGCCCGCCTCGAGCCCGAGGAGTGCGTATAGCAAGCGCGTGGGGAACTCTGGTGTAGTTCAACAGAGAGCCCAGAGTTCCCCACAATGCGCGGAGGGGGCCACCGTGGGATTTTAGTCGGTGCGAGTCCGCCATAATCCGTCGCTACCCCTGAGGCGGCGGGTATGCACAAGTATTTCCTCACGAAAAAAAAGGACAGTAGCTCGCCCCAACTGGCTACACCAGGTTTTAGTCTGTACGAGTCCGCCATAACCCGTCGCTACCCCCGAGGCGGCGGGTATGCACAAGTATTTCCCCATGAAAAGAAAGGACAGTAGCTCGCCCCAACTGGCCAATCTAAACGCTCCTCCGTTTCTTGGCACGTCCACACTATCACGTAGCCTCACTTACCCAGATATAATTATTCGTTCAGCCGAATTTGCGGTCGGCATTCCGCTCTGATATTCAATTCGGGCTGTAACTGTTCTAGGATAGAATTTAGTTTGTGTAATTAAGTTAAGTGGACGTGACGTCAATTTTAAACTAGCTTTAGAAAGTAAGCACAATTTCTTATAATTTTATTGTAATAAGATTAAATTTTAATATTATAAGCTGTTAGCATTGATCTCCTATAAACAACTAGATACACAGTCTGCCTTCTAAAAATGTCCGAGCGCAAAGAAGGTCCAAACGGATGAATGGACCCTCATTTGCTCAATATCGTATGGACCTTCTTTGCGCTCGGACATTTTTAGAAGGCAGACTGTGTATCTAGTTGTTTATAGGAGAGCAATGATTGTAACATATGAGGTGTCGTTAGATTCGTCATAAAATTTAGATTAAATTAAAAGCGGCTTATATTTTCGGCAGTCGTTTTTTTGTTGATAGATAAATTGATAATAAACATGGATTATCTTGATACTTCAATATACTGTAAAAAGTTGAAAAAAAATGATTTGCCTAAATTACAAGAATCTTCTGGACTGGAATATTATAAATTTAAATTAAATTCTCCAACTAATTTAATTCAATGAAAAGTTAACTTAATATCTCTGGAGAGAAAAAGACAAAATTACATTTAATATTTTCTTGTTTTCAATATCACTTTGGCAAAGGAAAACTCATTTATTTGATGTGAAATGTAATAAAAATGCGACCTTCACCCGAAGCAGAGTTGGAAAGCGTATTTTTACGATTTTCCGTTGATATTAAATCTAATAAAAATCGACCACCCGCGATGGCGCGACCAAGCACTCGATGCGATTGCTAGCATAGAAAAATAACAATCCAAAAAAGATAAACATAACCACAGACCACTTACCCCATAGACCTGTAACAGGGCGCCCGTGTCTGCCCGCACATGAGCGCAAAATTGCCTCGCGTCACGTGCAAAGAACATATATACTCTAAGGAGACCCTAGTAACCTAGAAATATTATCAATTCAATTCAAATGATTTATTGCAGTCACAAAGGCCATATAAGTGTTAGTAAGTACTTAAAACTATGTTAGTTTTTACACGAGGTGTATTACGCGCCATAACATGCGACTTAGGTCCGACTCCGAGACCCCGGGAGTAAGTGTACCCAGTGGCTCAGAGGACTGTCCATGGTATCCGCAATGCCATTCAGGATGCTGTTAGGGCTGCCGCGAACCCGGCGCATCAGGGACGCGACTCTTTTGTGTATGATGGCATGGAATCCGTCTACGCCGGCGACATCGACATGGACGCATTACTTTAATACGGCACCCCTGTCCCCCGCTTCGTCTCTATGCGCTCATCGTTGACAGAATTTTTCGCTTGCAAAAGACATTGCCACATTTCAATGGAGCTTTGCCCCATCTACAAAACTACGTGACCATTTCAGCTGTACCTATCATTTTGTTGGGGACTCATACTGCATAATCAGTATCATTTTCTACTACTCTCGCAACTTCTATAGAAGAATAACAAAAACAATGAATAATTCGCTTCGATTTCTTACAATTTTCTGAATTCTTAATTAAGCTGTTTTTGCAACTTGTACAAAACTTTATTTTTAAACCAATAATTTTAATAAAAAACGGAGATATTTTTACATTTATTCGTTATCTTGTACATCATGCGGTTGATGGTGGGGCAGAATCTGGCATTGTCATTTGTCGGACGGAACCTTGGCTCGTCCCTGTTGAAAATTAACACGTGTCGCAGTAAAAATCTTATATATCTTATTAAGTTAGAAAGGGATCGAATGCTTAAGGGCCTTCCATGAGCCAACTAGCGCCGCCAATCTTTAAAAAATAATATCTTCCAATTTAATCAATTTTATTAAAAAAGTTATTTACAAAATGTTTATTAGGATGAATACTATTTTTCAATATACAATACATGGCATAATTGCGACAAGCTAAGTTGTAGTTCACAAATGTGCCAAAAACGGCTGTTTTTCGCAATTATGCAAACTACAACTTACCGACATTGAATCACGTTATAAATAAGCATTGAAAAAATAGTATTTATCGTAATAAACATTTTGTAAATAGCTTTTTTAGTAAAATTTATTAAATTGGAAGATATTATTTTTTCAAGATTGGAGGCGCTAGTTGGCTCATGGAAGGCCCTTAAGTTAGAAAGGGATCGAAGGCTTAACGGTGGACTAACTTTAAATCATATTTATGGGGAAACTCAATTCACCGTAACAAAGGTGAATAAAAAACTCTTCACAATAAAATTCTGCTTACTACGTTATTAGGTTTTCAGTATATCCAAGTATTAACGAAATTCACCCCCAGGCAGTTCACATTATATCCTATACAACCTTTGTAAGGTATTCGGTTACACCATGAGCGCAAAAACGTGCTCCATGGAGAGAGCATAAAGAATATTTTGTATGAGGACAGGTCTCCGCCCTTGTTGTCCCTTTCACTCTCATACGTCAGAAAGAGACATATGCTGTTATTCGATTGCTATTGAAAATTTAAACAAGTGAATTGAAAATGACACGAAAAATTGTCATATAAAAGTAGAACGCTTTTGAAAATGGCGGGAAACGACGGTTGGGAAATTATTTGATAATTTTCAGTTTAATGTCTACAGTGGGTGTTTTGTGTTTAATATCACGTTAAATTATTCAGAAAATGTTCGCGAATTACAATTATGGTGAAATTATTGGATGACTCAGTGTATATTGTCATCAGCTGTTTCCAATTATGTCCGCCATTACGGTACTTAAGCATTTAAACAACCCTACGACGTTGTTTAAACTGACAGCTACTTATTCGGTGGTTCAGGAGTTGATTAACTTTAAATAGTGTTTAAAGTAAACATTTTTTTTAAACAATTGTTAAACAATGTATTAATTTTATTCATAGATTATAAGTAAGGCTGTAAAAGTTAATTCCGTCACATTAAAATATTACATTAAATAAAATACACATTAGCACTATTTTGCGTTATACTTATTTATTTATTTATTCAATATATAACTGACTGGTTTACAGATATCACCAAAGCACCGAGTCAGTGGATACAATATAATAATAATTCTTAAAACAATCAATTATACAATAAAATTAGCGTAAATTAGTGTTGCTGTTAAGATAACAATATAATACTTGATAAGATAAAGGCAAGATAACATTTATTCATCCGAGATGTCGTTATTACATAAGTGTTTATGTTATATCCATTGCTTCAAATTGAACTAGTCAAGTTTTTCTTTATTCTATAATTATAATCATTTAAAACTTTATTTACTTAATGTTAACGTAGTATATCTCCATATAATTGGATAATTGTGTCTCTTGTTATGAAGATGAAACCGTCGACGGTTAAATCTAAATAAAAACATGGCTATCTCCATGAAACGGTTCCTTGTTTCATGGGTTGCTTTATTATTGCTATGCACAATAGCATCTATAATTACACGTGTTTCAGCATACATATGTCTTCACTCGTCAAATCATTAGTAGGTATATTGCATTACAATGTACAGAATTGAGAACCTCTTGTGAATTCGAACTATGTACTACATTCAAATAGGGAGGTGCGAATGCGAGTACAATCTGGTTTCGGTCCCAAAAAACTTGCTTGGTTTTGTTTTTGCTTGGTAATTCGAAAATAATCTTCTTCTAGTATATTTTAAAAGCTCCAAGTTGCCCAAAGAGCGATGGAGCGAAAACTGGTTACACGAAGAGATAGGAAAACCAACAGATGGCTCAGGAAACACATTGGGAAACGGATGGCGAAGCTTAAATGGTAAAGGGCAGGACACATAGCTCGAAAAACCGATTCTTGGTGTAGAGCCGTTCTTGATTGGAGACCCTGGGAACAGAAAAGACCAGCCGGCAGACCACAGATGAGATGGAAAGGTGATATAAAGAAGATAGCGGACAGCAACTGGACTCTCACTGCCCAAAACAGATCGGAATGGAAGCGGTTGAAGGAGGCTTACACCAAGAATTTGGTAGAGGATGGCTAGGAAGAAGAAGAAGAGTATATTTTAAAACATAATTGTAGCCATTCTATAGCGTTGATTTAATCATGGCTAAGTTATGCGTTCCACTCACTCTTCATGAGTGATAGTTTTAGTTTAGGTTTACGATTAGATTTGGCCGCAATAGAATCACATCTGTTGTCAATCTGTCGATTTTTATAAAAATGACACATAAATAAACTTACGACCGTCTGTCATAGGTAGGCTGAGACAATAGAATTATATATACCGCATTCATTGCAGCAAGCAACTTACCACCGCCCGCTTTTCGCCATTACATAAGACATGGCATGATGGTTGTCGAGACTGGCGAGCCCCATCACTGTTTTATTAGAGCACTTAGATTTGCTTGGTTCCAATACCGAGTATAGCTACAGGTACGGTGGAACACAGAAAAAGATGTACAGGAGAGTTTTTAATGTTGAGATTTTCTCAAAAACTACTTGACCTATTGCAAAAATTATTTCACTGTTTGATAGATAAAAGTTAAAGCTATGTAACTGTAAAATAATTATTAAATTCGGTCCAGTAGTTTTTGAGAAAATCTCAACCTTATCGAGGCCCCCTGTATATTTATCTCTGTCTTCGACTATACAACACTACAGACAATCGCACCATGTTATACAGCTGTTTTTCATTTCCTATTCCGGCCCATATGTCCGGACATTTTGGCCAAAGTAGCAACAGATTCGGGTCTTGGTCCTATTATATTTTTCCCAACACTAGTTTCGTTCACAACAGTTAATATACCTGCGAACGTCACAGGTATTCAAAGCATATCAGATATGACAAACAGACATAATAGGCTATTGTGCATCATTCCCTATCTACTCGTGTCACTGAGACCTAGGAAAAGACTAGAAGCGAATAGGAATGGTATAAAAAGCATGGTCCCTTATGTGATCATCATCATCATCAGCCTGTATCAGTCCACTGCTGGACGTAGTGACCCTTATGACCCTTATGTGATACAAAATACTAAATATGTTTATATATAATTTAAATACTATAAAGTAAGTAGGCACTAATAATATGCGGATTTAAGAGCCTTCCTAGAGCCAACTAGCGCCGCCAATCTTAAAAAAATCATATCTTCCAATATAATCAATTTTATTAAAAAAGCTACGTTCACATTGTATATTGCTAAAAATATTATTTTTTTAAATACTTATTTGTAACGTGATTCAATGTAAGTAAGTTGTAGTTCACAAATGTGCCAGAAACGGCCGTTTTTCGCAATTATGCAATTATTAAAAAAGCTACGTTCACATAACGTAACTTTTTTAATAAAATTGATTATATTGGAAGATATGATTTTCTTAAGATTGGCAGCGCTAGTTGGCTCATGTCAGCGCCTAAAGTGATGACGAAAGATTTAGTAGACAACGGAAATTCATTTTATTTTATTGGATTATACATACATTTGGAATTTTGACTTAGCAAAGAGAGTTCGGTGGCTCAATGGTTGGGTCAATGGACTTCTGATACGAGGTCCCAGGTTCGATTCCCAGCAAGGGCAGCCATGTACCAATGAGTTATCCTCGGATTTTCGACGGAAAAACTTACGTACATTTACCGAGTACTCTCAAAACGGTGAAGGAAAACATCGTGATGAAACCTGCATGCCGTAGATTATATTTTTATTTAGCCTTATTGTTTTGGTAAACAAATATGATCGTCTAATTACTTGTTGTGATAACACTGGAGGAACTGATAGATTGACCCTGTTCATCATTGTGAAAATAATGTGATCCGATCTAATAAGTAAGTATGCAATAATCAAAGCTTAAAAGGTTAGCAGTTTTTGTTTACAAAATAAGACACTTGATTTGGGCTCCGGTATACATCATATTATATATGTCGTGGTCAGATCGTTAAATTGAGCATTTCATGAAATCGTCAATCATTTCATGAAATGGTGGCATTTCACGAAATCGTCAAGTTGTGCTGGGCATATCGTTTAAACGTCAACGTTCGTCGATTTGTCCAACGACGTTTGGTTAGATCATTAATGTAGGGTGCCCATTAAAGTTTTAAGTAATAATAATTCTAAATATACTTATTACGAACTTATTTATTGATCTAGTCAGTACCAAATTAAAAAATATATGTTACAAAATTCAAACAAATTGTCCACTGGAATTAAATATACGAAATATTCATATTTAATTTTTTCTTGAGACATGTTGGTACTTACCTAATAAATATAATAATAAAAACATTTAATAAGAACTTCGTCATTATCCTTGCAAGTACAAAATTGTATCATAATATTATAGAACGTTAAAACGTTTCACTTCACATACACCATTATGAAATTCCGTTAGTATTCCAAAATATTTCTCTGTCGGAATTATACGAATTGTAGGATCACCAATGCATTTCTTCTTGTATATTAAAAACTCGTAATTCCAGTATTTCCATGATGTCATATTTTGTAATCCAGTAAATTATAGTCCGTCGACTTTCGTTGCCTGGTCACCCTACTTTCCTTTATTTGTTGTATAACCTAAAAACGAAAATTATGTACGTTAAATTTCTAGGATTCATTAAAAAGTAAATACATTTTAGATATTAAGGTGAGATTTTAAAAGGATATACTTAAACTAAATACTTATTGTCATTGAGATACTAACCTGTGAAATGTATTCCCAAGTTTTTTTTGTACATTGCGATCGGTTTTTGCGTGACTGTCATAAAATTCACACCGTTTCGTATAAGTAGTAACACTTTTCCAATCTTCCAACACACTTTTTTATATAATTTGCACATTATTATTCACTTTTCAACATGAATCCGCATTATTTACTTACGCACACAAACATAAACAATGACAAAGCGCGCTCTCAGCGCCTCTAGCGGTAGTTATTGCTATTTTTCTACGATATGGTCAATTGTGTTTGGTCATATCATGAAATAGCCATGCGTTTGTTGGACATATCGTAAAACGCTTTCTATTCATTGATCTGGCCAAGCTATTTCATGAAATGACCGATAGACATTTGACGTTTTCGTGAAATGCCACCATTTCATGAAATGGTCGACTATTTCATGAAATGTTCAATTTAACGATATGACCACGACATATATACAGGGTGTAACGTAAAGGGTATACTAAGCCGAAGGGATAGTGTTCAGTATCGGTAACTGAAAAACTTTTGTTCTACGACTTTTTGATTTTCGCGAATTATTTTTTTGACTTTTCATTCATTTCGTACCGGTCAGCTGATCGATTTGTATGAGACATTAATATATTTTTATTTTTTATTCGAAAAGTTGTAGAACAAAAGTTGTTCAGTTACCGCTTCTGAACATCCTCCCTTCGGCTTCATATACCCTTTACGTTACACCCTGTATAGGCTGTTCAAAAAATAATCCATCCTCATCATTCATTCCATAATACGGGGCGTAGTATTACCGACGGCTTACCGGTAATAACCGACTGTAACCGGTTACATCGAGCTATATCCGGTGTGTCGCTGTTAATGAGGAACGTAATTACGAACGGAAGTGACGTGGATATACAGAAACGTATTACTGGAAGTACCACGCTACAATATATGATGGGTATAAATATAATGAGGCGAAGCGAAATTACAAAGCCAGATTCTGCCCCACCATCAACCGCATGATGTACGGTGGGACACAGAGAAAGGTGTACAGGAGAGTTTTTAAGGTTGATATTTTCTCAAAAACTACTTGATCTATTGCAAAAATTATTTCACTGTTTGATAGATAAAAGTAAAAAGTATGTTACTGTAAAATAAGAAAGGGCGGTCAGCTCAGCATAATGCTGTGGCCGAGACAGCGCTGGTTTTCAGCTGCAGTAAGGGGTTACACGGACGCAGGTAACATTGTGTGAGTAAATGTAAAAATATTTTTTTTTTAAATTTTTGGTTTAAAATAAAGTTTTGTATATCAAGCGAGGCGAAAGAAACAGGTTAATTAACAATTCAGAAAATAGTAAGAAATCGAAGCGAATTATTCATTGGCATTTTGGCAACACAACATAGATAAGTATTTTATTTCTGTTAAAGTCAAAAGTCAAAGTCAAATTTCTTTATTGCAAGTAAGCACGTTGTGTACATTTTTGCACGTCGACATATTTTTGAATTTACATTTACACCACTTTGCAAGGAAAAGGTGCCAACGCTGAGGAGAAAAAGTGGCAAAAAAAACTCTCGACACTCTCGGCTTACTGTTCAATAATATCTAATGAAGCTTAAAGCATTCGTTATTCCTTTAAGGCGCTATATGGTTGTCAAAGGCAAGAGTGAGACACAAGATGCCCCGCAGCGGCGGAGTGAAGAACACGGCGCAGTGTCTCGATATTCGTATTTTTATTAACTTTTGATGAATTTTGGAATAGAAATACGCCAACAAAAATCTGATTTTTTTAAAATGAAGTTATTCCAGCTACTCTATGTCAAAACGAAATTATAATACCCGGTTTCCCCGTACGAAAATATTATTAATGTTAAAATTGGACTAACAAGCAAAATATTTGCGTGGCTTGCAATTAAGTAAGTACCCATGTCTGCAATTATGCATGCATGAACTGTATCATAGAATGTAAAGGAATATTGGATCAATGAATATTGTGATGATGATGCATTTGTTTATTTTATTTATTTATTTTATTAATGGACTCGACAGTTCGTCATTTGCAAATGTCATGTTACAGAAAATTCAATGTATTCAGTAGTCTTCTATCTTCCTCCAAGGGAGTCGCAGTAGCGTTTTCACCCTGGGTAGCCGCGTCTTCATCCAGAGGAGACGCCGTAGCGTCATCACTATGGACGAAGCAGCTCGACAGTCACGTTCACTCCCACAAATAGATTTTGAGGTAATTTACTGGTGACTGTATACATCTTATCAGCCATGTAGTGTGTATTGTCAAGGGGAAATCATTGCCATTTGTCAATGATAATATTATTGTGGAGTATTATGTTGACGCGATAACGAAAGATGAGATAACGAATTAATGCGATTTTTGTGTCGCCTGTAATGTGTTGTGAAGGGTATGACAGGAAAGATAATGTATTGCTTATTTATTCAGCAAAAAATATATATAATATACAACATACAATGAACAAGAATTATTCTTGGCTGAAGAATTTATGTGATTGGTTCGGCTGCAGCACCGGCTCCTTGTTCCGGGCAGCCGTTCAGAGGGTGAAAATTGCCATGATGTTGTCCAACCTTCGATGAGAAGAGGAACGTTGAGAAGAAGAAGAAGAATGAACACGAGGTAGTAAAATGTTTTGGCAAAGCGGAGTTTTTAGATGTTCTGGGAGATGGCGACCAAATAAATGATGATAACAAAAAAGGGTCTTTAAAATAATATGTGAGAGTTCGATTTCCATTGACTGGTTTTATACCCTAGGTTTTCCATGCATCAATGAGTTCTTCTGATTTTCCGAAGGAAAATCTATTTACAATGGTTGGTTCATAAAATGACAATGCCAGATTCTGCCCCACCATCAACCGCAAGTTGTACAAGTTAACGAATAAATGTAAAAATATCTCCGTTTTTTATTGATTTAAATTAAAGTTATGTACAAGTTGCGAGGCGAAAAAAACAGCTTAATTAAGAATTCAGAAAATAGTAAGAAATCGAAGCGAATTATTCATTGTTTTTGTTATTCTTCTATAGGAGTTGCGAGAGTAGTAGAAAATGATACTGATTAGGATTATGCAATATGAAACCTGTAATAAGTCCCCAACAAAATTATAGGTACAGCTTAAATGGTCACGTAGTTTTATAGGTGGGGCAAAGCTACATTGATATGTGGCAATGTCTTTTAATGGTGAAGGAAAACTATGTAAGGAAAGCTTCGGCTTAATTGTGGACAGTAACAGTAATTTTTCTTATTTCCACGGTTCATTGCCTGCTTTCAATAGTAACATACAAATTCTGGACACATCAACCGAGCAATGGATTATAGAAACGGGAATTTGCTTGTTGTCACTGTCAGATCCACAATTGGGGGGTTGCATGCCTTAGAAATCTTAGAATGGTAAAGAAATTAATAAGGCATGTTTAATTCACCAATGTGCAGTGCCAGCATGGTGGATTATGGATCTATGTAAGAAAAAATAGACTGATGATGACGATAAATACGAAAATTGCTGAATATACATTCATTTATTCAATCACGAATGATATCAAATATAAAATATCAAGACACATTCATTTATTCAGATAAAGAACTGATTTTAAACACCTCCTACGAACGAAAACATTATCTCATAGCTAAATTGCCTATATTCAATTACACACAATATTAAATCACACCAAACCGCTTAAGTTTACTTGAGGGCCGGTTTCCACGATATGTCATTCATCCCATGGAACTGTCTCTTCATATTCTGCCCGTCCGACCACTTGGAGTCCAGATAGCTGTCGTCATCATCCTGCTCCAGTTTCTTCCACTCTTCTTGCTTCCTGAGGGTAGACAGTATTAGTATCTCCTTCATCGGCTTTATAGAGTCTCGAAGTTCAGTTGAAAACGATCATGCAAGTTAAGCTACTTTGGGCGAGGTCAGGGGGCTGAGCTGCGTCGATTTTTACTAATCGTCAATGTCAGATTTCTAGCGAAAATTAGTACAAAAATTTCGTTCGCGCAGGCTTTGACATGACAAAAACGGCCAGCCGGCTAGCCCCCCAGTACCTGTATTGGGGACCGCTAGTGACATTTTCATCTGAGCCCCTCCGTGCCTCGGAAAGCACGTTAAGCAGTTGGTCCCAAATGCTATCGCTCAGCAGCAGTCGTTAGGCCACATCAGAGGCCCTTTTTTTACCCAGGTAAAACATGCTAGATCATGTGTCACCACGCCCGGGGGAGCGTGTTGGTTATGTCGGGTTCACCGCCCTGAAGGGGCAGCATACCGACTAAACGTCATGGGGTGTTCCACCTCGTGCCATTCTTGCTGAGCCACGGGAAACTGTGATACAACCGCGACCCGACTGGCGCCCGAGCAGTCCCCATTGTGGGCTGTACTATCCATTCATCCATCACCTACCTCCTCCCCGTCTGAGCCTCGAAACACTCGGGCGCCGTGCGTTTCGCGCACTGCGTCCGTGGGCCCGGGCCCTTACTTAGGCGGCGGCACCTCGAACACTCCGGTACGCTTGGCACCGCCTCGTACCACCCCATGGCGCGGATTTCTTTCTTGCCAACCTTTCTCTCAGCCATTCATACATCACATCAGAGGCCCTAGGGCCTGTATAACTCTGACAATAGGTTTGGTCATTAAACTACACGAGAAAAGAAAGGTCGGCATTGCATTGCAGTGACTTGCCTCACAAATCTTCTCCATTTGTCTGTGCGGCAGTTGTCGAGTAAGCGAGTAAATCCCGGCTATTTTCTCGCCCAAGAAACGTACAAAAGATACTACATTCCGTGTAAACAAAAGAGATGCATATATTAATAGTTCATCGCCGACTGTTTACAATGCCGGCGAGTACTCGCTCGGCTATTTTGTCGCCGAGCGAGTACACCCATCGCTCGGCGACACTCGCCCACTCGCTGAGCTACACTGGTGAGTGAAGCGAGTAATCGCCCGTCGCTCAGCGACACCCGCTGATAGCCGAGCTACAAACTATACTCGCCACTCGCTGCTCGCCCACTCGTTTTATAGTTGATAGCTTTACTCGCTCATCGCTGGCTGTCGGACAACAGCCTAAGAATTGTTTTCCAGAAGCAGCCGTGTAGAGAACTAATCAGAAATACCCTATGATGATTTGCCCAATGATAGAAACACTATAATCACCTGTAAGCATGGAGCATCAGCTGCTTGCGTTCCTCCTCAGTCATGACTGGCTCTCGACCTGGTGCCCCTTCCGAGGAGTTGCACAACTTCACAGTCACTTTAGACTTGTCGTTCTTACCTGAAAGTAACCCAAAATTTACCTTCAATATGTCTAAACTAGATGTACGAGTACAGTCGACAGGAAATCAATAGTAACACTTTTTAATTTTGACAGTTCTTATTATTTGCGTCGTAAGACTTGAAATCGTACTGCAAGTGTTACCATTGATCTGCTGTCGACTGTACTTGACTTAGGACTAGTGACAGGCAACAAAGGTCTAAACTAAAACATTCCTTTGCTTAAGAATTCAGGAAACATCATCAAAGCGTTTGGCATATATGAGATGGCGAAACCAACAAGCAAACAAAAGACCTGACGGTAAGCTGTCACCATTGCATAGAGACACCTACAATACCCGAGGCGATTCTGGCTCACCGTTGACCTTGGATAACTCTTTTTTTTTATCTCGGAGCATCCCATATCACAGCACTACCAGAAACGATTCATGGGGCAGATAATTCCACAGTTTTCATCCTATACTTACCCAAATGATCACTAAGCTTATTCCCACTCAGTATCTTCTTTCCACACGCCCACAAGCAAGCTCTGGAGGGGTCAATGACGTCATTAGCAGCTTGAGTTCCAGTCAGGTCCTCAACGTTGTCCAGTTCCATACGAACGGGGTCATGGGGCGGGAGACCAGCTGGGAAGACTATCTTAGTCGCTCCCAGGAGCTCTTCGAGAGCCCTGGCAACGTCCTTCTGGGTCATGCATTTGCGATGATCCACCTAGAAAATATCAAAAACTGGTTGAAAAAATGTAGATTTTGAAGGTACAGCTTGATCCAAGGTATCTTAAGATATTTTCTTCTGGGAATTGGTATTCTTCGAAGCCTCAGGAAGGCTGAACGACATAGTATTTATATGGGCTTCACCCATGAGGTCCATTAGACGCATCACTCATATTGCTTACTAGGAGCTGAGATTTAGTTAAATCTAACGTGGCTTTGGTCTCCAAAGATACATTTGAAATAATTCTATTAATTCCCTCCATCTACAAACCCATTATCATGACGTAACTGGTATAAATACTCAGCTCCAGTTTTCCTCGCGTCGTTAGATTGTCTTAACTCGGTCTTAAGTACCTAGTTTCATGGACCATTAACCGCGATGTACGCTGACACAATCCTATTTACTCTTTCAAGCGTTCAATGGAAAGGAAAAAATAATTTAAGATTTTATTTTTGGCCTAAATATAAATGTTTGTCTCAGCCCTATACTTTATTGATCACATATCGGTTGGCAAACACATGTAACTTACAAGCATTTATCTTTACTAGCTGAAGGTTGCTTCGTGGCTGCGATGCTGACGGCAAAATGTGGTAGTTGAGAGTTGAGGCAGATAGGATGTGACGTCAAAAATAGGGCAAATTCTGCCACCGCTTACATAATCATAATCATAAATTATTTATTTGCATGAATACGGGTATCACAGGTGTTAAAGTTTTATTCAATTCAATTCAATTTATTTAATTGCATACACATGTCAGAATGTACATTAATACATTAGGTCTTAAAACTATGACATATGCACCCTGTAGGGCACAGCAACATGGAATGACAGAGGCAGACATTGCGGCAATTAGTAAATTATGTAGTTAATTAATTTATTTCATTTTATCATCCAAAAATTCAGCGACGGTATAGTACGATTTGTCAATAAGAAAAAGTTTCAATGTTCTATTAAATTTTGTATTGTTATTTTCATTTTTTATATTTATTGGTAATTCATTATAGATTTTTATTGACATAGGGTGGGGTCCAGTGCTATGCATTTTCAATTTTGAGGATAGGACTTGTATTAAATTATTATTATACCGTGATGCGTAGCGCCTAGGGACATCTCCTATTCTAGAATATAAACTGGGATATTTACGGACGAATTTACACAATTCATATATATAGATGCACGGCAGGGGTAGAATTTTTTGCACGGCAGGGGTAGAATTTTTACAGTAGTTCGTTACAATATTCTGCCATTTCTGGCGTGCAAATGATTGTTACTTAATACTCATATTACATTTTAAAGTCATATTATATTTTAAAGTGAATGAATTCCATTGTTAATTATAAGTAATGTATTGTCACAAATAAAGAAAAAAATTAAAAAAATAAAATTTAAAATGTCATTTTATGCGAGGTTGTCGTTAAAAAATTGGGATAAATTATAATAGCATTTATTAATTAGAACATTAAATAGTTTATTTTTAAACTTAGCAATAGGAGAATTTAGAGAGCTCGGTGGCTCAGTGGTTGGGTCAATGGACTTGCAATATGGAGGTCCCAGGTTCGATTCCCAGCTAGGGCAGCCATGTACCAATGAGTTATCCTGGGTTTTTTCGACGGAAAAACTTACGTACATTTACCGAGTGCTCTCAAAACGGTGAAGGAAAAACATCGTGATGAAACCTGCATGTCGTAGAAGAAAAAAAAATGTAAGGCATGTGAAATCCGCCAACCCGCACTGGGCCCGCGTGGTGGATTATGGCCCGAGCTCCCTCGATGTAAGGGAAGGTCTGTGCCCGAGCAGTGGGGCAATATAAATAGACTGATGATGATGATGAATAGGAGAATTTACAGAAGCTTATACTTACAAGTTTCTTGCTGACGAACTCCTTGGCGGTTTCCACAGCTTTCTTCAGAACCTCTTGCATGTTAGGTGGTGGCGCCAGACCGCAGCGGCGACCCATCTCGTCTTTAGCTACGATGTGCCCTGGCGGTGCACATCGCTTGGCCCAAGGGTCTTCGAGCTTTAGCTCTTTGATCTGGACAATAAAATAAAACTGTCACATAGAATTCGGATATATTTGATACTGAAGAGGTAGCTGAATATGGAAAAAAACCTGCCAAGTGCCAGTTGGACTCGCGCACCGAGGCTTCCGTGCAACGCAACTTACCCGTAACTTTGCTCTAACAAAAAGATAAACTAGATTTATAAATTTACAGTTTTCGGATTTTTTCCTTTACTTGTGCTATAAGACCTAGTTGCCTTTCATGATTCTAGGTCAACGAGAAGTACCCTATAGGTTTTGAGTGTCTTGCGTTTTCATAGAAATATGCGGAAACATAAACGGCCATAACTTTTGATTGCGTTGATTGAAGTTTGATTTTTTTCACTTCTGCATGAGGTTGCAGACCTGAGTATTTGGTATTAATGTCAACTTGATCCGTCCACACGTTGTGATCCTATAAACAAATCTGATTTGCCTAAAAATATAGGCAAATCAGATTTTTTATAAGCTAGATGCTTATAGAAATAACGAACGCGCTGCGGAATTTTTAGTTGTAAAAATATTGTATTGCAAACAAATGGCAAAAAAATCGTTACCTTAATTTTTATCAATAAAAGTACTAGATAAGATACTTAGTAGGGACGCCAACGTTGTCCGGCAGCTGCCCCCCCCCCCCCCCTACCTGGGTACGCCCATGCTAGGTAGGTACATCTGGTAAATCGTTCGCGGAAAAGAATAAAGGCAAGGAATCCTGATTTAATCCTATTCATCATCATCAATTTATTGGTCCTCTTATGGACGTAAGCCTTTCACAAGGGACGCTATTGAATCAGTTCTTTAGTATTTCAGATCAAATCCTAGCCTACCGCCATCATCAGAGCATATCGGTCTACTACTGCTGGGCCAAGCCTTTCCCAAGGCGAGCCAATCAATCCGATTCTCAGTTCTTTGCATCTAGTCCTGCCCACCTAGTCCTAATTACCTTCGTATAATGACGAACCATCTCAATGGCAACATCATAAAGACAACACAAATTACTATCTACATCAATCCAACGCTGACATTTTATTTAGCTTCCCTTACACCCTTACAAAGGGACAAAGCGAGACGTCGGAAAGAAGTAGAAGTAGGTCTAAGCCGGATAAATCCCGGACGAAGGAAACTACTTAACGATTGTTGTCGCGTAACTTGCTACACTTTTATGCGAGCCTAGTACACGAGTAATCTTTTGGAAAGATTATTGTGAGGGGTGTGGGCGTAATTTGTCACAGAACTGATGTTATATTCGACTGGGTGACCTTCTAGAATACTATGATAGCCTACTAGTAGGTCCAGGTTCGATTCTCATTCAGATGATTGCAATCACAGAAAGAGAGTGTAATCATAATTGCTGTTAGCGATAAATTAGGTTTCTCTTAAACCGTGTTTTGTCGCTTTTGCACTCCGTTAAACAACGTTAAGAGCCTCACATGAGCCAACTAGCGCCGCCAATCTTAAAAAAATAATATCTTCCAATATAATCAATTTTACGTTATTTATTACGTTGTTAGTTGTTTATTACGATAAATACTATTTTTTAAATGCTTCTTTATAACGTGATTCAATTTCGGTAAGTTGTAGTTCGCATAGTATTTATCGTAATAAACATTTTGTAAATAGCTTTTTTAATAAAATTGATTATATTGGAAGATATTATTTTTTTAAGATTGGCGGCGCTAGTTGGCTCATGGAAGGCCCTTAAGTTAGAGAGGGATCATTCTCTTTAAACCGTGATATAACGTTAAGTCATGTTTATTTCTAACAGGGTGACAAATACACATTTGGCATCAATCTGGTTTAGATTTTCTTAAAAACCACTTGAATTAGTTTAAAACTCTTTCTGATTCGAATGCAAAGTTTCATATTATAAAAATCGGTCCAGTAGCTTTTAATACAATTCCAAACTGGATATTTTACCCCCAGTTAAGTACCAAGGGATTAAATCTAAACCTTCGCTTAAGTTCAATCATCATCATCAGCCCGTATCAGTCCACTGCTGGACATAGGCCTCTCCCAAAGCACGCCGCTCAACCCAACTCTCGGCATTTTGCATCCAGTCTAATTGTACCTGATCTTCAGTCAGTCCTTGCATCTCAAGCGGCTGGTAGGTTCCATGCTTCATCAGCTCATCCATCTCGTAGCCAAGTCTTTCAACCTTCAGTCTTCCGTTGAAGATGGCCACGATATCCGTAACCACGTCATCAACAGAGTTGTTCACCGATGTCTCGTAAAGGAATTGATTATCGTCACCGCGTTTTACTAGAAGAATTACCATTTTTTGGAACTTTGGAAGTTGTGAAGCAACAAAGCGTTTTCGATGTATCAGTTGTATTGATAAAATATTGATGTTGCTATGGATACGGTTTGGTTGCTATGGTAATTAGGTAACTAGTGTCAAAAAATACTACAAACTCTTGTAAGCAATGCAGAGGGGGCTTTTGAAAATGGCGGGACTACTTTGGCGAAATTATTTGATAATTTTCTTTAATACTAACTATAGTTAGTAGTAGTAGTATTAAGTATTATCCTACCTTGGTTTTTAATTACCAAAATTACCTTTAATTTTTTAAATAACAATGCCAGATTCTGCCCCTCCATCAACCGCATGATGAATAAGATAACGAATAAATGTAAAAATATCTCCGTTTTTTATTAAAATTCTTGGTTTAAAAGAAAGTTTTGTACAACATGCGAGTCGAAAAAACAGCTTAATTAAGAATTCAGAAAATAGGAAGAAATCGAATCGACTTATTCATTGTCTTTGTTATCATTTTCTACTCTCGCAACTCCTACTGATTATGATTATGCAATATGAAACATGTAATAAGTCCCCAACAAAATGATATATGAGCTTCAACGGTCACGTAGGTGACCAAAGGTGGGGCAAAGCTCCATTGAAATGTGGCAATGTCATTTAGAAGTATAATATTCGAAATTTCGCTAGTTAATGTCCCTACATTGACATCAGAAATTTAGTTAACTCTAGATAATTATGAACTGCCGGAAACACAAACAGTTTCTCCAATTAAAAGTTTATGTTGGTTCCGAGTGCGAAACTTCGGTAAGTGTACGAAAATATACATGAGCTTGAGAGCCACGATGCTATTAAATTTTAATAGGCGTTGAAAGTTCAACGCTGGGTGTGCGTGGATTTTCAGTCTATGAATAGTCCGATTAATCTAACTTTTTTGAACGAATTAAATTATAACTGGAATATAAAAATTGGATGTGATAGTACACATTTATTAAAAAAACCTATTTACAAAATGTTTATTACGATAAATACTATTTTTTTAATGCTTATTTATAACGTGATTCAATTTCGGTAAGTTGTAGTTCGCATAATTGCGAAAAACGGCCGTTTTTGGCACATTTGAGAACTACAACTTTGCTTGTCGCAATTATGCCACGTATTGTATATCGAAAAATAGTATTCATCCTAATAAACCTTTTGTAAATAGCTTTTTTAATAAAATTGATTAAATAAAAAAAAATATTCAAATGTCAAGCTTAAAACTAATACAATAATATACTTATAACTAAATTATCCGTTGAACCTTCGTCAATCAAATAACCCGCCCCTTGTCATACCCGGTGCAAAGGTGACCCGCTCGCGGCAACCTTTGCACCAGGTAGAACCCGGAGCGAGAGTCACAACCCCTCTCTCTAAGGCGACGGCTTATCTCAGTTATAAATTGTTTTGATGCCACCCCCTGATTGATTAAATTGGAAGATATAATTTTTTCAAGATTGGCGGCGCTAGTTGGCTCATGGAAGGCCCTTAAGTAAAACAAGGTCCTATCACTTAGCTCGGCCGCTTGCCCACAGCGAATCATTCGGCCCAGTGGGCAGTCCGCTACATTAGCCAAGGGTCCTCATGGCCCACTGTGCGCTGCTTTCCTCTCAACGGGAATATAGGGTATCTTCTATACATATAATAAGACTGTAAAAAAGTTGTGTCTGTACATTGGATATTTTTGGAATGTGTTTTAGGATCGATACTGATGCCAAAACACTAATTTTTTGAATTTTTGTCTGTTTGTCTGTGACTTTGTGCAAGCATCACGCCATAACTACTGAAGGGATTTTGATGGGAGCGTCACTAGGAGATAGCTGAAATATCCGGACACCTCATAGGCTATAAGCCATGGCGGTATGTGATGTGGAAACAAGGATCCAGAGAGGAAGATCTGCCTCCTGATCTCCTCCATCCTCTCCATCCACCTCCTCTACGCAAACGAAGTTGCGGGGTACAGCTAGTAAATAATAATTGAAAGTTAAAGCCTTCAGTGTTTTTTGCAAAATCTGGGGAAAGATTGTACATAAATTATTATAGATTGTATGTAAATGTAGTGACATTTAGTAGACTTAATTCATTCAGGTGATATCAGGTCCATTAAGTACACTACATTTAGTAGACTTAATTCACAAAGGTGATATCAGGTCCATCAGTACACTACATTTAGTAGACTTAATTCACTCAGGTGATATCAGGTCCATTAAGTACACTACATTTAGTAGACTTAATTACCTCAGGTATTTTACTCACGTATTACGTGAAATGTAATCTACTGGGGACACTATGCGGGTACAGCTGCTAGTATTCAATATTCCTTTAAGAACTCCCGGCATCATTCAATTGACAACACATGTTCATTGTTCCAGATACCCGGCCGAGCCGCTCACAGGCATGGCCACGATATATCCACGGAGAATCCTGAACAAACGCATCATGACAACACCACGCACCATGGGAAGGTAAGTCTAAAACACTTCTTCTTATGAAGCCGTCTTCTTACGAAGGTTGGCGATCATTACGGCACTCTGCACTCTCGACAACGCCGCACGGAATAGAGACTATACTAGTACGGTGGAACACAGAGAAAGGTGTACAGGAGAGTTTTTAAGGTTGAGATTTTCTCAAAAACTACTTGACCTATTGCAAAAACTAATTCACTGTTTGATAGATAAAAATTAAAACTATGTAACTGTCAACTAATTATTAAATTCGGTCCAGTAGTTTTTGAGAAAATCTCAACCTTATTGAGGCTCCCTTTGTCTCTGTCTTCGACTGTACCTAGTAGTACTTGCCGTACCATTGGCATAAGTTCCTGAACCATGATATTCTCCTTCTACCTGGCCTTCTTCTGCCCTGGATCTTTCCCTGAAGAATAAGCTGTAGAAGATCGTCCTTGTTATTCCTCCGTATGCGACCTAGATACTGGAGTTTCCGTGTTTTAATGATCTGAAGAATACCTAGTAGTATAAATTGCCTAGCAGTGAAATCCTTTATTTTTCCAAATACATTATACTCCCATTAAAAATCCATTCAGCACCACAAACCAATTCTTGATTAGACTAAAGAATCAGTTGTAGAAGATCGTACTTTTGATTCCTCATTATGTGACCTAGATACTGGAGTTTCCGTTTTTTAATGGTCTTAAGAATCTCCACATCCTTACCCATTCTCTGGAGCACTGTCTCATTTCGGACTCGCTGTAGCCACGAGATCTTAAGCATTCTTCGATACACCCACATTTCGAACGCTTTTCACTCATTAGATTAGTAAGCGTCCAAGTCTTAGCTCCATAAAGGTGTACCGAAAACACATAACATCTAGCGATTCTAGTGCATAGTTTAAGATTTAGCCTACGATCGCAGATAATCTAGAACACTATTATTTGATATCAGAGTGTTGACAAGCCCGAGAGTCATGCCACCGAGCTCTCTGTGCCATCTTTGTCAAATAACTGAGGGAACAGACTATTCAGAGTTGGATCTGTCGGAAATGCAATCTCTCTAGAGCACAACCGCATATCAATGAAAACAGCATCTGTACAGGTAAGCTCGCTATAGCAGCCATTAACTATTTAATCAAACGGAAGCCAGTGGATCGGATAGGCATTAGACAGGCGGGCAACTTTGACAAATTATATCAGCACCGACCTGATTTGCATGCGTTGGGTTCGGGACAGGTTGTGTGCATTGGTAATTGTGTTTCCGTGTGATAATTACTCGCTTTAGGTTAGAGTTATAGTTTTTAACACGCTTTTATTAGGTTGACTTGTAACTATGTAATTTTGTATTCTGGGAAATATAGAAACTCAATTTTCATCATCATGTCTATTTATATTGCCCCACTGCTCGGGCACAGACCTTCCCTTACATCGAGGGAGCTCGGGCCATAATCCACCACGCGGGCCCAGTGCGGGTTGGCGGATTTCACATGCCTTAGATTTTTTTCTTCTACGACATGCAGGTTTCATCACGATGTTTTCCTTCACCGTGTTGAGAGCACTCGGTAAATGTACGTAAGTTTTTCCGTCGAAAAAACCGAGGATAACTCATTGGTACATGGCTGCCCTAGCTGGGAATCGAACCTGGGACCTCCGTATCGCAAGTCCATACACTGAGTCCATACATACTAACCCAACCACTGAGCCACCGAGCTCTCAATTCGACTCAATTTTAACACGTTTCTATTAGTTTACTTTTTCATCCAGTTTCTGCCAGCAACCTCGCGTAGATCATCCCTCCATCTGGTCGGGCCCACTATACGTTCAACCGTTCATGGGCTATTCAGAAACCCGTCTACCTCATCTATTATCGGTTCTATGACTGCCACTTTCGTCCTATGAGCGATTGGTATATGGAAAGCATAGATAGCTCTTTGGGAGTTAGATTTTGTTTGGCATTTATTACACACACAATATTGTGTGTAGATTTCCCAAAGGTTTCCTACTGAGGCGTCTTCTGACGAAGGTTGGCGCTCATTACGTCACTCTGCACTCTCGACAACGCAGCACGGAACAGAGACCTGGCACTCTTGCCGTGCCATTGGTGTCAGTTCCTGAACCATGACATTCTTCTTCTACCTGGCCTTCTTCTGCCTTGGATCTTTCATTGAAGAATAAGCTGTAGAGGATCGTCGTTTTTATTCCTCATTAAGTGAGCTAGATACTGGAGTTTCCGTGTTTTAATGGTCTGAAGAATATCTAGTAGTATAAATTCCCTAGCAGTAAAATCCTTTATTTATCCAAATACATTATACTCCCATTAAAAATCCATTCAGCACCACAAACCAATTCTTGATTAGTCTTGCGCATTCTATTAATCCTTTATCGCAACGAATTCGAACCCTGTCCCGTCGGCTTAAGAGCTTCAGGGTGTAAAAAATGGAAACAAGGCGTCAGGGTGACAAATTGGAAGCACAGGCTCTCTGGGGGGATGAAATTTGCATGCGTCAGAGTTGTATCGTGTTCTGTGGTGAGGGTTTATGTGAGGAGATGTGGCGTTCTAGACAAAGTAGAGAAGCATATTGTTCATTTTAGAATTAAAACTTCATACCTATTGAGTCATTTAATTCAATTAATTCATGGCATTCCATTTTGATAAAGAGAGGCTGTCGAAATCGGTCGAAACTGTTGGTCAAATTGAGGTCTTCATCAATATAAGATAAATATATCCGTTCTTATCAGCTTTTTTCTATGCTCAACCTGTGTTAGATATAGTTATATTTATCTTCAAATATATGACATTCCTCTCTGTCTCTTGCAAGACGTATTGGTATTGGAAGTATCAAAGTAAGTACCAAATAGCTTATAACTGGCAAGAAAACAACATCAGGAAACCTGCCCATACGATTATTCTGATGTGAATGAAATAGATATTATTCTTAGGTGGGATTGAGTCACTGTACTGGTACAGTGACTCCACGAAGGTAAGAATTTTATTGCATTTCCCTCGCGCTTTTAGCTCATGCTCAACCACTAGCCCGGGTTGCCGGGTGCAGGGTTGCCGGCTGACAGATACACGGTTGCAGGCTGACTGATACTCATAAGCTTGTATTCACCATATTCGGTTTATTTTTCTTGATATTACGCGTTATATTGTCTCGTCATAAACACAGAGCAACCGACTGTAAAATAACAACAAACACGCACACACACCCTCACACACCCATACGCACCCTCCCACATGCACACACAAACATACACACACATATCTAGATAGATAGACAGACATAGACTTCGAATGTTTGTTATCTAATTTATATTCACTTTTTTATTTATATATTTACTATATAATATTTAGTACATGTTAAATGAAATTCATTTTGCGTTGTTATGTAATTGGCATTATATATTATTATACATGTATTTTTTTTCAAATGTAACATGCTGTATAACGTAAATAAATAAATGAATAAATAAACCCCTTAAATTAACAAGGCCGTAATTGTTTTACCTAGAAATCAACAGCTAAGTAAAAGCTGGTACAGCAACCCTGTTTTATCAAATGGAAAGCATGTATAGGATCTTTTGGCACGTGGATTTTTACAAGATGGCGGCGTTAGTTCCGATTTTAGCCACGTGCCAAAAGTGTCTCTTGAAATGCTATCTGTGGAGCTTCCACGCTGTACGCTTGTCACTCGGTCCGCACCTAACCCTTTGATGCGGTACGTTTTGATTGTAAATTAGAGTGCGACGCAGGCGTTGGCGAGAGCATGTTTTTACTGTGGCTCTGTTCAAGGGTTTTGTATTCGCCTAATGCTTATACAAGTGGTTGGATATTAACGTCTCATCAGTATCAGTAGGTACGGGAATACTTGCCCAAGGTGGCTGACAGGAATGGATGCATAGCTGAGAATCTAGTTGAGCGTCGCGCCTTGGGAGATGCCTACATCCAGCAATGGACAGATACGGGCTGATTATAATATTGACTTTTATCTAACCTAGACTAAGTAAGTACTACATAACTAAAACTTGTTTCATTGCCTGCCCTTACATTGAGGGAGCTGGTTCCATGATCCACCACGCGGGCCCACTGCGGATTGGCGGATTTCAAATGCCTTAGATTTTTTCTTCTTCTTCTACGGCATGCAGGTTTCATCACGATGTTTTTCGTTCACCGTTTTGAGAGCATTCGGTAAATGTAGGTTACGTAAGTTTTTCCGTGGAAAATATCCAAGAATAACTCATTGCAATGGTACATGGCTGCCCTGGCTGGGAATCGAACCTAGAACCTCCATATCGCAAGTCCATTGACCCAACCACTTAGCCATCGAACTCTCACTAGTTTTCCTTAAGGCGCTATATGGTTGTCAAAAGCAAGACTGAGATAGAAGATGCCCCCCGCTGCGATAATCGTATGTTTATGAATTTTGGCAGGGAAATAAAAATACGCTAATAAAAAACAGATTTTTTTAAAACAAGCTCTCGTATTTATAATACCCTACATTTTGATATACATTTTGTACGAATAACTATTTCGGTTTAGATATAATTTTCATTTTATAAGACATGGAAGGGGGTATGTTTGCGATTTTTTTTCTATCGAGCGAAGTTTGTCCAATCGTGTATCGGTATTCATCAGTCTCTAAATAGACACCCCAATATTGCTATATATTTTTTTTAGACGTTTAATTTTAGTAGTTAATTCCGTAGCCTTCGTAGAAAAACTGAAAATAAGCGCATACGAAGCCTTAATGACATCAAAATACCATGAAAACGAATACGATAACTTAATAATAATACATTATAATAACAGAGGTTTTATTTATTTATTTTATTAATGAACTCGACTGTTCGTCATTTGCCAATGTCATGTTACAGAAAATTCAATTTATTCAAAAGTCTTCTATCTTCCTCCAGGGGAGTCGCAGTAGCGTCTTTACCCTGGGTAGCCGCGGATTCATGTCTTCATCCAGAGGAGTCGCCGTAGCGTCGTCACTCTGGACGAAGCAGCTCGACAGTCACGTTCACTCCCGAGCTTGTAGCGGGAACTCTTGATAAAATCTTGAAACCCCAGATTTTGCTCAAATTAACCAACAAATTCACAATACTGTCACTCGCGAACATTTTCTGATTAATTTAACGTGATATTAAAAACAAAATAGTCCCTGTAGACATTAAAAGGAAAATTATCAAATAATTTCGCAACCGTCGTTTCCCGCTATTTTCAAGAGAACCCTATGTCTATTTAGAGACTGATGAATACCGATACACCAAGATTGCTATATATTTTTTTCAGACTAAACATCTGAAACTATAGTAGTTAGGGCCGTAGCTTTCGTAGAAAAACTGAAAATAAGCGCATACGAAGCCTTAATGACATCAAAATACCATGAAAAGGAATATAATAATACATTATAATAACAGAGGTAGCTGATTATACAGCGTTGCAAGTACCTACAGAAAGATATAAAGGAGAAATGGCAAACCCGGCCGGGAGAATGTGTGTGTATGACACATTGTGTAACGAACACAGGACGTGTAATGTACCGACACAGTGTAAAGGCATTTGTAAAATAAGGTCGGCTGCACAAAGGCGACTTTTGTCGGATGATGGTTTAGTGCGGACAGACGTGAGGAGTGGTCACTGGTATGTTTGTGCTATGAAAATAATGTCAGGCACTTTCATATTTTCATATATTGAAAGTAGTGTTTGGTGGCGGGAAGAAGTATAATGTTTTTTTCGTGTCAAAATAAATTGTTGTTGGAACGAATGTGTAGTTTTATTACTTAGTCAAATATCCTTAATAACCATGATTATACAGTGTCACATCTGTCGTAGAACCGATAACCGATGGGGTAGACGAGTTCTCTAATGGAGGCGACGAATGGGTAAACGTAACCCTGACCAGATGGAAGGAGTACACAAAATGGCCGTCGGTTATACTTATTTCTATCCACTAGAAAAACGCCAAGGAAAGCTCTTTCCATAGCTCGCTGAGCGACTTTGAACTTGTGGGCCCAGTCTCACCGTCAATGTCCACGTTTCGGTTCTGTAGGTAGGCTCTGGCAGGACGCACTGGTTATAGACTTGTAGTATTAATGCAATGTGGCTGATAGGAATGGAATGCAAAAACCGAGTATTATGTTAATAGTCACGTCTTGGGAGAGGCCTACCGCCCAGCAGTGGACTAATACAGGCTGAAAACGATGATGAAGCTGCATGAAAAGTACCAGGAAACCATGACTAACCCGGAGTCTCAATATGGTTTGCTGTTTCCACTCGGTCAGAAGCTCCAGCTCTTTAAGTATCATTACAAGTACCAGGATACTATGACCCGCCTAGAGTCTCATTAACATGCTGTCATTCGCGCCTCATTACTAATTACAATGAGGGGTTTTCAAGGTTACATTTAAAAAAGAAAGAAACTACCGCTCGCCCCGGTAGATGGCACTGATTGGTATGATGTCAACATTAAATGCGTTGTTATTGCTTGTAACTTGGGCTTTTCGTATTTCATTCCTAGTATTAATTTGTACTGTAATGTTTAAATTACACAAACAAATCAATAAAAATAAATTATTCAGCTGACATTGATTTTTTTTCATGGTGCTGTGTTTTTTACGATGATGTCGCACTTCGTTGCAACGCCATCTATTATCAACTTAAAAAGCTTTTATTCTTACAACAGTCACATTGAAAACCCCTCATTGATACGAGCTGATGATGCGATTATCCGCACACAAAAATCGCAAGTGTTGTAGAACCAATAGAGTCCACATTGCGTTGGAATTATTGCGCCATTCCATCTGCATGAAAGGTTTGCTACAAAGAGACGACAAATTACGCACAATAACACGAATTGTTCAGTTGTGTTTTTAAAACTTATTTTCATGTAAATGCAGGCAATATACCTACACAAAATCATAATAATATGTAGGTACTTAATATTAAATAATATTTTTGTCGATTCTTGGATGTCACATGCTAAAGGAAAAAGTTCAAATGCATATAGAGCGCAGTCTGAAAAAAAAAGTTTATTTGAGATATATCAAGTTAGACACTAAGGCCCGTATTAATAGTCTGAGCTCAAGGCTCGTACCATCACCTCTTATAGCAGGACAGAATTCGAACTGCACGGCTTATTCGTACTATGACCTCTTATAAGCAGGCCGGCGGCCGCTCAGCTAATACTATTTTTTAAATGCTTATTTATTACGTGTTTCAATGTCGGTAAGTTGTAGTTCGCATAATTGCGAAAAACGGCCGTTTTTGGCACATTTGTGAACTACAACTTAGCTTGTCGCAATTATGCCATGTATTGTATATTGAAAAATAGTATTTATCGTATTAAACATTTTGTAAATAGCTTTATTAATAAAATTGATTATATTGGAAGATATTATTTTTTTAAGATTGGCGGCGCTAGTTGGCTCATGGAAGGCCCTTAAATAAAAAATAGAGCACCATTTCCGTTGCACTCTTTATAAAGATTTGTATAAAAACACCTAGTAAGTAGTTCAACGTAAACAGTTATATTATATTTACATTCTTTATATTCCGGTAACTCCGGTTGGTCCGGGTGCTCCGGGCGAGAAGAGATTCCCGGGCACGTGCCGGGTTTGCATACGGCTGACCGGAATATGTAATTGTTTTCCGGAAATTGTTCGAATCTCATGCCTGCCCTGTGGACTGTGGAATTACAGTGTTTTTCGAGTGTAATATGCTAGACTTTCGAGTAAAATTCGTCGTCGTCGTCAGTATCCGTCCACTGCTGGACGTAGGCCTTCTCGCAATCCTTCCATTGTCTTATATTTATGACGGTACGCATCCATTTCTTCCCACATGTGCGAGAGATGTCGTCGGACCATCGCATTGGTGGTCTTCCCACACTGAGATGTAACGTGCGTGGCCTCCTGACTGTAGCTCTGTACGTCCAGCGTTCGTTGTCTGTACGTGCAACGTGCCCATCTCCACTTCAGGGAAGCCATTCTTTCCCCAATATCCACCAGCTTAGTCCGCCGGATTAGTAAAATTAAATCCTCTAAAAGATTTTTTTGCTAACATATTATATTCTAAATTTTATTTAAGAAGCCATATACTAGGTGAATGGGGCCCACAGTAAAAAAAATCTCAATATTATATCTTCTAATAGGTAGGTACGGACAACAGCAGATCAATGGTAACACTTGCAGTACGAATACAACTCTTATGACGGAGATAACAAGAACGGTCCAAAGTCCAAAGTGTTACACTTGATCTGCTGTTAGCTGTACTATACTTAATCAATTTAGTTATAAAAAAAGCTACGGTGAAAAAAATAGCGAAGAAATATTACCTTACTCATTTTGGCAGTCGAGTAAACTGTAATTAAATATGCACTATTTGATTCACACATCAAATTAAGATAAAAAAACGCAAATAAATAAAAAGTGAATTAAAGTAGAAAATAAACATGAAACTTCGAACGCCGAATAGATTTTAACCATATTTCCTGTTACATTGGAAAACGTTTTTTAAAAAATCCCTCTCGTGCAAAATACACAGCGATAGCGACAGTACAGCGAAGAAACAGTACTTCAACTCATCCCCATGCGGGTTCTTCCCCGACGCGTAGACAGTCCCCGCTGGTGCGCGCTCTTACCGACATCATTGCACTCCTAGAATCTGCTCATGAGTGTGACTTGTCTGCTGACAGTTGGTTGAGTGTAGTGAGAGAGTGTGCTAGGTATTGTGAGAAGAACTATAAATTGCATTCGTCTATTGTATAATTAATATTCTAAGCACTTATGTAATTAAGTTATTTTATACATAATGTATGTAAGTATGACTATAGGATATTTTTTTGAAAATAATAATTGTAATGTGTTTTAGGATCGATACTGATGCCATAAAACTATTTTTTAGAATTTTTGTCTGTTTGTCTTTTTGTCTGTGACTTTATGCAAGTATCACGCCATAACTACTGAAGGGATTTTAATGGGAGTTTCACTAGGAGATAGCTGAAATATCCGGACAGCTCATAGGCTATAAGCCATGGCGGTATGTGATGTGGAAACAAGGATCCAGAGAGGCAGATCTGCCTCCTGATCTCATCCATCCTCTCTATCCTCCTCCTCTACGCAAACGAAGTTGCGGGGTACAGCTAGTTTGAAATAAATAAACAAATAAGTAATGCTAATTAAAATATTTTCCAAATCTTTCTTACTTGAGATACTGCTCACAAAAATCTACTGTGTCACCACACGCGGGTTATTTGCGAAATGGACCCACAGCGACAGATGAAATCTCTGTCCAAAAGTAATTGACGTATCACCATTTACTGTAAAACAGGATTTTTTGATTCGCTGATTGTATAAAACAAAATACATGTACAGATACGGTGTAACACAGATAAAAGTATTTATACAGGGTGTAACGTAAAGGGTATATGAAGCCGAAGGGAGGGTGTTCAGTATCGGTAACTCAACAACTTTTGTTCTACAACTTTTCGAATAAAAAATAAAAATAAATTCATGGCCCATACAAATCGACCAGCTGACCGGGTACGAAATGTATGAAAAGTCAAAAAATATATAAGGGTTAGCGGCGCCCGCGACGCATGGACTCGCCAGTCGCTTCCCGTC
Source organism: Tachystola acroxantha (assembly GCA_963506565.1). Classification (NCBI taxonomy): domain Eukaryota; kingdom Metazoa; phylum Arthropoda; class Insecta; order Lepidoptera; family Oecophoridae; genus Tachystola; species Tachystola acroxantha. The sequence goes on along the minus strand of OY735894.1, from coordinate 7,963,677 downwards.
ACGCGTCCCGACCGGTACTGTCCAAACATGAATACTGTCATATAGTGGTGTGTGTACAATATACAGATATACAGTTAAAGTTTATTTAACATCCCCTTTATGGAGTCAGGACATTTACAGTAGAACATAAATAGATAAAGACAATAATATTCTTAACATTGGTGACCCCGACGTGATTAACAAATATATTATATTCTTAACAAATAAATTCGCGAAAATCGAAATGTCGTAGAACAAAAGTTGTTCAGCTACCGATACTGAACACCCTCCCTTCGGCTTCGTATACCCTTTACGTTACACCCTGTATAGAAGAGTCAGTAAAGTTGGGATTTACTAAAAACCAACTTGACCGATTGCAAAAATCATTTTAACAACAAAAGCTTTTGTTTCCGTGTATTTATTACTTATTTATTTTATTAATGGACTCGACAGTTCGTCATTTGCCAATGTCATGTTACAGAAAATTCAATATATAATAGTCTTCTATCTTCCCCCCGAGGAGTCGCAGTAGCGTCTTCACCCTGGGTAGCCGCGTCTTCATGTCTTCATCCAGAGGAGTCGCCGGAGCGTCATCACTCTGGACGAAGCAGCTCGACAGTCGCGTTCACTCAGCTTGTAGCGGAACTCTTGATAAAAGCTTGAAACTTCAGATCTTGCTCAAATTATCCAATAAATGCTCCATATTGCCATTCGCGAACATTTTCTGATTAACTTAACGTGATATTAAACACAAAATAACCAATAAGACGGGCTCTGAGTCCAGTTGCGAGTTCACATTGAAAACGATCGTACAAGTTAAGCAATGCTGGGCGAGGTCAGTACCTGTATTGGTGACCGCTAGTGACACTTTCATCTGAGCCCCTCCGTGCCTCGGAAAGTACGTTAAGCAGTTGGTCCCGGTTACTGTCGCTCGGCAGCAGTCGTTAGACCACGTCAGAGGCCTACGGGCGGCCTGAACAACTCTGACAAATAGGTTTGGTCACTAAACCACACGAAAAAAAACACTGTAGACAACAGTGGTTAACATAAAAATTATCAAATAATTTTGCAACCGTCGTTACCCGCCATTTTCAAGAGAACCTATGACAATATTGAATTAAAATCACAAGGCTTGTTAGGTTGTCAGTTCCATCGTAGGGGGAAGGGGTCTGTCGGGTACACCGTAATTTACTTTCGTTCTGATTGAAATTGTTATTTGCAATTCGTATTGTTTGGTTTGGAGCGAGGGATTGTACAGGTTGTTGATACAACCGATGATCTGTAGAACGTTGTAGTGGGATGAGTGAGTGCTTATAAAAATTTAAAACCCGACTTACTTTTTGGCATATAATGAATGAAACTTAAGAGTGAAACGAATTTAAAAAGCATCGGAATGACATACTGAACACTGACCTGAAAATCCGAAAACTGTAAATGACAATGCCAGATTCTGCCCCACCATCAACCGCAAGTTGTACAAGATAACGAATAAATGTAAAAACATCTCAGTTTTTTTATTAAAATTATTGGTTTAAAATAAAGTTTTGTACAAGTTGCGATTCGAAAAAAACAGCTTAATTAAGAATTCAGAAAATAGTAAGAAATCGAAGCGATTTATTCATTGTTTTTCTTATTCTTCTATCGGAGTTGCGAGAGTAGTAGAAAATGATACTGATTATGATTATGCAATATGAAACCTGTAATAAGTCTCCAACAAAATGATAGGTACAGCTTAAATGGTCACGTAGTTTTGTAGGTGGGGCAAAGCTCCATTGAAATGTGGCAATGTCTTTTGAAGTTCTATCACGAAATAATTATATTTTTGTAATTCCAAACTTATATTTGCAGTTGACGCCTGGTATGACGTTACGATGTATAAGTTTGTCCCTAAATCTAGTTTATCATTTCGTTAGAGCAAATGTTATGGTGAAGTTGCACGGAACCCTCGCGAAAGACTCGCACATGGCCATTTTTTTAAAAGACTAACCCTTGAAGAGCAAAAATAAAGGTGCCAACTCACTTATCTGTACAGGAACACGGCGGCTGGTCGCAGTGGAGCGAATGGTCGTTGTGCTCGCGAACGTGCGACGGCGGCGTGTCGCGGCAACTTCGGACGTGTTCGTCGCCGGCTGGCTGCCGGGGGGAGCCGGTTCGATACAAGATTTGCAATATGCAGGTTAGTAATATCAGCAGCAGCCCTTATCAGTCCACTGGTAGACGCCTGTATTGTCATAGTGTCGTAGTACTTTTAATGATACTTAAAGAGCTGAGGCTTCTGACTGAGTGGAAACAGCAGATATTTTGGTTTCCTAATAAAAAATAAAAAAGAATATTACACTATTCAACTATCAAGTGCATCTGCACTTGTTATCTTACACAAGTAAGTAGCTGTTCATTTACACGAAACTCCTTAGTTCTCGGTAGCCCGGACTAAGTTGAGGGCGGGACTCCGGGCCGCATTTATTTAATAAACTCCCTGGCAGTGAGTTGACGGGAGAATTCTCTTACTTTGTACACTTGGGGACAAAGTTCTTGGCATAGTTAATTTTAATTAGGAGTTTATAAAGATTGCAGCGTCTACAGTTGTATCAGGATGAATCTTAAGTTGAGATTAATGTAAGGTTTTGAGCGCGAGCTTAGCCTGAGCTTGCTCTTACTGTCAAACGTCTATGGAGTTTGATAGTTGTCAGAGTGAGCTGCCGCTAAGTTACCTCAGGTCCCGGCACTATTTTAATGTTAATAATTTTCCAAACTAAAAGACCAAAGTCAATAAAATAGAATATAAAGTATTGTGACCCACCAATTTACAAGTTTCACAAGTAATTTTAGATTTTTGACTAATCATCATCATCAGTCTATTTATATTCCCCACTGCTCGGGCACAGACCTTCCCCTACATAGAGGGAGCTGGGGCCATGATCCACCACGCGGGCCCACTGCAGATTGGCGGGTTTCACATGGCTTAGATTTTTTTTCTCCTTCTACGGCATGCAGGTTTCATCACGATGTTTTCCTTTATCGTTTTGAGAGCACTCGATAAATGTACGTAAGTTTTTCCGTCGAAAAACCGATGATAACTCATTGGTATATGGCCCGGCCATTCGAACCTGGGACCTCCGTATCGCAAGTCCATTAACCCAACCACTGAGCCACCGAGCTCATTTAAAGGTGTAAAATTTGGTCGCTAGACCACTCCGACATGAATGAAATGAAATGTATATTTCATAAAATTTCAGAGATTACATTCAATGTGAACCCTGACTCTTACAATAGCCTGTGCTGTAAGAGACAGTGTCTTCCAATGGTCTTACTTTTAAATTAAATAACATAATGTACTTATAAAAATTTTTAATTACACGCATGCATGGTGTGTGAGCGTGTGCGTGAGAAGATGTGGGAGGGTGTGTGAGGGTGTGTTACGGTGGGCGTGGTGTGTGAGAGAGTGTGTGTTCTAGTATATATATTTGTTGATATGGTCGTCCGTTCGCCACTAAGTCGCACACGACATACTTTTTGAAACTTTGAACTTTGTCAAAAACCCGCCACTCGTCCCGATCGGCGGCATTCACGAGCACGAAGAGCGGGCTGCACGATCACACGCTTGTGCTCGTGATCGTACCCATTGAATGTCGCTTTGAATGGAAGCGTCTGAACGCAGCATTAAACATTTTAATACGTTTACATTTTCCACGTTGGTTCTCTTGAAAATGGCGGGAAACGACGGTTGCGAAATTATTTGATAATTTCCCTTTTAATGTCTGCAGGGACTATTTTGTGTTTAATATCACGTTAAATTAATCATAAATTGTTCGCGAATGACAGTACGGTGAAGTTATTGGATTATTTATGCAAGATCTGAAGTTTCAAGCTTTTATCAAGAGTTCCCGCTACAAGCTCGGGAGTGAACGTGACTGTCGAGCTGCTTCGTCCAGAGTGATGACGCTACGGCGTCTCCTCTGGATGAAGGCATGAAGACGCGGCTACCCAGGGTGAAGACGCTACTGCGACTCCCCTGGAGGAAGATAGAAGACTATTGAATATATTGAATTTTCTGTACCTAACATGACATTGGCAAATGACGAACTGTCGAGACCATTATTAAAAAAAATATATATTGCATACACAATATGGACACTCAAGTCTGAATTAATATTTTTTGAATTATATTACAATACCAACTTGCTAAGCTGATACTGTTTCTCTTTCTCATTATTGCAGAAGGAATAAAGTCCATTATAGTCTGTATCTAGGGCTGGCATTGAAACGTATTAATACCCCTGTCTTTGTCCGCAGCGCGTGGGATGCGACCTTCGCGTGGGTTCCATTAGTAAAATAAAAAAATTCTAAGGCATGTGAAATTCGCCAACCCGCACTGGGCCCGCGTGGTGGATTATGGCCCGAGCTCCCTCGATGTAAGGGAAGGTCTGTGCCCGAGCAGTGGGGCAATATAAATAGACTGATGATGAATAAAAAAATCACGTTTTCCCCTAAAACTGTATCGCAGTGTACCACAAGCTGAGCCAATTATCACTGAGCCCCGCAACAGTTTGATTGCGACTGTTACGAACGATGTTTGTTTTGTTTTGTTGCGAGTCACTTCTGCATGTAGTTTGACTGTACTCTGTATTACCCGACTGCCGAAAGAACGGGGGCTCTAACCACTAGGCCACTGATTGTTATAGCCATAGACCACTTACGCAATAGATATGAAATCGGTACAAATGACCATGCCAGATTCTGCTCCACCATCAACCGCAAGTTGTACAAGATAACGAATAAATGTAAAAATATCTCCGTTTTTTATTAAAATTATTGGTTAAAAATAAAGTTTTGATTCGAAAAAAAAACAGCTTAATTAAGAATTCAGAAAATAATAAGAAATCGAAGCGATTTATTCATTGTTTTTGTTATTCTCCTATAGGAGTTGCGAGAGTAGTAGAAAATGATACCTACTGATTATGATTATGCAATATGAAACCTGTAATAAGTCCCCAACATAATTATAGGTACAGCTTAAATGGTGACGTAGTTTTGTAGGTGGGGCAAAACTCCATTGAAATGTGGCAATGTCTTTTGCAAGCGAAACATTTTGTCAATGATGAGCACATGAAGACGAAGTGGGTGCCGTATTAAAGAGATGCGTCCATGTCGATAATATCTCTAGGCGACACGTGTCGCGAAGCAAAAGTTCGTAGCGTAGAGCGTTCACCCAAGCTATTAATCATAGGGAATTCCCGTACCATTAAAAGGCAAGTTTGCACCGACACCCATTGGCTGAAATTTGTTTACATGAATTTAAGTTGAGGCAAGTAACTTGCCGCAAGTTGAGGCTTGTTAAGTGAAGTGCCTCGAGATAACTGCGAAACCTGAGCGAAGTGGTTTGACACTCAAACGTAAAATTTCCCTAAGGCCATACCATGAAGTCTTTTAACAGGATTACTTCAATAATACTTTGTTATTTCGTACCATGACGTCCTTATAAGCTTACTTTGAAGTCGTCATGGTGGGGTTTATTTATTTATTGGCGTAAGGACGCAGTAGGAACATAAAAGTAAAAGAAAAAGATCATTCTAAATGACTATGCCAGATTCTGCCCCACCATCAACCGCAAGTTGTACAAGATAAGAAAAGTAAAAATATCTCCATTTTTAATTAAAATTATTGGTTTAAAATAAAGTCTTGTACATCTAGCGAGTCGAAAAAACAGCCTAATTAAGAATTCAGAAAAAAGTAAGAAATCGAAGCGATTTATTCATTGTTTTGTTATTCTTCTATAGGAGTTGCGAGAGTAGTAGAAAATGATACTGATTATGATTATGCAATATGAAACCTGTAATAAGTCCCCAACAAAATTCGGTGTAACTGAAGACAGATTCTACGTAAAGTCTCTCGTACGAAGTTCGGGAACTAGTTTTATTAACAATCACTATGTTATAGCCATTACCTATATTACATTCCATTCGTTTGTCTCCATCCCTCTCGCTCCCGAAGGCCAAGGCAAAGTTAAAGTAGGACAGCGAATAATTTATAAAACATGTCGAGAGTTATTGAAACGGTGCGATTGTTAAAAGTTTCGAAAGCTCTGGAGAAATGTTTAAGTGGGTGAATAAGGGAATGTCTCAGACCTATAGGTACAGTTTAACACAGAGAAAAGTGTACAGGCGAGTTAATAAGGTTGAGATTTTCTCAAAAAGAACTTATTTGACCTTAATTGACCGATTTTTGAAAATTCTCTACAATGAGCTTGTCCGTGAAACGCACAGACCACTTACCCCATAGACCTGCCCCCTTACCATGAACTCTTATAGCAGGATTACTTCAATAATACTTTGTTATTTGGTACCATGATGTCCTTAATAAGCTTACTTTAATGACCTCATGGTACGAAATAACAAAGTATTATTGAAGTAATCCTGTCATAAGACTTCATGATAAGGCCCCTGTAACAGGAGGGCGCCCGTGTCTACCCGCACATGAGCGCAAAATTGCTTCGCGACACGTGTAACCTAGAGATTATCGACATGGACGCATCTCTTTAATACGGCACCCCTGTCCCCCGCTTCATCTCTATGCGCTCATCGTTGACAGAATGTTTCGCTTGCAAATGACAATGCCAGATTCTGCCCCACGATCAACCGCATGATGTACAAGATAACGAATATATGTAAAAATATCTCCGTTTTTTTATTAAAATTACTTATATTGGTTTAAAATAAAATTTTGTACATCAAGCGAGTCGAAAAAAACAGCTTAATTAAGAATTCAGAAAATAGTAAGAATTATTCATTGTTTTTGCTATTCTTCTATAGGAGTTGCGAGAGTAGTAGAAAATGATACTGATTATGATTATGCAATATGAAACCTGTAATAAGTCCCCAACAAAATGATAGGTACAGCTTAAATGGTCACGTAGTTTTGTAGGTGGGGCAAAGCTCCATTGAAAAGTGGCAATGTCATTTGTACCGATTTGTAAGTAGTCTGTGCATGTAGTTGACAGTGCCATATTAATACCGTATCAAATCACGCTTTGTGACAGACCGTATTAAATTAATCCATCGAGTATTTAATTAGGAACCTAAACGCTCTCGGAACTGAGTCGCTTTCAGGTTATTGAAGCTCCAGGGGTATTTAATTAGGAACCTAAACGCTCTCGGAACTGAGTCGCTTTCAGGTTATTGAAGCTCCAGGGGTTAAAAATATATGTAAAGAGAAACAAAACAGTGGCCCAATCAGATTTAAAAGCATCGGCAGTCAATAAACTGTGCAAATAGACTTTCTTATTGTCAGTCGGCGCGCGATCTTCGCCCCCTTCACCCTACCACGCCCTAAAGCAAAAACGTCGTATCTGAGGCTTTTGAAAATGTGTAATCACACTTCTGACACCATACTTTGTTGTTATGGAGCAAATGTTGAATGAAATTCGTGGAAGGTTTTCTATTGCGTTTATTGTTATTTTTTTTGTTGTAAAATTCTTCCCAGTGGGAAAGGCAAAGCCAACTAGGGCACACAGCCTGGTCTGATGTTAGTAGAATGTCTGAATTCTTATAAATACATACATATATACGACGATAACCTAACCTAAACCTACGCACAACCCTCCCAAACCCCTAAACGAAATAACTCAATGATCCACGCAAGCATCAAGCTATGCAAAGGAAACCTTGCTAAGAGCACAAAACTTCACAAACACGACTTCTTTCGAGCACTCCAACTAATAGAAACTTTCGCGGACATCTACTGATTAACTTAACGTGATCATTAATCACTAAATACCACGGAAACTATTTAATTATAATTTTCTTAAAAAAGTAGCTAATGGCGTTTCGCGCGCTTAACAAGCTGCGTTTATTCAGTTCAGCCATGATACGAGAAGAGAGATTATATCAGTGTTGCCAGTAATATAATTAAATATTCTACTTAATATAATATTGAGATGTATGTCTGATAATACAACAGCGGGAAACGACGGTTGCGGAATTATTTGATAATTTTCAGTTTAATGTCTACAGTGGGTGTTTTGTGTTTAATATCACGTTACGTTAATCACATACATACATACACTCGAAAAATCTAACCCTCTTTGCGCAGTCGGGTAAAAAAGCTGCAATTTCTGAGTTACACCCTTTTGTAAGCTACAACACCCCCTGTCCTCCCATTACGGGGGTGCTCCACCCCACCATCTCAAGACAGCGATTAAACTCATAAGTGGAGCAGGCAGTGTCCCTTTGAACGAACGACTGGATGCAAATAGCATGAGAAAGAGACTGGATTTTAAACCGATTTACAGAAAAGAGATTGCAATTTGTCGCGATTTTACCCGACTACCGGAAATAGGAGGGTAATGTTTTCGAGGGTATGTATGTCGAAGTCAACTGGTTAAAATAGACGTTTGATTGAACAGCTAGAACGACGCCATCCAACCAAACATCTAGTTTTGTGGTTGTATCATTATGGCGCATAAAATGTTCAACATCTCAGCTGACTTAAAAGCCGCTGTCGTGTTCACTTAGTATGATTCTCTGCCACGGCGGCGCTAGTTTCGTTTTTTCGATGGCGTCAACAGCTGATATTGGCATGCGTTTCAACTGATCGCAGATCGCGGCTAGGTCGCGGCTGTGTGTGGAGGGCATTAAGGAAAGCTATCCTCATTTAAATCATGTATCATCACCAGTCTATTTATATTGCCCCACTGCTCGGGCACAGACCTTCCCTTACATCGAGGGAGTTGGGGTCATGATCCACCACGCGAGCCCACTGCGGATTGACGAATTTCACATGCCTTAGAATTTTTTTCTTCTACGGCATGCAGGATTCATCAAGATGTTTTCCTTCACCGTTTTGAGAGCACTCGGTAAATGTACGTAAGTTTTTCCGTCAAAAAAACCGAGGATAACTCATTGGTATATGGCTGCCCTGGCTGGGAATCGTACCTGGGACCTTCATATCGCAAGTCCACTGCCCCAACCACTGAACCACCGATCTCTCTCATGAAATGAGAAATCATGTATAATGAATGTGAAATTATAAGGAATTTAAAGGAAAAATCGTGTTTTAGTTAACACTTGCTAATATAAATTTTTCCTTTCCAGCCTTGCCGCGGCAATATATCTCTTCTAGAAGAGGACATATGGCGGGAGCAGCAGTGCAGTGCCCACGACAACACGCCGTATGGAGGGGAGCTCTTCCACTGGAGAGCTCACAAGGATGAGGCAGAACCCTGCGCCCTGACATGCAGGGGAACGCCACAGCATTCAGGACTGAGGCCTGAACCGGTGAGTACAATGTAATGCCATTTGCTGAGATCCTGGTACACTAATCTGACTTCCTCCATACATTAACTCACGCCTGTTTTGCGTAGCGGTTGGAAGAGAAGAGTACTTCGTTTAGCTGCCATCCTGGTATACCACTCTTGCTTCATCCATACATACCTACATAAACTCGCGCTTGTTTCGCGAACCAGTAGGAAGCGAAGAATACTTCCATCTGCTGCGATCTTGGTACATAACTCTCGCTTCGTTCATACATAAACTCCCGCCTGCTTCTCGTAGCTGTAGATAAAGTACTTAGACGTACTTCCATCTTCTGCAATCCTGGTACACAACTCTCGCATCCTCCATAAATAAACTCGTGCCTGTTTCCTGTAGCGGTAGGTAAAGAAGACGTACTTCTATCTGCTGCGATCCTGGTACACAACTCTCCCTTCCTACATTCACACACTCCATACATAAACTGCCGCCAGTTTTCCGTAGGGGTAATTCTCGATTCTTACACTTCCATGAATGTTCGTCGGTTTATAGTAGACCATATTATATTTTGACTCTTTATAGGGTTCCGTGCCTCAAAAGGAAAAAAGGAACCCTTATAGGATCACTTTGTTGTCCGTCTGTCTGTCTATCAAGACCTATATCTCAGAAACGCGTGGACGGATCAAGTTGAAATTAATACCAAATACTCAGGTCTCTCAATATTTAAGAGCTTTGTCGCTGCGCGACCATGACGCTCTATAATAACATTTATACATTGGTACTTAACTACTTACATACAAATGACAATGCCAGATTCTGCCCCACCATCAACCGCAAGTGGTACCTACAAGATAACGAATAAATGTAAAAATATATCTGGTTTTTACTAAAATTATAGGTTTAAAATAAAGTTTCGTACAAGTTGCGATTCGAAAAAACAGCTTAATTAAGAATTCAGAAAATAGTCGATTTATTCATTATTTTTTGTTATTCTACTCTCGCAACTCCTATAGAAGAAAAACAAAAAACAATGAATAAATCGATATTTCTCGATCGAATCGATCGATAAAAAAAAATCTGTAATCAGTCCCCAACAAAATGATAGGTACAGCTTAAATGGTTACGTAGTTTTGTAGGCGGGGCAACGCTCCATTGAAATGTGGCAATGTCTTTTAACAAGTTTGTATATTGCTTTGGCCTGGTCCGACATGGGGGAGGCTAGTGAGCTGTTAAGTAAGTTGTATGCACCTATACCCGATTGAGTATAGGTGCCTCTGAGTCGCTATCTTACTCGTTGGTCCAGAACTAACAGTGGTTTTGTTTCAGACCGTGTCTCTGGACGATGATGACCGCGTGGTGGTAGCTGTGCTAGCCGCCAGGGTGTCTGACGGGACCAGGTGCAGAGCCGGCAGCTTGGACATGTGCATCGATGGACGGTGCCAGGTGAGCTCATTAAACAATAGATTAATTATCTGGCTCTCTTCGTGTGATTTAAGTCCATTCTGTAAACATTCGTATAATTATATTAATTAGATAAAACGGGAATTACCGTGTTAAACATTTATTATTGATGTCTCGATATTTCGACAGCATCAACAACTTTTCTGTACGCAGTCAGCGAACACGAAAGAGGGTAGTTTTGTGTCACCCTTCTGACGTTCAACACTCACCGACTTCAGTCTACTCGTGACCATGATAGCTGCAATGCTGTCGAAATATCGAGACATCAATAATAAATGTTTAACACGGTAATTCCCGTTTTATCTAATTAATATGTATACAAACCGTGACAGTTTAAAAAGTGATATTCGTATAATTATCGCATGTCGTCAATCATGAAGCAAGTTGCTGAATTCACCACTTACACTTTTTTTTTTATTCGTCATTACGTCACTTACAGAGAAAGGTGTACAGGAGAGTTTTTAAGGTTGAGTTTTTCTCAAAAACTACTCGACCTATTTCAAAAATTATTTCACTGTTTGATAGATAAAAGTTAAAGCTATGTAACTGTAAAAGAAATATTAAATTCGATCCAGTAGTTTTTGAGAAAATCTCAACCTTATTGTATACTTATCTCTATCTTCGATGCTCCACAAAATAAATACTAGAACTGTTTTTTCTACAACTTCCTGGCAATATGAATAGTGTTTAAAACATATTTATTTCATGTTTATAAAATCTTTATTTCGTGAATGCCTTCAGCATCCAATTCCACTCACAACCTCAAGAATCCTCTCAAAAATTCCCCACACGCCTCTAAAACAAAATGGCTGCTATATTACGCCATTATGGATGAATAAACATCGTTGTAGCGACACGCTGCACATTCCGTCTCGTGGCTGAATATTTGATCGGGTATTTTCGGAAAGTAATAAAGTGAAGAGATTTATTGGTTGCCATATTGTTTATTGTTTCTTGTGGGATTTTGAGAATGTAGTATCTTGAAGCCACAGTAGTTCAATGGCTAGGATATTAATCTCTGGATTACTGTGATAGGTCGCTCCTATATAAGCTTTTGATATTAGCCATAAACTTAGTTTAATCTCACTTAAACCATGTTTTATCACTATCACACTCCGTTAAAAAACTTTAAGTTGAGTGCGAGCTGTGTTTGAGTTCGATCTTACAATTGTCAGATTACATACAATTTTCCGAGCGAATCTTTGCAAAAACTGTCCATGAATATGGGCCTAAGCGTCATAATCAGCACGTATCAGTCTACTGGTGGACGTAGGCCTCTCCCAAGGCACGACACTCGACCTGAATCGCGGCCTTTTGCATCCAGTCCCTGCCAGTCACCTTGCGTAGGCATCCCTGCATCTGGTCAGGTACCCACATTACATTCAGGTGCTCGTTTATAGTATCCACTTTAAAGCCCGTATTAATAGTCTGAGCTCAAACCCGCCCTCAAGAGGAAATTCAGCTGATACACTCTCAAGACGTGATCACCATCTCTTAATCATCATCAGATAAGTATGCCATTTATTAATAAAGCAATCTTGTGAGTGTATCGCGTGATTTCTTTCTCAAGTGGAGGAACTCAAGTAAACGTCGCGGTTCGCCTGCAATCAGCAAATACGTTCTCAAGTGTAACGACGCCGGCACGACGCCGTCCTCCGCTGACTTGCGCCGTCCGACATCGTGCACAGGTGGCCGGTACCGCTAGACGCCGTAACATGCCGCCCCATTCGACGGCACGGCGCCGCGCCGTGGCGTTGTACGTCAGCCCTAAGTTTGACAGTTCTCTTGAGACACGGCGTTGCTCATGTGATACCCGATTCCTAAACGCCCACCTAAGTTACATTTATTAATAGGAACGCCCATCTTGAGGTCGTTCTCAAGATTGACTTTTGAGCTGATTTATTAATACGGGCCTAAGCATCAACTATTCTCATTTATAGGTAATATCAGTTGACATTTAATTTTCATACAAAAACCTCATATCGGTCGGTCCTTGCGTGCTTGTGTCCACCAATCTCGGGCTATTTATTTAAAAATAAGCTCGTTATCTTCTCGTGTGAACTAGTTCGTCCGTGACGTGAATATTTGATGCTGTATGAGGATCAGTCCAAAGCATAGGCGGAAGCGTATATTGGACAAGGAAATAAAAAAATTACCTGCCGTAGCGGTAGGCAGACCTACTTCCATCTTTTTTTTTCGGGGGGAAAATCATCTAGATGTCATGATACCTCCTTGCCACGGGGAGGCGAGGAAGGTTATGTCGGACTCTTACCGACTAAAAACCCCTCGGTGTTCCGTCTCGCCGCCCTATGGCGGAGTCACGGGGAGACTTGCGAATTACTTCCGCGACGACCTACGACCTAAGACCTACTTCCATCTGCTACAACCCTGATACAATCTAAAATACTGATACTGTACTGAAGACGATGTATTTATTTTTTTAATGGGTCGACAGTTCGTCATTTGCCAATATCATGTACAGAATATTCAAGATATCATTGTCTTCTCTTTCTCCAGAGGAGTCGCCGTAGCGTCGTCTCCGTGGATATCCGCGTATTCTTGTCCTCATCCAGAGGAGTCGCCGTAGCGTCGTCACTCTGGGCGAAGCAGCTCGACAGTCACGTTCACTCCCGAGCTTGTAGCGGGACTCTTAATAATAGTTCGAAACTTCAGATCTTGCTTGAATCATCCATAAACTTCACCATATTGTCATTCGCGAATATTTTCTGATTAATTTAACGTGATATTAAACACAAAATAACCACTGTAGACATTAAAATTAAAATTATAAAATGATCTCGTATCCGTCGTTTTCCGCCATTTTCAAGGGAACCCTAAAATGATTTTACTTATAGATAGTTTTGAGTACAGACTGTAAAAAGCGCCTCGAATCCTGGACGAAGAAGCTCAGAGTCGTGTTCACTGCCGATCTCTCTAGTGCGACTATTGACTCTATCTCGAAACTGCAGATCTTGAATATTTTAATTATTAGTTTATCCTCGAATGATCGTGTTTATGACATTTTATGCTTTTATCAAGGTGTCCTCACATGACTCAAAGAGGGTCGTGGCTTGTTGAGTTCTTTCGTTTAGGGGGTTGGAAGGGTTTAGAAATATGTATTTATAACAAAACAGTCATTAAAAACTTCAAACCACGCTGTATGCTCAAATTAGCCTTGCTTTTCCCTATGGGAAGAATTTTATTAAAAAAAACTTGTATCTTATCACTTGAGCCACAATACAGAGCCAGTATCACAGTGCAGTAATTTAGTTAGTTCCGCCATGTGGGGCGCGGACCGGAATAAATAAAGTTTTTGTGTGAGAGCACTAGAACATACTCGTAGCCCATAATAGCGTGGGGAATAATTGAGCTTGTTGGGGCATCTAACATTCTACTATACCTACATACTGCTGTTACTAGTTTACTGTGGCACAGGTGGTGTCGCTGTTTGACCAATGTATAATTTATATATTTGAATTCTTCTTATGGTGCCACTTCACTTGGCTATTCGTATTTGCGTATTTGTCATAACTTAACGTGACCTCGGATTCCTTATTAAGCGCGCGAAACGCCATTAGCTACTTTTTTGTGAAAATTCTAATTAAATAGTTTCCGTGGTATTTAGTGATTAATGATCACGTTAAGTTAATCAGGAGATGTCCGCGAACGGTTCTATTAGTTGGAGTGCTCGAAAGAAGTCGTGTTTGTGAAGTTTTGTGCTCTTAGCAAGGTTTCCTTTGCATAGCTTGATGGTTGCGTGGATCATTGAGATATTTCGTTTAGGGGTTTGGGAGGGTTGTGCGTAGGTTTAGGTTAGGTTATCTTCGTATATATGTATGTTTTTATAAGAATTCAGACATTCTACTAACATCAGACCAGGCTGTATGCCCTAGTTGGCTTTGCCTTTAACACTGGGAGGAATTTTACAAAAGAAATATTGAATGTCACTTTTAGGGTGCCGTTCCACCAGAGATGGGCTATGCTATGCTGCTTGGATGCGTTTGATATCCACCAATCATATTCATTGGTCCACATAGCATAGCTCTGGCTGAATGAATACGATTGGTGGATATCAAAAGCATCCATAGCAAGTAGCATAGCACATCTCTGGTGAAAAGGCAACCTAACCGCGCGCGCTCGCTCGCTGCTCGGCGACGTGCTCGCTGCTCGCGAGGACGTCGACATATTTGTCGTTAGAATTGGTGCTTTTATTGGGCACGTGTATAGATATTTAAGTGGATGTTTGTAATGTTATTTTATGTTTGTAATGTCCATTTATATTGACTGAATTGATTATTAGAGATTGTTTTAGAGATATATCTCTGTAAGCTATATTGTATGTGAATAAATAAATAAATACACTAAGACTATCTATAATAGAATAATAGTTCAATCAACATTGTGCCCGGTAATATTGAATTTAAACCTCATATTTTATTTTGTACACAAAAATCCTTTAAAAATATTCGAATATCCAACGAAATTACGTAATAAAAACCTTTCCAAGAGGTCTCCTTGACATCTCAAGAGATTCCACTAACTTTATTTAAGAGCATAAGAGAAAAAGGTTGGTCCCAAGATTTGAATATCTGGACAAATCAAATCATGGGCCGCGTATTTATTTAAAAATAAGTATTGACACGGCTTTCTTTGTCCCTTTTCTGCTGACTTTTAGACGCCTATCACACCGTTTGTTTGGTTGTATATCCATAGGGTTTTAAAATATTTGGATGTTTTTCAATTAGGCTAAATTAGAGATAGGCAAGTTCGGGATTGAAATTTTAACCTTATGCAAGTATACCACTGACCTGCGATTTCCTTTGTCTGCTTTCGAGAAGGTTCGACACGCCACCGCACTTTGCTATTAAAGTCCACAATATCTGGCTAGCCAGTAAAACACACACAATATGTATATAGTTCAAGCTTATAGTAGTGTCTATCACAATAAAAACCGCCACAATTAAATATTAAAGAACCGCCGATAAAATAACTGCGTGCCGACCGAGTCGCTACCGAAGAGTGTTCATAGACGGGCCACCGTGCCGGTGTAGGTGGGTCGCAGACAATTTGCGATATACCTACATAAGAAAAAAATAACAATGCCCAAACATCTCGCCGCCTAACTAAGCCTGTCTTAGTTACAACCAAAAAAAATTAATCAAAAATCGGTAATCTACACAATTTTGAAGCCGGCCGAATCAAAACCCCGTTCTGTGTCCTAACTTCCGCGACTCGTACAATATTATCTTTACCCGGTAATAACTTAACAATACGACCCCGCTTCCAATGCAAGGGTGATGAATTATCTTCTTTAATTAAAACAAGATCATCTAATTTAGGAGGTTCCGTTAGTGAGGTCCACTTAAACCGTTGTTGTAGAGTATGGAGATATTCGTTTCTCCATCTCGACCAAAAATGCTGAGACATCTTTTGAATTTGCTGATAACGAGACAAACGATGCACTTTAGTATCCGTGTAAGGATACTCCGGAAGCGCTACCAGCGGCTGACCGATCAACAAATGTCCCGGCGTCAACACTTCGAGGTCCGCGGGGTCCGTACTGACGGGACACAGGGGCCGAGAGTTCATTATCGCCTCTACTTTGGTAAAGAACGTGGTAAGCTCCTCGAAGGTGAGCCGAGACTCGCCGAGTACTCGCATAGCGTGAGTCTTTGCCGACTTGACGGCTGCCTCAAATAGTCCACCGTGATTAGGACTGGCAGGCGCATTAAACAGCCAAGTGATATTTTCCCGAGTTAATTTCCGTTCTATATCCGAATGATTGTCTCGTAAAAAGATGTAAAGCTCCTTAAGATACCGATCCGTTCCCGTAAAATTTGTACCGCAATCTGACCTCATCAGGGACGGAAGCCCTCGCCGTGACACAAACCGAGTAAACGCTGCTACGAAAGCTTCTACAGATAGATCCGCGACCACTTCCAAGTGGACTGCTTTGCTAGACAAGCAAACAAATATGCACAAATAACACTTAATAATCTTAGCATTCCGTAATGTACTAGTTTTTATATAAAAAGGACCCGCAAAGTCCGTACCGACACCGATAAATGGCCGCGAGCCTCTGACACGGTCAGATGGTAAGTCCGCCATGTAGGGCTGCGTGGGCCGCGCCCGAGACCGATAGCAGTGCACACACCGAAACGTGACGTGTCGCGTGACACGCCGCGCCGACACCACCCAGTAGGTGCGAGACAGGATGGCCGAGAGTGTGTTCGCGCCGACATGACAGTAAGTCCTGTGGTAATGAGTAACCAATAACTCCGTAAAACGCCCTTTACCTGGCAGTAAGATTTGATGCCGAGCACCGTAAGATAAATCCGAAGCTCCTATCCGACCGCCGACCCGAAGTATATTGTTGTTATCAATAAATAAATTCAACCGCCGTAATGAAGTGGTAATTGGCTTACCAGATTTAATAGCCGATATTTCATCACCGAAATGTTCACCCTGAACTAACCGAATTAAATGTGAAATAGCATTTCTCCGTTCCGAAACCGTAACATTGCCGAAAATCCGAGTATTTTTATTTTTAACATTGTGTACAAATCGTAACATGTAAGCCGTAACATTTACGAGTTTGTCAAATGAGCCGTACCGTTCTAATAAATTAAATTCCGAGTCTATAGTTCCGACATTAGCTACCTTAGGCGTAGCTCTCAATCCGGGTAACAAATCCGAAGGGAAATCCGAGCAAGCAGTCGGCCAGTGGTCCGCGCGCTCGCCGAGCCACGCCGGCCCCCACCACAGCGCGTGCCGCAACAGATCCGAGGCAGTCGCGCCGCGCGACGCCACGTCCGCACAGTTCATCTCACCGGGAACATGCCGCCATTGAATACGTACTTCAGATGAATTTATTTGGGATACACGATTTCCCTCAAAAACCTGTAACTTATGTGCCGGTGTCCGCAACCATGCTAGCACGATAGTGCTATCGCACCAGCCCACTACGTCATCAAATACGATGCTGTCTGCCATAGAGGAGACGACATGATTGATGAGTGTGGTCAGCAGTGCAGCGCCATTCAACTCCAATTTAGGAATGGTCTGCTTGGTCTTCAGTGGGGCTACTCTGGACTTGGCCATGAGTAACCGCACGAGAACACTGCCGTCCGTCTGTTCCGCCCGCAGGTACACCGCCGCCGCGTAACCGAGCGACGAGCCGTCGCAAAAGCCGTGAAGTGAGTACCTAGCCTCGCCGCCGTGAGGCTTCAGGCACCTAGGTATAGATAGCCGCTGTAAATTTGGTAAATCCGAAATAATATCACGCCACTGCCGAACTATGTTTTCCGAAGCCGGGGCGTCCCAATCGACTTTCCGAGAATCATCATGAGTACTAAGAAGAGACTGTAGTAACAGTTTGATTTTAAAAACAACCGCACAGATCCAGCCGAGTGGATCGTACAACCGAGCCACCATAGACAAAATAGTCCGCCGAGTCACCGTGCCCTCCGAAGGTAAGTTCACATGGTAAGTGAAGCAGTCCGATACAGGATCCCACTGTATCCCTAGAATCTTAATAAAACCGGAGCCGTCCGAGCCGTCAAAATTCCGAGGTGTCTCCAAGTGATCCGAAGGTAAGCCATCTAGCAACTCCGGTACGTTGCTGGACCACTTGCGTAGCTCGTAGCCCGCCGTGCGCATCAGCGTCACCAGCTCGTCCCGCACCGCGCGCGCGTCCTCCAGAGTGTCCGCTCCCCCGTTCAAATCATCGACATAACTATTTTTTAGCAGTAACCGCGCCGCCTGTGACACCTGGGACGCCGTCATCGCATCGCGTGCCAGCTGATGTAAACAACGAATGGCCACAAAAGGGCTCGACTTTAAACCGTAAGTATTAGTCGTTAACTCATACACGAGTAACGGTTCCGAGGGTGACGACCGCCAAAATATTAATTGGTACCTGCGATCCTCCGGGTGGATCCAGGTCTGCCGAAACATCATGCGCACATCAGTTGTAAACACAACACGTGGCCATCGAAAATTCAAAATAATATCCGTTATATCGTTCTGTAACCGCTCGCCGGAGTACAGACAATCGTTAAGTGATACGCCGTTGCTAGTAAGGAAGCTGCCGTTAAATACTACACGAATTTTATTAACATCACCCGATTTCTTAAATACACCGTGATGAACCAAAAAATAATGCTCCTGATTAGAATTATAATCAAATTTTGAGACCGTCATGTGACCGAGTTCAATATATTCTTTCATGAATTCTACGTATTTCTCACGAAACTCAGGTTGCCGTTGCATTCTACGCTCGAGAGCCATGAATTGTTTTAAAGCCGCTTGCCGAGAGTCACCCAACCGCTGGTGATCTGGTGTGAGTGGGAGCCGCACTATGTATTTCCCCTCCTCATCACGTGACGTCGTGGACGTAAAGAGCAGCTCGCACTCGCGATCCGCCGGGTCCCCGACCTTGACCTGAGGCGGTTCCTCACTACGCCAAAACGCCTCCACAGCTTCAACAAGTGTGACGCCAGTAAATTTTTCATTTGAAATATCCGAATTATCAAATGATGCCGACTGTACCGGACCGAAAACCGCAAAATCAAAAATAGTACCCAAAGCATAGGGCCCGCCCGAACCTAAATTAATTTTATCGCCGTTTAAAATTTGACCTAAAATGTCACAACCGAAAATAATGTCTATTTCAGACATCCGAGAAAATCCGTTATCCGAAAACTTCAAGTTACCGTGAGAAATATTTAACCTACGCGTTATATACGTAGTAGGTTTCTTTAAAATCGCCGCCGTGACCGATAATAATGGTTGATCCGATTTTTCCGATTTAAAATGCAGTTGTGCAACGCATTGACTGCCCTCAGTGTGTACCCCGCCGATACCCACTAGAGGCGTGTGAGTGTAATGTCGCTTTAAACCCAACCGAGTAACAAAATCACTTTTTATTATTGAGACTTGAGAGCCGAGATCCAACAACGCTCTCGCCCGAATAAACTCATTATTTGCCGATTTAGCCTCAATAATAACAGTAGGTAAAATTACATTATCCGCTAATTGTGGTAATGAAGCGACATTACACGACTGTGATTGCTATTCCGAATAGTTAAGTCGCCGCCGAGACCCCGCCGGACTCGACAGGCGCCGCTCATCCCGAGCCGATGTATAATTATTATCCCGCGAGCCGTTCTCGCGGTTCCGATCAGCTGCTGCGCCAGCGTTACCCGTGTAACGCCACTCATACCGTGAGTCACCGTGCACTGACGGCTTGCGCGTGCGATCATTACGAGGGCCGCTACCACGACGCGGTGAGGAAGGAGGCGAACGACGATCGCTAATCACCTTACTATCGCGTGCCGTCGCAACGAACGCGTGACGTGGCTGCGGTCTCTCGTCCGTAGGCGACCCGGAGCGCGCAATGTACGTCGTGCAAATCAATTTATTATGACCGCTGTTACCGCACCGATCACATGGGACTTTCCTAGTACAGGACGAAGCCGTGTGACTACCGAAACATTTAAAACATAAACCGTTCATTTTTACCCAATCCTTACGGTCATTAATAGATAATTTACCAAACTTAAAACACTCGCCGATTGAGTGACCCGATAATTGACAAAATAAGCATTGTCTACCTGTACCGCGTGCATTTCTATTTAAAGAATTGCTATCAACCACATGTGCGTGGCGATCATGCCCACCGGCCGCGCCGCCGCGCCGGGTGCGATCCGCGTACGTATAGCTATGGCTATAGGGAGCAGAATCCGATGCCGCCGTATCTATGAGCCGACACTCGGTCTCTAAGAATTCAATTAGCTGATTGAAAGTGGGTACATTTGAGTTATCACCACCGTACTTTTGTTCAAACCGTGTTTTAATTTCAATAGGTAACTTTGTTAAGCTGATATGTAAAAGAATGTAACTCCACTCCGTGACGGGAAAATCTAAGTTAGAAAGGGCCCGGGTCGATTCCAATAATGGGTTGAGTATCTGTGTTCTAAGTCCGACCGCTTTACTTAGTACCGGTAAATGCAGAATCCGTGAGATATGCCGATCAGCCAACAACCGTTTATTCTCATACCTACTTTTGAGAATTTCAATAGCCGTGTCCAAGGAAGAATCGATCATAGGTAAATGTTTGATCAAGGACCGTGGTTCTTTATCAACATACGACATTAAATAATGTAATTTTTCCGTTTTTGACAGATTTTTCTTTGTCAAAACCAAAGATTTATACAAACTCATGAAACTTGTGTAAGAAAATACATCACCGTCAAAAACCGACAAATTAACACTCGGGAGCCGAGACAAAGGTGCACTGTCAGTAGGTACGTGCATGCCCGAAGTGTCCGGATAAGCCGCCGATATCGCATCTAGTTGATTGTATGACAACTCAGCTTGTTTGAATTCATCAGCATATTGTTTAATTAAATCGTCATCCGTGACGTTATTCAAAAGTGACTCGTATGCATCACATAATGAAACATATTTTTCTTCTAATTTACGTAACCGAGCCGATATGACCGCCATACTGTACGTTTTACAATTTACCATTTCAATCGTAGATGTAAACCAATCCGCATGAATTTTGAACTTACTCTTCGACATTTTGACCGAATTAACAGAACCTCGTAAATGAAATGTCTATGAGAATGAAATAATGTGATAAATAACCGAATAACTGTTAAACCGTTGAACCGTTTTATAATAACTGAACTAGCCAAGAATAACCGATTTAACCGACCGAATAAAAATATATAAAACCTAATAACCGACCGAAATTTACCGAAAATAAATGAAATATCGAAATAATTGAATTCCGAACCTACTTCGAAAATTACCTACCCCCAAAAGTGGCCTAATTTATGAAGAAAAACGATCCGGCTCGAAGGAACTTATGTTTGTTTGTATATCCATAGGGTTTTAAAATATTTGGATGTTTTTCAATTAGGCTAAATTAGAGATAGGCAAGTTCGGGATTGAAATTTTAACCTTATGCAAGTATACCACTGACCTGCGATTTCCTTTGTCTGCTTTCGAGAAGGTTCGACACGCCACCGCACTTTGCTATTAAAGTCCACAATATCTGGCTAGCCAGTAAAACACACACAATATGTATATAGTTCAAGCTTATAGTAGTGTCTATCACAATAAAAACCGCCACAATTAAATATTAAAGAACCGCCGATAAAATAACTGCGTGCCGACCGAGTCGCTACCGAAGAGTGTTCATAGACGGGCCACCGTGCCGGTGTAGGTGGGTCGCAGACAATTTGCGATATACCTACATAAGAAAAAAATAACAATGCCCAAACACCGTTCATCATAGTACCTATACCCTAGCCCAAGTCGAGTGTCTTCTTTTGTAAACAAATATGATCGTCTAATGGACTTGTAATTACAATTTAATTAGAATTTAATAAATACATAACTTAGAATTTGAATTACGCATTAAGTATAGCTCGGTGAAAAATTTTCTTCCCGTGGGCAGGACTTGAACCTGCGACCTTGTCATTCCGTGACACGCTTTTCTTAATTCTGAGTAAAAATATGAGCGTATCATCGTAATTCATGTTTCTAACCGAATGTTAGACATGGTTGTCGGAATACTACTACTATTGTCCGATAGATGGAGTTGCGGAACATACCCTTTAAGTATGTATAATGCGATGAAGACTTTCGGTGGGCGTGGCGAAGCCTGTGGTGGCTCAGTTGGTAAGATCGTGTCACGGAATGACAAGGTCGCAGGTTCAAGTCCTGCCCACGGCAAGAGAAAAATTTCATTATGTTCTAATACATAACTTATTATATAAAAAAGAAATACAATTATAAATACTTACCTAAATCTAGCCAACACTACCTCGTCCAGCGGGGTGCCCAACGCACTGGCCGCATTGCCCCGCTGTATAGCGAGGCTAATTACTTTTTGTGATGTAACACTGAAGGAACTGATTGATCGAACCTGTTCATCATTGTGAAAATAAAGTGATCCGATCTAATAATGTGAAAATAACTATGCAATAATCACAGAAAAGCTTTAAATGTTAGTAGTTTTTTTCTTATAGGATTACACTTCGGTGTAACAGTCGCCCTTATAATATCACCGTCCTTTTATAAACCTACTCAATTCCATACCTTACGCCGTCGCCGTAAGAATCTGAAACTTGTGAAATTCAATCTATGAAACAATAAATTGAGTTCGGAACATTAATGTAAAAGTTTCGTGTGGTTTACGGGTTAAGGCTAACAGATTTCATTACTGAGAGATTCCTTCGGATTATTAATGAAGACGAAATTCGTAGACACCATGTAGTTTATGTATAGCTAAGTATCTCTATTGTGTGTAATGTTTATATAGGTATATATTTATATTATGTTTGTGTGTATTCTTATCCATATTAATGTAAATAATATTATTTGCTATAATTGTGCCATGTACCCATTGATGGGTCGTAAGTTGCTTTTAATTATTAAATTCAAAGTTACTTAAATAAACCGCCTCAACATTCTCCGCATCACCAAAGGTTAACTGGTAGAAATTGCCGTAAGGCATTAAGTTCGCCTTTATACGGTAAATTGTGTAAAAAGTTTAATAATAATAAAATCACCTTGTTAAATTGTGCAACTATATTCAATATTTTTTTTAGTTGATTTAAGTTCTTTTTAGGGCTAGGAAAAGAAACCCTTAAAGGATCACTTTGTTGTCTGTCTGTCTGTCCGTCCGTCCGCCGAAAATTTTCACAAAGAGTACTTGATCAATTGTAAAAAATATTTCACAAGTTACACAGCTACACAATGCAACAAAATTTTAAGAATCGGTTATTATTATTTATTTATTTAATAGCCTGCAGTGTCCCACTGCTGGGCAAAGGCCTCCCGCCAACCCTTCAGGCTTGCCAGTTACTCGCCACCTAGTGCGGGAAGATGAGGAAAGAATATAACTACAAGAGCCAACTAGCGCCGCCAATCTTAAAAAAAATAATATCTTCTTATATAATCAATTTTATTTAAAAAGCTATGTACAAAATCTTTATTAAGATATAGTATATTTTCGTTACTTTGAGTTTAAATGAAACAAACATGTGTCCATACGTTACAGAGTATTTATTGAATGCCCGCCATTGACAGTCAGTGTTGCCAACACAATTACCATATTTATTACCAACATAACACCTCATCACTTATTTAATACAACAATGTATGTGGTAGGTATATTTTTAACACTTACAAAAAAAACTAAGCTAGACTAGTGTCTTTTCTAGAGCTAAAAACCCATCACCAAAACTCTCCAAGATACCTATTACTATGATAAATTGCTGTTGCATAAAAGAAAAGAAAACACTTTTTTTTTTCAATCGAAATCGAAACCATATCGTTTCACTGGCACACGCTTACGTCTAGCGGGCGTGTGAGTAGGCGAGCTGCGCGACACGGCAGACGGGGACTGAACCCGGGCTTCTTTTATTAAAGTTTCGGTAAGTTGTAGTTCGCATGATTGCGAAAAACGGCCGTTTTGGCACATTTGTGAACTACTACTAAGCTTGTCGCAAATATGCTATGTATTGTATATTGAAAAATAGTACAATATCTTAACAAAGATTTTGTACCTACATAGCTTTTTTTAATAAAATTGATTATATTGCAAGATTTTTTTTAAGATTGGCGGCGCTAGTTGGCTCATGTCAGGCCCTTAAGAATCGGTTAGGCAGTTTTTTTAGAAAATATCTAAACCATAATGATAGGTATTTTTCCTTTAGTTTGTACACTACGGATATTTGTATCTGTTTTCTTCAGGTTTGAAAGGCTTTATGATTCAGCGATTTGTATATTTTCTTAGCCGTAACATTTCTGCATCATCATCAGCGAACATTAATTCGACTGCTCTCGTTTTGATAGGATTCTTTAGAAATCTCTCCACCTATTCGTGGATTCGCTCAAAGAGATTTTCTGGTGGGACACACGGGTCGCTAGTTTGTCGAGCTAGTTCGTGTTGTTATATACTTATAGGTGGTTTAATTACAGATAAACCTATGTATTTTAAGATAATAAAAAAACCTTGCCTAAAACAGTTTAAAAAATTCGGCCCTCCTGGGAGGGTGCCCATCACACTGGCGGCATTCCCGCGCTGTATGGCTGGGCTCAGCCTCTGTGCGAGAAAGCCGCCAGCACGAGGGTCACCCGTCGCCTCCCTCAGGCGCTGGCTGAGCTCCTTGTGGAGCGCGTGTGCGCTCGGGCCCCACGGACCAAGTGTCTCGACGCCAAAGGGGACAAAGTGATATTGGGCGCCGAGACACCTGTATTTGCCCCTCGGCCCCCTTGGCCGCCGCGCCCGCGCGACTGGCGGTCGCCGGAAGATAGGTCGCAGCCAGAGTGTCGGAACACGTAATAACATAATGTTTTAAGATAAGATAACATAATGCTCCCACTTCACTTGGCTATTCGTATTCGCTATTGGATGTTTGTCGTATTTGTCAAATACTTGACGTACATACAAATAAGACGAATATTTTGTCAAGAATACCAACCATACATGGCAATTATGACAATTACGCAATTACGAATAGCCAAGCCATCTAGTTTTAAAGATGGGTTCTAACAGAAAACGACTCGTACGCTAACAGCAGATCAAGTGTAACACTTTGGACCGTTCTTATTATCTGCGTCGTAAGATTTAAAATCGTACTGCAATTGTTACCATTGATCTACTGTTGTCCGTACTTCTAGACAGTGTGTCGCAACATTTCATCGCTTCTTCAGTTCGCATTCCTGAAACTGATTTTATAAATGGCGTCGCAACCACAGTTTTGATTTTCTATATTGAAAAGGCGTTTTCCAAGGTTTCCGAGAGTACCCTTTTGTCGATAAACAAATGGGGGCCCTCCCCGTCCTCGGATTGGCACTGACAATAATTAATTATGTTTCTCGAGTTGGATTTATTGTTATGCCTCTTCGGTTAATTGTTATTGGGAAGGTTTTGTTGTGAATTTTTTGTTTGTTAATTAAGTGGAAATTGCCAAGTATATTGCTAATTAAGTTTGTAAGTACTAAATTTCTCGTTTGCAGATTGCAAAGTGGTGTAAATTTAAATGACAATGCCAGATTCTGCCCCGCCATCAACCGCAAGTTGTACAAGATAACGAATAAATGTAAAAGTATCTCCGTTTTTTATTAAAATTATTGGTTCAAATTAAAGTTATGTACAAGTTGCGATTCGAAAAAAAAACAGTTTAATTAAAAATTCAGAAAATAGTAAGAGATTATGCAAACCTGTAATAAGTCCCCAACAAAATGATAGGTAGCTTAAATGGTCACGTAGTTTTGTAGGTGGGGCAAAGCTTCATTGATATGTGGCAATGTCATTCAAAAAATGATGACGTGCAGAAGTGTACACAACGTACTTACTTGCAATAAAGAGATACTTAATGATTCTCAGAATTTATTTTTATGCTGTATGTCATGGTTAAAATAAAAATGATGAAAAAGGAAAAGACTAAGTAGGCCAGGGCGGCTGTGATCCTAAATACGCCGCTGATGATGGCTTAAATTTAAGTCACGTTTATCGCTAAGGGTAGCTGTTTATGTTCTAAAGTAACCTGCGGTGGAATAACTCTGTTTTGGCAAGTCCTCGGGTGCAGCGACAGCCCGTCAGCTCAGCAATTTGCATATCCGAGCTGTGGGGCGCAGGGTTGGCACATACATACACTGCAGCCCAAATCAAGTGTATTATTTTGGAAACAAAAACTACCCTACCCTACGAACCGAGTCCGACACCACTGCCTATAGATTCTGCTGCGAAGCCGAGGAAACCCCCATGCATATCCTCTGTGAGCGGAGAGCACTCATTCCCAGCAGAAGCCGAGCCTTAGGGCACATAATGACACCCGAGGATATTAAGACTCTCTCACCCAGGTGCATCATACGATTCCTGAAGGACGTTGGCCTTGGGAGCCAGATGTAAGAACTCGGTACGCGGCCACAATAGACCTTTGAGGTCGCAGTGACCCTTGGGCTTGTACCAACACCCTGATATCAAATAATAATAATAAATACGTACCCTACTAACTTTTTAAAACTGTTCTGTGATTATTGCATAGTTATTTTCACATTATTAGATCGGATCACTTTATTTTCACAATGATGAACTTGAACAGGTTCGATCAATCAGTTCCTTCAGTGTTATATCACAAAAATGGCGGGAAACGACGGTGGCAAAATTATTTGATAGTTTTTATTTTAATGTCTACAGTGGTTATTTTGTGACGTTAAATTAATCAGAAAATGTTCGCGAATGACAGTATGGTGAATTTATTGGATAATTTGAGCAAGATCTGAAGTTTCAAGCTCTTATCAAGAGTCTACGAGCTCGGGAGTGAACGTGACTGTCGGGCTGCTTCGTCCAGAGTGATGACGCTACGGCGACTCCTCTAGATGAAGACAAGAAGACGCGGTTGCCCAGGGTGAAGACTCTACTGCGACTCCCCTGGAGGAAGATAGAAAACTATTATATATTGAATTTTCTGTAACATGATATTGACAAATGACGAACTGTCGAGTCCATTAATAAAATAAATAAATAATACTTACCGATATTCTTCTCTTTTCGGAAAGTGAAAGATCCTGAAGTTATTATAGTCTCTAATTCGGTTACTGCCAACCCTACGTGCCAGGGACGACAGAAGCAAATTTCATAATAATTACAAACTTAACAATTCCGCTGAAACATGGCGACAATGTTGGCACAAACTTTCTTAACATTTACTTGTATTTGGCGTGAGAATTACACGGAAAGAAGATTAGCTGTGGTTGTTAAAATAAGATGTATTATGATAAGCGTAATTTATATCAGTTTCAGTTTATTTATTCAAAAACAATTTTTACATTGTATTAGAATGCATGAAAAATATGAATTAAAAAGAAAGCAATATACCTACCTACAATAATCAATGTGAATTTACAAAATAATAATAATTGAAATACAATACAATTCATTAATTAATTCCCATGTCAACAAACATCATCCAGCATTAAATAACGTCAATCAACACTTTACATCCGTCATAGTAGGTATTCATCAAAGCTATAGTATCAAGTTTAAATACATCTCTCAGTTCTCAATTCCGGTGTATATTTTTTACAACTTTATGCAGCAATTTAGTCGTAAATAAAATAAACTTGTGGACAAACTTCGTTAGTTAATAACGCAAAGGAAAACTGAAAACCACACTACACTTTTTTCAGTTTCGCCGAGAAAGTCTGACCAAGTAATATGCATATTGCATCGCTCGTAGAGCAATAGTTTTAGAGTTCCGTATTGTGAAAAGAGACTACTATATTTTATAGCTATACTTATTATAGCGACGGTAATATAAGCCTATAATACCACAGTCAAAAACACTTTTTTAATTAAAAAACCGGCCAAGGCCGAGTCGGACTCGCGCACCGAGTAAAGTGAAGTAAAGTGAGTCGAACTCAGAGAAATAATATCCGAAGGGAGGGTATTATCGATAGTTGAATGTTTTCGAATAAATAAATAAAATCACATAAATCGACCAAATGATCGACACCCTGTATAATAAATATAATATTTCTTTTGCAGCCCCTTAGTAAGCTTATTAAGGTCGACATTATACGAAGTAACAAAGTATTATGAAAGTAATACTGCTATAAGAGTTCAAGGTAAGGGGGCTGGACAGTAATAGTTTAATTGTAAAAAAAGTAAGTAATACGTTTATTTCGCAACAGCAAGACATTTACATTATAGATCATTATAGTATTAACATTATTGCACGGAACTCTAATGTATCTGTCCCGACTCGGTCTTAGCTAGTTTTCTTATTTTCTTTTTTCATGAAAACTTGAACAGCGTCGGCAAACTCAATAGAGTGAAAACATGATTGCCGGAAACTATTTGCAATATATTTTTAATGACTTAGTAGTAGGTAGTATTTTAACGAAATTTTTATATATAATAAATTTTATTATATGTTTTTTTATTATCACTTACCACTTTTTTGCAAAAAAAAAATTTATTTTTTGGAGGATAGACAACGTAGGTATTACGTAGCAGTCGTAGCAGCTCGTAGCTATCTCGTAGCAATACTAGTGTTGTAGCTTTATCGTATAGGACTATTTATTAACATGACATTGGCAAATGACGAACAGTCGAGTCCATTAATAAAATAAATAAAATAAAATAAGCGCAGTATTTTATATTGTTCAATAGGAGCTTGGCTAGTTATTATTATCCGGGTAGTCGTATTATCCGGGGCAAACGAAGTACAGGCTTAACATTCCGGGCCACATAGTTTTAATTTTAAAAACCGGAGCGAACCCGCTAGACAAAGGCACCCCGCTACGACTGCTAGGCTGCGGTGCAAGGCATAAGCGACAGCGGAAATGTAATAACGTTATTTTAAAAGATGTTGCTGAGAGTTTTTTGGCTTATTCCACTAATCTCCGTTGACAATCCCCGTCAACGGGGATTAGTGAACTTTGTGTTCATTAATCCCCGTTAACGCCAATTGGAGCTTATAACTTAATTAATGAACGGGATTAATGAACTTTTTAGTTCATTAATCCCCATTATAAGCTCCAATTGGTGTTAACGGGGATTAATGAACAAAAAGTTCACTAATCCCCGTTGACGGGGATTGTCAACGGGGATTAGTGGAATAAGCCAGTTTTTTGCCACTTTTTCAAGCTTAACATTCACTACCATTGTCACGCTACGGTGCAAGGTAAAAGCGACAGCGGTATGAAATGATTGCTAAATATACATTTTTTTTTGTAAATTGTCCCATTTCTGGGCAAAGGTCTCCCCCCTGCTCTTCCATCCATCCCTGTCCTGAGCCTCTTCCAGCCACCCATCCCTGTATCTAATATACATATACAAACCTAAAACCGGAATGAACTTGGCGCTCGTCAAAGGCAACTGCGCCCTCAAATATATTTTTTTTATTATTAAACTTTTACACATTAAACTGTATAAAGGCGAACTTAATGCCTTGCGGCATTTTCTACCAGTTAACCTTTGGTGATGCGGAGAATGTTGAGGTGGTTTATTTAAGTAACGTTGAATTTAATAATTAAAAGTAACTCCACGACCCACGACCCATTATAGACACGAATATTGTTGTATTTGTATAAGTATTTCGACCTTATCCGCTCCGCTTATGCCCCCGCTGTCTCCCATCCCTTGCGCCACACCCAAGCCTTATTATTTCGCGTCCCCATTCCGTGATGATGTCAGGTCGTATCCCATTGTGTCACGGGTTTCAATCCGCATTTTTTTTTGTTTAACACTGAAAGCATTCCTTTGCACGGCTAGGTTTTTAGACAGACTTTCTGGACTATTTGCTACGAAATCTAGGTTTTTCGGTTTTCAGACTTTGAAAGGTTTTATAGGAATCAAGAGACTAATGACGGGTTAGGAATTTTCGTGGCATTTTTAGGGTACCGTGCCGCAAAAGGAAAAAAAGGAACCCTTATATCACTTTGTTGTCCGTCTGTCTGTCTGTTAAGACCTATATCTCAGAAACGCGTGGACGGATCAAGTTGAAATTAATACCAAATACTCAGGTCTGCAACCTCATGTAGCCGTGAAAAAATCAACCTTCAATGTCTACGCAATCAAAAGATATGGCCGTTTATGTCGCAATTTATCGCATATTTGTACTTCCCGTTGACCTAGAATCATGAAATTTGTCAAGAAGCCGAAAGAAGAAGATCTCAAGTAAAGGAAATAAATTCCGAAAACTGTATATTCGAAATTACATCACTCCTACAATCAAGACGAATCTAACAACACCTCATAATAATAATATGTTAAAATCCATCAAGCCGTTTGGGCTGCAAGGCGTGCCAAAGAATTAGACATACATACATTCGAAAAACATAACCTTCCTTCTTGCGCAGTCGGGTAACAATGGCGGTTGGTTACACGGTTATACTGTACTACTGAGGGCAGCGCTTAAAAATGACACAATCGAAAAATTCATCTATTCCCATCCGCTCCCAAGCGCCATCCACCACGTCCCCCACGTGGTGGATGGGAATTTTTTTCCCACGTGGGGGGAAAATGATTTTGTGGAAGCGGCAGTTCCCAAATCATTTTATCGGTTACATTATATTTGCTTCATAGCAACAGCTTTAAGACCTCCAACACTTTCCCGAAGTAAAAACTTCGCTTCTTAGTATTCTCTGACCACAGCCAAGTGCGATTATGCAAACGACGGACCGAAAGTTCCTAAATAATATATGAAATTATGTAAAATACGAAAACGAGGTATATTCCCGAGTTATATCACTTTTTGAATGACTTCGCCTAAGTTTTGGGATGGTTCGAGACGTGATCCCTTAGTAATCGACTGTGAATTACCCTTAAAGGTGAAAAGTACAGTTCAGAGCTTGTTAATTATAAGTACAATCGAGAACAGAGACAAGTATACAAGAGGTCTAATGTGCCTAAACAAGGTCCATAAAGAACATTGTAACATTTTAATGTTAAGTATGTGAACATCTGTATTATAACTTATGGAATGCAATAAATATATTGAGTATTGAGGCCTCAAGGCAGGTGTCACACCGCCAGCGAGTAAGCGAGTAAATCCCGGCTATTTTTTAGCAAAAAAAAACGTACAACAGATAGAACATTCCGTGTATACAAAAGAGATGCAGCGTTACTCACTCAGCGACACTCGCTCAGCGATGAACTATACAAATATGTCGCTGCGTCTCTTTTCTTTACACGGAATGTTATATCTGTTGTACGTGTCTTTCTCAAAAAATAACCGAGATTTACTCGCTTTACTCGCTGGCGGTAGAACAACGGCCTAAGGTTGAGATTTTCTCAAGGGACCTGAACGACTGGAAAAATAAGAAGCACATACAACCATATAATAATAACATTATGATACACATACAAGCAATATGTACGATGTAACACAGAGAAAGGTGTACAGTAGAGTTTTTAAGGTTGAGATTTTCTAAAAACCTACTTGACCTATTGCAAAAATTCTTTCACTGTTTGATAGATAAAAATTAAAACTATGTACTGTAAAAGAATGATTAAATCCGGTCCAGCAGTTTTTGAGAAAATCTCAACCTTATTGAGGCCCCCTGTATACGTATTTCTGTCTTCGACTGTATTTACTTAATTCTAGATACTAAATACTCATACTTATATGAGAGAGGTATTATAATAAAATACAAAATCATGTCAAGTACGAATGAATACGTACTGTTCAAAGCTCAAAGGAAAGCTAATAAGCTTAACTGCGTCGAACGGTAAATGCATCAAACGCTCGTTTAAAATCCTCTTAATAATAAGTCAAAATCGATTCAAGCCGTCCTCTTCCCTCGTATGGGGCTCACGTGTGACAAAAAAGAGATAGAACACACCTACTTTAATATGATAATCGGGAAATTCGCCACATTCGTGTGAAAGTGGGATCTTGCACAGGTGCGGATTTAGAGACAAGGGGACCCCCTCTAACTCTTAATCGGCACAATGATAAGACCATCACATTCATGGTCCAAACTAGGGGTCATGTTTTATGCACATGGTTTAGAATTCTAGGCATTTGTTACGGGTTAGCGAGAGTTTCTAATACAATATTTTACTAACTATTCTAATAAGATGTAATATATATTATACACGCAGCTCATCCTTGATATATCATTGATACTCACTTTTTGAGGACTATAGTTTTCATTAGACACCGAGTATGCTTGGTCGCGAT
The DNA here is from genome assembly GCA_963506565.1 of Tachystola acroxantha. NCBI lineage: Eukaryota > Metazoa > Arthropoda > Insecta > Lepidoptera > Oecophoridae > Tachystola > Tachystola acroxantha. Next base: position 7,931,273 of record OY735894.1, on the reverse strand, counting down.
TTGAACCAGGATGGGAAGCAATGTCAGTTAAGCACCTCCGAGCATCAGAAAGTCATTGTTAGAGACATCTGACGACAACCTAAACTTTGAACACAGATTGTGTTAACTAGACGGCTTTGGAAGTTGTCGTTTTTTTTGGGAAATGCAATATTATGAGTTCTCATATCTCTGTGTTAAACTAACAGCTTAAGTTGCATAGCTCTTTACACCCAGTCTCTGCTAGGAGCCTTGCGCAGGTCATCCCTCTATTTGGTATACAACACAAATTATTGCACCAAAAAATACAGTGTATTATTATATATAAACGGATATCACTCACTTATATTGTTGAAGTCGGCAATTAGACGTGACGGTGACGTTTCTTCGCGCACTCGAGTTTCTTCAGTGCGCGAAGAAACGTCACCGGCGACGCGGGCGTGGCGCGCTCACTTTGAAAAAGACCGTCGAAAACGGTCGAAACTGTCGGTCTAATTGCCGACTTCAACAATATAAGTGAGTGATATCCGTTTATATGTAGTAATTTGTAGTAATGGCTCTCTATAGTTTTAATTCTAAAATACAGTGTAAGTATATTGGATTTCTAAGTAAAAATAGGAGCGCATCATCTAACCGAATGTTAGACATGGTTGTCGGAATAATACTACTATTGTCCGATAGATGGAACATACCCTTTAAATATGTATAAAGCGATGAAGATTTTCGGTGGGCTCGGCGTGGCCTGTGGTGGCTCAGTTGGTAAGAGCGTGTCACGGAATGACAAGGTCGCAAGTTCAAGTCCTGCCCGTCAAGAATTTTTTCATCATGTTATAATATATTGGATTTATAAAGAAGAGTTAACAAACATACATAGATGACCCCCCGACCTCTTGATACCTAGATCCGTTCCTGTCCCCGACTGAATTTCAGGGCGTGCTGAATAAATGATGAAGTATGTCATTGCTACACATCTCGGCAATTTATACCCGAGTGCGGGCCCTGATTCCTGCTGGATTGAGATAAAATACGAATTTTTACTCTCGATTTAGCGCCGAATGTAAGTCCTTGGATCGTTTGAAATATTGGATGAAAGAAAATACTTATTTGTATAGGTTTCTTCTTTTTTAGGGTTCCGTACTTCAAGAGGAAAAATTTACTTAATCTTTACTTATATGAGTCGGTCACATTGATCTCCTATAAACAACTAGATACACAGCCTGCCTTCTAAAAATGTCCGAGCGCAAAGAAGGTCCAAACGGATGAATTCTCATTTGCTTTATTGGACATTATTTGGGCGTTAACAATGGAACCGTTTTAGTAAGACCTGTGTGTATCTAGTTGTTTATAGGAGATCAATGGTCTGTCAAGATCTTTTTCTTAGGAATAGTTTTTCTCAAGAGTGGTTTAGTGGCCAAACCCATTGTCAAAGTTGTTCATGCCTCTGCCGTGGCCGGACATTACCGTCAGAATGGCGCGGACGAGCTCCCAGGTCCTCGAGGCCTATCCTGGACTGATGTACCGCTTAAGCTAGAATTAGTGACGGAGTCTCATAATTTGTGACGCAATAGTTTAAAAGTTATAAGCCTTTGAAGGGGGCCGCGCCAACCTGACGCTTGAAAATCTGACTGATCAAAATAAAATTAATGAACCCATATGGAACAAATTTGATTGAAAAAACAGGATGTGACGCTGAAATGATGAACATGTACCCAATTTTCATGTTTCAAACATAAACAGATAAAAAGATATAAGCCTTCATAGGGGGCCGTGCAGAATCTCGCACCACCCCCCCTGGATCTCGAGAACCAGACAAGCTACACAACAGCGGATTGTATGGGGACATAATGCCGCAGAACGGTGAATTCGTGACGGAAGAACCGACTTTTAAACCGCAATAGTTCAAAAGTTATAACCATAAGAACTTTTCGGACCGTCAGGATGGCGCGGCCCCTTACAAACGCTAATAACTCGGTAAATATATCATCACGGATGACGTGACTACCATCAATATTTCGGCATTCAGCGGCTCTAATTTGTGACACAAGGTCCGGGGCTCCAAGTTTAATATTTGCTGAGAAAACAAAAAACAAATTCCTATGGAGGAAGTCGATAGGGCGACAATGTTACTGAGTTTTATCGGACTTGTACTTAGTATATGTATAACAGGATGACATAATCGTATATAAGTAATTATCAATTAAAAAGTTATTAGCAATACTTTTTTTTTTTTTAATTAAAATAGGTAAATGTTACGTTATTATTATGTTTATTATGTGTATGCTGTATATGCTAGATTGTAGAAATCGTTATGTCATCATGTTTGACATAGTCTTAGTATAAGTCCGGTAAAACTCAGTAACATTGTCACCCTATCGACTTCCTCCATAGGAATTTGTTTTTTTGTTTTCTCAGCAAATATTAAACTTGGAGCCCCGGACCTTGCGTCACAAATTAGAGCCGCTGAATGCCGAAATATTGATGGTAGTCACGTCATCCGTGATGATATATTTACCGAGTTATTAGCGTTTGTAAGGGGCCGCGCCATCCTGACGGTCCGAAAAGTTCTTATGGTTATAACTTTTGAACTATTGCGGTTTAAATGTCGGTTCTTCCGTCACGAATTCAGCGTTCTGCGGCATTATGTCCCCATACAATCCGCTGTTGTGTAGCTTGTCTGGTTCTCGAGATCCAGGGGGGGTGGTGCGAGATTCTGCACGGCCCCCTATGAAGGCTTATATCTTTTTATCTGTTTATGTTTGAAACATGAAAATTGGGTACATGTTCATCATTTCAGCGTCACATCCTGTTTTTTCAATCAAATTTGTTCCATATGGGTTCATTAATTTTATTTTGATCAGTCAGATTTTCAAGCGTCAGGTTGGCGCGGCCCCCTTCAAAGGCTTATAACTTTTAAACTATTGCGTCACAAATTATGAGACTCCGTCACTAATTCCAGCTTAAGCGGTACATCAGTCCAGGATAGGCCTCGAGGACCTGGGAGCTCGTCCGCGCCATTCTGACGGTAATCGATTGACTGGTGCCGAGCGACAGCGACCGGGACCAACTGATTAACGTGCCCCACGAGGCACGGAGGGGCTCTGGTGAAAGTGTCACTAGCGGTCACCCAGCCAGGCCTTTTTTTCGGGGTGAAAATCATCTAGATATCATGATACCTCCTTGCCACGGGGAGGCGAGGAAGGTTATGTCGGACTCTTACCGACTAAACACCCCTTGGTGTTCCGTCTCGCCGCCCTATGGCGGAGTCACGGGGAGACTTGCGAATTACTTCCGCGACTCGACCCAGCCAGGCCTCGCCCAACGTTGCTTAACCTTCGTTATAAGATCGTTTTCAACGAATACTGGACTACGAGCACATCATAGGCCTCTGTTATAGGTTATAAATACATATACAATTTCCGATTCCTAATAGTTTATTATAAGTAAACTAGGTGTTGCATGGTGCGCGGGCCGCGCGCGGCCCGCGAGACGGCTTTGTTTTCGTGTTGTAGGCGCCGCAACTAAAGAAACATTATCCGGATTGTTCGCTGTGCAAATGATTCGCGCAAGCCCATCCACTAATTATATCTAGCACCGCCCGAAAGTTACAAGTTCAAAACTTTCATAGAGTCAATTATTTCGAAAAGAGTTCATGTAAAATTGGTTATGGTTGTGTTTTATAAAGCAAGCAACGCTCGAAATGACCGTATGCCAGAAACTTATTCAAAGTTTTCATAAGCCAAACGTTGCTAGCTGTACACAATTTCCATACCTTTGTTCATAACTCGAAAAGCATGGGCATCTTTCAGCCTTTGGTGGCGTGGGGACGCTTCGGGCTTCGCCCTACGCGGAGCTCGGCCTATGGCCTCGCAATAGTTACTTGGAAAGAAGAGAGTGGTTTCTGGTCGGTAAGGGGACGCTTCGGGCTTCGCCCTACGCGGAGCTCGGCCTACGGCCTCGCAAAAGTTACTTGGAAGGTGGGGAGTTGTTTCTGCTCGGTAAGGAGACGCTTCGGGCTTTGCCCTACGCGGAGCTCGGCCTACGGCCTCGCGGTCCGGCTCGGCCTGCGGCCTCGCAAAATTTACTTGTAAGGTGGGGAGTTGTTTCTGCTCGGTAAGGGGACGCTTCGGGCTTCGCCCTACGCGGAGCTCGGCCTTCTGCCTCGCAAAATTTACTTGGAAGGTGGGGAGTTGTTTCTGCTCAGTAAGGGGACGCTTCGGGCTTCGCCCTACGCGGAGCTCGGCCTTCGGCCTCGCCGGGGGGCAAAAGTTACTTGGAGGGTGGGGAGTTGTTTCTGTTCGGCAAGGGGACGCTTCGGGCTTCGCCCTACGCGGAGCTCGGCCTTCGGCCTCGCAAAATTTACTTGGAAGGTGGGGAGTTGTTTCTGTTCGGCAAGGGGACGCTTCGGGCTTCGCACTACGCGGAGATCGCCCTTCGGCCTCGCCGGGGGGCAAAAGTTACTTGGAGGGTGGGGAGTTGTTTCTGTTTGGCAAGGGGACGCTTCGGGCTTCGCCCTACGCGGAGCTCGGCCTTCGGCCTCGCAAAATTTACTTGGAAGGTGGGGAGTTGTTTCTGCTCAGTAAGGGGACGCTTCGGGCTTCGCCCTACGTATAGCTCGGCCTTCGGCCTCGCAAAATTTACTTGGAAGGTGGGGAGTTGTTTCTGCTCGGTGAGGGACGCTTCGGGCTTCGCCCTACGCGGAGCTCGGCCTACGGCCTCGCAAAAGTTACTTGGGAGGGTGGGGAGTTGTTTCTGTTCGGCAAGGGGACGCTTCGGGCTTCGCCCTACGCGGAGTTCGGCCTGCGGCCTCGCAAAAGTTACTTGAAAGGTGGGGAGTTGTTTCTGTTTGGCAAGGGGACGCTTCGGGCTTCGCCCTACGCGGAGCTCGCCCTTCGGCCTCGCAAAATTTACTTGGAAGGTGGGGAGTTGTTTCTGCTCGGTAAGGGGACGCTTCGGGCTTCGCCCTACGCGGAGCTCGGCCTTCGGCCTCGCAAAATTTACTTGGAAGGTGGGGAGTTGTTTCTGCTCGGTGAGGGGACGCTTCGGGCTTCGCCCTACGCGGAGCTCGGCCTACGGCCTCGCAAAAGTTACTTGGAGGGTGGGGAGTTGTTTCTGTTCGGCAAGGGGACGCTTCGGGCTTCGCCCTACGACCGAACCGCCGTACCCACCGCGTCCCCACCTTCCAAGTAAATTTTTCCGAGGCCGAAGGCCGAGCTCCGCGTAGGGCGAAGCGTCCCCTTGCCGAACAGAACTCCCCATCGTTCAAGTAATTTTTGCGAGGCCGCAGGCCGAGCTCCGCGTAGGGCGAAGCCCGAAGCGTCCCCTTACCGAGCAGAAACCACTCCCCATCTTCCAAGTAACTTTTGCGAGGCCGTAGGCCGAGCTCCGCGTAGGGCGAAGCCCGAAGCGTCCCCTTACCGAGCAGAAACCACTCCCCACCTTCCAAGTAAATTTTGCGAGGCCGAAGGCCGAGCTCCGCGTAGGGCGAAGCCCGAAGCGTTACCTTACCGAGCAGACAACTCCTCACCTTCCAAGTAAATTTTGCGAGGCCGAAGGCCGAGCTCCGCGTAGGGCGAAGCCAGAAGCGTCCCCTTACCGAGCAAATACAACTCCCCACCTACCAAGTAAATTTTGCGAGGCCGAAGGCCTAGCTCCGCGTAGGGCGAAGCCCGAAGCGTCCCCTTGCTGAACAGAAACAACTCCCCATCTTTCAAGTAATTTTTGCGAGGCCGCAGGCCGAGCTCCGCGTAGGGCGAAGCCCGAAGCGTCCCCTTACCGAGCAGAAACCACTCTCTTCCATCCAAGTAACTTTTGCGAGGCCGTAGGCCGAGCTCCGCGTAGGGCGAAGCCCGAAGCGTCCCCTTACCGAGCAGAAACAACTCCCCACCTACCAAGTAAATTTTGCGAGGCCGAAGGCCGAGCTCCGCGTAGGGCGAAGCCCGAAGCGTCCCCTTGCCGAACAGAAACAACTCCCCACCTTCCAAGTAAATTTTGCGAGGCCGCAGGCCGAACTCCGCGTAGGGCGAAGCCCGAAGCGTCCCCTTACCGAGCAGAAACCACTCTCTTCCTTCCAAGTAACTTTTGCCCCCCGGCGAGGCCGAAGGCCGAGCTCCGCGTAGGGCGAAGCCCGAAGCGTCCCTTTGCCGAACAGAAACAACTCTCCACCCTCCAAGTAACTTTTGCGAGGCCGTAGGCCAAGCTCCGCGTAGGGCGAAGCCCGAAGCGTCCCCTTACCGAGCAGAAACAACTCCCCACCTTCCAAGTAAATTTTGCGAGGCCGCACGCCGAGCTCCGCGTAGGGCGAAGCCCGAAGCGTCCCCTTGCCGAACAGAAACAACTAACCACCCTCCAAGTAAATTTTGCGAGGCCGCAGGTCGAGCTCCGCGTAGGGCGAAGCCCGAAGCGTCCCCTTACCGAGCAGAAACAACTCCCCACCTACCAAGTAAATTTTGCGAGGCCGAAGGCCGAGCTCCGCGTAGGGCGAAGCCCGAAGCGTCCCCTTGCCGAACAGAAACAACTCCCCACCTTCCAAGTAAATTTTGCGAGGCCGCAGGCCGAACTCCGCGTAGGGCGAAGCCCGAAGCGTCCCCTTACCGAGCAGAAACCACTCTCTTCCTTCCAAGTAACTTTTGCCCCCCGGCGAGGCCGAAGGCCGAGCTCCGCGTAGGGCGAAGCCCGAAGCGTCCCTTTGCCGAACAGAAACAACTCTCCACCCTCCAAGTAACTTTTGCGAGGCCGTAGGCCAAGCTCCGCGTAGGGCGAAGCCCGAAGCGTCCCCTTACCGAGCAGAAACAACTCCCCACCTTCCAAGTAAATTTTGCGAGGCCGCACGCCGAGCTCCGCGTAGGGCGAAGCCCGAAGCGTCCCCTTGCCGAACAGAAACAACTAACCACCCTCCAAGTAAATTTTGCGAGGCCGCAGGTCGAGCTCCGCGTAGGGCGAAGCCCGAAGCGTCCCCTTACCGAGCAGAAACCACTCTCTTCCTTCCAAGTAACTTTTGCCCCCCGGCGAGGCCGAAGGCCGAGCTCCGCGTAGGGCGAAGCACGAAGCGTCCCCTTGCCGAACAGAAACAACTCTCCACCCTCCAAGTAACTTTTGCGAGGCCGTAGGCCGAGCTCCGCGTAGGGCGAAGCCCGAAGCGTCCCCTTACCGAGCAGAAACAACTCCCCACCTTCCAAGTAAATTTTGCGAGGCCGCAGGCCGAGCCGGACCGCGAGGCCGTAGGCCGAGCTCCGCGTAGGGCAAAGCCCGAAGCGTCTCCTTACCGAGCGGAAAAAACTCCCCACCTTCCAAGTAACTTTTGCGAGGCCGTAGGCCGAGCTCCGCGTAGGGCGAAGCCCGAAGCGTCCCATTACCGAACAGAAACAACTCCCCACCTTACAAGTAACTTTTGCGAGGCCGAAGGCCGAGCCGGACCGCGAGGCCGTAGGCCGAGCTCCGCGTAGGGCGAAGCCCGAAGCGTCCCCTTACCGACCAGAAACCACTCTCTTCTTTCCAAGTAACTATTGCGAGGCCATAGGCCGAGCTCCGCGTAGGGCGAAGCCCGAAGCGTCCCCACGCCACCAAAGATGAAGTGAAAGACGCCCATGCTTTTCGAGTTATGATCAAAGGTATGGAAATTGTGTACAGCTAGCAACGTTTGGCTTATGAAAACTTTGAATGAGTTTCTGGCATACGGTCATATCGAGCGTTGCTTGCTTTATAAAACACAACCATAACCAATTTTACATGAACTCTTTTCGAAATAAATGACTATCAAAGTTTTGAACTTGCAACTTTCGGGCGGTGCTTGATATAATTAGTGGATGGGCTTGCGCGAATTATTTGCACAGCCAACAATCCGGAAAATGTTTCTTTACTTGCGGCGCCTACAACACGAAAACAAAGCCGTCTACCGCACGCTAGTAATCATTTCGTTTCGTATAGGAAAATGTATGAGGAAACTGTAACTTTTTGGAGAAGTCAATATTCTGGCCGCCATTTTGTATTTTAAAATATGTTAAACTTTATAATTAATGTACAGGATAGCATCTAACATGTGGCATTTAAACCGTTACGATAGCCCAAAATTTCTTTAACAAAGTTAGCGCCCAAACATGACTCTGACCAAAACTTTCATGCCCCATAACTTCCAGTGTTGCCAGGCGATTGAGATGAAAATGGTCAAATGTCATTTGGGTGAGGTGCCTTCATCGAACTGCATACCCAAATTTGGTTAAAAAGCGCTATTTCCATTTTCCCCATTTTTGGGCTTTGGAGGGTAAATTACCCTAAAAGTTGGGAAACTTTTTTTTTATTGCAACACCATTCATCGAGACCTACAATTGTCCCATACAAGACATTCCACTAAAATGTTGCCATTCACCCGAAAAATGAGATTGAAAATCTTGCCAAATTCTAATGAAAATATTATGGTTGACAGCTCGTCCGCCATTTTGTTTTTCCAAAAATTGACAATTTTCTGGTATACTACATCATATGTGCTACGAAGTGGAATTGGTTGGATATTCCTCATGCGCTCGTGCTAGGCCAGCTAATTCGTCAAAGTTTGGTCTGAAATGTCCAAATTTTCAATCGGATATATTTCCGCCGCCATTTTGTTTTCCTTTTGTTTTTCAATTTTATCACAAATTAGGCGGATCATGTGACACGTGTTCCAAATTTGAACGAAATCGGTTGGAAATTGGCGGAGATGGCATCACTTGACCCGCCGCCATCTTGTTTTTTTCACTTCCCTATAGTTTTTCTCTGGTCACATCACTAAACTATACAACTCCCCCCTACATCACTTTCACCTAGCGCGACATTTCTTTAACAAAGTTAGCTCCCAAACATTACTCTTACCAAAACTTTCATGTCCCATAACTTCCAGTGTTGCCAGGCGATTGAGATGAAAATGGTCAAATATCATTTGGGTGAGGTGCCTTCATCGAACTACATGCCCAAATTTTGTTGAAAAGCGCTATTTCCATTTTCCCCATTTTTGGGCTCTGGAGGGTAAATTACCCTAAAAGTTGGGAAACTTTTTTTTTATTGCAACACTATTCGTCGAGACCTACAATTGTCCCATACAAGACATTCCACTAAAATGTTGCCATTCACCCGAAAAATGAGATTGAAAATCTTGCCAAATTCTAATGAAAATATTATGGTTGACAGCTCGTCCGCCATTTTGTTTTTCCAAAAATTGACAATTTTCTGGTATACTACATCATATGTGCTACGAAGTGGAATTGGTTGGATATTCCTCATGCGCTCGTGCTAGGCCAGCTAATTCGTCAAAGTTTGGTCTGAAATGTCCAAATTTTCAATCGGCTATATTTCCGCCGCCATTTTGTTTTTCTTTTGTTTTGCAATTTCATCACAAAGTAGGCGGACCATGTGACACGCGTTCCAAATTTGAACGAAATCGGTTGGAAAATGGCGGAGATGGCATCACGTGACCCGCCGCCATCTTGTTTTTTTCACTTCCCTATAGTTTTCCTCTGGTCCAATCACTAAACTATACAACTCCTCCCTACATCACTTTCACCTCCGGGAACTCCTTCAGACTAAACGGGCGCGTCAATCAGTGAGTCAGTGAGTCAGTGAGTCAGTCAGTGAGTGGTAGTCGAGCTATATATATTTGTAATATATTGTTTATAGTTTTGCACGTTAACATTTTAATATTATTTATTTACACCACTTTGCAAGCTCATATAATCTCTCACAAATGTGATTGAGAGCCCGGAAAGTGCTATAATTTTTGTAACCTTTTTTTCACTGAAATAAACAGTTTGAATTTTTTTTTTTAAAGAAATGGTGCCAACCCTGAGGAGCAAAATTGGCTAAAAGTCAATGATTTTAAATATTTATAAAAGATAATTGAGAGAGCTCGGTGGCTCAATGGTTCGGTCAATGGACTTCTGATACGGAGCCAGGGCAGCCATGTACCAATGGGTTATCCTCGGTTTTTTTTTCGAAGGAAAAACTTACGTACATTTACCGAGAGCTTTCAAAAACGGTGAAGGAAAACATCGTGATGAAACCTGCATGCCATAGAAGAAGAAAAAATCTAAGGGATGTGAAATCCGCCAATCCGCAGTGGGCCCGCGTGGTGGATCACGGCCCCAGCTCCCTCGATGTAAGGGAAGGTCTGTGCCCGAGTAGTGGGGCAATATAAATAGACTGATGATGATAAGAGATAATTTATTTATCCATAGTCTCAAGCACCTTTTTATTACAGCGAACGGAAAAAAATCCCAGAAATAAATATCATGTTGATACGAGTAATTTGTATTTTATATTAACTCCAATGCAAATATACGTCAAACAAGCCGCTCCCCACAGAAGCTCAAATATGACAGAGCACCGTCATTGTGACATGAATATTCCATGAGAGCCCAGGGACACGCGATGTGTCTCATAGGGACATTGGGGCTACTTAGGAAACGAGGATATAGAAATACTACTATATACCTCGGAAGAGTTCGGTGGCTCAGTGGTTGGGTCAATGGACTTGCGATACGGAGGTCCCAGGTTCGATTCCCAGCCAGGGCAGCCATGTACCAATGAGTTATCCTCGGTTTTTTCGATGGAAAAACTTACGTACACTTACCGAGTGCTCTCAAAACGGTGAAGGAAAACATCGTGATGAAACCTGCATGCCGTAGAAGAAGAAAAAATTCTAAGGCATGTGAAATCCGCCAACCCGCACTGGGCCCGCGTGGTGGATCTTGGTCCCAGGCCCCTAGATGTAAGGGAAGGTCTGTGCCCGAGCAGTGGGGCAATATAAATAGACTGATGATGATGACTATATACCTAATCAGGTGTTTAAAAAAAACTCTCAAGCAACTGACACTGTTTCTCTTTCTCATTATTGTAGAAAGAAGGTATATTATTATTATAGATTATTTAGTGTATTCCCATGAATGGAATGAGATGGGAGGGTGGAGGGATGGGAAAAAAATTCCCATCCTCCCCCACGTGGGAGGGCGCTTGGGGGCGGATGCGAATACACCGATTATTTTAAGTACTAACATAGTTTTAATCTTTTATTGCATACACAATATGGACACTCACGTCTGAATTAATATTTTTTAAATTAAATTACAATACCAACCTGTTTCTCTTTCTCATTATTGCAGAAGGAATAAGGTCCATTATAGTCTGTCTCTATGGCAGTAAAACGTACTAATACCCCTATCTTTGTCCGCAGCGCGTGGGATGCGACCTTCGCGTGGGTTCCACCCGTCGCGTGGATGAGTGCGGCGTGTGCGGCGGGGACGGCTCCTCGTGCTCGCGACCCCGGTACCACTGGCTGGCCACGCCGGGCTCGCTGTGCTCGGCTACGTGTGGCGGAGGTGAGTGCGTGGGGGGTTTGCACGTGGGTACCACCCGGAGCTAGTTGCCGCGCTTCGTCCATTCAAAACATACAGAAACTGACAAGTGGACCCCAATGCCTCAAAGTTAGTACATTAGGTATCACAGGCTGGCATCACAGGCTATTTACACCATAGACCTGTAACAGGAGGGCGCCCGTGTCTGCCCGCACATGAGCGCAACATTGCTTCGCGACACGTGGAACCTAGAGATATTATCGACTTGGACGCATCTCTTTAATACGGCACTCCTGTCTCCCGCTTCGTCTCTATGCGCTCATCGTTGACAGAATTTTTCGCTTGCAGTACCGATTTCATGTCTATGGGGTAAGTGGTCTGTGGGGTGGGTGGGTGGCATCCTTGCACCGCTACCATCACCGAACTCGCCCGCTATATGCGGGGGTGCGGTATTTACGTTCAGTACGAGGCGGAGAGTGGCGTTTCTTCGCACTAGCACTCACGAAAGCCGCGAAACAGGGGCCGCAATATTTACCTACATCTAAACCGAAATCCAAATCAATCGTCTTATTTTGAAAACAAAAACTACCCTACCATATTTTGAGCTGTTCTATTGCATAGTTATTTTCACATTATTAGATCGGATCACTTTATTTTCACAATGATGAACAGCCCATTACCAGAACAGCAAGATTACCGTTCTCAAAACGATGAATTTATACCATGTCATGGCGCGCCAAACAGAGACGCCGCTACACCAATGCCATAGCACTGTCCCTTTCACGGCCGCTGTGACATGCTATGATTTGATCGTTTTGAGAACCGTAATAGCCCTACTGGTTTGATCAATCAGTTCCTTCAGTGATACATCACAATAGGTAATAAGACGATCATATTTGTTTACAAAATAAGACACTTGATTTGGGCTGCTGTATATTTATACTTTATATCCATCCACACTCGCGTTTCGCAGATTTTGCGGCGCGAGCGTAGAGCGCCCATAAAACTCTAGACTCTAGACAGACGGACTGCATTTCAACTGTACTACGACTGCAATGCAATAGTACGACTGCAATAAAACTGCAGACGTCGGAGTGCAGTTGAAATGTCCGTCTGTCAAGAGCCTAAGTGTGAAGGTCATCTCTGAATATTGGCCTAAGCCGAGTTCCCTAAGGGCACAATGTTAGTGCTGAGATTCTAACACAATGAGAATATCTTTGGTGTTCACCGAAGCGTGGCTATCTCGTGCAGTCACAGGACATTAGTCACAGGCTTCGGAGAAAAACTGACTCGTGGATGGGCTAATGATTGATTCGATTACCCGACACTAGAAGATGGGTAATGTTTTTCCGGTGTACACGGAAAGAACAGATTAACTGCGGTTGTTAAATTCAAATTCAAACGATTTTTTGCAGTCACAAAGACCATGAGTGTTAGTAAGTACTTAAATCTATGTTAGTGTTTACACGAGGTGTATGACATGCGACTTAGGTCCGGCTCCGAGACCCCGGGATATGTCAGTGTACCCAGTGTCTCAGAGGACGTCCCTGATGCGCCGGGTTCGCGGCGCGGCGCATCAGGGACGCGACTCTTTTGCGTATGATGGCATGGAATCCATCCACGGAGGCTTCGCCTACTTATACTCGCCTTAATATTCGCCACTGCAATTAAACTATAGTGTTTTGCTGTTTTTGCTATTAGTCCTCCTAGCTAGTTTGATCGGTTACTGTTTACAAATATTTGAGAAATTTATAAGGCCGTAGTTGTTTCAGTTAGACATCAATAGCTAAATTTATATGCTACTGGCAACCCTTTTTTCAGGTATGTCGCACCCCCTGTGTGCTGCGTCGATTTTTACTAGCCGTCAATGTCAGATTTTTGACGAAAATTAGTATAAAAATTTCGTTTGCGCAGACTTTGACAGGACAAAAAAGGGCAGCCGGCTAGCCTCCTGTTCTTGTCGCCTGAATGGCTTGATGGATTTTGGTATAAGAAAATTATTTATCGATCCAATAACGTATTTGGCTCAACTTTTTTCATTGCATCAATCAATTCGCATACCCAGACACGCTGAAGAGAATGACCGAAGATATTAAGGCTTCGTATGCGTGTATTTTCAGTTTTTCTGCGAAAGCTACGGCACTAAGTTACTACTAAAAATAAACGTCTGAAAAAATATATATAGCAATCTTGGGGTATCTATTTAGAGACTGATGAAGCTGAGCTTGTTTTAAAAAATCTGATGTAATTCAGAAAATAGTAAGAAATCGAAGCGAATTATTCATTGTCTTTGTTATCATTTTCTACTACTCTCGCAACTCCTACTGATTATGATTATAAGTCCCCAACAAAATGATATATGTGCTTCAATGGCACGTAGGTGACCAAAGGTGGGGCAAAGCTCCATTCAAATGTGGCAATGTCATTTCTATTTTTTAATGATATTAAAAAAACATTTCAATTTTCGACACTTGTCAAGTTTTGTTCTTTTCAGTGTAGGCATCGTAATACTTACCTTGGCGAAAAGGGTTCCAATTCCACTCGGCAATAAAAATGCAATTAACTGGAGTTGTATCTGAGAATTAGTTGAAATGGGACAATATTTTACTTTTAATTAGCGACAAATTAGTTTTCGGCGTCTTCGAGATATCAAGAAGCTTTTAAAGTTAAATTTGCGTTAGTCATTGGAGGGAATTAAATTTCAGCTGTTGATGTTATAACGAAATAAATGTTCGACCGAGTTCTTTTTGTTAATGTTGATAGGTAATACAAATTAGAACTACCGCGACACAGGTGTAACCTAGTGCGGAGTTCATTAGTAAAAATATACTGTAAATGTAAATTTCTAGTAAATAAATTATTTTGTATTTGTTTGTCAAAGTCAAAAGTCAAATTATCTATTTGCTATAATATGGTACATACAATGGATCTTAAATATACTCAACCAGCATATTCTGCCACAAGGACGGCGTGCAAATATTTCTATAGAATAAAAGTATAACTTTTATAGATAGGTACAAAAATAATTTATATTTTAATTTTAACTGTATTAGCTTATTTCTTTTATGTAATTCCTTTTTTTTTATAAATAATATTTATCTTATCATATAATATTTGCTTTAGCGATTCCAGATTGCGTTTTAGTCGCTGGGTCCTTTTTAAATTCAAAACGATGCACATTCATTCCGTGATTTGTAAGTTATAATCTAATTCTTATTCATAAACCTAGTTAGTTCCTTTAAATCGTGTTGCTATCCCTTTCACACTTCGTTAAAAGGGACAGGGTGGCTAAACGGTGGCGTAATTTTAAATCACGTTTATGAATAACAGCCTAAAAGTATTGGCATGGGCGTACCCCCCCCCCCCCGGGTAATGTGGACGTCCCTACTAAGTATCTTATCTAGTAGGTACTTTTATCGATAAAAATTAAGAAAACGAATTTTTTGCCATTTGTTTGCAATACAATATTTTTACACCTAAAAATTACGCGGCGCGTTCGTTCTTTCTATAAGCACATAGGTAGCTTATAAAAAATCTGATCCCCCCCCCCCCCCTTCCAAGAACCTGGGTACGCCCATGAGTATATGTGTAACCAAATTCGAGTCGTAATTTTTTTATGAGGTATGACGATGGTGGAAGCATTCCATGTATGACTAACTGGGAATCGATCCTAGGCCCTCCGTATCGCAAGTCCATTGACCCAAGCACTGTGACCGCCATTCCTCCCTAAAACATACAAATTCACAGTATAATGAATCTAATAAATGTACAGTCGTCAACTCGTACAATACACCACCACCGATACAATATACAGTAACATTGTTAATTGCGAGCGCCGGGCGGCTGTGTAATTTATATCTCCGAAATCCGCCATTAGTTGAAGCCTACCGATAAATCAGTGGAGAAATTCCTTTTGTCTCTCCTCCAAGCAACAGTTCCTTGGGAAACTGTTGGGTGATGCAGCTTTGCGATTTTTAATCGCTTTACACTTTACACATCCCTCAGTTTTCACGGCATGCCTAAGGTCAGCTTGTAGAAACTACCATAATTTTAAATGTGAAAATAAATAAATATTATGGATATAAACTATAATGGGCCATTTGTGTCAAGCTCAAGCTCAGCCCCCATGCTTGACAGCTGGTGTCATAGCCTATCGCTGATCTTTGTGAGTTAACATTTTGACAGGCAATTGCAAGGTAAATGATAAAAAATCACACACACAAGAATCCGTATGTGTAAGGTTACTTACTACGCTGCCTCTGTGATACAAGTGGCTCAGTGTGTAGTTTTAAAACACTGGGTAAATGAACATAGGTTATCTCGAAAAACCAAGATCAACTTATTGGTACGTACAACACCAGATCAATGGTAACACTTACAGTACGAATTTAACTCTTATGACGGTCCAAAATTTTACACTTGATCTGCTGTTAGCTGTACAATGTACATGGCCGACCTGGGGGTTCTAGGCCGGACTTCCGTAACGGAAATCCAGTGTCCTAACCATAGCGTTCTTTAATGCGATTAAAATATGAGCAAATGCGACTATAAAATCGTTCGTTTGCACAACTCATCACCCGGGCAAATTTTGCTCGGTCGATTCTAATTAAGAACCCTTGAAAGATGAATACCCTGATAAGAATTAGCACTTGGATTGCGCCGAAGTAATTTGCTTGATGGCGATTGTACCTATTACAATAGGTCACCGTTGATTGAAGCGGGCGGGGTCACTTAATGTCATAGGCATAGGGGCGGGTATCCTGTGATTAACATTTGTAGGGAATGTCACTTCAGAATCTCCTTTGGGCGTAATGCGGAGATTACGAGTAATTTGGACTAATAAGGGTAGAAACTATTTTAAACGATTTTATTGGATGAAAGGAGGGTCCAGTGTGGCCAGACCTACGGAAAAATCCGTAGACCAACGGATCGACGATTTTAGACCTTTTCTTTTAAATCTGGGTTTTTAATGGAAAACTATGCTATAAACTACATTATTGTTAATTTATATTGTTATAAGTACCTAGTTATTTACAAAAATTGCAATTTTTAAAATATTGAGAGACATTAATATTGTCACGTTGTCTTCAATATGAATTCAATTTCTACTCAAATGAACGGATATACGGAAATCAATGGCTAAGAATTGCTACCAAGCCCCATAAAAATACAACTAAGCTCTTCGGACTCGCGCACCGAGGCTTCCGTGCAACGCAACTTTGCTCTTCAGAAAATCTTATCTTAACACTAATGAGACCTCCTGTACAGATATCTCTGTCTTCGTGGAATTTACACGAAAAACTTACCCTCCCTCTTTTGTCAGTCTGCGTCGATGGTAGAGTCTGGCTAACGAAAGAGTGTTTTTTCTATCTGGTTTTGGTGATACCAGTATAAAAATATTTCTCAGTGTAATGAGGGGTTTTCAAAATGACAGTTCTAAGGAAAAAAACAAGCTTTTTAAATTGATAATAGATGGCGTTGCACCGAAGTGCGATATCATCTTAAAAAAAACACAGCACCATGAAAAAAAAATTCAATGTCAGTTGATTAATTTATTATCATTGGTTTGTTTGTGTAATTTAAATAATACAGTACAAATTAATGAAATACGAAAAGCCCAAGTTACAAGCAATAACAACGCATTTAATATTGACATCAGACCAGTCAGTGCCATCTACCGGGGCTAGCGGTACTTTCTTTCTTTTTTTAAATGTAACCTTGAAACCCCCTCATTTCATTCATCTTTGTTGCAAAAAAGAATCTGCCCCCGAACACAATTATTAAGTACAAAGCGTTGTATCTCGAACCCTTTAACCGACAAAGGGCTCTGACAGACCCCATTTATCATGGCGGCCCGACACCTAATTAACAATTGAAACGTCTGAGGTCCGAGGGAAGACTTGGGTCACGGATAGGGTTACCAGATTTAAAAAGTTCTGAGAAAAAGCCCGATTTTCATGAATGAAGCTTTTTTTAAATAAATAAAAAACTGTCAAGCGTTATTGAGCACAAGAGATGGAGTTAGCTATAAGCCGGCTATAGCTAACGCACGGCTAACGCCAAATTCTTTATTTATTTATTTTATTAATGGACTCGACAGTTCGTCATTTGCCAATGTCATGTTACAGAAAATTCAATGTATAATAGTCTTCTATCTTCCTCCAGGGGAGTCGCAGTAGCGTCATCACCCTGGGTAGCCGCGTCTTCTTGTCTTCATCCACAGGAGACGCCGTAGCGTCAATCACTGTGGACGAAGCAGCTCGACAGTCACGTTCACTCCCGAGCTCGTAGTGGGAATCTTGACCATGGCGCCAAACTTCAGATCCTGCTCGAATTCTCCAATAACTTCACCATACCGTCATTCGCGAACATTTTCTGATTAATTTAACGTGATATTAAACACAAAATAGTCCCTGTAGACATTAAAAGGAAAATTATCAAATAATTTCGCAACCGTCGTTCGAACCCGTAATTTCGAACCCGCCAAATTCTTTTCACGTGTCAAAAACAATGTCATTGTTTTTTTTAAATATTCAAAGTCAAAGTCAAAATATTTATTTGCTAGAATATGGTCCATACAATGGATCTTAAATATACTCAACCAGCATATTGTGCCACAAGGAAACCAAAACAAAAAAATTAATAATTATATCTAAACTAAAACTAAACCTATCTAAAAAGCAAACTTACTACTTATAGTTCTCGTTCGACCGTCAAATAGATAGATCTGTTAAAATTTCGTCCGCTGTTTTTATCCTATATTTCAGTAAAAAACATCAATTCAGGATTGAAATTTAGTTTAATTTGTGCACAAGATTTGGGTGAATATAGTGCTACGCATTGTTTTAGCAGAATAAACAGCTAAGTAGATAATATTAAGATATTAATATCATAAACAATCAGTTAACTTGAAAAATAAGAACTATCTCGGAGAAACGCGTAAGCGCCGCATACTGCATGGCGCTTATGACCCTTTAGCCGCGACAACGGCATCGCTTGCATTGATTCTACGAGTAAGCGATATAGCGCCTTCACATAATCTCAAATTAGACGATAGCAAAACTAAAGCCGCTTAAAGCGCTGATGAACTCCAGACATTTCGGTTTTTGTAGAACTAGAAATACATAATTATTTTGGAAGTGTGTCATTTCATTATATTTGATTACACTAATGGCTACAAAGATGAAAACTTGTGATGATTGCAGAAATAAATGTAAAAGAAATGATTATATTTTATGCAGTATTTGCAATAAAACTTTATGTATAGACGGTTGCTCTAATGTATCCCGACAGCGTTACACTTTGATGGATTTAGGTAAAAAGGCAAAATGGAAGTGTACGAAGTGTAATAAGAGAACCAGCACGCCGATAAACATAAGAAATGCAAAATATGCTTTGGACAATGAGAGAGAACTTTCCTCAAAACTACCAAATTTAACGACATCTGTAATGGTTAAGGAGGTAACAGCACCTGTCGCGACTACTGAAGTTATGGAGAACAACTCGATTTCAGCTGCTAATTTCTGTACGATTGAGACCGGAGGCTCCTCTGGCACTGACTACTGTGTGGACAGCGGATGCCCTGACAAACAATTATACATAGGGTCGCCTACAATATCTGATAATGTCACACGACGTAATAAAAAGGAAACTGTGATTGTAAATGTCTCGACCAAAAACTCGTTTGACACGTTATCGTCTACTCTGGAAACAGATGGCGAGGAGGAATATAATAGGCCATCCCTTGGCCATGGGAAAAGTTGTCCGGAGTTGAACAACCTACTTATTATTAGTGAACTAGAAAACCTCAGAGAAAAGGTATCGACACTGACGCTGCAACTTGAAACAGCTGAAAACGAAATAGAGAACTTGTTATTTAAAGAGTACAAATTAAAAGATGAATTAACTAAATATAAAAATAAATATGACAGAGTTACGAAGTTATGCCTAGCACCTAGAAATAAAAATAAGAAAAGGCAAAACATGACTATGCCTAATCTTAATCTGTCACCTGAAAAGGAACACTTACTACTGGAACAATCGCATGTATTACACGAAGACAGAGATAAAGTTGATAACAACATACAGAGATTGCCTTTGAAATCGGTACACAACCAAAGTTTACCGGTTACATCTCCTACGAAGACCTTATCTGTCACGTCTAAAAAGAACTTGCACGAAAATATCCATAGGCCTAAAATGTGTATAGTTAGTTCAAATAAGACGAATAAAGTACTAGCTACTACTGAGAGTACATTTGGCGGAAACTATGAATTGTGTCACTATAACTTGAGAAATTATGCAACTAGGCTCATGTTGAAGGGTCTGGGTGCAAAACTCTCTGATTTTACAATGGAAGATATGTGTGTGATATTGGTGGGCGAGGAGGATTTCCTCACGACTAGCAACTACTCTGAGTTGGTAGCATTCGTTAGAGAAACTTTATCGGTTATTAGACACACAAATATTGTACTTTGCTTACCGACCTACAGGTATGGCAGATTCATGAATTTGTACAATTGGCGTGTCGAAGCTTTCAACAGGTTACTATATCACGACGTGAAGACTCATGAGTATGCTTACCTTGTGGACTCGAACAGGAATCTGGAATTCGACGGCTCCATGTTTCATGGTAACAGTGGGAGATTGAATGGACATGGTTTGGCAGTTGTTTTTAAGGATTTGTTGGACATGACTTATCGTGTAATGGAATCTATAAAGACTCAGTTTTTTCGTTGATGACCTTAGGGATACATATGACTCTCAATCTGTAACCTCTAATAATCCAAACTTCCCATCATTCAGATCAAGCAGTTCAAGTCGTAACCCCGATCATTTTTCAGCAGATGTAACTTTAAATGTTTTTTATCAAAATGTATGTGGAATTAATACAAAGAAGGATGAGTTAGAGTTGTTTTTGGACACTTTAAATTTTAAACAGGATTATGTGTGCGTATGTGAACACTTTTTAAATGAAAAATCAATTAAAATGTTGTATTTTGGTCAATTTGAGTTGGCATCATGCTATACTAGGCCTAGTAAAATTAGAGGAGGTACTTTGATATTAGTTAAAAAAGACAAACAAGTAGAGAATATTGAGTTTTGCAAGAAAGTTAGTAAATCAGAATGTTTCGAGGTTTGTGGGGTACGAGATTTGGATACTAATTTGAACATATGTTGTATTTACCAAAATAACAGAAATATTGACATGTTTTTGGAAAAACTAGAAGTATTGCTAGAGCACTTTTTCAAAAAATATTGCCTAATTTGTGGAGATTTTAATATAGATTTATTAAAAGATTATAACGACAAATTAAATTTCTTGAATTTATTAAAATGTTATAACTTTAGACATCTAGTAAATACTGCAACTTTCGAACGTAATGGATCTCAATCGTGCATTGACAACATAATAACCAATATTCCTGCCTGCGGAGTTGAGAATGTTATCGTGGATCGAAATGGTTTGTCAGATGGCCATAGCGCGATTCTCAGCAGAATAAAGATGGAAAATAGACGTAAAGAAAATTCAAAAAGCTTTAAGGAACAGACAATTTTTGTAGAAAAAAGGATTTTTAACAAAAAGAATTGTGATAGTTTTAGGAATAAAATTATTAGAGAGGATTGGAAACGATTAGGTTTGAATGGTTTTCTTGCAACCTTTAGAGAAATATTTAATCAAAGCTTTAAGAAAGTGAAGCGTAAAATTAATTTAAAAAAGTGTACCAAACTCAAATGGGTGACTAAAGGCATAAAAACCTCGAGTAAAATGAAACGAGTACTTTGCACTCTAGATAAGAATCACAATGATGAATCACTTTTTAATTACCGAACATCATACATTAGACTGTACAAAAGGATACTGAGGAATGCGAGGGTAAAATCAGTACAGACCATAATAGAAAAAGCCAAAAGCTCGGTAAAGGAAATTTGGAACGTTGTCAACATGCACACGGGGAAGAAAACTAAAAGTCTCAAAGAAAACCTGCTCTTAAAATCAGATAAAAGAATTGTTGAAAATCCGATCGAGGTTGCTAATATTTTTAGTAAAACTTTTACTCAGGAAACGGTCGTCAATTCTGCAAAATTGTTGGAAGCTTCAACAATACTAAAGAATAGTACTAATCGTATTGATAGGGACATGAACTGTCGTCTAACAAATAGTACAGAAATTACAAAAATAGTCAAAGACATGTTAACGAAGAAATCATCAGGCTATGACTCTGTGCCCATATCATTATTAAAAGATAACATTGACATTTTGTCTGAGCCTCTTTCTTGTTTTTTCAATCTATGCATTAATAACAGAGTCTTCCCAGACCAATTGAAAATAGCCAAAATAGTGCCAATTTACAAGAAAAATAGTAAGACGGATCCAAAAAATTATAGGCCAATTTCATTACTTCCGGCCCTGTCCAAACTTTTTGAAAAATTATTAAAGTCAAGATTATTGGCACATCTTCACGAAAATTCAGTACTGCACCCCCGGCAGTTTGGTTATCAAAGAGGTATTGGAACGGGTACAGCAATAGATACACTGATTAGTGATACGGTGCAACAATTGAATAATAGAAAAAGAGTTGCGGGACTGTTCCTTGATTTAAGTTCGGCGTTTGACACCGTTGATCATGGTATCCTTCTAAGTAAAATGGAGCATTACGGCATTAGAGGTCAAGCCTTGGACATCTTTGAATCTTACCTGTCTAATAGGCAACAATTTGTCGAGATCCGCCAACTTGAAGATGGTACTGAGAAACATTACAGCTCTAAAATGGTAGGAGTATCCAGAGGCGTGCCCCAGGGATCAGTCTTAGGCCCAATCTTTTTCCTGATATTTTTGAATGACATGCTGCACCATGTAGGTAATGTTACTCAGGATATAAAGTTGGTAGTCTTTGCTGATGACACCAATGCCATTTTATCAAGTGACACGATGCAGGAATTGAACAGTAAGGTCGAACAAACATTGATTGTATTTAATGATTGGTTTATGTGTAATAATCTTAAGTTGAACACTGACAAAACGAATATCTTACTTTTCAAAACCACTGCAAGAAACAAAGACAGACTTGAAGTTGCCATACAGGGACAGGATATTAAGAATGTTAGAGAGGTTAAATTTTTGGGAGTCTATATTGATCAATTCTTAAACTGGAAACCAGAATTAAATAGCATGGTTAACTCCTTAAGTTCAGCATGTTATGCACTCCGCAGCCTAAGGGATGAACTAACAAGAGAACAGTTAATAATGATATACTATGCACTCGTGGAGTCTAAGTTGAGATATAGCATTAAACTGTGGGGGAACAGCTATTGCTATAATATACAAAAAGCGTTCATAGCTCAGAAACGAGCTATAAGAACAATATTACGTATTCCTCCATGGGAATCATGTAGAGCTCACTTTGGCGCTATGGGCATTCTAACGGTTCCAAGTTTGTATATTATGGTGCTGCTCAGTGATGTTATAAAACATAGACATTTGTTTGAGTCTAATGCAGACATGGAACTGCGGATGTCTACAAGGAGGAAAGATCTGAAGAGTGTCATACAACCAACACTGACAGTTGTGAGGCACTGTGCACGACACCAGGCAGTGGCACTGTTCAACAGGTTACCGATTGAGCTAAAGATTGTAACAAATACAAATACATTTAGGAACAAATTAAAAAAGTATCTTTTGAAAAAGTGCTGCTACAGTATAGATGATTTTTGATTAATTGTTGACATTAATATTATTAGTTTATACCATACCTGACATTCATTTGACATTGTTTAGAATAATTAATTTCGAAATTGTTATGAATTGTTATGACATTGAATTTTTATTAATTGTATTTAATTAGGTAGATTATTGTTTGCGTTAGATTATATTATTTGGATTACAATGAATTTCGAACACAATGAACATTGTTAACGAATAAATAAATATGAAATATGAAATATATATAAAAAAAGTCCTATAAAAATCCTGGAATCTCAGGACAAGTCGTGGTATGTCAACCCTGGCGGACCACGAGGAGATAATCTCGGGAACGCGCTTCCGCGGCTGGGGGTTATGCCTTTCATGAGCAGGTAGATGACAATGAGAAAGGAATTTACACTTTTTCCCGGCCTCTCGAATTTTCGCAGGATCAATAGGTCACAGGAGAATACCAATAATAAATAAATAAATAAATAAATAAATAAATAAATAAAACGTTTATTGCCGAACAACTTAGGTCCATTTTGTGTTAGTAACAGGTGCCTTATCCTATGTTAGTACTTAATCACTAGACTAGTTTTGGTAATTTTGATAAGTTGCCTCAGCAGCGGGCAATCCCACCTGCCAGCGATGACCTCCAGGAGGCTGTTGGGGCTGCCCCGCACTCTGTGCAAGAGGGAGGCGCTTTTCTTGCGCAGGATCGCGGCGAACCCGTTCGTATGCGCGTGCGCGAACATAGTGGACGCGCTGCAGTAACAAGGCAGCCCCAACAGCGCCCTGAAGGCGTTGTTATATTGAACCCGCAGAGCATTGTGCGATCTTTGGGTGTAGCTGACCCAATGCCCAGGAGAAAATATCTTAAGAGATACCTTGGAACATAGCCAGCCAGACTAGCCCGGAGGTCTGTGAGAGGTGTCCATGCAAGAATCTTTTAATTGGTTTCTAAGGCCCGTATTAATAAATCACTCTCAGCTCAAATGTCAATCTTGAGAACGACCTCAAGATGGCGTTCCTATTAATAAACGTAACTTAGGTGAGTGTTTAGGAATCGGGTATCACGTGAGTAACGCCGTATTAATAAACAAATCTCAGTTCTCAAGAGAACTGTCGGGTTCTTTTGAAAATGGCGGGAAACGACGGTTGCAAAATTATTTGATAATTTTTGTTGTAATGTCTACAGGGGCTATTTTGTGTTTAATACCACGTTAAGTTAATCAGAAAATGTTCGCGAATGACAGTGTGGTGAATTTATTGGATAATTTGAGCAAGATCTGGAGTTTCAAGCTTTTATCAAGAGTCCCGCTACAAACTCGGGGGTGAACGTGACTGTCGAGCTGCTTCGTCCAGAGTGACCAAGGCCCGTATTAAGGGCCTTCCATTAGCCAACTAGCGCCGCCTATCTTGAAAAAATAATATCTTCCAATTTAATCAATTTTATTAAAAAAGCTATTTACAAAATGTTTATTAGGATGAATACTATTTTTCAATATAAGTACAATACATGGCATAATTGCGACAAGCTAAGTTGTAGTTCACATATGTGCCAAAAACGGCCGTTTTTCGCAATTATATAGTTCGCATACCGGGCGTGGTGCCACATGATTTGCATGTTTTACCTGGGAAAAAAAGGCTACTTTTAATCCAGGGCGCTAATTTTACCCAAGTACGGTTCTGACGTCAAGGTGAAACCCGCTCATATGTGGTTTGCATGAGGTCACTTCGGACCTGTCCACTACACTACATTAAGCTTAACCAAACAAAGGTCGGACATACCAAAGGAACACTTAATACTGCTCTTAGGGCTTTAGTTATTCTCTTTGACAAACGGTTTCACGCAATACATGGTTAAACCTTTGTGAAAAAGGTGGTACTGAATTTTCACAGGTAGCCATTTTGATTTTAGGTTTAAGAGCCTGCCATGATGGCTCATTTGCCACTATTTCATTTGCGCTAGTTGGCACGCCAATCTTAAAAAAACAATATCTTCCAATACAATCAATTTGATTAAAAAAGCTATTTTTTTTTTTGGGGGGGGGGGGGGGGGGGGAGGCTTACAGCTACAAATATATAACATCTTAAAGTTAACACAAAACCAATTACAAGCCACCACATATAATGTGCCTATAGCACATTATGTCAAGCGGATTGGAGTGCACGCGCGCCCGTGTTCATTTTTCGATATCTGGCAGTACACTGTACCTACTCAAAATCCGTCAATGCGCTGCGACCCGCCCCGACACGCTGCGGCCCGGCATAATGTGCGCGAAGCATTATTTTTTCGACCTTATCGCTAAAAGTCATTTCTTCACGGCAACTAATTTAAGGAATTAAAAAAGTAATAAAATAAAACAATTTTAACCTTTAAATAAACACTTTCTGGCCGTGACTGTACAACACTCAAAAGCCAGTCCTTTAGGCAGTTCGTATAATAACAGATCGGTACAAATTGCCATCGATAAATATTCAACAAATCAAGGAATGCCCGTCCAAAGTGAACTTCGTCCTATTTGCATATTTATGTTATTCGGAAGAACTTCGCTGCCGACCCTAGTCTCGTTAATCGCTCATTACCATCGTGTTCTGTTGCAGCACAGATCAGTTTCGACTGGAAGAACCCAATAAGATTATCAGCGAAAAACTACCATGGTCAAAGAACTTATTATTTTATTTATTTAATGGACTCGACAGTTCGTCATTTGCCAATGTCATGTTACAGAAAATTCAATATATTCAATAGTCTTCTATCTTCCTCCAGGGGAGTCGCAGTAGCGTCTTCACCCTGGGTAGCCGCGTCTTCATGTCTTCATCCAGAGGAGACGCCGTAGCGTCATCACTCTAGACGAAGCAGCTCGACAGTCACGTTCACACCCGAGCTTGTAGCGGGAACTCTTGATAAAAGCTTGAAACTTCAGATCTTGCATAAATAATCCAACAAATTCACCATACTGTCACTCGCGAACATTTTCTGATTAATTTAACGTGATATTAAACACCAAATAGTCCCTGTAGACATTAAAAGGAAAATTATGAGATAATTTCGCAACCGTCGTTTCCCGCCATTTTCAAGAGAACCTCGTCAAAGAACTTGAATATCAAAACCATTGCTCTTCCTTGTGGTAATAATCTCCTTGTGTAGACAGCCATTAGTTAGGTAGCTATTGAATGACGCTGTCAGGTTACATTGTCTAGCGTTACAACGTCAACTCGTATGTACTATTTTTATGTTTATTAAAACCTATTAATCTAGGTTTAACCTATTAATTAGGAGAGCTCGGTGGCTCAGTGGTTGGGTCAATGGACTTGCAATATGGAGGTCCCAGGTTCGATTCCCAGCCAGGGCAGCCATGTACCAATGAGTTATCCTCGGTTTTTTCGACGGAAAAACTTATGTACATTTACCGAGTGCTCTCAAAACGGTGAAGGAAAACATCGTGATGAAATCTGCATGTCGTAGAAGAAAAAAAATCTAAGGCATGTGAAATCCGCCAACCCGCACTGGGCCCGCGTGGTGGATTATGGCCCGAGCTCCCTCGATGTAAGGGAAGGTCTGTGCCCGAGCAGTGGGGCAATATAAATAGACTGTTGATGATGATGATGAATCTAGGTTTGTCTTTCTCTATATCCTCCTATAAGCAGCTAGATACACAAAGGTCTTACTAAAACAATTAAAAAAACGTCCAAATAAGGGTCCATTGTTAACGTCCAAATAATGTCCAATAAAGCAAATGAGGGTCCATTCATCCGTTTGGACCTACTTTGCGCTCGGACATTTTTAGAAGGCAGACTGTGTATCTAGTTGTTTATAGGAGATCAATGATCAAAACCATTTATTTTGCCTAAAACACAGTTTTTAACTAGCTTAGGCGCCAAGGCTTCACAAAGTATGGATATGTAACAGTTTACAATATTTTTTTTTTACTATTATTAAAACGTCCTTTAAAATTCCGGGAGTTCCGTGTAGTCTTACCTAAGGGCTAGCGTACAACGCCACGGCGCGGCGCCGTGCCGTCGAATGTTACGGCGCGTTACGGCGTCCAGTGGCACCGGCCACCGGTTCACATTGTCGGACGGCGCAAGTCACTGGCGGACGACGTCGTGACGGCGGGCGGCGCCGTACACAGGCGCGGTACATTAGCTAGCTATACATTAGCTATTTCCTCGCCCAAGAAACGTACAAAAGATAGTAAATTCCATGTAAAAAATAGCCCACGGTTACTCGCTAAAAAATCTAAACTATCATCACTCGCCAACTCGTTTCTAGTTTCTAGCTTTACTCGCTACTCGCTCATCGCCCGGCGGTGGAACAACTGTCTTAGAATCATTAAATGCGTTTTTTTTGTTAGGTTTTTTGGTAGTATGAGGAAGTATGTCAAAGTCAAATTTCTTTATTAAGCACGTTGTGTACATTTTTGCACGTCAAAATATTTTTGAATTTACATTTACACCACTTTGCAAGGAAAAGGTGCCAACGCTGAGGAGAAAAAGTGGCAAAAAAACTCTCAGCAGCACATCTTTTAAAATAATATAATAATAATACACAATATGTTTGTAGTATGTAGGTACCTATGTCATTTTTTTTAATATGACAAAACACGGTCTACCTGAAAATTTTATAAAAAATAATTTGGAATTGGTATGTGAATATAATAATTTGTTTTTTGAATTAATATGGATTTCTCAACTCCTTCCAGACATTCTTTTGAGCTATGGTTGGTCTCGATTGAAACTGACCTCATCAAGAGACACTTCCAGTCATTCTACATTCCAGTCCTAATTTCGTTTCAGCGCGCCACCCTAATGGCCATTTAAACACTGCAAGTCTCATTCTAGATTCACTACGTTTTTAGGGATCCTTAAATACAACGTGTTTAGTGATTGCTTTCCCGCGGCAGAATGATTTGCCCTCAGTAGTATATACCATTGAATTATGGAGTTAGGCAGTTGTCCCATCGCCGGCGAGTAAAGCGAGTAAATCTCGGCTATTTTTTCGCGAAAGAAACGAACAAAAGATAGTACAGTCGAAGACAGAGATAAGTATACAGGGGGTTTCAATAAGGTTGAGATTTTCTCAAAAACTACTGGACCGAATTTAATAATTCTTTTACAGTACATAGTTTTAACTTTTATCTATCTAACAGCGAAAGAATTATTTCAATAGGGTGAGCAGTTTATGAGAAAATCTCATCCTTAAAAACTCTACTGTACACACTACTACACATCTCAACTGACAACAACATAGAACCCTGTCACAATTATTTATCTTACAAGAACCCTTTAATTGCTATGAAACGCCGCACTCTTAACCGCTTCAGTAATTTTATTTCTAAAACGGTTAATATTATTTATTTGGTACTTAAGTATATACTTTCCTAAATAAATTAATTAAATAACCCGCCCCTTGTCGTACCCGGTGCAAAAGTGCCCATAACGCTCGCAGCATTGCCGCGCTGAATTGCTACCTTTGCAGGAGCTCGCTCTCGAGTCATAACCCAGGTGTATTTCTAAAAATACACCTCTAGTGCTCTTAGTTTCACATTTACAGTGAAAGGAAAAAAACAGATTTTTCATCATAAAATTTGTAAACATGAATTATACATTTCCATTTGTAAGGCAAATTACCAAATTACTAAATCCTGTTGGAATGTTATATCGCTGTTTACCCTTATTTGAAGGAATTGGATTTGATTTCATTTGAGAAGAGCATGATATGATTAGCGTAAGCTTGCTCGTACACTTTTTATTGTACAAGCTAAGCAACGTAGGACGAGGTCAGTACCTGGATGGGTGACCGCTATAGTACGTACGCGTTAAGAAAATAGTGAGTCATTAGCAAGTGCAGGGTAAAGGCGTATACACAGTGGAGGAAAAAAAATATCGAGTGTCGTTTGAAAGGCGGAATATCTTCATCTGCGTCGCAAAGTGTCATAGCTTTATTTAAAGTTGGGTAGTCGTTATTTAAATACAGTGAATGCACTTTCCTTCTTATGGCACATTTGTCTAAGTCATCTAATTTGTCAACCGTGGATAGACGTGCTCTTTTTTTCACTGGCGATTTTAATGTGTCTCCTAGATATGCTCTCCACAGTCATATTTAAATCACACAGTTTAAAATATTTAAAAACATTGTAAATTATTCGTCTTTCTCCGCTATGGATGACCGATCCACTTTTATTTTTACGAATAGGTGAGGTGAATAAATTAGAACATGATGAAAAAATTCTTGCCGTGGGCAGGACTTGAACCTGCGACCCTATCATTCCACCAACTGAGCCACCACAGGCCACGCCAAGCCCACCGAAAATCTTCATCGCTTTATACATACTTAAAGGGTATGTTACGCAATTCCTTCATCTATGAATTTTTTCATCATGTTCTAATTTATTCACCGAGCATGGATAATGCGTAATTCAAATTCTGAATAGGTGAGGTGTTCATTTTTAACTCAAGAGACAAAGGACACGACCGTTGTGTACGAAAGCTGACCTTCAAATGGTCAGTGTGAGCATGACTTTCTAATTTCCTGCTTCCTGATTTGTCGGGGAGCGTGGCTTAGCCAGATGGCAGCGATGACTCACTAATTTCTTAATGCGTACGTACTATAGTGACATTTTAATCTGACCCCTCCGTGCCTCGGCACTTGGTCCCGCAGGCTGATTTTCTAACTAGCAATCGCGACTATTTCGAAATAGTTGCTGTCAAACGTGAAATTCGTATTACGTATCAGCGATTGGCGACCGGCCGACGGTGCTGCCGCCAGGGAGCAACTCGAGAACTAAAGTTGCTTCTTAGTCGCTTCTAAGCCATACAAAGATCTAAAATTCGTATTTTGTAAGACTGTGACAGCGACGCAATCGCGATTCGTGAGCAATTAGCAACTGGATTTAGCAACCGCTAAAAGTGCGATCGCTATTTAGTTTATTAGTGAATTTACGTATTTTATATTGTGTTTTAGACGTTAAACTGGTGGAATGAGTGAAATAAATGTAAATTGTATCTATCAGTGCCAATAAGGAATAGAAATAAAGTGCTGTGCTGTTTGTTTATGTGCTCGTATAAATTGAAAAATGGCCGGTTGCTGGCGCTTGACAGCTTTCATTAGGCGACGACAAAGTCGACAGGAGATCAATGGCAACACTTTTTACTTTTGACAGTTCTTATTATTTATGTCGTAAGACTTGAAATCGTACTGCAAGTGTACATTGATCTGCTGTCGACTGTACAACCTTTAGTACATCCTTTTGGGATGTTTTTATAACAAGTTGCCAGAAAGTGTCACGATGTTGTCAGAGATGAAAAATTTCTCAAGGAACACTTGTTAAGAAGGCGTACCTATTACAGAATAGAGGACTATTTAATTAAACGATGAACATGCATGGTGTGTGTCGCCGGTTCCGCATGAGGGATAGAGTTTAGATTACTAATAATAGTAATGGTTGTGTAATAACTAGTTATTAAGTAATTGTATTATCATTATTTTAAAAGATGTGCGGCTGAGAGTTTTTTGTCACTTTTTCTCCTCAGCGTTGGCACCTTTTCCTTGCAAAGTGGTGTAAATGTAAATTAAAAAATATTCAGAATTTGATATTCAGAACCTCAAAGTTTTATTTTGTAGTATAGTTAGTTTTTTTTTGCAATATTTTTTTTTCCTATATGAAAAAAAAGAAAAGAACCTCAAAGTAGATTTTTGAAAATATGTCAAACATAACCTTTATTTCTAGGATACAAGATGTCGCTAGCTGTCTGCCGTGATCGTTTGACGGGCTCAGATGCCCCGGAGCAACTCTGCGACGCTTCCAGCAAACCTCAAGCATCTGTGGTCAGATGTAACACCCATCCGTGTCCATTCAAGTAAGTGAATTCAATATCAAGGGCCTTCCATGAGCCAACTAGCGCCGCCAATCTTAAAAAAAATAATATCTTACAAATTATTAATTTGTCACACTTGTCGCAATTATGCCATGTATTGTATATTGAAAAATAGTATTTATAGCAATAAACATTTTGTAAATAGCTTTTTTAATAAAATTGATTATATTGGAAGATATTATTTTTTTAAGATTGGTGGCGCTAGTTGGCTCAATGAAGGCTCTTAAGAATAATAACTGTGCACGTCCCTGGCTCAAATTCTCTCATTGGCCATACAACGCGGCAATGCGGCTACCATAATGGGAACCTTTGAGCCAGGAAGGTGAGGGAGGAATGGATTACGCATTGTGGGCTATTACAGCCCACAATGGGGAGTGTTCGGGGCGCCAGTCGGGTCGCGCATGTATCGCAGTTCCCGTGGCTCGGCAACAATGACACGAGGTGGAACACCGCAGGATGTTTAGTCGGTATTCCGCCCCTTCAGGGCGGTGAGCCCGACATAACCACAAGATTAGTTTACTTTTAATTTATTTATTTTTAGGCATTATTTGTACTGTTTTTTATTTATTTATTAAGGTTGTTAATTAAATTTTAATTCATTTACCGGCAATTATCATAATTAACGGGACACCATACGACCTGTTGCACAGGATGGGAATAGCGGAATCCGCAACCTGCAGAGCCTGTGGTGACAAAACGGAGTCCATGAAACACCTACTGTGTGAATGTGACTCACTGGCTAGAAAGCCAATGAGTCTCCTGGGGTTGCGTATCCCGAACCAGAAGACTACGGGCTCCTTTCCATGAGCTGCATAGCGGACCTATTGAGTTATATCTTTAGGGAGGAGGCGTATAAAGGAAAGGGGAGAACATTAAAGATCCCAATGGGTCGAAGTGTCGTCACATTGGCACCCAATCATGATAAGATATCCGGCAATTAAAGTGACTTAAATTTTTATAAGAAATCTTAGCTATAGAACCTAATTGCGTCGCCAAGGGGAGGCAGTAGGGGCAGCAGCCCCCCCCCCCCCCTAGAGTTTAAAAAAATATCCAGCCAAATGCAAAGTCCTTAGTCAGGTACTGGAAAGGCGATGAGGCGAGAGCGAGCGGGGAGAGGAGAGTACTACTGTCTCTCCTATTCCGTCCACGCGGCCGCGTCGTCGCCTGTTCTCACACACAGCTGTCATTTATATCGCCCCCCCTCCCCCCTGGGCCATCGGCTGGCGACGCCCTTGATAATACCCTATACTATAACTTGTATTCCCAGATGGTACGTCGGCGAGTGGTCTACATGCAGCGTGACGTGTGGTGGGGGCGTGCGTACGCGCCGCGTCCTCTGCGCGCGATCCGCCAACGTCACCAGGGCGGACACGTACGAGGCTGGGTCCAGTCCAGAGCCCGGCTGCGTGTCACCAGCCCCAAGATCGACCCAACCATGCAGCCAGCACGATTGCCCGAGTTGGGTCGCTGGGCCCTGGTCAGGGGTAAGTGACGAATATGTATGCAGTTAATCATCAGCCCGTATCAGTCCACTGCTGGACGCAGGCCTTTCCCAAAGCGCGCCACTCAATCCTACTCTCGGCCCTCTGCATCCAGTCTCTGCCAGCCATCTTGCGAAGGTCTCCGCCATCTGGTCGGGGGGCGTCCCACAATACGTTTACCCGTTCGTGGCCTCCATTCGAGAACTCGTCTACTCCCATCGGTTATCGTTTTACGACAGATGTGACCAGCCCACTGCCACTTCAGTTTACTGATTCTATGAGCAATGTCAACCACTTTTGTCTTCTGGCGGATATTCTCGTTTCTTATTCTATCTAACAGAGAAATGCCAAGCATAGCTCTTACTTATGCAGTATGTATCTCATATGTATGCAGTTAAATAAATTGAAATATCCATTAGGTGCTGACCTACAAATCAACTCCGACTACTAAATAGTTGGTCTAAATGATAAATGGAGAAAAAATTTCATCACGACCGGGATTCGAAGTCTATCCCTAAGACGAATATGGAGACAGAATTCACGACCTGGGTATGAAATCACGGTGGCTCTGTTGGAATCGTGGTGGAATAGAGCGTGCCACGGAATGGCGAGGACCCTGGTCACGAAAGTCAATACTTGGCCCGAAGATCGAATCGGTATCCTAAAATTATATTTGCGGTTTCCAAACTGTCGGAATAACCACGTTCCAGCCGATCAGAGTTGCAGCGAACAGGTGGAGTTTGCGTTACTCGACAGCACAACTAAACTATACAGATAATTAATTTCAAACTAAACTTTGGTGCCGCGGTACATGTCGCGCAGTTTGGAAACCGCTGCGAGTTGTCTATCTAATGCGTTCGCAATAGTTCGGTTTTGGTAAAATGATAGGTACATTGTATTTCGGTTGGTTAGGAATTCTTGGTAAATTCTCGCGTAGAACCCTGAGGAATATTTTATAGAACACTAAAACGCAATTTGAATATAATATCATCTGGTAAGTGAAGACGATATTCAAAGATGAAGTACTTAGTGCTCTCGGGGAGGAGGAAGGTGATGGATGAATGGATGATGAATTGTGGGCTATTACAGCCCACAATAGAGAGTGCTCGAGGCTCCAGTCGAGTCGCGGAGGTCTCGTAGTTCCCTTGCCAGTGGCTCGGCAACAACAGACAAAGTTTAGTCAGTATTCCGCCCCTTCAGGGCGGCGAGCCCGACATAATCAACACGCTCCCCCGGGCGTGATGGTACACGTAAACGTGTTTTACCTGGGACAAAAAAAGGTACTTAGTGTCCAATAATGTAAAATAATGAGGGGGTAAAAAGATCGTTTCCTGAAAGTTTTTTTGCCATTTTTTGTCATCAGCGTTGGCACATTTTTCTTGCAAAGTTGTGTTATTGTAAATTCCATAAAAATTGACATGCAAAATAATATTATTATTTTCACTATAATTATGAAATTAAATGATGAGAAATTTCTAGCCGTGAACAGCGCAACGCTGTCAAGCTAATGTCAAACGCCTTGTAATAATGTCACTATGACAGTTCCGCGGCGTTGCGTCGATCGCTAACGCTGACTCGCGCTACAAGGGTACTTGAACCTGCGACCTTGTCACGGAATGATAAGGTCGCAGGTTCAAGTCCAAAGCTAGAAAATTTTCATCATTTAATTTGTTGCTTAAAAATTAATTCTGAATTGTGAAATAGTTGACATTTAATAATAATAATAATGTATTTCCCTAATTGTATTCACTGAATGACATAGCCTCTTTACAGCTGCTATATAGTACCTAATATTGGTACTTAGTGCAATGGCAATTGGCAATAACTTGCAATTATGACAATTGCAAATTTAAATTCATATATTATGTACTTATTAAAATTATATTTTAGCAATTTAATACAATGTCAAACTTAAACCAAAAATATCCGGTAAACCTTCGTCAGTCAAATAACCCGCCCCTTGTCATACCCGGTGCAAGGGTACCTTTGTAACGCTTGCGGCGTTACCGCGCTGTATAGCTATGGCTAACCTTTGCACCAGGTAGGACCCGGAGCGAGAGTCACAACCCCTCTCTCTAAGGCGACGGCCAATGTCTGCGTATTATGTACTAGGTTTAAGAACAGTGTTACTTGTGCTGCTATTTGCGCTCATATCACCCAGCCATGTGATTTGATATATAATTAATCAATGTGTACAAACATATAATATGTAAGAAACGTGACGTAGGTAACCAAGTGTTCCATAGTGTACCTAAAGCCGAATAAATGAGTATGAGTGAAATTATAATAGTCAATTTTAAAAAGTTAAGTGTTATGAATCTATATCTACAAATTGAAAATCACCCAGCTCTCCGTTCAATGAACAAGCTGATGGAGCCAATAAAAGTAATGATGCCAACGCTCCAGTCGACGCCCCGTAAAAGAAAATACGTTCCTTTTTACAAAATGCAACAAAGAACGCTGAATCCTTAAAGAAATCAAGCTGTAATGCTTCCGGGCACCGCTCTAGAATAGTGTCGCATAAAGTTTACGGTTGAGCAGTATTGGGATTGCAACAAAGTTAGTCTTGTAGCAAATTATGGGGGGTTATACATTGTGTGATGAACGAATGGTAGTCTAATGTTGAGTTCTAGGAATAGAGTAAAGAAAGAACGGAGACATCTTCTTCTTGGGGTTTACCTCTCCAACTAGTGAAGGTTGGCAATCAGCTCTGCATATTTGTGCCTATCTCTCGCGAGGCGGAACAGGTCTGCGGCGCTCGCTATTCCAGTCCATTCCCGGATGTTACGCAGCCACGACTCTTTCCTGCGATTCTTCTCTTCTCGAAGTTTATAAATAAATAAATAATATAAGTTTCTATACTTTTGATAGTATGATGATGACAATTTTGTGAATTTCCTTAATATGATGTAACATCATGAAAGACAAGAGAATTCAATATGAAACATACTCGTATTTAAAAATACACTTAACCACATATGACATCGAACCTGGACCTTCTATGTATTACTCTAACCACAACACAACTGACTTCGTCTTCGTCAATTTTACTAATTACGTAATAATTTAATTAGATTGCCACATTACCATATTCTTCTATTAAAATAAGGAAGTACCGAAAATAGCTTCGACCTTTAGACTTCGTGAAACTTTCCAACGTTAACTTTTAAGGATACACCTCGAAACAAGCAGTTAATTTCGTTACTTATACTTCCGCCTTAGAAAAGTAAAAGTTTTGGGATCGGGGCACTTAAAAACAGAAATTAAATAGAAATATTGACAGGTATAATATATTCAGACCTTTTTTTTTACCCAGGTAAAATATGCAAGATCGTGTGTCACCACGCCCGGGGGAGCGTGTTGGTTATGTCGGGCTCACCGCCCTGAAGGGGCAGCATACCGACTAAACGTCCTGGGTCCACCTCGTGCCATTCTTGCCGAGCCACGGGAAACTGTGATACATTCGCGACCTGACTGGCGCCCGAGCAGTCCCCATTGTGGGCTGTACCTACTAGCCCACAATGTATAATCCAACGATTCAGAAAACCTTACATAGATACAGAATTTATGGCTTTATATTCCTAATTTCTTATCATCAATCAGTCTATTTATATTGCCCCACTTCTCGGGAACAGACCTTCCCTTACATCGAGGGAGCTGGGGCCATGATCCACCACGCGGGCCCACTGCGGATTAGCGGATTTATTTGTTTATTCGTCATAACAAAATATTTCAACATGCCTTAGATTTTTTTCTACGGCATGCAGGTTTTATCACGATGTTTTCCTTCGCCGTTTTGAGAACACTCGGTAAATATACGTAAGATCTTCCTTCAAAAAACCCAAGGATAACTCATTGGTACAGTCGAAGACAGAGAAAAGTATACAGGGGGAGATTTTCTCAGAAACTACTGGACCGGATTTAATAATTATTTCACAGTTACATAGTTTTCACTTGTATCTATCAAACAGTGAAAGAATTATTGAGAAAATCTCAACCTTAAAAACTCTCCTGTACACCTTTCTCTGTGTTCCACCGTACATGGCTGCCCTGGCTGGAATCGAACCCTGGTACCTCCGTATCGCAAGTCCATTGACCCAACCACTGAGCCACCGGAGCGCCGATAATTTCTTATAACCTCCAATAATCAAAATCCTCAAATATTCAGGTCAACTGCATTTATACTCCTACATTATGATATAAATATAACATCTATAACTACCCAATGTTTATAATAATTTTATGTTACCTTATTCTCCCACCAGTGCTCGGTATCCTGCGGCGAAGGCATGCA
The DNA here is from genome assembly GCA_963506565.1 of Tachystola acroxantha. NCBI lineage: Eukaryota > Metazoa > Arthropoda > Insecta > Lepidoptera > Oecophoridae > Tachystola > Tachystola acroxantha. The sequence goes on along the minus strand of OY735894.1, from coordinate 7,894,637 downwards.
AGTCCGAGGGGTGGAGTGCACCCCAGCAGGGGGAGGCTGTGATCCGGCGAACAGACCCGAAATATCCCGACCGTGCTCCACTGGGATCAGCTGTCCAGCTTACAGAGAATCCGAAGACCCGGAGGTAATTTCCGTTCAAATTGTAATCTAGCGATCTTCTACTATGTCATAACCCGCCGCGTCATAGCCCCTTCCAAAATCAAAAGTGTCACAAAAACGCGTCACATAGGTGTGTATGTCAAATTATGTCAACAAAATATAGATGTTACTCACAATGTCTACGCTTACAATCGTAATAGTCTGTCCCAATTAAATTATCCATGGATGTAAACAAACATGGTGTTTGAAAGTTCACCAAAAACAATATTATACTAATTTAGTGATTAGAAATTTCGATCTTTTCACTCTGAACAAACTCATTTGAGTCGTACCACCACTGATTAATCTTAACACTGCAGGTATGAATATTTTTTCCAAACGTCAACACCTGGTGTGAAGATCAGGATTTTTTTCTAAACTCTTTGCCTAGCAAATTATTATATATAAACGGATATCACTCACTTATATTGTTGAAGTCGGCAATTAGACCGACAGTTTCGACCGATTTCGACGGTCTTTTTCAAGGTGAGTGCGCCACGCCCGCGTCGCCGGTGACGTTTCTTTGCCTAGCCTTCACACAGTAGGATAAGAATTTAATTATTATTAATAATAATAGCCTGTGAAGTCCCATTGCCGGGCAAAAGTCCAACTCAACCCAACTCGGCCTTCATCTCTTCCTCTCGACTCTGAGCTGGTTCAGATCATCCTCTCCTAAAAGCGTATCGCCATCGCTTTCGTTACCCGGGCGCCAGACATAGTCAAAGCCTTTGTCAAAGACGCTAAATTCGATGTTTATTGACGGCTTTTTATGACGTCGTAATGATAGATTCTGTACAAAGCTTTCAATGGTAGGTAAATGTTGGCAAAGGCTCACATGCCTTAGGCTAGCTTTCTTTTGTAAATCTCCCAAAATTAGAAATCTCTTGATTCCAGATGATATCTAACCGTGTTCTTTTCAGGACGACATTGAGGAACTCCTTCCAGGAGTAGTGTACCATACTCAACCTCTCATCCAACCGTATCCACTACCTCAGGCCAGAGCTGAACGCCTGGTCGGAGAACCGGACTTGCCTGTCGAAGCGACGTAAGTGATGTATTGTAGTGGCGTAGTTTAGTGGTGTGGAGACGTTGAACTCCCTAGAAGTTGTCTGTTCTTGACTTTTATGTGAGCTGCATAATAATTTTAGGACTTTGTCGCTTTGATGGCATTAGTACCTATATAAAATTACCACTGAAGAACCAATAGAGTAAATACGACAAGGGGCTAAAGAGTTTAGTAGGTCACTCTGTAGAGTAGATATGAATATCTTTTAAATAGAAGTTAAGGGATAATTAAGTAATCCTCAAATGTTAAGATTAATTCCGTTTCAATTTGACAATGTCACTTTGTCGTGTTTCTCTTGAGAAAAGATGAAAGATGACACATTTATTTCTTTAGTGATACTAATGATGACGTCACAACTCTTTTACTTATTTACTTTTGACTTTAATCAAAATACTTCTTTACATAATTATCTTACATAACTGTCTCCACACCAAAATGTAGTTAAATTGTAGATGTGTATGTCCACCTTCAACTCTATTGTGATGTTTCCAAATGTCATTGTCTTTACTGATTGTTGTCTTCTCGAACTGTACTGCTTTAACTGCAACTCGAAAAGACATTGCCACATTTCAACGGAACTTTGCCCCACCTACAAAACTACGTGACCATTTAAGCTTTACCTATCATTTTGTTGGGGACTTATTACAGGTTTCATATTGCATAATCATAATCAGTATCATTTTCTACTACTCTCGCAACTCCTATAGAAGAATAACAAAAACAATGAATAAATCGCTTCGATTTCTTACTATTTTCTGAATTCTTAATTAAGCTGTTTTTTTCGAATCGCAACTTGCACAAAACTTTATTTTAAACCAATCAATTTAATAAAAAAAAACGGAGATATTTTTACATTTATTCGTTATCTTGTACAACTTGCGGTTGATGGTGGGGCAGAATCTGGCATAGTCATTTTGCATTTGCTCAAATACCTTGAAAAGCTCAGAGTATTTTGTTCTTGTCTCTTTCAGCAATTACAAAATATTCTTTGCGTGTGGCTGGTTGTATGTAAGGTATTGTACCTGCGGAACTCTAAAGATTTCACATTTCGAATTCAAAATAACATCACACATTTTATTTATTACAAGGAATGACATTATACCCTTTTCCATCCGACACGCTCCCAATGGCTGTTAGTCTTTTGTTTATTAGCTTTATATTTTAAGGAGCCGAGCAATAAACGTCTTTAAATACAACTTCAATTACTGTTTTAAGGACGTTTTTTGAATGGCTCCTAATTTGAACGTAACGTTTTATAGTGGTCGTTAAATTAGAATCCTGAACCTGAGTGAATGTGAATAAGGAATGCGTTCCTTTTGAAACCTCCTAGCTCTAGCCGTTTCACTGTAAATATTGGATCACTATACAAACAAAATTAATAAACATTGGTGGCTACATAAAGGATTGAAAGACTATTTCCAAATATTTATACACACTGCTCTTATTGACACAACAATCTGCAGATACGACATTAAAAATGACGCACATTAAACAATTTTGAAATCTATTCATATCTACTTATTTCTATTAACTTTTAGAAGTTTTTGTAGATTTTAGAAGTGGTCTTTTGATATCCTGAAAATTAAGTTCCGAACTTCTGCACAAATTCCAATAAAACTCAATCCCTTCAAGTCACAATCCATTCACAAACCATCTTTCACGAACTCCACACTTTCTCTAACTATTTGCACCGCACAAAATTTTTAAAATTTCCTAGCACTACAAAATTTTTAAATTTTCTACCCTTTTCTTTCTGCTTCAACACTATTCCGGAACTCTTTATACTCTAACTCTGGCACACATAGGTACACAACATTGGATTATAAGAAATTCTCCACAGAGTCTAAGCACTCTAGAACTAGAAATACTCTACTTAACAAAGTTTTCGAGTTTACAGGTGAAGATGTATTGGCGGATAACATTACACAATAACACTGGTGCACATACTTCTACATATACCAGCCAGATTGATGATAGAGGACTAGTAAACCCTAAGCACCTCGCATGTACTCCATTGTGTGATTCGTTAATAGACTTTTAAGCCCGTATTAATAGTCTGAGCTCAAACCCAAGAGCGAATTCAGCTGATACACTCTCAAAGACGTCATCACCATCTCAATTATTTATAAACCAATCTTGAGGGCGTATCACGTGATGTCTTTCTCAAGGGGCAAGAACTCAAGTAAACGCGGTTCGCCTGCAATCAGCAAATACGTTCTCAATGAGAGTGACAGTTCTATTGAGAACAGAGTTTTGTTTATTAATACGGCGTGATACCCCATTCCTAAACGCACACTTAAGGAACACCATCATGAGGTCGTTCTCAGGATTGACTTTTGAGCTGAGAGTGATATATTAATACGGGCCTTAGCATAGTTTTTAAAGAAAACTATGTATAGAAATAGTAAACAATATATCTTTTTCAATAGCTACATCAAGGACGACGATTGGGGCTCATGCAGTGTCACCTGCGGCGAGGGTTGGCGGAAGAAAGAAGTCCATTGCAAGATCTTTCTAGAATTCAGTAGAACCATCGCGAGGCTTCCAGACAGTAAATGCATGGGTCCGAAACCAACTGAAGATACGGAAAGATGCGTCATGGAGCCTTGTTCCATGGCATATGGAACGTCTTTTGGAGATTCTAGCGTCCCTTCGTATAGTGGTGGCGACAGGTACACTTTTAGATTTATTTGTTTTGTTTTACAATTTTAGGAAGACCAACAGCTATATAAATAAGTAGTCATGAAAATAATAACAGTAACCCAATAATAGGTCCTCACTATTAGATGCGGTATACATATTTGAGGCACTAAAAGTACATCATCTATAATACAAAAAATAATAATATAAAGTCCATCATCCATAGTATAATTGGGTCGGGTGTCCTGGGGGTCCCTAGTGGACCTATGGGTTCTGCCTGAAAATAGCGCCGCAGCCATGTACCGCGTGGCTGTGGCATTATGCTGAGGCAGCTGACCCGTTCCGGCGCTGCACATCAATATCAGATTAGCTAAGGAATTGTAATATTTGTATTTGTGTATGTGCCTGAATAAATGTATTTTCTTTCTTTCTTTCTTTCTTTCTTTCTTTCTTTCTTTCTTTCTTTCTTTCTTCTTAAATCTAACATCTTTCATCTTAAAGCTAATGTACCTAATCGGTAACATAAAACAGCATAGCCAAAACACCACAAGTATAACAGGAAAACATGTGAATCGCAACTAAATGGTTAAAATCGACAAAAAACTGACTACTTATAAGCCTTGCTACAACCGGTATTAAATAGATCCAGGTCTGCAGACAAATGATTGAAGCTCTCCCCCGCTCGCAGTAGGAAGTTTCTCCTGTACCTGGTTGAGGCTAGTGGTGTAGAAAGTATAGGATTGTGTCTAAAGGTCCTAGACAGGACTCTAAGATGTATCCAATGTAGATTTTTAAGAAACGTAGATGGTTCCCCACCCTATATTTGAATCCACAGCTAGGCTACACATGTGGAATCGCGGATACCTTTATCTCCTCTTAAATCCACACGTGGATAAGATAATTCTTTTTCCTCTTCGATCCACCAGGTGCAGATCTGTAGTCCAAATTATTTTTTGTTTGTTAATAAAATCTTCAATGACATTTTTTTAACAATTTATTTCCTCAATAAGCCTATCTAAAATACCATTATCAACAGATTCCTTTACAACATCATTAACCCTTATTTTAAACAAATCTGTTTCACCAGGCACTACTGCTGTATCCAATCCGGGCACTACATTAGATCCAGTCGATATAGCATTATCTTCTGGAGTCGTAGTAATTATTCTCAACTCCAATAATGCTATTATTAAACCAAATGGATGATATTCTTCAATGGCCTTTTTGAATTCTTCTTTAGCAAAAACTTCATTCACTTCAATTTCGTATAATGCCAAAAATGACGTCATGCTTTCATAGTATATATTTTGAAGATCACTAAAATGATTTGATCTAAATGTTGCGTCCGTGCAAAGGTAGAGAAAGTAAAATATATCTGTTACTGGACTTGCGTAACGCATTGCTTGGTAATCCAAGAAACATATCTTGCTTGGTTTGTTTTCCTGAAAAGAGAGATAAAACTCATTAACCCAAAACATCATCTGTTAAGTTTACATGACAACATAGCACAAGCTAAAGTACCACATATAATTTTGAAAATATAAGAACCTTAGAATGAATTGGACAATCTCTCCTCTATTATAAAATGCATAATTATTTTTTGTGTCTGCATATCCTTTTTATTCATCTAAAAATCAATATGTAATTGAGCGACATTTATTGCAGCTTTTACTTTAATGGCGGCACTTCACTTGGCTATTCGTATTCGCTATTGGATGTTTGTCGTATTTGTCAAATACTTTACGTACATACAAAAAGACGAATATTTTGTCAAGAATACCAATCACACATGGCAATTATGACAAATACGCAAATACGAATAGCCAATTGAAGTGCCACCATAATACTAGTATTATCAAACATTTTAGGTACTGCATGGAAAAGATATGCAAATTGTTTTATCGACTTACCTCATATTTAAAAAGCATGTTATTAACCCAGCAATCGCCATGACAGAAAACATTAAACTTCCTAGGCTTCATATAACTTCTCAGAACTTGTAATAGTTTGGTTTCTATTTTTTGTAACTTCGCTTTTGCATTCAAATCAGTTATAACTTTCAAAGACATATTGTATGAATCCGAGAAATAAGTTTTAAGTTTGCTTTTGTTAAGAAAACTGTCTTGGAATATTATGTCATGAAGTTTTGTTTTGATTTCCATAAAGTTCTCAGGATATTTCTTCTCTAAGACAAATGTTTGAGCGTGGAATTTTGCTAGTTCTGTCAAAACTAGACTGACTTGTTCAAAATGTAAGTTTTCATATCTCGCTAATTTGTCATCCATTTCGAATCCTTTTACCAACAAATCTTCCAAAATAATAATTTCATTTCCTCTTTCTGTTCTTGAATACAGACATTCCGGTAATACGACTCTGTCATTAACATCCAAATCATTTTGCAGTAACTTAAAGTTAGGTATAACTTCAGCATAAACCATTACTTCTCTTCTATGTAGTTCATGAAACAGTTCTTGTCTAGTTGTGTTTACAAGAGTTTTCACAATCACACTTACGACATCATTATTTTCTTTACCAGTTTCGTTCACAGTAACTCTGAATATGTTAGCAATATAATTTTCACCTTTCCCATAAATATAGTCCACGTGATATTCAAAATCTTCTATACCTTTAATTTTAGCCACTTCTGAAATACAACTATGTAATTCAATACAGTTAAATTCTTCAGGTTCACTAATATTTACGTCCAGAGACATTTTTGATGATACCACTTCAGCTATCGGAGCGATAGTGAGTTGGGTAAAATTCACTTTAAATTAATCATTCGCGATAAGCTGATAAGGTACTGATAATAATCGTATCCTGATAACGATTTAAGTAAAACATTTAGTTTTAGTAGGTTAGTATTATGAAGAAAGTAATATTTAATCTCATAGCGGCATTTCAAACGACTATCGTGTATTTACCATTTGATGATAGGTTTAGTTATTTAATAACGGAATAGCATTCTGTCACAATATCTGCGGTTTTGAGTTTCCTGTGAATCGAACATAATATTTATGTTTCTTGATCTGTAAGCAGTATGATGGTGGCACTTCACTAAATCTGTTTTCTTTCTTTCTTTCAAACTTTACACAATTGGAACATTGGTGGTTTATACTTATTGCTTCTGTAACCTTGTTGTGTATTATGTTATCCGAAACAATGTAAAGTTCATTTTATTTCTCCAGCAGGTCATTGACTTTCGGTACGTCGAGCAACATACGGGTGGCTCCAGGGTCACCAGGGAAATCATACTCTTGGAAGGAGAAGGGCTACACCAGCTGCAGCGCCTCGTGTCTTAGTGGTGTTCAGGTATTTATTGTTATCAGGGTGTTGGTTTAAGCCCAAGGGTTATTGCACTCAAAGGTAGATTGTAACCGCGCACTGAGTTTTTGTATCTCGCTCCGAGGCCATCGTCCTTTAGGAATCGTAATGCAAAGTGTAATGTGTCCATCTATAGTTTGGCTTCTGATGCGAATAAGAGCATCACACTGGCAGAAGATATGCATAGGGGTTTGCGATGCTTCATAGCATAGCAAAAGTTACAGACTGTAATGTCGGACAGACTGGTCAGACAAATCATCAGTTTCTTTTTTCGTGTAAACAACTAATTTCTCCTCGTTGTCGACCAGAAGATTACTACGGTATCCCTCATGGTTAGCCTCCAAATAATTGCTGTGCTTACTGTATTCGTAATGTGTTCCCATGGGAAGTAGAATCCTTTTATAGCTGTTTTTAAAGTGTTTATCTGTAAGATTTTTATTGCAACAGGTGCTAACTTTCTCCTCAGGGACGAACTAAGGTTCCGTCCAACTGACTTGTCTGTGTCATAGTATTAATAAGATAGATTAAGCCTAGTTTTAACTAGCTTCGAAACTATAATTGTGAAAGGGACCAATTGATAGGAATAAAGAATTAAGTAACAGATAAACCTATTCGTTTAATTTGATATGCTTCCATGTGACAATGGCACCCTGGGATATTAATTAAAGTAATTATATATATAGTCTCTTGTTCAGCGATTGTAGCCTAGTTGGTGGTAACATAAACACACAATAAAATTATATGTTACAAAGTGGCCAGATAAGTAGACGGATTATCATGACAATCTTGAATTTTTGTCCTTAGGAGCTGATTATCCAGTGTGTTCGAGACGAAGACGGCAAAAACGCATCTCCCTACATGTGCGACCCGTTGACCAAACCTGAGAACCGAGTGCGAACCTGCAATGACCATCCCTGTCCACCCAGGTAAAGCATTGATGAAATTACAATAAGGTCGTCTACGTAGGTAAACAGTCATTTGAACCACCTAACCTATTACCAATGGTATTTGTGCTCAAGTTGTAGTAACTCCAATAGAGAGTTGCAAGTGCCGTTGCCGCATTGAAGACTGCGAGGTTATCCCTCGTATTTTAAAAATTAGCACCTTTTCTAACTCGGTTTGAAGAAGGTATGTGACTTACCGAAATTTGATATTCATCGACTCAATTTTTCCTCCGGTATTCTACATTTCAGCTTTTTCATTGAGTCTGTTTAACCAGCTGGGGTGGGTGTTCAACTTCTTCTTAAAATGAACATCCTTTACAAACTATATTGCATTGAAGAACTTGGTATTTAAATTCCCAGTAACAAGGAACACTCGGTAATTTTTTCGGTGATTTGCTTAATCGATTTTTGTTTTGTTTCAGATGGAATTACACTGAATTCTCGCAGTGTACAAAGTCGTGTGGAATCGGAATTCAAACACGAGAAGTTACTTGTATTCATGAGGTAAGACTATTTAAGAATATAACTCTACGCCTCTTACTTAAATCATCAAATTCCCAGATTGACTATTTCACAAAACGCCCAATTCCCAGAATGGCCAAAATCCCAGAATGGCCAAAATCCCAGTGATATAGACCACTATCATTTCACCCATCATCAGCCCGTATCAGTCCACTGCTGGACGTAGGCCTCTCCCAAAGCGCGCCAATCAACCCTACTCTCGGCCCTCTGCATCCAGTCCCTGCCAGCCATTTTGCGAAGGTCATCCCTCCATCTGGTCGGGGGGCGTCCCACACTACGTTTACCCGTTCGTGGCCTCCATTCGAGAACTCGTCTACCCCATCGGTTATCGGTTCTACGACAGATGTGACCAGCCCACTGCCACTTCAGTTTACTGATTCTATGAACAATGTCAACCACTTTTGTCTTCTGGCGGATATACTCGTTTCTTATTCTATCTAACAGAGAAATTCCAAGCATAGCTCTTTCCATAGCTCGCTGAGCGACCTTGAACCTGTGGGCCAGTCTCACCGTCAATGTCCACGTTTCGGCTCCGTAGGTCATCACTGGCAGGACGCACTGGTTGAAGACCTTAGTTTTTAGGCATTGTGGTATTGAAGACGAGAAGATATGACGTAGCTTCCCAAACGCTGCCCAGCCCAGCTGAATTCTCCTGTCACTCTCTTTCTCGAAGTTGTTCTTACCCAGCTGTAGAGTTTGTCCTAAGTAGACATATTTCTGAACAACTTCGAGGACCGTGGCATCGACTACTACTGGTTCCGGGACGACCAGATCATTGAACATGATCTTGGTCTTATCCAAATTCATCCCGAGCCCGACACGGCGAGAAGCAGCATTAAGGCTATCCAGCATTGCCTGCAGATCCTGCAGCGACTCAGCCATGACCACTATATCGTCGGCAAACCGAAGGTGTGAAATGTACTCGCCATTTACATTGATGCCACGTCCATTCCAGTCCAGTGTTTTGAAGACATCTTCCAGCGCGTTTGTGAAGAGTTTCGGTGATATAACATCTCCCTGTCTCACACCTCTACGCAACTGGATAGATCTTGTTTGCTGGTTCTGGATTTGGACGGTCATAGTGGCGGCGTCATACAGGCATCTCAGCACCTCGATGTACCGCCAGTCTACTTGGCATCGCTGCAAGGACTGCAGAACAGCCCAGGTTTCGATAGAGTCAAATGCTTTCTCATAGTCCACAAATGCAAGACACAGGGGCCGATTGTATTCCTCTGTCTTTTGTATAATCTGCCTCACTGTGTGGATGTGGTCTATGGTGCCATATCCTCCGCGAAACCCGGCCTGCTCCGGGGGCTGGAAGTCGTCAAATCTCCGTCCAAGACGATTCGTAATGACTCTCGAAAACAGCTTGTATACATGACTCAGGAGTGAGATAGGTCTATAGTTTTTCAATAGGGTTTTGTCCCCTTTCTTGAAAAACAGGACAACAATGCTCCTGTGCCATGCCTTCGGAGTTCTCCCACTCTGTATGACGGAGTTAAAAAGCTTCTGTAGCTCCATCAGGACAGGAGTACCACCTGCTTTCAGGAGCTCAGATGTAACCCCGTCTTCACCGGGGGCTTTTCCATTCTTAAGCTGTTTGAGAGCCAGTCCGATTTCGTCAAGACTCACATCCGGCAGGTCTTCGGTAAAATGGCGTGTTAACGTAGCTCGGGGATCATCGGTACTAGGCTCAGGTTGCGGTGCGTGAGGTGCGTACAATCGGCCGTAGAAGTCTTCGATCTCAGCGAGTATCTCTGGTTTGGAAGTGACGGTTCTGCCATTCGCCGACTTTAGTTTGGTCAGATGGCTTCTCCCCAACTGCTGTATGAATACTTTTGACCCTCGATTTTGCTCAATTGCCTCTTGTATGCGGCGTGTATTGGAGCGACGAAGGTCACGACGTATAAGCTTCCTTACATGCTTGTTGAGGGTCCGCTGTTCTGTCTGAGAGATTTGCGTAGCCTTTTCACGTCTTTCCTTCATGAGATCCAGAGTGTCCACTGAGAGCTTAGACTTCGTGCCAGTACGTTGCGACCTGCAAAACCTTACGCCTACGTCCCTGATGGTCTTCACCATTGTGTCAAACGCCTGGTCAACGTCAATTGTGGTTTCCAAGACATCGAATCTATTTTTCAGCTCCAGATGAAATTTCTCGGAGCCGGTTACGATCTGTTGCAGGTTAGGTCGGAGCGTAGACTTCATCATACGGAGTCTTTCTAGCTTAAAATCGATATTCAGGGTGCCTCGCACGAGTCGGTGGTCACTACCAGTGTTAAACCGGTTAAGTACAGAGACATCCCTGAATATATGCCTTTTGTCCGTTATGATGAAGTCTATCTCATTTTTCGTCATAGAGTCGGGGCTTTGCCAAGTCCACTTCCTCTGAGGCTGCTTCTTAAAGAACGAATTCATTAAGAATAGCCCCTCTTTCTCCAGGAAGTTAACTAGCATTTGCCCCCTATGATTCCTGCAACCAAGACCATGTGGTCCGATTTTCGATTCGATGTTGCTCTGTACTCCCACTTTAGCGTTGAAGTCCCCCATGACAACGTTGAAGTGTGTCTTAGTGGTGTGATTGAGGGCTTTGGCTATGTCTTCATAGACAGCCTCCACTTCTTCATCCGAGTGTGCCGACGTTGGTGCGTAGACCTGTACTACCTTAAGAGAGTATCTCTCGGTAAGTTTCAAAATGAGGTACGCTACCCGTGGCGACACACTGGAGATCTCCATTACGTTGTCTACGAGGGCCTTATTCACCAGAAAACCTACCCCGCCTTGGGAGAGTTGATCGCCCTCTCGAAAGTAGAGTAGATGGCCCGATTCCAGGGTCAGTGTGTCCTCCCCCTCTCTTCGGACTTCACATAACCCTAGGACGTGCCAGCGTATCCTCTCCAACTCTACTTCGAGTTCCGCGATATGATCGTCCAGCCGCAGAGTTCGTCCGTTGTACGTAGCCAGGGTCAATTTTGTTTGGCAGCCTCCCGTAACCCGGGGATTCTTAGCACCCCCTGCCCCGCCGTTACCGTAGCCGCTGCCTTGGCTAGGAATAGCGGGGCGGCCGGGAACTGGGGGCCGGGGCCTTGTGGTGTCACTCATATTTGGGAGGTGATGCCCGTAATCGCCACGCTGGGCAAGCGGGTTGGCGATCGCAGAGCCGGCCACCTCGCGCCGGTGACGCTGCTGCCCATCACCGACCTGCTGCACTTGGCGCCGGCACGGTGCGAGCTGGGTATACCGCCAACTGTCGATCGCCAGAGCCCCGTCCGTTGGTCGGCAGGGTGCACCACGTGCCGGTGAGGTTGGCAATTGGGTGGCCAATATTGTCGGTCCCCACCCCTTACACCCCGTTGTTACACATTTCACCCAGATTGAACAAATTCCCAAAAGGACCAATTTTATGCTTACCACTAGCCCGCGGTTTCATCTCCGCGTGGATACGGTTATCGCGCGTCCAAGTCACTTTTAAGAAAGTTGGACACTTTTGGGTGTTGGACATTTTGGAATTTGGACATTTTGGGACTTAAACATTTTGAAGTTTGATATTTTCCCTCCTGTGATATACAGGGTGTAACGGAAAGGTTATATGAAGCCGAAGGGAGGGTGTTCAGTATCGGTAACTAAACAACTTTTATTCTACGACTTTACGAATAAAAAATAAATTAATGTCTCATACAAATCGAACAGCTGACCAATACGAAATGTATGAAAAGTCAAAAAATAAATTCGCGAAATTAGAAAAGTCGTAGAACAAAAGTTGTTCAGTTACCGATACTGAACACCCTCCCTTCGGCTTCATATACCCTTTCCGTTACACCCTGTATAGGACAACCGACTTATCCTCCATATAAATGCAATATTTCCTGACTCTTCAATTACTTATTTTCTTATCGCAGGTCACTCGAGGCGGAACCAACACAGTGGTGGTACCAAACAGCATGTGCCCGCAGCCGCCGCCTCCAGACCGCCAGTACTGCAACGTCCTGGACTGCCCTGTCAGGTGGCATACAGGGGAATGGTCTAAGTGCTCCAAGACTTGTGGTGGAGGGATAAAGCAGAGAGAGGTGAGAGGTTTAGGTCTTCTACTACTGACCCAGTGTAGAGAAATAGAAGAGGTTTAGGTAGCTGCGCGCTCCTCTCCCAACCTCACGAAAGTATCACGACGTTGACAGAGTGTGTGTCGCCGGTTCCGCATAAAGGATAGAGTTACTAATAATGGTTGTAGTTATATACCTAGTTATTACGTAATTGTGTTATCATTATTTTAAAAGATGTGCTGCTGAGAGTTTTTACCATTTTTTCTTCTTTGCGTTGGCACCTTTTCCTTGCAAATGTAAGTTTTTTTGTTTTTGTTTTTAAAAGGTCTTTATTTAAATAAAAGAAATAAAAGTACATGTCATTTAACAATGAACGCACAAACTTAAAGTTAATAGTTTTTTACAGACTAACTACGCCTTTATAAAACAGATATTACATGAATGATAATATAGTATTAATTATATGTCTTAAAACCTAGGCTTTCTAACCCTCTTTTTTTGGACTGGAATACTACGTAAGGCTTGAATGTCTACGCAATGATTAAAATATAAGAAAAAATTATAATAGATAACATTAGTAGTTATCAAAATGAATTTAGTAAACTAATTGTCAAGATATATAGAGAAAATGTAAGTAAAAATGGTGTAAATGTAAATTCCAAACATTTGTCGAAGTGCAAAAATGTACACAACGTGCTTACATGCACTATTACATAAAGAAATTTGATTTTGACTTCCTCTCCACGTGACGCAGCCAGCGGAGTCGGGTTCCATCATATCCTGTATATTATTATATCCTTGGAAGCTATGCTTGAGGTCATCATCATCATCAGCCCGTATCAGTCCACTGCTGGACGTAGGCCTCTCCCAAAGCGCGCCAATCAACCCTACTCTCGGCCCTCTGCATCCAGTCCCTGCCAGCCATTTTGCGAAGGTCATCCCTCCATCTGGTCGGGGGGCATCCCACACTACGTTTACCCGTTCGTGGCCTCCATTCGAGAACTCGTCTACCCCATCGGTTATCGGTTCTACGACAGATGTGACCAGCCCACTGCCACTTCAGTTTACTGATTCTATGAGCAATGTCAACCACTTTTGTCTTCTGGCGGATATACTCGTTTCTTATTCTATCTAACAGAGAAATTCCAAGCATAGCTCTTTCCATAGCTCGCTGAGCGACCTTGAACCTGTGGGCCAGTCTCACCGTCAATGTCCACGTTTCGGCTCGAGGTGCTTGAGGTGTCTCATTTCAATTGTTTGTGAACAGGTGGAATGCAAGCAAATAATGGCCCAATCACATGTGGTGGAGCGGCCGGCTGCTCTCTGCGCGTCGCCTCGACCCGCCCCCACCAAGGCTTGCAACTCCAGGCCTTGTCTACTGGACACTGCATCGCCAGAGATATCTCTAGCCAACTCCTCTTATATCCAGCATGATCCGAAGAAGAAAAAGGTAAGGGGGACAACTAAGTAAAGAGGAAAGGAAAGTTAATGGTTTTTTTTATCATCTCCATCATGTGATCTCTTATATCAAGAGCTGTCACTGTGGTCATGATACTGGACTTTCGTTACGGAGATCTGCGGGCCTAGCACGAGTCGCGTTAGCGATCGACCCAACGCCGCGGAGCTGTCAAACTAATGTCAAACGCCTTGTAATAATGTCACTTTGACAGCGACGCGGCGTTGCGTCGATCGCTAACGCTGACTCGTGCTACAAGGGCTGGGCTTGATTTTCAGGTAGGTCATGTGTCATTGCGTTTTTATAGTTGTTTTTCAAATGAAAATGTACGTACGTTTGCCAGAATGCTATCAAAATGGTAAAAGAAACATCGTTAGGATGCATGTCTGAGAATAATAATAAAATCGATGGTAGCTGGTGTTATCCACTAACCCTCACTGGTCCTGCGTGATGGTTTTTTGCTTGAGATACTCCGATGTAACGGAAGGTTTGTACTACAACCAGTGGGCATATGAAAATAGGCTAATGAATAATGATAATATCAACAGCTGTAATTGCATAAAATTGTATTTTCCTTGTTCATCAGGTGACAGTGAAAGTGGGTGGATCAGCGACGATATTTTACGGGACCCAGGTGAAGATAAAGTGTCCTGTGAAGGGGTACAACAGGACCAAGATCCAATGGGCGAAAGACCACCAGATAATCTCCAAGTCGAAGAAGTATAAGATTTCCAAGAAGGTGATTTGAGTATTTTTTAATTTACATGTTCATTCTGATACCAATAAAAGACCTTTAAATCTCAAGACGATATCCTGTAATTTTGTTCGATGCCTAACTATTTTTATTAATTAATTATTGTTTTAAATTCTTGACAGTTCTTATCAAAACTAACAAGAGCTGTCAGAATTGACAAAAAACTGACAAGAACTATCAAAAACTGACAATTCCGTCAGGACCTGTCAAATCTGTCAGAAACTGTAAAAAATGTCAAAAACGGCTAAATCCGCCAAAAAATTACAAATCTGTCAGAAACTGTCAAAATTTTCATAACTGACTTGGAAAAATCTGTCAGAAACTGTTACGGACTGGCCTTTTGTGCCATGTTTGTATAACTAATTTATTTCTCTCTGTCATCCTCATTCTACTTGTCATCGCCATCGCATAAACATACACCAATAAAAAAGCACCTGATATCTTGAAAATAAGTCTTTTCATTACCAGCGAGCCCAGCTCCTCAACAGAAACGGTCAAAGACAGTTTTGATCACAAACTTCAAGTCGCATGTCACTCGCTGCTCGCCCACTCGTTTTATAGTTGATAGCTCTACTCGCTACTCGCTCATCGCCGGCGGTGGGACAACTGCATTTCCTTAAGGACCAAGCAAATGTAAATCTCATATACTTTTCTTTCTATTCTTCATACCAGCTGTTTGCGCACCTAGAGTGCCTACCCACTCACCCTCATGCATGCAGGGTGCAGTGCAGGCGGCGGCAGCTCTGGCTTTCCATGCAGTGGAGAGGAGAAGCGGCAATTGTCTTCAAATGTTCTTACACCACATAGTTCACAACACACAAGCAGTTCTTATTTGATAGGCCGCCGAACCGATTATTAATATTTGTATTTATTTATACCGACCGAGACCGCCGAATAGCCGAGAAAAGTGTCTCATGACAGTGAGTGTCATAGTGGGTTTCACCATAGTTTATTAGCGAAAGTCAAAGCCAATTTTGGCAAGAGGTCTGCCCAGCTTTATCTTCTGAATGATAGACCACGCTATCTCTCTCCCAGGGTGCTCTTCGCATCACATCTCTGTCACTCCGAGACCATGGGGTCTACACATGCGTAGCGGGACGCTCCAGTGCCAACCTCACTCTGCTCGTGAAGCCAAGACCTGGGGAGTTTCCTTCTAGTGAGGAAATCAATAAGGCCTTGGATGAACCGTCTTCGCCGCTCGCAGACAGGTTAGTATCATGCAACCATAAGCCATAGGCTATGGGCCCGTTAGGCAAAGAATTTGCAGCTGATTGTCGGCTGGCTAACTTACTTAGTGTAGTCAGATTGCTTGCGTAACGCCGGCGTAGTTGAATGCAACCGCGTGGACCGTGTGAATTTTTATTCACATAAATTTCTTTCTATTTATTTCACATTTAGCATAAATACGCGCGTCATTTTTGACGCACGTTATTATGCCAAAAATCGGCCGCTGACTGAATGAGTCGGCAAACGAAGCGCGGCAAATTGTACGGTTTTTTGACAATATTTAGTTGACAGTCAGTCGTAAACTGTTTGTCAAAACAGAGATGACGAAAATTACATCTGACGCATTCATTGCAGCAAAACTCAGAAACTTATATCGAAGCTTAAATCAAGTGTCTTATTTTGTAAACAAATATGATCGTCTAATTACCAGTATTACCTGTTGTGGTGTAACACTGAAGGAACTGGTTGATTGAACATGTTCATCATTGTGAAAAACAATCAGATCAATAATGTGAAAATAACTATACAATAATCACAGAAACGGCCACAAACAGACGAAAATTTAAGGATTGCAAGAAGGCCTACGTCTAGCAGTGTACGGATACAGGCTGACGACGACGACGAATCACAGAGAAGGTAAAAATGTTAGTAGTTTATATTTACAAAATAAGACACTTGCTTGATATGGACTTCGCTTCGGTATAGGTACTAAATGAACGTTTACCGTAATTGCCACTGGGAATATTTACCGTAAGCCACTAAATTAACGTATATTTTTCAACAGCAGAGCAGACGGGAGGTACAGAGCCATGGTTGGAGGCCGTATCGACGACCAGTCTCACGAACAGCGGCCGGGGGACTCCAGGAAGAACTATAAGAATAGACAGAAAGGTATGTCAGTCTTTCCCCCCCCGCGAAATTTTAGTGTGGTCATAGCGTTACTCGCTCGGCGATGTATTTTAAAAATATGTCACCGAGCGAGTATCACTGCGTCTCTTTTGTTGACACGGGTAGTGCCACAGACCACTTACCCCATAGACCTGTAACAGGAGGGCGCTCGTTTCTGTCTGCACATGAGCGCAAAATTGATTCGCGACACGCGTAATCTTGAGATATCGAAACGGGTTTAATATGGCGCCCCTGCCCCCCGCTTCGTCTAATAGCGCCTATCGCTTGACATAATTTTTCGCTTGCTTTGTACCGATTTCATGTCTATGGGGTAAGTGGTCTGTGGGAAGCGCTATCTGTTGTAGGTTTCTATCGCGATAAAATAACTGGGATTTACTCGCTTGCTCGCCAGCGGTGTGACAACTGCCTTACGTACCGTTACTCCCTTTTAGAAGTCGGTGAAGAGTATAATGAATCAGTACAATTTTCACTTCCTATTGTTTACGGGGCCCTACGAGCCGCAGTTAGCGTGGAAGCCTTAATTAATCCTCCGAGATAAGACCGTATCGCGGAATGCCGCAGTGAGGGGCACACTGCATACCGCCTAATAATATAGAATAGAATAGAAAACGTTTATTTGGAACAATAACAAAAGAAAGAAACATTTGTGCGAACGACAGCAGCCCCTCTAGCACATGGTCGTTGTAGCGCCACGCCCACGCAACGCCAAGGTGACGCCAAGGTGACACCGAGACAAAGTTGAGAGTCACTTACCCTTCCCGCACACGGGCCACCGGCCACAGCCACAAAACGCCGCCACAGGCATATTTCCTGTAATTTTCATACATTTTATATGGACTCGCCGCACATGGTTGGCGCCGGTGGCGGCCACACGCTACAAATCGTCGCAGCTTGCTTCTTGTGGCTCGCACCGGCCACTAAACGCCGACACAAAAAGCCGCCACACGCCACTCGCGCGATTCCGCGCCCCTCTCTCCCTTGCCTCAGTAAACTATACTGCATGGGTTAAAAAAAGTGGCAGCCACCGACCGCAAGTGTCGACCACCGGCCACAAGTGGCTGTCGCGCGCTTCAGCTACCTTTGTAGCCGCTTCTAGCTTCTCGTGGCGGCGTTTGTGGCTGTCGCGTGTGGCTCGTGTGCGGCGACACTTATGAAAAATCGGCCGCAAACGTGTAGTTTTACGAAATGTTGCGTCTGACAGCCATTTGACAGCTCGCCGGCGCGGCGTAACGTCGATTGCTAACGCGTGCGCGTACTAGCCCTGCTAAGCAAGCAACGATTTCACCTCTAAAGCCCAGTATTCACTAGGGAACAATTGCCGCGCAACACGTGACGCTCAACAAGGTCGGCAACGTTGCACAACAACGCGCGACGTTGCCAGCTGGTGCGCAAGTACCAACATCAATGGTACCGCAAGTTCCTCGTTGCCGTTCAACATGTTGTGCAACATGCCGCGCGTCAAATGTTGTCTAGTGGATAGTAGGCTTTACAACACAGATAATAGAATCAGTAAACTGAAGTGTCAGTGGGCTGGTCACATCTGTCGTAGAACCGATAACCGATGGGGGAGACGAGTTCTCGAATGGAGGCCACGAACGGGTACACGTAGCGTGGGACGCCCCCCGACCAGATAGAGGGATGACCTTCGCAAGATGGCTGGCAGAGGCTGCATGCAGAGGGCCGGGAGTAGGGTTTAGCGGCGTGCTTTGGGAGACGCCTACGTCCAGCAGTGGACTGATACGGGCTGATGATGATGAACATCAGAGCATAATTCCAAAGTTTTGTGCACATTTCTGGCACCGGTGTAAAGTTTTCTTACTCCCAATGTTATTTAAATAAAATTTTCAATGTTGCCAGGTAAAAACGTGGACAAAGTAAGAGATGCGCTGTACGGCAACACCGCTACTACTAGTACTAAAGCATCCCCGAGTTTCAACTCGCAAGCAAGAGATATTTACGACGAAAACGAGGTGAGAATACTTAATAACATTGAATATGATGAAATTCTGAAGCTAATATTAGGGAACGTGGGTAGATAAATCGACATCCTAAAGATTGAAAATGTGACGACCTTCAATATTGGTAGGGACCAAAATAAATTGAAATAAGTACTTATATCAAATATTTTAAGAGATACGAGGTTCTTAATGATCCTATATGAATTCGGCATCAGTAACCGAAGCCCAAATCAAGTGTCTTATTTTGTAAACAAAAACTACCCTCCACTACTAACATTTTAAGCTGTTCTGTGATTATTGAATAGTTATTTTAACATTATTTGATCGGATCACTTTATTTTCACAATGATGAACAGGTTCGATCAATCAGTTCCTTTAGTGTAACATCACAGCACGTAATTAGACGATCATATTTGTTTACAAAATAAGACACTTGATTTGGGCTGCTGTATACATTTCTTTTGTGAATTTTGACAATCAAAGAATAATCTCAGAATACATATAACGTATAGTTAGTTGCTGGAAAAGGACCAAAAACTAATCGATAATTTTTTTTTTAATAATTATTGAATATCCAATTGAATCAGACTATAATAAAAGGCTCGGGTATAACTCGTAGTCTAGTTGCGAGTACACGTTAAAAACGATCGTAACAAGTTAAGCAATGTTGGGCGAGATCAGGACCTGGATGGGTGACCGCTATTGACACTTTCATCTGAGCCCCTCCGTGCTTAGGTGTGACCTACGTGGAAGCATTCCAATGTGTGACCAAAGTGGAATAAACCGAATAACTTGTAGGTTTGGTCACTAAACCACACGAGAAAGAAGAACAAAATGCAATTTAAAAATATCTTCTAATGTAAATATGAGATCTTAAAAAGCCATCTAGATTTCATGCAAAATCTTCCAACATACCAATTTCATTAATAAATTTTACTGTTCCTATAAAATCGGTTGTAAACTTTATCACTCTCATTTTATTACTGAACTTAACCATTGCCCTACATTTATTTTACAACGTTTTAATAAATGTATCATCTAAATAATAGACATTTTATGAAAATAATTTTGAACTGCACTACGGAATGTCGATGTTCAAATCTACTCACATTATTAATGGGCACTAAAATATTACAGAGGGTCGGTTTGTTATTGTTTTTAGTCAAATGCGATTGATTTTATATAATAAATTATGCTACTCGATGTCTTACTAATAATTGATTAAAATCATCCTTACAATATTATTACAATCAAGAAATTCATTTTCATAGGATTTTAAATTTTCTTGCATAAAGCTAATGTTTGAATATTTTAATATTCAATTCCATTGTTATTTCGTACCATGACGACCTTAATAAGATGACAAAGTATTATTGAAGTAATCCTGCTATAAGAGTTCGTAGTAAGAGGGCAGACCCCTTGGCATCAATAATAAACGGACATAGATTTTACTGAGTTAAGTACCTACATTCTTCAAAAATGTTGCCGATTTATCTACACCACCGTTACCGAAAGTGCCTAACAGCAAAATTTTAAATTTCCTAACACAACTTTGCACTCGCACGCCGCTTGGGACGTTGTATCTAAAGGAGAGTGCCGTGCCCTCCCAGATGCTTCCGCCAAAACGAAGTAGCGCCTCCAGGCTGCTGCCGTGCCTCCATTACCTAGTCATGCAACTACAGGTGAGGAGTTACCAGAATAGAAAATAGGCTAGTTGACCCAAATTTTTTGATGATAAATAGTTAATAATCGGTCTATTACATCGTACAAATAATTACAGAATTTTTTGAGACCTTTTGGAGTAACCATAAGTTACTCCGAATGTTACAATGAAACGCCGTGTTGATATTTACACTTATAAGTATTTAATTGCGAGATGTAAAAACAAGGCAAAAATAACAGAAATGTATGCTTCGACTATTTACAGGAGCATCCAAAAAAACATATGACAATCGTCTTCTTTTGTTTTATATACATCAGCAAAAAGGCTGCCAGCCGCAACCACTAAGGAGATGCTATCATCTCTAAGGAGGCGCAGTCATGAACGCCTCACCACCCCCCCACGGAGAACGATGACTTAATCGAAACATCTTAACTTAACAGTCCTACCAGATCGTGTGGTATATGGCTGTTTGCCAGAGGTATCCGCAGGTATAACAGGCGTGGGCTGAATCTGAGCAGGTTGCAAATCCACTTGAGGCGAGATGTGCGTGGCAGGATGCTGCAGGACCTGGTGCTCGACAAAAGCCGGTTTAAGTCGGTCAACGCTCACTGTGGTATGTTTACCCCTGATTAGCAATGTAAAGGTTTTGCTGTCCGCAGAGCGAGCGAGTACCATGTGGGGCCCAGTATACGGCGGCTGTAAGGGGCGTCGGACGGTATCATCGCGCAGGAAAACATGTGATGCAACTTTCAGATCTTTGAACACAAAGGTAGTCGGTTCAGAATGTCGGGAGCCAGGAATGGGCCTCAATTTGGACATTTTGCGACGCAATTGAACAACAAAATCGCCCGGATCATCCAATCTTTCTGACGCAGAAACCGGCATTAATAGCTCGCCTGGAAGTCGCAGAGATTCACCATAAAGCATCTCGGCAGCAGTAGACTTTAAATCTTCCTTAAACGCAGTACGCATTCCAAGGAGCACCAAAGGAAGAGCTCTAGTCCAGGAATCATTGTGGCACATCAAAGCAGCTTTTAGTTGTCTGTGCACGCGCTCAATCATTCCATTCGCAGAAGGGTGATATGAGGTGGTTCTGATGCGTTTTGTGGCGTATTGTTGTAAAAGTCTTCTGAACAGATCAGACTCAAATTGAGTGCCTTGATCTGTTGTGATGACAAGTGGTACACCAAAACGTGAAATCCATTCTCTTGTGAACGTTTCAGCGACTTCTTCAGCGGTAATGGATCGCATTGGCCAGACCTCAGGCCATCTGGTCACCCTATCAATTGCAGTGAGGCAGTAACGATATTCGTTACAGACAGGCAAGGGTCCGATGATATCTATATGGACGTGCATGAAACGAGCCGATGGTAGATCGAAATTGCCCAAAGGTGCATGATTATGCCTCGACACTTTGCTGCGTTGACACGCTTCGCAAAAGCGAGCCCAGTCTCTGCAATCTTTATTAATAGATGGCCACACAAAACGCTCGACCATTAAGCGTGTGGTAGCTCTTATGCCTGGGTGGCTCAAATTGTGCAATTTGTTAAACGCCGCACGTCGAAAAGGAGGGGTTAAAAAGGGCCGTGGTTTATTTTGTGAAACGTCACACAGGATCGAGATATCTGTGCCAGGAATGTTCACCTTTGCCAACTTCAGACCAGTGGCAGACTTCAGCAACTCTGAGAGCTCTGAATCTGTTTCCTGTGACTTTGCCAGGGCCTCGTAATCTTGCTCTAGTGAGATTGCCTCAATACGTGACATAGCGTCCGCCACAACATTGTCTTCTCCCTTGATATATTTAATATCAGTCGTAAACTGGCTGATAAAAGACAGTTGATTAAGTTGTGGTGGTGGAAGTTTTTCTCGACGCTGCACAAAAGCATATAAAAGCGGTTTGTGGTCCGTGAAAATTGTAACATGTTGTACCTCTAGAATGTGGCGAAAATGCTGTACGCTTTCATACACCGCAAGCAATTCCCTATAATACGCCGGCCACTGAACTTGCTGAGGTGTCAACTTTTTGCTAAAGAAAGCAAGAGGAAACCACTCGCCATTAATATGCTGCTGCAGACAGGAACCGATATGCACACTCGACGCATCAGTAAAAAGGCCTATCGCCGCATTGTTTACTGGGTGTTGCAGTGACGTAGCATCAGAGAGACTGTTCTTGCAAGCTTCAAATTGCTGTAACAATTCGGGTGACCATGGAAAAGGTTTTGCACCCTTGCTGTTAGTTGCAACCAATGCTTCGATTAAAGGAGCCTGAAAACGTGCAGCGTGAGGCACAAAACGCCGATAGTAATTCAGCATGCCGAGAAAACGGCGCATGCCTTGCACTGTTTTCGGAGGCGGATAATCGAGAAGCGTCTGTATTCGTTCCTGGGGAGGTCGAGTTCCTTCTGCGCTAATATGGAATCCCAAGAAAACCACCTTACCAACACCGAAGTTACACTTTGAAGGGTTGATAACTACACCATAATCTTGCAGGCGTTTGAAAAGAACCCGTAAATGTTCCGCGTGACTAATCTCATTAGGCGAGTAGACGAGAATGTCGTCAACGTATGGGAAACAAAAATCGAGACCCCGTGTGACCTCATCTATAAACCGTTGGAACGTTTGACCGGCATTGCGTAGGCCAAAGGTCATGAAGGGAAATTCGAAGAGACCAAACGGGGTAACGATAGCGGTCTTCGGAACATCCTCTTCAAACACCGGGATCTGATGGTATGCCTTAACCAAATCTATGGTACTGAATACTTTAGCACCAGCGAGATTGTGAGCAAAATCATTGATGTGGCGAACCGGGTAACGATCAGGGACAGTACGAGCATTTAAAGCGCGATAGTCGCCGCAAGGACGCCAGCTGTTATCTTTCTTGGGTGCCATGTGCAATGGAGAAGACCATGCGCTTTTAGAAGGTCTTGCAGTACCACACCCTACCATGTCTTCGAATTCTTTGGTTGCAGAAACAAGTTTCTGCGGAGCCAAACGGCGAGGACGACATGAAACTGGAGGTCCATCAGTGGTTTTGATATAATGTACAGTATTGTGTTTAATAACCCTAGGAAGACCTGGAGGCCGCGTAATATCTGGAAATTCAGTAAGCACCTGTGCAAAAGTAGAATTTCCAAAAGCCACAGACTTAACACTGGACTGTTCAAACACCGCGGTAGAGGCGGGCGACGATAACCCAGTTCTCCCATCAACCAACTTGCTCCTATTGCAATCTGGTAGAAGATGATAATGAGATAGGAAATCAGACCCTATAATGGCCGTGCTAACGTCAGCAATTACAAACTGCCAGGCAAAAGTGCGGTTCAGTCCCAGATTTAGAGTTAGATTAATTGTACCGAAGGTCTTTATGCTACTTCCGTTAGCCGCGCTAAGGTCATAGTCAGTACTTTGCCTACGACCTGATAGCCAGCGGTGGGGGTAACAGCATAAGTCCGACCCGGTGTCAATGAGAAATCGACGTTTGGAAACCTGGTCAGTAACAAAGAGGCGGCGACCGTGAGAAGTGCAATCAGCTGCCGCCGCTACTGACTGCTTTTTAAGTTTTCCGAGGTCCAGTTGCAAGGTTGAACACATTTTGTTGCCTTACTGCCAAATCTCTTATGATACCAACATATTGATTTCAATTTCTGACCGGTCGGATCTGTGCGAGAATCACGAGATGAGGACGAAGAGCCGTTTCGTGACGAGCGGCGCTGAAACGTCTGAGCGCTCACTTGATGAGCTAGGTCATCGACCCGAGCTACTAACCCGTCAAACGAAAGTGGGGACCCACTGGACATAGAGGTAACGTTAGCGGGGCTCGGCGACAACTCTACTATTTGATCGGCTAATTCAGCTACTTGATCCAATCCAACGTCACCATGTGCAACAAGAATAGCCTGTACATGTTGAGGCAGACGACGTAACCAAAGGTGCCGTAAAATCTTTTCTACTGATAACATCGTGCCAGCTAGAGACCGGAGATGGCGGAGAAACTGAGACGGTTTTCGGTCTCCGGGTTCCTCGTCGCTAAGAAGTTGTCGAAGCCTCTGCTCCTCAGACGTTGACAATCGCCGCGTGAGTTCGTATTTAATTTTCTTGTATTTGTCTTTGTCGGGAGGACTAGTTATAATGTCCTCGACTTCAGCTGCCAGTTTGTGATCTAATTGACCAACAACATAGTTGTACATTGTATCATCATTGACTATCCCAGCTATTTGGAACTGTGCTTCCACCTGGGCAAACCACACTGCAGGTTTATCAGGCCAGAACGGAGGTAGTTTGACAGCTACTCTACATACCTGTGGTTGTAACGGCTCCTGTGACGACTTAGATTGAGTTTGGCTGAGCTGACTCTGCAAATGAGCATTCTGCGCCTCCAGGGCTTGCAACCGTGCTTCCAATTGTTCATCAGCCATGATGACGTGTATGTTTCTAAACAACCGAGCCAATATACCACACGACCTAGAAGACGTGACAAAATAATAATAATTAGATACTTAATATAATTTATGAAAGAATTAACATAAATGTCCACACATAGCAAATTACACAAATATTAAATTGAAACTGTTAGGTACTATATCACTATGAAAGTAATTCTCGACATAGAAATTATTATAAATAACATTTCATAATAAAACATAAAATGAAACTATTCTCCTAAATTTAACTATTAACATGTAATTTTCACGCAAATCACAAACTAAACACCAACACTTATCAAAAAAATTTTAAATGTCAAAAAAGTTTTCTTGTTACTTGCGTGACACGTTGTTGAGTCCAACGGAGCTACCGTATATGACGAAAGGTGTCGCCAACGATAACTTCGGCAACCAACTTGCACACCCGTCGTTCAGATATCGCTCGTACGTTGAAGTTACTTTTAAATCACCATGTATGACCTATGTCGATGATCCACAACCGTCGCAAAAATGCAGCGACCAGCAATTATGAATCCAACAGGCCGCTTCCACAGAGTAAATAAACATATATCTGCTGATGTGAAGGTGTAGTAAAAAGCACAGGGACGTGAGCTGATGCAGCACAGGCGCAAGGGTCGGTATTCGCCAAATAAATCGTCGAAACAAATTGTCGTCAAAGCACGAAGTGTTCACTTATAATCGTCGCTGAGTCACCAATTTGGAGTAACCATAAGTTACTCCGAATGTTACAATGAAACGCCGTGTTGATATTTACACTTATAAGTATTTAATTGCGAGATGTAAAAACAAGGCAAAAATAACAGAAATGTATGCTTCGACTATTTACAGGAGCATCCAAAAAAACATATGACAATCGTCTTCTTTTGTTTTATATACATCAGCAAAAAGGCTGCCAGCCGCAACCACTAAGGAGATGCTATCATCTCTAAGGAGGCGCAGTCATGAACGCCTCAACCTTATCAAAATTTAAAAATTTAAATTTTTGGTGGGAACACCAAAAAATTTTATTTTTTAAATGCAACTTTCCAACCTCTATCAAAAACAGCGTCCGCCATGATTATCTGTGGCATAACGTCATCGCGGCCCCGATAAACTAGGGATGTTCGATGTTGAGAAAATACGATATTTTTGCTCTTAACATTAACATCTTAATATCATCATCATCATAGATTATCATCGTAATACCTGGTTTATAGCTAGAATAATTTTTTTTTATTCACAACCATTTAATTGGTAAATATTTCATTCACATGTCATTAAAATTTGAGTTATTATTAATAATTGAATAAATGTTAGTACTTATTATAAGATATGAAATGATTATGTATATAAATAGAGTAAATTAATAATTTAATGTATCTACTAAATCCCACATAAAGTCGATAAATAAATAAAAACGGCCATCCCTAAAAATCCAGAGTAATCTAATGTGAAATACTACGTGAAATAAATATTGTTTCATTGAATTTCGATATGAGTCAACTAGCCTATTATGTTGGGTTATTAGGTTTGGTTTGGCATGCATCATCATCGTTGGTTTATTCTTCGGGACTTTCTAAGTTTTTAGTGTAAATACATTGATATCCTATAAACAACTAGATACACAGTCTGCCTTCTAAAAATGTCCGAGCGCAAAAAAGGTCCAAACGGATGAAGGACCCTCATTTGCTTTATTGGATATTATATGGACGTTAACAATGGACCCTTATTTGGACGTTTTTTAAATTGTTTTAGTAAGACCTTTGTGTATCTAGTTGTTTATACTAGAACAATGGTTATTAGGTTTGGTTTGGCATGCATCATCATCGTTAGTTTATTCTTCGGGACTTTCAAAGTTTTTTGTGTAAATAGGTAACTTTTAGCTATTCTAATTCGTTCTTTGTTTCTTTATTATCTCGTTTTGGGTTTACCTTATAGAATAATTCATTACTTTATTATGAAAGTTTTATTTCTAGTTAGTTCTTTTAACATGGTGTAGATTTAGTTTTCAACTATTATGAGATTTAAAAACCAGCCCCTCAATTCTGCTAAGATTTTTGGATCGATTACTTGACCAGTATAAGCTGGCCTGGCTCCAGTTAACTTCGTCATGCTAGCATAAACTGGTCATATAATCGTTCGACTTTGTTGATCCAAATATCGAAGCAGGTGACCGCGACTTCAATCGTTTTCGTTATGCATTATTGCTGCGTTTCGTTGTCGTTAGTTAAAACTTGCAAAAACATAGCAACAATGTATAGCGTCCATGTGTCAAATTGAAAGCGATTACGAAAACGACAGAAGTCGTGATCACCCTGCCCCATTACCATGAAGTCTTATAGCAGGATTACTTCCATAATACTTTGTTACTTCGTACAATGACGACCTTAATCAGCTTAATTTAAGGTCGTCATTTTACAATTTTTGTACAATGACGACCTTAATAAGCCTAATTTAAGGTCGTCATTTTACAATTTTTGTACATTGACGACCTTAATAAGCTTAATTTAAGGTTGTCATTGTACGAAGTAACAAAGTATTATTGAAGTAATCCTGCTATAAGAGTTCTTGATAAGGGGGCTGGGCATAAATATCATTAAATTCATATTCATAGCAACATTTATTTAAATCTTCATCCCAATTAACATAAGCATTAGATTCATTTTAAATTCCATTAATTTTATTAATAACTTTAGTGCCCATATAATTGATATGTTCAGTCTTTTTGGAAATTCCAGAGTCTAGGAAACTCCAGGGGTCAGAGGATGGCAGACCCCGTAATAATGTACCAAAACTATGGTACCTCAACAAGGGCTAAGGTCATCAACCTTAGGGATAAACAAATGGTGTTCCCAGAGGATGATGACTCAGATTTCATTATAGTGAATGATGACTTCAATAAAAACACTATTGATGGTGTAGTTGAAAATTTGAAGGATTTAGATGAGACTACTGAGGCAGCCGATGAAAACAGGTAAGGGGAATTAAATAATACAGTACCCATTGATCTCATATAAACAACTAGATACACAGTGTTTGCGCACCTAGACGGCCTACCCACTCACCCTCATGCGTGCGGGGTGCAGGCGACGGCAGCTCTGGGTTTGTCTGCGGTGTAATTAGATGCTGCGATTGTCTTTAAATGTGCTTACACCACATAGTTCACAACACACAAGCAGTTATTATTCGATAGGCCGCCGAACCGATTATTAATATTTGTATTTATTTATACCGACCGAGACCGCCGAATAGCCGAGAAAAGTGACTCCAAGTGACAGGGTGTCAACCATTTTCATAAAAGTTTATGGCATCGACGTCCGCCGTGAAGGTGCATGATAAATGAGGTGGCATGCACCTAGATGCGCCTGAACACACAGTCTGCCTTCTAAAAATGTCCGAGCGCAAAGAAGTTCCAAACGGATGAATGGACATTTGCTTTATTGGATATAATTTGGACGTTAACAATGGACCCTCATTTGGACTTTTTTTTAAATTGTTTTAGTAAGACCTTTGTGTATCTAGTTGTTTATAGGAGATCAATGACAGTACCTTATGAATTTCTGGTTGAAGATCTTTATTCATCTCGAGAAATTATTACATTTCACAATAATAATAAATAATTCAAATGATTTATTGCAGTCACAAAGACCATATAAGTGTTAGTAAGTACTTAAAACTATGTTAGTGTTTACGCGAGGTGTATTACGCGCCATAACATGCGACTTAGGTCCGACTCCGAGACCCCGGGACATGTAAGTGTACCCAGTGGCTCAGAATCGGACAAAAATAATGATAATGATAAATATTAAGAACAAATTGGCATTCTATCAAAACATGCTGACAGAGTTAAATAATGTTAAAACATTAAAAACGTAAACAAACATGAACAACAAAAGTGGGTAAGATTGAAATACTTGTATTGCATTACTGTTGCCGAAGAAGTTGAATTTCCAAAGTAAGTTTTAACTACTACGGTTCAGTTAACTACGTAAGCCATATCTGCAACGTACAATATTGGTCGGATTTGTGTTGCACCTCTAGTGGCCAGGAACGGAACTAAAGTCTCACCAATCCCATACGTCGCATCGGAGGTGATTACGTAGTCACTAGAGCACTCTCTATAGTGACTACGTTTGCAACTCATGGTAATGGTAGGTAATAGGCATACACCACACTTTACCAAAATAAATGAGATCAACCATACAAAATATGATACATTAATCAACAAGCATTGAATAATTACGATAATCGGGTCGAGACACTGGGGCCGTGGGGGCCGGACGCTCGACAGCTCGTCAAAGAGCTGGCTGCTCGAGGAGTCCGGTGACCAGAGGGCTGGCAGCCACCTCTGCCAACGTATTGCGTTGGCAATTCAGAGAGGGAATGTTGCCAGCCTTCTGGGCACCGTGACTCCCGATGCCCTCCTAGAGGGCATATTTTATTTATAGTTAGTTTATTTATAGGTAGTTTTAGTTTTTAGTTTTTTCTTAGATTACCTTTGAAGCAACAAAAAAAATATATACTTATAATTACAACAATCGGAATTTGTATTACGCATTATCCATGCTCGGTGAATAAATAAGAACATGATGAAAAAATTCTTGCCGTGTCACGGAATGACAAGGTCGCAGGTTCAAGTCCTGCCCACAGCAAGAATTTTTTCATCATGTTCTAATTACAACAATAATTAATTAATGACGAACATAACACTGGAAATAATGAATAAATAAAGCAAATGTACGTTTTGATATTTTCTTGTATATGCGCTGCGATACGAAAATCTAAATAATAAATGGAGGAAAAAGTTTTGGAGAAAAAATTTCAACTCGACCGGCATACGTCCTACCGAAGACGAATATGAAGAAATAATTCGCCGACCTGAGTACGAATCACGGTAGCTCTGTTGGAATAGAGCGTGCCACGGAATGGCGAGGTTCGAATCCCGGTCGTGACGAAAGTTTTTATACATTTATTATTTAAAACAAAATGTGTAATTGAATATATTAATGAAACATACATTGATGATGTTAATAATACCTTCACGATATCCCTAAACAAATATTTCTTGTTTTAGAATCATCGAAGTGTTTGATGCCAATGACTATGTGTGGATGACCACCGATTGGTCGCCGTGTACTGCGCTCTGCAGTCAGATCGGGCATCAGGTTAGGGGAGCAGTGTGTCAGGTAAGCTGGACTGGAAGGTCCTGGGATCATGAGGTTTTATAGGAGGTGACAGACAATCGTCAGTGAAACTGGTACTCTATGTCCTATGATTAATTTAACGTTATATTAAGGGCCTTCATAGAGCCAACTAGCGCCGCCAATCTTAAAAAAATAATATCCTCCAATATAATCAATTTTATTAAAAAAGCTATTTACGAAATGTTTATTACGATAAATACTATTTTTTAAATGCTTATTTATAACGTGATTCAATGTCGGTAAGGTGTAGTTCGCATAATTGCGAAAACGGCCGTTTTTGGCACATTTGTGAACTACAACTTAGCTTGTCGCAATTATGCCATGTATTGGATATTGAAAAATAGTATTTATCGTAATAAACATTTTGTAAATAGCTTTTTTAACAAAATTGATTATATTGGAAGATGTTATTTTTTTAAGATTGGCGGCGCTAGTTGGCTCTATGAAGGCTCTTAAACACAAAACATACACTTTCAGACGTTAAAATCAGAATTATCAAATATCTTTGCACTTTCCCACCTTTTTAAAAAGTACTTCTGCTTTATAATGTTAATCTAAATCGATGATGGATGTAGTCAAGTAATGCGTTCTAAATAGATATACCTTTATCCAAAGCTTATATAGGTATGTTATTTTAACTTTAATTTCATCTAATAATGAGTAATTAGTACTAGAACAAACTGTGCACCTAATTACTTTGGAACTCTCTTAGTAATGAAGTAAACAAAGGATCATGTTTTATGTGCTCTCTAGAGCTGGCAAATTCACTGCCGTTGTCAGAATTAACTGCAGGGGGCGGTGGACTGATTAGATTTATGAGAGTTCTGATTTCTCATTTGATGTATTCGTTTTGATAGTACTATCAATGATGTATTCGTTTTGATAGTACTATCAAAACGAATACATCAAATGAGAAATCAGAACTCTCATAAATCTAATCAGTCCACCGCCCCCTGCAGTTAATTCTGACAACGGCAGTGAATTTGCCAGCTCTAGAGAGCACATAAAACATGATCCTTTGTTTACTTCATTACTAAGAGAGTTCCAAAGTAATTAGGTGCACAGTTTGTTCTACTACTAATTACTCATTATTAGATGAAATTAAAGTTAAAATAACATACGTACATTTTTCGTACGAAACTGTACGTATTCCTACGATATATTCGGTACTGAGTCCTTAATAAGCTTACTTTAAGGTCGTCATGCTATTTATATCCGCCAGAAGACAAAAGTTGACATTGCTCATAGATTCAGTAAACTGAAGTGGCAGTGGGCTGGTCACATCTGTCACAGAACCGATAACCGATGGGGTAGACGAGTTCTCGAATGGAGGCTACGGACGGGTAAACGTAGTGTGGGATACCCCCCGACCAGATGGAGGGATGACCTTCGCAAGACTGGCAGGGACTGGATGCAGAGGGCCGAGAGTAGGGTTGAGTGTCGCGCTTTGGGAGAGGCCTGCGTCCAGCAGTGGACTGATACGGGCTGATGATGTTGATGATGATACGAAATAACAAAGTATTATTGAAGTAATCCTGCTATAAGACTTCATGGTAAGGGGGCTGGTGGGAATATCAGGCAATTATATTCTTGCCTAATGTAAACATACGTCTAACGAACAAATCGTATAGCCCTGAACGCGTTCGAGATTCTTGTGAAACTGACTCTTTATTGTTTTAATGACAAATATTTCCAACAGCACAAGAAAGACAACAAGACAACGACGGTTGAAACAGAAGAGTGTTTGTCGCGAGGCGTGACTCCGCCGACAGTGCTGAGGGACTGTCACGGCAGCAGGTGCGCCCGGTGGAAGACCGCAGCCTGGTCTCCGACTAGATGCATCGCTAGTGGTGCTGGTGAGAGTTTTAACTGACTTAACCTAATATTAACACAGCGCTGAAGCGGAAAAGCGTACTACATATGTTCCCAAAAATATACAATAAGATACCCAATGATTTAAAGAAATTACCGACAAATCAATTTAAAGTTAAATTGCGCACAATGGTTTAATACACACATTTTATTATAATTTAGTAGCCTTCTTGACGGATTCATCGATTTGACATAATTTATAAAATTTCCAACTAGCCAATTTCCATGTCATTTGAGGTCGGATCTCCTAGTCTGTTTTCGCCTGGGTCATTTCAGTTGACAACTGAGCTGCTTCCAAGTCCCTTTTCAGGACCTATGTCCACGTCAAGCAGGGTCTATAACTTAGGCGAATATGGTCATCATTGACTTTTGAAACGAGTCATTCTTACCCAAAATAAAATTACACAATTTGGTTTCTCCCAGCAATTATTCGTCGTCGCGTGGACTGTGCGAGCGACAACGGCACGACTCTCCCAGAATCCTTGTGCGATTACAGCATGAAGCCAGACAAGGTTCGACGGGAACCCAGGCCTTGCAAGCCTGCCTGGGCAGTGGGACAATGGAGTAGGGTGAGTCCTCATCACTTTAACTCCCTTGGCGTTTAAAGACCCTGTCGTCGAAAGGCTTGGACTCAAGAACTCTTATAAATAGAAATAAAGTAACAAAGGATGCAGATGAGTCAACTAACTGCAAGCAGACATCGTTACCTACAGGCAGAGAATCCAACGTCTCTACCTGTACCACCCGTACCAATACGGGAAACAGATTGAATGAGAGGAATGTTTTAAGGAATGGAGAGTGGTATACCAGGATCGCAGTAATGGAAGAAGATCTTCTCTACGGGAGATAATTGTATTTTAATGGATATTGTTGTGTTGACCAGTGCATAGGTCCTTGCGGGAGCCGTGGTCGACAGCACCGGGTGCTCCGCTGTGTGTGGCGACTGGAGCACTCCGTGGCGAAACGCCGCAAGGAGAGGGGCGCTGGGGCGGCGTGCGAGGGGCTCCGGAGACCCAGCGTCGTCAGGGTCTGTGATGTGCAGAATTGTACTGTTAGAGGTAAGAGCATAGAGAGTCGGCGATAATTTTATATTCTCGAGGAAGGAAGGACAATGTTTTTCGAGTGTATGTATGTCGGCTTAGTTTTGATATCCAGGTCTGAGATAGAATCCATTCGGTTAAAAAAAACGGTGTTTTTCTTTTGTTTTTTTCGTGTGAAGCAATTCTGCCTACTCTTACCGTTCTCAAAATGAAGTCATATCTCGCCGAACAGAGACGCCGCTATGCCAACGTATTAACACTGTCCCTGTCACGCACGATATGACATGGTATGATTTAATCGTTTTGAGAACGTCTGGTCAAATATAGTCTTTTCGGTTTTTAATATACTATGTATTACAGATGTTCCAGCAATAATTCTATCTCATTTCCTCCCAGATGGCGTATGCCGGGACACGTCCCGATTCTGCGACAACGTTCGTGCTATGAACATGTGTGCCCTAAGGCGGTATAAGGAACAGTGCTGCAAAACTTGTGCCGATTGAATTTAGAAAAAAAAACATTTTTGAAGAATGTTAGTGAACTTTTAGAATTAAAACTATAGGGCGCCATTTAAATTATTATTTGTAAACGGATTAAACTTACTTTCTTGATTAAAGCCGGTGTTTCGACTTTGCAATTCTGCTGTAGCAATTCCAGATTCATCTTATGGTGCCGTCTTCTTACGAAGGTTGGCGATCATTACGTCACTCTGCACTCTCGACAACGCCTGACGGAACAGAGACCTGGTACTCTTGCCGTACCATTGGCGCAAGTTCATGAGCCATGACATTCTCCTTCTCTCTGGCCTTCTGGATCCAGATCCTTAATTCCAGATTGCGTACACTAAATTAGTCGCCGCTGAGCGAGGCGTCTCGCTTGCTCTTACGTGATGTAGCATATGAACGACGGTGACAGGAGCGTTTAGAATTAGGATTCGCCGATACAGATTTAGCCACAATTTCGACCGATTTCGACGGTCTTTTTCAAGGTAAGCGCGCCACGCCCGCGTCGCCGGTGGCGTTCTGTCGCGCACTACGGAGCAACGCTCATGGGCTCGTTCGGAAAGACATTCCATTTAGTCATACACTTATCTACACATCGCCTTCAAGCTAATGAGTATAAACCGTTTACATATAATAATTTGAAGTTATTGTGAAGAATAAATGAAGATTTTAAGGTGTATTTAGTAAACAAGCGGGACTTTTAATAGTGAATATGGTGCGATGTTTTTAATGAATTGGAAACATAAGACGATAACGTGGATCTGAATTCGAGTTTTTATATAAAATTCTTTTGTGTATAATTTTTAGGCTTATAGTCATAAACATGACTTAAAAGTAGTAGTTTTAGTCCCTTTCAAACGTTTTTTTAACGAGTTATAGTGACAAAACACGGTTTAAGGGAAGTGGGTTAAACTTGGTTTATGACTAACAGGCTAAAAGTTAAGTGCGAAAGAATTTTGTATAATTAAAAATGTGATTAAAAATGTTGCTTCGATAAAGAAAAAAGTGCTTCAATTTAGAATGGAATCAGAATGAGAAACTAATGAACGTATTATAATTGTAATTGAGGCTAAAATACTATGACACAGTTATTTTATTATTATTTAATTGTGACAAAGCATTTCTTTATAATAATGGATCTGAAAATTAATCTAATTTTATTTGTCGTTTATTTAAAAGTAACATAAAAAAATGGTTTCGAAAACTAAGAATAATATTTTATTTAAATTGTAAAATAATAATCGTTGTAATTCTGCCGCGTGTTTTTTAAACTAAACTAAATCTGAGAGGTCTTAAAATGATGCCTCCCTTTCTTACACTAAAGTTATGAAAAGGATAGCGTTACATTTGGGCCTATGTCCATATATAGTTTTTTTTTATTGATCGAACTCAACTCAAAACTATCTATGAATATCGGCTTAAAATGATTTCCTTTCAAATTTAGAATACGCAGGACAGAATTGCTTTTGCTACCAATTGCAAAACGCAGGACAGAATTGCTATGTATAAATACGAAACTTTAATCGACTGTATTAAAGCACAATATTATATGTAAGTAGGTCGTGGAAAGCACTATTTACCGAAATTATAACAAGAAAACGTTACGTCAACAATATTATTGCTGCGCGAGCGCAATCTTAGGCGAGAGTAATAAACAGTTTTGAGCGCAAACAAAGTAAGCTCGCTCTTACAAACGTCAAATTCCATTTGTAAAAGCGAGCTCACGCTAAGCTTTTCCATTGTCTATATCATAGACAAGGCAAATCGCCTAGACTAGATTATGAATCTCGTCCTAAGGCGACGTCTACACATCAATATTTATCGTGATCCGGAACGCGATCCGCAGGGTGCGTTCAGAATTATCAACAAAAACAAACGTTTTCACGCCAATACAGCGTTTTTTGAGATTCTGATACCACCGTCTCAAATAACGCTTTTGACACAATATTGAGCTGAACCCGCTGATTTTTGGCTGTTAATTCTGAATGCATCCATCGG
The DNA here is from genome assembly GCA_963506565.1 of Tachystola acroxantha. Taxonomy (NCBI): domain Eukaryota; kingdom Metazoa; phylum Arthropoda; class Insecta; order Lepidoptera; family Oecophoridae; genus Tachystola; species Tachystola acroxantha. Next base: position 7,858,961 of record OY735894.1, on the reverse strand, counting down.
ATAGCTTTAAAAATGCAATATCACGATAACTATCACGATAAATGTTGATGTGTAGACGTCGCCTTATTGTTTACACTAAATTTACTTCAAAACGCGAAACACGTCACAACATTTTTTATTTTGATCAAAATTGAAAAATCATTAATTTGTCCAAAAATCTAAATGATTTGATAACAAGAAAATGTAATTTAATTTAAAATATAGTCCTCGAATTGATTTAGTTGTAAGTAGGAATCAAAATATTTAGAAAAAAATGTTTTGTACACTATTCTAAAAATATATTGAATATTGTAAATATATTATACTTAAATAAAAGGACAGTATCGCTACGCTTAGCTCTCGATATATCATTTATCTTTAATATACATTTGCACATAAAATATAGTTGAATGCAATTATAATGTATAGAGAAAATATACCTATGTAGTGAAATTGCCAAATGAATACTAACGAAGAGTATTGTATTTCAAAAATACAGTTAGGAACGAAAGTGTTATTCATAATTGAATATTTTAGTATAATACCACGTTAATAATTACTATTAACACGTTCTCAGACCAGTGCCCCATATATGGAACACCACGAATTGTCCCTAAAAGATTACATTACACATACTTAATACGTGAGTAAAGTATACTTAGATAAATAATACAACCGGAAATCATTCCGGGTTCATTAAGTATACTAAGTAGACTGGTTGAATCAAGTCTGCCAATAGTGTACTTAATGCAACCGGGTGAATTAAGTATACTGCCCCCAATTTACGAACACGAAAATAATATATTCTTTAAAAAAAATCAGTTACTTAAACACTAGAGATGTTACGATATCGGATTTTTCATTTGGTACTAGTATGTTCATAAAAAACAATTAATTTAAAATCTAGGATGAATGAAAACTTATATAACGCTCTATTGTTAGATAATGTCAATTTAGAAAAAAATATTTTTTTTTCATGACCGTCGTAGATGGTCCCCTACATATAAAAAAAAACTTATAATGTATATTGACATAACCTAACCTAGTAGTTACATTTAAATAATAAATATGATCTAACATCATTTCTAAATTATTGAAAGCAATACAATTCGCTTAAAACGTTGTATATATTAATCTATAGCAAATAAAAGCATTGTTATCGTATTCTCCTTTTCATAGAATGGGAATTTATTTTAAAATGAATTTTATTTTAATAAGGAATTAGTATTAATTATTAATTTCATTTCAAGGGACTTACATGAGCCAACTAGCGCCGCCAATCATAATAAAATAATATCTACCAATTTAATCAACATTATTAAAAATGTACACAATATTTATTAGGATAAACACTATTTTTCAATATACAATACATGGCATAATTGCGACAAGCTAAGTTGTAGTTCACAAATGTGCCAAAAACGGCCGTTTTTCGCAATTATGCGAACTACAACTTACCGACATTGAATCACGTTATAAATAAGCATTTTAAAAATAGTTTTTATCGTGATATATTTTCTGTACATACATAGCTTTTTTAATAAAATTGATTAAATTGGAAGATATCATTTTTTTAAGATTGGCGGCGCTAGTTGGCTCATGGAAGGCCCTAAAAAACAATTCGTTCATAATTAAGTTTTTCTTAGGAAATGTACATATTGTTTGAATTGACAGTATTATATTATAAAAAAAACTTACGAAATATTGTTAGATAAACAAATTTGTTGTCAATTGTTAGATGCATTATTATCCAATATGTACATAGTTAAATAAATATATATAATTAATAAAGAAAACATTGTTCCAAAGTATAATGGCATTATATTCTGCTAATACTTATTTACCCTCTAAAGTTCTTAATTTTTAAAGCTATGGTACCGATTTTGACGTGCGTTTTCTAAATGACAATGCCAGATTCTGCCTTACCATCAACCGTATGATGAACAAGATAACGAATAAATGTAAAAATATCTCCGTTATTTATTAAAATTATTGGTTTAAAATAAAGTTTCAAGTGAGTCGAAAAAACAGCTTAATTAAGAATTAAGAAAATAGTAAGAAATCGAAGCGAATTATTCATTGTCTTTGTTATCATTTTCTACTACTCTCGCAACTCTTACTGATTATGATTATGCAATATGAAACCTGTAATAAGTCCCCAACAAAATGATAGGTACAGCTTTAATGGTCACGTAGTTTTGAAGGTGGGGCAAAGCTCCATTGAAATGTGGCAATGTCATTTAAGCTAATTTGACATTTCTAAAAGTGTTGCCATTTTTAGTAGCATTTTTAGATCAATCAGATTTAGTTTAAGTTTAGAAAACTCACTACAAAATCACACTGTATACAGTTTTAAATGCCTCTAGCATCGAATAATGTTCCATATCGGTTTTAACTGCCATTGTTATAAATTAGTTTTAAAAGAAGGCTAAGCTTTTTGTCTGCGACTGTACCCGAAGCATTTGACCGTGCTAACTGCACAATTGTGAAATGGAACTTTCCACATAGAAATACACGGTTCAATTAATGCCATTTGTCATGTTATTTTCTTTTTACTATCCAGTGGTTTGGTTTATGCGCATTAATTTATTAAAAGTTTTTTTTAAATAAAATAATGCAACGTTTTCGGTACAGCAATGTACGGTATAATACAGAAAATAACTGTAGTGATTCCAGATTGCATTACGCTAATATTAGTCGCCGCTAAGCGACTGTAGCACAGAACCCCCTGATCTGAGGTGACCGCGACTTCAATCGTTATGGTTATAGTTCTCATTTTGACACTTGAACGATATACATTGCTGCGTTTCATTTTCGTTTGTTAAAACTTGCAAAAACATAGCAGCAATGTATAGCGTCCATGTGTCAAATTGAAAGCGATAACGATAATGAATGGAAGTCTTTAAAATTACGTAGGGCGAGGCTGAAAAATCCGTAGATAGTAGATTGACTCTACAAAAAATTCGTAGTTCTACCGTTTTTTTTAACACTGAATAAAACCATAAAACATGGTTGATAGCCGGTGAAGAATTAAAAGTTAGAACAAACTTTGCAATTCGCAGAAAAAAAATTAATTTATTGTACTTATAGTTGTACTTATAGTTCTGTAGAGGCCACTAAGCCTAAGAGATTCTCTTTATTTAAATTCATTCTTACTTAATATATTTATACATTTTAACAATTTAAAAAACAATTACAAAAATAGCCACCCACCGGCAGCGGGATGCATACGCATCCAAGCTGCCGGAGATTAGGATCCCAGAGTGAGGAACCTCCTCACAATACGTGCCGTGTCTAGAGTAGCACTGCCTTCTGTATCCGGCCCTTGACCCAACTGTCAAGCGAGAGTCTCTTGAGATGTTGTCGTCATATTTTTATTATTATTAAAAGTAATAACATGACCATTTGGCATTAATTAATTAGTTATTGTATTTAGTGAAAATGTATAATTTTAATTTCCAATAATACCTACCTCTAGACAAATAAATAACTCGACAAAAGGTGCGATTCTGCAGTAGCTAAATCTAAACCTAAATGAAACTGTCACGGTCACTCGAACTTGATTCAGATATATTTTTAGCACGAGCTTAACATAGCTCGAACTCTTGCTTATATACTCCGCTAGCTCAAAGTGGGTCTACCCTTTTTTTTCGGTGGGAAATTCATAATTATTATGATACCTACCTCCTACGGGGAGGCGAGGATGGTTATGTCGGACTCTTATCGACTAAAACCCCTCGGTGTTCCGTCTCGTCGCCTTATGGCGGAGTCACGGGGAGACTTGCGAATTACTTCCACGGGGGTCTCCCCGTGACTCCGCCGTAAGTGGGTCTACTCTAACCACGATGGCATGGTCACCACCGTGACAAAAATTCGATCCCCGTCTAACAGTGAGCGTGACGTTTCATTTAGCATTTAGTTTAGAGCGCGACACTTCAGAATCGACACAATAAAATTCAGAATTTGTTTTATGCATTATGCCATGCTCGGCGAACAGAATATGATGAAAAATTTCTTATCACGGAATAACAAGGTCGCAGGTTCACGTCCTGCCCACGGCAAGAAATTTTTCATCAAGTTTAAATAATTATATTTATATTTTTAAAGTCCCCAGTGTGTAAGTCCAAATTGTACATGTACCAAGAACTTTCGAATATATAAAAATATATGAGTAAGTTACTGAGATTTGTATTTTTATTTTAACCTTCTTTCTTTGAGTGTAAGCTGTTTAGTTTAAGGTTGTTTGCCTGTAAATTCAAAAAAAGACATGAATCCGTGCGTTTTTATTATCGTTTACAAATTAACAAATATTTTTATTAGTAATGAATGCTCATACTCATTTATTAAGATCGTAGGAACACTTCGGTACTCTTGATCACGTATACACTTAAGTATACAAATAAAAATCCTGTAACAAGTCAGGTATAAAATGGAGAGATTCAACATTAGGTTTCATTTTTGTGTTTTATGCAAAATAAACGATAATACTTCATAATTTTATTAATCTTCCGAACTTATTGCTAGATAAAATAAATAATTGGTTTTTAAAACTACTTTCAAAACAAGAATAATATAACTCATCTAGTTATTGTTCATATACATAAGTGGCAAGGAAATTATCATTATACCTACCAAGAGTTTTATTTTATTTACACATGTAATTAATAATACTTAGATTAAATTAAAATATTTTTGCTACTACAAAATGACCATGCCAGATTCTGCCGCACCATCAACCGCAAGTTGTACAAGATAACGAATAAATGTAATAATATCTCCGTTTTTTATTAAAATTATTGGTTTAAAATAAAGTTTTGTACAAGTTGCGATTCGAAAAAAAAAACTCAAATAAGAATTCAGAAAATAGTAAGAAATCGAAGCGATTTATTCATTGTTTTTGTTATTCTTCTATAGGAGTTGCGAGAGTAGTAGAATATGATACTGATTATGATTATGCAATATGAAACCTGTAATAAGTCCTCAACAAAATGATAGGTACAGCTTAAATGGTCACTTAGTTTTGTAGGTGGGGCAAAGCTCCATTGAAATGTGGCAATGTCTTTTGTACGCCTTAGGGACAAATATGGTGATACTACCACAACTGTATAATATCTACATTAACCCATATTTACAAATAAATTTCATTTCATTTCTTGGTTTCGAAAACGGACCGAGGCGCAAAACATGAAAATAGTACCTCAGAATCCAAATTACATTAGTAAACGTTGACTATATACGGAGCACATTCTCAAAAAGATCAGTTTCAAAACAGAATTCCCTAATCACACAAAGCTCCGGGTATTCCGCAGATCCAATGACGTCACAGCTCCTGATTGGTCGGCAACCCCGTATGCCACGCTGCGCTGCCTCTGATTGGCTTAATGAACAATCGCGCTGATTGAACCATAGACTAAAGACGCGCAGATTGGATAATTCGAATAATTCTGTTAGGTGTGATGAAGGCAAATTGTGTTTAGTACTAGTAGGATTATTTGTGTACTTTCTAGAAAACTTTATACTGTGTAAAAATTCGAGAAACCAATTGAACCAGTTTCGATGATCTTTTTCAAGGTGCTTAGTCTCGCACTACGTTGTAAAGCGTGGCGTGCACGTTTGGTAAACAATGAAGCAACCTGTGTGGCTGTAACTGGAATCGCTGGTCAACCCACCAAATAAGTGAGTATTCTAATAATTCAATTCGAACGAACTGTTAAAAATAGTGTGGGACTCCTCCAGCTCAGATGGAGTGAAGACCTGCGCATGGTGGCTTGTAGGGACTGGATGTGAAAAACCGACACTCATGTCGTGCCTTGGGAGAGGCCTCGTCCAGCAGTGACTGATACTGGCTGATGATGATGAAGTTCCATTAAAAGTACCAGGGTACTATGGCTAACCTGGAGTCTCAATACGTCATGGTGTTGGTAGAATCCCAAGGGTCACTGCAACCTCAAAGGTCTATTGTGGCCGTACTAATGAATACGTCTCTCTCAAATGTCAGCTGTTTTCTCTTGGTCAGAAGCCCCAGCTCCTTAAGTATCATTAAAAGTACCAGGACACTATGACCCGCCTAGAGTCTCGTTAATATGCTGTCTAGTTTATGTCTATGGGGCGAAAGTGGCGCGAACACCAGCGTCGAGTATCCTTGGGAGAGGCCTGCCGTCCAGCAGTGAACTAATACGGGCTGATGATACTGCAGAATGAACTTTACTAACCTAGATACAAAACCGCAATCTCAATGACGTACAACTTAATAAACCGTCTGAAGACGAACCTGTACACACGGCAGCACATCTATAGTAGTAACACTTGTAGATTTCAACTCTTATTGCGCAGACAATAAGAGCTGTACAAAGTCCTGTGTTACACTTGCGTGCTACCGATTGTGTATTCTCACCGCTAATCTAGGATTTAATTATCGAGCATTGTATCCTCTGCGCTAATGATATTCTCTGACAAATAGGGTTGCTACTACACGATATAGGCCAGTCATTCTGGCGAGCGTTTGTATGGAGACCCCAACAATAACTCCTCTATCGATGAAACTTTTTTGTATACTTAATAGCATATTTATAAGAACAATTGTCAGAGAATCCAATAATATTTCGAGGCGGAAGTTACTTATTTCAATTGAAATTCAACATTATACCGTATCTTTTTCTGGAACAATGTTATGGTCATAATTCTTTTTCTATAAATTGTATTTTATTAGTGTGCTTCTGTACATTCATAAGTAAAACTACTTTTTAATTCGAAAGTGTAGGTATTTTAATAAAATGTCTTTTTTGGCCGTAGTTTCCATAGGATAATTGCTCCGCCGGGTTTCTGTTTTTAATATGCCTTCAAATTATTATTTCTAGTATAAGTACGAAAATCCAACAAAAAAATCCAAATGAAACAATTCATTATACAGAATTTGTCTTTTAACTATCTCTGGAAAATTACTCTATCAGATATTTTTTACAATTGTAATGAGATACCCACAAATAACCTGATTTCAAAAGAATCCAACAAAATATCCAGGCGGAACACCATTATTTCGAAATACCTATCAAGCGCAGGCCAGCGCGGGGCCCGAGGCGGGCGAGGGGCGTCGAAAACCGGTCGCGCGGCGGGCGAGTTTCTTCAAGTAGGTTAATAGGTACAGCTAACAGAAGATCAACACTTTGGACTAAGTACCGTTCTTATTATCTGCGTCGTAAGAGTTGAAATCGTGCGAATGCGAGCGAGTATTACCATTGATCTGCTGTTGTCCGTACTATACGTATGTATGTATGTATGTAGGAGGTTGATCTAAACATCGCAATTTAATTATTATTATCGTCATCGTTTCGAAACATACGAACGCAGTAAATGTAATATGCGTATTGCCTTGTATAAGTTGAGTATATAGTGTGTGTTTTCTTCGCGACACGGGGTCTAGGATAAACTAACCCAGAGATTCCTTTAGAGTGTCTTTAACTTAATTGGGCGCTTAGTGTTTTTTTATGTTACTTCCAGCTTTAAGAAACGCCCCTGTTGTTATTATTTGCAATTTTGTCGAAATCTAGTCGCGTTCATGTCTCACGCTGGTGCATGAGATAGTGTTTGATAATTTCGCCACGCCAAACAGCGGGCGTATTGGTCGAGTGGCTGGAGCGGTCGCCTCCCGTGCACGCGGTTCCGGGTTCGATTCTTAGCTAAATATATATGTTTTTTTGTTTGTTTCGTGTTTTATTTTGTATTTTATTTTAATTGTGTTTCGAATTTGGTTAGTATTTTATCAAACATTTTGTTGTAATTATGTTTGAATTTTATTTGAGCATAAACTCTGAACTCATTTATACCGAAGTAGGTGTATTAGGAGAGCTGGGAATCTGTCTGTACTAGATTACTTGCAATTTTGTCGAAATCTAGACGGAGCGGTCCGTTCATGTCTCACGCTGGTGCATGAGATATGCTTGGTAATTTCGCCGGGCTAAACAGCGAACGAATTGGTCTAGTGGCTGGAGCGGTCGCCTCCCGTGCACGCGGTTCCGGGTTCGATCCTTAGCCTAAATATATATATTTTTTTTTCGTGTTTTATTTTGTATTTTATTTTAATCGTGTTTCGAATTTGGTTAGTATTTTATCAAACATTTTGTTGTAATTATCTTTGAATTTTATTTGAGCATAAACTCTGAACTCATTTATACCGAAGTAGGTGTATTAGGAAAGCTGGGAATCTGTCTGTACTAGATTACTTGCAATTTTGTCGAAATCTAGACGGAGCGGTCCGTTCATGTCTCACGCTGGTGCATGAGATATGCTTGGTAATTTCGCCGGGCTAAACAGCGAACGAATTGGTCTAGTGGCTGGAGCGGTCGCCTCCCGTGCACGCGGTTCCGGGTTCGATCCTTAGCCTAAATATATATTTTTTTGTTTCGTGTTTTATTTTGTATTTTATTTTAATCGTGTTTCGAATTTGGTTAGTATTTTATCAAACATTTTGTTGTAATTATCTTTGAATTTTATTTGAGCATAAACTCTGAACTCATTTATACCGAAGTAGGTGTATTAGGAGAGCTGGGAATCTGTCTGTACTAGATTACTTGCAATTTTGTCGAAATCTAGACGGAGCGGTCCGTTCATGTCTCACGCTGGTGCATGAGATATGCTTGGTAATTTCGCCGGGCTAAACAGCGAACGAATCGGTCTAGTGGCTGGAGAGCGGTCGCCTCCCGTGCACGCGGTTCCGGGTTCGATCCTTAGCTAAATATATTTTTTTTATTGTTTTTTTTTATTTATTTTTTGTTTTGTATTTTGTTTCGTGTTTTATTTTGTATTTTTAACCGACTTCCAAAAAAAGGAGGAGGTTATCAATTCGTCGAATTGAAAAATTAATTGTGTTTGGAATTTGGCTAGTATATTAGGCAGATCACCCTCACTTCTAGATTTTTGTGGTTGCAGTTGCGATTACATATTATTAGTAGGTGAATATCTCACGCTCATCGTACAAGTGTAGAATTTAAATTTGCTTAGCTGTAGTCGTCAGTATGACGTAAGTAATAAGACCTATGCCGCACGCAAATATACCCGTAGTCGATGTGCGAGCGAGTTGAAAAATAATAAGCTGTCTTTGTTACTCGAGGGGGTGAGGGGGGTCCGATCGCATGTAGCACGGCGCACCGTTCCGCTGAATCACTTATTGACTGATAATCTATTTTGATTCTAATAATATCACAATACAGTAGGGTTTTATATAACAGATAATTATAATTTTAAGAAATAATTTGATACACGCACACCAAACGAGATCCCACGGCGAAAAAAAAGTGTTTTGCCATTGTCCGTACTAACCTTGACATATGTTGTCGTACTTATGCGTTGATGATACGGGCTAGATTACGTTTTGTGTTTGTTGGCGTAGGTACTATCGTCTCGGTCGAGCTTACTTAAACATTCCACGTAGTAGGTACCTAGTAAGTACACATAAAAACACATCAAGTTGTAACACTTTGGACCGCTCCAATCTATATATCTATCTGCGTCGTTAGAGTTGAAATCGTACTGAAAGTGTTACTATTGATCTGCTTTTGTCCGTACTAACCTTGACTTGACATGTTGCGCTTATGCGCCGATGATACGGGCTAGATTACAATGGTTTTGTGTATGTTGGCGTAGGTACTGTTGTGTCGGTCGAGCTTACTTAAAACATTCCAAAATCAGATCAAGTGTAACACTTTGAACCGTTCTTATTATCTGCGTCGTAAGAGTTGAAATCGTACTGCAAGTGTTACCATTTGTTTTGCTATGTCCGTACTAACCTTGAAATGTTGTCGTACTTATGCGCCGATGATACGGGCTAGATTAGAATGGTTATGTGCATGTTGGCGTAGATCGGTCGAGCTTTCACCACTCGGTAACGAGTTAACCTAAAATAAACTTTATTCGTATAACTGTAGGTAGAGTACAGAATCCTATCTCCAAAATATTTGTTCAACTTCCAGTCCACGTTACCGATGCGATAGATATTTTCTACTTGTATAGGAATAAGGTTTATTATAAATTGACTTTGACTTTGAAGAACAGTTCGACTAAGATCGTAAGTATGTTCATAATGATAAGAAAAATCGAACTTAGCATTTTTCTCAACTCTAATTTTTCGTCGATTTCTAGAAAACGCTTGTCCGCATGGATCTTTACTGGACTTTAGTAAAGAGTTAATCTACAATTAACCTTATTTGTATATGAGTAGACAACAGAATCCCATCTCCAAATGTCTCCTCCGCTCCGTCCAATTTCTCGTCCGCGTTCCCGCTGTTCTGTACGTGTAATAGGAATAAGGTTGTTAATCGGCCGCAGTAGCGATCCGCGCGCAGTGGCGCATGCACCGCCGCGTTGATTAGAAATATTTGAATACAACTCTATTTGATATTTTGTGCTTCGCCTGCATTTTTTATTGGAAAACTTGAAAAGCAGTTTTAATAAGATAGTCTGTTCATAATGACAAGAAAAATCGGGCTGAGCATTTTTGGAAACCCCCATTTTTCGTCAATTTCTGGATAACGCTTTTCGGTCTGGATTTTTTATTGGATATTCATAGCTACTTTCGAAAGTAATATTTTAAATACATAATTAAATAGAAATTGGAGTGAGTAATTATCCCTTGGAAATTACGGCAAAAAAACACATTTTATTAAAATATATATATTTCCATATGGAAATATGGTTGGATATTCTGTGAACACATGCCTATAGGTAACTAAAACTTGTAAAAAAAGAATTTTGGATAGAGCAATTTTCCTGTAATTGATACCACGTAATTTAAGTTTGACCTTGAAAATACCTAACTTCCGTTTCTACAAATTATTGGATTCTATGTCAATTCCAATCTACATATGGTACTCTATCACTGTGCCAAATTTCATAGATAGATGAGTTACTGCTAGGGTCAACTCCTTTAATGACTGGCCTAATACGACTGTATGTAGAAATGGTTGTTCGGGGTTTGCGAGTATGCGTTGAAAACTATCGTACGGTATAACAGAGATAGGTGATGTATGTGAGAGTTATTAAGGTTGATATTTCCTCAAAAAGTACTTGACTGATTTTTGCAAATTCTTTGCACTTACATAGTGTACTCTAAACTTTCTACTTGTAAAATATTTTTTACAATTTTTCAAGTAGTTTTTGAGAAAATCTCAATCAAATGAAGCCCTCTGCCCAAAGTCGATTCCATTATGGCAAGTAGCCTTGAGGTTCTCTTGAAAATGGCGGGAAACGACGGTTGCGAAATTATTTGATAATTTTCCTTTTAATGTCTACAGGGACTATTTTGTGTTTAATATCACGTTAAATTAATCAGAAAATGTTCGCGAATGACAGTACGGTGAAGTTATTGGATTATTTATGCAAGATCTGAAGTTTCAAGCTTTTATCAAGAGTTCCCGCTACAAGCTCGGGAGTGAACGTGACTGTTGAGCTGCTTCGTCCAGAGTGACGACGCTACGGCGACTCCTCTGGATGAAGACATGAAGACGCGGCTACCCAGGGTGAAGACGCTACTGTGACTCCCCCTGGAGGAAGATAGAAGACTATTTAATATGTTGAATTTTCTGTAACATGACATTGGCAAATGACGAATAGTCGAGTCCATTAATAAAATAAATAAAATAAGTAGCCGCGGGAAAAAACAAAAGCAGAAACTAGCTTTTGAATTATGAACATTATGCATGCATAAGTGCTATAGGCGCGGTGGGCGAATGCTCTTATAAGCGCCTCAGCGTAGAATAGAAGACGTACGAACAACATCAGATCAATGGTAATACTTGCAGTACGATTTCAACTCTTACGACGCAGATAATAAGAACGGTCCAAAGTGTTACACTTGATCTGCTGTCAGCGTACCTATGGGATTGTCATTTGCTGCCGAAAAATACATGCAGGTTTCATCACGATGTTTTTCCTTCACCGTTTGTGAGCACTCGGTAAAAGTACGTAAGATTTTCCGTCGAAAAGAAAAGAGGATAACTCATTGGTACATGGCTGCTCTGGCTGGGAATCAAACCTGGGACCTCCGTATCGCAAGTCCCTTGACCCAGTCACTGAGTCATCGAGCTCTCATTTTTAAATTAATAGTTATTTTTTACATTAATTGTAACCGTTATAAAATAACGTAGTTACACGTACATTTACGTCCAGAAACTGCAAATTGATCCAAGTGCTAAACCAATCAGCGACATTGCTTCGTTCTCACCCTATTCCGATCACCCGACACCCGTAAGGGAGGAGTATCTCATTTAATTAGTATGGTAATTAAGGCTGTAGACGATTCGATTCAATTATCCCCTAGCGATTGAGTATTGGCGCCTCGGCTTTGTACAAAGTAAGGTAAATAGACAGATTGGACATACTTAGGCAGTTGACCCACCGTCGGCGAGTAAGCGAGTAAATCCCGCCTATTTATCGCCCAAGAAACGTCAAAGTCAGAAGACATTGCCACATTTCAACGGAGCTTTGCCCCACCTACAAAACTACGTGACCGTTTAAGCTGTACCTATCATTTTGTTGGGGACTTATTACAGGTTTCATATTGCATAATCATAATCAGTATCATTTTCTACTACTCTCGCAACTCCTATAGAAGAATAACAAAAACAATGAATAAATCGCTTCGATTTCTTACTATTTTCTGAATTCTTAATTAAGCTATTTTTTCGAATCGCAACTTGTAGGTACAAAACTTTATTTTAAACCAATAAATTTAATAAAAAACGGAGATATTTTTACATTAATTCGTTATCTTGTACAACTTGCGGTTGATGGTGGGGCAGAATCTGGCATTGTCATTTCTTTATTGCAAGTAAGCACGTTGAGTACATTTTTGCACTTCAATATATTTTTGAATTTACATTTACACCACTTTGCAAGGAAAAGGTGCCAACGCTGAGGAGAAAAAGTGGCAAAAAACTCTCAGCAACACATCTTTTAAAGTAATGTTAATACAATTATTACTTAATAACTATATATGTACGTAACAATAGTTAGTAATAGTTAGTTATTGTAATAACAATTGTTAGTAAGTTTATCCCTCATGCGGAACCACACAATGCATGTTCATCGTTTAAATAGTCATCTATTCTGTAATACGCCTTCTTAACAAGTGTTCCTTTAATGAAAATTTTAAATTTCCTCTCTGTCAACATCGTGACACTTTCTGGCAACTTGCTATAAAAGCTAATACAGTGCCCCATGAAGGATGTTCTAACCTTACGTAGTCTGAATACGTATAAAACATACTACTTTCGGTGTAAATAAAAGAGATGCATATATCAATAGTTCATCTCTTGGTTACTGTTCACGACATAAAACCTTATTAATTAAGTCTCTTTGGAGCAATGTAAAAATATAAGTAGCCGTTGGGCTTTTTGAAAATGGCGGGAAACGACGGTTGCGAAATTATTTAATAATTTTCAGTTTAATGTCTACAGTGGGTGTTTTGTGTTTAATATCACGTTAAATTAATCAGAAAATGTTCGCGAATGACAGTATGGTGAAGTTATTTTAGAATTCAAGCAGGATCTGAAGTTTGGCGCCATGGTCAAGATTCCCACTACGAGCTCGGGAGTGAACGTGACTGTCGAGCTACTTCGTCCACAGTGATTGACGCTACGGCGTCTCCTGTGGATGAAGACATGAAGACGCGGCTACCCAGGGTGATGACGCTACGGCGACTCCCCTGGAGGAAGATATAACACTATTATACATTGAATTTTCTGTAACATGACATTGGCAAATGACGAACTGTCGAGTCCATTAATAAAATAAATAAAATAAGTAGCCGTTGCTATGACGACAAATAAACAATGGCTGTTGAGGTGAAAAGTTATGTTTTTATCTTCGTAGCTAGTTTATCAAGTAAATAATGGATTCAGCGTTATAGTTGCGTCCAGTTACTCTGTCGCGAAGCAATTTTGCGCTCATGTGCGGGCAGACACGCCTCCTGTTACAGGTCTATGGGGTAAGTGGTCTGTGTCCGCTACCTACTGGATGTATGGGAAAGACTTTACATTGTAGAGAGCTGTCTTATGATTCTATTCACTATTGGAGCAAGCAACTTGCATTCTAAATTTAAAAAAACACCTTTAATTAACCTTCCTAGAGCCAACTAGCGCCGCCAATCTTAAAAAAATAATATCTTCCAATATAAACAATTTTATTAAAAAAAGCTATGTACGAAATGTTTATTACGATAAATACTATTTTTTAAATGCTTATTTATAACGTGATTCAATGTCGGTAAGTTGTAGTTGGCATAATTGCGAAAAACGGCCGTTTTTGGCACATTTGTGAACTACAACTTAGCTTGTCGCAATTATGCCATGTATTGTATATTTAAAAATAGTATTTATCGTTATCAACATTTTGTAAATAGCTTTTTTAATAAAATTGATTATATTGGAAGATATTATTCTTTAAGATTGGCGGCGCTAGTTGGCTCTATGAAGGCTCTTAAGAAATCTTTTAAAACCTATCCCATTGCCCTCAAGCAAAAGCCAGTAACCCCCAATTTATTTGGCACAAAAACTGGTCACACAAAACTCACCACATTAACATGGTAATCTGCGAACTGGAGTTGTATTATTTTGGCTTTTGGCCAACTGTTTCAATCTCTATGTAAAGTAGGCTTAAAGGATTATATGCGGCTGCGACGGGTTAATTAAACAATTTTATTAACAAAACCATAATAGTAATTTAAGGAGTATATCTGTCGCAGTCGACTTTTTAATTATTCCTTCCATTACATGATGACTGCTTCAGTAAATTGACATTTCATCATCAGTCTATTTATATTGCCCCACTGCTCGGGCACAGACCTTCCCTTACATTGAGGGAGCTGGGGCCATGATCCACCACGCGGGCCCAGTGCGGATTTCACATGCCTTAGATTTTTTCTTCTTCTACGGCATGCAGGTTATAAATAAGCATTTAAAAAATAGTATTTATCGTAATAAACATTTCGTAAATAGCTTTTTTAATAAAATTGATTATATTGGAAGATATTATTTTTTAAGTTTGGCGGCGCTAGTTGGCTCTATGAAGGCCCTTAAGTATACTGCCCCACAATAAATTTGGCACCTTTTCTCATTGAAGTCAAATTTGGGAGAAATGGATGATATTTCCAAAGAGTTAATACAGCGTTAAGGTAGCGCGCAGGCGCGGGGGCGCGTCTTAATGCATTACCCGGCGAAGATGCATATTACCAGCAATTTTATGCAGGTGTACGGTTAGCAAAACAAGTGTGGCGATTCCTAATATCGCACGCTTTTTATCATCTTATCATTATTATTAACGAGGTTGCCATTGTAAAATTCCTTGCAAAGTGGTGTAAATGTAATTTCAAAAATATGTTGACGGGCAAAAATGTACACAACGTGCAGTAAGCAATAACGAAAGTCAAAGTCAAATGTGACTTTGACTTTGAAATTATCATCGATTTGAAGAAAAAAAATGCATTTATTTGACGCTACATACAATAATAAATAATAATAGTAATAGGCTTAATACCATGACATTTTAATTTAATTTTATAACATCTCATATTTTGTGTATTCTAACAAATAAATGTATTTGATTTGATAAAGCGATGGTACTATTTTGGTGGCCTTATCGCTAAAAGCAATTTTTTCCAGGCATCCAACTTTTAAGGAGTTAAAGAATAATAGTTCAGTGTACGTTGAACAAATATTCACTATGATTTACGTACAACGTAAAAAAATTCAGGTTTTTTTAGTCGTGTGCAGGATTTGAACCTGCGCCCTTGTCATTCCGTGAAATTTTTCATCTTTTTGCCGAGCATGGCATAATGCTTAAAACAAATTCGGGATTTATATTGTGATTCAGAAACTTAGGCCCGTATTAATAAATCACTCTCAGCTCAAAAGTCAATCTTGAGAACGACCTCAAGATGGAGTTCCTATTAATAAACGTAACTTAAATCGGGTATCGCGTGAGTAACGCCGTATTAATAAACAAAACTCAGTTCTCAAGAGAACTGTCAAACTTGAGAACGTATTTGCTGATTGCAGGCGAACCGCGACTTTAGAAAGACATTACGTGATACGCCCTCAAGATTGGTTTATAAACAAATAACATACCTACTTGAGATGGTGATCACGTCTTGAGAGTGTATCAGCTGAATTCACTCTTGAGGTTTGAGCTCAGACTATTAATTAATACGGGCCTTATTTTGCTATCGCTCCCCGCCTGTCAGCACTGAGTGCATATCTCGCAGCGCATCTAGATTGAACTCCCGCCGTGAACTGTCTCTTATTTTTATTATTTGCCTTCGTTTTAGTTTTATATGCATATTTTAGATAAGAAACGAAGGCTGGTATACTTTTAAGGTGGCACTTTCTGTCGATATTTTATAACTTGCTCTTTTATGGACTGTCGTGGTAGACGGCAGCAGAATGTAGATGTGTGACGCTATGTGTGCCGTTGTAAGCCAGGATATATGTGCTATTGTATGCCAGGATCGCTATGTGTGCTATTGTATGCCAGGATCGCTATGTGTGCTATTGTATGCCAGGACGACTATGTGTGCTATTGTATGCCAGGACGGCTATGTGTGCTATTGTATGCCAGGATCGCTATGTGTGCTATTGTACGGCAGGATCGCTATGTGTGCTATTGTATGCCAGGATCGCTATGTGTGCTATTGTATGCTAGGATCGCTATGTGTGCTATTGTATGCCAGGATCGCTATGTGTGCTATGGTAGGATCGCAGCAGATGGAAGTCCATCGTCTCTGCCTATCTCTGCGGGAAATAAAGACGTGAGCTTATGTATGTATGTATCTTATATCTTGCTCCCAAGGCCAACGTCCTTCAGGAGTCGTATGATGCGCTTGGGCGAGAACGTTTTTATA
This sequence comes from Tachystola acroxantha, assembly GCA_963506565.1. Taxonomy (NCBI): domain Eukaryota; kingdom Metazoa; phylum Arthropoda; class Insecta; order Lepidoptera; family Oecophoridae; genus Tachystola; species Tachystola acroxantha. Next base: position 7,842,094 of record OY735894.1, on the reverse strand, counting down.
TCCTCGGGTGTCATTATGTGTCATAAGGCTCGGCTTCTGCTGTGAATGAGTGCTCCACACTCACAGAGGATATGCATGGGGGTTTCCTCGGCTTCACAGCAGACTCTACAGGCAGGATTTAGGCGTTTAGAATTAGGATTCGACTTAGTGGCCGTTACAGAATTATTAGCTACACTGTCACCTTTATTTGTCCCAGGTAAAACACATTTACGTGTATCATCACGCCCGGGGAAGCGTGCTGATTATGTCGGGCTCGCCGCCCTGAAGGGGCAGAATACCGACTAAACTTCCTGGGGTGTTCCACCCCCTTCGGCCGTCTACGAAACCGGAGTTTCTCGTGCCATTGTCACCACGGGAACTGCGATACATCCGCGACCAACAGGCGCCCCGAGCACTCTCCATTGTGGGCTGTAATAGCCCACAAGTCATCATCCATTCATCCATCACCTACCTCCTCCCCGTCTGAGCCTCGAGCCGCTCGGGCGCCGTGCGGTGCGCGCGCTGCGTCCGTGGGCCCGGGCCCTTACTTAGGCGGCGGCACCTCGTACACGCCGGTACGCTTGGCACCGCCTCGTACCACCCCATGGCGCGGATTTCTTCCTTGCCAACCTTTCTCTCAGCCATTCATACCTCAGCTACAGTCACCTAACAAGTCCAATTGCATTCTAAAACATAACCAGAAGTAGTTGCATACTTTGATATATTTCTGCATTCTTTTGAGTGCTACGAATTCCGTAGCACTTTGGGTCTACGACGTAGACACTACGAATTCGTAGAAGCGCTACACATTCAAAAGTTTATTTCTGTGATATTTATATTTATTTTGTAGTATTGTAGATTATATTTATTATTTAGGGATATTAAACAAACTATAACAATCTATAACCTAAAACTAAAACTATATGTACAAATACAAATATATTTATTTTGTTAATATTTATTTCTGTGATATTTTTTTCATCCCCTTTTTTACAACAATCAATCAATCATAAAATTAATTTGCATGAATACGGGTATGCAATACAGGACATAAAATTTTACAGTATATACAATATTCTATAGCTAGGTGGATGAAGACGAATTAAAAGTTGACATCATAAATACTATGAATGAAAGGTGTGCTTTTCGATCAAAAGTTTTTTATGTGTAAATAATAATAAAAATTAAAACTACCTTTAGCGCAGCTCTACTGTAACGTTACACGTACCTCTTGTAACAAGTAACAGTATCGGTTACGTAAATGTAACGTATTGAGTATTTCGAATTTAATATCGTTAATCGTGCTTGAAGAGCTCGGTGGCTCAGTGGTTGGGTCAATGGACTTGCAATATGGAGGTCCCAGGTTCGATTCCCAGCTAGGGCAGCCATGTACCAATGAGTTATCCTCGGTTTTTTTCGACGGAAAAACTTACGTACATCTACCGAGTGCTCTCAAAACGGTGAAGGAAAACATCGTGATGAAACCTGCATGCCGTAGAAGAAGAAAAAAATCTAAGGCATGTGAAATCCGCCAACCCGCAGTGGGCCCGCGTGGTGGATTATGGCCCGAGCTCCCTCGATGTAAGGGAAGGTCTGTGCCCGAGCAGTGGGGCAATATAAATAGACTGATGATGATGATGAATCGTGCTTGTTATTCCTAATAATTCTGGGTAGGCTCAAAATTTTATATATAATCTTTAGATAGGTACACACGGAGACAGCTATAAGTATACAGGGGGCCTCAATAAGGTTGATATTTTCTCAAAAACTACTGGACCGATTTTAATAATTCTCACACAGGTTTAACTTTTATCTATCAAACAGTGAAATAATTCTTACAATAGGTCAAGTAGTTTTTGAGATAATCTCAACCTTAAAAACTCTCCTGTGCGCTTTTCTCTTTGATAGACCGTACCTATGAAAAAATATATTTAATTATCGTTTAGTTACGTTTTTGTACTTTATATAGGTACTGTAAGTTATATAGGTACTTGTGCAAGCATGTAATATTACGTGAAAGACGTAAGTAACGTCGGCTGACTCGGCGACGGTAAATCTAATGGCGCGGCGCATTGCGAATGCAGCCTTCACATAAATATATAGAGATACTAATACATCCCTTGTAACCGCGAAGTCTAATCTTCATCTGTCTCACAAAGTATGTATGTAGTTGCATTTTTACAATGGTTTTATTAGATTACCAAATTATGACGTATACAATCAGCCCATTGTGTATAGGTACAGATTTAATAGACAAACACTAATTTCCTGTTCTTTCGTTCTATTTCCTTTCAGTTGAAAACAAAGAAATGTATACGGGTGTTTTTTTGAGTTCTCAAAAACTACTTGACCGATCTTAATTAATTATTTTACAGTTACTTACATAGTTTTCACTTTTATCTATGTAACAGTGAAATAATTTTTGCAACAGGTCAAGTAGTTATTCATTTCATTTTATTTATTCTTCATATAGACAGAACAGGCGGCCTTGATGCCAGTTTTTGAGTAAATTTCAACCTTTAAAACTCTATGATTACAAGGTTGTAATCATATTACAACCCTAATAATATTATGTCATTATTTATAATAAAATATAATAGAAAATAATATGGATACTCATACTGGAAGAAATCCCCTGAGCGGGATAAGTCCGCCTTTATACAACTTAAGTTCTATTTATATTTATGTTGAGTGTTACTTAAGTAAAATTTATGTATGTACAGTCGACAGCAGATCAATGGTAACACTTGCAGTACGAGTCTTACGACGCAAATAATAGGAACTGTCAAAAGTAAAAAGTGTTACCATTGATCTGCTGTCGACTGTACAATAAAGAGTATACAAACAAACATACTCATATTTTATGGTGTTTATCAGCTCTGTATAGATATTGCCAAAAATTCTATTTGGCATAGTGCAGCGACTGGGATTCTTCGCCATATAGTCTGCTATATTATATACAGAACCCCTTGCACAGGAAGGGGTTTTGATCAGCGACCCCCAAAGGGGCGGTAGTCTAAATAATAATCTTAGTTCAAGCTCGTTATCATACCGAATATCAGGTATACATGGCAGGGAAGAGGTGCATGTCGAGTCACAGCGCTGCACACCTCGGTGTCAGCTCAGCTGAAACATGCACCTTTTGCCACACCACTTAGCATAACTACAGGGTGTAACGTAAAGGGTATATGAAGCCGAAGGGAGGGTGTTCAGTATCGGTAACTGAACAACTTTTGTTCTACGACTTTTCGAATAAAAAATAAAAATAAATTAATGGCTCATACAAATCGATTAGCTGACCGGTACGAAATGTATGAAAAGTCAAAAAATAAATTCGCGAAAATCGAAAATATTAGGCAGGTTTTTTATCTTTATTTTTTAATTTTTATATATAGTGAGTTTGCTTTTTAGATAGGTTATAGTTTAGATATAATTATTAGTTTGTTTAGTTTACTTTTATTTGTTTTAAGGTTTCGTTATTTAAATAAAAAGTAACCATTAAAAATGTAAAGAGGCCTTGTCAATAGTATCCGGAGTTCGGTCAACCAACAAACACTAGGCCTTTGAAATAGCCTGGCTATTTATGAAGCCTGTGCTAACGTCTAGCTCAGCCCGATAGCTCAGCTACATAATGCAGCGGAGTGGAGGCAGATTCCTAAAATAACTGACGAAATAGGCTTTCTTTAAACAGGTTACTCCATTCATGTAACGTTTACTAAAATACCACGTGAAAAGACATTGCCACATTTCAATGGAGCTTTGCCCCACCTACAAAACTACGTGACCATTTAAGCTATCATTTTGTTGGGGACTTATTACAGGTTTCATATTGCATAAACATAATCAGTATCATTTTTTACTACTCTCGCAACTCCTATACAAGAATAACAAAAACAATGAATAAATCGCTTCGATTTCTCTTACTATTTTCTGAATTCTTAATTAAGCTGTTTTTTCTCGAATCGCAACTTGTACAAAACTTTATTTTAAACCAATAATTTTAATAAAAAACGGAGATATTTTTACATTTATTCGTTATCTTGTACAACTTGCGGTTGATGGTGGGACAAAATCTGGCATTGTCATTTTAGTGGTTGTTCTCCCTCGGCAGAACGATTTGCCATCAGTAGCACAGCCGAAGACAGAGATAAGTATACAGGGGGCCTCAATAAGGTTGAGATTTTCTCAAAAACTGGACCGAATTTAATAATTCTTTTACAGTTACATAGTTTTAACTTTTATCTATCACACAGTGATAGAATTTTTGCAATAGGTCAAGTAGTTGTTGAGAAAATCTCAACCTTAAAAACTCTCCTGTACACCTTTCTCTGTTCCACCGTACTATCGAATTCATCAACATCATCAGCCCGTATCAGTCTACTGCTGGACGTAGGCATAGGACATAGTGAAATTAATACCAAATACTCAAGGTCTACAACCTCATGCATCCGTGAAAAAAACAACCTTCTACGTCAACGCAATCAAAATATATGGCCGTTTATGTCGCATTTTCTCGCATATTTGTAAGAAAATGCAATAAAACCAAAACCTATGGGATACTTGTCGTTGACCTAGAATTTTTGAGTAGAAGCTAGGTCTTATAGCATAAGTAAAGGAAAATTCCAAAAACTGTGAACTTAAAATTATGTACATCCCTCCAAAAATATTTTTTTTGTTATTACTAACTTTGATTGTAAATAGTATTTAGGTATTTCTTTTATTTTAGTATAATTTTTGTTGTATTATCTATTTATATTTTATATCTCAGTTTATTAATAATATTACTAACTTATATTTGCAATGATATACTAATAAGGAGTATGTCGATGTATGGACATAATAAGATAAGATAAATATTCTTTATTGCAAAGTAAAAGGAATTACACAAAAGAAATATGCTAATACAGTTAGTATCACCATTGGCGGTCTTATCGCTTAAAGCGATCTTTTCCAGACAACCTTTGTTTAGAGAATTCAGGGGATGATTAGGTAGCTTGTTGAGCAATAATTAAATATATATCGATACCTAACTGGTACCTACTTGAATACAACGAAGTAACAATTTACATCATAATATTTTGATAATGGCAAAGATAAGTTGGTCTCTAAATCTAGTTTATCTTTTCGTTAGAGCAAAGTTACGTGGTTAAGTATGTTGCGTTGCACAGAAGCCGACTCGCACTTAGCCAGTTTTTATTTATTTATCAGTACTACCTAGATTAAATTATCTCCCTGCGAGAAAACACCCACTAAAATGTCACGTTGTATAAGAAACTGTCGAGCAACTCGACCTAGATGGCCAAACACGAAAGACTAATGCGCTGTCGACTATACTTATTTCGGTACAAGCAACAATTTCGCATAAAGCCATTATTTTCAGAGGTGCTAGAATATTCCAGGCGTGCCTGACGGCGGAGGTAGCACAACAGACAAGTTTGCATGCTCTTAGATTTAAAGTGCATTGCTTCGAAAGTAGACAGTCGAAAAACAACATAGTCACCTACTAGAGGTTGCTATCTCTACTTTGATTTTTGGTAACGCTTAGTAGAATGGTAAGAAAAATATGCGATTGACATAATACACATAAAGGACAAACAGCATTTGTCACATAATGAACAAGTTAAGATATTACTATTACTTTATTAATGGACTCGAAAGTTCGTCATTTGCCAATGTCATGTTACAGAATATTCAAAATATCATACAGTCTTCTCTTCATCCAAAGGAGTCGCCGTAGCGTCGTCACCCTGGACGAAGCAACTCGACAGTCACGAGCTCGTAGCGGGACTCTTGATTAAACCATGAAACTTCAGATCTTGCACAAATCATCCAATAACTTCACCATATTGTCATTCGCGAACTTTTTCTGATTAATTTAACGGGATATATAAACACAAAATAACCACTGTAGACACAAATGAATTATCAAATAATTTCGCAACCGTCGTTTCCCGCCATTTTCTACACGAAAAAAGCCTCAATGAGGTTGAGATTTTCTCAAAAACTACTGCACCGAATTTGATAATTCTTCTACAGTTTCATAGTTTTAACTTTTATTTATCAAACAGTGAAATAATTATTGCAATAGGTCAAGTAGTTTTTGATAAAATCTCAACCTTAAAAACTCTCCTGTGCACCTTTCTCTGTGTTCCACCGTACATAGTTTTAACTTTAATAATAATTAATTGTTATAGTTTGTTTGGAAATAAAGTTGTCTTATTATGTAAACAAAAACTACTAACATTTTATTGTGATTATTGCATACCTAATTAGTTACTTTCACATTTTTAGATCGGTTCCATTGATCTCCTATAAACAACTAGGTACACAGTCTGCCTTTTAAAATTGTCCGAGCGCAAAGAAGGTCCAACCGGATGAATGGACCCTCATTTGCTTTATTGGACATTATTTGGACGTTAACAATGGACGCTTTCCAAATAAGCGTCCATTGTTAACGTCCGTTTTTTAAATTGTTTTAGTAAGACCTTTGTGTATCTAGTTGTTTATAGGAATGATGAACAGGTTCAATCAATTAGTACCTTCAGTGTCACAACTTTACAGGTATTTTGACGATCATATTTGTTTACAAAATAAGACACTTGATTTGGGCTTCGATATAGCTAAAACAAGTACCTACCTACTTGTCAGTAAGAGCAAATAGTTGTACACAATAACCAATCAGACTAGCTAGGAAAACAAATAGCAAAAGCATCACAACACTTTATTTTATTTTAAAACAGCCAACTAGCGCCGCCAATCTTAAAAAAATAATATCTTACAAATTATTAATTTTTATTAAAAAAAAACTATGTACACAATCTTTATTAGGATAAACACTATTTTTTAATATACAATCATAATTGCGACAAGCAAAGTTGTAGTTCTCAAATGTGCCAAAAACGGCAATTTTTCGCAATTATGCGAACTACAACTTACCGACATTGAATCACGTTATAAATAAGCATTTAGTATTAGTATTTACCTATCGTAATTATATGTACATAACTTTTTTAATAAAATTGATTAAATTGGAAGATATTATTTTTCATAGATTGGCGGCGCTAGTTGGCTCATGGAAGGCCCTTTAGCTGTGGTTGCCAAAGATTTCAATTCAATTCAAATCAAATACACTTTATTGTACATAAAACAACAATTACGGAAAAAGATTACAGAATAATACAAACATAATGTACAATTTTGGCGGCCTTATCGCTAAAAGCGATCTCTTCCAGGCAACCAACTAATTAGGGAAATTAAGAGTTTTAAATAGTGAGAGGTAGAGCTAGAAATGCAAGAAGAATAAAAAGAAAAACAATCAAAAAATAAATGGTATTCACGGAGAGTAGGAATAATACAGCTACATATAAAAGGATAAATAATAATATTACAGTTCAATTTCAATTTCACCCTGGTATTTTTTTCTAATTAAGTACCTAAAATATCACCAAAACTCCAAAAGTTTCAAGAAAAAACTACACGTCCGTCCACACAGCGTCCCTTGTACAGTCGCGCACATAAATCATACGCCGTCATCGGGCGATATCGCGGCGATCAGGAAACAATTACTGCACAACTGCAGATTCCCGTCACGCGCGACGCCGATGGTAAATGGCGTACAGTCTTGGACAGTGTACATATTTGTATTGGAAAACTTCAGTGTTTTACGCTTTTGTAGGGTTAATATTACAACGAACAAGATTCGTTTTAATCGAGCTTTTACTAGTCGTAAGGCTGGCGCCAGACATGTGAGAATCTTTGCAAAGTTTTAACGCCATTGAAAGCTTTGTACAGCATAACTACGACGCGACGTCATAAAAAGCCGTCAATGAACATCTAATTTGAGGATTTGTGCAAACATTTGCGCTCATGTCTGGCGCCGGGGTAACAAACCTATACTGGAGTCCAAATCAAGTGTCTTATTTTGTAAACAAATATGATGGTATAATTTCCTGTTGTGATGTAAAACTGAAGGATAAAGTAATCCGATCTAATAATGTATAAATAACTATGTAATAACCACAGAATAGTTTAAAATGTTAGTGGGGAGGGTAGTTTTGGTTTACAAAATAAGACACTTGATTTGGGCCTCGCTTTACGGTAATGGTTGTAAAACCAAAGGTCCAAACTTAAAGACATGTAACTTTTGTTTATAATAAATGTAAAAAAATATAAATGTTTAAAATATAGTACCTACCTATAAAAAATGAAGCTAATTCTATAGCGGCCACTAAGTCGAATCCTAATCCTAAACGCAACTGTCACTGTCGGTCATGTCCTACATTGCGTAAGAGCGAGCGAGACGACTGCTTAGAGGCAACTAAATCAGCGTGCCTATTCTAGAAATAGCACTTTATCAAATAAGTAAGTATACTATAAGTATATTGTAAGCTGTTCAGCCAGTACAATGGTCTAATTAGCGAAAACATCCATTGTCTACGATGTGTATGGCTGTACGATCTAAATGTCCTTTGCCTTTTACACGAATGAGAATAACAAAAAGTGAGAGATGGTCGCCGCCATCTTGATTCTGGAGGAAGACAATGAATGTTGAATTCTTCCTAACCTAATAGGTATAAGAGCTGTGAAATGAATATTAACAACATAATTATGAATATAAACATTCTGTATATTCATTTCCATCACCAATAATTCCCTATAACAAACTAAAATAAGTACTTTGAAGCAAAATAGTTGATCGTATGTCAGTATTGTATAATTATTTTAATTAGATATAAGTTATTCATTATTAGATATTTACAAGTTAATTACCTTATTTTTGGCATTGACACTACAATATGCGACATTACAACCCGATTGGAAGGCGTCAGCATCCGTAATACAGTTTTTTAAACTAGTACGGTTGCTATCGTTTCACATTCTTGTAAATTGTTTCCAAACAATGCTGTTATAGCTATAAGTTTTCAATCAAGAAACTCTGTTCTTAAATTCTTAAGTCAATAAAAACCTTTTATTATTTTATTATTATTATTTGATAATTTTGTCAGTCACAATTTCAGTAAAATGTCATCTTGGCCCGACATGTCCTTGACTTACTTACTTGTTCAATATTTGTCGCCAGATGACCTCGCCTCGACGCATCGGTCGACGACACTCGCCTATGATTTATGAGCTCGACTGTACACGTGCTTTCAATGCGAGCTGTGATTTATCGCTTGTAATTTTGTATTGTATTGAATAAAATGTGTAGAGACAAGGTTGTGGTAATGACAATGCCAGATCCTGCCCCACCAAGAACCGCAAGTTGTACATAACGAATAAGTGTACAAATATCTCCGTTTTTTATTAAAATTATTGGTTTAAAATAAAGTTTTGTACGAGTTGCGATTCGAAAAAAACAGCTTAATTACTAATAAAATTCAGAAAATAGTGAGAAATCGAAGAGATTTATTCATTGTTTTTGTTATTCTACTATAGGAGTTGCGAGAGTAGTAGAAAATGATACTGACTATGATTATGCAATATGAAACCTGTAATAAGTCCCCAACAAAATGATAGGTACAGCTTAAATGGTCACATAGTTTAGTTTTGTAGGTGGGGTAAAGCGCCATTGAAATGTGGCAATGTCTTTTATTTATTTAAGGCTGTTGTAGAGGCCACTTATTAAAATATCAACATATAGCAACATAGGTCATTGTCACTCCTACAATCAAGACGAATCTAACGACACCTCATAATATATGTTAAATTCCATCAAGCGGTTTAGGTTGCAGGGCGGGACAAATTACACTAACTTATCATCATAATCATCAGCCCATATCAGTCCACTGCTGGACGCAGGCCTCTCTCAAAGCGCGCCACTCGACCCTACTCTCGGCCCTCAGCATCCAGGCCCTGCCAGCCATCTTGCGAAGGTCAGCCCTCCATCTGGTCGGGGAGCGTCCCAAACTACGTTTACCCGTTCGTGGCCTCCATTCGAGAACTCGTCTACCCCATCGGTTATCGGTTCTACGACAGATGTGACCAGCCCACAGCCACTTCATTTACTGATTCTATGAGCAATGTCAACCACTTTTGTCTTCTGGCGGATATACTCGTTTCTTATTTTTTCTAACAGAGAAATACCAAGCATAGCTCTTTCAAAGCTCACTGAGCGACTTTGAACTTGTGGGCCAGTCTCACCGTCAATGTCCGTTTCGGCTCAGTCGAAGATACAAAAACAGGTGTCTTTCTGACGTATGAGAGTGATAGTGACAACAAGGACGAAGACCTATCCCCATACAAAAATTACTGTAGGCTCTCTCCATTACGTCCTGCTAAATATTTTACCTTCATGGGGCTTCCCCCAGGTCAAACACGTTTCCGTATACCACCACGCCCGGGGGAGCGTGTTGATTATGTCGGGCTCGCCGCCCTAAACGGACGGAATACCGACTAAACTTCCTAGGGTGTTCCACCTCGTGCCATTCTTGCCTAGCCCCGGGAACTGCGATACATCCGCGACCCGACTGGCGCCCCGAGCACTCCCCATTGTCGGCTGTAATAGCCCACAATTCATCATCCATTCATCCATCACCTTCCTCCTCCCCGTCCGGGCCTCGGGTCACTCGGGGCCGTGCGGTGCGCGCACTGCGTCCGTGGGCCCTCCCTTCACCGGTTTTAATTCGTTATAAAATGTAATTACTGAGAATAATGACTGGTTTAATACCATAATATAGTAATATCGCGCGGCGGCGTTGGTTCATAGAGAGCCCCGTTTTACTACACAAAGAGCGGCAGCTATTCACTTTAAAATGTGAAAGCTTGTACAGAGTAATACTGGATCAGAGACTGATTTAAATTATACTTATAAATTAGAACATGATGAAAAAAAATTTGCTGTGGGCAGGATAGGTATACTTATAAATCATCATCATCAGTCTATTTCTGTTCCCACTGCTCGGGCACAGGCCTTCATCGAGGAAGCTTGGGCGATACACCACGCGGGCCAAGTGCGGATTGGCGGATTATACATGCCTTAGATTTTTTCTACGGCATGCAGGTTTCATCACGATGTATTCCTTCACAATTTTGAGAGCATTCGGTAAATGTACGTAAGTTTATCTTTCGAAAAACCGATTAAAACTCATTGGTACATGGCTGACCTAGCCTGGATTGAACCTAGGACCTCCGAATCGTATATGGACGGATATGGGCTGATGATGATGTAGCCAATTCTGTAACGACCAGTTCTCCTTTACAGTTAACAATTCTTTTACGGTTACATAGTTTTCACATTTATCTATCTAACAGTGAAATAATTCTTGCAATAGGTCAAGTAGTTTTTTTTAACTCTTCATGTACACCGTTTTCTGTGTGTGATTTGACCGTACATGGCTGACCTGGCGGGGATCGAACCTAGGACCTCCTAGAACAACCTAAGTCCAGTGACCCAACCACTGCGCCAGCGAGCTCTACGTTCTTACATTCATCATCAGTCCATTTATATTGCCCCACTGCTCGGGCACAGACCTTGCCTTACATCGAGGGAGCTGGTGCCATGATCCACCACGCGGGCCCAGTGCGGATTGGCGGATTTCACATGGCTTAGAATTTTTTTTCTTCAACGGCATGCAGGTTTCATCACGATGTTTTCCTTCACCGTTTTGAAAGCACTCGGTAAGTTTTTCCGTGGATAAAAACGAGGATAAATCATTGGTAAAGTTGACAGCAAATCAATGGTAACACTTTTTACTTTTGACAGTCCTTATTATTGGCGTCGTAAGACTAGAAATCGTAATACAAGTGTTATCATTGATCTGCTGTCGACTGTACATGGATGGGAATCGAACCTGGGACCTCCGTATCGTAAGCCGAGTGACCCAACCACTGAGCTAGTGAACTCTACATTCTTACATTACTCTGTGCAAATTAATTCGCGATGCCGTCGCGTCGCGAAGGCAGCCGGCTTCCCCGAATCAGATTTTGCTTTCATACTAAAGATTCGACAAAAGGCACTTTGACGAAACACCTTAAATAAATTACTTAATAGTTAGTAAGTAGGTACGATGGAACACAGAGAAAGGTGTACAGGAGAGATTTAAGGTTGAGATTATCTCAAAAACTACTTGACCTAGTGCAATTATTTCACTGTTAGGTAGATAAAAGTTAAAACTATGTAACTGTAAAAGAATTATTAAATTCGGTCCAGTAGTTTTTGAGAAAATCTCAACCTTATTGAGACCCCCTGTACTTCTCTGTCTTCGACTGTACTTGTAGTGTCTTATTTTGTAAACTAATAAGATCGTCTAATTACCTGTATTGTGATGTAACACTGAAGGAACTGATTTATTGAACCTGTTAATCATTGTGAAAATAAAGTTATCCGTTCTAATACTGTGAAAATAATTATACAATAATCACAGAAAACCATAAAATGATAGGCAGTTTTTGTTTACAATATAAATGTAACCTCTCCATACATACCTTAGATCGTTCGTATTAAAACGTTCGTTTCAACTTCATCCGGCCCAGCAACATTCCCAGATCACACATAAGAACACTTCTTCAACTACCTTCATTTTCTCACAGAACAAAATTTTATAGTCGCTCTTTCTCAGTGCAAGCCATTAGGTTATGGAACGCGCTCCCTCCTAGCATACGGGAAAGTCAGTCCATGTGGTCCTTCAAAAAATCCGTTAAAGAACATTACCTGTCTCTTGTAAATATGTCATAGTATTAGTGGTATGTATATTTTTACTTATGCAATTTATATTAAGTATTTTATTATAAATATATTATATAATATGTAGGTATATATTTATATGTTTAAGTATTTATGTGTATAATTAATATTATTCGTATTTAGTTTAATATTGTATTATCAATTTATTTATTAACTATATTCGGATAGTTACACACTATGTCTACTTTTTATTTAAGTTATCACTTCATGGGGTTTGCTGGAAGAAATCTCTCATAGAGATAAGTTACGCCCTTTGTGCATGTCTTTTCTGTTTATTTTGTTACATTAATGTATCAGTGTGTACAATAAAGAGTTATTATTATTGTTATTATTATTAAATGCATACATCGCCAATGTAAGTAATATAATCCGATTATACATACACTTTACCTACATGTCGATGTCTCAGTAATTCGTCGCCGAAGCTATGACAATGTAATTTCCATAGACAAACTACGTCGCTCCGTTCGGTTCGTCACACTACTTTGGGACAACATCATACGAGCCACAAGTTCACTCTCAAGATGGATATACTTTGGTATTGTAATAGTAACAACAATCGTTATCGAGACAACATCAAAAAAGTTGCCAATCGTTGACAAATCAACTTTGAAAACCATCACTTGAAAATAAAAAGCCATTATCGAAAAAGATGACTAGACTACAGTTATACTTTTGTGAATTAAACAACCCCAAACATTTATAAACTACGAAACATGAATCAACTCAAAATATAACTATTTCTATGTTTTAGTTTAAAAATACCTATTAGCTCATTTCAATGTATTAACCTAAATGCAGTGCTGGCCGCCTGTCCCGTCATGCCGCCCTCAATGACGTCATCCGGAGGGCCTTTGCCACCGTCAACGTGCCGGCCATTTTGGAGCCGAACGGTATTGCACGTGACGATGGCAAGAGGCCCGACGGGATGACGCTCATACCGTGGAAGCATGGGAGGACGCTAGTGTGGGACGCTACCTGCGTCGACACACTGGCTCCCTCCCATGTGCAGCTCACGAGCAGGGCGGCGGGGGCGGCGGCCGGCGCCGCGGAAAGCCTCAAGCGGCGCAAATGTGCGGCTCTCAGCGAGAGCTACATATTTGTGCCGTTTGGTGTAGAGACCATGGGGCCATGGGGACCAGAGGCGCGGCGACTGTTCAAGGAACTGTCGTCGCGCCTAATTGACTCGTCGGGTGACCAAAGGGCTGGCGCTTACCTCGGCCAGCGTATATCGCTGGCTATACAACGAGGTAACGTCGCCAGCCTTTTGGGCACTCTCCCGTAGGGTAGTGATTTGGCCTCAATTTTTTATTTATAAGTATTTTATATTGTTTTTGTCATAAAATAAGTTTGTTAAATAAATAAGCCTTGACTAATTAACCTAAAAAAAAACTTTTTTTGGTTAATACATTGAAATGAGCTAATAGGTTTTTTTAACTTTTATTGTTGTTTTATGAATAAATATATATTGTCGTTTAACAATAAGTAGTATAAAAATGTTAATGTTTGTGTAAATAAATTGATTGTTAAATGGCAATAAACTAATTCTATTTTTATAATCATTTATACCTTTTTCAATACAAAATAATTTTATCGAAGTATAAATTCGGAGGATCATCGATAAAATGGCGATAATTGTCCTGCCAAGAAGCATTGACTTTCTCGTTACTTGCCTATTATTTAATTACGTTAAATGTATGGTATTGACATTTGCTTTATTGCCCATACATTTTTTTTTAATCAAAGTCAAATTTATTTATTACAATTAAGCACGTTGTGTACATATTTTTTGAATTTACATTTACACCACTTCTATCATTATATTCTGTCAGCGAAACTCAATGCCCTTGGCTATTATGTAGCTGTTGTAACAATAACTAGACCAAAATATACTTCGTCTGTAGCTCGGCACAGTTCAGTGATTAATCGAGCAACTTGCACTAACTTAGACCAAGTTGCCAGCGACAGTCTCCAGACACAGTTGCTGAGGTTTATATTGGCAGGGGGTGGGAGTGTACGGACAACAGCAGGTCAATGGTAACACTTGCAGTACAAATTCAACTCTTATGACGCAGATAATAAGAACGGTCCAAAGTGTTACTTTTGATCTGCTGTTAGCTGTTGTACGAAGATACTATTATTATTATTTGATATCACGGCGTTGGTACAAGCCCAAGGGTCACTGCGACCTCAAAGGTATATTGTGGCCGCGCACCGAGTTCTTATGTCTCGCTCCCAAGGCCAACGTCCCTCAGGAACCGTACAATGCACTTGGGTGAGAGAGTCTTGATATCCTCGGGTGGCACCATGTGTCCACCCAAGGCTCGGCTTCTGCTGTGAATGAGCGCTTCACACTCACAGAGGAAATGCATGGGGGTTTCCTCGGCTTCGCAGCATAATCTACAGGCAGTGGTGTCGAACTGGCCCATTCTGTTCAGATGTTTATTCAGCCTGCAGTGTCCAGTTAAGGCTCGTATAAGTACGAAGATACTAACCCTACTAAACGATCAATGGAGAATTTTCATCACGACCGGGATTCGAACCCGGGTCCTCGCCATTCCGTGGCACGCTCTATTCCAACAGAGACATCGTGATTCGTATCCAGATCGTGAATTTTGTATCCATATTCTCGTCTGAGGGACGGTCTATGCAGTAATTGTGCAACTACTCTTTATTAATTAACCCTACTAAATACAAACTCTAAAACGTATGTAGAACACTTCGGAATCATTACCTAGTTTTCCATTCTGTCTTTTCTCGTGTGGTTTAGTGACCAAACCTATTGTCAGAGTTATTCAGGCGGCCTCTGACGTGCCCTAACCACTGTTACAATAACCGGGACCAACTAACAACTTTGTTTGTTTTTGAAAGGTCTTTATTTTTTTTTATGAAATAGGTTACCCACAGGGTGTACACCAAAACAATTACAGTATATTATATAATAGTCCACAAAATAATTATGCCAAGTGTCACCCCAATTATAGGCAACAACGGCATGCTTAGAAATCCAAGGAAAAGGTTACAAATGTTACAATGTATATCGATCTTAACAATAAAAATAAAATTCAACAAATTTAGAAAACATTTCAGTAACTAACCTAACCTAACCAACAAACAAATATGTTTGAAAAATCTGTTACTGATGGGAGGCAACCGCTGCCTCTTTAGAATCATCAAGGCTTTTTGAAAATGGCGGGAAACGACGGTTGCGAAATTATTTAATAATTTTCAGTTTAATGTCTACAGTGGGTGTTTTGTGTTTAATATCACGTTAAATTAATCAGAAAATGTTCGCGAATGACAGTATGGTAAAGTTATTGGAGAATTCAAGCAGGATCTGAAGTTTGGCGCCATGGTCAAGATTCCCACTACGAGCTCGGGAGTGAACGTGACTGTCGAGCTGCTTCGTCCACAGTGATTGACGCTACGGCGTCTCCTCTGGATGAAGACAAGAAGACGCGGCTACCCAGGGTGATGACGCTACGGCGACTCCCCTGGAGGAAGAGAGAAGACTATTATACATTGAATTTTCTGTAACATGACATTGGCAAATGACGAACTGTCGAGTCCTTTAATAAAATAAATAAATAGAATCATCAATATCTATAATCTGTGCCTTAAATCTACCTCTAATCTAGTCTTTATTTAAATGAAGAAATATGTACGTACATGTCATTTTAACATAATAATCATATCATAATCTAAAATAGAAGTAGGTAAATATTTTAAAACATAAGGTTTCGTATCCTTCCTTTTCCGGCAGATTTTACTACGTAAGGCTTGCATGTCTACGTAATGATTAAAAGGACAACTAACAATTTAGGCGCTGACATGAGCCAAACCAAACGGCCGTTTTTCGCAATTCTGTGAACTACAACTTACCTACATTGCATCACGTTACAAATAAGCATTTAAAAAATAATATTTATAGCAATAAACAATGTGAACGTAGCTTTTTTAATAAAATTGATTATATTGGAAGATATGATTTTTTTAAGATTGGCGGCGCTAGTTGGCTCCATGAAGCCCCTTAACTCAACCGTGAGACAGAAGATGTCCCGCAGCGGCGGAGTGACTCCATATTTGTATTTTTATTAATTTTTGATACATTTTGGCAGGGAAATGAAAATACGCTATTTTTTAAAACAAACTCTCGTATTTATAATACCCTACATTTTGATATATATTTTGTATGAATAACTATTTCGGTTCAGACATCATTTTAATTTTAAAAGTCATGGAAGGTATGTTTGCGATTTTTTTTCTATCGAGCGAAGTTTGTCCAATCGTGTATCGGTATTCATCAGTCTCTAAATAGACATCCCAAGATTGCTATATATTTTTTTCAGACGTTTAATTTTAGTAGTTAGTGCCGTAGCCTTCGAAAAATGAAAATCCTCGCACACCCAGCCTTAACCTTCAGTTTCAGTAGTATTGCACCCACATTGCATCTGAATTATACATCGGTTCCATCCGGTGCTGCATTCTGGTGCACCTAAATTATTCAGTGTCGGTGTAGGCTTGTAGGCTAGGTAGAGTCTTACAGGCCTACAGCTGTTTTGCATCTAGGGTTAATACTGAAACGGGGTTAGAGCGGTCTTCTCTTCTTATGGTGCCGTCTTCTTACGAATGTTGGCGATCATTATGGCAATCTGCACTCTCGACAAGCCGCACGGAATAGAGACCTGGTACTCTTGCCGTACCATTGGCGTAAGTTCCTGAGCCATGATATTCTCCTTCTACCTGGCCTTCTTCTGCCCTGGATCTTTCCCTGAAGAATCAGTTGTAGAAGATCGTACTTTTTATTCCTCATTATGTGACCTAGATACTGGAGTTTCCGATTTTTAATGGTCTTAAGAATCTCAAAAGCGGTTAGAGCGGTCAAAAACCTTTATTGGATATCGCTAATATATATTTTGACCCCTCTAACCTCAGAGAAACCTTGTCCTTATTTCTCTGAGCCTCTAACTCATCTTTGCCATTATCAAAATTAATTGTCCATACATCCTCATACTACTGATAGTTGACTAAAATTAAACTAACTTAAAAAATAACGCTAAACCCTCAGTTAGGTTGTAACACAGACCACTTACCCCATAGACCTGTAACAGGAGGGCGGTGTCTGCCCGCACATGAGCGCAAAATTGCTTCGCGACATTTGTAACCTAGAGATATTATCGATATGAATGCATCTCTTTAATACGCCCCCCCCCCAGCTCCCCCCCCCCCCCCCTGGATACCTACTAAATATCATAACTAGTGTTTTTATCGATAAAAATTAAGAAAACGATTTTTTTGCCATTTGTTTGCAATACAATATTTTTACAACTAAAAATTACGGGGCGCGTTCTTTCTTTCTATAAGCACCTAGCTTATAAAAAATTGCCCCCCCCCCCTGGCCCAGAACCTGGGTACGCCCATGGGTAAGTGGTATGTGGAAGGAAAAGCACCAAAGAGCTGAAACACTCCAAACTTTTCATTGGCGAGACAGATAAAGGCTGGTGCAGGAAAATCTGGAAACAACAGAAACCAGATGCGGCTCATAATTGGGGCGCTAACGGGACATCAAGCAACGAATGACCTGTTGCACAGGATGGGACTAGCTGAATCTCCAAACTGCAGAGCCTGTGGTGACAGAACGGAGTCCATGAAACACCTACTGTGTGAATGTGACTCACTGGCTAGGAAGCGAATGAGTGTTCTGGGGTCGGCCTATTCGGAACTAGAAGACTACAGGCTTCCCATGAGCTGCATAGCGGACCTATTGAGCTATATCTTTAGGGAGGAGGAAGGAGCATAAAGGAAAGGGTCTCTCCTTTCAAAAACAAAAGATCCCAATGGGTCGAAGTGCCGCCACATTGGCACCCAATCAGGATAAGATAAGATAAGAAGTGGTCTGTCGGTTGTAGCAACAGTGGTTTCCATCAGAATCTAATACTCTGGTTTCGGTTTCATGCTTTCGCCTCTAGTTACAACCCTTAGAATGCCAACAACCCTTCTGAAAGGCGTACAATAAATTATTCAGAGGCCTACCCTCGTACGCGTCAATTAGTTGAATTAAAATTAGAATTAGGACAATTAGGAGGGAAATTAGGACGCAAAGTGTACCAATGTTATTTGAAAGTTGTTTGTACGAACAACAGAAAGTATGCAGGAGTCTAATTTAAAGTAAGAATTTTTTCAAAACTACTTTATCAATGTATTCATCATCAGTCTATTTATATTGCCCCACTGCTCGGGCACAGAGCTTCCCCACGTGGGCTCAGTGCAGATTGGCGGATTTCGCATGCCTTAGATTTTTTTTCTTTTACGGCATGCAAGTTTCATGACGATGTTTTCCTTCATCGTTTTGAGAGCACTCGGTAAATGTATGTAAATTCTTGTTGAGCCGAGCTCTTGTGGAACTGTTGAAATTGTTGACTTTACAGAGTAATAAATTAATGATGATGTAAAAGAAATCAATAAATATTTTAAAATATATTTTTTAATCAACATTTTCTTTGTCGTATCTGTTTTTTAAACCTAGATACTCTTTGTCCATTGTCAGAGTGATGACGTCATAATCCCGGAACACCCCACTTCTGTTATTCATGGTGGGTACTAGGATATTTTACGGTCTCCAAACGGCTGCTGCGAGGTTACTGTCTATCTACTAGGGATACATCACTTTCGGCCTAACGAGATTGGTTTCTTGAGATAAATTGAATTCACTAGTGTCATATTTATTATATACTAGCTGTACCCCGCAACTTCGTTTGCGTAGAGGAGGAGGATGGAGGAGATCAGGAGGCAGATCTTCCTCTCTGGATCCTTGTTTCCGCATCACATACCGCCATGGCTTATAGCCTATGAACTGTACGGATATTTCAGCTATCTCCTAGTGAAACTCCCATCAAAATCCCTTCAGTAGTTATGGCGTGATACTTGCACAAAGTCACAGACAAAGAGACAAAAATTCTAAAAATTAGTGTTTTGGCATCAGTATCCATCCTAAACCACATTACAATTATTCTTTTCAAAAAATATCCAACTTTTTTACAGTATTATTATATGTACAGACGTGCTCGACTGTCGACAGTTTAGCATTTGTAAATCATCATCATCAGCCCGTATCAGTCCACTGCTGGACGTAGGCCTCTCCCAAAGTACGCCACTCAACCCTACTCTCGGCCCTCTGCACCCAGTCTCTGCCAGCCACCTTGCGAAGACCATCCCTGCATCTGGTCGGGGAGTGTCCCACGCTACGTTTACTCATTCATAGATTAAAGTAATGAATGAGTAACAACATTTATTTAAAATATGTACAATAACAGAATTTTATAAAATAATAGACATAAAAACTAATTAAATACAATAATAATAAACTCTAATAATAATAATAAAACCCTAATTAAAATCACACAGACATACCAGGTCCATCTTCACATTCTATCCCTCGCACTCGTCGTCTTGTACCCCTTAATCTAATTAAAGTAATTGATATTATTCTATTGTAGATTTATTTCTTCATCCATAGCGTCATCTCTGGACGAAGCAGCTCGACAGTCACGTTCACTCCCGAGCTCGTAGTGGGGTCTCTTGAATCTAGCTCGAAACTCCAGATCATTCATATAATTATTCCAAAACCTCGCGAAAATTTTCTGATTAATTTTCTATGATATTAACACAAAACAATCAATCTACATTTTTTTTCTTCAAAAGTCCAATGCGTTGAGAATAATGTACGAGTTTAATCTAGGGTTGGCACAAAACAGCATCATCGATAAAAGCACATCCCTATTCCAGTCCCGACGGAGAACAAGAGTCACAGCTATATAAAATATTCACAAATGTACCGGATTTAGTGCCCGCCTCCCTCCGCGCCGAGAAATATTATCGACTTACTTGTATTAGGTACGTCACTATTATTCTGGAGAGGTGAAGGTTGGTAATATGAGAACTTATCGTAGGCAGAGACTATGTGCTTCCGTCTGCTGTGATCCTGGTACAGAGCTCTCGCTTGCTCCATACATTTTTAAATAAACTCACTCCTGCTTCCCGTATCGGTAGTGGAGATCATGTTCTACCATCTGTTGTGATCCTGGTACACCACTCTTGTTCCTACATACATAATCTCATGCCTGCCTCCCGTAGCATTTGTCAGACACTATGTTCTTCGATCTGCTGCGATCCTGGTACATACTTTAGCTTCCTTCATACATAAACTCACACCTGTCTCTCGTAGCGGTGGGTAGAGACAAATTTTTTTCATCTGCTGTGATCCTGGTACATCACTCTCGCTTCCTACATACATAAGCTCATGTCTGCCTCTCGTGGCATTTGTCAGAGTCAGAGACTATGTTCTTCCATCTGCTGTGATCCTGGTACACCACGTTCCCTTCCTAAATACAATAAACTCATGTTAGCGGTAAGCGGAGACGATGAATTTCACATCAGCACATCAAGTGTAACACTTTGGACTTTAAACCGTTCTTATTTTCTGCGTCGTAAGAGTTGAAATCGTACTGCAAGTGTTACCATTGATCTGCTCTTATTAAAATTCGGTTTAAGTTACCGATACAACTAACTTTCGGCTTATAACTCTTATTAAAATATACATGTTACAAGTACAAACATACTTAATATTTGTATACAATTAATACTGCAGCATTCGTAATTTATTTACATTATATTAATTAACAAACTGTGAGTGGATCAATTTATTAGTTTTAATGTTCATATCATATTCATATTCGTATCATTAGTCATTAATGTTTTATTAAATTGAGTGTATTTTCAGTCCATTCGCATAATATTGTTGTCACGTAGTTATTCAATCATTGAATTAAACTCTATTCGGTAAAATTATTTCTGTCAATGATAAAATAATACAAATGTACTTACACCGAAACTATTTATTTATTTGATTAATGGACTCGACTGTTCGTCATTTGCCAATGTCATGTTACAGAAAATTCAACATATTCAATAGTCTTCTATCTTCCTCCAGGGGAGTCGCAGTAGCGTCTTCACCCTGGGTAGCCGCGTCTTCATGTCTTCATCCAGAGGAGTCGCCGTAGCATCATCCCTCTGGACGAAGCAGCTCGACAGTCACGTTCACTCCCGAGCTTGTAGCGGGAAGTCTTGATAAAAGGTTGAAACTTCAGATCTCGCATAAATAATTCAATAACTTTACCGTACTGTCATTCGCGAACATTTTCTGATTAATTTAACGTGATATTAATCTCAAAATAACCACTGTAGACATTAAAAGGAAAATTATCAAATAATTTTGCAACCGTCGTCTCCCGCCATTTTCAAGAAAACCACACCGAAACTAAAATGAAAGTTATTTGGTTATACCATAATACAGTATGATTCTAATAAATAACCTAGAGAACACAACACATGTCTGTCTCTACGAGGCTTTTGGAAGCACTTCCCAAAAGGCAGTGCATTAAAAACCGCAAATAGGGTACTATTGCTGTTTCCTGGGCGAAGCCTCCGTCTGGATGGCGCCACGGGGACAAAGACTAAGCTATCATGCGTAAACAGGACGGAGAATTGAACTCGCTTGTAAGTTATTTATTTTATTTATTTAAGCTTTTACACATTGTGTACAAAAGGCGAGCTTAATGCCTTGCGGCATTATCTACCAGCTGACCTTTGGGCATGCGGAGAAAGCAGAGGCAGGTGTAATAATAATAAGATACGAGTAATTTAAACCAAAAATAATTCCCACGTAAGGTTACTATATAGATACTTATTATAGATAACAAAACAACATACTTACTTACAAATAAACCTCAATACATACTGAGCATAATATAAGATAAACAAATTTACAATATCATAATATACATACATACACAAGTTATACCTACAACATACGAACGATTTTTTAAATGTAAACAAAATGACTATTCTAGTGTTACGCAGAAGTGCTACGCAGCCGTGTTACGCAGCAGTGCTACGCAGCAGCGCCACGCAGTAGTGCTACGCATCATTACTACGCAGAAGTCATTTTTTTTAATTTATTATGGCATGGCCCAATGCCGTCGGCCAAAAAGTCTTTGAAATCACATTACAAAATACGTTTAGTACATTTTATAACTTATTGTGTACTACTCCGGTCAAATAATGTCTCCTAAATATTGGGAATTTCAGAAGGGCCACACTATGATGTTATTTCTTCATACTCGTGCTGCCATCTAGTCTTAATGGTGGATTCTAAAAGAAAAACACTCATTAAAACGTTTAATTTGTTTGGTTCTGATAGGAAAAATGCTTCTTGTAGGTATAAATATAAATTACATAATAACCATGCCACGTCTGACCCTAAATACTCTACGTACCCTTGTCTACTACGGAATATGCTGTTTACTTGGAAATTTATTACAATATCAACGTTCCACCGAATAGAGCGACATTGTATCCTAAATTTAGTTACATAAGAGTAGTATTTGCTTGTTTAACGAATGTCTTGGCAAAATTGGAGTTGTTAGGGCAGTTACAGTAAGTGACTTGATGTAATGTGGTGGTTACAGGGTGATTTATTTATTATTATCTAAGTGTTTTGGAGTAGGATATTAGGGTTCACCGCCGGTCTTATGTAAGCACCATGTATAAAGATACTCTTAGAATTAGTTATATTATTCGGAGCCTCTCCTGAACGGGAAGATGACGCAATTGGAGTCTAGAAGGCCTACGCACTTCAAGACCTTCCTGCTGCGAGTCCAAACAGTTGAAGGTGCTCTTCAAGCCGGACTTCTGGCCAGAGGGGGTGGTCTTCCGACGCTTTATGGAAGCGGAACTGACTACGAAATCCCAAGACTTGATTAATTAATTTTGTAAGGAAACTAACGTAGTGTTAAGTTTACTTTTAGAATATAATTACGGCACATAGAATGCGGTCCGGACATATTCTATCAAAATCTTTTGCATTCTTAATGCGCAAAGTTGAATCTCCTAACTGCGAAGATTGTGGGACCAAGGAAGACTTGCAACATGGAATGTGTCCGGTACGCGACTAAAAGAGAACATATTATCAATAGTTTAGGTTTATGTAAATTAGATGTAGGTATATTCCACGGTATTTTAGCTGAGCCAACTTCAGGCCCAGCTAAAATGCTGTTCTCGATCATTTATAAAATTTAAGTAGATAGGTTAATTTATAATAGGTACGATGGGATTGGCATCGTCACTTTATATGTACAAACATCCCTAAACAATTATAGATTAAAAACAAAGACGATGGGTCAAAACGTACCCACGTTGTAGCAACTTGAGACTTATATCATTCGAAAGGTCTTTAAAAATACATAATTTTTTTGTATGGCAGCAACCTTGTAACTTATGGGAGAACGCCGCTATAATGTCGAGAACGTTTCGAAAATTCACCCTTCAATGGTTATTGACGCGCGCATTTTCTCGCGGCCCGTGTCATCGCCCGAGTTTCGTTCGGGGAAAAAAAGTGGCATACGGCACTGTCCGATCTTTCTAGGTACATCTGTACAAAAATCCAGTCAATATACACATTGCCGTGAAAGGAGGACAAAAACAAACACACTTTCGTATTTATAATATTAGTTGGGAATAGTAGTGCAATCTGTAACAGCAATATACCTTTTATATTAAAAAAAACACATAATAATGATGGACCCTAAAGACAGCTGTCAATAGCATAGTCATCATCATCAGCCCGTATCAGTCCACTGCTGCGAATGCAGACCTCTCCCAAAGTAGGCCCACTCAACGCGATTCTCGGCCTTCTGTATCCACTCTCTACCAGCCACCTTGCGAAGGTCATCATTACATCCTGGTCAGAGGGCGTCCCATACTACGTTTACCCGTTCGTGGCCTCCATTCGAGAACTCTTATACTCCATCGGTTATCTTCTACGACAGATGTGACCAGCCCACTGCCACTTCAGTTTGTTGATTCTATGAGCAATGTCAACCACTTCTGTTCTCTGGCAGATATTCTCGTATATTCTATCTACCAGAGAATTGCAAGCATAGCTCTTTCCATAGCTTGCTGAGCGACTTTGAACTTGTGGGCCAGTCTCACCGTCAATGTCCACTGGCAGGTCATCACTGGCTGGACGCACTGGTTGCCTTTGTTTTCAGGCATTGTGGTATTGAAGACGAGAAGATATGACGTAGCTTCCCAAATGCTACCCAGCCCAGCTGAATTCTCCTGTCACTCTCTTTCTCGAAGTGGGTCCTAAAAAGACAGTCATATTGCTGAACAATTTCAAGGACCGTGTTATCGACTACCACTGGTTCCGGGATGACTATATCATTGAACATCTTGGTCTTGTCAGTCACCTTGAGAATATTATCCATCCATTTGATGGAGGGCGTGCTACGCTACGTTTATCCGATCGTGGACTGTATTCGAGATCTATCGGTTATACGACAGATGTGGACAGCCCACTGCCACTTCAGTTTGCTGGTTCACTGAGCGACCTTGAACTTGTGGGTCAGTCCCACCGTCAGTATCCACGTTTCGGCTTCATAGCTCACCATTTGGCAGAACGCACTGGTGGAAGACCTTTGTTCTCAGGCATCGTGGTATTAAAACGAGAAGATACGACATAGCTTCCCAAATGCTGCCCAACCTAGTTGAATTCTTCTGTCACTCTCTTTCTCGAAGATGTTCATTTCCAGCTGCATAGTTTTTTCTAAGTAGACGTACTGCTGAACAACTTCAAGAACTATGTCATCGACTACCACTATGGTTCCGGGATGACTAGATCATTGAACATCTTGGTCCTGTCCAAGCTCCTTTCACATCTCCCACGGCAGTAAGCAGTACTAAGACTGTCCAACAGTTTCGTCATATTCTGCAGCGATTCTGCGTTGCCCACTATATTATCGGCAAATAGAAGATTGATGTTGAACATCGATGCCATGTCCATTCCAGTGTGTTGAGACTTTTTCCCGCGCGTTTGTGAAGAGTTTCGGTGATATAACATCTCCTTGTCTCACACCTCTGCGCAGCTGAATGTTCTGCAGTCCTTGCAGCGATGCAAAGTAGACTGGCGATGCATCGAGGTGCTGAGATGCCTGTATGACTCTGTTTCAATGACCGTCCAAATCTAGAACCACCAAACAATATCTATCCAGCTGCGCAGAGGTATGAGACAAGCAGATGTTATATCGCCGAAACGCTTCACAAACACGCTGGAGGATATGTCTCAAAACACTGGATAGACGTGGCATCAATATAAACGGCGAGTACATTTTACACCTTCTGTTTGCCGATGATATAGTGGGCGGGCATGGCAGAGTCGCTGCAGAATGTGCAGAAAATGTTCGACAGTATTAGTGCTGCTTCCTGCCGTGGCGGATTCGTGATGAACTTGCACAATATCAAGATCATGTTCAATGATCTAGTCGTCCCGAAACCAGTGCTAGTCGATGACATGGTTCTCGAAGTTGTTCAGCAGTACGTCTACTTAGAACAAACTCTGCAGCTGGAAAGGAACATCTTCGAGAAAGAGAGTGACAGGAGAATTACAGGCTGTACAGCATTTGGGAAAACAATGGTCTTCAACCAGTGCGTCCTACCAAATGGTGAGCTATGAAGCCGAAACGTGGACACTGACGGTGGGACTGACCCACAAGTTCTAGGTCGCTCAGCGAATCTGCAAACTGAAGTGGCAGTGGGCTGTCAACATCTGTCGTAACGCCGATAACCGATAGAGTAGACGAGTTCTCGAATACAGTCCACGATCGGATAAATGTAGCGTAGCACTCCCTCGATCAAATGGATGGATAACATTCTCGTGGTGGCTGGCTGAGACTATAGGATAGAAACTATAGGATAGGATACAAAGGGCCGAGAATCGGGTTGAGTGAGTGGCGTGCTTTGGGATAGGCCTACGTCCATCAGTGGACAGATACGGACCGATGATGGTTTCTCGCAAATGAATTGACCTGTAGACACCATGTATCTCATTTGAATGAATGATTGACCGAATGAATGAATCAATCAATGAATGAATGATATTCTTCAACATCGGGGCGAAATATAGGAGGTATTCGACGAAATACAGTAGTTAAGTCGGTTCTTGTATCGAATTTTGATGCCATATAGAAGTCACCATAACTTCGGTCTCCCATTCATTCATTCTTTCAATCATTCATTTTAGAGCTATTCACATAGATCTCTTCTAAATTACACCCAGTCTATAATGCTACATCGTGGGTACGGGGTCCATACAAAATTACCCATTGTTCTTTTTGGATTACTGTCTAGACCATACATTTAAGACTCTGATATTTCAATTATACAATGATTGTAATCTGTTTTGTGTACCAAATAAAAATAAATAAATAAATAAATAAAAAGTTACTAACAATATGGACCATTTGTTGTCTGAAAAATAAAAATTTCTTATTATTATTCTCAGTCGTTACACTCTTGGCAGAGTGGTCGTGGTCGTCACTTCAGACGCAGTGCCTCACAACACGTCGCCACTCGTCTCTGCTGCCCTCCTGGTGCAGACGTGCAAGGGATCGGTCACGGCTGCCCTGATCTGGTCCGTACATCGCGTTGGCGACGGTACCGGCAACCTTGCCCTGAACCACCAGTCTCTCAATCGATTCAACTCCACGCCGAGACACGTGCCCAAAAAAAGTCAGAATGTGAGCCTGAACTACAGAGGATAGACGTTGCTTGATGCTCAATTCTTGTAGTATGGATGCATTTGTACGAAATTCAGTCCATGATATTCCAAGCATTCTTCTCCAGCACCACATTTCGAGGGCGTCTATCCTCTTTCTCTCGCTTTCACGCAGAGTCCACATCTCCGCGGCGTAAAGGAATATGGGGAACACTAGTGCTCTGAAGAGTCTGGCTTCGTGACCTTCGTGATATTGCGGTTCCTCCATATCTTTAAGCTTGTCCATAGTAGACCTAGTAATCGACATGCGACACTTCACCTCTTCCACGCATCCGCCATTGTTGGTGATTAGCACTCCCAGGATGATTGGACCACATCGCATCGCATTTGTTATATGCATTATGCCAATCTCGGTCATCGTTAAATCATGTTTTTAACCGAATGTTAGACATTGTTGTCGGAATACTATTACTATTGTCCGATAGATGGCGTTGCGCAACATACCCTTAGTATGTATAATATGATGAAGAATTTCGGTAGGTCTGGCGTGGGCCTGTGGTGGCTCAGTTGGTAAGAGCGTGTCACGGAATGACTAGGTCGCATGTTCTAGTTCTGCCCACGGCAAGAATTTTTTCATCGTGTTCTAGTTATAATAGTATTATTAAGCAGACTTGTCACAATCAAAATATTCATCCAGAGTATGAGGAACTGCTTTAGAAGAATATATTATGTAGGTGTCATTAAGTTATTAAGAGCCTTCATAGAGCCAACTAGCGCCGACAATCTTAAAAAAATAATATCTGCCAATATAATCAATTTTATTAAAAAGTATTTACAAAATGTTTATTACGATAAATACTATTTTTCAATATACTGGCATAATTGCGACAAGCTAAGTTGTAGTTCACAAATATGCCAAAAACGGCCGTTTCTCGCAATTATGCGAACTACAACTTACCGACATTGAATCACGTTATAAATAAGCATTTAAAAAATAGTATTTAGCGTAATAAACATTTCGTAAATAGCTTTAATAAAATTGATTATATTGGAAGATATTATTTTTTAAGATTGGCGGCGCTAGTTAGCTCTATGAAGGCCCTTAAATGCTCATAATAAAATAATCTCCAACGATAGTATCAGAAAATGAATTCGATATATTTTACGATTAAGTAATTATAATTACACTGTCAAGGATAGCACAGGGTTTGTTAATTAAATAGCAGAAATGAGATATCAAAATTTTTTCCCCCGATATAAGGGTGTTCGGTGTTTCAGCAAAAACAGGTTCGACTAAAAACCGCCGATGTAGCCGCGGCCTAATTGCCACAGATGAAAAACAGCTCCCTAACAGATTGGTGATCAGTCGTGGATTACAACAAGATGTTTATATTGTACGATTTATTATTACTATTATTAGTGTGTATGTATGTGTATTGTGTATATATAAATATATATATGTATATATGTATGTGTGTGTATAACGTAGGTACTAAATAACCTTACTTGTTAATATGGGAGGCTATAGGTTTATAAGTAAAAATGTAATTAGAATTAAGAATTTTAGAAAACTGTTTGTATTCAAATAAAAAAAAATAAAAAAATTTACTAAAAGTCGTTGTCCATTC
Organism: Tachystola acroxantha; assembly: GCA_963506565.1. Lineage (NCBI taxonomy): Eukaryota > Metazoa > Arthropoda > Insecta > Lepidoptera > Oecophoridae > Tachystola > Tachystola acroxantha. Next base: position 7,813,194 of record OY735894.1, on the reverse strand, counting down.
GGTGGCGATTTATACCCACAAGTCGCTCGGCATCCAACAAACATGGCCGACAAACATCTGAGTCTGCGAAGAATAGAGATGAGTGAAAGGGTTGGGGGAGGCCTTTGCCCAGTAGTGGGACATTGCAGGCTATTAAAAAAAAGTCGTTGTCGTTTCGTCACCATCATCAAGTCGTTTACCGGAGCGGATTTCTTGGGAAGCGCGCGAAACGCCCTTAGCTACTTTTTTGTGGAAATTCTAATTAAAGTAAATAGTTTCCGTGGTATTTAGTGATTAATGATCTCGTTAAGTTAATCAGAAGATGTCCGCGAACGTTTCTATAAATTGGAGCGCTCGAAAGAAGTCGTGCTTGTGAAGTTTTTTAATAGTTAGTGCCGTAGCCTTCTTAGAAAAACTGAAAATCTACGCACACCCAGCCTTAAGTTTTCTTTCACTGTTTTGAGAGCATTCGGTAAATGTACGTACATTTACCGAATGCTTTCTAGGATCTCCGTATCGTAAGTCCAGTGACCCAACCATTGCTCCACCGAGCTGTTACCTATATATTTAATTTTGAAAGCATATCCATAATATTACTTCAAACGCCGCCGATCCGACCACATAATCGTATGGTGTAAACGTACCGCCAGTAATCTTTCCCAGATTGCCTATTAGAGGCTGACAGCGAAATTATCCACGAATCAAAGTGGGATTGCGTCTAGCAATAGCTAATGGTCACACGTGGTATAAGTTTGCGTCGCTTAGAACTCAGATTTTTTGTTTCACCCGTATATAGGCAGGTGTGACACCGCCGGCGAGTAAGCGATCGGCTATTTTCTATCTAAAGAATCGTACACACGAAGACAGAGATAAGTATACAGGGGGCTCAATAAGGTTGCGATTTTCTCAAGATCTACTGGACCGAGTTTAATAATTCCTTTACAGTACATAGTTTTAACTTTTATCTATCTAATAGTGAAAGAATTATTGCAATAGGTCAAGTAGTTTTTAAGTAAATCTCATCCTCAAAAACTCTACTATACATCTTTATCTGTCTTACACCGTAGGATAGGAGCTGAGTTTGAGTTAGGTCTTACAACTGTCAGATTTCATACAATAGGGTATATTTCTCAATTTGAGAGTTATAAGAACGGGACTAAATTCGCGCTCAAAACTATATCTGACTGAATCACTGTCTCAAAGCTTAGATATTTGATTTTAGGTACTAACCTTATTATATGTCAGTGGGCTGGTCACATCTGTCGTAGAACCGATAACCGATAACGAGTTCTCGAATGGAGGCCACGAACGGGTAAACGTAGTGTGGGACGCCCTCCGACCAGATGGAGGGATGACCTTCGCTAGATGGCTGGCACGGACTGGATGCAGAGGGCCGAGAGTAGGGTTGAGTGGCGCGCTTTGGGAGAGGCCTACGTCCAGCAGTAGACTGATACGGGCTGATGATGATGATGACCAACCTTATAATATTAGTTAGGTAAACCAGTACAACTCAATATCTACTAAGTGGAGGAACACTTAGTAGATATTGAGGTTGATAAAGTAAACATCCGCCGTCTGAATCAATCGCCGTCTTGACCTAGATATGATCGACCTGGAACTTAGTTACGCTTCGTAGCACAGACAACATAGAACTTAAGTTAAACATTGCTGTTAGACATATATAAGTACCTAGTTTAACCTCAGTTCAGTTAAACCTTCAAGACCTATTTATTTAGTTTGTTAATGGATTCGACAGTTCGTCATTTGCCAATGTCATGTTACAGAAAATTCAATATATAATAGTCTTCTATCTTCCTCCAGGGGAGTCGCAGTAGCGTCTTCACCCTGGGTAGCCGCGTCTTCTTGTCTTCATCCAGAGGAGACGCCGTAGCGTCATCACTCTGGACGAAGCAGCTCGACAGTCACGTTCACTCCCGAGCTTGTAGCGGGAACTCTTGATAAAAGCTTGAAACCCCAGATCTTGCTCAAATTATCCAACAAATTCACCATACTGTCACTCGCGAACATTTTCTCATTAATTTAACGTGATATTAATCTCAAAATAACCACTGTAGACAATAAAATAAAAATTATCAAATAATTTTGCAACCGTCGTTTCCCGCCATTTTCAAGAGAACCTTCCATTTTTAAAGTGTTAAAACAAAAGTGTAAAAAACAGACTTCTGAAAAAAATAGATAGACCGAATATTTACGAAACCCCATTACAATGGTTCTAAATGAGTGAGTCGTTCAATTAAACTCGCTCACTGATTAAACTATGCATCAACGTCTTGTAGTAGTTCGCGGGCGAGTCAATCTGGGCTTTATAGTGGGGTGGGTGAGTTGGTTTTGGGTTGGATGGGCGGTTAAGCTAATTTAAATTTGGATAGGGTTGGCGCTAACTTGGAACTAATTTTTGAAATAACTTAATTAAACTTTTTTATTATAATTTATTTATTTATAAAGAATATTAGTAATGTGTTCATATTACTAAATGACAATGCCAGATTCTGCCCCACCATCAACCGCAAGTTGTACAAGATAGCAAATATCTCTGTTTTTTATTAAAATTATTGGTTTAAATTAAAGTTAACAAGTCGCGAGTCGAAAAAAACAGCTTAATTAAGAATTCAGAAAATAGTAAGAAATCGAAGCGAATTACCTATTCATTATTTTTGTTATTCTTCTATAGGAGTTGCGAGAGAAGTAGAAAAGATACTGATTATGATTATGCAATATGAGTCCCCAACAAAATGATAGGTGCAGCTTAGATGGTTACGTAGTTTTGTATGTGGGGCAAAGCTCCATTGAAATGTGGCAATGTCTTTTACTAATTTATTATTTTGTTATTATGTCTACCGGCAACCCTAACTTCGTGGCAACCATTGTTTGCCATCCATTGGCAACTCTATTCTCGGTCACTACGGGAACGATTAAATTATTTGGCGCCGAAAATACGACTAAACGGGTTATTTCCACTGGTTAGATGGTTTTCCTGTGTAGGCGATTAAATAGTTTTGCCCGATTATGTAATTTTTAGGTAAATTGCTATCTTAGGCCTAGATGAATTAACCAATTGACCACTTACTCTATTTAACTAAATTTCTTTAAAATAAAACTAACTACTATCTAAAAATACATTACTTATAAAATAAAAAATAAAACCTAAATACTAAAGAACGAACACGTCGTCAAGATCCCCGTTTTTCGGAATGCTGCCCAGGACGCTGGCAGCATTTCCTCGCTGTATCGCAATGCTTAGTCGCTGAGCGAGGTAGCTGCCAGCCCTGGGATCGCCCGAGACATGGACCAATCGGGTAGACAGCTCGTGGATCAGATGTTTCGAGTCTGTCGACCATGGGTCCATTGTTTCTATCGCAAGCGCCGCAAACTCATGATATGGAGTCAGTCGTGAGTATTTGCTATACAAATTACTTACTCTATTAGACTTACAAATATTATACAGGGTGTAACGTAAAGGGTATATGAAGCCGAAGGGAGGGTGTTCAGTATCGGTAACTGAACAACGTTTGTTCTACGACTTTTCGAATAAAAAATAAAAATAAATTAATGTCTCATACAAATCGATCAGTTGACCGGTGCGAAATGTATGAAAAGTCAAAAAATAAAGTCGCGAAAATCGAGAAGTCGTAAAACAAAAGTTGTTCAGTTGCCGATACTGAACACCCTCCCTTCGGCTTCATATACCCTTTACGTTACACCCTGTAGAATAACTAAAATAAATAGAATAGGCTTTTACTAGGCCCGCGTGCTTCATCATCAGCCTCATCGTCACTTACCATCAGGTGAGATCGGGACCAAACGCGGGTTTAGTCAATCAATAATAATAAAAAACCAAATAAATGTATTTTTCTAAGATTTTTACTTCTTTTAGACAGTTGTCATACCCCCGGCGAGTAAGCGAGTAAATCCCGGCTATTTTCTCGCCCAAGAAACGTACAAAAGATACTGCATTCCGTGTAAACAAAAGAGATGCATATATTAATAGTTCATCGCCGACTGTTCACACCGCCGGCGAGTACTCGCTCGGCTATTTTGTCGCCGAGCGAGTACACCCATCGCTCGGCGACACTCGCCCACTCGCTGAGCTACACTGGCGAGAGGGAGAGTGAAGCGAGTAATCGCCCGTCGCTCAGCGACACTCGCTGATAGCCGAGCTACAAAACTATACTCGCCACTCGCTGCTCGCACACTCGTTGTATAGTTGATAGCTTTATTCGCTCATCGCCGGGGGTCGGACAACTGCCACAACTGGTTGCGAAGCTTAAAGGCCTTCCATGAGCCAACTAGCGTCGCCAATCTTAAAAAAATAATATATTCCAATTTAATAAATTTTATTAAAAAAGCTATTTACAAAATGTTTATTTTTTTAGGATGAATCTATTTTTTTCCATATACAATGCATGGCATAATTGCGACAAGCTAAGTTGTAGTTCACAAATGTGCCAAAAACGCCCGTTTTTTCGCAATTATGCGAACTACAACTTGTCTAAATTGAATCACGTTATAAATTTAAAAAATAGTATTTATCGTAATAAACATTTCGTAAATTGCTTTTTTAATAAAATCTATTATATTGGAAGGTATTATTTTTTTAAGATTGGCGGCGCTAGTTGGCTCATGGAAGGCTCTTAAATAAGCCAGGTAAAAGGAAAAATTTGTAGAACTCTACATCGTCAGTGGAATCCCGTGTTAGGGGCAGGTGTTGTAAATAAATAAAGGTGCAAAATTGTGATCCGTCCGGAATTGGGAGCCGCTGGTACTACGGGTTCCGGCGAACTCGTTGCATGGAGAGTTGGATATGCACAGGGGGAGCACTGCAACTACGAACTCTATACCTTTTGAAATGCCAATTTCGGTGGTGCTATTCTGTAAGCACAAACATGCTTTAGAACCTGCCGTCAACGTGACAATAATGACGATCGATGATTTATATTTATGATTTTCATTATTGTATTAGTTCCTAAAGTTGTGTTTTATTATTATTTTTATATGTCTTCAGAAAGCCGTCGATGGCTGCATCTGCAAACATCCCTGATGCACTACAAAACCTTTTTTTTTTCGTGGGGAAATGCCCGCCGCCTCATGGGGTACCAATAGGTTATGTCGGACTCGCACCGACTAAAACCCCACGGTGGCCTCCTCCGCGCATTGTGGGGAACTCTGAGCTCTCTGTTGGACTACACCAGAGTTCCCCATGCACTACAGAACCTAGAGAGTCTCAATAGCACCCTGAACGCATTATTATATTGGACTCGCAAAGCGTTGATGGCCCGCTGCGTGTAGTTAATTAATAAAGATCTAAAAAGACATTGCCACATTTCAATGGAGCTTTGCCCCACCTACAAAACTGGTCACGCCATTTAAGCTGTACCTATCATTTTGTTGGGGACTTATTACAGGTTTCATATTGCATAATCATAATCAGTATCATTTTGCTACTACTCTTGCAACTCCTATAGAAGAATAACAAAAACATTGAATAATTCGCTTCGATTTCTTACTATTTTCTGAATTCTTAATTAGGCTGTTTTTTTCGAATCGCAACTTGTACAAAACCTTATTTTAAACAAATAATTTTAATAAAAAACATAGATCTTTTTTTTAAATTCAAAATTAGGAAATAATATTTACAAATAAATACAAATTAAATCTAAACTACCTAAACCTACCTAACGTTTAAAAATTATAAATAAAAAACTTTTTACATTTATTCGTTATCTTGTACAACTTGCGGTTGATGGTGGGGCAGGATCTGGCATTGTCATTTATCGCAAGTCCTAAGTTGCAGTGGTGTAGGGATACCTGTCGATATCAGGTGAAAACTTTCACGAGCGACGTGAACTCCGCTGTATATGCGGCTCCCTCCATAGTCCGTAGGGAGGGACGGATGTGGCATCGCGCTATAGGAGGAAATTTTAAAATTCGACCTCCTTGAAGTTAGTAATAAGTTGCCGTAACAACTTATACTGATGCATCTCTTGGTCTTATAATAAACGCTTTACATCATACAGCTGATGAGCTCGGTCGACGACGACCGGGTCTTTTCACCCCTAACTTCGGGGGAGAAGTGCAGGCCTTGAGGTATACCCTCTCTACCCGGGCATGAGCTCGCCGGATAATGATCCGACGGTGAGATGAGCTCGGTGGCTCAGTGGTTGGGTCAATGGACTTGCGATACGGAGGTCCCAGGTTCGATTCCCAGCCAGGGCAGCCATGTACCAATGAGTTAACCTCGGTTTCGAGGGAAAAACTTACGTACATTTGCCGAGTGCTCTCAAAACGGTGAAGGAAAACATCGTAATGAAACCTGCATGCCGTAGAAAAAAATTATAATGCATGTGAAATCTGCCAAACTGGGCCCGCGTGGTGGATCGTGGCCCCAGCTCCCTAGATGTAAGGGAAGGTCTGTGTTCTAGCAGTGGGGCAGTATAAATAGACTGATGATGATGATGACGTCATAAAGTGTTCTTGAAATGAATGAAATTTTCATATTAAATATCCCTTGGTATTGTTTTATACTTATTTCTTATGAAATCACACACACACTCTTACAAATACCGAAAACGTCCGAAACATTTCATGATTTTGGAAAGACACTATAGTTATTATTAGTTTTTTCGCATGAAGTGCGTTTGTTACACTTTTTTCAAAACTCTATAAATCTCGGCTTTAATCAGCGCCAAGTCTTACTGCCAATGGGATGCTTTCGACGCCTAAGGCGTCGTCTACACATCAATATTTATTGTGATCTGGATCGCGATCCGCAGGGTGCGTAAATTATCAAGAAAAACAAATGTTTTCACGCCAATATACCGTGACAATTTCAGCGTTTTTTGAGACATCGTGATATCACCTAAGCATGCAGATTCCATATCTCAATACTGTCGCAACCGTCGTTTCCCGCCATCTTCAAGAGATCCCACACACATTTTTAATGAATTAAGTTAGAAAACAAAAACACATGACTGCCAAAAATTTAAGCCGCTTTGATTAAGTTTTATAGCCTATGTCACTTCTACAATCAAGACGAATCTAACGACACCTCATATGTTAAAAACCATCAAGGCGATTAGGCTGCAGCGCGTGCCAATACATACATAGGTACATATTTAAATACATACACTTGAAAAACGTAACACTCATGCTTGCGCAGTCGGGTAAAAAGCGCTCTTTTGACAATATTGCTCTGCCTGCTCCAGATCTCATCTCTCTCTCTCTCTCTCTGGTTTGCTGGTAGAGAACTACCTATATCTTAGATTTAGGCACACCTTATGTACGGTGGAACACAGAGAATGATGTACAGGAGAGTTTTTAAGGTTGAGATTATCTCAAAAACTTGACCTATTGCAAAAATTATTCCACTGTTTAATAGATAAAAGTTAAAACTATGTAAGTGACTGTAAAATAAATTTTTAAATTCCAGTGGTTTTTGAGAAAATCTCAACCTTATTGAGGCCGCCTAATATACTTATCTCTGTCTTCGACTGATTTATTATGTAACCTAATTTGATTTCATGTATTTATTAGTGTACGTTAAAGAGTTACAGAATTACAGAATATTAGGTACATTTAGTATTCAATGACATATTTAGGTTGATATGTCATAGAATTGTCATATTGTTATTGTATTGTCAATTGTCATATCATCCCCGTTGTCATATTCAACGGGGATCGGTTGAACTATCTGTAATGCTAAGCCATTCAGATAGTTCAACCGACCTATTGTATATGTAGTTTTTAGTTTAGTTTATATTTTCTAGGTTAATATTATAATAGTTATTTTTAATTTTTATTGTTTTATGAATAAATACCTTATCTTTAGGTTGAATGTCGCTGATTTTGGCTGTTAATTCGGATCGCGATCCGGATAAATGTCGATGTGTAGACGCCGCCTAATGTTTAAGAAAATATATGCCTCTGACATGTAAATACTCCGAAATGAAATAAAACATACGCCGCCAAACGGAATGAAATTTGTCAAGAGCTCGGCGTCAGGCGTCAGGCGTCGCAGTTGATTTAACAGGCATTTCGCATTCAGCTAATTTCAGAGCCCCCTACTTGGCTCTCGGAAGTGGAAAGAGGGAACGAAGAAGGGAATAAAATGGATGTGGTATATTGAAAACGGTACATCTGAGATGTGAGGGTTTTAATTGAAAATGTTGCCCCTTTTTTGGTCGTCTAATAATAGTTCATTTAGGGTTCTCTTGAAAATGGCGGAAAGCGACGGTTGCGAAATTATTTGATAATTTTCCTTTTAATGTCTACAGTGGCTATTTTGTGTTTAATATCACGTTAAATTAATCAGAAAATGTTCGCGAATACGGTAACAGTACGGTGAAGTTATTGGATTATTTATGCAATATCTGAAGTATCAAGCTTTTATCAAGAGTTCCCGCTACAAGCTCGGGAGTGAACGTGACTGTCGAGCTGCTTCGTCCAGAGTGATGACGCTACGGCGACTCCTCTGGAGGAAGACAAGAAGACGCGGCTACCCAGGGTGAAGACGCTACTGCGACTCCCCTGGAGGAAGATAGAAGACTATTGAATATATTGAATTTTCTGTAACATGACATTGGCAAATGACGAACAGTCGAGTCCATTAATAAAATAAATAGTGGCGTTGATATAGGACGTTTAAAAAAAAGGGTTGAACTACTGTAACGTTCAAACACGGTGTTAGTTCCTCTCGAAACCAGGGTTGGTTGGTCACATTCAAATTAGTGTCTTGCTAGGCACGATTGTGACTTTGATTACCAGTCAGTGCCTGTACAGACCCCCAGGGGACTGCCATCGCGACCCTGACTAAAGTAGTAAGTAGTTTATTTATATTAAGTAGTTTAGAATAGTGATATTTTTGCATAAATCACGTTACTTAATTGAATTAAAATCTACCGGTCTACAAGAACCACAGTACAGAATCCAAATCATACCTATCTCTGTATTGAGATTTGTGGTCGAGTGGTCGACTTGACACCTACCTTTTTTCAAAAGGTGGCTGCTCGACCATCGGCCGAGATTTGTGTGGTCGAGCTGCCACCTAAGTAGCCGATACAGCGTACCATCGATATGATGTACCATCGATATAGCGTACTGTCGATATAGCGTACAATCGATATAGCGTACTGTCGATATAATGACCCGTCGATGTAGCGTTTTCGATATAGCGACTGTCGGACTTTCGATGTCGTGAACTAGACCCATTGCAAGTTAATACATTCTGTATATTTTCGAATTTACATCATTTTGCAAAAATAAGGTGCCAAACGCTGAGAAGAAAAAGTGGCAAGAAAACTTTCAGCAGTAGAATAGAATAATAGAAAATATGTTTATTGCCATACACCAATTACATAAGCTTACAAAAAATCAATCAGTACATTTTTTTATAATGATAGACATCGCTATGTACGGTGGAATTTTATTTTATTTTATTAAGAATGCCGAGGAAGGTGTACTGGAGAGTTTTTAAGGTTGAGATTATCTCAAAAACTACTTGACCTATTGCAAAAATTATCTCACTGTTTGATAGATAAAAGTTAAAACTACATACTGTAAGAGAATTATTAAATTCGGTCCAGTAGTTTTTGATAAAATCTCCCCCCTGTATACTTATCTCTGTAACTAAGTAATATAAAGAAAAATTGTATTTGATTGACTTTTTGTTTGCTAATGTCAATCACATATATATTTGGCTAGAGGGGACACCATGCATATTTGTCGTTCAAAATAATCATCTATTCTGTAATAAGTTTTTTTTAATAAGCTCCGAAAGACAGAACTCTGCTCAAGTCTGCTCCCACATACCACATCACCCCCAAAGACTCTTCTGTCATCCGGAGCGAAGCACGGTGCGCTCTCGACGCTGTCTGATTGCCGTCTCGAATATTTATTAAATAAATATTGAATCGTTTCATTTGCCCAATTCTGCGGCGCTGCCGGCTGTCAAAGTGACAGTTTACACAAAATAAATGTGCCGTCGACGACGGTGTTTAATTCGTGATTCGCGAGCGAGATTTTCTCCGACTAACCTATTTATCAGTCGGTATGTATCGGTCGGCGAGCTGTGGACGCGGCTGTCGGCTGAAAGAAATAACTGGAAGAGGATGGGGGAGGCCTTCGCCCAACAATGGGATGACCTATAATTATTAAGAAACGACGGAGAATATAATATTCACAAAATAGCATAAATAATAATGTTCCAACAATATTTAATATAATAATAATTTGACTAAGCTATAATTACCTACATAATGATAATTGTGAATTGTAATTATTTGTAATTAAATTATAGGAGGGCTCTAATAGAAATAAAAATAAACCTATTTATCAGAGGGCCTAGCCAAGTAGCTGAATGTTTGTTAACGCTAGCGGAATAGACAGAAAAATGTACTGATTATTATATGTATATAAACGGATATCACTCACTTAGGTATATTGTTGAAGCCGGTAGACGGAACTCGTCGAGGCGCCAACAGCGACGGCAGCGTGTCGCGTTCACCTTGATTATACATGGTGGCCTTGAATTCATTCGATAAAATTAAGTGGATGGTTAGGCTTGTGACATACGTTAATTCTGCACAGTGTTTAAGTAAATTAAACAATTTGGGGGAATATAAGTATATTTACAATAAATTCAACTACCAAAAAAATTATTAATTTGATGTGCATCGTTACTGTGCTTTGGAGTTTTTCACATTTTAAGGTATTTTTAATTTTTTGGCAATGATTCCTTACACTGGAATTTAACCTAATGATCATTTCTAAAGTCATCGTGTGACTTGTGCCTACTTAGTTAATTTTTTTTGGAGTTTTATTTACTAAAACCTATCTAACTAATCAATTTAAAATTTATCATGAGTACAACCCCCAGTTTCAATTTGTCGAACGAATTCAAGGACACCCTGTATAAACGGATATCACTCACTTAGGTACCTATATTGTTGAAACCGGTAGACTGAACTCGTGAAACACCTTGATAAATACCATCGAAATCGGTCGAAACTGTCGGTCTGGCTTCAACAATATAAGTGAGTGATATCCGTTTATATACATGGTGTCCTTGAATTCATTCGACAAATTGAAACTTGGGGGTTGTACTTAAGAAACTTTTTATTTTTCAAGTTTAACTCTATAATTCAATAGTACAGTCGAAGACAGAGATAAGTATACAGGGGGCCTCAATAAGGTTGAGATTATCTCAAAAACTACTGGACCGAATGTAATAATTCTTTTACAGTTACATTGTTTTAACTTTTATCTATCAAACAGTGAAAGAATTTTTGCAATAGGTCAAGTAGCTTTTAAGATAATCTCAACCTTAAAAACTCTCCAGTACACCTTTCTCTGTGTTCCACCGTACTACTGATGGTAAATCATTCTGCCACGAGAAAACAACCACTAAAAAGACAATACCAGATTCTGCCCCACCATCAACCGCATGATGTACAATATAACGAATAAATGTGAAAAAATTTCCGATTTTTATTAAAATTATTATTGGTTTAAAATAATATTTTGTACATATTAATTAGATAAAACGGGAATTGCCGTGTTAACAGTAATTCCCGTTTTATCTAATTAATATGTAAGTATACAAACCGTGAAAGTTTAAAAAGTAAAATTTTAGTAGAAAATGATACTGATTATGATTATGCAATATGAAACCTGTAATAAGTCCCCAACAAAATGATAGGTACAGCTTAAATGGTCACGTTAGTTTGGTAGGTGGGGCAAAGCTCCATTGAAATGTGGCAATATCGTTTCAGTTAAAACCGCCTATATTTCTATACTTTACCTCAATTTCTCCGATAAATGCAACATTAATTGCTACTGAAAACTCCTACTCAACTTTCCATCCATCAAAATAGATCTATACTATCGAGGGGATTGAAATTCGAACCCGTCGTATCGGGCTTCAAAAAGTCTCCTATCCCTCTCTTACTCTCTGGCGCGGTATATGACCATCCTGCTCTTTAATTAACCCCATCCTGTCAGTTCGCATCGGGACACTTGACGCGGCCGCAGAGTGACTCTGCCAATTTGACGGTAAACTCGTGAAACGCTGCCTACAGCCTATAGGGAGGTTTAAGGTTCTATTACGTATTGAAAGGAGGCTTTTGAAATTGGCGGGAAACGAAGGTTGCGAAATTATTGGATAATTTTCAGTTTAATGTCTACAGTGGGTGTTCATTATCACGTTAAATTAATCAGAAAATGTTCGCGAATGACAGTATGGTGAAATTATTGGATTATTTATGCAAGATCTGAAGTTTCAAGCTTTTATCAAGAGTTCCCGCTACAAGCTCGGGAGTGAACGTGACTGTCGAGCTACTTCGTCCAGAGTGATGATGCTACGGCGACTCCACTGGATGACGAGAAGAAGACGCGGATACCCAGGGTATACAGAATATTCTGTAACTTGACATTGGCAAATGACGAACTGTCTAGTCCATTAATAAAGTAAATAAATAAAGTATTGAAAACAAGACGTATTATTATTATTTAGTTCATTCAACTGAACCAGCCTGTCTGCGCACCTAGAGTGCCTACCCACTCACCCTCATGCGTGCGGGGTGCAGCGCAGGCGGCGGCAACTCTGGCTTTCCATGCGGTGGGCTCCACCAGGTGCGGCGATTGTCTCCAAATATATAGTTATTGCCCCAATTTAACCACCGAACCGATATTAGTTTCCGAATAATTATGTCACCGACCGATACCGCCGAATAGCCGAGAAAAAGTGTCTACCGAAAGACAGTAATGTCAGTGGGTTTTTAAAAATTAATGGCATCGATGTCCGCCGTGAAGGTGCATGAGAAACGAGGTGGTATGCACCTAGATGCCCCTGAACACAGCCCTACTAGCTCACAACACCCAGCAGCGTATCAAACACAATTGACTAAATGTCTGATAGCAACGGTCTCTTTGGTAACACGTAATGGCTACGATCGGTTGCTTTCAACTTTAGTCGTGTAGTTACAGTTCGACAGGCGCAGAGACCATCAATATATTATTACACCGAGCTTAGCCCGCGCTAGTTGTAAACTGTAACTTTACGTCAAGGGAGCTAACCTATAAGCAATCCAGCCGAGAACTCCCTGTATTTATTTCTTGCGACAGCATGCAGGCTAGAGATATTTTTTGTCCTTTACTTGTGCTGACCTAGCTTCTTGCCAAATGACATTGCCACATTTCAATGGAGCTTTGCCCCACCTTTGGTCACCTACGTTAGCACATATATCATTTTGTTGGGGACTTATACAGTCATCGTAACTTACGCTTTTTTAATTTTCACGATCTTAACTTAAATTTTAAATAATGAAAACGACGTTTTTAATAGAAGACGGGTTCTTTAATTTTACCTATATTTTCATAAAAAAATATAATAAACGCGGGTAAAAAAATTAGACCTTGTCAATTAAATTATGTTCGCATAGTAAATGCTGACGCCTCCTCATATGGTAACCGTACATGGCTAAATTTATCCCGTACTCATTCACGTGAAAAACATTTAAAATACGACCATGCCGCAGAAGATCTTAGAGCATCATTTACGCCACTCGTAATTTCCTGTGATGGAGCAATTGGGACAGAATACGAAACATTCCTCAAAAGAACCGCATCACGCCTGTCTATAAAATGGTCTAGGAACTATTCCCAAGTGCTTGGCTGGCTCAGAGTCAAGACTCAAATATCAATAATTAGGGCTGTTTCGACTAGATTAAGGGGTACAAGACGAAGAGTGCGAGGGATTGAATGTGAAGATGGAGCTGGTATGTCTGTGTGATTTTAATTAGGATTTTATTATTATTATTAGAGTTTATTATTATTATTGTATTTAATTAGTTTTTATGTCTATTATTTTATAAGTTTCTGTTATTGTACATATTTTAAATAAATTTATTATTACATTAAATTAGGTACTTACTTAATAACTATGTAATTCCATAATTATTATTATTATCTCTACGTTATGCCTACTTTTTTACTCTCTAAAAAGTTAACTTAAGTTTTGCTTCGAAGAAACGAGGGAAGCTCCATGTACAGTCGAAGACAGAGATAAGTATACAGGCCTCAATAAGGTTGAGATTTTCTCAAAAACTACTGTACCAATTTTAAAAATTATTTTACAGTTTTTTTTGTAAACCTATAAATTGTCCCACTGCTGGGCAAAGGTATCCTCCCTCCTCTTCCATCCATCCCTGTCCTGAGCCTCTTCCAGCCACCCATCCCTGTATCTGTCACAGAATGGGTGCCATCGAACGGTCGCCGGTGTCGGGGCAGACTTCGGCGTAGGTGGAGAGACGATATCGTTAGATGCAGGGATTTTACAGTTACATAGTTTTAACTTTATCTATCAAACAGTGAAAGCGTTTTTGCAATAGGTTAAGTAGTTTTTGAAAAAATTTCACTTTTAAAAACTCTCCTGTACTCTCTGTGTTCCACCTACTCAGAACAAAAAGGCTTTCCCAATCACCTTCACCAAAAAATCCCTATAAAAGTCGCCAAATAAAGTGAAATATCGATAAAATTGTCTGTCGGTACGTAAGTGAGGAAAATGTTTCGTAAAGCGCAAAGTTACATTTATCAGGGAACGGCGCCCCGCGGGACGAAACAGGCACGCGTCTTGGGGACGTAGCTTTAGTCGATACACCGGGAGCTAGACTCAAAAAGTTGATATAGGGAGACTCCACGTAGCGAGAGTTGACGTAAAGAGAGTTGCGGTAATGGGAAAGCGACGTAAAGAGAGTTGCGCTTACGAGAACGCGAGGTTACGGGAATGAATCACCAAAACTATTCGGTTTATTAGGTTACGGGTTAGTTTGGGCACAGATTAATTAAATTCAATATACTTAATTGTACAAAAGAAACCGGTAAACATAGCGTGGGGCGATGGAGGGATGACCTGCGCAAGGTTGGCAGAGACTGGATGCAAAAGACCGAGACTCGGGTTGGATGGGCTGTGGAGAGGCCATCCAGCAGTGGACTGATACGGGCTTATGATGATTGTACAAAATATCCTGAAGAGTGACCCGTAGAGATTCTCATTTCCAAGTGACGTTGGCTGGGTGTGCATTGCCAAATAACCTTCCCTTTAGAGTAGTCCTGGAATGTCTTCTAAGCCTGGTCGTCACAAGTGAACTTGGCGCCGGTCAATGACCAGGAAAGCAGCAACTGTCGGCATGTCCTGGGAGGAGCTGAAGTAGTCGCCAGATCCGCATGAGTCATGAAATTTGGATTGTTAATAATAATAATTATTTATTTATTTATTATTTCATTTAAATGTATAGCATTAAAGTCTTAAACTAATGCACTATACATTTCATAAATTGTCTTATGTTAATTATGTAGTTACCTAGTTTTTAATAGATACCATCTATTTCATCTGCTGAGAGTTTTGTTGCCATTTTTTCTCCTCAGAGTTGGCACCTTCTCCTTGCAAAGTGATGTAAATTAAAAAAATGTTGAAGGGCAAAAATGTACGAAATGTAAGTACTTACTTGGAATAAAGAGATATGCTTATTGTGAGTACGGAGGTCGCACATGGGGAGCATGGCGCGCTGTGATTAGAGCCCTGAAGAATCAAATCAAGTGTCTTATTTAGTATACAAAAACGACTAACATTTTAATCTTTTCTATGATTATTGCAGTTATTTTCACATTATTAGATCGGATCACTTTATTTTGACAATGATGAACAGGTTCAATGAATCAATTCCATCAGTGTTACATCACAACAGGTAATTAGACGATTTTAAAAATAAGACACTTGATTTGGGATTCGGTACCTATAGAAGTAAAAATCCTAGTCGGCTCCCGGCCTAAACTCCCGAAGCTGTTCGCCTCGTAACAAATTGGTAAAAATTCTTACACATGCTCCTTTCAGTTGGCGAGCGATAAAAATTTGTACTTCGGCGGTTGTTCGGAAAAATTACCCCGATCCGTCATGCTTCCCTGGTAATATTTGGGAGAATGCTTTTTCTTGAAAGTCATATGGGACTGTTATTGGACGTATTTGTCTCAAAATTGATAACATACACGCACAGGGGCCAAGAAATTTTAGGCATGTGTAGTCTACCCATCCTCCATTGCCCCGCGTGGTGGATTATAACTCCCAGTAAGGAAATATCTGTGTCGCAAAGAGCAAAGGCATGACTCATTGACCGATGGGGAATATGGGTTCTCGAATGGAACGTAATGTGGGACGCAACCTACCAGGCTGGCAGGAACTGGATAATATTGAGTATGCCTTGTGACAGGCCTACGTCAAGCCGTGGACTGATACGAGCTAATGATGCTGATGAAGTTGAATTAAAAGTACCAGGAGACCACGAATAAATCTAAGTCCCAATATATCTCACTTGGGGAGGTCTAAGTCGAGCAGTGGACTGACACGAGATGATGAAGTTGCATTAAAAGTACCAGGAGACCATAGCTAACTCGGAGTCTCAATATGTCAAAGTCAAAGTCAAATTTCTTTATTGCAAGTAAGCACGTTGAGTACATTTTTGCACGTCAATATATTTTTTGAATTTACATTTACACCACTTTGCAAGGAAAAGGTGCCAACGCTGAGGAGAAAAAGTGGCAAAAAACTCTCAGCAACACATCTTTTAAAACAATGATAATACAACGATTACTTAATAACTATACAGTACGTAACTATTACTATTGTTAGTAAGTTTATCCCTCATGCGGAACCGGCGACACACACCATGCATGTTCATCGTTTAAATAGTCATCTATCCTGTAATACGCCTTCTTAACAAGTGTTCCTTTAATGAAATTTTTAAATTTCCTCTCTGTCAACGTCGTGACACTTTCTGGCAACTTGTTATAAAAGCGAATACAGTGCCCCATGAAGGATGTACTAACCTTACGTAATCTGAATCCGGGAAATGCAAGTTTATCTCTATTTCTTGTATTATAACTATGTGTGTCACTGATTTTTGGAAATAGAGATATATTTTTACGTACGTACATGATATTTTCATAAATGAATTGGCTAGTTACCGTCAGTATGTTAATATTTTTAAACAATTCCCTCAGAGATTCTTTACAACGCAGATTGTATATAAATCGTATTGCCCGTTTTTGTAGTATAAAAATGGTCTCGATGTCGGCTGCCCGTCCCCACAGAATGATACCATACGACATGATGCTATGGAAGTAACTGAAATAAACCAACCTTGCGGTAGCCACATCTGTCAGTTGTCTAATTTTTTTGACTGCATAGGCGGTGAACTAAGTCTATCGGCTAATGACGATATATGTGGGCCCCATTGTAACTTTGAGTCCACAGTAACCCCAAGGAAGACCGTGCTTTTAACAAAATCTAATTTATCATTATCCAGGACCACATTATTTTCTACTTGCCGCACATTCGGTAGGGAAAATTTTATACATTTAGTTTTCTTTGAATTAAGTACCAAGTTAGGTATTTAATGTGAACCAGTTCATAACTTGTGAAAGAGCATTATTTATTTCATCAAGCTCTTGGGCTTTCCTCTTAACCTTGAAAATAAGTGATGTGTCATCGGCAAACAACACAATATCTGATAGGTGCTCCACGAGATAAGGTAGGTCATTTATGTAAACTAATCATGTATGTCTCACTCAATAACTGCTGTTTAGTGGAAACAACAGGTCAGAAGCACCAGCTCTTTAAGTACTTATCATAAAAAGTACCAGGACACTATGACACGCTTAGAGTTTCATTAACATTCTGTCCAGTACTTAGGTCCAGTGGGGCGAATGCGACGCGAACACCAGCGTCTAGTGACGAGCATTGGAAGAAGGCTGCAGGGCAGTAGACGATAAGGGCTGATGATGATAAATAAACAAACTATAACATGAAGCGCGCATTGATGGCTTTCATGCAATAGTGTGCAAGAGATGCGCCTCCCTGATGTGCCCGGTGCGCTGCAGCACCAACAGCATCCTGAGCGTGGTCGGCGAGCGGTGGGAATAATATTATAATACTTAATAAATTTAAATACATATATCCGGTGAGTATTTAGCCCATCGCCTGAAGCCTCGCTATACAGCGGGACAATGCGGCCAGTGCGCTGGGCACCCTGCCGCGCGGGACGGGCCTAGACGACGACGCGACGTGCCTAGAATTAGGTAGATAATTATTATGTACTTATATTTGTTTTTTCTGTTTTATATGTCTAATAGCTTTTTTAATAAAGTTAATTTTAGTTGTAACAAACCAATAATAATAAATACATATATAATTATATAATACATACGAACATATATATCAATATATATTGTATTGTATAATAGGGAAAGAACTTTAGTATCTGGCTGCTGTCCCATAAGTTTCTTCCATAATCGAGATTACGTACCAAAATACTTCCTCTATGGACTATAAAAACAATTCATTCTCAGTCAATTCAATTCACGTACATGTGTTCGGTTTTTTCCCCACAATCCGGGAAATTGTAGCACAAAGGGGTAAACTGGTTCGGTAATCCTTTTGTCGAATACCTCTTTGTGCTGGTCTGGAATACCTATGTTCATTCAGGTATTCCGGTGTTCGTTTAAAAATGATTGGATTTTTTTTAAGTTTTAGAAAACTTGCTACGCCAACTAGCTACCTATACAGGGTGTAACGTAAATGGTATATGCAGCCGAAGGGAGGGTGTTCAGTATCGATAACTAAACAACTTTTGTTCTACGACTATTCGAATAAAAAATAAAAATATATTAATGTCTCATACAAATCGATCAGCTGAAAATGTATGAGGAGTCAAAAAATAAATTCGCGAAAATCGAAAAGTCGTAGAACAGAAGTTGTTCAGTTACCGATACTGAACACCCTCCCTTCGGCTTCATATACCCTTTACGTTACACCCTGTATATTAAAGTCAAATCCAATTTTGGCATGGGGTCTGCCCAGCTCTTTGTCTTCTGAATGACAGACCACGCTATCTCTCTCCCAGAGTGCTCTTCGCATCACATCTTTGTCACTCCGAGACCATGGGGTCTACACATGCGTGGCGGGACGCTCCAGTGCCAACCTCACTCTGCTCGTGAAGCCAAGACCTTTAAAGTTCCTTTCTAGTGAGGAAATCAAGCCTTGGATGAACCGTGTCTAAAAGTGTCCCCGAATCATCGTTCATGCTCAAAATTATCATTAAATCTTGTCCTAAGACTTTTTTTTTCTATAATTGTTTAGGTATATTTGTACACATAAAGTGACGATGCCAATCCCATCGTACCTATTCTATAACCTATCTACTTAAATTTTATAAAAGATCGAGAACAGCATTTTAGCTGGGCCTGAAGTTGGCTCAGCTAAAATGCCGTGGAATATACCTACATCTAAATGATAAATGGAGAAAAATTTTCATCACGACCGGGATTCGAACCCGAGACCTCGCCATTCCGTGGCACGCTCTATTCCAACAGAGCCATCGTGATTCGTATTCAGATCGTGAATTTTGGCTCCATATTCTCGTCTGAGGGACGGTCACGAATCACGATGGCTCTGTTGGAATAGAGCGTGCCACGGCGAGGTCCCGGGTTCGTTCGCATAGCGCATATGCAAGAAAATATCAAAACATACAAATATACCTACATCTAATCTAATCTAGCTAGTCCTAAGACTGAAAATGACTAAGGAAACAACCAAGTAAATCTATCAGCTGCAGGGTGTATTGCTAAAGGCGATGTAGTGATCGTGTTAGGGAAGTTGGGTCTGCGGGCGGCTGGCCTAACTATACCGCGCTTTGCATAAACTGCCAACGGAATATTGATGACCGAGGCATACCATGGTATTCAGAGAACGATATTATAACGATATATAAAAGCAAGCAATAATTTCTCAATAATAGATTAGAAATACAATTTGATATTAAAAATTCATTTAATGCTTAATAAATAATAGTAATTTTATAATTTAAGCTAAATATGTTATTTGAAAATATTAATCAACTACTTAAAAATATATGAACAATAATAATATTATTATTATTAGACGGGTCCCGCTAGGTGCATCACATATCTCTTCAAATTAAAGTTATCTAAGGGGCCTCTACGCGTTGGACCTATGTCTCCGTGCAAGCCTTTCAAAGGACCGGGTTTTTTAGACCCGTGAAACCTAGAGAGATAGAGATACATAATAATATAATACTTACTGTAATTTCCAATCACTGCAATAGTTTATGCACCTGACGGGGTCTGTCATTGTAGTTTATTTCGTTTTTCTGCAATATTATGAAAATAAATACTATTTTGCTGCTATTTAACTGGCAACAATACAGTAAAACATCAAATAACATAATATAATAAGTATTTAATTTAACTTCTAGACAGATTAAAAGTAGTACCTACAAATCTATTAAGTAGTTTACAGGGTGAAATGAAAAGGGTACAGTAAGCTGATAAGACAAATTAATAACTTTTGTCGTATAACTATTTGAAGAAGAAGAAAAATTCAAAATCTAACAAATAAATCACATAAAAAGTAAGAAGCGTCAAAAAAATTAGAAAATCGAAAAGTGACATTCTCTTGTAGTGTGGTGAAGAACGGTTCTTCATAGGCCACTGCTGGGCTTATTATTAGTAATTATTTTCTAAAATATTTCTGTTCGTTCCTCAGGATGTAGGTATTATATATGTTTGCGCAGATTTCGCTATTCGCTATTGAATTTTAACTATAGCGTTGTTCCACTGAATATACACAAATGTACACCACAATATTACATAAGTGGTGATAGTACAGTCGAAAACAGAGAAAAGTATACAGGGGGCCTTAAATATAAGGTTGAGATTGTCTCAAGAACTACTTGAGTGATTGTAAAAATTATTATAGGTACGGACAACAGCAGATCAATGGTAACACTTGCAGTATGATTTTAAATCTTATGACGCAGATAATAAGAACGGTCCAAAGTGTTACACTTGGTCTGCTGTTAGCCTATAGTTTCACCACTAACCTAACCCGCATGTAGTAGGTATTATCGCAAAGTAATCTTAGACTCACATCAGGGAATAAGATATCTTATTAAGGGCCTTCCATGAGACAACTAGCGCCGCCAATCTTGAAAAAATAATATCTTCCAATTTAATCAATTTTATTAAAAAAGCTATTTACAAAATGTTTATTACGATAAATACTATTTTTTAAATGCTTATTTATGACGTGATTCAATTTCGGTAAGTCGTAGTTTGCATAATTGCGAACTACGGCCGTTTTTGGCACATTTGTGAACTACAGCTTAGCTTGTCGCAATTATGCCATGTATTGTATATTGAAAAATAGTATTAATCCCAATAAACATTTTGTAAATAGCTTTTTTAATAAAATTGATTAAATTGGAACATATTAATTTTTCAAGATTGGCGGCGCTAGTTGGCTCATATCAGGGGCCTGTAAGTAATCTGAGATCTTAGATATGCCAAAAAAATACAAAATTAAATTCTTTAGGTGCGATTTTCTCAAAACGACTTTTCGGAGACAGGTACCTACTGTGTTCTCTGATACGAGGGTTCACAACGCATTATGTATTGTAAAGAATTTTCAAAAAGTTGGTCAAGTAACAACTGTAGCGTTGAATTATCTCACTGATTGCCTTTGCGCCTCGATATCACAGGAGTTTGTTAGAGAAATTCCTTAAAGGTTTTGTCCGGCCAAGCTTAAAGCGAGGCTCCTTTGTATGCTTAGACTAACGTGAATACCAACCGCAGACTCTACACATGCATTGCCATTAGAGATGCAACGACTTGTCGCCAAATAATAGTCGGTCAGTTAGTTATAGTCAGCGACTATTAGTCGGTAATTTGTTTGTTTCACACTTTATTGCACAACACAGACAAATACGTAAATAACACACAGAAGAAACAAGTTAGTACAAAGGGCGAGCTTATCTCAAAAGAGATTTCTACCAGCAAACCCGCGAAAGATAGAGCAGTGTTAAAAGTGGTAGCGTCGTGGTGTACAAATAAAAGATGTACGTAAATAAATTATTATAACTACAAAATACCACAGACCACTTACCTCATAGACATGAAGTCGGTACAAAAGGCATTGCCACATTTCAATGGAGCTTTGCCCCACCTACAAAACTGTACCTATCATTTTGTTGGGGACTTATTACAGGTTTCATATTGCGTAATCATAATCAGTATCATTTTTTACTACTCTCGCAACTCCTATAGAAGAATAACAAAAAAATGAATAAATCGCTTCGATTTCTTACTATTTTCTGAATTCTAAATTAAGCTGTATTTTTCAAATCGCAACTTGTACAAAACTTTATTTTAAACCAATAATTTTAATAAAAACGAAGATATTTTTACATTTATTCGTTATCTTGTTCAACTTGCGGTTGATGGTGGGGCAGAATCTGGCATTGTCATTTGCAAACGAAAATTCTGTCAAAGGATGAGAGCAATAGACGAAGCGGGGGCAGGGGTGCCATATTAAATTCATGTCGATATCTCAAGGTTACGCGTGTCGCGAAGCAATTTCGCGCTCATGTGCGGGCAGAAACGGGCGCCCCCCTGTTATAGGTCTGTGGGGTAAGTGGTCTGTGAGCAATACCTATGATATATACAATTACATTTTACAATTTGCTTTTTCGTCTCTTCTCTTTTAGTGTGTTTTAGTGACCAAACCTATTGTCAGAGTTATTCAGGCCTCCGTTAGCAGTCGAGACCTTTGCCTAACAGTGGGACATTGTAGGCTATTAAATATTAATAATATATCAGGCCGCCCGGTACACCTCTGACGTTGCCTAAGGACTGCTGCCGAGCGACAACCATCTGCTTAACGAGCCTTCCGAGGCACGGAGGCATCCTGTGTCGCCGTTTGTTTAGTTAGGTAAGTAAATTATTACAAAAACAAAAATCCCGACTGTTTTCTCGGCATAACTAAAATCTATCCTATGCCCACAGAACACTTACCCCATAGACCTGTAACAGGATGGCGCCTGTGTCTGCCAGCACATGAGCGCAACATTGCTTCGCGACACGTGTTACCTAGAGATATTATAGACATGGACGCATCTCTTTAATGCGGCACCGCTGTCCCCGGCTTCGTCTCTATGCGCTCATTGTTTAATAGACATGAAATCCTATGCCTATGTTAATCTCGAGATTAGCATTTTCAACGTCAGATAAAAATAAAACCAGCTTCTTTAAAGTTATTTAATATTTTTTACCGACTAATCGCCTCTCTAGGGGGCCGACTAATCGCCTCATCAGCACATCACTAATTGAAACGTACACTCAGACAGAAAGCCGTCAATACATCTACAGAACCCGAGCCAACGCATCGTTTGTAAATCACCCTTCAAACTGCTTCTAACCGCTTTGAACCGGTTCTGACCGCCGGTTACCGGCTACGTCCGTAACACGAACCAAACTGATGATAGGTGCGTCTCGAATAATCTAGTTTGATCTGGTTTTGTACAGTCAGTTGCGAGTCAGCTTAAACATATTCTAAGCCAGATCGGTAAAAATAAATACTTTAACACAAAGGGTATTTATAAATCTAAAATATCAGTCTATTTATATTGCCCCATTGCTCGGGCACAAACCTTCCTTTACATCGAGGGAGCTGGGGCCATGATCCACCATGCGGGCCCACTGCGCTGGGAATCGAACCTGGGACCTCCGTATCGCAAGTCCAGTGACCACTGCGCCACCGAGCTCAACAAGAGAGTTGTTCTCCTATAAGAGTGTACAACCCAAAAAGGTGTCTCCATGACAAAATCAAAGACGTTCTTATGGTTCAATATCGAATAGTATATTTTCTCTCAGCTACTTATAGAAATGCCTGAAAAACTTAACACCGCGTTGTAGAATGAAGTATAACGCCATCTACCGGTCAAACCGTGCTTGAACAAAGAGTACCTTTTTTCTCTTGAGGTTCGGAACCCTAAAAACGCCTTATTCTCAGTATAAATGTGGTGCCCTGTATACTTTTACATGGGTCAGACTGTACGGAATACTGTGACGTATTACTGGCCTGAAAGGGATAAACTCGTTGCGGGCCTATATGTTTCAGTATTCCTGAAAATCGGTGAGAAATGGCCGTGATATTCGTGACATTCTAGCTTAGAGGGATTAGAATATAGCTTCTAGTTTAATACTGAAATTCAGACAAGTTTTAGGTTGGATTATAAATACAATCCGAAAGAAAGCATTATTTTTTTTAAATATCTGAATCATTACTTTGATTAAATTTTTATAGTCATGCTCCTACAATCAATGCGAATCTAACGACACCTCATATGTTAAAATCCATCAAGCCGGTTAGGGTGCAGGGCGGGACTAAGAATTAGACATACAAACTCACATACATACTTTCACTAGAAAAACATAACCAAGGAGGGTCATTGCTCAGTCGGGTAAAAATGTGCAGCTGAGAGATTATTATTATTTATTTTATTAATGGACTCGACAGTTCGTCATTTGCCAATGTCATGTTTCGGAAAATTCAATAAGTATATAATAGTATTTTATCTTCCTCCAGAGGAGTCGCAGTAGCGTCTTCACACTGGGTAGCCGCGTCTTCATGTCTTCATCCAGAGGAGACGCCCGCCGTAGCGCCATCACTCTGCCTGATGAAACCTGTTTACAAAGGATTTCACCTCAACCCCTTTGGAGGTCTGGTCTATCCGGGAAGTCAGTGGGACATAGGACTGACCAAGCGGCAAGCGCTTGAGGAGCAAAGGAGATTATTTTTCCCTAAATTGTTTAATTTACTTAAACGCTATGCAGAATTAATGTATGTCACAAGCCTAACCATCCACTTGATTTTGTCGAATGAATTCAACCCTGTATTATGATTCCGATAAGTTATAAGCAAATGAATTTCATATGGAAGTTCATATTATAATAACGTGTTTCGAGCAAATATCATTTCATTTCAATATTCTTTAATAGAAGTTTGTTAAGCTCAAAAACCTTTAATGAACCTTTTAAACCTCGATTGTCGTCATTTTCATTAGTAAAACTTCAAATTCCTAGCAGTTTCACCCGTTAAATTGGATTTTCGCCATCAAGGGTGGGTTTTGTGTATTTTTTCTGTAAGACCGTAGTTATTAGAAAACAATTTCCTGTGGCTGTTCGGAAATTGCTTTCCGGTTTAGTCCTCGGTCATGACCGATGCAGAAGACTTGGGGCTACCACTTGGGGTGTGACTTTGGCAAGATAATCAATATAAAAACATAAATCCCACCTTTGGTCATTGAAAGATCGTTAAAAGATGTTACTACATAAAGCAAGGAATAAATGAATTATGAATTATGAAAAGATTTTGCATGTCGTTATCGGCAGAACACATTATTATACGTATGTGTATTTGTCTATTTTATTTATTTATTTTATTAATGGACTCGACAGTTCGTCATTTGCCAATGTCATGTTACAAAAAATTCAATGTATTAATAGTCTTCTATCTTCCTCCAGGGGAGTCGCCGTAGCATCATCACCCTGGGTAGCCGCGTCTTCATGTTTTCATCCAGAGGAGCCGCCGCAGCGTCATCACACTGGACGAAGCAGCTCCACAGTCACGTTCACTCCCGAGCTTGTAGCGGGAACTCTTGATAAAAAGCTTGAAACTTCAGATCTTGCATAAATAATCCAATAACTTCACCGTACTGTCATTCGCGAACATTTTCTGATTAATTTAACGTGATATTAAACACAAAATAGTCCCTGTAGACGTTAAAAGGAAAATTATCAAATAATTTCACAACCGTCGTTTCCCGCCATTTTCAAGAGAACCGTATGTGTATTTGTCTATTTTATTTGGTTAATGGGCTCAAAAGCAGGGTTGCCAGATTGGGAGTTTTTCTCGCAATTTTGGGGAAAAATTAGGCGGCTGGGAAATATCTGGGAAAAAGATTTCAAGTTGGAGAATTTTGTGACCACATAATAAGAGTGAGATGTAGCATAATTTTGGTGGGAATAATATCTATTTGATTTTTCAAATTTCCCTATCTGGCAAACCTGCTCGACAGTTCGTTATTTAATTTTGCCAATGGTCATGTTACATAATATTCAAGGTATCATAGTCTTCTCTATTCCTCAAGAGCAGTCGCCGTAGCGTCGTCGTCACTCTGGATATAAGGTCATTTACCCGACTGCACAAGAAGGAGGGTTATGTTTTATTTTATTATTTTATTTTACAATTTTCGGAAGACCAACAGCTTCATACATGAATATGTGACTTAATAGTATCGG
Source organism: Tachystola acroxantha (assembly GCA_963506565.1). Lineage (NCBI taxonomy): Eukaryota > Metazoa > Arthropoda > Insecta > Lepidoptera > Oecophoridae > Tachystola > Tachystola acroxantha. The sequence continues at coordinate 7,786,992 of OY735894.1, read as the reverse complement.
AGAGCCAATAATAGGTCCTCGCTAATAGAACATAATTTTCAAGTGTATGTACAGTCGAAGACAGAGATAAGTATACAGGTGGCCTCAATAAGGTTGAGATTTTCTCAAAAACTACTGGACCTAATTTAGTAATTCTTTTAGATTTACATAGTTTTCACTTTTATCTATCAGACAGTGAAAGAAATCTTGCAATAGGTCAAGTAGTGTTTGAGAAAATCTCAACCTCAAAAACTTTTTCTCTGTGTTCCACCGTACGTATAATTCTTTGACACTCCCTGCAGCCTAAACGGTTTGATGGATTTTAACATATGAGGTGTCGTTAGATTCGTCTTGATTGTAGGAGTGACATGGGATATAAAAATGTATTCAAAGTAATGATGCAGTCGGTTTTTTAAAATTAATTATTTGCGAATTTTTAAAATTTGTTGCCTAAATCTCAACCTTAATGCTAATGTAATAGCTGATAAACCTCAACTGCCGAATACTGGCAGCAGTGTCAAGCTCCGTGCAGCCGCAGCCAGTGCTAGGTGATGCACTTGACCCCATTCGGCGGCCGCATGCGACGAGCGGTAATGAGGCGCCGCCGTTACGTCACTAGCGGGGAACGACGACGTGGAATGGCACTCTCATCATCAGTCTATTTATATTGCCCCACTGCTCGTGCACAGACCTTCCCTTACATCGAGGGAGCTCGGGCCATGATCCACCACGCGGGCCCAGTGCGGGTTGGCGGATTTCACATGCCTTAGATTTTTTTCTTCTTCTACGACATGCAGGTTTCATCGGTTCACTAATGTTTGACAAAAAACGTATGACAAATGATCATTTTACAAATTATTTTTGAAAAAGTAATCATTTGACAAACTTATCATTTACTAAAGTGATCGTTTTAAAAGTGATCATTTGACAAAAATCCATTTTATAAATATTTAACATAGCAAATGTTGTGAATGCTAAACCGTCATTTTGCAATTGATTAAATGACCAAAGTATTCCTTTTGCAAGGTCGCCATTAGACAAAATATTGGGTAAATAAGTGGGTATTTTATATGTATAATTGTTAATAAATGAACTTGCTTTTTGAATACAAAAAAAAAACCTAACATCGAAGTCTCTGGCTTGGAGCGAAGCTGCGCTTCGCTCCAAGCCAGAGCCTTCTGAACCTAAACATCCGTGTCGGATCTGGTTAGAGAGTTGGTCGGGGTGTCCCTTCATTTGATAAAAAACAAATTACAAATTTATGTATAATTGTTAATAAATGAACTTGCTTTTTGAATACAAAAAAAAAACCTAACATCGATTCGAGCCTTCTGAACCTAAACATCCGTGTCGGATCTGGTTAGAGAGTTGTCGGGGTGTCCCTTCATTTGATAAAAAACAAATTACAATTACCAAACAATGCATTTTGTCAAAGGTTTTTATGCCTTGCGTTGTTTTATCTATTAACGTATATAATAAGTGAATAGTTTGTTAAGTGATGTTTTGAAGAAAGAAACTTTGTCTCGTAATTGTTTTGTCAAATGAATTATTTATAGAACCATTACTTTGTACAAAGATGAACTTATGAATCATAATTTTGCCAAACGTTGTTTGTGAAATGAAATGTTTGTAATTTGTTTTTTATCAAATGAAGGGACACCGGTTTCATCACGATGTTTTCCTTCACCGTTTTGAGAGCACTCGGTAAATGTACGTAAATTTTTCCGTTGAAAAAACCCGATGATAACTCATTGGTACATGGCTGCCCTAGCTGGGAATCGAACCTGGGACCTCCATATTGCAAGTCCATTGACCCAACCACTGAGCCACCGAGCACTCTGGTTACTATTTATTTTGTGAGAATGATGGATGAATGATTTATTAATTAATTCACAATGTAATGTGTACATAACTGTAATCTTGACTGACTTTTAAATTATTTGTATTATTATTTATATTCTTTTTTTTGTTTTTTTGTTTTTTATGACATCTGATTAATAATAATTTTATTAATAATAAATAATGAATTGACCATGAATTGTATAGTGCATTGGAGTTTGACTGTAATGCTGTACTTTTTTTTTTTAATAAATAAATAAATTTAACGTACATTTAACACTGATTATCCTCTGATAGTTATAATCTCTGTATTATCTTGACAGAAATTCAATGTGTTTCATAGTTTACAAGTATATGTATATCGCTACAAAGTTCAAAGTTTTAAATTAAATAATCAGGGGTAGTGAGCATGCATTTAAAAAAAGTAAACTAAATCTGACATGTATGTAAATCGGAATACTACTACTATTGTCCGATAGATGGAATTGCGTAACATACCCTTTAAGTATGTATAAAGCGATGAAGATTTTCGGTGGGCGTGGCGTGGCCTGTGGTGGCTCAGTTGGTAAGAGCATGTCACGGAATGACAAGGTCGCAGGTTCAAGTCCTGCCCACGGCAATAATTTTTTCATCATGTTCTAGATGTATGTAAATGTTGGCTCCCCGTTTGTACATTAAAGTTATGAAAAGGATGGCACTGTTTTGAGAAACGTTAAACTTGGCTTAAACGTAGAAAACGACATGTTGAATTTTTCGGATGATTTGTGCGTTTTCGAGAGACCCACTCCAGAGCTCGGGAGTGAACGTGACTGTCGAGTTGCTTCGTCCAGAGTGATGACGCTACGGCGACTCCTCTGGATGAAGACAAGAAGACGCGGATATCCAGGTTGACGACGCTACGTCGACTCCTCTAGAGAAAGAGAAGACTATATCATATCGTCTTCTTTAGAATATTCTGTAAATTACATTGGCAAATGACAAACAGTCAAGTCCATTAATAAACTAAATAAATACACACATTATAAGTCATTAGTTACTTTTTTGTGAAAATTCTAATTAAATATTGTGGTATTTAGTGATTAATGATCATGTTAATCAGAAGATGTCCGAGAACGTTTCTATTAATTGGAGTGCTCGAAAGAAGTCTTTCTTTTTTTTTGGATAAATAACCCCGCTAAAAAATACGGGCGAAAATAAATAGGGTAAAGGCGGGATAGATGCCTCAGTAGGATAGATGCCTCATTTTCAAGAAACCTAACTTCCCAAACTCGCAACTAAAAAACAATAGTATAACTAAGAGCCGAAGACCCCCCGCACCTCATTTAGCCACTTGCCGTCGTGCGGTGAGGATTCGTTTCGCTCGTGTGTGGATTCATATCCGCGGCGAACTTAACAAACACGTAAATTTTTTAAAGGTAAGTATTTGCTGTTGTATAACTTTATAAGTAATTATTAATTCCGTTATATTTTTTATTACGTCAATATACTGATTCATCAAGTATGCATCTAGATGTAAATAGTGGCTCTTTTGTTTTTTATTTATTTAAAAAATACTTGGGCATCTATCCCTATCAAAAAGGATAGTTGCCCTGATTTTTCGCGGTATAGGTGCCCCTAGGGGCATCTATCCCTCCATACACCATGTATACCCTATTTGTATTATATATGTGCTTTGAATATATATTTTGAACATATTTTTGTGTTCTGTTATATTTTTTTATGTATATGTATTTGGACTTTTTACTGATTGTAGCAGAACTATGCCACGAAAATACAAAAGAAAGGTACAAGCTCGAGTATGTTCTTGGACTACAGAAGAATTACAGTCAGCATTTTATTTTATCTCATAATTAGAATTAAATTGTAACAGTCGTTGTCAATTAAAAGATTTTAAAAACTATAAAATGCTTTTCATTGTAGATAAATAAAATAAAGACAAAAATAAGATATTATTAATATTATGCTTATACAGTATGAAGGGCATCTATCCTCGTTAGTATTTTCATGGTGGGGCAACTATCCATACGTGTAGGCATCTATCCTCAAAAATGGAGCTCCACAAAAAGCTAAAATCTGCAAAATCTGTAATTTATAGGTCCAAAAAGACAAATCACAGATGAACATAAAGGATTAAACTAGTTACATATATAGACATTATTTACATAACATTAATATTTTTTAAATTAGGAGTATATTTCAAAAAGTGGGGCATCTATCCCGCCTTTACCCTAAAAAGAAAAGAAAGAAAGAAGTCGTGTTTGTGAAGATTTGTGCTCGATGATGGCGTGGATCGTTGAGTTATTTCGTTTAGGGGTTTGGGACGGTTGTGGATAGGTTAAGGTTAGGTTATCTTCGTATATATGTATGTATTTATAAGAATTCAGACGTTCTATTAACATCAGACTGGGCTGTACCATGGGCGCAGCCAGCTATGGGCTCAGGGTGGGGCAGCAGTCTAAAATAATATGTAATTAGCAACTCACACACGCGTTTTTTGTCTTGATCGCATTTTTTGTGTGTAGACTGTCAAGTGTGAACTTTGTTACGGATATTATGTATTGTAATTAGTACAGTCGAAGACAGAGATAAGTATACAGGGGGCCTCAATAAGGTTGAGATTTTCCCAAAAACTACTGGACCGAATGTAATAGTTCTTTTACAGTTACATAGTTTTAACTTTTATCTATCAAACAGTGAAAGAATTTTTGCAATAGGTCAAGTAGTTTTTGAGATAATCTCAACCTTAAAAACTCTCCTGTACACCTTTCTCTGTGGTCCACCGTACCTAAATAATTTATTTTTTTAGGTTTCGTTAGGCAAGCGCCCCACCCTGCCCCACCGTGGCTACGCCCGTGGGCTGTAGGCCCTAGTTGGCTTTGCCCCTATGGGAAGAATTTTACAAACCAAAAATTAGAAGCCATATCAAACGAACAGCACTATAATGCAGATGTGATAGCGCGGAAAGCTTGCATTGTGAGCGGAGGTTGCAAGACGTCACGCCTGGCTTTGTTATTGCCACCAATACCTACGTTCACCTGGGTACAGTCGAATCATCATCATCAGTCTATTTATATTGCCCCACTGCTCGGGCACAGACCTTCCCTTACATCGAGGGAGCTGAGGCTATGATCCACCACGCGGGCCTAGTGCGAATTGGCGGATTTCACATGCCTTAGTTTTTTCTTCTTCTACTACGGCATGCAGGTTTCATCACGATTTCACGTTTTCCTTCACCGTTTTGAGAGCACTCGGTAAATATGTACGTAAGTTTTTCCGTCGAAAAAACCAAGGATAACTCATTGGTACATGGCTGCCCTGGCTGGGAATCGAACCTGGGACCTCCGTATCGCGGGTACAGTCGAATACATACACGGAAACTAAGGGGCTCGTAGTCTAGTTAGTTGCGAGTACATGTTGAAAACGATCGCACAAGTTATGCAACGTTGGGCGAGGTCAGTAAGTACCTGGATGGGTGACCGCTAGTGACATTTCTAACTTGATTTCCACATTGACCGGCCACGAACGGGTAAATGTAGTAGACGCCCCCGACCAGATGGAGGGATGACCTTCGCAAGATGGCTGGCAGAGACTGGATGCAGAGGGTCGAGAATAGGGTTGAGTGGCGTGATTTGGGAGAGGCCTACGTCCAGCAGTGGACTGATACGAGCTGATGATGATGTTGTTACACTTTTAACTGTGTTCGACTTACCTGGCCGAGCATCGAACCTGGAACCTTCGTAAGTGTAGTTACTTAACCACTACACCACAGGGCTCTCGTATAGTAATGAGTGGGAATAATAAATCTTATTGCGACGCGACACGGACGAATATTGATGAGCGTGGCTGTAGCGACAGCAAATACAGATAAACTACAATAGGAACTATTCTAAAGAACCACGAATTTATAACAAGTTGCCAGAAAGTGTCACGACGTTGACAGAGAGGGAAAACAAGCGTATTACATAATATAGTATTATTTAAACGATGGACATGGGTGGTGGGTGTCGCCGGTTCCGCATGAAGGATCAAATTTATATATTTATTTAATTAATCTTTGTTACATTTTATGTATCGGGCGAACTTAATGCCTTGCGGCATGTTCTTCCAGTTTACACTAAGATATTATAATAGAAAAACAACAACAATGAACAGTAAATAAAATCATACCTATATACTTACATACAATACCTACACATATACGTTTAAACCCTATTACATATATTATATACATGAATATACCAATAATACATACCTATACTATTATAAATAATATATACTATAAATATAAATTACCTACTACTTAATTTGAATTAAAAAGATATTCGTATGACATACAATGACTACTTAGATGACAATTTAAGTGACAAATTGAAGAATTATGTAGTCGTACTCATTTTTTTTTGTATTAATTAGAGTCATTTATTTTTGAGTTTGTATTAATTAGATAAAACGGGAATTACCGTGTTAAACATTTATTATTGATTTTAAAAAGTGATAAATGAGTTTGTAAATTTTGTTCCATGAAATGACATTGAAATTGTTATTCTGTAAAGAAAATCTGGATTATTTTGCTGTCGCTCCGCCCCCTAGAGGTGGAAGTACAAATTTTTCGCCAATTCCAGCGAGTGACATTGATTAGTGTTTAACTCGATATCCGCGAACGTGATGCGAATAGGAGCTTGCTGAGTCGCTATTTACCTTGAGAGCATGTCTACAAGATACAACACCAGTACGGTGGAACACAGAGAAAGGTGTACAGGAGAGTTTTTTTTGTTTTTACAAAGTTACGGAATATATGAATCACAAGACAGGGACTATCACTTGAATTTGTATAGTGCAGTTCAGCTAGTTAGATAATGGCACATAGATTGCGGTCCGGACATATTCCATCTATTGCATTCTTAATGCCCAAGTTGAATCTCCTAACTGCGAAGATTGTGGGACCAAGGATAATTATGTTTGCACACCTGCATGCAGACCAACTTTATCATAAGACCATTTTATAATGTATGACTGTATTCTCACAAATAAAAATTTTGAGTTTGAGTTTAAGGTTTAGATTTTCTCAAAAACTACGTGACCTATTGCATAAAATCTGTCAGTGTTTATTAGATACAAGTTACATAACGGTAAATGAATTATTAAATTCGGTCCAGTAGTTTTTGAGAAAATCTCAACCTTATTGAGGCCCCCTGTATACTTGTCTCTGTCTACGACTGTACGAAGCCCAAATCAAGTGTCTTATTTTGTAAACAAGTATGATGGTATATTTTTGTACCTGTTGCGATGTAACACTGAAGTAACTGATTGATCGAACCTGTTCATCATTGTGAAAATAAAGTGAACCGGTCTACTAATGTGAAAATATATATGCAATAATCACAGAAAAGCTTAAAATGTTAGTAGTTTTTGTTGTTAGAATTAACCACATGATCGCAATAAAACATTTTAACTTTGACTTTGTTTACAAAATAAGACACTTGATTTTGGCTTCGGTATAGAGTGGTTGTTTTGTGTTTAATAAATGTTCGCGAATGACAATATGTTGAATTTTTCGGATAATATGTGCAATATCTGCAGTAACAGTTAGAGTCAAGACTTAGAGCTAGAGTTCCGTCAGTATTACATCACAACAGGTAATTAGACGATCATATTTGTTTACAAAATAAGACACTTGATTTGGGCTTCGGTATAGACAATAAAATTAAAACCATCAAGCTGCATGAATTTTCATGCAGACTGATGATAATGAATATTGGTATATTCATGCCTCTATGGATAGTTAAAATAAAATAACCGACGCTGACGGCCGGTGGGACGCCCCAGATACCGCTGGAGGGACGAGGTCGAGAAGGACCTGCACCGACTGCAGGCACCCGCACACACGTGATGGCCAAGATCCACTTCGGGTCACTGAGCCAACGGAGTAAGTAAGTAAAATAAAATAAAAATAATACAATAGTTCAGAATTTGTATTACGCATTATCCATGCTCGGTGAACAAATTAGAACATGATGAAAAGTTTCTTTCCGTGGGCAGGACTTGAACCTGCGACCTTAAATTGACATTCCATGACACGCTCTCTCTTACCAACTGAGCCATCACAGGCCACGTCATGCCCACCGAAAATATTCATCGTATTATACATACTTAAATGTTATGAAGATTTTCGGTGGGCGTGACGTGGCCTGTGGTGGCTCAGTTGGTAAGAGCGTGTCACGGAATGACTAGGTTCAAGTCCTGCCCACGGCAAGAAATTTTTCATCATGTTCTAATACAATAGTTGCATAAAGCGAGACGCTACAAAATCATATTATACCCACAAATGACTATACGAGTAATTATAACCTAACTACGTCAGTTTGCTCTGATTAATCAAACCTACTGCGCGATACATATTTAAAGGTAATTGCGAATAATTTCGCATGCAACGCAACACAATGAGTTTTGGCAAATTCAGGGAAATCGCAGCTACAATTTGCAGTCCGTTGGGCAATTACATATACCTACAACCAACTCGATAGAGGATAGCTAGGGATTTAATTTAGCAGCTTAATTTAGTGTACCTGGTTGACAAAAACTTACGTATTAAATCGGATTTACAACTCATCATCATCATCAGCCCGTATCAGTCCACTACTGGACGTAAGCATCTCCCAAAGCACGCCACTCAACCCTACTCTCGGCCCTTGCATCCAGTCCCTGCCAGCCATCTTGCGAAGGTCATCCCTCCATCTGGTCGGGGGGCGTCCCACACTACGTTCGTGGCCTCCATTCGAGAACTCATCTACCCCATCGGTTATCGGTTCTACGACAGATGTGACCAGCCCACTGACTGATTCAGTTAACTGATTCTATGAGCAATGTCAACCACTTTTGTCTTCTGGCGGACATACTCGTCCACTACTACTAATTCTGAGATAGATGATAATGAATAAGATCATTCAATTTTTATTATTAATATTGGCTATTTGGTCGCATATGATTCGTCTCTTCCGCAACTTATCTTACATTTTACATTAATTTAGGAATATATCCCCTTTTAAGAGCCTTCCATGAGCCAACTAGCGCCGCCAATCTTAAAAAAATAATATGCTTGGCATTTCTCTGGTAATGCCATGGTAGGTAATTACCAGAGAAATGCCAAGCATAGTTTTTTCCGTAGCTCGCTGAGCGACTTTGAACTTGTGGGCCAGTCTCACCGTCAATGTCCACGTTTCGGATAAAAAGGGTAATCTTACGTTAGTCGGATAAAAGCTAGTCAAATACACAATTAGTTAACTAACAGCTCTATAAAACGTGTATAAGAGCAATTCAAATAGCCGGGCGGAACAGTGGAGCACCTTTCAGCTAGTTCAGTTAGTCCGGCTTATCTGAATTCTGGCTGAAATTCAGCGCTTTCAGCTATTATTTGGTTAGTCAATATTGTTAGAGCCATTTAGTGGCCATTTATAATTGATGGACTTATAGTTATAATAGGATAGTGGACAAGTCTTGATTTATTTTGCAGAATTTTATTGACATGTTGGTGGTCACCTGTTTAAGAGCCTTCATAGAGACAACTAGCGCCGCCAATCTTAAAAAAATAATATCTTCCAATATAATAAATTTTATTAAAAAAAGATATTTACAAAATGTTTATTAGGATGAATACTATTTTTCAATATAAAATGGCATAATTGCGACAAGCTAAGTTGTAGTTCACAAATGTGCCAAAAACGGCCGTTTTTCGCAAATATGCGAACTACAACTTACCGACATTGACAACGTTATTTTTTTTTTTTAATTTATTTACTCAACAATAATTTTACACATTTTACTCAGTTCTAAGCTTCGCCAAATTGCATAACAATTTGTTGGCGAACATTTGCACTATAAATAAACATTATAAATAAGCATTTAAAAAATAGTATTCATCCTAATAAATATTTTGTAAATATATTTTTTAATAAAATTGATTAAATTGGAAGATTTTATTTTTTCAAGATTGGCGGCGCTAGTTGGCTCATGGAAGGCCCTTAAATATAAACATAATAAAATAATAGAAATATGATTATCATTCTGATACTACAACTATTGTTACAACTACAAGACCGGGTCGTCGTGAGGGGCTGCAGTGGCCGAACGTGCCTGCGCGGTGTCGGCCGCACAAAGACCTCTTGGGAAGGGCCCTCGAACTATAGACGAGTCCAGGGGCAATGCCCGATAGAGACTCTAGTAGGCTTTTACGCTACGTCAAAGATAAATCGACGACACTGTCGTAATACAAGTGTGTTCAACAGATTGTGTAAAATAAGATACTTAGACCTATTATAAAATAAATAACTGTAATAAAATAATAATGAAAAAAGAAATTATTGGTCACCTATTGCATTAATAGATTAAAAATTTAAGTTATATTATGTGTAATGTTTCATTATGAATAAATAGGGAATTTGAATTTGTAATAAAAACCGACCAAATGCGAGCCGGCGCACCGAGGATTCAGTGCAACTTCACTACATTTGCTCTAACGAGAAGATAAACTAGATTTAGGGACAAACTTATCTCTGCGCTTTCGAAACTGATAACGTCATACATCGACATACCAGGCGTCAACAAAAAATAAGTATTACGTGATGGAACCCCAAATATACAGTTTTCAGATTTTATTCCTTTACTTGTGATATAAGATATATCCGGGGGGGGGGGGGGGGGGGGGGGGGGGGGGCTTGCGGGCAAGCCGATATAAATCACGGAACAGGAGAGACCAGTAGTACTCTCCTCTCCCCCGCTCGCTCTCGCCTCATCACCTTTCCAGTACCTGACTAAGGACGTTGCATTGGGCTGGATATTTATATGATATATAGGGCAGCTGCCCCTACCTGTCCCCCCTTGGCGACGCCCTAGGATATATCTTATATATGTCGTGGTCAGATCGTTAAATTGAGCATTTCATGAAATCGTCAGTCATTTCATGAAATGGTGGCATTTCATGAAATCGTCAAGTTGTGCTGGGCATATCGTTTAAACGTCAACGTTCGTCGATTTGTCCAACGACGTTTGGTCAGATCATTAATGTAGGGTGCCCATTAAGGATGTAAGGAATAATAATTCAAAATATACTTATTACGAACTTATTTATTGTTCTAGTCAGTACCAAATTAAAAAAATATATATGTTACAAAATTCTTACAAGCATTTCAAACCAATTGTCCACTGGAATTAAATATACGAAATATTCATATTGAACACATTAAAAGGACAATAAATATGTTTTTATTAAATGTTTTTTATTATTATTATTATATTTATTACCTAATAAAATAAGTACAAAATTGTATTATAATATTATAGAACGTTAAAACGTTTCGTTTCACATACGGTATACCTTTATGAAATTCCGTTAGTATTTCAAAATATTTCTCCATCGTAATTATACGAATAGTAGGATCATCAATGCATTTCTTCTTGTATATTAAAAACTTGTAATTCCAGTTTTTCCATGATGTAATATTTTGTAATCCAGTAAATTATAGTCCGTCGACTTTCGTTGCCTGGTCACCCTACTTTCCTTTATTTGTTGTATAACCTAAAAATGAAAATTATTTATAAATTTCTAGGATTCAATTATTAAAAGTAAATAAGATATTTTAGATACTTAGATGAGATTTTAAAAGGATATAAACTAAATATTGTCATTTAAATAGGTACTAACCTGTGAAATGTATTCCCAAGATTTTGTTTGTAAATTGAGGTTGGTTTTTGCGTGACTGTCATAAAATTCACACCGTTTCGTATAGTAACACTTATTCAAGTTTCCAACACAGTTTCTTATATAATTTGCACATTTTTATTCTCTTTTCAACATGAATCCGCATTATTTACTTACGCACACAAACATAAACAATGACAAAGCGCGCTCTCAGCGCCTCTAGCGGTAGTTTTTGCCATTTTTCTACGATATGGTCAATTGTGTTTGGTCATATCATGAAATAGCCGTGCGTTTGTTGGACATATCGTAAAACGTTTTCTATTCATTGATCTGGCCAAGCTATTTCATGAAATGACCAATAGACATTTGACGATTTCGTGAAATGCCGCCATTTCATGAAATGGTCGACTATTTCATGAAATGTTCAATTTAACGATATGACCACGACATATATACACGCTGTGCATTTCCATTGTTTAAATAAATGCTGTGATGAGAATGCCAATAGCGGTCACCCATCCTCTCAAATAGGTGAATGTTATAATTATAACCGATTCACAGCATAACCAACCCATCTAAGTAATCAAATTAATTTATACACCATCCAACTCAAGCCCAAACTTTGCGGACGAAATCGATTGTGGAGCGATTACGTCAGTTATTGTTTGAATTTCAGAACGAATTTCTGAGTTTAAACCCCACATTCGATATTCAAAACTGACAATTGGTGATTGGCTTTGCAATTTAACAGGCCGTTATTGTGCGAATTAATTATAACGGTCTTTGTGTAATTTGAACTAGGATTAGTTTTATTATTGGATGAACTGTTTTGTCTTTTGCCAATGTGAAGTCAAAAAGTCACAATTGGGTCTAATTCTATGTTGGCCATTTTCGACTAAACTAAAGATCTCTAAATTCTGTTGTAGTATTCAGTTCTTTCTCCAGAGAAATCGCCTAAAGTCTTTCCCACACAGGTGTGATCTGAAGGCTTGCGGCCTGCGGCCAGTTGAAACGCCTGCCCCGCCCCATTTTCTCCCGTTATTAACATCCAGTAGGTAGCGGATTGCGCCCTAGGCCTCATGTCGCTACCCACTGGACGTTAACTTCACAAACATAGCCATCCATATAATTTTGTCGAATGAATTCAATTTATTTATTTTATTCTACGGGTGACTATCGAAAGTCAAAGTTCTTTACTAGGACTGATTTTATGTATACCGAAGCCTAAATCAAGTGTCTTATTTTGTAAACAAAAACTACCCTACCCTACTAACATTTTAAGCTGTTCTGTGATTATTACATAGTTATGTTCACATTATTAGATCGGATCACTTCATTTTCACAATGATGAACAGGTTCAATCAATCAGTTCCTTCAGTGTTACACCACAACAGGTAATTAGGCGATCATATTTGTTTACAAAATAAGACACTTGATTTGGGCTGCGGTATAAATCGATGTGCACTGTGCAGTCGAGTCTACATTGAGTTATATAAATATAGAGATGCTAAGATAGAAATCATTTCAATTTGTTTTTATTATGTCTCCGTCGGTGACCGTACATATACGAGAGGTCGTAGAGTAGATAGCGGCTCTCTGCGCAGTCGAGAGGAACCATAATATAGCTCGAGAGTTGAGTGAAGTGTGGGATAAGTGATGGCGGGGAGCGGTAATTCATATATCTCAAACACTGCCACTGTCGCGGTCGCCAGATGTTAAATCTGCGAGTGCCTATACAATTATAAGGTTTTCTCAAATGTATATTAAAATATAAAATAGAGAGAAACAGAAAACAATTGTTGAACACGTCCCGAAAACTTATATCTTTAATCTGTGCACGTCCCTGACACAAATCTGCTTGCTGTCCAAAGAAAATATATACTCCTCGTATAAAACCATGGAGATCGAACAGCCACTGTAGTTGCATTTCCGCTGCTTTTTAGGGTTCCTTCGATTTATGTAGGATTCTATAATCAGATCCTGACCTGATAATTATGGGACCAACTGGGAGGACCAACCCATTCAAACAAAAAAAGAATTTTCCAAATCGGTCCAAGCGTCTTCGAGTAATCGGGGAACATTAAAAAAAAAAGATTTCGACGAATTGATCACCTCCTCCTTTTTTTGAAGTCGGTTAAAAAAGAAACCGTTATAGGATCACTATGTTGTCCGTCTGTTTGTACGTCTGTCAAGACCTATACCTCAGGAACGCGCAGACTGATCAAGTTGAAATTAATATTAAATATTCAGGTCTGCAAAATCATAGTGTCGTGAAAAACTCGAACTTCAACGTCAACGCAATCAAAAGATATGGCCGTTTATGTCGCATTTTCTCGCATATTTGTATGAAAATGCAAGAATACAAAAACCTATAGGGTACTTCCCGTTGACCTAGAATCATGAAATGTCTTATAGCACAAGTATAGGAAAAAATCCGAAAACTGTAAATTTGGGGTTCCATCACGATATAGTTATTTTTTGCTAATAACAAACTTATATTTGCAGTTGAGGCCTGGTATGTCGATGTATGACGTTATCAGTTTTGAAAACGCAAAGATAAGTTTGTCCCTAAATCTAGTTTATCTTTTCGTTAGAGCAAATGTTATGGTGAAGTTGCACGGAACCCTCGGTGCGCGAGTCCGACAGCCGACTCGCACTTGGCCGGTTTTTCTAATGTGTTTCATATACTTCGTGGTTGCATATGAACGATTGATAGCTTCAATTCTGGTTCTCTTGAAAATGGCGGGAAACGACGGTTGCGAAATTATTTCATAATTTTGAGTTTAATGTCTACAGTGGGTGTTTTGTGATTAATATCACGTTAAATTAATCAGAAAATGTTCTCGAATGACAGTATGGTGAAGTTATTGGAGAATTCAAGCAGGATCTGAAGTTTGGCGCCATGGTCAAGATTCCCACTACGAGCTCGGGAGTGAACGTGACTGTCGAGCTGCTTCGTCCACAGTGATTGACGCTACGGCGTCTCCTGTGGATGAAGACATGAAGACGCTGCTACCCAGGGTGATGACGCTACGGCGACTCCCCTGGAGGAAGATAGAAAACTATTATACATTGAATTTTCTGTAACATGACATTGGCAAATGACGAATTGTCGAGTCCATTAATAAAATAAAATAAAATAGCTTCAATTCTTTTTCAAATGTTTTTCTCTGGTTCTTGAGAAACTCGGAAATACATGAGTACCTTGAGATGCCAACCATTAAGGAGGAAGTCAACAACTACAGCAAGAAATACAAAGAAAGACTAAATAAACACAACAACAAACTAGCTAAAGACCTGCTAAAAGATCAAGAGAACGTGAAACGCCTGAAAAGATGGCATATACTTGCACTAGACCAAAGAGACTAAGTCCTCTCGACCATAGTAGACGGTGTTATTCAATGGAATTGCACCCAAAATAAAATTCCACCCCAGAACACATCTGATTATGGCTGAAGAGCCGATGGCAGATATAAATTGGAGAGAAAAAAAGTTTTTTTATAGAACCATGGTATCGCTTGTAGCGTTTTAATTTCCGCTCCCGCTACCGCTTGTACTCTGCACCGCGGCTGCGTATGAGCGATCCACTAGAAGTGATAGCACTCGATAGCTCGGATCGGCATCTGCATCGGGTCGATCCAATTGGTACGATTTTACGTGAAGAGTTCGTAATAAATTGGCTTATTTACTGCATGTTTAGCTTAGTTTAGTTTCGAGCTCTGGGTGAGTTTTGAACGGGTTAAACGTTTAGACCGCTTCCCTACATAGATAAGCTGTATGTATCAATGGCAATTACCAAACTTGAGCCCCATTTTGAGAAACTATGCTCAGAAAAGCAAGCACATCGTTCTTATTAACAGACAGGCAACAAAGTATAATAAATATTTCTTTTCATGCTCGTTCTTCAGGTTTTTTTTACTCTTTTTCTAATGAAAATCATAGAGGTTATTTGAAGTTTTTCTGATAACTTATTTCTAGGCTACAACTACAACTTTGGTAGGCACTTTTTGACCTAAGGGCGGGGGCGTCGCGAAAAAAGTAGCAAATTCCCAGGGGCGTCATAGTTAAAATAAGTTTGGGAAGCCCTGGTTTAGACTATTAGCCTATATGTTAAACCTCACTTCCCTTAAATCGTGTCGCTATCACTTTCACACCTCGTTAAAAATGGTTAAGATAGAAAGGGACAGGGGGCCAAAACGGTGGCGTAATTTTAAATCACGTTTCTGAATACGCGCATAGACTATTAGCAAGTAGAACAGAGGACTTTTCTAGTCGTTTTTGTTGTACAGAGTGGACTAACTTACATAAAAACAAATTTTATGATTGTGTTTTGTTCACTTGTTTGATTATTTTATTTACTTTCAATTAATATTTATATTATATGTACGGTCTAACACAGATAAAAGTGAACAGGACAGTTTTTAAGAATCAGAAATCAACTTAAGACAACTGGAGACAAAAACTAACAGAATTGAAACACTGGAAAATATGCTCAGCGATCTATCTGTCCGTAACGATCGGCTGGAGGTAAAAACAATCCACGTCGATGATTTAGAAGGCAAGTTCAGGGAGTTATCTGCGCGAAATGAACGACTAGAAAGAGATCTGAACGACAGGGAGCAACGGGACCGCATCAACAATATTGAGATCACGGGCATACCCCAGAAACCTGATGAGGATATTGCAAGTTTAATTAGCTGCCTAGCAAAGTCACTGGGAGTGACGCTGCATCCCGATGATATAGAGTGGGCACATCGCGCACGTCCTTGGAAGAACCCACTATCTCGGGATGGTAATCAGTGTGATGGACTGTCACCTGGCGATGCTGAAGAACCTGCAAACGCCTCCTTTGCCGCTGTAGCGAGCTTCCCCAAAGGAGCTAAACCTGGACGTATTGTAGCTCGCCTTAAAAGACGTGAGACTAAGACATTATTACTAAAGGCAGCAGCTAAACGTAGACATCAGTCAACGGATGCAGCATTGTTGACCTCAGCTGACGTGGGTATGAGTGGCACACCACAACGCATATACATAGGAGACCATCTGACTTTTACACTAAGCGTCTCCTACGTCTTGCAAAGGAGACAGCTAAGTTGAAAAACTACAAATATGTGTGGGCCAAAAATGGAAAAGTGTTCATCCGTAAGACAGACGGGGCCCGAATTATACTTCTTAATATGCCATCTGATCTGATAGATCTTTCATGACTAAATGGGTTGGTTCTGGCTCTGGGCTTAGATGTATATTTGCTGTTAAATGTAATGTTTAATCTGTTACAGGGTTATCTTGGTATTGGGTGGTTGTTTTGTGCATTTTTAATATTGTTTCATTTTAATGTTAATAAATGTTATGGAATTGCTATAATTGAAACTTACTCAACATTTGTAAATTGTTACGACCTTAAATTATTGAACGAGGGAGCGGCGATCATGTCCTATGTGTATCTAAATGGATAATAAAAAGAGAGATTTTAGGCTTGCCCTGCTGAATGCTCACTCTTTGAATACTGGATGGGACGAATTGGTTGAAACAGTCAGGAGTGCCGATCCTGACGTATTGGCTATTACTGAAACCTGGCTCACAAGTAATGCTGACTTAAAAAGTTATGGTCTAACGGGATATCGTCTGATACATAGGCCCCGCGGATCCAGGGGTGGTGGCGTGGCCGTGTATATTCGTAACAACCTACGAGCGCGAGAACTAGTGGTTCCACACAGTGGCTTGGAGCAGATATGGCTGGAAGTCAAGCTGGCCGGTCACAAAACAGCTATTGGGGTCTTCTATCGACCACCTCGCGGCAATTATACTTTTAATACGTTCCTGGAACTGTTGGACGACTCATTGTCCATTATTACGCCTCAATATGACATGGTATTTTTGGCCGGTGACGCAAATGTGGATCTGTGTACCGACGGTCACCAAAAGTGTGATTTGCTCGGTATGCTGAGCACTCATGGTCTATGTCAGACGATCTCAGAACCCACTCGAATCACAGCAACCACTAGAACTTTGCTGGATATCATTTGCTGTAGTAGTGGTGTCAGGGCTAGGGAGGTGATTGTTAAGCATAATGATTCCTTGAGTGACCATGATTTTGTCTTGACACGATTTGCTATTAAAATCGATAAACCCACGCCCAGATTTGTTGTATATAGACCCTTGCACCACTTTGATAATGACACATACCAAATAGCATCATCTGCAACGCCGTGGGAAATGGTTTTCACCTTTGATGGCATCGATGCTATGGTTGAATGTTTCAATTTCCTCATTTTAGGGTTATTCGATCATTTTGTACCCGTCAAATCCAAAACCTTTAAAGAGCCACCCACTCCTTGGATCACAGATACAATCAGGACAGTCATGAGGGATCGTGATATAGCTTGCGCCAAGGCAAAACAAACTAATAGAGAAGAAGACATCAACACCTATAGGCAACTTAGGAACATGGTCACCAGTATGACACGAGTGGAGGAACGTAATTATTTTACATTCCAAGTAAATAAGCACATTAAAAGACCTCAGAGGATGTGGGGAGAGTTGAATAAAGTTTTGGGTAAATCTTCACTCAGCGTGCTACCTGCACACTTAAGTGACCCTATACAAATAAATAAATCCTTTCTTGACACTGTCCCTGCATCTTCTGTGGCGCATGATTCTGACCTTTTGGTGCATAAATATAACAATAACCATTTTAGTGATGATAGATTTGATTTCAGGGAGGTTTCATCTGTTGAGGTATTGAAAGTGATTAATTCGATATCATCTAATGCCCTTGGTCTTGATAACATTTCTATTAAAATGATAAAACTTTCATTGCCACATTCCTTGGATGCTATTACCGCAATTATAAATTTCTCTTTGCGCACGGGATGTTTTCCGTTGTCCTGGAAAACAGCTCTGATTAAGCCGATTCCGAAAAAAGCAAATGTTGATAGTGTTAAAGACCTGAGACCGATAGGTATCCTGCCAGTGCTGTCTAAGGTTTTGGAAAGAGTGGTTCATATACAGTTACAGCGCTACCTCGAAAGGAATAGTATTATACCGCAGAACCAATCCGGATTCCGTAAACTACATAGCACAACCACATCACTTTTACATGTAGCAGATGAGGTTCTGGCTGCCTGAAATGATGGCTGCGCCTCTATCTTGGTTCTGCTGGACTACAGCCGGGCGTTTGATTGTCTCAATATCGACATCTTGCTGGCAAAGCTAAAGTATTACGGCTGTGACAATCGAGTGTGTGGATGGTTCGCCAGTTACTTCAATAATCGTCAGCAGGTGGTTGAGTGCCTGGATCAAACTGGAAGATCGGTACGCTCTATACCCCTGAAAGTCGTTAAGGGAGTGGTCCAGGGTTCAATTTTGGGGCCTACGTTATACTCCCTCTACACGGCTGACCTGTTGGATTGCACGACATCCTGTCTCACTCACATGTATGCTGATGATACCCAGATTCTCATTCGAACTAAACCTACTGGGGATGACGTTGATGGGGCCGTGACGTGTTTGAACCAAGACCTGGCTGCAATCACAAATTGGTCAAGGGATCATGGACTGCTGTTGAATCCTCAAAAGTGCACCTACATCGTACTCGGCACTGATCATCAAACTGCCGCTGTGAGAAGATGTAATCCCACGATTTTAATCGATACTATACCTATTGGGGAGTCAACACAGGCCAGAAATCTCGGGTTGATATTCGATACTGAGCTGCGGTTTGAGGACCACATTAAATCTAAAATTGGCAAGTGTTACGCGTCACTAAAGACGTTATATAGATTTCGGACTTCACTTAGTCTGCCTGTGCGCTTGCGTTTAACTGACTCATTGGTGCTATCGCAACTGGACTACTGTGACGTCGTATATGGGCCTTGTTTGCTATCTAGGACGGAAAGGGCGGTCCAGAGGGTGCAGAATTCATGCATACGTTTCTGCTACAGCGTACCTCCACGGTCACACATTACACCGTTTCTTAACAGTTACAGTATTCTTAATATGAGGAACAGGCGCACTCTAAAACTAAGTGCTATAGTATTTAATCTTAGGACCATTGGTGCTCCTAAATACTTAGCGGATAAGCTGAAGTGGAATGACAGGACGGAAGGTAGGAGCAGAGGAGTTAGACTGGTGCGGTTGGAGCTTCCTATACCTAAACTGACACATTTTAGGGGAAGTTTTCGATTCGCAGCATCGAAATGCTGGAACGACCTGCCACCGCCTATTGGAAGGGCAAGCTCGGCAAGAGCGTTCAAAAAACAATGTAAGGAGTGGCTCTTGACTAACCAAAAGTCTAGCTGTAACTGGTCTCCGGTTACGGTTTGAGAGTGTGCGTAGCATTGCCTATGCTTGGATATGTTGATGTAAGTGTTGGATGAGTTGAGCGAAGGTTTGCATTTTGTGGGGCTGGCTGCATCGCCTACTGTGGTTCTAATACAGGATCCACCTATTAATAGTGACATGGTCGTTCATTCTCGTTTTTTTCACTCTTGTGCAATTCTTTTGCCTGTAGGTATTTTATGGGTTCATCACTGTATATGTATTTTTGAGTTTTCTAATTCCAAAGCCTTATTTTTAACAGTTTTTGAATTGATTTTACATGTAATATTTTTCTAAATTCTTCTTTTATGTTTATCGCGTAATATTTCTTTTATGTGTATTATTTGTTGTGTACTTGTGGCACATGTGTGTGGCAGCTAGGGTTCCGGGCGGGGACTGAAAAACAGCATCTATGCTGAGATCTCGCCCGTTCACCCACACATAATTTTAATGTAGTATGTTTAATTATTATTCTAAATATTGTGTAATTGTATTTAATATGTGTGATGTGAATAAATGACTTTTATCATTTATTATTATTATTATTATTAAATCTATGTAACTGTAAAAGTATTATAAAAATCGGTCCAGTAGTTTTTGAGACAATCTCGATCTTATTGAGGCCCCCTGTATACTTATAGCTGTCTCCGTGTGTACCTACCTAAAGACTATATATAAAATTTTGAGCCTACCCAGAAGTATGTTTTCTTCGATAAATATTAGGCATAACACGCACGATTATAACGATAGAAAAGTCAAAATACTCAATACGTTACATTTACGTAACCGATACTGTTACTTGTTACAAGAGGTACGTGTAACGTTACAGAGTTGCGCTAAAGTAGTTTTAAAACATCTTTCAACTTAACCTATTACAAAGGTATTATGTTACTTCATTTTTACTTCATTTTGTACAGTCAGTCTCAGAATTGTCATTCGCTAAAGTAAAAGTAAGCTGTGGTTGTTAAGGCGCTATATGGTTGTCAAAAGCAGACAGTGAGTGAGACACAAGATGCCCCGCAGCGGAGTGAAGAGCACGGCGCAGTGCCTCGATATTCGTATTTTTATGAATTTTGGCAGGGAAATAAAAATACGCCAACAAAAATCTGATTTTTTTAAACTAGCTCTCGTATTACCTTACATTTTGATATATATTTTGTATGAATAACTATTTCGGTTTAGATATAATTTTAATTTTAAAAGACAATTTTTTTATACCGAGCGAAGTTTGTCCAATCGTGTATCGGTATTCATCAGTCACTAAATAGATTTATTTATTTATTTATTTATTTATTTATTTATTTATATTTATTGGTAAACTTCACAGCCATATACATAATATTACAAATAAATACAAAATCAACACATAATAAGCCAATAAAGAAGTTCATCTGTTTAAGAATAAAGTGAGGAGAACGGAACGCAGTAATAATAAATAAATAAAACATCATGATTAAAAATAAACTAAGTGCTTAACATAACATATTGAAAGAGAGAGAGAAAAATACTAGTAATAGATACCCCAAGATTACTATATATTTATTTCAGATGGTTAATTTTAGTAGTTAATGCCGTAGCCTTCGTAGAAAATTAGCCATCGATAGACAGTTTTATTTGTTAGAGCTCTTGTGAGTAGTTGACTAGAACGTGATGAATATCGAATATTGTCTCAATAAAAGTAGAGCATTACAGGCTGGG
This sequence comes from Tachystola acroxantha, assembly GCA_963506565.1. Taxonomy (NCBI): domain Eukaryota; kingdom Metazoa; phylum Arthropoda; class Insecta; order Lepidoptera; family Oecophoridae; genus Tachystola; species Tachystola acroxantha. Next base: position 7,765,463 of record OY735894.1, on the reverse strand, counting down.
CCTGGATTGCTCAATCTCCTTTCGACTTATAATGACTTTTTTTTAGTCTCAGTAAATTGAGTGTTCTCTTGAAAATGGCGGGAAACGACGGTTGCGAAATTATTTGATAATGTCTACAGTGGCTATTTTATGTTTAATATCACGTTAAGTTAATCAGAAAATGTTCGCGAATGACAGTATGGTGAATTTATTGGATAATTTGAGCAAGATCTGAAGTTTCAAGCTTTTATCAAGAGTTCCCGCTACAACCTCGTGACTGTCGAGCTGCTTCGTCCAGAGTGATGACGCTACGGCGACTCCTCTGGAGGAAGACATGAAGACGCGGCTACCCAGGGTGAAGACGCTACTGCGACTCCTCTGGAGGAAGATAGAAGACTATTATATATTGAATTTTCTGTAACATGACATTAGCAAATGACGAACTGTCGAGTCTGACTGTACTTTCCCCCTTTCTCCCTACCAGCGTTCTCTCGCGAATACTAATTTTGTTATTATACGTCAGCAGCTAGGTTTTTATGGAACTAGTCTAGAATTAATGGATGAAACTCTGCGAGTATTCGTGTAAAGTGCATACAAAGTTGCTTCTTTGCATTTCAGTTGCTCGTTGGATTTTTAATTAATTAATTTAATATAATAAACAAACGTTTACTAAAAAGAATCAGGGTGGGTGGCATTTAATGAAAAAAAACGGCCAAGTGCGAGTCGGCTGTCGGATTCGTGCATCGAGGGTTCCGTGCAACTTCACCATAACATTTGCTCTAACGAATAGATAAACTAGATTTAGGGACAAACTTATCTTTGCGTTTTCGAAACTGATAACTAACGTCATACATTCAACTGCAAATATAAGTTTGTAATTACAAAAAATAATTATTTCGTGATGGAACCCCAAATTTACAGTTTTCGGATGTTTTCATTTACTTGTGCTATAAGACCTAGCTTCTAGTCAAATTTCATGATTCTAGGTCAACGGAAAGTACCCTATAGGTTTTGGTTTTCTTGCATTTGCATACAAATATGCAAGAAAATGCGACATAAACGGCCATATCTTTTGATTGCGTTGACGGAGAAGTTTGATTTTTTCTCGGCTACCCGAGGATGAAGTCCTGAGTATTTGGTATTAATTTCAACTTGATCCGTCCACGTGTTTCTGAGATATAGGTCTTGACAGACAGACTGACGGACAACAAAGTGATCCTATAGGGTTCCTTTTTTCCTTATACCTAAAAAAGAATTCGCCACGCGGCTAATGGAGATAGTCTAAACTTCTAAAGTATATTTTGTATGAAGACGGTCGCCCTTGCCGTCACTTTCACTCTCACACGTCAGAAAGAGACATCATTATTATGTGATCGACTTATTGAAAATTTTAACAAAGGACAATATAAACCTATTGAGTTACATAAGGAGAAAAAAAGAGTGTAAAGGAGAGGGGAGAGCACAAAAGATCCCAAGGTCGAAATGCAGTCAGTCGAAGTGCTACGAAAATGGTTACGCGTGTGCTACGCTTGGTGCTACGTCATAGCAAATGACATTGCCAGATTCTGCCCCACCATCATTTAAAATGGTTTAAAATAAAGTTTTGCACAAGTTGCGATTCGAAAAAAAAAGCTTAATTAAGAATTCAGAAAATAGTAAGAAATCGAAGCGATTTATTCATTGTTTTTGTTATTCTTCAATAGGAGTTGCGAGAGTAGTAGAAAATGATACTGATTATGATTATGCAATATGAAACCTGTAATAAGTCCCCAACAAAATTATAGGTACAGCTTAAATGGTCACGTAGTTTTGTAGGTGGGGCAAAGCTCCATTGAAATGTGGCAATGTCTTTTAGGCACCATATTTTTAATGGCATTTATTTTCTTGTATAAGTATTGGCAAATGACAAAACTGTCGAGTTCATTATTAAAACCAACTAAATATGACCGAATTGGGGTTCTCTTGAAAATGGCGGGAGGCGACGGTTGCAAAATTGTTTGATGATTTAGTTATAGTGTCTACAGTGGCTATTTTGTGTTTAATATCACGTTAAGTTAATCAGAAAATGTTCGCGAATGACAGTGTGGTGAATTTATTGCATCATTTGAGCAAGATCTGAAGTTTCAACCTTTTATCAACATTTTTTTTATCCCGCTACAAGCTCGGGAGTGAACGTGCTGCTTCGTCCAGAGTGACGACGCTACGGCGACTCCTCTGGATGAAGACATGAAGACTATTATATTATATTGAATTTTCTGTAACATGACATTGACAAATGGCGAACTGTCGAGTCCATTAATAAAATAAATAATAATAAATACAATGTTTTAGAGATCCATAAATGAATAGGCATTTAAAAATGAGAGTCGTATTTTCAGCATTTCACTGCTTATAAAACGCATACACTGAATATGAAGTGGAAAACTCGTATTCGAATTGAAAAGATAAGTATTGTATTGTTCTGTACAGTCTTCAACACAGCTTCAACACAAAACCATTTAACTTTATACCGTATTGCCGGTGAATAGAGTCACTCGTGTATATTGATGTGTGGTTAACTGTACGTGCATTCGCTGAAACTCAATTCTTTGCACGCTGAAATACAAACAAGTTATATTCTTCCATCTAGCGTCTCGGTGGATGCCTGTCACACTGTCATGTAAAACGTGACTTTATTTTGCCTCAGAGCGGTTCATTTTTAAATAATATTATTATGGAGAGCCATGTTGTTCGCGTCCGTGGGATTCCTTAATCCACACGTGCTCTCTGGGTGGTGCTAAAAGAACAACAAACTGGTTGCCGAACGCCCCTGAAACTTAACCGGGCCTCTCGGCATACACGGCGACAATAACATTAATGCCTTCTCAATCTCAACTATTGAGGGTGGTCTTGTCAAGATCCATAAGGCTGACAGGGCCGTGATTGAGTGGCTGGACAGCCTCCCACTCACGGTCTGATCTCCTGTCACGTCGCCGTGACCATACGAAAAAAAAAATATTATTATTCAGAATTTGTATTACGCATTATCCATAAACATGATGAAAAAATTCTTGCCGTGAGCAGGACTTGAACTTGACTTTTCGTTCACCGAGCATGGATAATACGTTGATATCGTTCGATAAGTCATTGATCTCCTATAAACAATTAGATACACAAAGGTCTTACTAAAACAATTTTTAAAAACGTGCCATTGTTAACGTCCAAATAATGTCCAATAAAGCAAATGAGAGTCTATTCATCCGTTTGGACCTTCTTTGCGCTCGGACATTTTTATAAGGCAGACTGTGTATCTAGTTGTTTATAGGAGATCAATGTACGTAATACAAATTCTGAGTAAAAGTAGATCGTTAAATCATGTTTCTAACCGAATGTTAGACATGGTTGTCGGAATACTACTACTATTGTCCGATAGATGGAGTTGCGTAACATACCCTTTAAGTATGTATAATACGATGAAGATTTTCGGTGGTGGCCTGTGGTGGCTTAGTTGGTAAGAGCGTATCACGGAATGACAAGGTCTCAGGTTCAAGTCCTGCCCAAGGCAAGAAATTTTTCATAATGTTTCAATTATTATTACTTACTTATTTAAAAAAACTAAAGACATTCTTAGAAATTATAAAAAGTTAAATATTAAGACGGAATAAAAATTTAGGCCACAATTTTGTCAAGTCGAAAATTGATAGAAAAGACATTGCCACATTTAAATGGAGCTTTGCCCCACCTACAAAACTACTTGGCCATTTAAGCTGTACCTATCATTTTGTTGGGGACTTATTACAGGTTTCATATTGCATAATCGTAATCAGCATCATTTTCTACTACTCTCGCAACTCCTATAGAAGAATAACAAAAACAATGAATAAATCGCTTCGATTTCTTACTATTTTCTGAAGTCTTAATTAAGTTTTTTTTTTTCGAATCGCAACTTGTACAAAACTTTATTTTAAACCAATAATTTTAATAAAAAACGGAGATATTTTTACATTTATTCGTTATCTTGTACAAATTGCGGTTGATGGTGGGGCAGAATCTGGCATTGTCATTTACAGCGGCCTTATGCTTCTCTCTATTTGACGGCACTACAAAAAATTCAAAACTACGTTTGGTGTAATACGCGGCCGACAGCTTAAAACTTTGACTGCAACGCTTAAGTTGAGTTCTCGAGTGAGGAATAAATTGTAATACATGTAGCTCCAAGAGTGCGAAGAGATCACATATGTTTTACTGAACATGCAATTATAACCTTTATGGCTAAACTAGTTTAAACTCACTTTCATTAAACCGTGTTTTGTTACTTTCACACTACGTTAAGGGACTCTAGATAAGTAGCGTCTTGATCAAAAAAATATTATCTTCTAATAAAATTAATATTATTTAAAAGGCTAAAGTACCTACTTATATAAGTAGTATATACGTACGAGTAGGTACTAAATCTTTATTACGATAAATACTATTTTCTAATACCTATACAAAACAAATTGCGAGAAATGGTTTTTCACAATTAATGCGAACTACAACTTACCTAACGAAATTGGATAAGCATTTAAAATAAGTACCTAATATTTATCGTAATAGAGATTTTCAAATTCAAATGATTTATTGCAGTCACAAAGACCATATAAGTGTTAGTAAGTACTTAAAACTATGTTAGTGTTTACATGAGGTGTATTACGCGCTATGACATACGATTTACAGCTAAGCTAGATTTGGTATACTTAGTTTTTCTAATAAAATTCATATTTTTTAGAAGATATTATTTTTTAAGGGGCGTTAATTGGCCCTTAACATATAAATATGTTTATAAGAATAATTGACAGTCTTCCGAATATTTCTAAATAAAATAAATTGTTTGCAATTCTTAGTCTCTATCCATGCAGCACAGTGGTTCCAAGTCTAAGGGCGAGCGTACAACGCCACGGCGCGGTGCCGTGCCGTCGCATTGCGCGGCGTGTTACGGCGGCGTCCAGCGGCTCCGGCCACCGGTGCACGTTGTCGGACCGCGCAAGACCGAGCGGCGCCGTCCACAGACGCCGCGCCGTGACGTTGTACGTCGGCCCTCAGCCCTAAGAAGTTAAACCAATTACGGCACATACTTCGCCTCACATAACATTCCCGTGCATGAAAGCACCTACGAGCGAAATACTTGTAAAGTTGCAAGCCTCTGAAATAACGCGACATCGTTAAACGCGCGAACTATCGACAGGCTTTCGTCGCTAATGATTTGGGAATAGGGTTGCCACCACGAAGTATTAGGTTTTAAAAAATCATCGTGATCTTTTTGATTAGTGAGAGTGCGTGCGAGTGACAGTTTAATCAGTAAACCGTCGTCGGCTAAGAGTATTTTCGGGGAAACGTTTCATTAGTGAATAATTTTTCGTAAAATCAATTCTATCGGCTAAGGTAGGTATTAAATGGAGTTTTTTTGTGTGAAACATGCTTAATGTTAGAATAAGTAGTATTTATAAGTTTATCATTTCAAGGAATGTATCGAATTTCTAATCCCCCTGTATTATATTAAACTGCAAAGCCTGGCGCTCCGCCCGCCGCGCCGCTTTATTGCCTGCCTATCGGTGTTCTACAGGATACACTTTGGAGAGTGTGCGATGGAATTGCACGATTTAATTCCTGCGTCCCCATTCCACCTCCGAGCCACCAGGCGTCGGCTGGGGTTCCATCCGCATGTCTTTGATATCCCTCTGGCCCGTACGAAGCGTTTTTCTTCATCCTTCATGATACGAACGGCTAGGGAATGGACCGCCCTGCCGGCGTCGGTGTTTCCGGACACATATAACCTTGAGATCTTTAAGGCAAGAGTGAATTTACTAGGCCCGCGTGCTTTATCATCGGCCTCATCGTCACTTACCATCAGGTGCGATCGAGGCCAAACGCGGGTTTGGTCTATCATAAAAAAATTTAAGTTATATTTTGTAAATTCTAAATTCTAAACCAAAACGTAAATATTTGACAATGTTTACGTTTTGGTTTAGCTGTAAGTTGACATTGTAATTCTAATTAAATAAAATAAATAAATGTGTAGTGGCAGCCCTGCACACGAGTTAGTTTCGTTCCCAACGTGCCACAGTTTCGGGCCGCGTCGCGTCGCCTTGTTACTGGCTGTGCACTTCTTTGAGGGATTACGCAAACTTGTTACGTAACATGTTACGCTATGAAACGTACCACTTTGAAGGCTTTTCATGCACCGACTATAGATATATATACATTAGGGGAGAGTGGGGTAATTGCGAATACCTAAGCGCGATGGTAAATAATTGTCAAAATATAAAAGTTATAATTATCATTTATTTCTTAAATACTACATTAGCTAGACTACTACAAAATATTAAATCAACTTTGGCGATATGTGAAGCCAAATTTAAATTATAATTAAAATTGCAAACCCTTGCTGTTCGCAATTTCCCGACAGACGCGGGGTAAATCCGAACACCCCATGGGGCAAATACGAACTAAGTATTGGTTAACATTTCTTCTTGCAAAAGTCACACACAAAGCCTCTGGATGTGCTAGCACCGTCGCTACACTTATCGTGCGCCCACAAGCTGCAATTGTAGCACATAATCCAATATTCAATTATACTTAAATTATACTATCTTTAATTTACTTTTCATTGCAGTAAATGCAGTAATACTCGATGTCCTTAGCTATGATTCTCTGCCTTTTATTTTCTGAATGTCCCTTGCTTCCTTTCTTCTGTGTTATATCATTTTAAACTTCAAAAACTTTAAGATTTTTTACTCCCTTATTGATCAGTCTCTTTTTCTTTATGTCTTCATATTTTTCATATTGCTATATTTTGTCTTTCTTCTGTTCTTCCAGAGCATCTTTGAGGGGAGTGCTGGTTAATATGGCTGAATGTTTCTTATTATGTTTTCGTTTACTTGTTTTCTCGACAGCTGTGTCGGTAAATTTATAATGTCCTACATCATCTATCGCCTCCTCTAAATCTCCCAATTTATATTTTGTTTACCGTTTTCTTTTATAATTTCGTGGCATCTGCAAGAAATATATAACCAATTTCGTAAACAACAAATATTATAATAAAGGAATAGATACTTAGTTATTTAAAAGGGAAATACTAAATATAACAAATTTCTGGGGTAAATGCGAACGTTCGGAATTAACCCAATCAAAACGTTCGTTATTGCCCCACACACTAAAAAACACAATTTAAATTTACTTTTTAGGTTATAAAATCAAATCCAAAAATATGAACACGTCAAATCGTTGTTTGGTTTATAATAAGCTTACCTTAATTTAGTCAATAATGTAGTATTTACGTAATGGAAGACACAATCATATGAAGTCATGAAAAAATTACATGATAAACAATGAAAACATAAAAGTATACCTACCTTGAACGGCGCGCGCGAGTTCTTCCCTTTGACGTATGTCCAGCACTGTTTGTGAGCCGAGTTGTGATTTGAATGAGTGCGAGCTCAGCTGGACCTCTCTATCATACCTAAAGGGCTGTGGTCGGATTTACCCCGCGTTCGCAATTACCCATCTCTCCCCTACATACGTTATAATATGACATGGAAACTTGGAAAGATTACAGTGAAATATTATGAATGAACGCTAGAGCGAAAAATATGTACCTACTCATTTATTCAACCTTGAGGTACAGTCGAAGACAGACATAAGTATACATGGGGCCTCAATTAGGTTGAGATTTTCTAGAAAACTACTGGACCGAATTTAATAATTATTTTACAGTTACATAGTTTTACTTATATCTGTCAAACAGTGAAAGAATTTTTGCAATAGTTCAACGAAAATCTCAACCTTAAAAACTCTCCGTACAGGCTCGACAGTTCGTCATTTGCCAATGTCATGTTACAGAAAATTCAATATATAATAGTCTTATAATTTCCTCCAGGGGAGTCGCCGCAGCGTCGTCACTCTGGACGAAGCAGCTCGACAGTCACGTTCACTCCCGAGCTTGTAGCGGGAACTCTTGATAAAAGCTTGAAACCCCAGATCTTATTCAAATTATGCAACAAATTCACCATACTGTCACTCGCGAACATTTTCTTAATTATTTAACGTGATATTAATCTCAAAATTACCACTGTAGACAATAAAACAAAAATTATCAAATAATTTTGCAACCGTCGTTTCCCGCCATTTTCAAGAGAACCTCCAACATGCCTAGTCTTCCCCACGAATCAAGATGGCGTCTGTTGTAGAATAGTACCTACATACTGGCAACACTGCCTTTATGACATTGACAAGTAGAGTGACGCCGAATATAACCTATGTATCTAAAAAGTCTTTTAATTATTATTCTAATATCCCTCACCACAACATGGTGTCAGAAGTGAAACCGATAATAACTTAGTCAAGATACATGTCGAAGAAAACAGAAGTCGAAGAGAAACAGCCGAAAATCAAAGTCGAATCAGTCGCCGCCGCCGCCGTCATGGAGCGAAAGTCAGCAAACATGGCGGGCTGCGCACAATTATCGTATGCCGGTAATGTCACCGATAATTGGAAGAAATTCCGAAAGAGTTTCAAGCTCTACATGCGAGCGTCGAATCTCGAGTCTGAAGATGACGCAAGAAAAGTCGCAATTTTATTGCACACAATCGGCGAAAAAGGTATTCAAATTTTTAATTCATTCTCTGTCGACGAAGACAATGTAAAATTCGAAGAATTACTCAAGCTGTTCGACGAACATTTTGTTCCAAAAACTAACGTCACATATGAGTCCTACAATTTTTTCACATGCAGACAAAATGCAGATGAAACGATAGAGGAGTTCGTAACTAAGCTGAAGACATTGAGTCTGTCATGTCAGTTTGGAAACCTTCAAGATCGTCTGGTCAAGGATATATTCATATGCAATCTTAATGATAAGCATCAGCACATCAAAGAAAGGTTATTACTGGAAAAGTCTTTATCACTGGAACAAGCTATCGAATTTGCCAAAACTATAGTCAACACTCAAAAGCAAGCTGTTAAACTGTCAACTGAGTCATCAGATAAATCGTCGGTCATGTATATGAAAAGGTCACCTAGTAAAAGTCAGCATCACCAGTCAAGAAATACGTCGCGTGGAAGGTCTCCATCGCAAGCATCATCGTCAAACCAGTCAAAACCTGTCTGCGGAAAGTGTGGTCAAGTACATAGATTTAAATGTCCAGCCAAAGGTGTAGTGTGTCGTTCGTGCGGTATCAAGAATCATTTTGAATCAATGTGTCTCAAACGTAAGAATGTTCGTAACATTCAAGTCAGTGATGATAACGGACAGTCAGCCGATGTTTTTATTGGACATTTAAAAACCCAGAATAAAACTGGTACAGATTGGACAATCTCTATGTTAATTAATGATACAAATGTCAGCTGTGTACTTGATACAGGAAGTGATGCAAATGTCATGTCATACAAAGTCTTCAAATCACTTAATGTCAATGTACCTATTCATAAGTGCACAAGTAAAGTCATGTCATACAGTGGTGACACAATCTCTGTGATTGGTGAATGTGAACTTAAAATTCAATATAGTTTACAAAATCAACGCTTGTCTAATAAAGTAACTTTTATAGTTGCAGATGTCAATTCACCAACAGTTATTGGCCACCACACCTGTACTAAATTAAATCTGGTGCAGCGTGTGTATAGTATTGAAATGTCAACAAATTCTGCATCGTTAGATAACGTAGTTCTAAAAAATAAATCTGTATTTGAGGGCCTAGGATGTCTGCCAGGTCTTTGTCACATTACAGTCAACGACAAGGTGCCACCGAAGGTAGATGCACCGAGGAAAGTCCCGTTTGCATTGCACGAGAAGCTGAAGAGGGAGCTTGAGGCAATGGAATCGATGGATGTCATAGCCAAAGTCACGGAGCCTACAGCCTGGGTAAGTTCTCTTTTACTTGTTGAAAAGAAGAATGGCAAATTACGTGTCTGTCTAGACCCCAGGAATCTGAATCAAGCAGTCTGTAGATCTCATTATCCTATACCGACAGTAGACATGATCCGTGCCAAGGTTGCAGGATCAAAATTCTTCTCTACTCTCGATGCCAGCAGTGGGTTTTGGATGTGCCGTCTCACAGAAGATAGCTCATACCTGACTACATTCAATACCCCTTTCGGTCGTTATCGTTTTAAAAGGCTGCCTTATGGTATCAACTCTGCACCTGAATATTTTCACCGGGTGATGACTGAGACGTTTGGAGATATACCAGGAGTTGCAGTGTACAGCGATGACCTTCTTGTCTCTGGAGAAACTCTAGAAGAACATAATCAGCGTCTCAAATTAGTATTTGAGAGAGCGCTCCAGGCTGGTGTCAAATTCAACAAGTCAAAGTGTACATTCGCTACCAAACAGGTAAAATACCTAGGACATATTTTCTCTGGTGATGGAATCATCCCAGACCCTGACAAGGTGAGAGCAATAAAAGACATGCCGTCGCCCACCTGCACCAAGGATCTTCAAAGATTCTTAGGTCTTCTTAACTATCTCAGTCCTTTTATCAACAATCTGGCCGCAGAAGTCAGTCCTCTGCGAGAACTTTTGAAAAAAGGTGCCATGTTCATATGGAATGCTAACTATGAGAAAATATTCAACAATCTCAAAGATTTGATCTGTCGTGCACCTGTCTTAGCACATTTTTCAGTCAATGATCACATAACTTTATCCGTCGATGCAAGCAGTACAGCTGTTGGAGCCGTTCTTTTGCAGCATGGTCACCCCATATACTATGCCTCTAAAACGCTGACTGCTACACAACAAAAAATGGCTCAGATTGAAAAGGAATTATATGCCATTGTCTTTGGATGTGTAAGGTTCCACCAATTCATATACGGTCAAGTAGTCACTGTGGAAACCGACCACCGTCCTTTGATTACATTATTCAAAAAACCTTTAGTTGAAGTTCCAACTCGTCTACAACGCATGATGATGAAAATTCAAGCCTATAGTCTGGAGGTATGCTACAAACGAGGAACAGAAATGTATATAGCAGATACATTGTCCCGTGCTGCCTTACCTGAAACAAGTTCAGATGAACTTGATGATGATGTCATAGTCCATGTCAACATGCTGATTAATAACTTACCTGTCTCTCCAGAACGCCTGCAGTGGTTGAAGAAAGCTACGGTGAATGATGACTGCATGCAGATGCTGAAGGAGTATTGTCAAGATGGCTGGCCGTCGTGCAAGAAGCGAGTCCATCAATCCATTCAAGAATATTGGAACTACAGGCATGATATTCATACTGAAGCTAACCTACTGTTTCGAGGTAATAGCATTATTATACCAAAGCAAATCAGACCAGACATTCTGAAGATCATACATAATGGTCATCTCGGTCTAGAAAGATCGAAGAGCTTTGCCAGAGGTTCAGTTTTTTGGCCGTTTATGTCTGCGGATATAAAAAACATAATTGAGTCATGTGCAACATGTATGGCACACAGGAATGCCAATCCTCCAGAGCCAATGATGCCACACAATGTACCTACCCTGCCTTGGGAAAAAATAGGTGTCGATTTCTTTGATTACAAAGGAAAAAAATATGTTGTGATAGAAGATTACTATTCTAATTACATTGAATTGGCCACAATGTCTAGCACCAATGCTAAATCATTAATAATTGTTTTGAAATCAGTCTTTAGCCGTCACGGTATCCCAGTAACATTGGTGAGCGATAATGGGCCACCTTTCAGCTCAGCTGAATTCAAGAATTTCATTTTTGACTGGGGTATACATCATACTACTTCTAGTCCATACTTACCAAGATCAAATGGTAAAGCAGAGTCAGGCGTGAAAGTTGCGAAGAGGATTCTCACTAAGAGTGATGAAGCAGGTACTGATTTCTACCTAGCTCTTTTACAATATCGCAATACACCCAGAGGTAACATAGCATCTCCTGCACAATTGCTGATGTCACGATCACTCAGGACGCAGCTTCCTACCGTCTCAAATAAACTTCAGCCCAAAGTGGTTAAGTTTGAAGATCACTTAGAATCAAAGAAGAAAAATATTGAAAAAATGAAACAGTACTATGATAAGAAAACAAGAATATTACCAAGTCTGGAAGAAGGAGATCAGATACTTTTCAAGAAGAATCCGGAGAGCCTGTGGTCACCAGGAATAATTAAAACTAAATGTGAAGAACCGAGGTCATACATAGTCCAGTCTAAAGAGGGTTTTGAGTGCAGAAGGAATAGACAACATCTTCTCAAAGCTCCTTGTCCAGCATCCGTTTTATCTGCTAATCCTCAGGTTACAGCCACCGTCAAACAGGAACAGGTAACTCCCACTATCCAACAGGTATCACCGTCTCCACCACGAGTGACTCCAAGTCCAATCCAGCACCGTGTTATTGAACCGCAGTCTTCTATAGATAGAGGTAAGTCTCCATCTCCTATTAAATGTACAAGGAGTGGTAGACAGATTAAGCCCGTAAAAAGGTACATTGAGGAATAGATCTTCAATTCATTCTTTAACTAATTGTCTTGATTTTGACTATATTTTAATACTAAATTTATACTAAGTTTATGTTCATTCAATTGTCTTATGAGTGTCTTCATTAAGTACTGTGAAATTATATGTCGTTTAAGTTTAAGTTTACTAACTAGAAAATGCTTAGACAGCATTTTAAAAATTAATAAGGAGGATGTTGTAGAATAGTACCTACATACTGGCAACACTGCCTTTATGACATTGACAAGTAGAGTGACGCCGAATATAACCTATGTATCTAAAAAGTCTTTTAATTATTATTCTAATATCCCTCACCACAACAGCGTCGACCATCTCTCTCTTTTTATTACTCTCATTCGAGGAAAAGGCAAAGGACTTTTAGATCGTACAGCAAATTAGGTCATTGTACTTGCTGCTAAAATACAAATTACAAGTTTTTTCACCCTGCCCTCATCGTCAAAGTAAAGGAAAGTTTGATATAAGAACTTTCCGCTTTGAAAGTCGTCTAAACGGACGTTATCTCAATCAGAAACGTGCCGATGCCAAGGTTTGCGATGCGATCAGTTTAGTAGCCGGTGTCTAGGTGGTCTAGGCTCATCTGATAGACTAACTTTAGTAAAGGGATGAGGCACAACATTTATTATCAATAGATTTAGATTTCTTTATTTAATTTTTACAGAATAAAATACCTACTAGTATACAATAATATAGGTAGGTACAGTCGACAGCAGATCAATGGTAACACTTTTTACTTTTGACAGTTCTTATTATTTGCGTCATAAGACTTGAAATCGTACTACAAGTGTTACCATTGCTCTGCTGTCGACTGTACATTATGTCAAATATAGTCATATTTGTAAAAATGATCGTAGGCAAACGTAGACAAACAGTCGAAGTTATACAATATACGGAAGAAAGTTTCGGTCTGAAGCAGGCCAAATATCATCATCATCATCAGTCTGTAGTTTTACTAGTACACATCAAAGCAGATCAAGTGTAACACTTTGGACCGTTCTTATTATCTACGGCGTAAGTGTTGAAATCATACTGCAATTGTTACCAATGATCTGCTGATGTTGGTAGGTACTTTTGAAAATGGTGGTTTCAAAATTAAGTAAGAACTAATTTGATAATTTTGATTATAATCTCTACAGTGTTTGTTTTTGTTTAATATCACCTTAAATTAATCAGAAAATTTAAAGCGAAATGAAGGATTTATCGAATAATTTCTGTAAGATATGCAGTTTCCAGCTATAGTCAAGAGTCTCACTACGAGCTCGGGAGTGAACGTGACTGTCGAAGAGTCTCACTACGAGCTCGGGAGTGAACGTGACTGTCGAGCTGCTTCGTCCAGAGTGACGACGCTACGGCGGCTCCTCTGGATGAAGAGAGAAGACTATGATATATGTATATTGTGTAATATGACATTGGCAATTGATGAACGGTCGAGTCCATTAATGAAATGAATAAATAGAAGTAAATACACTTTATTGCATCATAAATAGAGTATTAATTGCACTAATGCGAAGCATGTACAATTTTGGCGATCGCAAAGTGTGATTTCTTATGACAATGCCAGATTCTGCCCCACCATCAACCGCATGATGAACAAGATAACGAATAAATTTAAAATATGTCCGTTTTTAATTAAAATTATTGGTTTAAAATAAAGATGTGTACAAGTTACGAGTCGAAAAAAACAGCTTTATTAAGAATTCAGAAAATAGTATGAAATCGAAGCGATTTATTCATTGTTTCTGTTATCATTTTCTACTACTCTCGCAACTCCTACTGATTGTGATTATGCTATATAAAACCTGTAATAAGTTCCCAATAAAATGATAGGGTACAGCTAAAATGGTCACGTAGTTTTGTAGGTGGGGCAAAGCTCCATTGAAATGTGGCAATGATAATTTACTGGTGATGAAATGCTTTACATTATCACGCGATTGTCTTATAAACGCATTCCTTATCCACAAGTTAAGTTATGTAAGGTCTCCTCCCAAATCTGTAGGAGGTTCCCGCCCTCCTCGCTACTCAGAGGTACGTATTTATTTTTATACCGAAACGTGTGTTATCGACATCTCGAGCAGTATCCTACAGGGACGGAGCCAGTGTGGGGGCCTAAATGCATCAGCACATTACGCCTAAGTTCGACGGTGACCGAAGATATCTATCTATAAGCTTCTTTATATCAGACTAATTCATATTCAGTGTGTTTATTGTGGAAATACAACTAGACACCTTTTATATATTTAAGATAAGATAAATAGTCTTTATTGCAAAAAAGAATTACACAAAAGAAATAGGCTAATACAGTTAGTATTACAATTGGTCGTTAATCGGTCTTATCGCTCAAAGCTAATATAACATGCATTCACAACGATATGTAATTTGAACCAGACACAATTTTGACTTTTCTTACGTAATTATCGTGAAAAAATGAAAATGAAAATTTTCTTGGTAACATTATGTTACAAGTCATACAAGTATGTGTACAATAATTATTGTATATAATGTAAAGTGAAACCTTGGTAATGCCTTTCTCTGATTGGTTGAACGCTACAATTGTGGCTATAGATTTGCTGTTTTATTTGATAGCAGCTTTATAGGTGTTTTCCGGTCCTTAATATAATTGTTTGTGTCGGAATAAATAATTTTCTTAGTTTCTATGCCTCGTCTGGACTTTATCCACACAATTATCCGTCAGTTTGAAGTCGTCGTTAAAAAAAACACAGAATAATTGAATTACCCGTAACCCGTTATATTCTCACCTAAGTCCGTCCCTGTAAAACTAGAGAGCTCTTATACAGAGTGTTCCTGTTCAGTTTCTACGTCGGGACAAACGTTTTTGTGCACTTCGGAAGTTGCGCGTAGCTTCCTGTTTGAGAAGTTGATGGGACTGTTTGTTTGGTACAAAGCAATTAGCGGACAGCGAACCAGATGAGAAGTGTAGTTTCAAAGGAATGACCAGAGTGACTGAGCGTTTTCACTTGAAGTACTAATATAGAAAGAAAGAAAGAAAGAAAGAAAGAAAGAAAGAAAGAAAGAAAGAAAGAAAGAAAGAAAGAAAGAAAGAAAGAAAGAAAGAAAGAAAGAAAGAAAGAAAGAAAGAAAGAAAGAAAGAAAGAAAGAAAGAAAGAAAGAAAGAAAGAAAGAAAGAAAGAAAGAAAGAAAGAAAGAAAGAAAGAAAGAAAGAAAGAAAGAAAGAAAGAAAGAAAGAAAGAAAGAAAGAAAGAAAGAAAGAAAGAAAGAAAGAAAGAAAGAAAGAAAGAAAGAAAGAAAGAAAGAAAGAAAGAAAGAAAGAAAGAAAGAAAGAAAGAAAGAAAGAAAGAAAGAAAGAAAGAAAGAAAGAAAGAAAGAAAGAAAGAAAGAAAGATAGAAAGAAAGAAAGAAAGAAAGAAAGAAAGAAAGAAAGAAAGAAAGAAAGAAAGAAAGAAAGAAAGAAAGAAAGAAGATCTATCTGGTCGGGGGGCGTCCCACACTACGTTTACCCGTTCGTGGCCTCCATTCGAGAACTCGTCTCCCCCATCGGTTATCGGTTCTACGACAGATGTGACCAGCCCACTGACACTTCAGTTTGCTGATTCTATGAGCAATGTCAACCACTTTTGTCTTCTGGCGGATATACTCATTTCTTAATCTATCTACCAGAGGAATGCCAAGCATAGCTCTTTCCATAGCTCGCTGAGCGACTTTGAACTTGTGTGCCAGTCTCACAGTCAATGTTCACGTTTCGGCTCCGTAGTCATCACTGGCAGGACGGAGGTTGAAGACCTTAGTTTTCAGGCATTGTGAAGATATGACGTAGCTTCCCAAATACTCAGCCCGTCTGACTTCTCCTGTCAATCTCTTTCTCGAAGACGTTCCTGCCTAGCTGCAGAATTTGTCCTAAGTAGAAATCCTGCCAACGTCTTTTTTTCTTTTCTCGTGTGGTTTAGTGACCAAACCTATTTGTCAAAGTTATTCAGGCCGCCCGTAGGCCTTTGACGTAACCTACGACTACTGTCAAGTCACAACAACCGGGACCTACTGCTTAACATGACGTCATTATTTACTATCAAGCGAGTTGACAAAAAAATAGGTAAAATCAGAAGGTGACAACCCGCGCGCACTCGCAAGTTCCACACTCGTCGCTTTCCGAGGCATGCAACTTACTAACCCCGTAACTTTGCTCTAACCAAAAGATTTTTTTTTGGAAGGATGTAATTTCAAACTTACAGTTTTTGGATTTTTCCCCTTACTTGTGTAAAGGAAAAAATAGACCTAGCTTCTTGCCAAACATGATTCTAGGTCAACAGGAAGTACCCTATAGGTTATGAGTTTTTTTGCATTTTTTTTCAATACTCAATATATTTTAGAATTAAAACTATAGTGAGCCATTACTACATAAACGGATATCACTTGTTGAAGTCGGCAATTAGACAATATATTTATTGCATTCCATAAGTTATAATACAGATGTTCACATACTTAACATTATAATGTTACAATATTCTTCATACAAATATGCGAGAAAATGCGACATATATGGCCATATCTTTTAAATGCGTTTATAAGTTTGATTTTTTCATGACTAAATGAGATTGCAGCTATAAGTAAATGTTAGGTTCTCTTGAAAATGGCGGGAAACGACGGTTGCGAAATTATTTGATAATTTTCCTTTTAATGTCTACAGGGACTATTTTGTGTTTAATATCACGTTAAATTAATCAGAAAATGTTCGCGATTGACAGTATGGTGAAGTTAATGGATTATTTACGCAAGATCTGAAGTTTCAAGCTTTTATCAAGAGTTCCCGCTACAAGCTCGGGAGTGAACGTGACTGTCGAGCTGCTTCGTCCAGAGTGATGACGCTACGGCGTCTCCTCTGGATGAAGACATGAAGACGCGGCTACCCAGGGTGAAGACTCTGCGACTCCCCTGGAGGAAGATAGAAGACTATTGAATATATTGAATTTTCTGTAACATGACATTGGCAAGTGACGAACAGTCGAGTCCACTAATAAAATAAATAATAAATAAGTAAATGTTATTTGTTGAGAAGGGCTTTTTGAAAATGGCGGGAAACGACGGTTGCGAAATTATTTAATAATTTTCAGTTTAATGTCTACAGTGAGTGTTTTGTGTTTAATATCACGTTAAATTAATCAGAAAATGTTCGCGAATGACAGTAAGGTGAAGTTATTGGAGAATTCAAGCAGGATCTGAAGTTTGGCGCCATGGTCAAGATTCCCACTACGAGCTCGGGAGTGAACGTGACTGTCGAGCTGCTTCGTCCACAGTGATTGACGCTACGGCGTCTCCTGTGGATGAAGACATGAAGTTGAAGACGCGGCTACCCAGGGTGATGACGAGGAAGATAGAACACTATTATACATTGAATTTTCTGTAACATGACATTGGCAAATGACGAACTGTCGAGTCCATTAATAAAATAAATAAAAATAAGTTATTTGTTGAAATTTTAAACTGTCAATACAGTCATGTTTACATCCTGAACGCTGTGTAAAGTAAAATACTCGTGCAACTCTACATTTTCATTCAGTTCAGCTCAATATTGGTTTTTAATAAGTTTTCGTGTAATTATAGGTTGGGTTTAATTTAATAATTGGATAAATTATATAAATGTCTGCATTCGTTACAATTTTCGTGAGTTTATTAACAGGTAGGTAAGTACTTTTTTTTTTTACCTATAAATTGTCCCACTGCTGGGCAAAGGTCTCCCCCCTCCTCTTCCAGCCATCCATCCCTGTCCTGAGCCTCTTACAGCCACCCATCCCTGTATCTAACGATATCGTCTCTCCACCTACGCCTACTTAATTTATGTAAGTACAGGTAAGTACTTACATAAATTAAATAAGTATGTGGCACATTCCGTGGACCTAAAAATATCCCGAATTTATTAATAACTAGCCCGCAACTTCGTTTGCGTAGAGGAGGATGGAGGAGATCAGGAGGCAGATCTTCCTCTCTGGATCCTTGTTTCCACATCACATACCGCCATGGCTTAAGCCTATGACTCATAGCTCATAGGCTATGAGCTGTCCGGATATTTCAGCTATCCTAGTGAAACTCCCATCAAAATCCCTTCGGTAGTTATAGCGTGATACTTGCACAAAGTCACAGACAAAAATTCTAAAAATTAGTGTTTTGGCATCAGTATCGATCCTAAAACACATTACAATTATCTTTTCAAAAAATATCCTATTTACAGACACAACTTTTTTACAGTCTTATTATATGTATAGATTTCGAGTTTACTGTTGTCAAACATTAACTAAGGATCAATTATATTTAACCCGAGTTAACTAACCCGTTGTGAACATATTTAACCCGATTTTTATCACAAGTCATGTTCTAATATGAACTTTGACAGTTCAAGTGTTGCCACAATATAAGGAAACGACAGTAGGTAAGCTAACCTTGCGCCGAACGCCACAGACCTCGGGGCCGAGCCGCGTCGATTTTTTGTAAACGTCAAAATAGGCGTGGAGAACTTCTAGGATTGGTAGCACGGTGGATTTTAGGAAAGCGCCTAATATGTTGCTAGTGTAAGAAATAATTAGTCACAAATTGTCAAGACGTTTTCAACAAAAACAGAGAAATCAAACAAACTCGTATTAAAATCTAGTGTACAAATATTTGTAGTGCACCGTAATGATATATTTGAGTATAATTGCCGTAGAAACAGATTGAAAAACATTAAATTAGAAATTCGCCATTATTTTTACTGTCAACACTCTGATGTTTCAAATCTTTTCGTTACGGTTTACGCAGAAATATACCAAATAAAACTATAATATATAACAATCGAAAGATGTAACGTGAAACGAAACGTATGAATACTATCTATAGATTCGACCAAAGATAATATGACAGGGAGTCGACACTTCAAAAGAAACAATTTTTTCTATAATCTTACGTTCTACCATAATAACAACCATGAATTCGCTGTTATTATGTTGGCCCTCCCCTTGTAAAACGACATATAATTCTAATTTATAATCTATATGGACTATGTCATTTTGTGTTGATTGTCTTATTTGTGATTGTCTCCATGACAACTAGTAGTACGCTGCTTTAACGTAGTTCGTATATCCTCTTTGGCAGCACTTGAGCGCCTATTTTTGGGCGACGCGGCTACCAATTTTGAAAACGCTAACGCTAGCAAAACGTCAAAAAAACTCCACCCGGCTAGCTTTGACAGGACTTGAGCGCCTAAAAAAGACGACGCGGCTCGGGCCCCTCTACCCAATAGACATGAAATCGGTACAAATGACATTGCCACATTTCAATGGAGCTTTGCCCCACCTACAAAACTACGTGGCCATTTAAGCTGTACCTATCATTTTGTTGGGGACTTATTACAGGTTTCATATTGCATAATCATAATCAGTAGGAGTTGCGAGAGTAGTAGAAAATAATAACAAAGACAATGAATAATTCGCTTCGATTTCTGACTATTTTCTGAATTCTTAATTAAGCTGTTTTTTTTGACTCGCATGTTGTAGAAAACTTTATTTTAAACCAATAATTTTAATAAAAAACAGAGATATATTTACATTTATTCGTTATCTTGTACAACTTGCGGTTGATGGTGGGGCAGAATCTGGCATGGTCATTTGCACGCGAAAAATTCTGTCAACGATGAGCGCCGTATTAAAGAGATGCGTCCATGTCGATAATAACAATTTTGCGCTCATGCCAATCGCCAATGTGCCAATCGCTAACGCTGACGCGTGCTACAACGGCAGTTTACGTTAGTTTAAAAAGCGATTGCCAGACGTAACTACCTACCAGTGAGGTGACCGAGACTTCCAATCGTTATCGCTTTCATTTTGACACATGGATACTATACATTGCTGCTATGTTTTTGCAAGTTTTAAGAAACGACAACAAAACGCAGCAATGTATATCGTTCAAGTGTCAAAATGAAAACGATAACCATAACGATTGAAGTCGCGGTCACCCACCAGTAGCTACCTATCTGTTGGTTTTCAGCATCATCATCTCACACTAGCGAACGTGTGTCGTGTGGGGCTGACGACTCGCCGATGACAATGGTCTACGAAGGCATAGCCAGGATACAGTACTACCCCTGGCTAGGAATACTGTACTACCCCGCAGGTATGTTATCAATTATCATCATCCACAATGTGGAGTGAAACTGAGTGACAGTAGGAATGTAGTGATTAGAGAACGGGGGTGTAAGGGGTGGGGACCGACAATATTGGCCACCCAATTGCCAACCTCACCGGCACGTGGTGCACCCTGCCGACCAACGGACGGGGCTCTGGCGACCGACAGCTGGCGGTATACCCAGCTCGCACCGTGCCGGCGCCAAGTGCAGCAGGTCGGTGACGGGCAGCAGCGTCACCGGCGCGAGGTGGCCGGCTCTGCGATCGCCAACCCGCTTGCCCAGCGTGGCGATTACGGGCATCACCTCCCAAACATGATGCACACCACAAGGCCCCGGCCCCCAGTTCCCGGCCGCCCCGCTATTCCTAGCCAAGGCAGCGGCTACGGTAACGGCGGGGCAGGGGGTGCTAAGAATCCCCGGGTTACGGGAGGCTGCCAAACAAAATTGACCCTGGCTACGTACAACGGACGAACTCTGCGGCTGGACGATCATATCGCGGAACTCGAAGTAGAGTTGGAGAGGATACGCTGGCACGTCCTAGGGTTATGTGAAGTCCGAAGAGAGGGGGAGGACACACTGACCCTGGAATCGGGCCATCTACTCTACTTTCGAGAGGGCGATCAACTCTCCCAAGGCGGGGTGGGTTTTCTGGTGAATAAGGCCCTCGTAGACAACGTAATGGAGATCTCCAGTGTGTCGCCACGGGTAGCGTACCTCATTTTGAAACTTACCGAGAGATACTCTCTTAAGGTAGTACAGGTCTACGCACCAACGTCGGCACACTCGGATGAAGAAGTGGAGGCTGTCTATGAAGACATAGCCAAAGCCCTCAATCACACCACTAAGACACACTTCAACGTTGTCATGGGGGACTTCAACGCTAAAGTGGGAGTACAGAGCAACATCGAATCGAAAATCGGACCACATGGTCTTGGTTGCAGGAATCATAGGGGGCAAATGCTAGTTAACTTCCTGGAGAAAGAGGGGCTATTCTTAATGAATTCGTTCTTTAAGAAGCAGCCTCAGAGGAAGTGGACTTGGCAAAGCCCCGACTCTATGACGAAAAATGAGATAGACTTCATCATAACCGACAAAAGGCATATATTCAGGGATGTCTCTGTACTTAACCGGTTTAACACTGGTAGTGACCACCGACTCGTGCGAGGCACCCTGAATATCGATTTTAAGCTAGAAAGACTCCGTATGATGAGGTCTACGCTCCGACCTAACCTGCAACAGATCGTAACCGGCTCCGAAAAATTTCAGCTGGAGCTGAAAAATAGATTCGATGTCTTGGAAACCACAATTGACGTTGACCAGGCGTTTGACACGGTGGTGAAGACCATCAGGGACGTAGGCGTAAGGTTTTGCAGGTCGCAACGTACTGGCACGAAGTCTAAGCTCTCAGTGGAGACTCTGGATCTCATGAAGGAAAGACGTGAAAAGGCTACGCAAATCTCTCAGACAGAACAGCGGACCCTCAACAAGCATGTAAGGAAGCTTATACGTCGTGACCTTCGTCGCTCCAATACACGCCGCATACAAGAGGCAATTGAGCAAAATCGAGGGTCAAAAGTATTCATGCAGCAGTTGGGGAGAAGCCATCTGACGAAACTGAAGTCGGCGAATGGCAGAACCGTCACTTCCAAACCAGAGATACTCGCTGAGATCGAAGACTTCTACGGCCGATTGTACGCACCTCACGCACCGCAACCTGAGCCTAGTACCGATGATCCCCGAGCTACGTTAACACGCCATTTTACCGAAGACCTGCCGGATGTGAGTCTTGACGAAATCGGACTGGCTCTCAAACAGCTTAAGAATGGAAAAGCCCCCGGTGAAGACGGGGTTACATCTGAGCTCCTGAAAGCAGGTGGTACTCCTGTCCTGATGGAGCTACAGAAGCTTTTTAACTCCGTCATACAGAGTGGGAGAACTCCGAAGGCATGGCACAGGAGCATTGTTGTCCTGTTTTTCAAGAAAGGGGACAAAACCCTATTGAAAAACTATAGACCTATCTCTCTCCTGAGTCATGTATACAAGCTGTTTTCGAGAGTCATTACGAATCGTCTTGGACGGAGATTTGACGACTTCCAGCCCCCGGAGCAGGCCGGGTTTCGCGGAGGATATGGCACCATAGACCACATCCACACAGTGAGGCAGATTATACAAAAGACAGAGGAATACAATCGGCCCCTGTGTCTTGCATTTGTGGACTATGAGAAAGCATTTGACTCTATCGAAACCTGGGCTGTTCTGCAGTCCTTGCAGCGATGCCAAGTAGACTGGCGGTACATCGAGGTGCTGAGATGCCTGTATGACGCCGCCACTATGACCGTCCAAATCCAGAACCAGCAAACAAGATCTATCCAGTTGCGTAGAGGTGTGAGACAAGGAGATGTTATATCACCGAAACTCTTCACAAACGCGCTGGAAGATGTCTTCAAAACACTGGACTGGAATGGACGTGGCATCAATGTAAATGGCGAGTACATTTCACACCTTCGGTTTGCCGATGATATAGTGGTCATGGCTGAGTCGCTGCAGGATCTGCAGGCAATGCTGGATAGCCTTAATGCTGCTTCTCGCCGTGTCGGGCTCGGGATGAATTTGGATAAGACCAAGATCATGTTCAATGATCTGGTCGTCCCGGAACCAGTAGTAGTCGATGCCACGGTCCTCGAAGTTGTTCAGAAATATGTCTACTTAGGACAAACTCTACAGCTGGGTAGGAACAACTTCGAGAAAGAGAGTGACAGGAGAATTCAGCTGGGCTGGGCAGCGTTTGGGAAGCTACGTCATATCTTCTCGTCTTCATTACCACAATGCCTAAAAACTAAGGTCTTCAACCAGTGCGTCCTGCCAGTGATGACCTACGGAGCCGAAACGTGGACATTGACGGTGAGACTGGCCCACAGGTTCAAGGTCGCTCAGCGAGCTATGGAAAGAGCTATGCTTGGAATTTCTCTGTTAGATAGAATAAGAAACGAGTATATCCGCCAGAAGACAAAAGTGGTTGACATTGTTCATAGAATCAGTAAACTGAAGTGGCAGTGGGCTGGTCACATCTGTCGTAGAACCGATAACCGATGGGGTAGACGAGTTCTCGAATGGAGGCCACGAACGGGTAAACGTAGTGTGGGACGCCCCCCGACCAGATGGAGGGATGACCTCCGCAAAATGGCTGGCAGGGACTGGATGCAGAGGGCCGAGAGTAGGGTTGATTGGCGCGCTTTGGGAGAGGCCTACGTCCAGCAGTGGACTGATACGGGCTGATGATGATGATGATGATGATTAGAGAACGGTGTGGTCTGAAAGAAAATGTAGTAAATATAAGATAAGATTTTAGATAAGATAAGATTTATTATTAAACATGTAGATTCACATTACACTTAATTTCACAATCATTTTAGCACTACACACAACAATAATATTTACTAATATACATACTTACAGGTAGTACATACTTACATATCTATAATAATCTATATACATAGAAAAGTAAATTTGCAATTGTGTGTGTGTGTGTCTGAAGTTGCTATTGCAAGTGTATGTCGTACACGTGTATACGCCGACCGCTGCACTAGGCGAGCTTGTATCGCGGCGGATACAGACTCGCTATAATAAATATGATTGAAAATAGTATGTTACGTTGGTTTGGCCACTTAGTGTCGCCGCACACGGGCCACACGCGACAGCCACAAACGCCGCCACGAGAAGCTAGAAGCGGCTACAAAAGTAGCTGAAGCGCGCGACAGCCACTTGTGGCCGGTGGTCGACACTTGCGGTCGGTGGCTGCCACTTTTTTTAACCCATGCGTGCAGTATAGTTTACTGAGGCAAGGGAGAGAGGGGCGCGGAATCGCGCGAGTGGCGTGTGGCGGCTTCTTGTGTCGGCGTTTAGTGGCCGGTGCGAGCCACAAGAAGCAAGCTGCGACGATTTGTAGCGTGTGGCCGCCACCGGCGCCAACCGTGTGCGGCGAGTCCATATAAAATGTATGAAAATTACAGGAAATATGCCTGTGGCGGCGTTTTGTGGCTGTGGCCGGTGGCCCGTGTGCGGGAAGGGTTAGAGCGGATGAGAGAAGGTAGGGTAATGATAGAAATACACAGAGCGAATGTTGACGGAAAGGTCGGCAGAGGTAGACCGAGGAGAACGTACGGCGACCAAATTGGCGAGGTCTTGAAAAAGGGCCAAGTGCGGTCTACTACAAACCGACGAGCATGCATGAAGAGATTGATGAATGTGGAGGAAGTCCATCGTCTCTGGCTACCCCTACGGGAATCAGGCGTGAGTTTATAAATAAATGAATAACGACAGCGCTAGTAATGAAGAAAGCACTAGAAAAGAGTTATGTTTGGCTCTTTGTAGAGTGGTAAAACTCCGCGGTTTAAGCAAACGGTCCCTTTCTCAAAAGTTTCTTAACGAAGGTGAAAGTAACAAAACACGGTTTAAGGGAAGTTAGATTAAAAGCGGACCTATGAAGTCGGGTAATAAACGTAGGTTAATTAAAATCACAAATCTATACATATAATAAGACTGTAAAAAGTTGTGTCAGTACATTGGATATTTTTTGAAAAGAATAATTGTAATGTGTTTTAGGATCGATACTGATGCCAAAACAGTAATTTTTAGAATTTTTGTCTGTGACTTTGTGCAAGTATCACGCCATAACTACTGAAGGGATTTTGATGGGAGTTTCACTAGGAGATAGCTGAAATATCCGGACAGCTGATAAGCTATAAGCCATGGCGGTATGTGATGTGGAAACAAGGTTCCAGAGAGGATGATCTGCCTCCTGATCTCCTCCATACTCTCCATCCTCCTCCTCTACGCAAACGAAGTTGCGGGGTACAGCTAGTGTATAAATAAATATCGAAGCAAACAAAAGAATCGCCTCAATTAAATTGCAGAGCATTATTTGAGGTCAGTGCATGAATTGTATTCGATACGTTGATTAATATCGCGACAATTTATCACACCCTTTATCGGTTTTCATTCAATGATTATTGAGACACAATAATGATTATGTAATAATGATTATACTGAACACCCTCCCTTCGGCTTCATATACCCTTTACGTTACACCCTGTATACAGGCTGGCCTTGAATTCATTCGACAAAATTAAATGGATGGTTAGGCTTGTGACATACATTAATTCTGCACAGCGTTTAGGTAAATTAGACAATTTGGGAAAAATAAAATAAAAATATTTACAATAAATTCAACCATCAAACAAAATATTAATTTGATATGCATCATTACTGTGCTTTGGATTTTTTTTACATTTTCAAGGTATTTTTAATGTTTTGCAACGATTTCTTTCACTGGAATTTGACCTATGGTCATTTCTAAGGTCATTGTGTGATTGGAGAGCTCGGTGGCTCAGTGGTTGGGTCAATGGACTTGCAATATGGAGGTCCCAGGTTCGATTCCCAGCCAGGGCAGCCATGTACCAATGAGTTATCCTCGGTTTTTTCGACGGAAATACTTACGTACATTTACCGAGTGCTCTCAAAACGGTGAAGGAAAACATCGTGATGAAACCTGCATGTCGTAGAAGAAGAAAAAAATCTATGGCATGCGAAATCCGCCAACCCGCACTGGGCCCGCGTAGTGGATCATGGCCCCAGCTCCCTCGATGTAAGGGAAGGTCTGTGCCCGAGCAGTGGGGCAATATAAATAGACTGATGATGATGATGTGTGACTTGTGACATACTGTAGACTGTACCTTTTATATCTGTAAGCAGGTCGTAAGCGGTTCACAACAGTGGTGGCACTGGTTACAAGACAGCTGGTGATAGCAGCAGCTGCGGAACTTGATAACTTACCAAAAGACCACTTCAGGTGAATAACTTTTTAAATTTTATAAAGTAAATTCATCATCATCAGTCTATTTATATTGCCCCACTGCTCGGGCACAGACCTTCCCTTACATTAAGGGAGCTGGGGCCATAATCCACCACGCGGGCCCAGTGCGGGTTGGCGGATTTCACATTCCTTAGATTTTTTTCTTCTACGACATGCAGGTTTCATCACGATGTTTTCCTTCACCGTTTTGAGAGCACTCGGTAAATGTACGTAAGTTTTTCCGTCGAAAAAACCGAGGATAACTCATTGGTACATGGCTGCCCTGGCTGGGAATCGAACCTGGGACCTCCATATTGCAAGTCCATTGACCCAACCACTGAGCCACCGAGCTCTCTAAAAAAAAGTAAAGTATAAAGTAAATTATTTGTTACTTATTAGAACAATAAATCATTGTACAGTCAACGACAGACATAAGTATATAGGGGGCCTCAATAAGGTTGAGATTTTCTCAAAAAGTACTGGACCGAATTTTATAATTCTTTTACAGTTAAAGAATTTTTGCAACGTTTTTCCACCGTACCAATGAGTTATCCTCGGGTTTTTCGACGGAAAAACTTACGTACATTTACCGAGTGCTCTCAAAACAGTGAAGAAAAACATCATGCCATCATCATGAAAGCATGCCGTAGTAAAAAAACTAAGGCCCTAGGCCCGCGTGGTCGATCATGGCTCCAGCTCCCTCGATGTAAGGGAAGATCTGTGTCCGAGCAGTGGGGCAATATAAATAGACTAATGATGATGAACCAAAATGAATTTCAATACCCCAGAGCCCGTTCCCGAGTGATCCTGGGCCACAACTGCAGCGGACCTACCATTCGGGTGCGGGACTACGTGTACCACCCACACTTCACCACCAGATACAGCGAGATGGCACTCATACAGCTGGACGTGGACCATGTCACACAAGGTATCCAGAGGAAGGACGTCACACAGTGTTACCAGACGGATTATCCCCTGGTTAGATCAATCTGGGACCCTAATGTCTTATTAATAATATTAATAATTTTTATTTGGAACCATAAATTTGTACAGTTTTGACTTAAATCTATGTATGAAATTGGAAGGGATAAATAATTACTGTTTACATATTATGTCTTAATCAAATAAATAAATAATATATAATATAATATTATTCCTAGCCCATCCTCTACCAAATTCTTGGCGTAGGCCTCCTTCAACCGCTTCCATTTCGATCTGATTTGGGCAGTTAGAGTCCAGTTGCTGTCCGCCAGCTTCTTTATATTTTAGGCGTTGAAACCTAAAAGAAATAGAAATTAAACGTGTTCACTGTTGTTTTAAAATAAATAATATTTTCGAAGTTATTCACACAAACATTTACTGACAACTCATTTTACTCTATCTGACATTTGACAATAGAACTTGGAACTTTTCAAAATGGTTTTCTTTTTTTATCGGCACCGTTGAGGCTCTACTCCTACATCATCCCCTTTTCAAGTAATGATCCGTACACGACGTTGTCGCGGATCATTCGGGTTGCGTTGATGATTGGCAGTTGTAGGCGGTTGGCCGACATCCGATGCAACTTCTTCAGACATTGTAAATGCTGGCTTCAGTCGGTCAATGGAGATGTTCACTTCTTTAGCCTTTATTCTTATTGTAAAATATTTATCTTCCCTTTTAATAATTTCAAATGGACCTTCATAAGCAGGTTCCAATGGCTTCTTAATTCTGTCTACTCTCACAAAGACATGTGTGCATGAAGACAGGCATTTATGTATGAAAATTTTCTTTGTTGATTTGTGAGAAGTTGGAATGGGCTTTAAATTCTCCATTTGCTTTTGCAAATCTTTCACAAAATTTTCAGTGATGTTTTCAGTTGATGGTTTGTCGAAAAATTCTCCTGGAATTCGGATTGTTTTGCCATAGACCATTTGTGATATTGAATGATTGGTATCTTCTCTCATGGCTGCACGCATTCCCAATAAAATCGTTGGTACGGCATCAGTCCATTTACGAGTATTGTAACATTTGATTGCAGCTTTTAATGTTCTGTGCAATCGTTCAATCTTGCCATTACTTTGAGGATGATAGGCTGTAGTATGTTGTATCTTAATTCCACAAATGATTGATAACTTTTTAAAAAGTTCTGAGGTAAATTGAGTACCACGGTCAGTAATTAAGGTATGAGGTACACCGAATCTTGTAATCCAATTGTTGTAGAATGCTTTTGCAACAGTTTCTGCACTTATATTTGGGATTGGTATTACTTCCATCCAATTTGTATATCTGTCGATACATGTTAGACAATAGGTCATTTCTTCCGATGGAGGAAAGGGACCAATTAAATCTATGTGCACAATGCTGAATCTGTCATCTGGTTGTTTGTATTCAGACAATTCTGATTTTGTATGTTTGTTTATTTTGTTGCGTTGACATTCCAGACAAGTTTTTGACCATAATGATGTATCTCTTTTGATGTTTTTCCAAATGAATCTGTTTGTCATCTCTTTAACGCTTGTTTTGACACCAGGATGATGAATGTTATGAATGCGATAGAATATCATTTTTCGAAATTTTGAAGGTATGTAAGGTCGAATATTCTGCGTTGATGTATCACACCAAAGGTTTTTACCGGAAGGTAATAAATATTTCTTCAGCTTGAGTGAACTGTTCGTAATTAGTGATTTCAGTTCATCATCTTCATTTTGTTCTGAGGCAATCTCGTCATAATTGATAAAATCAACTTGTTCGATACGTGATAAGGTATCGGCAACAATATTGTCTTTTCCTCTGATATGCTGAATGTTAGTTGTAAATTGTGAGATATATTGTAGTTGTCTTTGTTGTCTTGGAGATGCTTTTTCGTTCTTCTGTTGGAATGAGAACATGAGTGGTTTATGATCTGTGAATATAGTGAAATCTCTTCCTTCAAGAAAATGCTTGAAATGCTTTATTGATAAATATATGCTCAAGAGTTCGCGGTCGTAAGCGCTATAAACTTTTTGTGCATCGTTTAATTTTTTCGAGAAGAATGCAATCGGATTCCATGAATCATTTTCATATTGTTGTAATACTGATCCAATAGCGTTATTTGATGCATCTGTGAATAAAGCTATTTGTTTATCTGAATTTGGAAATGTGAGCAATGCTGCATTTGCTAAATTTTCTTTGCATTTGTTGAACATTTCAATTGATTCATCTGTCCAGTTGACTTTTCGTTTGTCTTTCTTTTTAGCACCTTTTAGATAATCATGGAGAATGGCTTGGGTTGTAGCTGCGTCTTTAATATGTCGTCTGTAAAAATTGACAAGACCCAGGAAGGTTCGTAGATCTTGCAATGTTTCAGGTAATTTGTAGTCTAAAATAGCTTGAACTTTTTGTTGAAGGGGTTTAGAACCACTTGGAGTAATAAGGTAACCAAGGAATTCAACTTGATTTACGCCAAAGGTTGATTTTGCCAAGTTAATTCTTAGTCCATATTTATCAAGACGTTCAAATAGTGTCTGTAAATCTTTCTCGTGGCTTTCTTCATCGATAGATGCCACTAAAATGTCATCTATGTAAGGAAATACAAAATTTAAGCCTTGTACGACTTCATTGATAAATCTTTGAAAGGTTGAAGGTGCATTTCGTAAGCCAAAACTCATAACATTAAATTCGTATAGACCAAATGGAGTAATTATTGCTGTTTTTTGTTTGTCTTCATCGGCCATAGGAATCTGATAATATGCTTTGATTAAATCGATTTTGGAAAATATTTTCTTGTCTTTTAATATAAATTGAGCATCTTCCATGCGTGGTAGAGGGTATCGATCTGGTATGCTTCGTTCGTTTAATCTGCGATAGTCTCCACAAGGACGCCATGTTCCGTCTTTCTTGTTAACCATATGCAATGGACTTGCCCATTGAGATTTAGATGGTTGTATGATACCGTTGTCTATCATAAATTGAAATTCTTCTTTTGCAGTTTGTAGCTTTTTACCATCAAGTTGTCTAGCTCGTGAATGTACTGGATCACCGGTTGTTTGGATATGGTGTCTTGTATCATGCTTCACTTTGCCAAGAAGAAAGTTTGGTTTAGTGATATCAGGATATGGAGCTAGTAGTTTATGGTATCTGGATGCTTCGTTTTTTGAGTTAATTATCTCATTTACTTCGATAGATGCTACGTCGCCTGTAGTACTAAGCTGAGTAACACCGTCGATAAGCTTTTTGTCATGTAAATTGATTGTAAGATTGAAATGTTGTAGAAAATCAGCGCCAAGTATGCCTCTTGTGACTTTTGCAACGATGAATGGCCATGTAAATTTACGTCTTAGTCCTAGATCTAAAGTAAGTAACTTTATGCCATAAGTTTGAATTTCTGTGTTGTTTGCTGCATATAATTTGTATTGGCTTTCTGATTTTGTACATTTGACAGCAGGGATAATCGATACGTCTGCGCCACTGTCGACTAAAAATGGCAGACCAGTGAATTTGTCTTTGACGAATAGTCGTGATCTGCGGCATGGTAAAATGTTTGGGGCAGTCGAATGAGCCGCTAGTTCGTCTGCCGGCTGGAGTTTTCCGATTTGCCATAATTGCAAGGTTGTTGGCATTTATCAGGCTTACAATTCTTGCCAAATCTGTAGTGGTAATAACAGAATTTGCCTTTTGGGTTAAAACGGCTGCGACTGCGCGAACGACTACGTGATCTTGACTGCGTTCGGTAATTTTGAGAGCGATCAAATGTTAATGCATCTAATTTCTTTTCGAGCGCATCAATTTTAGCATAAAGGTCAGTGCTATTTGATTTGGAAGACGTCAGTTGTGAATCAGCTGCGTAAATAGATGCTGTATTTGGTGAAATTTCGACAATCTTATCAGCCATTAATGCTAATTTATCCAAATTTTCGTCGCTGACTACTAAAATGTTTTTAATTTGGTCAGGCATTTTATCTAGCCATATAGTTTTAAGAGCTTTGTCCGAAATTTCTTTACCTGCTAGACCTTGTAGACGTCGCAAGAACTGGCTTGGTTTGGAGTCGCCTAATTCGATCTGCGTAAGGAGTCTTTTGATTTTCTTATCCTCGCTTTCTTTGAAAATGTCAAGTAAACGTTTTTTAGCTTCAGAGTATTTGGTTGAACTCGCTGATGTTATAATATCGTAAAGGTTTTCTACAATAGAAGGGTCTAATTGTGCAAGAATGTGGTTAAATTTGGTTTCTTCGGTTGTAATTCGATTAATTTTGAATTGAGCTTCTACCTGGTAGAACCAAATGTCGGGCCTTTCCTTGAAAAATGTCGGGATTTTAATTGCACTAGATGCCACTTCTAGGTTTTGGATGGGTTCGTCTGTCTCTTCCATTTTCTATATTGAGCGTAGTTGGTAGGCTCGTCTAGTAATATTTTCTTTATATCTTTGTATGAATTTTGAAATGGAAAAATGTTCGAAATAGCTATTTGTAATTATATTTTGCGGAAATCTTCGAAATTATATTTGGACACAAGGGGTCACCAGTTTTAGGCGTTGAAACCTAAAAGAAATAGAAATTAAACGTGTTCACTGTTGTTTTAAAATAAATAATATTTTCGAAGTTATTCACACAAACATTTACTGACAACTCATTTTACTCTATCTGACATTTGACAATAGAACTTGGAACTTTTCAAAATGTTTTTCTTTTTTTATCGGCACCGTTGAGGCTCTACTCCTACAATATCATCTTTCCATCTCATCTGTGGTCTGCCGATTGGTCTTTTCTGTTCCCAGGGTCTCCAACCAAGAATCGGTTTTTCGAGCTATGTTGCCCATTGCCATTTAAGCTTCGCCACCCGTTTCACAATGTCTGCGAACCTGCTGAGTTTCCGGAGCCATCTCGACAGTCACGTTCACTCCCGAGCTCGTTGGACGTGGGAATCTAGAGCGCCAAACTTCAGATCTTGCACAAATCGTCCAATAAATTCACCATACTGCCATTCGCGAACATTTTCTGATTAATTTAACGTGACAAAATAGACAGACATGTAGATCAAAATTGTCAAATAATTTTGCAACCGTCGTTTCTCGCCATATTCAAAACCCTACCCTAATGACAATGACAGAAAACCCATTCCATTTTCCATTGCCCGTATCATTAGCAACATTTCTTGTCACATCAACCGAGCAATGGATTATTGCAATGGGAATGGGTTTCCTGACACTGTCAGTTACAAAATAAGGTGTGGGACATTCAAATTCAAAATCTTTATTGCATTCCGTAAGTTATGGAATTGATGTTAGTATAACATTACGGACCCTGTTGGGCACACGATTAGGAGAGAGGAAGGCTAATCGTAGCTATTAAGGCCATTAATAGCATAATATTATTACTTGTCATTTATTGTAGTATTTTTTTTTGCATTTCTTTGTCAATCTAGTCAGTGATAAATAATCCTAGAAATATATATACAATAATTATATTTATACCTATTTATTTTGTTTTATTTGAATATTTGTTAATTTAGCTATATTAGTATTGTTTTATTTTATTGTATTTTTCTGTATTATTAATTTGATTAGTTATTATTTTTATATTAATTTATCATTTTTTAATTTATCACTTGTGGGTCGATCGCGACTTCGCTACAATGGATGTTAATAATACCTGTTCTAACTTTTCCAGAGTTGCGACCAATATGTCCACCACCGTCACACTTCATAGATCCTGAATTTTACGCCATGACGTTAGAAAAAGGTAAGTCTAGGAATATAATTAAGCTAGTTGACTCATATCGACATTCAATAAAACAATATCTATTTCATATAGTATTTCACATTGGGATCCCAAATATATCACTTTTTTATTACATAAAAGTAGAAGATGACAATAAAAAATGAAATTAAAATTAAAATATTCCCCCGTTTCTTCCCACACATTAAAAACACTAATCGGCCATGTTCGCGAGATTCGTGACGTCACTCTGCATTTTTGGAGATGCCCGATTTTTTTGATTTATCGATCTTATGTGGATTTTGGTAGATACATTGAACTATTAATAATAATTCAAATTTTAATGACGATTAATAACTATTTAAGACCAAATATTTTTTTGGGTCAAATAGTCTATTCTGCATATTTATCCACTAAAGATGCGAAGTTATTGGCCTCCACTAAGCATCAGCAGGATCCCGATTGAAGCTGCTGCCTGTCGTTCATTTTCCAAGACACCACCAAAATGGTATCTGGGTGTCATGTGGAGTGACCGCGTGGGCTTACGTAATGGCGGGCAATAAGCATGACACCCGGTGGTGTCATTTTGGGTGGTGTCATGAACTCCAACGTTTCATATTCTTCTTCCTACTCAGCACACTGCAGCCCACTCCTGGGCATATTCCGATGCCTCTCCATGAATCCTCCATGTGGCCCGATCCCAAGGTTATCTGGTCCACACCGAGCCAGCAACCCTCTTAATGTCGTCGGCCCATCTGGCCGGTGGTCTGCCCACGCTTCTTCTACCCGTCCGGGGTCTCCACATTAGAACGCACTTACTCCATCGACCATCGTTTCGGTGACAGAGGTCAGGCCCATTTCAGCTTTACCACTCGTTTGCCGATGTTGGTGACCCGGGTCCGCAGGGTGTTGGTCTCATTTCTCACTCTGTCGCGTAGGGATATACCGAGCATCGTGCGTTCCATGCTTCTTTGTGCTACCTTCAACCTGTGCACCATTCCAGAGGTTAGAGTCCACGTTTCGCACGCATACGTCATTGCCGGGAGTACACACTGGTCAACGTTTCATATTAGTCACCCAATATTCTGAAACTGAAGCACCTTTTGACGTCGAACTGTAATTTTCAGATTGCAAGAAATCCTTGATCAGGATACATAGAATGAATTACGTTGATCGTCAGGAATGCAAACAGTATTATAGAAAATCTGGGGTAAGATATTATGTTATCTTTATTACCATCCTTTATTAACCCACATAGAGAGTAAGGGTTTCTACAAGAATTCAGTCATAATTTTTTAATCTGGCTTCAGTTAACTCAGCAATTTGGGTTGGATTATATTTAGTGGTCTAAAACAGACTGACCCGTCTATTCTGGGTTGCGTCCGTCTATCGATCAAGATCACGGATGATGACTGATTTCATAGAGCGCTGGAATGATCAAATAAACAAGAATCGTCATCTTATATTGTTTATCCCCAAGCAAAACCTTCCTTAGGAAAGATAAGATGATGTATTAGAGGAGGTCACTCAATGCTTGACTTGAAACATAACACTTGAGATGAATACAAGTCTTATGGAATCATTCCCGTAGCATCGCGTTCCCATTACCGCAACTCTTGTTCCGTCGACTCTCGCTACTTGTAATACAGTTAGCAAAAGAAGTGAATCTTTCACGAAACGTGAATTATGAATTAAAATATGGTAAATGTTGTTTTCCAGCTGGATATGGATAGTATGTGGCCTACTCACACAGTGTGTGCTAAGGGGAAATATGACGACAACAGGAAGTGTATTTGGCGCAGTGGAACTCTGTTGGTTACTCGCCAGGGCGACCGGTGGCATTTGGTAAGTCCCTTACTTACTGCGTTGGCTCAACCACCAGTTTTGGCTTCCGAAAATGAGAACGCATCAATCGTGCGAATGAAGTAGTACGTAGGAATCTCAACTCCTAGTGATCATGTCGGCTCGATTTCACCTGTAACTTCGATTAAATTATAAGTCTATGACCGAGTTTCCACTTGCAAGAAATGACCGACTGTCCGACAGCAGCTGGCAAGTGTAAGCTCCGTAGCAAGTGCTGTCGCGACCGCTTGGTTAGCACTCCCTGCGAGTGGTCCACTCAGAAGTGCTAAACACCTAACCACCACTTAACCAGTGGTCAAGCACTACCTTCTCGCAAATTGCCCTTAACTTAACCAGTTGATCTGTTCAAGCCGCTATAAAATAAGCTCAGTTGGTAAGAGCGGGTCACGGAATGACAAGGTCGCAGGTTAAAGTCCTGCCCACGGCAAGAATTTTTTCATAATGTTCTAATTTGTTCACCGACCATCGATGATGCGTAATACAAATTCTGAACTATAGAAGACACGAAGAGGAAATCTGCTGATTCATCATTATTCCGAATTCTCGAAGATCAAAAGATACGGCGATATATTTTAGAGCATCCTCACCATAATGCTGATTCTTCTTTCAGCTAGGTTTCGGAATCTACGGACCAGGCTGCGCAGCTCCAGCTAGGTTTTTCGACTACGGCCAATACCACAAGTGGGTGAAGACCAACATCGCCAGGATCGGTCTACCGGCTGTCACCAGGGTAGCGGGGAACTACCTCGTACTGAGACGAAGTGAGTTGCAAATTGAATCCACTATCTGCAATTTGAGTCTGTGCAATATCAGCGTAACTGGCAAACTCGGCAAGAATTTAGGGGGAATAAGACATTCCCCCTAAATTCTTGCCGAGTTTGATTTCTGGTAAGAAGCTTCAAAGAAACTTCAAGTCAAGGTGTAACTTGATGACCTGTACATGACAAGAAACTGATTAGGGTTCCAAAAAAGAAGAATTGGATTTATCAATCCTAAACGCCACCTTTGCCGTCCCTGCAATATCATATTAGGATCTCTGAAGCAAAAGCTTATTATTCAACTCCAACCCAAGCCATTGGCAAACCTTGACGACTATTTGGCAGGAGACACCCTTGGCTAAAGAACTTGCGTCATTGGTTCTACTGCAGCACCGGCTCCTTGTTCCGGGCAGCCGGCCACAGCACCCTGGCTTTGACAAGATGTGGTCATATCTTTGCTGAGGAGAGGAACGTGAAGAATATTTAGAATAAAGCTTGGAAAGACTTCATATCCAATGAACTAATGTCGAGTTACGTGGTGACATTTTCTATTGCAGCTCTATCTAATTTGCAACGGTTCGGACCATGTGACTTGGAAGAGACGAAAACTGAGTTATACAGCGACCAGACCAATGTGTCTACCTCTGATGATGATTCATTCTCTTATAGAAGGCTGCGGTTCAATGTAAGATATTATATTTAGAACTAGGTGTTGCATGGTGCGCGGGCCGCGCGCGGCCCGCGAGACGGCCTTGTTTTCGTGTTGTAGGCGCCGCAACTAAAGAAACATTATCCGGATTGTTCGCTGTGCAAATGATTCGCGCAAGCCCATCCACTAATTATATCTAGCACCGCCCGAAAGTTACAAGTTCAAAACTTTCATAGAGTCAATTATTTCGAAAAGAGTTCATGTAAAATTGGTTATGGTTGTGTTTTATAAAGCAAGCAACGGTCGAAATGACCGTAAGCCAGAAACTTATTCAAAGTTTTCATAAGCCAAACGTTGCTAGCTGTACACAATTTCCATACCTTTATTCATAACTCGAAAAGCATGGGCATCTTTCAGCCTTTGGTGGCGTGGGGACGCTTCGGGCTTCGCCCTACGCGGAGCTCGGCCTACGGCCTCGCAAAAGTTACTTGGAAGGTGGGGAGTTGTTTCTGCTTGGTAAGGGACGCCTCGGGCTTCGCCCTACGCGGAGCTCGGCCTACGGCCTCGCAAAAGTTACTTGGAGGGTGGGGAGTTGTTTCTGTTCGGCCTCGCAAAATTTACTTGGAAGGTGGGCAGTTGTTTCAGCTCGGTAAGGGGACGCTTCGGGCTTCGCCCTACGCGGAGCTCGGCCTTCTGCCTCGCAAAATTTACTTGGAAGGTGGGGAGTTGTTTCTGCTCAGTAAGGGGACGCTTCGGGCTTCGCCCTACGCGGAGCTCGGCCTTCGGCCTCGCCGGGGGGCAAAAGTTACTTGGAAGGTGGGGAGTTGTTTCTGTTCGGCAAGGGGACGCTTCGGGCTTCGCACTACGCGGAGATCGCCCTTCGGCCTCGCCGGGGGGCAAAAGTTACTTGGAGGGTGGGGAGTTGTTTCTGTTCGGCAAGGGGACGCTTCGGGCTTCGCCCTACGCGGAGCTCGGCCTGCGGCCTCGCAAAAGTTACTTGAAAGGTGGGGAGTTGTTTCTGTTTGGCAAGGGGACGCTTCGGGCTTCGCCCTACGCGGAGATCGCCCTTCGGCCTCGCCGGGGGGCAAAAGTTACTTGGAGGGTGGGGAGTTGTTTCTGTTTGGCAAGGGGACGCTTCGGGCTTCGCCCTACGCGGAGCTCGGCCTTCGGCCTCGCAAAATTTACTTGGAAGGTGGGGAGTTGTTTCTGCTCAGTAAGGGGACGCTTCGGGCTTCGCCCTACGTATAGCTCGGCCTTCGGCCTCGCAAAATTTACTTGGAAGGTGGGGAGTTGTTTCTGCTCGGTGAGGGGACGCTTCGGGCTTCGCCCTACGCGGAGCTCGGCCTACGGCCTCGCAAAAGTTACTTGGGAGGGTGGGGAGTTGTTTCTGTTCGGCAAGGGGACGCTTCGGGCTTCGCCCTACGCGGAGCTCGGCCTGCGGCCTCGCAAAAGTTACTTGAAAGGTGGGGAGTTGTTTCTGTTTGGCAAGGGAACGCTTCGGGCTTCGCCCTACGCGGAGCTCGGCCTTCGGCCTCGCAAAATTTACTTGGAAGGTGGGGAGTTGTTTCTGCTCGGTAAGGGGACGCTTCGGGCTTCGCCCTACGCGGAGCTCGGCCTACGGCCTCGCAAAAGTTACTTGGAGGGTCCCCGTTGTTTCTGTTCGGCAAGGGGACGCTTCGGGCTTCGCCCTACGACCGAACCGCCGTACCCACCGCGTCCCCACCTTCCAAGTAAATTTTTCCGAGGCCGAAGGCCGAGCTCCGCGTAGGGCGAAGCGCGAAGCGTCCCCTTGCCGAACAGAACTCCCCATCGTTCAAGTAATTTTTGCAAGGCCGCAGGCCGAGCTCCGCCTAGGGCGAAGCCCGAAGCGTCCCCTTACCGAGCAGAAACCACTCCCCACCTTCCAAGTAACTTTTGCGAGGCCGCAGGCCGAGCTCCGCCTAGGGCGAAGCCCGAAGCGTCCCCTTACCGAGCAGAAACCACTCCCCACCTTCCAAGTAACTTTTGCGAGGCCGCAGGCCGAGCTCCGCGTAGGGCGAAGCCCGAAGCGTCCCCTTACCGAGCAGAAACCACTCCCCACCTTCCAAGTAACTTTTGCGAGGCCGTAGGCCGAGCTCCGCGTAGGGCGAAGCTCGAAGCGTCCCCTTACCGAGCAGAAACCACTCCCCACCTTCCAAGTAAATTTTGCGAGGCCGAAGGCCGAGCTCCGCGTAGGGCGAAGCCCGAAGCGTTACCTTACCGAGCAGACAACTCCTCACCTTCCAAGTAAATTTTGCGAGGCCGAAGGCCGAGCTCTGCGTAGGGCGAAGCCCGAAGCGTCCCCTTACCGAGCAAATACAACTCCCCACCTACCAAGTAAATTTTGCGAGGCCGAAGGCCGAGCTCCGCGCAGGGCGAAGCCCGAAGCGTCCCCTTGCTGAACAGAAACAACTCCCCATCTTTCAAGTAATTTTTGCGAGGCCGCAGGCCGAGCTCCGCGTAGGGCGAAGCCCGAAGCGTCCCCTTACCGAGCAGAAACCACTCTATTCCTTCCAAGTAACTTTTGCCCCCCGGCGAGGCCGAAGGCCGAGCTCCGCGTAGGGCGAAGCCCGAAGCGTCCCCTTGCCGAACAGAAACAACTCTCCACCCTCCAAGTAACTTTTGCGAGGCCGTAGGCCGAGCTCCGCGTAGGGCAAAGCCCGAAGCGTCTCCTTACCGAGCGGAAACAACTCCCCACCTTCCAAGTAATTTTTGCGAGGCCGTAGGCCGAGCTCCGCGTAGGGCGAAGCCCGAAGCGTCCCATTACCGAGCAGAAACAACTCCCCACCTTACAAGTAACTTTTGCGAGGCCGAAGGCCGAACCGGACCGCGAGGCCGTAGGCCGAGCTCCGCGTAGGGCGAAGCCCGAAGCGTCCCCTTACCGACCAGAAACCACTCTCTTCTTTCCAAGTAACTATTGCGAGGCCATAGGCCGAGCTCCGCGTAGGGCGAAGCCCGAAGCGTCCCCACGCCACCAAAGATGAAGTGAAAGACGCCCATGCTTTTCGAGTTATGAACAAAGGTATGGAAATTGTGTACAACAAGCAACGTTTGGCTTATGAAAACTTTGAATGAGTTTCTGGCATACGGTCATTTCGAGCGTTGCTTGCTTTATAAAACACAACCATAACCAATTTTACATGAACTCTTTTCGAAATAAATGACTATCAAAGTTTTGAACTTGCAACTTTCGGGCGGTGCTTGATATAATTAGTGGATGGGCTTGCGCGAATTATTTGCACAGCCAACAATCCGGAAAATGTTTCTTTAGTAGCCTACAACACGAAAACAAAGCCGTCTACCGCACGCTAGTAATCATTTCGTTTCGTATAGGAAAATGTATGAGGAAACTGTAACTTTTTGGAGAAGTCAATATTCTGGCCGCCATTTTGTATTTTAAAATATGTTAAACTTTATAATTAATGTACAGGATAGCATCTAACATGTGGCATTTAAACCGTTACGATAGCCCAAAATTTCTTTAACAAAGTTAGCGCCCAAACATGACTCTGACCAAAACTTTCATGCCCCATAACTTCCAGTGTTGCCAGGCGATTGAGATGAAAATGGTCAAATGTCATTTGGGTGAGGTGCTTTCATCGAACTGCATACCCAAATTTGGTTAAAAAGCGCTATTTCCATTTTCCCCATTTTTGGGCTCTGGAGGGTAAATTACCCTAAAAGTTGGGAAACTTTTTTTTTATTGCAACACCATTCATCGAGACCTACAATTGTCCCATACAAGACATTCCACTAAAATGTTGCCATTCACCCGAAAAATGAGATTGAAAATCTTGCCAAATTCTAATGAAAATATTATGGTTGACAGCTCGTCCGCCATTTTGTTTTTCCAAAAATTGACAATTTTCTGGTATACTACATCATATGTGCTACGAAGTGGAATTGGTTGGATATTCCTCATGCGCTCGTGCTAGGCCAGCTAATTCGTCAAAGTTTGGTCTGAAATGTCCAAATTTTCAATCGGATATATTTCCGCCGCCATTTTGTTTTCCTTTTGTTTTTCAATTTTATCACAAATTAGGCGGATCATGTGACACGTGTTCCAAATTTGAACGAAATCGGTTGGAAATTGGCGGAGATGGCATCACTTGACCCGCCGCCATCTTGTTTTTTTCACTTCCCTATAGTTTTCCTCTGGTCACATCCCTAAACTATACAACTCCCCCCTACATCACTTTCACCTAGCGCGACATTTCTTTAACAAAGTTAGCTCCCAAACATTACTCTTACCAAAACTTTCATGTCCCATAACTTCCAGTGTTGCCAGGCGATTGAGATGAAAATGGTCAAATATCATTTGGGTGAGGTGCCTTCATCGAACTGCATGCCCAAATTTTTTTGAAAAGCGCTATTTCCATTTTCCCCATTTTTGGGCTCTGGAGGGTAAATTACCCTAAAAGTTGGGAAACTTTTTTTTTATTGCAACACTATTCATCGAGACCTACAATTGTCCCATACAAGACATTCCACTAAAATGTTTCCATTCACCCTAAAAATGAGATTGAAAATCTTGCCAAATTGTAATGAAAATATTATGGTTGACAGTTCGTCCGCCATTTTGTTTTTCCAAAAATTGACAATTTTCTGGTATACTGCATCATATGTGCTACGAAGTGGAATTGGTTGGATATTCCTCATGCGCTCGTGCTAGGCCAGCTAATTCGTCAAAGTTTGGTCTGACATGTCCAAATTTTCAATCGGCTATATTTCCGCCGCCATTTTGTTTTTCTTTTGTTTTTCAATTTCATCACAAAGTAGGCGGACCATGTGACACGCGTTCCAAATTTGATCGAAATCGGTTGGAAAATGGCGGAGATGGCATCACGTGACCCGCCGCCATCTTGTTTTTTTCACTTCCCTATAGTTTTCCTCTGGTCCAATCACTAAACTATACAACTCCCCCCTACATCACTTTCACCTCCGGGAACTCCTTCAGACTAAACGAGCGCGTCAATCAGTGAGTCAGTGAGTCAGTGAGTCAGTCAGTCAGTCAGTCAGTGGTAGTCGAGCTATATATATTATTAATATATGACATTCCTGTGTGATATTAAGACAAGCTTTCCTGAGAGCGTAGAACCGATAACTGTCTAATATTACGGTTCTCAAAGCGATGAAATTATACCATGTCATGGCGCGTCGAACAGAGACGCCGATATACCAACGCAATAGCACTGTCCCTGTCACGCTCGTTATGACATTTGAACGTTTTGAGTATTGTAATAGCCCCACTGGTGGGGTAGGGATTCTCAAATGGAGACTACGAAAGGGTAAATGTAGTTTAGGACGCTTTCCGACCAAATAGGAGGTTGAGTGAGCTATGCAAGGACATGGCTCGAAGGGACTGGATGCAAAAAGATAAGAATCGGGTTGAGAAGCACGCCTTGGGAGACGCCTTATCCCGCAGTGGACTGATACGTACTGATGATGATACACGTTCATGGACAGTGGCGGCATATGCCGTACTTTGAGTATTCGGAAAATGACAGTACGGCGTATGACGTAGTATTTTGATGCATTTAAAAAGACACAACGGCATCTCCCGCGGCGTTCGTAGGCGGTTTTCTTTGTGGAGCGGTCCCACTGTCATTCTGTGTAGAAAATAGGTATGTGTACTGTCAAAATAAAGGTTGTAGGTACATTTTTGTCGGTCTTGACACGCACATACTTAGAATCCCCCACGGTTATGACAGTAGTAGAGAATTTTCACTGTCATTTCGTAATTTCTACTGTCCATGAACGTGTTAAGAAGTATTTTACCGATCCCTAGAATTAGAATTGGATGACGGTGTGTTATTGTATGTCAGGATATGTTTGCTATTGTTTGCCAAGATATGTTTGATATTGGATGCAAGGATCGCTATGTGTGCTATGGTATGGTAGGATTGCAGCAGATGGAAGTCCATCGTATCTGCCTACCCCTGCGGGAAATAAAGGCGTGAGCTTATGTATGTATGTTACCGATCCCTACAGTTCTATGATCTGGATTCCTAAAAGTTTCCTTCTTCTCTTCAGGTAACTCTTTACGCCAACGTGGAATACTCCTGCGTGACCTTCCGTGTACTCCAAGACCGTGGCATCCATAGCACTCCTCCAATCCTGCGCCTGCGCCGCTGGTGCGCCGGACCCCGTACCATCTGCCATGACATCCAATTCCTCGAAATACATTTCTATGTGGAACTTTATTTTGTCAGAAAAGTTGTATTCAAAATGAGAGCTTATGGTAAAGAAGCTAAGACTATAGATGCCATGAAGGCTATGAATTATGCGAATCGGTTACATATATATCCTAAGATAGGGAACATTTCTGATGTATTGAAAATGCTGCCTAATCATGAATATAAGTGGTTTTCATAATTCATAATTCATTTATTGCATATCACACACATATTAGGTACATAACACAGTTACATTTCACTATACATGTGGAGAGCTCGGTGGCTCAGTGGTTGGGTCAATGGACTTGCAATACGGAGGTCCCAGGTTCGATTCCCAGCTAGGGCAGCCATGTACCAATGAGCTATCCTCGGTTTTTTCGACGGAAAAACTTACGTACATTTACCGAGTGCTCTCAAAACGGTGAAGGAAAAACATCGTGATGAAACCTGCATGTCGTAGAAGAAGAAAAAAAATCTAAGGCATGTGAAATCCGCCAACCCGCACTGGGCCCGCGTGGTGGATTATGGCCCGAGCTCCCTCGATGTAAGGGAAGGTCTGTGCCCGAGCAGTGGGGCAATATAAATAGACTGATGATGATGATGATACATGTGGACCCCGTCGGGCAGCAATATGGGAAGGCAGCTCGACATCCTTGAAGCTTGGTTTTAGATTAAAAATTTACGAGATTACAAATAAATAAAAGTGTGTTGTGGACAAGCAGATCAGTGGTAACACTTGCAGTGCGATTTTAACTCTTACGACGTAGATAATAAGAACGGTCCAAAATCAAAATGTGACACTTGATCTACTGTTAGCTCTACATAGATGTATTAGCACTGATGCTTTTAGTAAATGCTCTAAAGGTGCCGTGGAAATATTTTGCCAACTTATGAAGTGGGAGTCGGACTCGCGCACCAAGGCTTCCGTGCAACGCAACAACCCCTTAACTTAATATATATAAAAAAATATTTTTGGGGACACGTAATTTCAAATTTACAGTTTTCGGATTTTTTCCTTTACTTGTGCTGTAAGACCTAGCTTCTTGCCAAATGACATTGCCACATTTCAATGGAGCTTTGCCCCAACTACAAACTACGTGACTATTTAAGCTGTACCATCA
Source organism: Tachystola acroxantha (assembly GCA_963506565.1). NCBI lineage: Eukaryota > Metazoa > Arthropoda > Insecta > Lepidoptera > Oecophoridae > Tachystola > Tachystola acroxantha. The sequence goes on along the minus strand of OY735894.1, from coordinate 7,721,786 downwards.
TATCATTTTGTTGGGGACTTATTACAGGTTTCATATTGCATAATCATAATTAGTACCATTTTCTACTACTCTCGCAACTCCTATAGAAGAATAACAAAAACAATGAATAATTTGCTTCGATTTCTTGCTATTTTCTGAATTCTTAATTAGGCTGTTTTTTCGATTCGCTAGATGTACAAGACTTGGTTTTAAACCAATAATTTTAATAAAAAACGGAGATATTTTTACATTTATTCGTTATCTTGTACATGTTGCGGTTGATGATGGGGCAGAATCTGGCATTGTCATTTCATGTTTCTAGGTCAACGGAAAGTACCCTATACCGTTTTTTTTTTCATTTTCATACAAATGTGCGAGAAAATGCGACATAAACGGCCATGTCTTTTGATTGCGTTGACGTAGAAGTTTGATTTTTTCACGGCGGCATGAGGTTGCAGACCTGAGTATTTGGTAATAATTTCAACTTGATACGTCCACGCGTTTCTGAGATATTGGTCTTGACAGACAGACAGACGGGCAGACAGACAGACGGACAACAAAGTGATCCTACAAGGGTTCTTTTCTTCCATTTGAAGCACGGAACCCTAAAAACAGTCGCAATTCGTCTCGAGTTTATTTTTGCTGACAAGATTTACCTCTAATCAGTGCAATAAAGAATTTTATATACACTTTGCCGTTTCTTTTTTCCGCAAATTGGCTAAAGAAAAGCTTTTGAAAATAGTTTTATTCGCTCACACAAAATAAAACGAAATAAAATTCGCCAAAAAATCAACAATCTGCTTTCAAAAGCTGCGCCTACAAGCCAACTACAAAGGCTGGTAACTCGAGGGTTACTCCCATCTGTACCTTTGAGATATATTAAATAATAAAAAATAAAATAAAATATTTTTATTTCAGACTTTTTTTACATCCATATTTTGTTAGTAAATTTTGTTAGTAAATATTTTACAATGAATTCTCATAAAAATTTCTGCGATTTCATTACTGTTAAAAAATACGCAACATAATCCATAGAGATGGAGAGCCTAAAGTATATTTTGTGTTGTGGGGACAGGTTTCTACCCTTGTTGTACGGACAACAGCAGATTTAACAATTGCAGTACGATTTTAAATCTTACGACGCAGATAATAAGAACGGTCCAAAGTGTTACACTTGATCTGCTGTTAACTGTACATGGATGGATGACCGCTAGTATCATTTTTTCATCCTAGCCCCTCCGTGCCTCGTGGTTGCTGTCGCTCGGCAGCAGTCGTCACAGGCAGGCCATACATGTCGGAAACCGGCTTCAACAACAAATTGACTGATATATTTTTTTCCTAGTCAACCTTAAATTCAGCAGACTATGGATTTTTATATAAGTATTTCTTTACAGAAATTGAAATTGCTACGAAAGTTATTTAGTTGCCGAACATTTAACTTTTTTATTATTCAATTTCCATAGTTATGTTACATTAAGGTCTAATTGAACACTATTCATATAAGTGTATTTATATTAGCCTAACTTAATATGAGCCAGGTAAACGTTAGTGCTATGACCGCTATGACGTTGGCGTTCAGTACAGTTGCAGCCCAAAAAAAAACATGTATTATTGGCTCCCGCCAGTCCCACATACTCACCGCGCGCCCCTCCTCATTGGCGCGGTGAGATGCGAAAAGCATTTCCCCAAATAAATAAAAAAAGGTCGGTAGACTTACTTACATTAACATATCACGGACACAGAGACGAGAACGATCGCGATAGGCGATTTTTTTTTAAATTATACTATAATAACATGTTTTACACCGCGAAACATTCAATAAAATTAATTCTCCTATATTATTTAGTCGAAACGGGAGCAAACTCTCCTCACGGGAGCATCCGTCGTAACAATCAGTCTTTTGAATAAGTAGGCAACTTTTACTTTGCACTCCACAACACTACTCTACCCAAACCCCACACCTACTACAACGCAATAAGGTTCTATATAGATTGTTTTCAGTTTTCAAAAGGAAAAAGGTATGGTTTCGTCACCACACCGCCCGAAGGCGCGAATCAAGGCTCCGTTTGACGCCAAAACAAAGGTTTTTCGCTTTCCCTCCATCTGGTGGGGGGTTCCAAGGACTTTTTGTGCACGAAAAGCTATGTCCTTTTTGTGGGAATTAGAAAAAAGAGGCTTTGATTTTTTTTGGTTGACATGGCTTTGGGGAGGTTTTTAAGACTGTGTAGGAAAATATTACTGTTTCTAGTAGAGTCTACAACGAAAATAAACTTTAATAGTACGGTCTATCAAGACTGTACAGGAGAGTTTTTAAGGTTGAGATTATCTCAAAAACTACTTGACCTATTGCAAGAATTATTTCAATGTTAGATAGATAAAAGTTAAAACTATGTAACTGTAAAGAACTGTGTGAAACTGTGTGTTTGCCTGCTGTCAGATAATAACATAATCATATCGTATCATAAATTATTTATTTGCATGAATACGGGTAGACAATAGAGGTGTTAAAGTTTTACAGTGGTTCCATACAATATTCTGCCATTTCGTGCAAATGATTGTTGCTTAATTCAGTCATATGACATTTTAAAGTTAATGAATTCCATTGTTAATTATAAGTAATGTCACAAATAAATTAAAAAATTAAATTTATATGTCATTTTATGCGAGGTTGTCGTTAAAATATTGGGATAAATTATAACATAATTATAGCTATGAATAATTAAATAAATTTGAATAACTGTGATTTTTTTTTGGAAAAAATTGCATTTGTACACCGTAAGGCAAACATGAAGAACCTTATTTTATATAACATGAACATCAGTATCAATTTTTACTCATGTATTGCAAATAAATCTTTATCTTTAAGAATTATTAAATTCGGTCTCGATTTAAGGGTTTATGAATAAGGGCGGACGCACAAGTGCCACGACGCGGCGTACGGCGGCGCACGTCAGCGTCGTGTACCGCGCCTGTGGACCGCGCCGTCCGCCGGCACGACGCTGTCCGCCTGTGACTGGCGCCGTCCGACATTGTGCACCGATAGACGGTGCCGGCAGACGCCGTGGCGTTGTACGCTATAGTATGACCGTCTAAATCAGTCTTCGCCTGCGTGGTACAGGGACGCGGGGGTAGGACGACAACGGGGACCGAGAGAGGTGCGGGCGTCAGGCGCATTTCTGTTACAATACATTTCTGTTCGCGCGCCCGCCCCCGCACCTCTCTCGGTCCCCGTTGTCGTCCTACCCCCGCATCCCTGTACCGCGCAAGCGAAGACTGATTTAGACGGTCATACTATAGCCCTAACAGCATCTGTAACAAAACTTTAAGGTAACCCTGTGCGACCGCAACACTAACATATGGCTAAGACAACAAAGCAAAGTCAGTGATGTTATAAAAGGAGTAGCAAGGCTTAAATGGGAATGTGCTGGTCACGTGGCACGCAAGCAAGACTCCTGGTGTAAGGCAGTGGTTGAGTGTAGGCCGTGGGGAGAACAACGCACTACAGGGAGGCCGCAGAAGAGATGGCGAGATGACATCCGGAGAGCAGCCGGTTCGAAGTGGATCCAAGTGGCCCAAAATAGACGAGAGTGGAGAAATTTAAAGGAAGCCTACACCAGACTGGTAGAGAATAGCTAAGAAAAAGAAGAATAACAGCATAAGTGTCTCGTCATCATCTAAATAAATAGGTCTTGAAGGTTTAACTGAAGTGTGGTAAACTAGGTACTTATATATCTCTAACAGCAATGTTTAACTTAAGTTCTATGTTGTCTGTGCTTACGAAGCGTAACTAAGTTCCAGGTCGATCATATCTAGGTCAAGACGGCGATTGATTCAGACGACGGATGTTTACTTTATCAACCTCAATATCTACTAAGTGCTCCTCCACTTAGTAGATATTGAGTTGTACTGGTTTACCTAACTAATATTATAAGATTGGTCATCATCATCATCAGCCTGTATCAGTCCACTGCTGGACGTAGGCCTCTCCCAAAGCGCGCCGCTCAACCCTACTCTCGGCCCTCTGCATCCAGTCCCTGCCAGACATCTTGCGAAGGGCATCCCTCCATCAGGTCGGGGGGCGTCCTACGTTTACCCGTTCGTGGCCTCCATTCGAGAACTCGTCTACCCCATCGGTTATCGGTTCTACGAGTTCTACGACAGATATTACAGGATAGATGACTATTTAAACGATGAACATGCATGGTGTGTGCCGCCGGTTCCGCATGAGGGATAAACTTACTAACAATAGTAATAGTTACGTACTGTATAGTTATTAAGTAATCATTGTATTATCATTGTTTTAAAAGATGTGTTGCTGAGAGTTTTTTGCCACTTTTTCTCCTCAGCGTTGGCACCTTTTCCTTGCAAAGTGGTGTAAATGTAAATTCAAAAAATATATTGACGTGCAAAAATGTACTCAACGTGCTTACTTGCAATAAAGTAATTTGACTTTTCACTTTGACATGACACTGCCACTTCAGTTTACTGATTCTATGAGCAATGTCAACCACTTTAGTCTTACTTACTACTACGTAATTATATAATCAACACCACAATTTGAGCGAAACACCGGAACTCTAGCACAATACCTAGCATCGTGTTAGCGTTCCATAGTGTTATAGAACAAAAGCCTAGAACCGTGAACAATACCTGAGGTAACCCTACATAGGTACCTATACCTAGCATTGTAGAAATCTAGATCTGTTTAAAGCCTATTGTTTAAGTTTCTGGAATTTATTGCCGGTAGAGCCACTTGCGATAAATCAATAGTCGCGTATACAGAAAGTATAATTAATATTATAGGTAACATACATAGGTTGTTAGCATGTAAGTGTCAGCAAGACTCTGGCGGAGCCTGAAAAACAGCTCCCGTGCTGAGGCCTCGACCCATTCGCCTATTATATCTATTTTTAGTATTACGATATATTTTTGTATAATTATGTTTAATGGTGAATAAAGTTCTTTTTATTTTATTTATTTTTTATTTAAAGAAGTATTGGCGGTCTTATCGCTCAAAGCGATTAGTACCAGAGAACTAACTGTAGAGGATGATGTAAGATTTTCAAACAAACACGATATAACGGTAATAAATCTACTCTTATCATCATCATCAGTCTATATGTATATATGTTCCCCCACTGCTCGGGCCACCTTCCCTTACATCGAGGGAGCTTGGGCCATGATCCACCACGCGGGCCCACTGCGGGTTGGTGGATTTCACATGCCTTAGATTTTTTTTCTTCCACGGCGTGCAGGTTTCAGTCCGCTGTTGCTGTTGGCTACGGAATGGTACCTTAAACCACTTTCTCATCAGTAACATTTGCAGTTTAACAAAGTTACAATGTTATGTTGGACATGAATTTGAGTAATTGCACAATTACTGGATAGATGTCGCTACCGTCCCTCAGACGAGAATATGGAGACAAAATTCACGATCTGGGAACGATATCACGGTGGCTCTGTTGGAATAGAGCGTTCCGAATGGCGAGGTCCCGGGTTCGAATCCCGGTCGTGATGAAAAATTTTCTCCTTTATCATTTAAAGTTACAAAGTTAAATTGACGTGTGATTGATTTTCTGTTACCTGCTTAGTTTAAGTTGGTATTAAACTCCATCGGCATCTTTTAATTTATATTGACGTGGATTGATTTAGATTGACGAGAGGATTATACAGGCTTTGAAAACTAGGTCTGTCTAAAATCTTACTTCAGGATTTAAATTAAAATTGGGTCTTGGCCGTTTGTCAAAACTTAGCAAAATAAATGAATTTGAATTTCCGTACCTAAAGCTTATGTTTTAAATGTAACGGCTAGGATGATCAAACCTGGGACTTCCATATCAATAGTTAAATGTCCTAACTATTGTAAGTGAAACCTGCAATTATGACAATTGCAAATTAAAATTCATATAGTATGTACTAGGTTTAAGACCAGTGTTACTGTGCTGCTCTTTGCTCTCACATCACCCAGCCATGTGATTTGAAATATAATTAATTAATATACTTTGTCCCCTTTGGCGTCGAGACACTTGGTCCGTGGGGCCCGAGGGCACACGCGCTCCACAAGGAGCTCAGCAAGCGCCTGAGGGAGGCGACGGGTGACCCTCGTGCTGGCGGCGCGCGAGCGCAGAGGCTGAGCCTGGCCATACAGCGCGGGAATGCCGCCAGCGTGATGGGCACCCTCCCAAGAGGGCCAAGCTTTTTAGAATGTTTTTAGTTAGGTAGTTTTTTAGTTTAGTTTTTAATGTATTTTTAAGTAGTTTAGCTTTATTAATTAATATGTAAAAATATATAGTTATGTAAGAAATGTGACGTAACCAAGTGTTCCATAGTGTACCTACCTAAGGCCGAATAAATGAGTATTATAATCACTCCTAAAATCTAGCACACACATCCTCCAATTTTGGCGAACTTTTCATACATTATACTGAACATTCTCCCTTTGGCTCGCTGTACTCTTCTTGTACCACCCTGTATACGCCGTCGAGTCTAAAATTAGATTGTCAAAATCCAGTGCCTCTAAATTCAACTAGGCGGCTAGGCGTGCCGCAAAATTTGCTTATCAACTAAAATCCCCACAGCCTACCGAAAATGCAATAGCAATCATTTGCAATTAGACCCGGCTAATACCAATTTACGGACTCGGGAAGCCGTGATTCGTACAATGTTAGCCATAACCGTGAGTTAAAAGTTATTTCACGATTTAAATCACGCTCCCTTTCTAGCTTATCTAAACACGGTTTAGGAAATGAGTAAGTTTGTGAGTTTAACAGCATTAGGTAATTCACCAATGTCGTAGAACCCACACCGGCGGGGTTAACGAGTTAAGATAAGATAAATATACTTTATTGCACAAAAAGGATACATACATAGTTATCATACTCCGTCTTCTTACGAAGGTTGGCGATCATTACGTCACTCTGCACTCTCGACAACGCCGCACGGAACAGAGACCTGGTACTCTTGCTGTACCATTGGCGTAAGTTCCTGAGCCATGATATTCTCCTTCTACCTGGCCTTCTTCTGCCCTGGATCTTTCCCTGAAGAATCAGTTGTAGAAGATCGTACTTTTTATTCCTCATTATGTGACCTAGATACTGGAGTTTGCGTTTTTTAATGGTCTTAAGAATCTCCACCTCTTTGCCCATTCTCTGGAGCACTGTCTCATTTCGAACTCGCGTTATCATACTTGGCTAACATAGTTTTATGCAACAGGCGGTCTTATCGCTGAGAGCGATCTCTTCCAGACAACCTTCAGGTAGAGAACTTATTATTTTGGAAGAGGCCGCTTACAATGCAACACGTAGATAGGAAGAAATATACGAATTCTTGAATGGAGGCCACGATCAGGTAAACGTAGTGGGGGACGCCCCCGACCAGATGGAGGGATGACCTACGCAAGATGGCTGGCAGAGACTGGATGCAGAGGGCCGAGAGTAGGGTTGAGTGGCGCGCTTTGGGAGAGGCCTACCTACATCCAGCAGAGGGCTGATACGGGCTGATGTGAAACTAATTATCATAGACAACAAATATATCACGCCAGCCAATCAGCAGACGCCGTTGCCAACCGTTGCAATCCTAAACCCAGCTATCCTGTCGTCATGTCCTCCTCCTTAATAATTGCCTCAGTGCTCAGGATCGTGACCCTCAACAGCAGGTGCCGTCTTGGCATGGATGAACTGACGCCAGGAGACACGATCTTGTGTTCTTCAAAGGGCACGCCGAGGATTCTGCTAACCGCATCAGTCCAACGGGCTGTCTGGTCTAGACCCCTCAACTTAGTCGAGCAGTATAATTCTCTCCAAGTTGGAAGGATGCAGTCTTAACCTGTCGTCATGTAGATGCTTACACTGCTATCAACTTGAGCTGAGAATTGCATTTGTGTGAGTGTTGCCTCAGGCCGCTTGCTATAAACTAGTACAAACTGGTTTAGACCATGCGCGGGACGCGCCGCGCCACAAGCCGATTGCCAATCTACACTATCGGTGTGCACTCACACAAATGCAAATCTCAGCTTAAGTTGATAGCACTGTACATATTATTTATGCTACGTCGCGTAGGATAGGTACGCAATCTAGAATCGCTACAAATATCAACACTTTTCTCTGTGACCGTACCTAAAGGCGGACTCTTCAGTCCCACAACCAATAAAGGTAAGAGGTAACTTTCAAGCGCCATTTAAAAAGAGCAATTTAAAAAGTTCCGTTGCATCTTTTTAGGATACCTTTTTCTCGGAACCGTTCCGAACTTGCAAGGTAAAGTTGAGGACAACTTAAATTCATATTTGCATAATTTTGCCGTCGGACCGAAGTTACGATCGCGGTCAGCGCTTGAGTTTACGTCTTAAAAAGAGGTTGAAAGTTTCAGGAATGGAGACCTTACTCAGGCGCGGATCCATTGCAGCCCTCAAAAAAGGTGTGGTCACAGCCACCCGAAGATCGGCCTCGGAGTCGGAGTATGAACTCCCTCATGTATCACGATAGATATACTTATTAGTGCATTCCAGTTCCACAAAGGAGATCCGTCCGTCCGACCAAGATTTTGCATTGGATATAAATACCCAGGGGCAGGGAAAATGTTGACGTCCCTACTAAGTATCTTATCTAGTACTTTTATCGAAAAAAAATAAGAAAACGATTTTTTTGCCATTTGTTTGCAATACAATATTTTTACAACTAAAAATTACGCGGCGCGTTCGTTCTTTCTATAAGCACCTAGCTTATAAAAAATCTGATTCCCCACCTAGCTTACCTAGGTACGCCCATGTACCTACATATCATTGATGATTGAGATGGATAGAACGATTTTATTCAAGTAAACAAATGTTAGTATAAAAAAAATGTTAGTGTAGTAAATCGCGTCTAAAGTAAGCGAGTCGTCTCGCTTAATAACGGTTAAATTAGCATGCCACACGTGTTAAATGACAAAAAATGTATGGTGTTTTTATAACTAAGATAACCCGGGTTATCTCGTTGATGTAAGCGGCCCTTACAGGCTACATTGAAGTTAATATTAATGTCGCTCTAAACAATGAATTATAAAAAGATTTTGCACTTAATTTTCACTGTAAATTGAATAGATCTCTTTATTTGTACGCAATGTTTTAAGTCCCACCGACCTCAGTTCCCGTTGGGGACATAAATCTGTCAACGAGAACTTTACGATCTGAGAAGAACTCGTTACCTCAAGTACAGTCGATAGCACTGTACCAAACACTTTAAATACTTACCTACGATTTCCAATCTTATATCGTCAACAATAAAGAACCAGTAGGTATGTACCTACCTACAAAGTTCAACGACTCAACTCAAACTAAATTCGAGTCGGCTATTTTTATTACAAGTAAGTAGGTACTTATTTAGTAAGTGTAGATAGATGGAAAAGGGCGCTCGGGCCCTGATCCACCGCGCGGGCCCAGTGCGGATTGGCGGATTACACATGCCTTAGATTTTTTCCTACGGCATGCAGGTTTCATCACGATGTTTTCCGTTTTGAGAGCATTTGGTAAATGTACCTAAATTATCATAGTTAGGGATCGAACCTGGGACCTCCGTATCGTAAGTACACTGCGAACTCTGAGACTGCGAATGTGCATTCGGTCAGTCTAGATTTGTAGATATCAAAGTTATATTCACACTTTACCCGCGAGATGGCAGTAGTATACTATTGAATAAAACAAGCAATGTACATCAAAAATCGAGAATTCCATCCGTCTTTGTTGTCACTTTTGACGTGTCCCTATAATGCTACTAAATTAAAATGAGATCTTCGTTTTTCAACATTCAACTAGATTTCCTTTGTAAATGAAATTAGGACATACTTTCTTCGTTTGGTAGGATTTTAATAATCTGTTTCCGGTGTTGCTATGTAATAAGATTTGTTGCAGTTTTTGTAACTTTTAATCAATGCATGAGCATGTTATTAATAAAGGTGGATTTAGTTTAACATGTTTAAAAAACATATTTCTCACATTCTGAAAATGTAAAAGTAACGATATCCAATTTTCTCAACATTAAAAAAAGTGTTAAAAATACACTGTATGCTCAGACTGTATGTATGGCAGGAAAATCTGTAGTAATTGTGATCGTATTACCTGGCATTACTTCCGGTATTTTTGTTGTTGTTTTGGCATATATTTGTGTTTCGACGCCCCGAAATTCAAATTAAATTAACTTCTCTGTTGTTTGAGTGAAATCAACTATTATTTCCACTAAATACTGTAAGTATTTAAAATAGGCTTCATAATTAACAATAATGTATTGAATTGTTGCTGTACTTTCATTCATAATAAGCCGGTAAATAATACGACTATAAAAGTTATCTCTAAATGTCCTGAGTTTCTTTATAATAACTATCCAATTAAACTACAGACGAAACACTATACTTAATCATAGGTTCTGCAGTTTATAATTATTTATTTCATTGGAATTACAGGTTTGCAAATAATTCCTAACAATTTTCTTTCTCAAAATCATAGAAAAAATTAGTAAAAAAACTGCCGACAACCTTCTGTGTAGCTTTCTGTAGTTTCACTGCAATGAGCTGAATTATATAATAACCTCTAAAAACTTATGCAATGCAACTTTAGCAGTGAAAGGGTCAAAAATGCATATAAATAAAAACCACTACCACATGACAGTATTTTGTCCCACGGCGGCGCCCCCTTAAGGTTTTAACTATTTATGTGTATACATAAGTACATTGTGTCCAATTACTTATGTTCGTGGCACTTTGTTAAATCTGTAATAAATGTATTTGTTGCTAAATAAATTACAACTAGAATTTTTATATTACTGATTTTAAATATCTTCTATGTTATGTGTTCACGCCTTTTATAAATATTCTATGTGATTTTATTCGAACTAACAAAATTAAATTATAGAGTGTGCATGTTCTTACTAAGGTGGTGGTTTTTATTGTATTTGTGTTTGTCCTTATGTGTTCTAGAATCAGCAGCCAGAAGCCAAATTACCCATTCGGACCGATCACCTGCCTCGTCTCTCCCATATCCGACTCGACATTGGCAGAATTCTACAAAGAGACGCCAGAACCCAAATATAATAATAATACCCTAGTTCTCAAGAATAACAAGATATCCAATCTGTGAAGCTGTTCAACAGGTCCAGCCATGGCCAGTGAAGACTACAGCACCCTGAGCCACGTGTCACCAGCTCTCACCGATGTGAGACTCACGAAGGCACTGACGGACTGGTTCGGAGAAACAGTCAGTTTCACTCATTGGGAGGTAAGCAGTAATATCTGTTCTGCTGAAGCCCTGAGTACACATTTCAACTGACTAACATAGAGAAAAGTGTACAGAACAGTTTTTAAGGTCACGATTATTTCAAAAACTACTTGGCCTATTGCAAGAATTATTTCACTGTTAGATAGATAAAAGTTAAAACTTCACTTATCAGGTACATTGAACATGTCAATTAAAAATACATACTTAATCATCTTCAGCAATTACCGTGTCATTCTCAACCCTGGCATTGGCAGAATCATCGACAAAACAATGGAGCCATAAATATCAAATAGGAATTGGAAGGAAAAAAACCGAAAACTGTAAAAGACATTGCCACATTTCAATGGAGCTTTGCCCCACCTACAAAACTACGTGACCATTTAAGCTGTACCTATCATTTTGTTGGGGACTTAATACAGGTTTTATATTGCATAATCATAATCAGTATCATTTTCTACTACTCTCGCAACTCATATAGAAATAAAAAAAACAATGAAGAAATCGCTTCGATTTCTTACTATTTTCTGAATTCTTAATTAAGCTGGGTTTTTTTCAATCGCAACTTGTACAAAACTTTATTTTAAACCAATAATTTTAATAAAAATCGGAGATATTTTTACATTTATTCGTTATCTTGTACAACTTGCGGTTGATGGTGGGGCAGAATCTAGCATTGTCATTTGAAATTACATCCCTCCAACCAAAACTTTTTTGTTTTGTTATTACAAACTTATATTTGCAGATGATGATGACTAATCAGGAGTATGTCGATGTCATTATTTCTCTGAGATGTCAATGTATGGACATAATATTTTGATAATGGCAAAGTTAAGTTGGTCTCTAAATCTAGTTTATCTTTTTGTTAGAGCAAAGTTACGTTACGGGGTTAAGTTTAAGTAAGTTGTTTGCACGGAAGCCTCTGTGCGCGAGTCCGGCTCGCACTTGGTCGGTTTTTTAAAATAATTTCTACTTACTGGTATAATTGAATTTTTATTTTACAGTATGTCAGCGAAACGGGCAAAGGAGACTCGTACCTAAGCGAAGTGATAAGAATCAGAATCCATGGTAAAACCGACGATGGCACGCCAAAGCATGTCCAAGTTATCCTCAAGAATATCCCTAAAAACATCGCCCGACGTCTCACGTATCGCTGCGACGAATTCTTTAAAAACGAAATTAGTTTCTACGAGAAAGTCCTACCAGCATTACTCAAATTTCAAGGTACTAAGAACTTAAAAAAACCATTTAACAACTACGCTAAACTATTTTTAGCTCACTGCGATGGCCTAAACGATGTGGTTTGTCTTGAAGATGCATCTTTGTATAACTTTGGAAGCGCTGTAAGACAGGAAGGTATAGATATCACGCATTGCAAAGTCACCTTTAACGCTTTAGCAAAATTCCATGCAATATCATTCGCTATGAGAGACCAGGAGCCAAAGTTATTCGATGAAATAAGCGTTGCTGTTTTTGAAACATACTACGATGACCGACTCTGGGATTGGTATACAAGATTTTGGAAACGCATATGTGGAATTGCAATCGATGCCGTTGAAAAGGAGTACCCGGATTCAATTTATGTACAGAAAATTAAAGAGTTTGCTGTACATGAAAGATATTCTGATATGATACGAGCAGTTAAAGATACTTTTAAGACCGGTGTGATGTCCCACGGTGATTGTTGGACGAATAACTTTTTGTATCAATATGAAAAGGAGCAGCCAGTCAATGCTATGTTGATTGATTTTCAACTATCAAGATGTGCCAGTCCAGTTTTAGATGTTATATTCTTCATATACGCTTGTACGACCCAGGAGTTGAGATTGAAGCATTATGAAGAACTTCTGAAATATTATTATGAAGTTTTATCGAGTCAGATTGAGGAAATGGGCAGTGATCCGAAGAAGATATATTCGTGGGATATGTTCTTGGGTGAAGTGAAGAAGTATTCTTACTTTGGACTGGCGTTCAGTTTTGAATCGACTCCGTTCATCATTTTGGCACCAGAAGACGCTATCAGTATGGAAATCGAGGTACTATTATTTACTTATTTTTTTTATTTTAAGGAAGATTTACAGCTACAATAACTTTAGGTTACTTAATAATGTCTAGAAGCTAATTAGAAATCTCCACCTATAGATAGCAAGATGTGTCTCAAGAATTAAAAAATAAAAGTGACTTAAATAGGTACTTATGTTAATTTTTTTATATAAATCTAAAAAATACTTTAACGATAACTGTCGTTAAAGAAGTCCTGCGCCATGATGCGTCTCACGGTCGCTGCGCTCGTGTCGTATAGATCCAGTTTATGATTTGCATACATCTTATTGTAACTATCGCTACTACGTAATAAGAATGCGTTTTTCCTGTATTTGGTACTAGTAAATGGCACATCCAGCAAAGATATACTATATAGATTATAAACATATACTTTATAGATTATTTTATGTTTATAAATACAGGTTGTCCATGAATTCATTCAACAAATTGAAACTGGCGGCTGTACTCATGATAAATATTAAATTAATAAGGTTTTTTAGTAAATCACAACAGCAAAAAAGTGAACTAAGTAGGCTGACACACAATGACCTTAGAAATGACCATTAGGTCGTGTTCCAGTGAAAGAAATTGTTGCAATAAATTAAAAATACCTCAAAATGTTAAAAACGCCAAAGCACAGTATTGATGCACATCTTATTTAATTAGAACATGATGAAAAAATTATTGCTGTGGGCAGGACTTGAACCTGCGACCTTGTCATTCCGTGACACGCTCTTACCAACTGAGCCACCACAGGCCACGCCGAGCCCACCGAAAATCTTCATCACTTTATACATACTTAAAGGGTATGTTACGCAATTCCATCTATCGGACAATAGTAGTATTATTCCGACAACCATGTCTAACATTCGGTTAGAAACATGATTTATGATGATGCGCTCCTATTTTTACTCAGAATTTGAATTACGCATTATCCATGCTTGGTGAATAAATTAGAACATTATGAAAAAATTCTTGCCGTGGGCAGGACTTGAACCTGCGACCTTATTTAATAATTTTTTTAATATTTGAATTTATTGTAAATATTTTTTTTTTCCCCAAATCGTTTAATTTACTTAAATATGTGCAGAATTAATGTATGTCACAAGCCTGACCGTCCATTTAATTTTGTCGAATGAATTCAAGGCATATTTAATATGAAAGTCGAGAAATTCGCTTCTTACCACTGAAAACTATTTCTAATATACATACGAAGGTAAGTAAGTAAATACACTTTATTGAACCACTACATTAATGAGAAGCACATACGATTTTGACTGTCTTATGGCTAAAAGCGATTTCTACCAGACAACCAACTGCACAGGATATTATTTAAAATGTGCTAGAAAGGGGTAGGCGTGCATACTTGCATATTACCTCTTACATTAAAATAATTAATGTTAAGAGCCTTCCTAGAGCCAACTAGCGCCGCCAATCTTAAAAAAATCATATCTTACAATATAATCAATTTTATTAAAAAAGCTACGTTCACATTGTTTATTGCTATAAATATTATTTTTTAAATGCTTATTTGTAACGTGATGCAATGTAGGTAAGTTGTAATTCACATAATTGCGAAAAATGGCCGTTTTTGGCACATTTGTGAACTACAACTTACCTACATTGAACTACAACTTACCTTCCTCGTTTATCGAATTTCCCGAGCGAAATCTATACTTGCCTGTGGTAAAAAGTAATGTCAGGATAGAAAACAATGTGTAATATGGTCTGATTGAATTATGATGTGATGCAGCTGAGCTATGTATAAACAAAATATTATCATATTTATTTACCCACCATCTATTTACTCCAAGTGGCAAGTAAATAAGTGGTTTTCTTAGTGTTCCCGAGATTTATCATAATAACGTTGACTGGGAGCATTACTGTCGATTTTAATCATACAACGTGGTGTGGATGAATAGGTTGATGGTTTATACATTCCTAAAGATTTATATATATATTCTATATTTTTGGTGAAATATGATACTAATTCACACATTCGCGTCACATGCCTCGCGAATCGCGTGCGAGAAAGAGATGACGCTATATAGAACGGTGTAAGTTGCATCACTCGCACCCGCGAACGTTATCTACCACCACGAACGGGTAAACGTAGCGTGGGACGCCCTCCGAACAGATGGAGGGATAACCTGCGCAGGGTGACTGGCCGAGACATGGATGCAAAAGGCCGAGAGTCGGATTGAGTGGCGTGCAAAGTAAAAGTATTTATTGCAAGTACGTTGTGTACATTTTTGCACGTCAACATATTTTTGAACATTTGCACACATTGCAAGGAAAAGGTGCCAACGCTGAGGAGAAAAAGTGGCAAAAAAATCTCAGCAGCACATCTTTTATAATAATGAGAATAACACGATTACTTAATAACTAGGTATTAAACAACTATTACTATTATTAGTAATCTACACTTATCCCTCATGCGGAACCGGCGAGTGCTTTGGGAGAGCTCTATGTCCAGCAGTGGACTGATACGGGCTGATGATAAAAAGTTACCTTGTCGATAAAAAACCACGTTTCGAAGTAAAAAAATTGCAAGTCAGACTCCTGTACTATTGTAATAATTGTCTATTCGAGGCCATAATCATAATCTGAAGTGTCATCATAATAAAGCTCTTTAAATAGCTTATATCATTAATCACTAAGTCAATATTTGTTTTGTTCAATTATCTGATAATGATTGTTATAAGTAGTAATTCTAGTAAACATTGATTGGATCTATATATTGCCTATGACTCATTTCCGGCCACGTTGTCAGGTTCAAAGGGCCCAGTTGCGATTACACGTTTGAAAACGATCGTACAAGTTAAGCAACGTTGGGCGGCCATAACCTGGATGGGTGACCATTAGTGACACTTTCATCTGAGCCCCTCCGTGCCTCGGGGCGCACGTTAAGCAGTTCGTCCCGGTTGTTGTCGCTTGACAGCAGTCGTTAGGCCACGTCAAAGGCCTACGGGCCTGAATAACTTTGACAAATAGGTTTGGTCACTAAACCACACGAGAAAAGAAAAAAGACGTGGGCAGGATTTCTACTTAGGACAAATTCTGCAGCTAGGCAGGAACGTCTTCGAGAAAGAGAGTGACAGGAGAAGTCAGATGGGCTGAGTATTTGGGAAGCTACGTCATATCTTCTCGTCTTCAATACCACAATGCCTGAAAACTAAGGTCTTCACCCAGTGCGTCCTGCCAGTGATGACCTACGGAGCCGAAACGTGGACATTGACGGTGAGATTGGCTGACAAGTTCAAAGTCGCTCAGCGAGCTATGGAAAGAGCTATGTTTGGCATTTCTCTGGTAGATAGATTACGAAATGAGTATATCCGCCAGAAGACAAAAGTGGGTGACATTGCTCATAGAATCAGTAAACTGAAGTGTCAGTGGGCTGGTCACATCTGTCGTAGAACCGATAGCCGATAGGGTAGACGAGTTCTCGAATGGAGGCCACGAACGGGTATACGTAGTGTGGGCGCCCCCGACCAGATGGAGCGATGACTTTGATGATGGTTGGCTGGTTGCAAAAGGCCGAGAATAGGGTTGAGCGGCGCGCTTTGAGAGAGGCCTACGTCCAGAAGTGGGCTTGACATATTGTTTGTGTGTGTATCATACTGTTAATATTTATATTGGTGTATGTGCTTCTTATTTCTTCTTATTCTTTATTTATTTTATGCAATACACTGCCGTTTATTTTTTGTTAATTTCCATTGACCTCGGTTGCCTGGAAGAAATCGCTCTGAGCGATAAGGCCGCCTTTGTACAAATTGTTTACTCTCTGCTTTCTATGTATATGCTTCTTTGCGCAATAAAGTGTTTATCTATCTATCTTGAGTTTGACAGCTGGCAGCCCCTTAAAACGATGCATGCCGTAGTTTTTAACGCATGTGTAATACGCCCGTGTGGTGGATCATGGCCCAAGCTCCCTCGATATAAGGCCTTAGGTACATACGGAGCAGTGGGGACATAAAAATAGACTGATGATGATGTTATTAAAAAAAGGTTTATTTGTCTACAGGGCGACCAAAAACTAAACATTGACGACTTCTGGCAGATACAGCCATTCAAGACGAAGGAGGGCCGGCTGAGGGAAGCCAACAACGTAGTACATTGCGTGGACAACGGCTTCATATGAGGTTCATTTTCATTCACAAGCAGCAATGTAGATGTAGCAAATATTATTTACCGACTTTATACTTTTCTCAGGGATGGATGGAAGAGGAGGGGGGAGACCTTTGCCCAGCAGTGGGACAATTTATAGGTTCACAAAAAAAATACTTTTCTCTGTATTAGATTAGAGTACATAGATATACTATAATATTATAATTTATAATGCAGTATTAGATATTGTAGTTAGATAATAATTTAGTTTATTTCCCATTCCATGACAATATTTAAAATTGTAGAATTAATTATTATACAGGGTGTCTTTGAATTCATTCGACAAATTCAATATGGGGGTATTATAATATTTTAGTTACCTACCATAACTAAAATATTATACCCCATATTGAATTTGTCGAATGAATTCAAAGACACCATTTTTTTCAGTTTTGATTTAGTTTAAAAAAGGTGTCTTTGAATTCATTCGACCAATTTAATAGTTAGCATAGTATAATATTTTAGTTATCATAACTAAAATATTATACTATGCTAATTATTAAATTGGTTTTAAACTAAATCAAAACTGAAAAAAAATGAACTACGTCACAAGTAACACAATGAATTTAGAAATGATAATTAGGTCGAATTCGAGTGAAAAAAAATCATTGCAAAAAATTAAAACTACGTCAATTTAATATTATTTTTTGATTTTAATTTATTGTAAATATTTTTTTTAATTTTCCCCAATTGTTTAATTTACTTAAAGCAGAATTAGTGTATGTCACAAGCCTAACCATCCATTTAATTTTGTCGAATGAATTCAAGGCCACCCTGTATAGAAAATGTGAGCTGTATTGAGACCCCTGTACATGAGGGAATAGTATTTAATCTAGAATTCTAGACATACAGTCATTGATCTCCTATAAACAACTAGATACACAAAGGTCTTACTAAAACAATTTAAAAAATGTCCAAATAATGTCCAATAAAGCAAATGAGGGTCCATTCATCTGTTTGGACCTTCTTTGCGCTCGGACATTTTTAGAAAGCAGACTGTGTATCTAGTTGTTTATAGTAGATCAATGCATACAGTATATTTTTGTTAATTAGTATTATTTTTAGTACGCAACCCAATATATTATAGTTACCTATATATTGTTATATCACTTATAATTTATTATAGATACTATTAAATCAAATATTGATTTACTAGTACTATCTACTTTTCTCTAAGTATTTATACAATCAATTAAGTAGTTATTTCGAAATACTAAGTAAACGAATTGCTACTTGAAGCCCGAGACTTATTAATAACTAGCTGTACCCCGCAACTTCGTTTGCGTAGAGGAGGATGGAGGAGATCAGGAGGCAGATCTTCCTCTCTGGATCCTTGTTTCCACATCACATACCGCCATGGCTTATAGCCTATGAGCTGTCCGGATAGTTCAGCTTCTAGTGAAACTCCCATCAAAATCCCTTCAGTAGTTATGGCGTGATACTTGCACAAAGTCACAGACAAACAGACAAAAATTCTAAAAATTAGTGTTTTGGCATCAGTATCGATCCTAAAACACATTACAATTATTATTTTCAGAAAATATCCAATGTACAGACACAACTTTTTTACAGTCTTATTATATGTATAGATATAGGACTTCAAATATAATTAAACTATAATTCCTTACAAGTATAATAAAACTGTCATTCAAGTATAATAAATAAGTCAGTCTAGGTTCAGACCTTTATTGAGAAGCACTAATCTAAAATAAACATTACGGACCTTATTGAGAGATAAATCAATTAACTTCGAATATGAAGCGAAACATAAATATCTGAGACGTTCCGTTTTCTTTGCCAACCACAGCTGCTACAAGGTATAGCAAGAAAAGTAAGTATTTTTTAAATTATTAATTTTCGGTATAGCAGAAAGGTGTACAGGAGAGTTTTTAAGGTTGAGATTATCTCAAAAACTACTTGACCTATTGCAAAAATTCTTTCACTGTTAGATAGATAAGAGTTAAAACTATGTAACTGTAAAAGAATTATTAAATTCGGTCCAGTAGTTTTTGAAAGAATCTCGACCTTATTGAGGCCCCCTGTATACTTATCTCTGTCTTTTAAAAGTGTAATAGGTACTTATCCATATAAATTATTCAAGAAATCGTCGAATTATTCTTCCAGGAATCACTCCATCCATTATGTCCAATGAGGACTTCAGCACCCTCGCGAAGGCCTCACCAGCTCTGACCAATGACAGGCTCACCAGGAGTTTGACTAAATGGTTCGGAGAGGATGTCGCCTTTACTCATTGGGAGGTAAATCCCTAGACCGACTTTCGACGTCGTGTATGACGTCATACACTAGATGCCATCTGAGGATCTGTTCGAGTTCGGCACATGGACTATTAAAATTATTCCTTATTGAGCCTTGAAAACTAGTATCCCTAATTTTGACCATATTTCATTTATTTTATTAATGGACTCGACAGTTCGTCATTTGCCAATGTCATGTTACAGAAAATTCAATATATAATAGTCTTCTATCTTCCTCCAGGGGAGTCGCAGTAGCGTCTTCACCCTGGGTAGCCGCGTCTTCTTGTCTTCATCCAGAGGAGACGCCGTAGCGTCATCACTCTGGACGAAGCAGCTCGACAGTCACGTTCACTCCCGAGCTTGTAGCGGAAACTCTTGATAAAAGCTTGAAACACCAGATCTTGCTCAAATTATCCAACAAATTCACTATACTGTCACTCGCGAACATTTTCTGATTAATTTAACGTGATATTAATCTCAAAACACCCACTGTAGACATTAAACTGAAAATTATTATATAATTTCGCAACCGTCGTTTCCCGCCATTTTCAAAAAGCCAATCAGCTACTTTATTGATTGATTTTGTTTCAGCATGTAAATAAACCAGACAAAGGAGACTCTTATCTAAGTGAAGTGATCAGAATAAGGATTTATGGCACAACTCAAAATGGCCCCAAACACGTACAAGTGTATCTCAAATATATCCCCAAAAGCACAGCGAGACGCCTTACATTTCGAAGCGACGAATTCTTCAAAAACGAATACAACTTTTACAATACAGTTTTGCCTACTTTACTGAAGTTTCAATCGAGCAAAAACTTAAAAAACCCATTCGATGATTATGTTAAAGTATTCCTAACTTACAGTAATGGTTTAGATGACGTTATATGCATAGAAGATGCAGGATTACATGATTTTGGAAGCGTTCTAAGACAGGAAGGTATAGACTATTTACATTGTAAAGTTATTTTGAATGCTTTAGCGAAATTTCATGCTATATCTTTTGCTATGAAAGATCAAAGTCCAGAAAAATATGAAATTATTAAAAATACTATCAACGAAACGTATTATGATTATCGTATATGGGATTGGCATAGAAAATTCTGGAAGAGAACTGCAAGTATATCAATAGACGCAGTCGCGAAAGAGTATCCAAATTCCGTATATTTGGACAAAATTAAACAATTCGTTGTCCCTGAAAAGTACGAAGATTTAATAAAAGCTGTAAAACTATCTAAAACTAAAGTAATAAGTCATGGCGACTGTTGGACTAGCAATTATCTGTACAAATACAAGAACGGACGTCCGTTTAAAGCGAAGTTAATTGATTTTCAATTAGCAAGATGTTCTACGCCAGTTCTTGATATAACTTTTTTGATTTACGCTTGTACTGATCAAGAATTAAGACTTGCGTATTACGAAGACCTTTTAAAGTATTATCACGAAGTATTGTCAAGTCAGATTGAGGAAATGGGCAGTAATCCAGATATTTATTCGTTTGATACGTTTATGGATGAAGTAAGACAATATTCCTTTTTTGGTCTTGCGTCTAGTTTGGAATCGCTGCCGTTCACAATGTTAAAGGCAGAGGATGCTGTTAATATGGATTTGGAGGTAAGATTATTTAAAAACTTAGATCGTGAAAATTAGAAGGGCGGACGTAAGTGACGATGACATTATTATGGGTATTCACCGATTTTGGAACGACACTATTTCAGTAGAGCTCGGTGGCTCAGTGGTTGGGTCAATGGACTTGCGATACGGTCCCAGGTTCGATTCCCAGCCAGGGCAGCCATGTACCAATGAGTTATCCTCGGTTCTTTCCCACGGAAAAACTTACGTACATTTACCGAGTGCTCTCAAAACGGTGAAGGAAAGCATCGTGATGAAACCTGCATGCCGTAGAAGAAGAAGGCATGTGAAATCCGCCAATCCGCACTGGGCCCGCGTGTTGGATCATGGCCCCAGCTCTCTCGATGCAAGGGAAGTTCTGTGCCCGAGCAGTGGGGCAATATAAATAGACTGATGATGATGATTATTTCAGTAATGTGACGTATTTTACGTGTGATTGTATTGTTCACAGGGTGATGAAATAAGGAACATTGACGATGTTTGGCAGTTAGGACCTTTCAAGACTAAACGAGGCCGGATCAGGTTGGCCGATAATGTGGTGCATTGCGTTGATAATGGCTATATTTAAACTTTTCTAGCATTTAACGCTATGTAGGTACAGTCGAAGACAGAGATAAGTATGCAGGGGGTCTCAATAAGGTTGAGATTTTCTCAAAAACTACTGGACCGAATTTAATAATTCATTTACTATTACATAGTTTTAACTTTTATCTATCAAACAGTGAAAGAATTTTTGCAATAAGTCAAGTAGTTTTTGAGAAAATCTCAACCTTAAAAACTCTCCTGTACACCTTTCTCAGTGTTCCACCGTACGTAAGTTTTTCCGTCGAAAAAACCGAGGATAAATCATTGGTACATGGCTGCCCTGGCTGGGAATCGAACCTGTGATCTCCGTATCGCAAGTCCATTGACTCAACCACTGAGCCACCGAGCTATATCCTAGTACATATAATAAGACTGTAAAAAAGTTGTGTCTGTACATTGGATATTTTTTGAAAAGAATAATTGTAATGTGTTTTAGGATCGATACTGATGCCAAAACACCCATTTTTAGAATTTTTGTCTGTGACTATGTTCAAGTATCACGCCATAATTACTGAAGGGATTTTGACGGGAGTTTCACTAGGAGATAGCTGAAATATCCGGACAATGTGATGTGAGCATAGAACTTTTTCTACGCAAACGAGCGGGGTTTTGCTAGTTGTAAACAATAATTGTTTTAATATCGTATATCATAATAAAATTCCAGTTTTTGAGTATATTTCTGTTTTTGTTTACGTTACGGCATCCTTGTCTTAAAACATACAAACAAAATCGTTGTTTACACAAAATATAACTGATTTCAAGTAAAGTCAGTGTATGGCTGATCTTACTATTATACTTACCTAATATTAAAGATTAAAATAAATGTTATAGTATTTTATTACCTGCAATATAAAGTAGTTTGTACAAAATGTTCGAAAACTTTGTTTTTACTGTTTTTAAGGTGATCTGTGTTACAAGAGGTAAGAAAAATAAGTTTAATTATAGTACAGGGTTACTGGTAATGAGAGGTTTTCAAAGTGACAGTTGTACGAAAATAAAACAAGCTTTTTAAGTTGTTAATAGATGGCGTTGCACCGAAGTGCGATATCATCGTAAAACACAGCACCATGAAAAGAATTCAATGTCAGCTGAATAATTTATTGTTAATGGTTTGTTTATGTAATTTAAACAATACAGTACAGAATAATACTAGGTATGAACTACTTAAGAGCCTTCCACGAGCCAACTAGCGCCACCAATCTTGAAAAATAATATCTTCCAATATAATCAATTTTATTAAAAAAAGCTATTTACAAAATGTTTATTACGATAAATACTATTTTTTAAATGCTTATTTATAACGTCATTAAATTTCGGTAAGTTGTAGTTCGCATAATTGCGAGAAACGGCCCTTTTTTGGCACATTTGTGAACTACAACTTAGGCCATGTATTGTATATTGAAAAATAGTATTCATCCTAATAAACATTTTGCAAATAGCTTTTTTAGTAAAATGGATTAAATTGGAAGATATTATTTTTTCAAGATTGGCGGCGTTAGTTGGCTCATGGAAGGCCCTTAAAGCAAAAGTTACAAGCAATAACAACGCATTTAATGTTGACATCAGACCAGTCAGTGCCATCTATCGGGGCTATCGGTACTTTCTTTCATTTTTTTAAATGTAACTTTGAGAACCCCTCATTCGATATATTCTTTGGAAGGTGCGGTAGTAAGAAGTTATTGCAGGTACTTAATTAACCCTGGATTATACTTATTTAAAACATTATGAAAATGTTAACCGTTAGGTACGGAGATATTTAAAACTTTTATAAAAATTCAAGAATTCATAGAAACTTCATTTATTCAACCTTAGGAGCTCTAGGGAACACTTGGTTATTATTATTACCAAATTGAATTAAAAGATTTGAACTAAACACATAAGTGTCCGATATTCACAGAGTGTTAATGATTTCCAGTACCGTTCAGCCAATCAGTGAAGGTAGACCCGATCGACTGTGGCGTGGACGATACGCTTGAAGTGTCACAGGGGGACGTCGAGATTGGGACATACCCATGGTTGGGCATACTCTACTATTTAAATAGTATGTACTGTATCTTTGCACCAGAGATAATCATGGTTGCACCAGAGATAATCATGGTTGCACCAGATATAATCATGTTTGCACCGAAAGTAATCATGGTTGCACCAGAGATAATAGCAGTTTGCACCGAATACCGCCGATAATAATCTTTACACACCGTAGATAATAGTATTTTGCACCGGAGATATTAACTGTTGCATCAAAGATAGTAATAGTATGCACCAAATATAATAGTGATTAGCACCAGATATAGGTAATGATAGCTTGCACCAGAGATAATACTGGTTGCATCAGAGATAATAATATTTTGCGCCGGAGCTCGGAGCCAAGGTAACAACGATTGCACCAGATATAATAATATTTTGTACCGGAGCGGAGATAACAATGCACAGATCACATACCCCATAGACCTGTACCAGGAGGGCGCCCGTGTCTGCCTGCACATGAGCGCAACATTGCTTCGCGACACGTGTATCCTAGAGATATTATGGACATGGACGCATCTCTTTAATACGGCACCCCTGTTCCCCGCTTCGTCTCTATGCGCTCATCGTTGACATAATTTTTCGCTTGCAAATTTGTACCGATTTTATGTCTATTGGGTAAGTGGTCTGTGTAACAATGGTTGCACCCGAGATAACGATAGTTTGCACCAGAGACAATGAAAGTTTGCACCAGTGATAATCATATTGATAAAAGACAAGAGATTTTGATATAAAGCATTTATTTGTAATAATAATTAATGATTAGCTACAGAAATATTCGTTTTCAGGTGACGACATGGGCGAGACTAGAGCAGTGACGACGGTGGCACTAATTCAGACCGAGTTCGTGATAGGATCCGCCGCCGACATAGGCGCTATGCCTAAACACAACTTCAGGTATTAAAGGAACCTTATTGTCGGTATGGACTTATTGGTGTTCCCAAAATTCAAGGAGGCGTTTTCAAGGTTACATTTAAAAAAGAAAGAAAGGCCCGCTATCCCCGGTAGATGGCACTGACTGGTCTGATGTCAACATTAAACGCGTTGTTATTGCTTGTAACTTGGGCTTTTCGTATTTCATACCTACTAATTGGTACTGTATGGTTTAAATTACACAAACAAACCAATAAAAATAAATTATTCAGCTGACATCGTTTTTTTTTATGGTGCTGTGTTTTTTACGATGATATCGCACTTCGGTGCAACGCCATCTATTATCAACTTAAAAAGCTTATTTTTTTTCTTCATTCAACTGTCACTTTGAAAATCCCTCATTATCTAACGAATATCTAATGAAACGTAGATTATGTGCTTTTTAACTTAGTTCAATTTGGTATCTTTTATTGCAAGTGGGGATTGGTTTACTGCTGGCATCAGACTTTGATTTTTTTTTTAAATATCTTTATTTCACAAAGGAGCATTACAACTTAATTCCCAGTGTACATTTTCATTCCTAGGTCTAAGTAACATGTAATATAGTTTAAGTTTTTTAGGTTATACCTATTATAAACTTTGGCGATTTAAGGAGAGGAACTATTGATAAACTTAGATTAAATAATATTACTTAAAATTATAAAAGTATAATAACTGTATGTTTGCTTTGTATAGCTCACATTTATCGCATTTCGGGATGCTAAATAATTTTTTTTTTGTTTAAACCTAAATTGTCCCACTGCTGGTCTCCCCCTCCCTGATTTATAACTAGGAATAAAAAAAGTTTTATCGATTCAGAAGCACGTGCTCTACTTAATGAAAATATGCCACTAACCGTGATTGTCCGCAGAGATAATACTCGAGTGTTACTAGGAGAAGGATGGGAGGCACCGGGGAGGAGAGTACGTAACTACGTCATCCATCCAGAGTATGGGGAGACATACAACACCATAGCGTTAGTGCAGCTTAAGGATCGCGTGAGACAAGGTGAGCGAACACGCAAGCGGAATTGATTGAGCGAAGTGGGGGGGATAATGTAGACGAGCGAAGTGTGTGATGTAAGCAAGCGAAGTTATGGGAGCGAGATAGAAGTGTGATGTAGACAGGTGGGAATTGGAAAATTGCTGAACAGAGACGCCGCTATACCAGCGCGATAGCACTGCCCCTGTCACGCACGCAATGACATGGTATGATTTGATCGTTTTGGAAAGTGGCAATAGCCCCACTGGTATAATGTAATTAGATTACAATTGGCGGTCTTATGGCTTAAATATAGTTTCGTTAGTTATGTTAGGACCGCGTGTGTCAAGCAAGCGGAATTAATGGAGCGAAGTTGGCGTTTCATGTAAACGAAAGGAGCGAAGTGTGTGATGTAAGCAAGCGAAGTTATGGAAGCGAGATATATGTGTCATATAAGCAAGCGAAGTTATGGGAGCGAGATATAAGTGTGATGTAAGCAAGCTAAGTTTAGGGAGCGAGATTCAAATTATGACGTATAAGTAATGTATGTTTGTATGAATTGTTACTTATTTTTGAAGTAACCAGTTTGAAATATATGCGTAATTAATTATTATCTATTGGTTTTCAGGCTTCATAAGGCCGCTCTGTCCACCGCCAGATATATTGAGAGATCCAGAGTTCTACGTCGTGAAGTTCAAAGAAGGTGATTTTAAAACATCGATAAATATGAAAGGAAGTGAAAGTGTAAATCAAACCTTGACCGGCGCCAATGTTTTTGCTTATCGATAAGTTATAAAATTTCACATTTATAATGAGGGCTTTTCAAAGTGACAGGTGTAAGAAAAAAACAAGCTTTTTAAGTTGATAATAGATGGCGTTGCAACGAAGTACGATATCATCGTAAAAAAAACATCACACCATGAGGAAAAATTCATTGTCAGCTGAATAATTTATTACTTATTGCTTTGTTTGTGTAATTTAAACAATACAGTACCAATTAGTAGGTATGAAATACGAAAAGCCCAAGTTACAAGCAATAACAACGCATTTAATGTTGACATCAGACCAGTCAGTGCCATGTGGCTGCGGTCGGTGGTAGAAATAAGTGGACTGTATTTTTTAGGTAACTGGTGTATTTAAAGAAACACTTGAAACATGAATTTTACGCTCTTTGAATTTAGATAAGTTCTCAAGTTCTCGTCGTTCTTGATTTGAATTGAATGTGACACTTTTGACCTTCACACTTTTTGACAGTTTTATTTTGACACTTCACCCCCGCGCGGCTATCCCCGCGATGGTCCGCCGCCACAAGTTCCGTTTCACGGACAGCCATCTACCGGGGCTAGCAGTACTTTCTTTCTTTTTTAAATGTAACCTTGAGAACCCCTCATTGCAGAGTACGATAATCTCCAGAAACAAGTGATTCCGGTTCACCACGTGCCAGGGAAGTTGTGCAAAGATTTCTACGTGTCCGCTAATGTAAGTATAAAGTTATTCCACCGTTCAGGGGGGTGACCGCGACTTCAATCGTTATGGTTATCATTTTCATTTTGACACTTGACCGATATACATTGCTGCGTTTCGTTGTCGTTTGTTAAAACATAGCAGCAATGTATAGACATTTTGACATATTGACATTTATTGTAATATTATTTTGACATTTTTTAGTATTTTGACATTTGCTACATTACTTTAAATATTAAAATGTGTATTATATATTGAATTTCTGAATGAGAAAAAATAATAAACAATTATTGCCTACTTCTTAGTTACTACAAATTGCATTATATTTGAGCAAAAAATGTCGTCTCTCCCTTATATTGCTGTGCCTAAACAAGGTCCATAAAGACCATTGTAACATTTTAATGTTAAGTATGTGAACATCTGTATTATAACTTATGGAATGCAATAAATATATTGAATTGAATAGCGTCCATGTGTCAAATTGAAAGCGATAACGATTGGAAGTCGCGGTCACCCCACTGGCCTTTTGCCTCTTTCTACCTTAACGTTTTTAACAAAGTGTGAAAGGGACAACAAGGTTTAAGGGAAGTGAGGTTTAACTAGGTTTATGGGTGTGTTTGAGACTGCTAACAGCAGATCAAGTGTAACACTTTGGACCGTTCTTATTATCTGCGTCGTAAGATTTAAAATCGTACTGCAAGTGTTACCATTGATCTGCTGTTGTCCGTACATTCTTTAATAAGGCGTTTTTTCTTCTTCTAAATGACAACTGCATGGGCGTACCCAGGTAGAGGCAGGGGGATAATGTTGACAATTAATAGACGGATAATGTTGACGTCCCTACTAAGTATCTTATCTAGTACTTTTATCGATAAAAATTAAGAAAACGAATTTTTTGCCATTTATTTGTAATACAATATTTTTACAACTATTCGTCGAATTGATAACCTCCGCCGAAAATAAGCTTTTTGAGTACAATAGATGGCGTTAGTTAAAGCTAACGTCAAATTCTTGTGTAAAAAAATGCCATTGACTTTTTAAAATTATAGCATGACCCGATGTCATTGGCCAATATGTCTTTGAATTCACATTACAAATACTTCAGTACATTTTATAAATTATTTTATTGTGTTACTCCGGTCAAATAATAACCCCTAAATATTGGGAATTTGAGAAGGGATACAATAATTCACTTTCAAGTTTTTGTTTCATCGTTGTGCTGCCATCTAGTTTTAAAGATGGGTTCTAACAGAAATCTGCTCATTCCTCATTCAGTTGTACGCCAAGAAGATGCGTCCGCCGCACGTGGCGTGCGCAGTGTCGCTCCACACGGAGCATGTGTGCGTGTGGGAGGCGGGCGGCGCGCTCGTCGCACGCGACGTGTGGGGGCGATGGCAGCTGGTATACAGGCGATACTACACCTTGCACATACATAAACATCACTTACAGACACGCATATCTCCCTAAGAAACACACATACCTCCCTAGAACACACGCCTCCCTACACGCACACACAATACCTCCCAAGAACACACACAATACACACAGCTCCCTGACGCGCGCGCACACATATATATGTCTAGTACACACACATGCACACATTTATATCCTTAACACACATTCACTCTAGCACACACCCTATCTATCTATCTTTCTTAAACACACACACACACTCTGTCTCTCAAACACACCCTCTGTCTGTAAAACACACACACTATCTCTCTCTCACCCACCTGGGCGTGCTGGTCCGTGGCCCTGGGTTCCTGGACAGTCTGCACAAGATCCAACCACTCACTAGCACTAAACCAGAAAAAAACTAAATGACACATTTTAACTCGTTCATTCTCTCACCGACCGATTTACTCATTCTTTCTCACAAACACATACACCTGACTCGCCTCTCTAACACACTATCTTATCTCTCACATACCCATTGACTCATTCTTTAATCGACCGACTTTTATTCACACACACTTCTCATTCCACTCATTCTCTCTCTCCTCTCACTCACATACCCACTTACCCTCTCTTAAACCAACACACCCTTTCTCTCTCCTAAACACAGTCTTCTAGTCTCCTAAACACACCCTGTTTCTCTCCTAAACACACATCCTATCTCTCTCCTAAACACACATCCTGTCTCTCTCCTAAACACACACGCTTTCTCTCTCTCTCAAATACAGACCCTGTCGTATCTCCTAAACACACACACTATCTCTCTCTCGCCCAGCTGGGCGTGCTGGTCCGCGGCCCTGGGTGCGGCGCCCCCGCCCGCTTCCTGGACATGATGACCTACTACCCTTGGATACACGAGAGCCTGCACAAGTTCCAACCGCTCACCATCACTAAACTCAGCAACCAGAAGTTTGTACTTAGAAGTAAGTATTATCTATACAATATAATAAGACTGTAAAAAAGTTGTGTCTGTACATTGGATATTTTTTGAAAAGAATAATTGTAATGTGTTTTAGGATCGATACTGATGCCAAAACACTCATTTTTAGAATTTTTTGCTGTTTGTCTGTGACTTTGTGCAAGTATCACGCCATAACTACTGAAGGGATTTTGATGGGAGTTTCACTAGGAGAGCTGAAATATCCGGACAGCTCATAGGCTATAAGCCATGGCGGTATGTGATGTGGAAACAAGGATCCCGGGAGGAAGATCTGACTCCTGATCTTCTCCATCCTCCTCTACGCAAACGAAGTTGCGGGTTACAGCTAGTTTTCAATAGTTTACAATACGCTGTTCATCATTGTGACAATAAAGTGATCCGACCTAATAATGTGAAAATAACTATGCAATAATCACAGAACAGCTTAAAATGTTAGTAGGGTAGGGTAGTTTTTGTTTACAAAACAAGACACTTGATTTGGGCCGCGGTATAAGTACGTAATATTTTTTTAATTACATTTAAGTACACCACTTTACAAGGAAAAGGTGACAATGCTGAGGAGAAAGCTAAGTGAAGATTGATAGTCTTATTTATTTTATTTATTTTATTAATGGACTCGACTTTTCGTCATTTGCCAATGTCATGTTACAGAAAATTCAATATATTCAATAGTCTTCTATCTTCCTCCAGGGGAGTCGCAGTAGCGTCTTCACCCTGGGTAGCCGCGTCTTCATGCCTTCATCCAGAGGAGACGCCGTAGCGTCATCACTCTGGACGAAGCAGCTCGACAGTCACGTTCACTCCCGAGCTTGTAGCGGGAACTCTTGATAAAAGCTTGAAACTTCAGATCTTGCATAAATAATCCAAGAACTTCACCGTAATGTCATTCGCGAACATTTTCTGATTAATTTAACGTGATATTAAACACAAAATAGTCCCTCTAGACATTAAAAGGAAAATATCAAATAATTTCGCAACCGTCGTTTCCCGCCATTTTCAAGAGAACCATTGATAGTCTTTCTAAACTGCAATTAACAGGCGTCTATAGACGACGATCACTTACCATCAGGTGTCTAGTTTGATTGGCGTCCCTTCCTCATAATAGCAATAACTTGCAGGCAGCAACGGCGCCTTCCAACGTTATGGAGCGTGCGATGAGGAGGAGAAGAAGAATCTGGTGTACCGCGAAGCAATCGTACTGCGCACCGACAACAATCAGTACCAGTTCATGAAGTACAATGTAAGTGCATGCACCTACTTAGCTTTAAGGGTCTTCCATGAGCCAACTAGCGCCGCCAATATTTGAAAACTAATATCTTCCAATTTAATCAATTTTATTAAAAAAGCTATGTACGGTGTAACACAGAGAAAGGTGTACAGGAGAGTTTTTAAGGTTGAGATTTTCTCAAAAACTACTTGACCTATTGCAAAAATTCTTTCACTGTTTGATAGATAAAAGTATAATTTATGTCACTGTAAAATAATTATTAAGTTCGGTCCAGTAGTTTTTGAGAAAATCTCAACCTTATTGAGGCCCCCTGTATACTTATCTCTGTCTTCCACTGTACATAATGTTTATTACGATAAATACTATTTTTTAAATGCTTATTTATGAAGTGATTCAATGTCGGTAAGTTGTAGTTCGCATAATTGCGAAAAACGGCCGTTTTTGGCACATTTGGGAACTACAACTTTGCTTGTCGCAATTATGCCATGTATTGTATATTAAAAATAGTGTTTATCCTAACAAAGATTGTGTACATAGCTTTTTTAATAAAAATTAATAATTTGTAAGATTTTTTTTAAGATTGGCGGCGCTAGTTGGCTCATGGAAGACCCTTAAGGACTCATTTGCCAAAGTCATTTATTTATTCTATTAATGGACTCGACTGTTCGTCATTTGCCAATTTCATGTTACAGAATATTCAAGATATCATAGTCATTTATATTTCTCCAGAGGAGTCGCCGTAGCGTCGTCACTCTGGACAAAGCAGCTCGACAGTCACGTTCACTCCCGAGCTCGTAAACTTTAGCACGAAACTTGAGATCTTGCACTAATAATCCGGCTTCAATCGTTTTCGTTTTGACACTTGATCGATATGCATGGCTGCGTTTCGTTGTCGTATGTTAAAACTTGCAACATTATTGCAGTAATATATAGCGTACATGTGTCAAATTGAAAGCATTTACTAAAACTATGAACGTCGCGATCACCCCCTTGCCTTGGGTGCTGGCTCGTAGGACTGTCATGGAAGGTTCCGTTCGCGTCCTCTCTTCATTTCGATAATTCCATTCTAGATATCCGACGCAAATTATGTACTCTACCCATTGATCTCCTATAAACAACTAGATACACAGACTGCCTTCTAAAAATGTCCGAGCGCAAAGAAGGTCCTAACGGATGAACGGACCTCATTTGCTTTATTGGACGTTAACAATGGACCCTTATTTGGACGTTTTTTAAATTGTGTATCTAGTTGTTTATAGGAGATTAATGCCCCTACCATACTAAACGATCTCTGTAATAGATAAAATAGGAACCCCATCTATTATTATTTCTTATGAAGAATTCGTGGTAGATGGCCGATCGTCTCTGAAATGCCCAGGCGGGTTTCAGGACCCAGTCTGACCCTGTCTTTGTGGGTTTATGTATGAATTGAGAAAAAAACAAAGCCTTCCCCATCCGCAGCTGTCGATCAGAGACAACGTGGAGCTGACGTGCCTCACTCTCGAGCTGATCAACGCCTCAGCCGCTTCAGAGATGTCCATCCACCACTACTGCCCGCGACACGCGTACGGACCGCCGTGCTTCCACTACAGGCGTATGACATCTTGTATCTTGTAAAGTGCCCACTGCTGACGATCAGAGACAACGTGGAGCTGACGAGAGCTGATCAACGCCTCATCTGCCTCATTACGGACGTATGACATTTTGTATCTTGTAAAGTGCCCACTGCTGACGATCAGAGACAACATGGAGCTGATTAGAGCTGATCAAAGCCTCATCTGACTCATTACGGACGTATGACATCTTGTATCTTGTAAAGTGCCCACTGCTGACGATCAGAGACAACGTGGAGCTGACGAGAGCTGATCAACGCCTCATCTGACTCATTACGGACGTATGACATCTTGTATCTTGTAAAGTGACCAGTGCTGACGATCAGAGACAACGTGGGGCTGATTAGAGCTGATCAACGCCTCATCTGCCTCATTACGGACGTATGACATCTTGTAAAGTGACCACTGCTAACGATCAAAGACAACGTGGAGCTGATTAGAGCTGATCAACGCCTTATCTACCTCATTAGGGACGTATGACATCTTGTGTCTTATAAAGTGACTACTGCTGACGGTCAGAGACACCGAACCGTCACCGAATCACCATCATCAGCAGTCTATTTTTATGTCCCCACTGCTCAGGCACAGACTTTAACTTACATCGAGGGAGCGCGGGCCATAGTCCGCCATGCTCCCCCAGAGCGGATTGGCGATTTGCGATGCCATTTTCTACGGCATGCAGGTTTCATCACGATGTTTTCCTTCATCGTTTTGACAGCACTCGGTAAATGTACTTACGTAAGTTTCCTTCAAAATAACCGTGGAATTTTAGTACAAACCGACGAGCGTGCATGAAGAGATTTATTATTTACTAGCTGTACCTACCCCGCAACTTCGTTTGCGTAGAGGAGGAGGATGGAGGAGATCAGGAGGCAGATCTTTCTCTCTGGATCCTTGTTTCCACATCACATACCGCCATGGCTTATAGCCTATGAGCTGTCCGGATATTTCAGCTATCTCCTAGTTTAACCTGGCAACTGGCGTGATACTTGCACAAAGTCACAGGCAATCAGACAAAAATTCTAAAAATTAGTGTTTTGGCATCAGTATCGATCCTAAAACACATTACATTTATTCTTTTCAAAAAATATCCAACGTACAGACACAACTTTTTTACAGTCTTATTATATGTATAGATTTATTTCTCGTATGGTCACGGCGACGTGACAGGAGATCAGACCGTGAGTAGGCTATCCAGCCACTCAATCACGTCCTCGTCAGCCTTGTGGATCTTGACAAGACCACCCTCAATTGACCATTGCGTGCAGTTAAGAGATTGATGAATGTGGAAGAATCGAGTTGTGTACCAGGATCGCAGCAGATATAAGAGTCTAGTACAGGCTTGGGTTTATATTATTGGGTTTCTTAAATTCCAGGGAGCGAGTTCCACATATCGGTATATCTGATGTTTTCCGATAAATGCATCTTCGAGATGTTCATATGGGGCTTCAACAAGGCCATGCAACTCATTGACATACTCGAGTGGAAGTGGGAGGAGGGTACATACTACGAGGACTTCAGTACCACCAGAGTGGAATACAGGTACACTAGAGCTCACTATTGGCTTTCATCATCATCAGTCTATTTTTATATTTCCCCACTGCTCGTGCACAGACCTTCCTTTACATCGAGGGAGCTGGGGCCATGATCCACCACGCGGGCCCAGTACGGATTGGCGGATTTCACATGTCTTAGATTTATTTACTTCTTCTACGGCATGCAGGTTTCATCACGATGTTTTCCTTCACCGTTTTAAGAGCACTCGATAAATGTACGTAAGTTTTTCCGTCGAAAAAACCGAGGATAACACATTGGTACATGGCTGCCCTGGCTGAGAATCGAACCTAGGACCTCCGTATCGCAAGTCCATTGACCCAACCATTGAGCCACCGAGCTCTGCTGGCTTTAGCAAACCTATATGTACAGGTTTGCTAAAGCCAAAAGTTTCCAGGGGGCCTCAATATCAGCGTACCGGAGTGTACGAGGTGCCGCCGCCTAAATAAAGGCCCGGGCACACGGACGCAGTGACCCGAGGCCCGGACGGGGAGGAGGAAGGTGATGGATGAATGCATGATGAATTGTGGGCTATTATAACCAACAATGGGGAGTGCTCGGGGCGCCAGTCGGGTCGCGGATGTATCGCAGTTCCCGTGGCTCGGCACGACACGAGGTGGATCACTCCAAGAGGTTTAGTCGGTATTCCGCCCCTTCAGAGCGGTGAGCCCGAAATAATCAAAGGCCGAGAAACGGGTTGAGCGGCGTGCTTTGGGAGATGCTGATACGGGAGGATGATACAATGTTATATCTGACAATCTTGCAGGGGTCAATCATTCATGACGTCGTACGGCTTCGAGCCGCTGGACAAAAAGATGTGGGTTCCCGAGTATGACATTTGGACCACCACCGAGTTCGACAACAGCACATGGTCGAGCACCACGCCGCTACCCACCAGGGAAGTCGGTAAGTGCAGCTGCTACCAGCTTAAAGTGTTTTATTTTATTATAAAAGATCGACAGTTCGTCATTTGCCAATGTCATGTTACAGAATATGAAAATATCATATCGTCTTGTCTTCATCCAGAGGAGTCGCCGTAGCGTCGTCACTCTGGACGAAACAGATCGACAGTCACGTTGTATTTTCTAATATGAGCCATTTATATTTGAGTCTAAGTCAAAATGTTAATCGGACAGGGCCCGGTAATGAACTCTTATAGCAGGATTACTTCAATAATTCTTTGTTATTTCGTACCATGACGTCCTTATTAAGCTTACTTTAAGAAAGGTGTACAGTAGAGTTTTTAAGATTGAGACTTTCTTAAAAACTACTTGACCTATTGCAAAAATTATTTCACTGTTTGATAGATAAAAGTTAAAACTATGTAACTGTAAAAGAATTATTAAATTCGAGGCAGTAGGTTTTGAGTAAATCTTAACCTTATTGAGGCCTTCTGTATACTTATCTGTCTTCGACTGTACGAAATAACAAAGTATTATTGAAGTAATCCTGCTACGAGAGTTCATGGTAAGGCCCAAGGTCGCAGGTTCAAGTCCTGTCCACGGCTAGAAATTTTTTCATTATTTATTAATTTAAATTTTTTTTTTATCCTGTGCAGAAAGCGACGTGATTGAGGAGCAGCAGAAGCCGCGGCTCACTACGAGTCGCACAAAGAAAACGTTCAAATGGAAGAAACCGCCTAAAAAGAATTAAAATCTACACATTCTAATAAGACTAAAAAAGTTGAGTCTGCAAATTGGATATTTTTTGAAAATAATAATTGTAATGTGTTTTAGGATCGATACAGATGCCAAAACACCAATTATAAGGCCCCGTATCCACTCGGCAGCAATAGGCTAGTTGACAAGTATCGAAAATTAAATGTTTTATTACAAAATAGACACAAATTCATGATCAACTGTGAAATCAAAATTGAAATTAGTTTAAAAATGAAGTAACTACAGGCATTTAGAAAAGTTGTGTTAGAAAGAGACAGAAATAGTACACGACGTATTGTACCGCTACCGCGGTATGACGTCATACCGTGGTAGCGCCATACAAACTTCATACTAAAGACCGTTTTGCTAAAAAGAGATGGAGCATCCCACCACTTGACTTAATCGCTTAATATCTTCGGTATTAATTGAGATATCGAAAAACTGATTTCACAGTTCTCTTCAGCAGGAGCACGAGAGTTGATTGATGCAATAAAAATTAGTCAACTAGCCTATTGCCGCGCAACACGTGCCGCTCAACAAGATCGGCAACGTTGCACAACAACGCGCGACGTTGCCAGCTGGTGCGCAACATGACCAATGGTACCGCATGTTGCCGTTCAACATGATGAGCGGGCTCACATGCATTTCGTCAGACACTCAACTTGTCAAATACGCATTTCGTCAGAAAACGCAGCTCGTCAGGCTCGCAATTCGACAGATACGCATCTCGACAGTCACGCAGCACGTCAACTATATGTCAAGTTCCATTCAACAGAAACTATTATTATATTAGTTTTTGCTAGTAGTTGTAGTGATAACGCCATCTATCTCCATGGTAGTGAACTAACACCTGATACCTGAGGAACTATGAAAATATTGGGTGGGTACTTTGATTTTTTCTTTTCTACTGATACCTACATGCCTGATATTTGTATTCGTAATGTGACAATTGTTTGTTGTGCAACATGTCGCGCGTCAAATGTTGCCTAGTGGATTTAGAATTATAAGACGAGGCTTTAGAATTATTGCCTGTTTGTCTGTCTGTATCGATCGATGTTCAACATCACGCCAAAACTACTGGAAGGTTTTGATGGGACTTTCACTAGGAGATAGCTCAAATATCAGTCAGTACATAGGCTATAAGCGGTATGTGATGTACGGTGGAACACAGAGAAAGGTGTACAGGAGTTTTTAAGGTTGAGATTTTCTCAAAAACTACTTGACCTATTGCAAAAATTCTTACACTGTTTGATAGATAAAAGTTAGAACTATGTAACTGTAAAATAATTATTATATTCGGTCCAGTAGTATATGAGAAAATCTCAACCTTATTGAGGCCCCCTGTATACTTATCTCTGTCGTCGACTGTACCACCACGTAACCAGAGATGAAGAGCTGCCTCCCAGTACATTGATAATACTTCGCAAAGGTCTATAATAGTAACCAGCGACTTATCTAACGGGTACAGTTTAAAATAAACATGGTTTTACCTATTACTGTAGTTTTATTAAGCATTCCTTAGTCCCGTAACCTTTCTATAAGCGCTGAAGTGTTCTAAATACTGGTAGACGGTGTCAATAGGAGTGTAGATCTCGTTCATTCGGCCCAGAAGGTGCTGGGGTGGTTGTACTGGAACAGACGGGCCGAGAAGACCTTGAAGGAACTCCCGGAGTAGACCCCATACTGCGTTAGCCATTACGCAAGGTCGGTATTCAATCTGCAATTGAGGTTTAATTGTGGTTTTAAGACGTTTGTTCCCCGTGGTAGTACCAGTACCACGGCAGGTAGTCTTAAATAAAAAGAAGACCTTTAAGGCGCTATAGGGTTGTCAAAAGCAAGAGTGAGACAGAAGATGCCCCGCAGCGGCGGAGTGAAGGGCACGTCGCAGTGCCTCAATATTCGTATTTATATGAATTTTGGCAGGGAAATAAAAATACGCCAACAAAAATCAGATTTTTTTTAAACAAGCTCTCGTATTTATAGTACCCTATATTTTGTATGAATAACTATTTCGGTTTAGATATAATTTTCATTTTAAAAGACATGTTTGCCATTTTTTTCTATCGAGCGAAGTTTGTCCAATCGTGTATCTTCATCAGTCTCTAAATAGACACCCCAAGATTGCTATATATTTTTTTCAGACGATTGTAGTTAGTGCCGTAGCCTTCGTAGAAAAACTGAAAATACGCGCATACGATACTCGCCTATTGTGAGTTGTAGTTAAACACGAGTTTTAACTCATGTAATTATTTTCCGCAAAAGAATCTTCTATTGGGTTCTCTTGAAAATGGCGAGAAACGACGTTTGCGAAATTATTTGATAATTTTCATTTTAATGTCTACAGTGGTTATTGTGTTTAATATCACGTTAAATTAATCAGAAAATATTAGCAAATGACAATATGGTGAATTTGTTGGATAATTTGTGCAAGATCTGAAGTTTCAAGCTTTAATCAAGACCGCTACGAGCTCGGGAGTGAACGTGACTATCGAGCTGCTTCGTCCACAGTGACGACGCCACGGCGACTCCTCTGGATGAAGACAACAAGACGCGGATTTCCAGGGTGATGACGCTACGCCGACTCCTCTGGAGGAAGAGAAGACAATGATATCTTGAATATACTGTACATGACATTGGCTAATGACGTACTGTCGAGTAAATTAATAAAATAAATAAATAAAATCTTATATTAAATCCTGTACCGTAATTCGAAGCCTAATAAAACAATATGAGAATAACATTCTTGATTTCCGCTTTCCGAAGTCATAATACGTCACGTCCGCAAGCCCTTTCCTCCCACGCGCACCCCGCACCCCACCACTACCGACGGCAGCTAGGCGGGGAATCGCCATTTCACTTCATTGGCATTAAATTTCCCGACCCGTACGGTCGCCTAACCTAACCTAGCGTGAGGTTGACCGAATTTAATTTATTTTAGTCATATTATACGTAGCAAAGTATTTGCAAATCTTTACTTATAAAAGTGAAAGATAAAATAATTTCACCACGTTTCTGTGGTGAATATTTTTAACGGTGTTACCGTTCGGTTTGATTTTATTAATTATAAAGGTATTAGAAACGTCCGGCCCGCCAGCAGGAGGAGACGAATACGGAAGAAGGAAGGATAGCAGCAACAGGTGTGTTTAACATGGCGCGATATTATGTTCTAACGGCGGCGCTCGCAAGCAACGTTGCGTTAAGGAATGTTCGCTAAACTGTAAGTTACATCGCTCATTACTTTAAGCATGCAAATTGAAGTTGTTTTCTTCAGTATTGGGGCCATTAGTGCTACGCAAGGTACACCCGAGTCCAAACATAAGGGTAATTAACGGGCACCCGAACACGTGGGTACTCGCACCCCCAGAATAGGGTAACTGGCCCAGGAGTACTGAATTCAATCGCTCTGTGCGCACATATTGGATTTCAACTATTTAACCTTAAAATACCCTCGTTATTTTCAATATTCATATTAATTTGATACACGTGGTGTTAATTTGCTTATAACTATACAAGAACTATAAGACGACCACTCATTAGGGCAGCGAAGTGGACAGAACACGATATTTTATTTCATTTATATACTTAACGTGATATTGTCTTAGAAATATGCATACCATGCAATACCTAAATACAATACTCGCAATGCACGTACATTGTGGCAACATGTTGGCGTCGCCAGCTGGCATTCTACGGCAGTCTGACGCCACTATCAAGGATTAACTAACATTAGGATAAGCTTTTTTCCAGGATTAACTAATTTTTTCAGCGGAGTATGTCTAGTGTACGAAACATTAAACCCTGTATTCTGTTGATATCGAGGGAGTAAGACTGTTTCACAGTAATGTTCAGTGTAAAGATGGATTCGGAATCTCGAATACGCTGAAATTTCAAAATGGAAATCGTGGCAATGCTGATTAACATACACTGTAGTTTCCAGCTGATTGGCTGGCGCGCAAATTGTGGCACGTGTTGTTGGTGTGAGAACGCAATCTAATAGTTATTGTGCCGCGCAAACCGTGCCGCGCACGTGCGTTCTGGTTTGACAACACATGCAGCGTCGCCACAGGAAGCTGATAGTATGAATAAATACTAATGACAAGGATTGCATTTCCTGTGCACCACAGAAATATCCTTTTCCCAACTTGTGGGTCAACATCAGTAATGGTGCAATGAGACAATTGGAGAGGGGTAAGTAAGTACCGAGTGACTAGAGACGTTCTCCAATTAACAGATCAGAGCGGACTCTTCCTCGTCCCACCGGGTCAGGAGAGTCGCGTCTAGCATGAGTCCTATGCTTTTCATGTCGATCAGTTGATCTACCACCATTGGGAACAGAACGGGCTCCGCCCTACATTCCTATACCGGCTTCTACCTTATTCCGGTCATGACGTCATGTTACGAGACTACAACACCAAGGATACACCGCGCCTCACAGAAAGAAACAACGAGCTATTATCCCAAGGGGTCCTACAGTACTTCCCCAAAGGGTTTCCTAACTGATGAGTTCAATTAAGTCTTTTAAACTCAACGAGTGTCGGACTTTCGCGTGACTCAGAACTACTACAACAAAAGTATTTGGATTGCCATCGTGTACCATTGGCTTCACCTACAGACGCTGTCTCCGATACGTCTACAGAGGCGGCCTCCATACCATATTTGCCACCCGGAACCCGAGTTACGCTCTGAGATCGCCTGGCGAATGGGTCTTTCATGTGGCTAACAAGTCGATATATAATTTGAATGAAGATGTATTGTCATTCCGCAGACATCATAGAAGTTAATTTCATATTAATAAATTGGCAAAATGGGAACCAGTTTACCAAGGACTACCCACAAGCAAACCTCATAATCCCCACGGGACTAGAGTTATGTACTATCATGCCAATCGGACTGCGCAAAGGCGGCGAGGACCACTGCCTAGGTATGCTGAGCTGGTGTGGTATAGAGGTCAAGGGACTACAGACTCCCTCTCGGACCCACAGACATCTGTTGCATTGCATTGATGTACTTATCATAATAGTAACTACCAATCTTGGTTGGAATGCGGAAATTAGACCTAGATCTACTCCTAGATCATGATTACCAAAGCTAGAAGAGTACTGTTCACATTGTATTACATTCTAATACAGAAGATACTATTACGTACTATTGCGTCATCCATACTTCAAGCACCAACACCCGCGCTTTGCGGTTTCGTATCACGCCGTACTATACTAGTACGCGTATTGTGTATAATATGACATCTCCGTTCGCCGGGTTATTAATTTCCGAACACTTCGACAGACCCTAAACGATAACAACATTGTCGTCGCCTACCCTCACAACGAAGGCGCGACAATACGTAACGCAGAAAATGTAAACAATGCAATCTACTTGCAATAAGTGATATGAACCTGACTACATGATTAAAATCTTTCAACTTACAACTACCTACATAAAGACATTAAGATAGAAAATAATGTATTCATATTATTATGGATATACGGCGATCGATTGCTAGAATCGGATTTTAGCGAACATAACTCCATCGTCACTGGTCACTCCCCCGGCGGAGCCAGTACATGGTAGTTGGCGCAGCACAGACAGCATGTGCCGTGTTACGATACTGGAAATAGAATAAAATGTAACTCAATTCTAATTATGATTCTCGCCCCAAAGGTTTTCGACATTTGTCAGCGTATAACAAAGTATCAGAGTTATATACGATAAGCCGGTTTTTGTAGCAATTATATCCGTCGTGTCGTGTAGGTATATGTTGCCTACCAACGGTGAGAGACAATAACATACAAACTGATTTGTTCTACCCACAACATCAATAATGTTGTTTTGTTTGAATCCCTACACTATTACAATTATCATAATTGTAGGTAGTGAATTTATTAGGGAACGATATCATCGAAAAATTCTCGTTACATTTCTACCTGTGATTTCTACCTGAAAAGGCTTCAAAGCGAACGTTTTTTAGGCATGATGATTGTGGTTTTGTGACCAACCCTATTCCAGCTAAACCTGTCACAATTGTCTAACGACCGACTACTGTTAAAAGACAACAATCCGAACCGATTGTTTTACGGCTCATACGAAAATTTATCTAGCGGTCACCCATCCAAGTACAAACTGCACCCAACATTGGTGAACGTGTACCTACGATCCTTTTCAGCGCGTTCTCACAATCGGACCACCTTGTGACTTGAAGCGTGGCACTGTTTGGTATATAGTGTACAGAAATTATATGTAGTGCCAGCCTTCTAATAGCTATGTGACTACGGAGCGTCGGCTTCACTTAGCTGCGCTTCTCGACCATATATTCGAATTCAAAGTTATTTTCTTACCGGCTACGCTGCGCATATTATACCTCCCGCCCGGTCGGGGGCTTCAACGTACAGTCAAGTTTTTTATTCCCATAAATCGAGTATACTTTAAATTATGCACTAGTTCATAGAAAATAATGAAGTATAGACATGGAACGGACTTAAACACACAAAAATATATAGAATGTTCTAATTTGTTCACCGAGCATGGATAATCATCATCATCATCATCATCAGCCCGTATCAGTCCACTGCTGGACGTAGGCCTCTCCCAAAGCGCGCCAATCAACCCTACTCTCGGCCCTCTGCATCCAGTCCCTGCCAGCCATTTTGCGAAGATCATCCCTCCATCTGGTCGGGGGGCGTCCCACACTACGTTTACCCGTTCGTGGCCTCCATTCGAGAACTCGTCTACCCCATCGGTTATCGGTTCTACGACAGATGTGACCAGCCCACTGCCACTTCAGTTTACTGATTCTATGAGCAATGTCAACCACTTTTGTCTTCTGGCGGATATACTCGTTTCTTATTCTATCTAACAGAGAAATTCCAAGCATAGCTCTTTCCATAGCTCGCTGAGCGACCTTGAACATGGATAATGCGTAATACAAATTCGTTTCTAACCGAATGTTAGACGTGGTTGTCGGAATACTACTACTATTGTCCGATATATGGATTTGCATAACATACCCTTTAAGTATGTATAATACGATGAAGATTGTCGGTGGACGTGGCCTGTGGTCGCTCAGTTGGTAACAGCGCGACACGGAATGGCAAGGTCGCAACTTCAAGTCCTGCCCACGGCAAGAATTTTTTCATCAGGTTCTAATATATAGAATATATATATTTTTCAAAGATTTTACTTATCACGGCCGGTTCCTTGTGCCGTTTGTTGCAAACAGCGCCGCAGTGCGGTGGCAATGTGCAACTTATTCCGGTGAAGTTTTACAATACAGTTTATGGATAAGGTTTAATAGGAATGGTTCAAACAAAACTCGCCACCCAGGTCAGTTTTCGAAACCAATTCTTAAAATCTGTCGATTTAATTAATTAAACCGAATCAAATAAGGCTTCTAATATATAGCTCGTGAACGCCATTGTTCCCCATGTTATGCGAGCGAGACTCTAAAACTTTCCTCTCAGATACTAAGAAGTTGATGGGAGATCCACCGAGTTGGGTGAGGATTTTCATATTGATACAAACTCTCTGATACATCTAAACATTTTGTATATTATAGAGTTTACACCCAAACAATTTGGCGAATTTGAAGCAGGGGTTTATTGTGTAACCTAACATCAAGTGTATAAAACCTACTTACGGTTTACCTACCTAGAGGTATACATTGTGAAAATTGTATTTTAACTCAAGGCGATGATTTATAACTAGATTAAACTGCACAGCTGTAAGTACAGCAGGTGATGAGAAATTTGTTGGGTAAATTAACTAAGGTACCTAACATGCCCGCAAGCGGCACCTTTCTGTCAATACCTTCAAAAAGGTCAAGATATCCGATTTCATCACCTTTCTGTCAATACCTTCAAAAAGGTCAAGATATCCGATTTCATATGAAATTCAGGATATTTTCTTTTTTAATCGATTAGATCAGCGCAAAGGCATACCATAGGTACAAATGTAGATAAACTGACAATCAGTTAAGTATTTGTTACACAGGTTACAAATGATATGGGTACCTACTAAAGGATAATGATTGTTCATAATCGTACTATTTCGATGCATAGAGTATGGCTCTTTTTGCTTATGTATTAAGATAATCTAGTATGCTCGCTCATACTACAAGGCTTTACATATTTTGCTTAAATCAATTAAGCAGATCACATTGGCATATTTAATTGGTACCACCACCACTACCACCAGGCGATAACAAACACGTCTCTCATATTGTTTTATTAGGCTTCGAATTACGGTACAGGATTTAATAGAGACGTTTTACCTGAAAATAAAACGTTTATTAAATACTTACCTAATTCGAAGCCTAACACTTTCTAATTCTGCCTGGTGGCTTTTATATGAGAGATGCAATGAAGTGAAATGGCGATTCCCCGCCTAGCTGCCGTCGGTAGTGGTGGGGTGCGGGGTGCGCGTGGGAGGAAAGGGCTTGCGGACGTGACGTATTATGACTTCGGAAAGCGGAAATCAAGAATGTTATTCTCATATTGTTTTATTAGGCTTCGAATTAGGTAAGTATTTAATAAACGTTTTATTTTCAGGTAAAACGTCTCTATTATGTCAATCAATACTCACCTCAATCAAAATCCCTTTAAAATTCTGATTCATAGTAACAGATCCCAGTTTCACGCAAAAGTCGCCAAGCTCGAACCTTGGACCTTTACTTTCAATCTTGGTCTGTTTCTTAGACGTGTAGTGCTGTGATAGCTTTATCATCAGCAAGTCGAACAGTCCATCGGCTATGACGTGAATGTTTTTTGTCCCGCTCTCGAGTATTGAGAATACAGACGCCGGTTGTTCCGAGTTGTGGAGGATGTGTACTGTCTTTGTTGCTCCTGGAATTTATTATGACTATGTTATAATTAATATTAACATTAGACGGTCGCCAGTGTCGGGGCAGCTCTCGGCGAATGTGGAGAGATGATATCATTTGACACAGGGATGAATGGTTCAAGAAGGCTCAGGACAGAGAGGAGGGGGGGGGGGGGGGGGGGGGGGGGGGGGGCTTTGACCAGCAGTGGGACGATTTGTAGGTTTTACGAATTCAATATGATGCAGATAATAAC
This sequence comes from Tachystola acroxantha, assembly GCA_963506565.1. Lineage (NCBI taxonomy): Eukaryota > Metazoa > Arthropoda > Insecta > Lepidoptera > Oecophoridae > Tachystola > Tachystola acroxantha. The sequence goes on along the minus strand of OY735894.1, from coordinate 7,676,991 downwards.
AACGGTCCAAAGTGTTACACTTGATCTGCTGTTAGCTGTACTTCAGAGTCTGGGCAGAATAGATACCTTTGCCCAGCAGTGGGACATTACAGGTTATTAAATAATATTATTATAGGTACTTTTTTCTTCATTTCATTTATTCGCAATAAACTTCGGTGGACCTGGCAAACACCGTCATATTTGTCTTCCTGGGGTGATGGGCTAAACCCCAGGCGATCTTTTAGTTCGACGCATACTTGTGACTGCAATGAGACTTTATAATCAAGACTAGTTTTTATTAAACTTTGATTTTATTGCTAACCACAATATATTATTGTAATTATTTTTGCACAGGCAAAAATAATTGCCCCTGGTTTATCTGGGTGTACCATGGACAAAAAAAAATCTCGTAGTCCATCCAGTTGAACCATGGGCATTAATGGGCAATGACCCACTATAAGGAATGAATAATTTACCATAATAATGCCTTCAAGTTGAAGCAATCCCTCAGGTGTTTGAAGATGTCTCTAAGCAACCATAAGTTAGTGTAATCCATATTTTAAAAATCCTAGAAAGTTTATTGCGGAAGAACAGGTCTTACCCATCTGAGGCGGTGAGAGGTAGCTCTCGCAGTCAACCAGGAATTGTCCTTGCTGTGAAGCTCCGAGTGCCAGTATTCGTTTCGTCAACAACTCTATCACATATGTACCGGTTTTGTTCTCTGGGACTGGATACTGCTGTAAACTGTACAATGGTCATCGGTTTAGTTATGATGATGATGGTCTCCTGGCCGATTTCGGCTACAGCGACGCTTCACGGCTTATATTAGGGGATGGGGATTCATTGTCCGAACGAATCCGCCGTAGGATCCGCTGGTGGCGTATGCCCGTAACCTCCCCCCATAATGAGGGCTTCCGGGCGAGTGGACACGGGGTAGTCCAACGCTCGGTAACAGGTCCTCGAGTTGGTCGGCGTGCATGTGTTCCAGCACACCGCTAACAGTCGGATGGGGTCAAAGACCCCCGAGAAGGGTCCCCCCGGACACACGCCGGCGGAGTCGCGGAAGTATTTCGCAAGTCTCCCCGTGATTCCGCCATAGGGTGGCGAGACGGAACACCGAGGGGTTTTTAGTTAGTCCTTCCTCGCCTCCCCGTGGCAAGGAGGTATCATGATATCTAGATGATTTTCCCCCCGAAAAAAAAAGGGATGGGGGCTACGCTGGTCTGCCCTTTGGTGAGCTCTCATGTGACTATTGTAGCCAATTTTTGCTGTGAAACTCCTTGCACATCGAGGACTGTATCGGTTTAGTTAACTGATGTAATGAATGGAGGCAAGATTTGGAGCACTGTTTGGAAGCAGATGGAATAGGTTAGTTGACGAATTTTTTTTTATTGCATCAATCAACTCTCATATTCCGGCTGAAGAGAACTGTGAAATCAGTTTTGCGATATCTCAATAAATATCGAAGATATTAAGCGATTAATTCAAGTGGTGGGGGAATGCTCCATCTCTTTTTAGCAAAACAGTATTTAGTATGAAGTTTGTATGGCGATGGTACAATACGTCGTGTACTGTTTCTGTCTCTTTCTAACACAACTTTTCTAAATGCCTGTAGTTGCTTCATTTTTTAACTAATTTCAATTTTGATTTCACAGTTGACCATGAATTTATGTCTATTTTGTAATAATAATGAAAAACATTTAATTTTCGGTACTTGTCAACTAGCCTATTAGTCTCTGTCAGATTCTATAGTACATTACTATAGTATAGAGATTGGGATCTACAAAACTGTCATTAGACCTATCTTGATGTATGGGTGCGAGACTTGGACTCGGACCCTGAAGGAAGAGAATAAGCTCTTGGTGAGAGGAAGGCTTTAAGAAGAATTCTGGGACCAGCGAAGTGAGACGATGGAAGCTGGAGGATCCGGAAAAACTGCGAGATAGAGGAGATGGTGGCGGAGCCTAACATCATTGGAGAAACCAAAGCAGCCCGACTCCGCTGGCTTGGTCATGGCGAGCATATGTCGGAAACCGCTGGGGCGACGAGGTGCAGAAGGACCTGCGAGAGCTGCAGGCGCCCGACTGGCGCCAGACAGCGCAGGACAGGCTGCAGGCGCTCTTTGGTGTCGGAGGCCAAGATCCACTTTGGGTCACTGAGCCAGCGGAGTAAGTAAGTATAGAGATCAAAGTAATGACTAAATAAGCCCAAAAGTCCCGGTCATATCATACCCTAGGATAGTTTTCTACCAAATATACGTAAAGTATTAATTGTAATAATAGTGTACTTACACTGTAACACCCATTCTTGCTGGGTTTTTCTCTGTTTCGAAGCGATATACCGTGTTTTTAAGGTTATGATTTAATATTTGCTTTTGCTAAATAATTACTAATTACAATTAAATATTATTTTAATATGTGTGAAGGCATGTAAATTCTCTTCAAATTAGGACTATAAAAACTACAGATACATGAGCAAAATTCATATAAAATTCAATTATTTGTAAGTAAACAAAACTAACTAACACATAACCATCACATAACACAACAAATTCGAAACTTTTTTTGTAAATTAGCGTGGCGTTGGACCTGTGGACACGAGTGCCAATTTGCCAATTGATGTTTTGATATCAACAGCTCATCTCTCCATCCCTCTCTTCCGCAAGTCTTCCACGCATTGTAGTGCGAAAGAGTGAGCGGGATACAAAATCATATATTCAAAGATTTCGAAGTCGCAAAATCCCAGCTATATGTTCTGTGTCGCGAAGTGTCAGAGTCGCATTATTACAGAAAAAAAATATCTCAAATGTTATTGGTCCTCCAAGAATAAATCAATATATTGGCCAATGAGCGTTAAGAACGCGTTAACAAAGTCGTTTAACCAATGAAAACCGACTTCTCGTTATCCTAACGTCCGCGCTGGACCAATAAGTATTCGACAAATAATTTAGCTGTCAAACGTATTTAGGAGGCTCGGCCATAATTTTTGGAGTATTTATTTACGTAAAATAATAATTTCATTTCAATATCACACTTCCCACAATAGACTGTATCATTTGTGTATAATATTACGTCAGAAGTTACTAATACTTCGTGCGAGAAGACATTTGATCGTTGATGAAAAGATAGCATAGTTTTATTTTTATATTTTTCCGTCTATCTCGTGATTATTACAAGTGTTATCTAACTAAAATGATACCGGAGAACATTACGATCATTGTAAAGGCTCCGAATCAGCAGATTGAAGACCAGAACATCGAATGCCAATCTTCCTGGACTGTGAAGCAACTAAAAGGACATCTTTCGGACGTATATCCCAACAAACCCGTAAGTTATGTTTGTTTTTCTTATCAAATCAATTAGGGTCATAGGTCAATGAAGACCGCTATATAAGCCGAATTATTAACCACTACAGTAGCAATAAGATAATATTATGTTTCTTCCTATCGTCCTACTGCTTTATTAGCAATAGGTAAAGTCGACAGAACATGAACCCATCCAAAACCATTGCAATCTAGACCGTATTACCATCACTCAAAAAAACCATTATGTTACACTGTCGTCTGTACCTGACGTAGAAGATTAAATAGATTGAGAAAATTCTATATATTTGCAGTGAGATTATAAGGAACTTCATTGTATTTGTATAGTATTTTATATATGTGATGGTATCTTGATAGAAATATGTAAAGTAGGTGCTTATCTGTAATGAAAAAAATTGCTTCTACTCTTATTTAAGAGATAATTTCGCCAACGTCAAGTTATTTAGAGTATTCATGTAATTAAAAAATTAACGAATAAAAAATCAATCCACCATAATTCATTTATTCATTGCCTTATGTGGTGCAATAGATTCCATTCCAAAATGATAGCGATGGCAGATCTAAAAAAATGTAGCAGACACTTATTTACATTATAAATAATAGGAATTTTAATTTAAAAAAATCTTCAATTCACTTAATTGCAATAAGTTCTAGTAAAGTACAGTAGTAGGTCTTAAAAGTAGTTACACAATATTAAAATTATTGTTTTAAACTTTACTCATTTGGGTGTAGCAAAGGCAGAAAACAATTAGAGGTAGGTATGCGAAACGAAATTCTAACTATAGGAGATTTTGATCGATTCGTCGCATTTGGTCAAATTCGCATCTCGACGGAGATTCCAGCAATATTTTGGGTCCTGTATTCCTGTCACATAATTAGTTATAGGAACCGTAATAAACTCACTTTGAGCTGCTTGCGCTGTAGTCTCACTCCGTAGCAATTTATATTAGTAATAATAATGTTTATTTGCCAAACTATTATACCAATTAGTTTTACACAAGGAACAATTTACAAATTGCAATCGGTTTCATAGCCCTGCTCACTAGGGGATGCCTGTATTGAGGTGAGCTATTCATTAGGAGTAGTATCGTAGCTTAGTAATAGTAGCTATTTTTCTTGAATACTTTATAAAATACCAAATATACTATTATCAGTAATATAATGACCTTGTCTGACAATACACTATTTGTACATATAACATACATACATTGTTGTATGTTCCATTATAGTATATATATACATATACTGTACTGGTTCCATCATTTCCTGTCCAATCTTAGTTCATAAAATGATGTCACAGTACAAAGATAAAGACTTGCATACAGTATGGCAACTCCAAGCACTTTCAATAAATGCAAAATGTACCTATTTATTTGTGAAGCAAATAGAGCTCCTTTACAATGAAGAAATATCTTATACAGGGTGTCCTTGAATTTATTTGAGAAATTGTAACTTGGGGTTATACCCATGATCCAAAAAAAATTGAACTAAGTACGTCACACACTTAATGACCTTAGAAATGAGCATTAGGTCAAATCCCAGTGAAAGAAATCATTGTAAAAAATTAAAAATACCTTAGAATATAAAAACTCTAAAGCACAGTAATGATGCACATCAAATGAATATTTTTTTTGATAATTGTAATTATTATAAATATTTATTTTTATTTTTCAACAAATTGTTTAATTTACTTAAACACTGTGTAGAATTAATGTATGTCACAAGCCTAACCATCCATTTAATTTTGTCGAATGAATTTATAAATAAAGTATATGGCTTCACTTTTCCATTTTACTGTTAGTTCTTGGAGTTTGTACCTATTTAATGATGAATTAGGTAGTATTTGTATACATACATGCTTAAGGTTTGGCTAATATTCATGTTAAAATATTATAAGTTGTTGAACATAAAATACCTATAGCTATACATAACTATTGAACATGCATTTAATTATAGTGTGATTCTGTGGTAGCTACCAAATCTAAACGCAAGTGTCACTCGTCACTCCTAGACTAGACGTGAATTAGCGACGATTGAAATTAGCGTGCGACAATGGACATGGAACTGTAAAAAAAAATTCCTGGCATTTCTAATAATTACAGTGTGTGACTACTTTTGCAGATGACTATACTGGGTCCAGCTATCATATTATCACTCTAACGTTTATTGCGTCTTTGATGATTTCGTAATCGTCACCAAAGACGTCGCCTCACCTCACTGCATCTACTGTTATTTATTTATACTGTAATGAATAATGATGTCACACCTATTAACAATCTTGATACAATACAAGTATAAAACTGATTTGGTTCTTAAATAGCTATATTTGTCTTGTCACTGCCTACGCTAACTCTATGATAGAATAGGTACGGTCGAAGACAAAGAAAGGTGTACAGAGTTTTTAAGGTTGAGATTATCTCAAAAACTACTTGACCTATTGCAAGAATTCTTTCACTGTTAGATAGATAAAAGTTGAAACTATGTAACTTTAAAGAATTATTAAATTCGGTCCAGTAGTTTTTGAGAAAATCTCAACCTTATTAAGGTGTATACTTATCTCTGTCTTCGACTGTACATGATTTCTTTTCTTCTTGTTATGTTGTTATCAATGTGAAGTAACAAAATTGTTAATGTTAGTTTATTTACATAACATTTACACTAAAATTATCAGGTTGATAGTGGTTTATCATTATCGCTAAGTTAATCACTGCTATCGATATTTTAATCTACAAAAATTCGAGTAAATTCAGTTGCCTTATTAATATCATCCTATTATCTCAGTGGTTTTACCAGAATTATCGTATAGGGGTCGCGCTATTATTATAAGTTCGATTCTCATATAGGTCACTAAGACATCGCCAAAGCGATTTTTGGTATATATTTTTCTCTTATCTCCTCAGTATTTAGCGAAAATTTGCTCTCAAAGGGTAACAACTTGGTCTTACATTATTATTATTATTTGATATCAGGATGTTGGTACAAGCCCAAGGGTCATTGCGACCTCAAAGGTCTATTGTTGCCGCACCAAGTTCTTATATCTCGCTCCCAAGGCCAACGTCCTTCAGGAATCGTATGATGCACGTGAGAGAGTTTTAATATCCTCGGGTGGCATTATGTGTCCTAAGGCTCGGCTTCTGCTGTGAATGAGTGCTCCACACTCACAGAGGATATGCATGGGGGTTTCCTCGGCTTCGCAGCAGAATCTACAGGCAGTGGTGTCGGACAGACCCATTCTGTTAATATGTTTATTTAGCCTGCAGTCTCCAGTTAAGTGGCGGCGAGCTGTCAAACTCGAGCGCGAGACAGAAGATGTCCCGCAGCCGCGGAGTGAAGAGCACGGCCCAGTGACTCCATATTTGTATTTTTATTGATTTTGGATGAATTTTGGCAGGGAAATTAAAATACGCCAATAAAAATGATTTTTTTTAAAACAAGCTCGTAATTATAATACCCTACATTTTGATACATATTTCGTATGAATAACTATTTCGGTATTATGTCTAAACATAATTTTAATTTTAAATGACATGGAAGGGGTATGTTTGCGATTTTTTTGTATCGAGCGAAGTTTGTCCAATCGTGTATCGGTATTCATCAGTCCCTAAATATATACCCCAAGATTGCTATATATAATTTTAGTAGTTAGTGCCGTAGCCTTCATCGAAAAACTGAAAATACGCGCATACGAGGCCTTAAGGCTCGTATAAGTATCCTCAACTCCATATGTGATAATTTCATCGTATGTGATGACAATTTTTGTCATACATTACATACATAAACTCACGTCTGCTTACCCTAGGGGTAGAGACGATTTACTTCCATCTGCTGCGATCCTGACACCCAACTCTCGTTTCCTTATCAGTAAAATAAATAGTTACTTAATTTTCTCTTTTTAAATCAGAATATAGGTTTGAATATAAGTTTGTTAGGCATAGTGGGTTATGTTCTTAAAAATCATGTTTCTTTGCAATTATTCGCTACACCTGCAGTTATGGTTTAACATCCAATCAATTTTTATTGCGTGAAAATGTCGACAACGTGGTGGTACAGTCAACATCACATTAACCTAAAGACAAAATATTATTTTATTTTGCATACTAATATTATTATTCGTTTATTTACTTACTATTATTTATGTATGGTAGCTACTTATGTACCTTCCCGGCCAAGGTAGCCATGTATTTACCAATGAGTTAACCTCGTTTTTTTTTTTGACGGAAAACCTTACGTATACCGGAGCCCAAATCAAGTGTCTTATTTTGTAAACAAAAACTACCCTACTGTACTAACTTTTTAGGCTATTCTGTGACTATTGCATAGTTATTTTCACATTATTAGATCGGATACTTTATTTTCACTATGAGAAACAGGTTTGATCAATCAGTTCCTTCAGTGTTACGTCACAACAGGTAATTGGACGAGGATATTTGTTTACAAAATAAGACACTTGATTTGGGCCGCGGTATAGGTATATTTACCGAGTGCTCTCAAAACGGTGAAGGAAAATATCGGCGATGAAACCTGCATGCGGTAGAAAAAAATCTAAGGCACTGGGCCCGCGTGGTGGATCATGTCCCGAGCTTCCTCGATGTAAGGGAAGATTTGTACCCAAGCAGTGGGGACATAAAAATAGACTCTTATGATCTTAGTAAAATTTTATTTGTTCCCAGAAATCAAACGAACAAAAAATCATATACTCCGGTCAACTTTTAGACGACAATATCATATTGAAGGATGTCCTACGAACATATGACAATCAAGTCAATCACACAATGCACTTAGTATGTACTCCGAAGCGTATAATAGAACCACCACCAATAAAACCAGAACCAGAAGCGATTCCAAGCACAGACGGCCTCAGACACAGAAATGTCCCAGAAACCGAAGCCGAGAGACCAGTAGAAGTTTCCAGACCAGAGACGAGACAGAACGATCAGAATCACACAGTGGAAATGCAGAATTACTTGAGTTCGTTCGTCAATAACTATGCAAGGGTGCCTCCGTATAACTATAATATGGGGGAGAGTTATCTGCCGGTGTCCAATGACCCTGCTGCGATGGCGAATCATATGATGATGATGCAGCAAGCTTATTTGCAGTATATGCAGCAGTATGCTAATATGTAAGTTATTTCTTTGTAATAAGTACAAAAGTCCGCTAGGATTCGAACGGATCAATAATATTATAGGTACGGTGGAACACAGAGAAAGGTGTACAGGTTGAGATTTTCTCAAAAACTACTTGACCTATTGCAAAAATTCTTTCACTGTTTGGTAGATAAAAGTGAAAACTATGTAATTGTAAAAGAATAATTAAATTCGATCCAGTAGTTTTTGAGAAAATCTCAACCTTATTGAGGTCCCCTGTATACTTATCTATGTCGTAGACTGTACCGTAGTTTTTCCTTCAAAAAATTTAATATAAAATTTTATAGTCTCAACCGTATTGAGACTACTCTCTGTCTTCGTGTGTACAGTCGAAGACATAGATAAGTATACACGGGGTCTCAATATGGTTGAGATTTCTCAAGAACTACTGGACCGATTTTAATAATTATTTTACAGTTACATAGTTTTAACTTTTATCTATCTAACAGTGAAAGAATTTTTACAATCGGTCAAGTAATATTTCAGTAAATCTCAACCTTAACAACTCTCATGCCCCCTTACCATGAACTCTTATAGCAGGATTACTTCAACATTACTTTGTTACTTCGTACAATGACGACCTTAAAGTAAGCTTATTAAGGTCGTCATTGTACGAAGTGGCAAAGTATTATTGAAGTAATCCTGCTATAAGAGTTCATGGTACCTTTATTTGTCTTCCACCGTACAAAAGTATCGTTAGAAAGATTTTTTACAATTCTTTACTATAATATGGAGATATATTAATGTAACATTATAGGTATTATAAAGTTATAAATGAATTAAGAAAAACTTGACTAGTTCAATTTGAAGCAATGTTTAATCATAAATACTTACTTATACTACTATTGTCCGATAGATGGAATTGCATAACATACCCTTTATGTATGTATAAAGCGATGAAGATTTTCGGTGGGCGTGGCGTGGCCTGTGGTGGCTCAGTTGGTAAGAGCGTGTCACGGAATGACAAGGTCGCAGGTTCAAGTCCAGCCCACGGCGAGAATTTTTTCATCATGTTCTAATTTATTCACCGAGCATGGATAATGCGTAATTCAAATTCTGAATAAACACTTATGTATTGCATAACGATATCTTGGATGAATAAATGATCTTACGTTCCTCCAGAGTCTGTAACCCTGGACGAAGCAGTCCAGCAGTCACGTTCACTCCCGAGCTCGTAGTAGGACTCTTGAATCTAACTCGAAACTAATCTTGCATACCTATTTATTCAGAATTTGTTTTACGCATTATCCATGCTCGGTGAACAAATGACATTGCCACATTTCAATGGAGCTTTGCCCCACCTACAAAACTACGAGACCATTGAAGCTGTACCTATCATTTTGTTAGGGACTTACTACAGGTTTTATATAGCATAATCAGTAATCACAATCAGTAGGAGTTGCGAGAGTAGTAGAAAATGATAACAAAAACAATGAATAATTCGCTTCGATTTCTTACTATTATCTGAATTCTTAATTGAGCTGTTTTTTCGACTCGCAACTTGTACAAAACTATAAATAATTTTATTAAAAAACGGAGATATTTTTACATTTATTCGTTATCTTGTTCATCATACGGTTGATGGTGGGGTAGAATCTGGCATTGTCATTTAAAGTCCTTGTTTAAAGTCATCTTTGTGGTGTTAAGGTGGCAAGCCGCCGCCCCCGCCGCTCCCCCCGCCGCGGAGGTCCCGGCGACCCCTCCCGCGGCCCCCGCACCCCCCGCAGAAGACGAGGAAGCGGCCCGAGACTGGCTTGACCACCTCTACGCGGCGTCTAGAATGGCCATACTGTTCTCACTGGTATACCTCTATGGGAGCCCGGCGCGGTTGCTACTTGTAGTGCTATTGGCTGCCGTGGGATACTTGTAAGTAGTTTGTTATTTTTTATTTATAATCTAGGTTTTTTCGAGGCTTTTGTCACTTGGTGACCATGCCAGCCTCATTGGAACTCAACAAATAGGCCCATCAGACCCCCCTACGTTATTATTTTAGAATTAAAACTATAGTGAGCCATTACTACAAATTATTATATGTAAACGGATATCACTCACTTATATTGTTAAAGTCGGCAACTAGACCGACAGTTTCGACCGATTTCGACGGTCTTTTTCAAGGTGAGCGCGCCACACCCGCGTCGCCGGTGACGTTTCTTCACGCACTGCGGATCAGCGCCCTCTGTGCGCGCTCCGACATAACTTGTCCCGCCGCCCACGACGGTGCGTTCGGTGGCTGTAGCTGGATTCGTTGTCGGTCTAATTGCCGACTTTAACAATATAAGTGAAATTCAAAAGAGTTCAGAAAAGTTGTTCAGTTACCCATACTGAACACCCTCTCTTCGGCTTCATATACCCTTTACATTACATCCTGTATATCAGAATACAATATAATTATAAAGAAAGGGTAGTACGTAAACCTGTTAGTAGTTTAAATAGCCAATCTCCTGAGCATAATTTTCTCTTATTTCAGACACCAAATCGGTTTTTTCCGCGATCTCCAAGTGAACCCACAAGAGGCGCCGGCGCAACCCGTTGCCAATGGCAACCGAAACCAAGCTAATAACCAGCCCATAAACCTTATTAACAACGCACCTAATAACGGGGTTCCAAATAACGGGGTTCCAAATAACGAACCCAATAACGGGGTTCCAAATATTGAACCCAATAACGGGGTTCCAAATAACGGTGTCAATAATGGACCTAATAACCCAACTGAACCTACAACGGTCCCCAATCCAACGAATACGGTTCGCGTGAATCAACAATCCTTATTGGCTGTTGGATGGATGATTTTTACGTCGTTCTTCGCTTCTTTAGTACCTGATACTAATTAGTAAGCAATAGTTCCGTCATTCGCCGAGAATCTTAGGAATCGAACACATTCTGACGTGACTTCTAGAGTAAAACTTCATATTTTGTTGAAAGGTATTTTTTGTAGGAATGAGCCAACTAGCGCCGTCAATCTTAAAAAAATAATATCTTCCAATATAATCAATTTTATTATGTAACGTTGCACGTTTTCTGAAGCTACCTGCAAGCGGATAGTTAGGACGATTTTAATAGCATAATTGCGACAAGCTATTGTTCACAAATACGCAAAAACGGCCGTTTTTCGCAATTATGCGAACTACAAATTACCGAAATTGAATCACGTTATAAATAAGCATTTAAAAATTAGTATTTATCCTAATAGAGTAGGGTTGATTGGCCCACTATGGGAGAGGCCTACGTCCAGCAGTGGACTGATGCGGGCTGATGATGATGATTTATCCTAATAAAGATTGTGTACATAGCTTTTTTAATTGTAAAATTAACATTCGCGAAATTCATCTGTAGCTCAGTTTCTTGACGAGCAGCGCCTCCTCGCATCGATTGCGTCCGATTACCGCGATTTTCTCAGTTTACATACTGATGGATTTCACGAATGTTAATTTTACAATTAAAAAAGCTATGTACACAATCTTTATTAGGATAAATCATCATCATCAGCCCGTATCAGTCCACTGCTGAACGTAGGCCTCTCCCAAAGCGCGCCAATCAACCCTACTCTATTAGGATAAATACTATTTTTTAAATGCTTATTTATAACGTGATTCAATTTCGGTAAGTTGTAGTTCGCATAATTGCGAAAAACGGCCGTTTTTTGCGTATTTGTGAACTTAGCTTGTCGCAATTATGCCATGTATTGTATATTGAAAAATAGTATTTATCCTAATAAAGATTGTGTACATAGCTTTTTTAATAAAAATTATTATATTGCAAGATATTATTTTTTTAAGATTGGCGGCGCTAGTTGGCTCAAGTAAGGCCCTTAACTTATGTTTAGCCACTAATGCTGTTATTCATAAACCTAGTTAAATCTCACTTCCTTTAAATTGTGTTGCTATCCCTTTCACACTTCGGTAAAAAGGTTAAGATAGAAAGGGACAGGACCGTATTATGGCGGGAGTCCCACATACTCACCGCGCGCCCCTCCTCATTGGCGCGGTGAGATGCGAAAAGCATTTCCCCAAGTAAAAAAAAAAAAAAGGGTGGCTAAATCTTGGCGTAACTTTAGTCACGTTTATGAATAACAGCCTAAGACTATCGGCCTTACAACTATGGACCTCGGTCTAAATATTTATTTTGCAAAATAACCCAGTATATGTACCTATTACAGGTAAAATTTTATGTAAATATTTTTTTTAACTATCGAAAATAAAAATTGTTTATTGTAAGTTAAGCTTTGTATGATAAATGTGTTTATAGTAATAATTAGACTTTTGTTCTTAGCTTTCAAAAGCTTTTGATTGCCAATATTGATCAATGATCAGGGGGGTGACCGCGACTTCAATCGTTTTCGTTATCGTTTTCATTTTGACACTTGAACGATATACATTGCTGCGTTTCGTTGTCGTTTGTTAAAACTTGCAAAAACATAGCAGCAATGTATAGCGTCCATGTGTCAAATTGAAAGCGATTACGATAACGATTGGAAGTCGCGGTCACCCCACAGCCATTACCATTCTCAAAACGATGAAATCATACCATGTTATAGCGCGCCGAACAGAGACGCCGCTATACCAACGCAATAGCACTGTCCCTGTCACGCACGATATGACATGGTATGATTTGATCGTTTTTAGAACCGTAATATCACTTGGCTATTCGTATTCGCTATTGAGTGTTTGTCGTATTTGTCAAATACTTGACGTACATACAAATAAGACGAATATTTTGTCAAGAATACCAACCACACGTGGCAATTATGACATCACATACAGAGACAATGGTATAGTTATACTGGCGGTTATTTTTAAACTAATCTAAATCTGACAGGTCTCAAAATGCTTCCTCCCTTTCTTTAACGAAAGTTATAAAAGGGATAGCACTACATTTTAGAATTGTCAATATTGGCTTTCAATTACAGAATCGCTACCAGTTAAAAGTTTTTTTTGTCCTAAATATAAATATAAAAAAATAATTATTAGGTTATTGAATTTAGAATCACCTGTATTTTAGTTGTTTTAATGCATTATTTTGTTATTATTGTTAAGGTATATATTTCTAGCCAGATGTCGCCAACCTTCTTACGTCTTAAAAAAATCATGGTTACGATGATATCGCACTTCGGTGCAACGCTATATCAACTTTAAAAAACTTTTTTTTTATTCTTACAACTGTCACTTTGAAATAGTGGTGGGCCAACTCGGAAAAAACATAACTCGATTTAACCCGAGTTAAAATTCACGCAACTCGAGTTAACTGGATGGAAGAGTGAATGTCTTTTTTTTTTTAATTTTTACTAATTTATTCCTTCAGCTTTACTTCAGATTACTAGTTAAAGAAGGAACATACCATTTTTTTCCTGTTAAACAGTTAAGAAAATTGTCAGTTCAAATTTTCTTCAAAATCCACTCAGTAGTTTTTGCGTGAAAGAGTAACAAACATACATCCATGCATTCTTACAAACTTTCGCGTTTATAGTTTTAGTAGGATTGGAAGAAGAGTACTGACTAAAGTAAAAATCCATGTCGGTTCCATTCGGTTTTCGAACTCGAGTCAAAGAGAATTCAACTCGAGTTGGCTCGACTTACGCCTAACTCGAGTTTGTTACTCGAGTTGACCATCACTACTTTGAAACCCCCTCATTCATAAACATGGTTAGCCCGTGCATTGATGCTAATAAATATTTTGTAAATAGCTTTTTTAATCAACTTGATTATATTGGAAGATATTATTTTTTTAAGATTGGCGGCGCTAGTTGGCCCTATGAAGGCAAAATAATTCCACTGCATACAAGATTTGATTTTTTAATGGAGGGGGGGGGGGAGGCTTGGCTAGGATATAAGCCTTTATTATAAATTTCATGTGTACTGATATGAAACCAAATACTATTTGTATATAATTTTTAATAATTTAATAACATTAAGATCTTACGCGATTGCACGAAGTTTAAATAATGTCCTAGATTGCTGTCTCTTTCTGTGTCTATGGCGTTGAAAAGAGATAGCATGTTTTAAGGCTGTTAAGGCGATTCCATAAAATCTTCTCTTCCATACTTTCTTTACAGATTAACTTGTAATATTGAAGTCGCACTTACAAAATTCTACCGTCAAATTTAAATAGTGTTATTAAACAGTTAGTTATAGAGTTATTACACTGCTGCTTCCGTCCCTTTCTAACTTAACGTTTTTTAACGAAGTGTGAAAGTAATAAAACAAGTGTTAACCACACTTCCCCGAAATCGTGTTTTTGTTACTAACTAGGTTATGAATATAGTCGTAAATCAAAGTTTTATTAATATCGGACTTCGCAACAAGCAAAATCAAAATTTTACAATTGTCAATCATATCCACGATCATAACTTAACATATATTTGGATCAGTATATTTAAACTAGGTGTTGCATGGTGCGCGGGCCGCGCGCGGCCCGCGAGACTGCTTTGTTTTCGTGTTGTAGGCGCCGCAACTAAATAAACATTATCCGGATTGTTCGCTGTGCAAATAATTCGTGCAAGCCATCCACTGATTATATCAAGCACCGCCCGAAAGTTTCAAGTTCAAAACTCTGTGAAAAACATTTATTCGAAAAGAGTTTGCTCATTTAAAGGAGGTTATTTTTTTATTTTTAAAGTAAGCAACGCTCGAAATGCCCGTATGCCAGAAACTTAAAGAAAGTTTTCAAAAGCCAAACGTTGCTAGCTGTACTGCCTTCCAAGTAAATTTTGCGAGGCCGAGCTCCGCGTAGGGCGAAGCCCGAAGCGTCCCCTTACCGAGCAGAAACCACTCTCTTCCTTCCAAGTAACTTTTGCCCCCGGCGAGGCCGAAGGCCGAGCTCCCCGTAGGGCGAAGCCCGAAGCGTCCCCTTGCCGAACGGAAACAACTCCCCACCCTCCAAGTAACTTTTGCGAGGCCGTAGGCCGAGCTCCGCGTAGGGCGAAGCCCGAAGCGTCCCCTTACCGAGCAGAAACAACTCCCCACCTTCCAAGTAAATTTTTGCTAGGCCGAAGGCCGAGCTCCGCGTAGGGCGAAGCCCGAAGCGTCCCCTTACCGAGCAGAAACCACTCTCTTCCTTCCAAGTAACTTTTGCCCCCCGGCGAGGCCGAAGGCCGAGCTCCGCGTAGGGCGAAGCCCGAAGCGTCCCCTTGCCGAACAGAAACAACTCTCGACCCTCCAAGTAACTTTTCCGAGGCCGTAGGCCGAGCTCCGCGTAGGGCGAAGCCCGAAGCGTCCCCTTACCGAGCAGAAACCACTCTCTTCCTTCCAAGTAACTTTTGCCCCCCGGCGAGGCCGAAGGCCGAGCTCCGCGTAGGGCGAAGCCCGAAGCGTCCCCTTGCCGAACAGAAACAACTCCCCACCATCCAAGTAACTTTTGCGAGGCCGTAGGCCGAGCTCCGCGTAGGGCGAAGCCCGAAGCGTCCCCTTACCGAGCAGAAACAACTCCCCGCCTTCCAAGTAAATTTTGCGAGGCCGAAGGCCGAGCTCCGCGTAGGACGAAGCGTCCCCTTACCGAGCAGAAACAACTCCCCACCTTCCAAGTAAATTTTGCGAGGCCGAAGCCCGAAGCGTCCCCTTGCTGAACAGAAACGACTCCCCACCTTCCAAGTAACTTTTGCGAGGCCGTAGGCCGAGCTCCGCGTAGGGCGAAGCCCGAAGCGTCCCCTTACCGAGCAGAAACAACTCCCCACCTTCCAAGTAAATTTTGCGAGGCCGAAGGCCGAGCTCCGCGTAGGGCGAAGCCCGAAGCGTCCCCTTACCGAGCAGAAACATCTCCCCACCTTCCAAGTAAATTTTGCGAGGCCGAAGGCCGAGCTCCGCGTAGGGCGAAGCCCGAAGCGTCCCTTTGCTGAACAGAAACGACTCCCCACCTTTTAACTAACTTTTGCGAGGCCGCAGGCCGAGCTCCGCGTAGGGCGAAGCCCGAAGCGTCCCCTTACCGAGCAGAAACCACTCTCTTCCTTCCAAGTAACTTTTGCCCCCCGGCGAGGCCGAAGGCCGAGCTCCGCGTAGGGCGAAGCCCGAAGCGTCCCCTTGCCAAACAGAAACAACTCCCCACCCTCCAAGTAACTTTTGCGAGGCCGTAGGCCGAGCTCCGCGTAGGGCGAAGACCGAAGCGTCCCCTTACCGAGCAGAAACAACTCCCCCACCTTCCAAGTAAATTTTGCGAGGCCGTAGGCCGAGCTCCGCGTAGGGCGAAGCCCGAAGCGTCCCCTTACCGAGCAGAAACCACTCTCTTCCTTCCAAGTAACTTTTGCCCCCCGGCGAGGCCGAAGGCCGAGCTCCGCGTAGGGCGAAGCCCGAAGCGTCCCTTACCGAGCAGAAACAACTCCCCACCTTCCAAGTAACTTTTGCGAGGCCGAAGGCCGAGCTCCGCGTAGGGCGAAGCCCGAAGCGTCCCCTTACCGAGCAGAAACAACTCCCCACTTTCCAAGTAACTTTTGCGAGGCCGTAGGCCGAGCTCCAAGTAGGGCGAAGCCCGAAGCGTCCCCTTGCCGAACAGAAACAACTCCCCACCCAAGTAACTTTTGCGAGGCCGTAGACCGAGCCGGACCGCGAGGCCGTAGGCCGAGCTCCTCGTAGGGCGAAGCCCGATGCGTCCCCTTACCGAGCAGAAACAACTCCCCACTTTCCAAGTAACTTTTGCGAGGCCGTAGGCCGAGCCGGACCGCTAGGCCGTAGACCGAGCTCCGCGTAGGGCGAAGCCCGAAGCGTCTCCTTACCGACCAGAAACCACTCTCTTCTTTCCAAGTAACTATTGCGAGGCCATAGGCCGAGCTCCGCGTAGGGCGAAGCCCGGAGCGTCCCCACGCTACCAAAGGCTGAAAAGTGCCCCTGCCATTCGAATTATGACCAAAGTTATGCAAATTGTGTACAGCTAGCAACGTTCGGCTTTTGAAAACTTTCTTTAAGTTTCTGGCATACGGGCATTTTTCAGCCTTTGGTAGCGTGGGGACGCTCCAGGCTTCGCCCTACGCGGAGCTCGGCCTTCGGCCTCGCCGGGGGGCAAAAGTTACTTGGAAGGAAGAGAGTGGTTTCTGCTCGGTAAGGGGACGCTTCGGGCTTCGCCCTACGCGGAGCTCGGCCTGCGGCCTCGCAAAAGTTACTTGAAAGGTGGGGAGTTGTTTCTGTTCGGCAAGGGGACGCTTCGGGCTTCGGCCTCGCAAAATTTACTTGGAAGGCGGGGAGTTGTTTCTGCTCGGTAAGGGGACGCTTCGGGCTTCGCCCTACGCGGAGCTCGGCCTACGGCCTCGCAAAAGTTACTTGGAGGGTGGGGAGTTGTTTCTGTTCGGCAAGAGGACGCTTCGGGCCTCGCCGGGGGGCAAAAGTTACTTGGAAGGAAGAAAGTGGTTTCTGCTCGGTAAGGGGACGCTTCGGGCTTCGCCCTACGCGGAGCTCGGCCTTCGGCCTCGCAAAATTTACTTGGAAGGCGGGGAGTTGTTTCTGCTCGGTAAGGGGACGCTTCGGGCTTCGCCCTACGCGGAGCTCGGCCTTCGGCCTCGCAAAATTTACTTGGAAGGTAGGGAGTTGTTTCTGCTCGGTAAGGGGACGCATCGGGCTTCGCCCTACGCGGAGCTCGGCCTACGGCCTCGCAAAAGTTACTTAAAAGGTGGGGAGTCGTTTCTGTTCAGCAAGGGGACGCTTCGGGCTTCGCCCTACGCGAAGCTCGGCCTACGGCCTCGCAAAATTTACTTGGAAGGTGGGGAGTTGTTTCTGCTCGGTAAGGGGACGCTTCGGGCTTCGCCCTACGCGGAGCTCGGCCTTCGGCCTCGCAAAATTTACTTGGAAGGCGGGGAGTTGTTTCTGCTCGGTAAGGGGACGCTTCGGGCTTCGCCCTACGCGGAGCTCGGCCTTCGGCCTCGCAAAATTTACTTGGAAGGTAGGGAGTTGTTTCTGCTCGGTAAGGGGACGCTTCGGGCTTCGCCCTACGCGGAGCTCGGCCTACGGCCTCGCAAAAGTTACTTGGAGGGTGGGGAGTTGTTTCTGTTCGGCAAGGGGACGCTTCGGGCTTCGCCCTACGCGGAGCTCGGCCTTCGGCCTCGCAAAAGTTACTTGGAAGGTGGGGAGTTGTTTCTGCTCGGTAAGGGGACGTTTCGGGCTTCGCCCTACGCGGAGCTCGGCCTGTGGCCTCGCAAAATTTACTTGGAAGGTGGGGAGTTGTTTCTGCTCGGTGAGGGGGACGCTTCGGGCTTCGCCCTGCGCGGAGCTCGGCCTACGGCCTCGCAAAAGTTGCTTTGAGGGTGGGGAGTTGTTTCTGTTCGGCAAGGGGACGCTTCGGGCTTCGCCCTACGCGGAGCTCGGCCTTCGGCCTCGCCGGGGTGTGCTCGGCCTTCGGCCTCGCTATAGTTACTTATAGATATTTACCGCACGCTAGTAATCATTTCGTTTCGTATATGAAAATGTATGGGGAAACTGTAACTTTTTGGAGAAGTCAATATTCTGGCCGCCATTTTGTATTTTAAAATATGTTAAACTTTATAATTAATGTACAGGATAGCATCTAACATGTGGCATTTAAACCGTTACGATAGCCCAAAATTTCTTTAACAAAGTTAGCGCCCAAACATGACTCTGACCAAAACTTTCATGCCCCATAACTTCCAGTGTTGCCAGGCGATTGAGATGAAAATGGTCAAATGTCATTTGGGTGAGGTGCCTTCATCGAACTGCATACCCAAATTTGGTTAAAAAGCGCTATTTCCATTTTCCCCATTTTTGGGCTCTGGAGGGTAAATTACCCTAAAAGTTGGGAAACTTTTCTTTTATTGCAACACTATTTATCGAGGCCTACAATTGCCCCATACAAGACATTCCACTAAAATGTTGCCATCCACCTTAAAAATTAGATTGAAAATCTTGCCAAATTGTAATGAAAATATTATGGTTGACAGCTCGTCCGCCATTTTGTTTTTCCAAAAATTGACAATTTTCTGGTATACTACATCATATGTGCTACGAAGTGGAATTGGTTGGATATTCCTCATGCGCTCGTGCTAGGCCAGCTAATTCGTCAAAGTTTGGTCTGAAATGTCCAAATTTTCAATCGGCTATATTTCCGCCGCCATTTTGTTTTTCTTTTGTTTTTCAATTTCAACACAAATTAGGTGGACCATGTGACACTTGTTCCAAATTTGAACGAAATCGGTTAGAAAATGGCGGAGATGGCATCACGTGACCCGCCGCCATTTTGTTTTTTTCACTTCCCTATAGTTTTCCTCTGGTCCAATCACTAAACTATACAACTCCCCCCTACATCACTTTCACCTCCGGGAACTCCTTCAGACTAAACGGGCGTGTCAATCAGTGAGTCAGTGAGTGAGTGAGTGAGTGAGTGAGTGGTAGTCGAGCTATATATATTATTAATATGTGCGTAGAGTTCAAGTATCTATTAAAACTTATTCTGTAAAAAATGTATAGAAAATGAAAATCGACGATTAACCTTAACAACCTAATTATTTAAATTTTAGTTGTGATTTCCTTGCATTTCCATTTTATTATTATTTTATATTATTTATCAGTCACCAAATCATTGTGTGAACGTTTGTAATTAGGTAATTTAACATTGAGGGCCATGTTATACGTAGATGCCATGGTAGACCAACCAGATGATATTACATAGAAAAGTCGAACGATACTAGAAAGTCCACAAAGATGGAAGGGATCGCTTTCAACGACAAGACCGCCAATTGTGATACTAGTTGTGTAAACCTATTTCTTTTGTACAGTTCTTTTTTGCAAAAGAATATTTTTGGTATCTTAAACTTAGGCCGATGGATGTTACGGCAATTTATAGATTTTGAAACATGACAATATGAGATGTGGGAATGACAAGATGTTTGGTTGGGCTGCCATGGCAGCTTAGTTTGAACTAGCCATAAATATAGCGTAGCATAAGTTATTTGTTGAAAATTAGCTTGTACCTTTGGGTCACTAAATTAAACAATTGAGCTATTTTTGTTGTTAATATAAATTACTAAAATTATAATACAAAGATCACATGCATTTTGTAATTAGGTAATTATGTACAGTCGAAATATCATCACGCTTTTATTTTCTGCGCTATAAGAGTTAAAATAACAATACAAGTGTTCTTTGACATGTTGTCGATTGTACTCAATTATACAGTTTAGAAAGGCGGTTGTAATAAACTGAGTTTTGCGTTAATCTAACTGGGGGGTGACCGCGACTTCAATCGTTATGGTTATCGTTTTCATTTTGACACTTGAACGATATACATTGCTGCGTGTCGTTGGTTTGTTAAAACTTGCAAAAACATAGCAGCAATGTATAGCGTCCGTGTGTCAAATTGAAAGCGATAACGATTGGAAGTCGCGGTCACCCCACTGAATCACTTGCCACGGGCAAAAGTTAATGCCTAAAGTTAACCTGGGTTAAGACACTTAACATCTTGTTGGTGCAAGCAGTTCTTAGCGTCTATTCACACGTACCACAGTTGCACCACATCGCAGCGTCCAAAGAGTGGCTTAAACTGCGACATAATGCGGTCAGTGAGCTATTTTCACACTAATAAGCATCCGACCACGTATTGCAGTTGTGTGGTTGTGGTACATGTGAATCAAGCCTTAAAGATCGGGCCCCATCTTACCGCTTGGCTATGTATTTTACCGTAACTTTTAAAATTCAAATATACAGGGTGTAACGTAAAGGGTATATGAAGCCGAAGGGAGGGTGTTCAGTATCGGTAACTGAACAACTTTTGTTCTCTGACTTTTCGAATAAAAAATAAAAATAAATTAATGTCTCATACAAATCGATCAGCTGACCGGTGCGCAATGTATGAAAAGTCGAAAAATAAATTCGCGAAAATTGAAAATGCGTAGAACAAAAGTTGTTCAGTTACCGATATTGAACACCCTCCCTTCGGCTTCATATACCCTTTACGTTACACTCTGTATAATAAAGATTATTTAAGATTTGACAAGGGAAACATTTCATTTATTCTGGTAAACACATTGATCTCTTATAAACAACTAGATACACAGTCTGCCTTCTAAAAATGTCCGAGCTCAAAGAAGGTCCAAACGGATGAATGGCCCTCATTTGCTTTATTGGACATTATTTGGACGTTAACAATGGACCCTTATTTGGACGTTTTTTAAATTGTTTTAGTAAGACCTTGTTTATAGGAGATCAATGGGTAAACACCTATAAATAAAATTAAAATAAATCGAAGTCATACATACACATACAGTTACGGACAGCTAAGTTGACCCAAAATGGCAGTTAATGAAAGCAGACTCGACAACTGATAGATTCTGATTTTATCTATTACGATATCAAAAACGACGCAGATGTCAAAAACTGTAACACGTTCACAGTGGCCGTACAATTTTTTTTTTTGATTTCCTTGTAAGTCCCGCCTAATATTAATCTCTATACAAGTCGAAATACATCAAATGACTATGCCAGATTCTGCCCCACCATCAACCGCAAGTTGTACAGTCATGAGTAATAACATAGAAACATCCTCAAAATTCAAATTCATGTAACAACTTTAAATCGCAAAAATGAGTATGCTAAACTGTGGCCAATAATTATGTAAACGCCAAATTGTATCAAAATAAAGTACACACCCCACCAAGCAAATGTTGTACAAGGTATTCATGTAAAGTTGTTACATGAATTTGAATTTTAAGGATGTTTCTATGTAATTACTCATGACTGTACAAGATAACGAATAAATGTAAAATAATCTCCGTTTTTTATTAAAATTATTGGTTTAAAATAAAGTTTTGTACGAATTGCGATTCGAAAAAAACAGCTTAATTAAGAATTCAGAAAATAGTAAGAAATCGAAGCGATTTATTCATTTTTTTGTTATTCTTCTATAGGATTTGCGAGAGTAGTAGAAAATGACTGATTATGATTATGCAATATGAAACCTGTAATAAGTCCCCAACAAAATTATAGGTACAGCTTAAATGGTCACGTAGTTTTGTAGGTGGGGCAAAGCTCCATTGAAATGTGGCAATGTCTTTTGTAATGTGAGCACTTCAACACTGGGTGGAGCACTCTTCTGAAGACAATAGGACGTGAACGGACAGCAGCATCCACCAAGGGCATCGTATTTACTTACCTTCAGAAAAAAATACCCTTAGTGCGGATCTGGTAGGCATACTTTTTTCATCGTGCCACATATGTGGGGCACGGGTTTGTGAAGCTAGTTCGTCTGTGAACGTGTAGTCCAAAATGTTACACTTGATGTGCTTTGGTATAATTGTCGATTTTGTTCACAATCCGCCATTTTGGGTCAACTTAGCTGCTGAGTTCTGTACATTACTAGCTCACTCCGCCTTTAATGATGTCGATAGTTAAATTTTTATAGATATTATGCTACGAAAGTGTAATTGATTCTTATACTGTGATAGATAAGGTTTGTTTTGATTGCACCCTCTAAAAATAAATTTTGGAATGCATTTCTTAGTGTTTTCTTTATTGATACCAAGTCTATATTACAGTCGAAGACAGAGATAAGTATACAGGGGGCCTCAATAAGGTTGAGATTTTCTCAAAAACTACTGGACCGAATTTAATAATTCCTTTACAGTTACATAGTTTTAATTTTTAACTGTCAAACAGTGAAAGAATTTTTGCAATAGGTCAAGTAGTTTTTGAGAAAATCTCAACCTTAAAAACTCTCCTGTACACCTTTGTGTTCCACCGTACCTGCCTTCCGTATACGGGGATG
Source organism: Tachystola acroxantha (assembly GCA_963506565.1). Taxonomy (NCBI): domain Eukaryota; kingdom Metazoa; phylum Arthropoda; class Insecta; order Lepidoptera; family Oecophoridae; genus Tachystola; species Tachystola acroxantha. The sequence continues at coordinate 7,653,858 of OY735894.1, read as the reverse complement.
TTAGAGCTTCAAAAAATTAGCCAATTACCAAAACACCTGAAGATTATGATTTAATTAACTTATTTTACTTTTTATTGATTAGATAAAACGGGAATTACCGTGATAAACATTTATTATTGATGTCTCGATATTTCACCAGCATTGCAGCTATCATGGTCACGTACTTTTTCATTCTACATATATTTCTAAGTATTGTACTCCCCGTCCACATAAACTTCCCCTTTTGTTATAAACACTTTTTCAGTTTTATTGCATTTCCATGAAGGGAAACGATGTGCTGCTGAAATCTTTTTCAATAATAATTGACATGCAAAACCATACGTACACAACGTATTTACTTGGAATAAAGCGCAGGCCACACCGCTAGCGGGCGGGCGAGCGAGCTAGGCGGGCGAACATCGTTTCACCTCTTTACATACTTCGGTTCACACCGCGAGCTACCGACTAACCTAACCTACGTCAGCTAAAGATAAGATAAAGATGAAAAGATTTTTATTGACACAAAAATAATGATCAGTGCTTCTAGAAAATAGGTACTTATACATTTTTAGCAATTATTATAATAACAGTTGTTTCAAGAATGTGGAAACGATAGCATCCGTACTATTTAAAAACTGTATGACGGATTACTAACGCCTTCCATCGGAAATTTAATTATGGTTGTTTATGCCAATAAATTTAATCTTAAGTAAAAATAATTAAAAAAGCTCAGCGATGCGAGCGAAGCTAACGAAATATCCAACGATTCCAGCGAAGCTACTCGTTCACCTCGTTAGGCGCTAGCTTCGCTCGCCCGCCAGCCCGCTCGTCCTCCCCGTTTCAAGTATTCAGACTAGTCGACACTCGTCTTTCGAATAGCAGTGTCCCGCTCCACCCGCTCGCTCGCTCGTCCGTCCGTAGTTTTCGATGTGAACCCCATAGATTAAGCTCGCCAATATTCCGCGTAGTTTGTATAGTTTCCGTCGCTAGCTTCGCTCGCCGGCCCGCTGGCGGTGTGGCCTGCGCTTTAAGATATATGATTCCGAAAAAATATATGAGTGTTCTTACGTCCATTCTGAGCAATAAAAAACGGAATACCTATATATAATATTTTATTAACATTCAAACTTAATCAAAAGTCATCGCTGAAATCGACATCCATTATATCGTCAATAGCTTCTGTATTATCCTTAAAGTTATCTTCATTAGTATTGGTTTTCGAAATTACCTTTTCATCAATTTTTCTGTCTGTCTCATTTTCCTTCAGTAAGTCTGTTTCTTCGTTTATTCTTTCAGAATCTAACTCTGTATTGTAATTCTCATTTAATTCCACAATCATATTAATCACATCATTGACATTGCCATTAGTAATTGCCTGAGATTCGTCTTTTTCTGTCAAATCTTCATGTTCAATAGTTATTTGAGTATCATCTGTTGTTAAAATTCCATTATCAAATGCTTTTTTTGCTGTAGAATCATTTAAATCCACATAGTTACTGTCTGAATCAACACTCTTATGTACATCAACAGTTATATTCTGATTAACTGTTGTTAAATCGCATTCATCATCAGAACTATCTGTAATCTGTTCTGATCTATTTATGTTTATATTTCTTTCATCTATAATTAGATTTTCGCTACTATCTTGATTCGTTATATCGGCATTTTCGCTTATATTACCATGTGATTTGCCTGTATTTGTACCAACTAAATCAATTACAGGCACTTCGTTATTTTGTTTAGTTGTATTAGTAGTTATTGCAACTAAATCCACAACATCATTGTTATCGTGCACTCGTTTGTTCATTGTACTATTATTTGTACCAACTAAATCAACTATATCACCCACATCGTTATTTTTATCAATTTCTTGTTTGTCATGTACATCGACAGTAACAGATTTTCCAAGTGTAACTTCACCCTCATCCGAATCTATAACAGATCTGTTATGCCTTCTGATAGGTACATCTGTAACCATTTCTCTGGTATCTTCTACATCCATATTAGATTTTGCAATGTCGTCATCTTCATCAGAACTGCTTATAACATTTGGTCTGTTATGTTTTGTACCTATATATATAGGTACATTTGTATCAATTTCTTTGTCCTTGACAGTTTCTTCGTCTATAGTTATAGGTTTAGAATGAGCGTCAGGAGCAGTGTTTTGTTGGAGTCTAGCCAGTCTTCTTTCTTCGGCTAGTTTCCTGTTTCTCAGCATCCGTTCTTTTTGTTCATCGTTGATGGAAGGTGATGAGGTCGCTTTTGGCATTATCAATGAGGATCTGTAAGAGAATTGGGAACATTTTATGTTATCCTTCAAATGCAAATGCTTTGTCTTGGAAAGTACGTAGTACATGGGTATTATTAGATTAACAAATTGTCTCAATACTTTCTGGTCCTTAGGCGTACCAATTGAATAGATATAACATTAATTGACAAGGTATAAATCCCCCCAAGTTATTATTTTTTTCTTTTATGAAAATATAGGTAAAATTAACGTACCCTTATTTTATCTCGTATTAAAATTACGTCGTTTTCATTATTTCAAAAATAAGTGAAAATAGTGAAACTTAAAAAGGGCGGAAGTGACGACGTCACATTACTGAAATACGAAGACGTTCCAAAATCGGATAATGCCCATGTTTCGGACGTTTTTGGTATTTGTAAGAGTATGTTCATTGCCATTTTTCTTGTGAACTGTATGGGATAGATTAAGGTAATCTATCCCGTACAGCCAAGTAATTCATTGTATTTTTACCACTTTCAATGCTTTCTAGGTAATCAGAATCATATGTCCACAAGAAAAATGGTAATGAGCACACTACATCAGAGCCACAGTACTTCCGGAATGCTGCATATTACACAAAACATTTTTTTTTTCTAGTCCAGTGACTAGTCTGCTGTTGAATTTGGCAACAAATCTATGGAGCTTTTCTCTTCAACGGCTTTTAATAATATATACGTACCTTTTATCCACACTAGGAGTCTGGAACCCTTTCCTGCTAGATCCTGGTGCCGGAGTAGTCCTGGCCAGCTCAATTTGCTGCTGCAGCAGCTTGTCAAACTCATCTTCTTCCTGAGGGGGAGCGCTCGGGGCCTCGTCATCGCTGGAGTCTCTCTGGACCACCGTCTCCTCAGTCAACAGCTGGTCGGAACGGATCTTGTGGAGGTGGACCTGAATATAATAATTAAGAAGTTATTAATCTATACTTATAATATGACATGACATAAGCTCACACCCTTTTTTCCCCCGCAGGGGTAGGCAGAGACGATGGACTTCCACATGCTGCGATACTAGCCTACAGTAGCACATTAGCGATCTTGGCATACAATAGCACACTTAGCGATCCTGGCATACAATAGCACACATACCCTGGCATACAACAGCACACATATCCTGGCATACAATAGCACACATATCCTGGCATACAATAGCACACATTACCTCATCCAATTTATCTAACATCCCTCCCGTACATTCAATGCAGCGAAGTATCCACCTGCTTTTCGTCACTATGTGGGCCATGCCGTGATGGGTGGCGAACCTCATCGCCGTCTCCGAGTACATTTATAATAAAGTTGAAAATTTTGTGATGTAAGCATTTGTAGAAATGTGATTTGAGTTTAGGTATCCATGTTCTTTGTATTAGTATTTTAAAATAAGCATAGTTTATGTATCTTGTATATGCATGTCTGAAATATCTATGTATTTATATTATTATTATGTAATTAGTTGAGTCAGCTTAGTTCGTTTCTATGTAACATTATGTCATAGTGAGATTGGTAAGGGCATAGGCTAAACTTTTTAGTTAAGTTAACTATAATTATCGAATATTTTTTGTGTCTATTGTCTGTTTTTTCTCCAAATAAATAAATAAAGTCTCATTGTGGTCCCACAAGTATGGATGAAGAGAAAGGTTTAGTTACAAGGTTACTGTAAAAAAGTTGAGTTGCAATTTTAAACGATGGACATGCGTCATGCACGATGTGTGTCGCCAGATCAGCATGAAGGATCAAGTTTAGATTGTTAATAATATGAATAATTATGTAATTATCTAGTTATTTAAGTAGTTTATTTATAATTATTTTAAAAGATGTGCTACTGAAAGATTTTTGTCACTTTCTCTCCTCAGGGTTGTCACATTTTCCTTACAAAGTGGTGTAAGTAAATGTATTATTCAAAGAAATGTTGACATGCAAAAATGTACACAACTTGCAATAAAGAGATTTGATTTACTCACCATCACTGGTCTCTTCTTGCCGAGGGTCTCAATCTTCTTCAGACAATCCCCGAACTCAAACTTGGGGTACAGTCGGTACGCCCAGTGCTCCAGTTTCTTTAGCACCAGATCTAAATCATCCTTCTCGTGCCCTTTGCCTGGAATAACAAATACATATTTTACACATAGGTGTCAGAAGGACTGACCATTGTGAGGAGACCATATGAAATTATACCACATATAGATTTGAATTTTTCTATTAGGAAACGTAAAGTCTGAACTAGAGATCCCATGAAGGAATGAAGACCAGGGTCTCATATGGAGTAAGCCTAGTTCACATGGCTCCGCTGTAGTGGGGGCACTTCACTTGGCTATTCGTGTTTGTCATAATTGTCATGTGTGGTTGGTATTCTTGACAAAATATTCGTCTTATTTGTATGTACGTCAAGTATTTGACAAATAGATGCATCTTTCTGACATGCGAGAGTGAAAGTGACAACAAAAGCGGCCACCTGCCTACATAAAAAAATATACGATAGGCTCTCTTCACATAGTGCAGCATGGAGAAATTTTCTTTCCTCCATGGAAGAACCTAAAGTTGAAATCGAAAGAAGATCTGAGTCATGGTAGCTCTGTTAAAAAGATATTGACTCCTAATGACGAGGGTTCGACCCGCACCGGCCGTCTTTCTCGTGTCATTTCCTGGATGACAGTTGTTCAAGCCTAGATTACTCCCAGATGACTTACTGGCAATAAAGACATTTTAAAAACAAACTCCCAGATGACATCTCACCTTTAAACTTGAAATCTTTAAAGTGTTCTGGAATGATCTGTATGCCACGGGGCCCCGTCAGTCGAGCTGGGTTCAGAGTGAACCGCGGGTTCTTCACAACGCGCTTCACCTTGCCTTGAGTTGGGTCCACTCGACGTTTGTCTTCCACTGGAATAGTTAAACAAAGAAGATGACAGTCTACTCGGTACTGTAATCAAAAGCAAATTAATACAGTACATACTTATGACGATGAACTTCCATCTGCTGCGATACTGGCGTACAACTCTCACTTCCTCTATCTACATAATACCTAATATGGCCTAAATTACAATTATTCCGAATTTCCTATTTGGTTTATGGTACTGATATAGAGAAAGACAAACCTAGATTAATAGGTTTTAATAAACATAAAAATAGTACATACGAGTTGACGTGGTAACGCTAGACAATGTAACTTGACAGCGTCATTCAATAGCTACCTAACTAATGGCTGTCTACACAAGGAGATTATTACCACAGGTACGTTTTCATAGAATTCTACCAATGTCAAGTTTGTTATGGGAGACAATTTCGTTCTTCCCGGGAACACACTTTACAAAAAGGCGTAAATACAAAAATAAATGAGATATGAAATAAGTAGGAAGAGGGAGATTGGTCAGTGTCGCTAAGGGCGCACCAATTTTTTTATATGGTGATTTAGGTTGGTGCTGTTGACTGTACCTGTCTTCAAGGGTTTTATTCTCACGATGTTTACTTCATGTCAGAGCAAACGGTAAATGTTAGATCTAGGGAAGAACCAGGACCTTCGTAATAAAAACCCAGGGCACTGCGATTCGTATGGTGAGGAAATAGCAAATATCAAACCTGCTTCATCGTCTTTTTCACTGTCGTCATCGCTGTCTGATGCAGCGCGCGGTCTCTCGTCGTATTCGTCTCCTTCGATTACGCGCTCCAACTCTTGCGCCTCCCCTGCCTCGTCATCAAGGAAAACATCCTCGAGAAGCGACATTTTTGTGAAGAAATACGAAAACTGAAAAGTATAGCGCCTAGGGACATCCCTACTGTCATTCCCCGCACTAGCGTCGCACAGCAGCGCCCTCAACTCGTGCGATGCTTGCCCGCGCGCTCGTTTAAATTTAGAAGATAGACGAATGAGCATCTTTTAACAATTGACAATCGGTTGCGGAGCGTGCGGAGACGCGTCGTTGCGTTTAAACGTTTCTCAGTCTACACGTTTGATTGTAATTCGCGTTCTGTACACAAGTTTGATTTACACTATTAAAGAAGTGCAAAGTTTATCGCGGTGTTTATTTTTGTCTACGGACGAACCACCCGGTCAGCTATAGTGGCGCCCAACGTGGGGCCGAACAATTTTAACCGACGCTCAGTTTTCGTCGCAGTTTTTCCGTGTTTAGAACACGACTGCGAACTAGTGCCGTGTTATTTTGTGTTTAGAGACTTGTATATAGTGTAATTAAAGTGATTTTTGTTTCGCCGACTCGCGTAGTCACTTTCAAATCTGTGTATAAAACTGTAACCGCCGATTCGTTTGAATTTTTTGTTGTACGATTTTGTTTCGCCGGTTTTGTGGACTAAACTATGTTTAGAACTGGTGTAATCGTTTAGAACTGTGTACATATTATACCTACTCGTGTTGGTACCCTGTGCCTGTTGTAAATAGAACATTTGCAACCAAAATTGTTCATTAGGTTAAAGACCTTTCGTGTTGAACATTGTAGGTATAGTTTAGTGTAGTGTACATAGTTCTTGGACAATTTATTTTGTGTTTCATAGTGTATATAGTATACAATTGAAATACTGTGTTTTGGACATTTGATATACACGGTGTTTTTTCGGACAATTGTATATACACGGTGTATTTTCGGACAATTGTTTATACAGGGTGTATTTCCCTTTTTGCCGAAAATTTGTCATACAGGGTGACTTTCGGACAATTTATCGTACCCAGTGATTTTGTTGTGTTTTTGAACGATTTAGTTGAACACATAGTTTAAAGTCGGTTATTCGAACTTTTGTGTTATCTTTGAACTTTTGTAAATATTGTGTTCTTATAATGGTTATTACGCGATTGAGAGCGAATAGCCTGAACGATTTAAACAAAGTGCCTGTGGCGACGGTTACCACGGTCATGTCTTCGCCGCCAGTCATGACCATGGCTGCGGCGCCGCCTGAGTACAGTGCGCATGGTGCGTACTCACTGTCAGCGGATGATGGTGTATCATCTGGTGCGCTTGGCGCGCACTCGCTGCCGGCCTACTCAGCCGATCCTGACCACACCGCTGCGCTTGGCATGTTCTTGCCACGCGCCACCGGAGCGATTCGTCGTAACCCTCCGATGTCGGTAACTCCGGAAAACGTCGAGCCGCAAGTATTATCGTTTCCTACTTTGTCTTATGCTACTGCGCCGTCCAAGGGAGACTCAGTTTCTTACACGCAGCTGATTCCACAACACAACTGGCACGCGCATGCTGCGCGCCCCCCTGCGCCAGTTGCATCGGTGCGAACCGCTCCTTTCGCACATATTGCACCTGGATATGAAGGCAGATCAGCATTGCTTCAGCATACGTATCCAACATACACAACGCTGCATCCAGCTTCAATGGCTCCTGTATCATCATACGATTTTAATGTACAGTCTGCACCATATGCTAACCCACGTGTTCCGCCTGCTTATTCTACGCCAGCTTCGCCTGTGCCTATGGTGATGACTGACCAGCAGCTTGCTCAAATAGTGAACGTGTTAAGGGCGCCGTCTCAACCAACGGTCGCCTCTTCTGCGCATGGCAATTTTGCCAGGTGTACCACACGCTTTGATGGCTCTGGGGACGTGGAGGCTTTTATCGATTCCATCCTAATTTATAAGGAATGTGTTGGCATGACTGATGATATTGCTTTGAGAGGATTGCCTATGCTTTTAACGGATTTAGCTGTAACGTGGTGGAAAGGTATTAAGCATACTGTGGATACTTGGGATATTGCTATACAATTGATACATCAGACATATGGCATGAAATTGCCACCGCCTAAAGTTTATCGGCGTTTATTTGAACACGAACAAGGTAATGAACCTACCAGCGTGTTTGTATGCAAAGCGCGAGCGCTACTAAGTCAGCTGCCGCGGAATGCGCTGTCCATGGAGGTCCAGATGGACATGATATACGGCTTATTGCACCGCCGCATCAGAGAGAAGGTGAGCCGTACAGATTTCGTCACATTCGAGGAGATGCTAGATCTCTCCCGCCGAGTTGAAGAAATGATGGATGAGGGGCGCCCTGCTTCATCTACAAAGATTACGGGAAACTCGCCCATACTTACACCTCCAGTTGGTAACCAGGTGTTTACTCCATCCCCGGCGATTACGATCTCGAATGTTAACGCTTTGAAGAAGCCAAGAGACAAGTGTACATACTGCAAACAATTCGGACATATTAAAGACACATGTCAGAGGTTGTTGAAGAAGAATTCCGCCGCGGTAGGATCCACGACGGATGATGACCAAGAAGTGGTATCGAGCCCATCAAGCATTTCATGCTATGGCTGTGGGGCTCCAGGTGTCATTCGTGCCAATTGCGACACGTGTAAGGCAGATAGAGCCACGTCGTCCGCAGTCCAGTCGATTGCTGCAATTGGGGCTAAGCGCATCGATTCACGAGTGCGTCCAGTGCTACGTATTAATGTTTTTGGTGAATTTGGTGATGTGCTCATTGACACCGGTGCTAAACAATCTATTGCTAGTGTTAGCCTAAGAAACCACTTACTTAAGAATAGTCAAAAATTTGTACATGTAGATACTGTAATTACGTTAGCAGATGGCTCTGCTACTGCTCAAAATGTTGAGACCGCTCTTGTAGATGTGCGTGTGCGAGGGGTGGTAGTACCTACGATGTTTATCGTTTTGCCTGGTGCTACTGAATCAATATTGGGGATGAACTTTGTCAGGGATGCTGGTTTGGTTCTTGACTTCAGCAGTGACCGTTGGTCTCTACGTCAGTTTCCTCATAATGATTTCCCTATCATCTACGAAAGCAAAGGTCGCGAACGCAAGCTCATCGCGTGCTCCTCTTTTGAACTCCGTAAGGATGAGGGCACGTCTTTGTCGACGAGTAAGCGGGATCCGTTGTCTGACCTTTCTGATCCTAACAAGGATACCTTGGAGCTAGGGGGAGCGCCTACTTCGGGTGCTTGCCGTGCGGAAACGGGAAGCCGTACCCCTATTTCACCTCCGCCGCCGCCGTGTTGGGTGTCACCGGCGATGAAAGATGCCAATCTTCCAGCTTTCAGTTCGAAAGTTTATTACCGTTCTGGTAACCAAAATGCAGTTGCGGACTCTCTGCGTCGACCGGTCAACGTAGTGTCTGGGAAGGACACTCGTGGCGTTCGTCTGGTTGGAGCCGACTTACCTCCCCGAGGCCGAGAGGTCCTTCGCACTGCTCAGCCTGTTAACTTCCAAGTTACTCAAGTTAATAACTCACCTCAGTCCCCACCGTATCAAAAGGATTTTTCCCGCGTCCATCCAGTTGATTGTTCGCGAATCCCGGAGCAGCGGAACCGTCGGAAGACAGTTGCCGTCGAGGGTCGTCAACCCTCTCCTCCATATGTTGCTAGTGTTCCAGTTTTGAAGGATAGTCGTGTCCTTAGCCAGCCTAGTAAGGGCTTTGTTTGTATTTCCGCTCCACTCGGTGAAGGTCCTCACCGTATACGTCGGGTAGTGCCTCCCACGTCTTTGGACGTGGACGATGATGATGGGATCCCTCAGGGTCGGAACCATTTCAGCTCCCTCTCTCCTTTTGTAGGAGAAGCCGCTGCTTTTAAGCATTTCAGGAGACGGGGTCGACCAGCAGTGGCCAAGCCCCATCCGAGCCGTTCTTGTGGCTTGGAGGGGGAGTATATAGCGCCTAGGGACATCCCTACTGTCATTCCCCGCACTAGCGTCGCACAGCAGCGCCCTCAACTCGTGCGATGCTTGCCCGCGCGCTCGTTTAAATTTAGAAGATAGACGAATGAGCATCTTTTAACAATTGACAATCGGTTGCGGAGCGTGCGGAGACGCGTCGTTGCGTTTAAACGTTTCTCAGTCTACACGTTTGATTGTAATTCGCGTTCTGTACACAAGTTTGATTTACACTATTAAAGAAGTGCAAAGTTTATCGCGGTGTTTATTTTTGTCTACGGACGAACCACCCGGTCAGCTATAAAAGTTCAATTTCTAACCAAATAATCCATCAAAAAAAAGCGGGAAATTAACTTTTTTTTAATAATATATACGACTCGAAGATGCAATAACTTTTGCTCAGCAACGTCCAAATTCATGCTTTTTGATATATTAGAAAGAAATAACGCTATACAACGTAGTTTATTTCTCTTTCTAATGAATTATATAATACACAATGCTAGGAAAAAACCGCAAAGGTGATTGAACTTTCGTCCTAAAATAAATTACGTTCAGAAATATTCGACTTCCGTTAGATTAGTGCTGGCAAAAGGTAGTATAATGTAACACTATGAAGTCGAACGTTTTTTCGTTACATTCGATTATTTACTTACACAATAATTCAATACAAAAATAGGATCAAAATCAAATTGCAGCGCTTGCGCAATGCGCAGTCATTGCATTATTAGGTTTTTATTTGAACGATTATCCTATCCATGGAAGCAAATGATTTTATCTAATGGCCTACTAGAACCTACCTAGCCTTTTTTTACCTTGCAATGAAAGTTAAACCCAAGAGTTAACCGTGTATGGACTTTTCATAGGAGATTGCACGCATCACACACAACTGATATAACCACGTTATAACTACAAAATTGTGTAATTTCTTACGTTATCATTGGCGTAAAACGTCGGTAACACGGTAATGACGTCCGCTGATTAGCTGGCGTGAAATATAGACAGACAATGTAATATCATAAAATGTGAATTGACTTGTTGTTTTGACATTCACAAATTAATATAATACTTATAATACTCTTAATTTGTGATGTCAAATGCTTTGTCAAAAGACATTGGCGCGTGTTGAAACGTGATTTAAAGTCATGCCACCGTCTAGGCATAACTAGGTTTATATTATTTAGCATTTGGTTTGGCTGACAGATCCGCGGCCGCCGCTCGTGCTAGAGGGAATGCTCTGCGGATTGCGCTGTAAGTAATTTTATGCTGTAATGTCATAGGCCTAGTTAAACCTCACTTTCCTAAAATCGTGTTGCTATGCCCCGAAGTGTGAAAGGGATTTCACACTTCGTTAAAAAAAGTTAAGATAGGAAGGGACAGGGGGCCTAAACGGTGGCGTAATTTTAAATCATGTTTATGAATACGCGCCATGGTTTTTACAAAGCAATGCAATGAAATGAATCTTTATCTTTTATCTCTAGCTTATCAATGCAATGCCAAATAAAATAGATCGCGTGAGGGCCGCTGCTATCGCTTTAACAAGCGTATTTAGGAATCGTTATAAGTAACATGACACATCACTAGCCAGTCACGTGACCAGCTTGCGTTTGAGAGCGCATTCACAGGTATGGAAATCAGTGAATTTTACTAGAAATCCAGTTGTTTCTCGTAATTTAGCGTAGAATTAAGGTAAAAATGCAAGTTAAGCTTCTAATCTGTGTATTTGTGCGTGTTATCGATGTGTAAATTTGTGTCGTGCGTGGTTATTTCACCAACAAAGACTGTCATTTTGAAACCAAGAATGGTGCTTCAGGAATGGCGTCCCCACATGTGCCGATGGCCCGAGATTCGTCTTGGACGTGATAGAATCTGATGACTCGAGTTCTCGGATTGCATAGAAAACTGCCAATGTTGCGATTTCGCCGGGAATTCTGCGAACACTCTACAAAGATGGTTGACTTTCGCCGATCGCCCTTGCGGTTTGCTTACAAATGATTCATTGTCCAGATTTCTCCGAAAAGTAGTGAAGAGTTTCCTCTAATTCGCTACTTAGGGCTCTCAGTCGTTATAATTGATGTTTTTATTCGTATATTCTTGTTTTGCTAAAGAAATGTAGCTTATGTTTTGTTGGAATTGAATACGCCCAGTTGTTTTGTTTACAATTTTACCGCTATTAACGACGTCTCGGTGTCGTCAGAGGCGTATCTGTGCAATCTTTTGTATTTGCTACGATAGCAATGTTTTCCGTACTGTTGATAACATAGTAGCTGTGTTGGGTTATCATTATCAGTTATAATTTAGTTGGCATCCTCTATTGCTGCCTGTAGATCGATAACCGCGTGCTGTCTGGACAAGCGACCTCGCGGGGCCATCGCCCGAAGCTGCCTCACAGAACTGCATGTTCATTTTCAGACAGGCAATGGACCTGTGCCATACAGCCTTGTTATTTTATTCAAAAGCCATTTGTCTTGAATGTTTGATGAAGATTGTATTGATCCGTGTTTCCTACTGCATGTTGACACATATTCACAGCAGAAGGTGAACTTGCAATCCCTTGTTTATTGAACTTGATAGTCTGTTCTCACTTCTGAAGTTATGCTATGTGGTTTGGTCGACAACACTCATGAACCTCAAGTTTTTTTGGTTGTTTTCAGTATTGTTGTGTAATTTTGGTTTTCTTGGAGTGTGGTCATCTTTTTTTTTTAATCTAGGTTTTTTCGAGGCTTTTGTCACTTGGTGACCATGCCAGCCTCATTGGAACTCAACAAATAGGCCCATCAGACCCCCCTACGACCAGGAAGGGGCTCCCTTGACGCAAAGGAGTATCTGACGAACCTATATATCTGCACCGCCTGTGTAGAGATTGGGTTGGATAAGATTACATTAATGCCTCCGTTTCTTAATTCCAACCTGGCCATGTACATGTCTCTGTTGGCTTTATTCCGGTCACACTCCAGCACAAAATGTAAAAGGTCCTCTGCTGTGTTACAAGTACTGCAATTGTGTGGTCATCTTAATTTCTAATTTGTGGCATTTAGGTACTATTTACCACTAAAACCTAATAAAAACTTTCAAAGGATCTCCTATGGATTGCCCTGGTGGCCTGCCAACTTGTTTAGACTTTACGACATTCGTTTTTATTTAGGCAATATAATCAATACTAAATACATTTTTATTTGAAAACCTAGCCTCCCAAATTGCAATCTAAGGTCTCATATTTTAGAATTGCAAATTGAAATCTAAATAACAGCACCAAGTGTACTGTAATAATGTCTGGAAAAACAGAGAAAAGTATACAGAAGAGTTTTTAAGGTTGATATTATCTCAAAAACTACTTGACCTATTGCAAGAATTCTTACACTGTTAGATAGATAAAAGTTAAAACTATATAACTGTAAAAGAATTATTAAATTGGTCCAGTAGTTTTTGAGATAATCTTAACTTTATACTTTTCTCTATCTTTACAATGTTTTTGGAGAAAATATCAACCTAATGAATTTTCTGCGAACTTTTCTTTGTATTAGGACGACAGTTTCTCAAACTTATGGCTCCACATACTCCTGTTAAAGTTTCCAGATGACGGTGACCCCCCAAATGTTGTAGCCCAAAGAAAAGAAAAAAGGTTTTTTATTTCAATAAAATGTATTGAATATACAATGCTAAAAATAAATTTCTTTTTACGTTATGGGTGGGCTTGTGTCTTGTCGCAATTCTAGCCAGTTTTGAGAGTATTTTTGGAAATTTTAACCTTAATTCTGACGCAGCATCAAGTAATCACAATTACGTAAATCTTGTCGAATAACGAGCTCCTAGGGGTTCGCGAACCCCACTTTGATTAGACCATACCATATGAGTGTCACTTGCATTTAGGTTTATATATAGTGACAAGCCAGAATCATATCTATCAGTTTATTTGCTAAGTAGATTTCAAGTCTTGGGGGGGAATAACCTGTGACTAATAAACTATTATCTCTACATTGTCTATAATAATAATAAGATAACATACCTAACCTAGTACAACCATAAATTGTGTCATTAGTCAAATAGGGAGTAATTTTCTTGATAACATACAGTTGTCCCACCGCCGGTGAATAAGAGAGTAACTATGGGCTATTTTTTCGTGCAAGAAACGTAGGTAACCCTGTCGTCGATAGGCCATGCTTAATAAGGTTTAAAATAAATGATAACTACCTAACTTCATTAATTATTATTGGTTCAGGCCTGGAACTCACTCCCGGACGATGTTGTCTCTGCCGTCTCGGTTAACGCATTCAAAAACAAATTGGACTATTATTTAAAAACCATTAATAAGAATAATACCACTAAGTGATAGACTTTACAAACACTGTGAAATGGACATATCAGCGTTGAGCTGCCTGTCCATAATTAAAGGGGGTGAGAGACTGCACTCTCCACGGAGGTGGGAGTTTTGTGCATTTTCCCTGCGCTGTCAGCTCAGCCACCCCAGCTCACTGAAATAGCGCAGCAGGGTTGCAGGCTGACAGCTCCACTACCTAACTTATTTTAAGGATTACTTAATACAAAAATTATTAGTTACGTCTTACTACATAAATATTAAATCGCAACGACGAATGGAGTTATACATTCTTTTTAATGCAGCAAAAGAATTTGCTTCCACCATTCAAAATAGAATAGAATCAAGAATTTTGCTAAGTTTTATATTATTGTCATCATTAATTTCAATTTATTTAACTATCAATATTAATACACAATATAATTACACAATTTGCAAAACATAATTGGGTAAATGTACCGCCATACAATAGCTACAACAATATTATTGTTATGTAAACTGTTTTCAATAACAATATTTATTAAAAAAAGGCAGTTTATACATCGGACCAGGCTTTTAAGAAATATTTTTTTTAAAACTTAAAATAGTAATAAAATGGTTTGAATCCTGTTGGGGCCGATTTTTTTCCATTTAATAATAAAATATTTTTTTATATTTGTTTCAGCTGCTTGTAAATAAAGGCTGTAAATATAGAGAGTAACGATGAGTTTGGGTGCGCGCGCCACCAAGGGTGGTGCGAAGACGGCGGGGCCGGCGGGCAAGGACGCCAAGCAGGACAAGGGCAAGGAGAAGCCACAGCCCAAGGAGAAGGTCAAACCACAGGTAACACGATGAAACTGTGTATAATAACGATGAATTAGGGAGTTCGCTTCGGGTGCGGGAGATGCTGGCAAGGTAACATAAGGAGGAGAATGACGAGGAGAGGGTCAAACCACAGGTAACACGATGAAACTGTGTATAATAACGATGAGTTAGGGAGGTCGCTTCGGGTGCGGGAGATGCTGGCAAGGTAACATAAGGAGGAGAATGACGAGAGGGTCAAACCACAGGTAACACGATGAAACTGTGTATAATAACGATGAGTTAGGGTTGTGGCTTCGGGTGCGGAAGACTGCCAGCAAGGTAACAAAAGCAGGACAATGACGAGGAGAGGGTCAAACCACAGGTAACACGTTGAAACTGTAATAACGATGACTTAGGGTGGCGCGATATCATTGGCTCCGTGCGAGGATGACGCCAAGCATGATAATGGCAAGGAGATGCCGCAAAGATCAAGCTACTAGGACTCCAAGTGGAATAAGCCGCCCAAAGAGACGGTTAAATAGTTATAGGTGAACGATGAAATTGTATTAACGATGATTTAGGGTTTGCGCGTTTTTAAGCCGTCCAAGGAGATGGTTAAATAGATATAGGTGAATGATGAAACTGTATTAACGATGATTTAGGGTTCGCGCGTTTTTAAGCCGCGCAAGGAGATGGTTAAATAGATATAGGTGAATGATGAAACTGTATTAACGATGATTTAGGGTTCGCGCGTTTTTAAGCCGCGCAAGGAGATGGTTAAATAGATATAGGTGAATGATGAAACTGTATTAACGATGATTTAGGGTTCGCGCGTTTTTAAGCCGCCCGAGGAGATGGTTAAATAGATATAGGTGAATGAAGAAACAGTATTAACGATGATTTAGGGTTCGCGCTTTTTTGCCACATTATCCTTGTCAGTGTAAATTTAAATTCTAAAAAAACATCGACGTGCAAAATAAACTTTTGGTAATAAATATTATTATTACTTTATTGTACACCAAAGAAGATATAAAAAAATATTAGAAACAAAAAACTTAATGTACACAGGTGGTGCTTATCTCTAAAGAGAGATTTCTTCCAGCAAGACCTAGAAATTTTAAAAAGTATACGACATTACTACGTGTACAGTCTAATTACTTATCTAAAGCGAAATTACGTCGACATGTAAAGACGCAAAGTTTCGAGATTGAATCCCCTACTCTGAACTAAAAATAAATGCAATGCGAACTTAATTGTGGCTTCGTGAATGTTTTGAAACTGGCCGTGCCTTCGGTTATGTTGGGTGCATGTTTATGTAAACTTTTTAAAATTAAATATTGGCTGGCTTCGGTTAATAATAGATTTAGATTTATTTATTTCACTTTTACATAATAACATACTATACAATAATAAAGCATTATGTCACATATAGTCTTATTTGTAAAAATGATCGTCAGATAATAAATAAATAATTTAGTCAAATGTAAAATACAATAATGTTAACTACAACATTCATCATCATCAGTCTATTTATATTGCCCCACTGCTCGGGCACAGACCTTCCCTTACATCGAGGGAGCTCGAGCCATAATCCACCACGCGGGCCCAGTGCGGGTTGGCGGATTTCACATGCCTTAGTTTTTTTTTTCTACGACATGCAGGTTTCATCACGATGTTTTCCTTCACCGTTTTTGAGAGCACTCGGTAAATGTACGTAAGTTTTTCCATCGAATAAACCGAGGATAACTCATTGGTACATGGTTGCCCTAGCTGGGAATCGAACCTGGGACCTCCATATTGCAAGTCCATTGACCCAACCACTCAGCCACCGAGCTCCACCACTACTACAACATTGTAAACACGTTATTAAATTAATAACAAGTAAAAACAAAATTAAATCAGGTGTATGTCAAAAGGTTTATGGGATAAAATTAAAAAAGTTATTAATAAGCATCAAAATGATACTATATGAGGCAATAGATTTTCTAACTTACATCATAACTTAAGATTGTTTTTATAAGATAAGTAAACAGTACATAATTACGGCACATAGATTGCGGTCCGGACATATTCCATCGAAATCTTTTGCATTCTTAATGCGCAAAGTTGAATCTCCTAACTGCGAAGATTGTGGGACCAAGGAAGACTTGCAACATATTGTGATGGAATGCGTCCGGTACGCGACTAAAAGAGAACATATTATCAATAGTTTAGGTTTATGTAAATTAGATGTAGGTATATTCCACGGCATTTTAGCTGAGCCAACTTCAGCTAAAATGTTGTTATCGTTTTTTTTTGGAAAATTTAAGTAGATTAGTTAGTTAGAATAGGTACGATGGGATTAACATTGTCACTATGTGTACAAATATCCCTAAATCAATAAAAAAGTTGTTTTTTATTGGCTTTGCCTTTCATGTGGCTACTCACAAGTTAAAAGTTCGGGAAACCATAGAATTAAAATTAAATATTATTTTTAAGCTAACAATGAGGGGTTTTCAAAGTTACAGTTGAATAAAAAAACAAGCTTTTTAAGTTGATAATAGATGGCGTTACACCGAAGTGCGATATCATCGTAAAAAACACAGCACCATGAAAAAAAAGTCAATGTCAGCTTAATAATTTATTATTATTGGTTTGTTTGTGTAATTTAAACAATACAGTACAAATTAATACTAGGTATGAAATACGAAAAGCCCAAGTTACAATCAATAACAACGCATTTAATGTTGACATCAGACCAGTCAGTGCCATCTACCGGGGCTAGCGGTACTTTCTTTCTTTTTTAAATGTAACCTTGAAAACTCTTCAATGTGCGGATTCTAGAATGCGCGCGCTTTTAAATGTCGCTCGGTCCCGCTCACTCTTACGCGATGTTGCATATGAGTGACAGTGATAGTTAGATAGTATACGTAACTCGTTTGTTTATGTTCTCAGGCCACCACAGAGCAACTCCGTATGGCGCACATGATCGACCGTAAAAGCGAAGACGCGTCAGACGTCAGGAGAATGGTAAGACACAATGTTATTATTTCTATGTTTATTTTATGTAACACAGCTTTATTTTATTTATTTTTTATAAGAATAGAAAATAATATATTAACACATAAACAAACTCAGTGGGAGACTTTGAAATGTGCCGGTTGGAAAAACGCCGAGCGCTCAAGTCTTGGTTAACGTCAAATATTTGCCCGAATATAGTACAGGCCGTTATTCATAAACGTGATTTAAAGTTACGCCACCGTTTAGGCCCCCTGTCCCTTTCTATGTTAACCTTTTTTAACGAAGTGTGAAAGGGATAGCAACACGATTTAAAGGAAGTGAACCAGGTTTATGAATAATAGCATAAGGTTGCCGTAGGCGTTGTTTGACAGAACTTGGCCTCTAATAAAATTCATTGAAGCCCACACATGGACACTTTAGTTGTTATAATTGTCACATTGTCTCGTCAGGTGCTCGAGTTGATGGAGATGACGCGCCGCACTGAGGAGGAGGTGTGCTCCGCGCTGCACGACTCCGACAACGACATGGTGGCCGCGTGCAACCTGCTGCTGGAGGACACGCAGCGCATACAGGTACTGAGCTGATGACGCACGCAGCCCGCACAGGTACTGAGCTGTTGACGTACGCAGACCCCACAGGTACTGAGCTGATGACGCACGCAGCCCGCACAGGTACTGAGCTGATGACGCAGCGTAGCCCGCACAGATACTAAGCTGATTCAATTCAATTTATCTATTTTCATCTATAGCCTAACAATACATGACACCAAAACACTATACTGATGACGCACGCAGCCCCTACAGGTACTGAGCTGATGACGCACGCAGCCCGCACAGATACTGAGCTGATTCGATTCAATTTATTTATTTTCATTTATAGCCTAACAAAACATGTCACCAAAACACTATACTGATGACGCACGCAGCCCCTACAGGTACTGAGCTGATGACGCACGCAGCCCGCACAGATACTGAGCTGATTCGATTCAATTTATTTATTTTCATTTATAGCCTAACAAAACATGTCACCAAAACACTATACTGATGACGCACGCAGCCCATACAGGTACTGAGCTGATGACGCACGCAGCCCGCACAGGCACTGAGCTGATGACAGCGCATACAGTACAAACAGGTCTTTGTCAACGTAAATTCGCTCGCTAGCGTATACATAAACCATAGCTGCGACGTTTAGTATTGGTCGGATGTGTGTTGAATTTTTTTGTAAATATTATTTTATGTTTTTAGCCAAATTGTTTAATTTTCTTAAACGCTGTGCAGAATGTCACAAGCCTAACCATCCATTTAATTTTGTCGAATGGATTCCTAGTCACCCTATATATACCTTATATGCTTTGTACAACAACCTGTTTATTAATCAGGGCGAATGGCAAACCAGCGAGAAAAAGAAAAAGAAGCCCCCACCCCCCATCAACAACGGGGAGGTCTCACCCCCCCGGGAGCGGGAGCGGGACCGCGAGGCCCGAGACCCTCGGGAGCGGTCTGGGCCCCGGCCCCGGCGGGACGACACGCGAGGCCGGGGGGCTCCGCGGGGGCGGGGAGGAGGCCGGGGGGCCGCCAGGGGTGGGAGGGGAGGCAGGAGGGGAGGAGGCCCGAGACAGAGGCCCAGTCGGACGGAGACCAACTGGGATGACCCGAGTGACATGGGTGAGTGGAGTATTGTTTTGAATTGACAAGGTCTAATTATTGACATCCTAAAAGAAAAATACCATTTCAAGATTTTGTCTCTCTGAATATGTTGAATTTTTTTCGGAATTTTTTGTAGATAAATTACGAGAAAAATGACAAAAGTCAAATTTCTTTATTGCAAGTAAGCACGTTGAGTACATTTTTGCACGTCAATATATTTTTGAATTTACATTTACACCACTTTGCAAGGAAAAGGTGCCCAACCATGTTTTTTTCTTCTGTAAAATTAGACATTCCGAGGAGAAAAGGTGGGAAAAAAGTTCAGCAGCACATTATTTTTTTATTAATCGACTCGACAGTTCGTCATTTGCCAATGTCACGTTACAGAAAATTCTATATATTCAATAGTCTTCTATCTTCCTCCAGGGGAGTCGCAGTAGCGTCTTCACCCTGGGTAGCCGCGTCTTCTTGTCTTCATCCAGAGGAGACGCCGTAGCGTCGTCACTCTGGACGAAGCAGCTCGACAGTCACGTTCACTCCCGAGCTTGTAGCGGGAACTCTTGATAAAAGCTTGAAACTTCAGATCTTGCATAAATAATCCAATAACTTCACCGTACTGTCATTCGCGAACATTTTCTGATTAATTTAACGTGATATTAAACACAAAATAGTTCCTGTAGACATTAAAAGGAAAATTATCAAATAATTTCGCAACCGTCGTTTCCCGCCATTTTCAAGAGAACCCAGCAGCACATCTTTTAAAATAAGAACAATTCAATTGCTTAAGGGCCTGACAAGAGCCAACTAGCGCCGCCAAATTTGAAAACCCCTCATAGGCTCATGTCAGACTGTTTAATAAAATACTGGCAACACTGTTTCATGGTATAACTTAAGGAGAGTTTTTAAGGTTGAGATTTTGTCAAAAACTACTTGACCTATTGCAAAAATTCTTTCACTGTTTGATAGATAAAAGTTAAAACTATGTACAGTCATGAGTAATAACATAGAAACATCCTTAAAATTCAAATTCATGTAACAACTTTAAATCGCAAAAATAAGTATGCTAAACTGTGGCCAATAATTATGTAAACGCTAAATTGTATCAAAATAAAGTACACACCCCACCAAGCAAATGTTGTACAAGGGGTGTGTACTTTATTGTTATTACTCATGACTGTACTGTAAAAGAATTATTAAATTCGGTCCAGTAGTTTTTGAGAAAATCTCATCCTTATTGAGGCCCCCTGTATACTTATCTCTGTCGTCGACTGTACTAATCCTTGTAAAAAAAAAAATTGTGTAATAATATTATGTAATTTCACAGTGCTTTAGTCTCAGTACTGTTATGCTGTGGAGTGTAATTTAAATAAATAAATAAACAAATACCCGTGTGTCCCCGCAGGCGGCCACCCCGGCGACTCGTTCCCGCCCACAGAGGACTGGGACAACGAGGAGTGGTCCGGCTCGCTGACTGACACCAAGGTAGGTGTTGTAAGTGCGAGTGCTGAGGCATTCTTTATATTATTATACCAAATAAATAGTTGTATATCTCGCTCACACAATACTTACTTCAATACTTCATTTATTCAACCTTAGGAGCTCTAGGGAACACTTGGTTATGTCATACATAATGTAGTAATTTATAATATAAGGTACAGAATACAAACTAGGTTATGTCTGGATTCACGAACAGAGAAACAGGGCAAAGAACCGACCCACGGGATATAGCAAATGATCTAATAGCGGCATTGATCTCCTATAAACAACTAGATACACAGTCTGCCTTCTAAAAATGTCCGAGGGCAAAGAAGGTCCAAACGGATGAATGGACCCATCATTTGCTTTATTGGACATTATTTGGACGTTAACAATGGACCTTTATTTGGTCGTTTTTTAAATTGTTTTAGTAAGACCTTTGTGTATCTAGTTGTTTATAGGAGATCAATGAATAGCGGCTGTAAAGAGGCCTTGTCAATGTTTTACAATTTAGAGTAGGTAAGTTTTTAATATGTTTTATTTGTTCACAAATACAAATAAAATACAATTACATGTGAAACTTAAAACTAAAATATCCGTTAAACCTTCGTCAGTCAAATAACCCGCCCCTTGTCATAC
The DNA here is from genome assembly GCA_963506565.1 of Tachystola acroxantha. Taxonomy (NCBI): domain Eukaryota; kingdom Metazoa; phylum Arthropoda; class Insecta; order Lepidoptera; family Oecophoridae; genus Tachystola; species Tachystola acroxantha. The sequence goes on along the minus strand of OY735894.1, from coordinate 7,632,116 downwards.
CCGGTGCAAAGGTGCCCATAACGCTTGCGGCGTTACCGCGCTGTATAGCTATGGCCAACCTTTGCACCATGTAGGGCCCGGAGCAATAGTTTTTAATGGATTAACGATGATAATAATAATAATGAATTGCACTGAATGTCACAATAAGTTTCTGTAAAAATAGAAGTAGTAGTCTACAGAAACTGCAATAGTAAGTAAATAGTTAACAACATGAAATTATAGTGGTTGATTTCCCGCGGCATGATTTCCCCTCATTTTAGTAAACACGAAGACAGATAAAGTATACAGGAAGCCTCAATAAGGTTGAGAATTTAATATTTATTTTACAGTTACATAGTTTTAACTTTTATCTATCTAACAGTGAAATAATTCTTGTAATAGGTAAAGTAGTTTTTGAGATAATCTCAACCTTAAAAACTCTTCTGTACACTTTTCTCTGTGTTAGACCGTAGTATTGAATCGTAGAGTTAAGCTTAAATTAAGATTTTAGTGTTCTTTTGAGAAACGACAGTAACTCACTAGACGTAGGTAGCTACCAACCCGCGTGGTCCGCCGCCCGCTCCGCGGCGATTTCGAGGTGCTACTATTGGTTTGCGACCATTTGCGAGTTGTTAATTTCTTACCTTACTTAAGAGAGCTCGGTGGCTCAGTGGTTGGGTCAATGGACTTGCAATACGGAGGTCCCAGGTTCGATTCCCAGCCAGAGCAGCCATGTACCAATGTGTTATCCTCGGTTTTTTCGACGGAAAAACTTACGTACATATACCGAGTGCTCTCAAAACGGTGAAGGAAAACATCGTGATGAAACCTGCATGCCGTAGAAAAAAAATTAAGCATGTGAAATCCGCCAATCCGCAGTGGGCCCGCGTGGTGGATCATGGCCCGAGCTCCCTCGATGTAAGGGAAGGTCTGTGCCCGAGCAGTGGGGACATATAAATAGACTGATGATGACTAATTTCTTACCATCGTTAGTTACCTCATTATCAGCCCGTATCTGTCCAAGCTCGCTACTCAACTCGATTCCCGGCCTTTTGCATCCAGTCTCTGCCAACTACCTTGCTAAGGTCATCGATCCATCTGTTTCGTTCGTTCGACTGTCCTATTATATCATTGCATTTGCGACTCTATTGTCTATCATTGTGTTCCGTTTCAGGTATTCACGCCGAGTGCGAGCGCGCAGAGCGCAGACGCGGACCCGGCCGCGCAGGCTAACGCGGTGGTGAGTGCAAGAGTTGAAATATTCACTCATTTTATTAGCAAAACAAACAGCTACAACATATACTGCAGCCCAAATCAAGTGTCTTATTTTGTAAACAAATATGATCGTCTAATTACCTGTTGTGATGTGACACTGAAGGAACTGATTGATCGAACCTGTTTATCGCTGTGAAAACAAAGTAATCCGATCTAATAATGTGAAAATAACTATGCAATAATTATACGCCACAATCGATATTCTTGTCGAGTTCTTTGATCTATATGGTGTTATCTTGTCAATTTATATTTAGTATAATAAATAAAGTTCAAAGTCGCTCAGCGAGCTATGGAAAGAGCTTTGCTCGGCATTTCTTTGTTAGATAGAATAACAAACGAGTATATCCGCCAGAAGACAAAAGTGGTTGACATTGCTCATAGAATCAGTAAACAGAAGTGGCAATGGGCTGGTCACATCTGTCGTAGAACCGATAACCGATGGGGTAGACGAGTTCTCGAATGGAGGCCACGAACGGGTAAACGTAGTGTGGGACGCCCCCCGACCAGATGGAGGGATGACTTTCGCAAGATGGCTGGCAGAGACTGGATGCAGAGGGCCGAGAGTAGGGTTGAGTGGCGCGCTTTGGGAGAGGCCTACGGCCGGCAGTGGACTGATACGGGCTGATGATGATGAATAAATGTACAAAAAATGTTCAGGAGGACTGGGACGCGGCCGAGACCAACGGCCCCACCGAGAGCCACATCCCGACGTACACCTACCACAACCCGTCGCACCCGGCGCCCGCGCCCGCGCCCGCACCCGCCGCGCCCGCACCGCTGCCGGCTTCACAGCCACAACACCACATCAAGCTCTTGGAGGTAAGTGTGAGATCAACGGCCACCGAAAGCCACATCCCGACGTACACGAGTCACATCCCACCATACACGACCCACAACCCGACGTACACGAGGCACATCCCGACGTACATGAGCCACATCCCGACGTACATCTATCACAACCCGTCGCACCCGGCGCCCGCGCCCGCACCGCTGCCGGCTACTCAGCCACAACACCACATCAAGCTCTTGGAGGTAAGTGTAAGACCAACGGCCACCGAGAGCCACATCCCGACGTACACGACCCACATCCCACCGTACACGACCCACAACCCGACGTACACGAGCCACATCCCCATGTACACGTGCCACATCCCTACCTACACGAGCCACATTCCGACGTACACGAGGCACATTCCGACGTACATGAGCCACATCCCGCCGTACATGAGCCACATCCCGACGTACAGTCAATACAATAAGTATACAGGGGGCCTCATTAATGGTGAGATTTTCTCAAAAACTACTGGACCCAATTTAATAATTATTTTACAGTACTTACATAGTTTAGTATCTATCAAACAGTGTAGCAATTTTAGTTTTTGAGAAAATCTCAACCTTAAAAACTCTCCTGTACACCTTTCTCTGTTATCCACCGTACACGAGGCACATCCCGACGTATATGAGCCACATCCCGACGTATATGAGCCACATCCCTACATACACGAGACACATCCTTCCGCACACGAGCCACAACCCGTCGCACCCGGCCCCCGCGAAGAATTTTATTAAATTATTTCAAAAAACAAAAAACCCCTGCAAGAAATGGTTTTTTGATTATTCTTTTATACCCTGTGTCACTCCCGTAATCAAGACAAATCTAATGATACCGCATACACCATCCATCAAGCCGTTTAGGCTACAGGTTGGCAGGAAGGAATTGACAAAATATTACCCTCCTTCTGGGGCAGTCGGGTAAAAAAGTAAGCTTATTTTATTATCCGCAGCAGCTGAGCAGCGCGAGTCACCCTCACGTGAGTGCGGTCCCGGCGCCCGCGCCCGCGCCCGCCGCGGACCCCGCGCTCGCCCCGCCCATAGACCAGTACCACACGCACGCGCATCAACACAACGCGCAACAACACCAGGTACACGAAAATAGACCTTACTCCCGAGCTATAGAATACTATACTGCGTAAGAAGCGAGAGCCCCCCCGCTGCGGACCCCGCGCTCAACACACAGCAACAACACCTGGTAGACGAATATAGACCTTATGTCTAAGTAATAGTGTATTTAACGATTTTTTATTGTATCAATCAACTCACATAATCCTGCTGAAGAGAACTGTGAAATCAGTTTTTCCATATCTCTATTAATTCCGAAGATATTAAGCGGTTAAGTCGTGTGGTGAGGGGATAACGCCCAATAACACTAGGCGAGAGGATACACGAAAATGGACCTTATACCCGAGCCATAGAATACTATAATGCGTAAGAAGCGAGAGCCCCGCCCATAGACCAGTATGCCAAACTATCGATAGTATTACTATAGTTTGGCAACACTAATCTACGGACGGTCAGTCGATGCGTAGTGCTAGCATTAGAGTAAGCTCGAGCTCAAAACTGCCTATGAATACCGGTTACGGTGTACCTAAAACTACTCGTTATACGGCTCAAAACAAATATTCAATCATTGTTCCAGCCAATGGGCATGTCTGGAAGCCTGTCCGCGGCGCAGTCGCAGTACCTGTCGCAACTCACGCAACAGTCGCAGAGACACGATGCCAGTACGTATACAGCTTTATAATTTAGGACGCATTCCCACTATGTCGTAACGTGTACTCGACACTAATGGACTCGACAGTTCGTCATTTGCCAATGTAATGTTACAGAAAATTCAATATTTCTTTATTTAAAAAAAGTACAGCATTCCAGTTAAACAGTAATGCATTATACAATTCATGGTCAATACATTAATTACTTTTCTATCTTCCTCCAGAGGAGTCGTAGTAGCGTCTTCACCCTGGGAAGCCGCGTCTTCATGTCTTCATCCAGAGGAGTCGCCGTAGCGTCATCACTCTAGACGAAGCAGCTCGACAGTCACGTTCACTCCCGAGATTGTAGCGGGACTCTTGATAAAAGAAACTTCAGATCTTGCACAAATTATCCAATAAATTCACCATACTGTCATTCGCGAACTTTTTCTGATTAATTTAACGCGATATTAAACACAAAATAACCACTGTAAACCGAGGCCCAATTCAAGTCTTATTTTGTAAACAAAAACTATCCTCCTCCACTAACATTTTAAGCTATTCTATGGTTATTGCATAATTATTTATACATCATTAGATCGGATTACTTTATTTTCACAATGATGAACAAATTCTATCAATCAGTCCCTTCAGTTTTACATCACAACAGGTATTTAGACGATCATATTATTATTCAGAATTTGAATTACGCATTATCCATGCTTGGTAAATAAATTAGAACATGATGAAAATAATATATCATATTATTATTTTTATACCCCAAAGGTCAGCTGGTAGATAATGCCGCAAGGCATTAAGCTCGCCTTTTGTACACAATGTGTAAAAGCTTAAATAAATAAATAAAATATTTGTTTACAAAATAAGACACTTGATTTGGGCCGCGGTATAGACATTAAAACAAAAATTATGAAATAATTTTGCAACCGTCGTTTCCCGCCATTTTCAAGGTACCTCCTTTGTGGTTTATCTAGGGTTATGCATAGACGTGTTTGTCTCAGGTGTGTACAGCAGCAACTACGGCGTGTACGGCGCGGACATTACCAGCCAGCGCAAGCCGCAGCGCGCGCGCGTGCCGCCGCCGTCAAAGGTCAGACCATAGTTATATCATGAATTAAAAAAATATATTTAACAAACGACAACTAAACGCAGCAATGTATATCGTTCAAGTGTCAAAATGAAACGATAACGAAAACGATTGAAGTCGCGATCACCTCCCTGGATTCTGAACAACTTTATATGAGCTGCAATTTTCTATATCAAACCTAGATCATGTGGGGACCAAGAAAATTGAGTTACTAGACATAGTTACAAGTCCACCCAATAAGAGCGTGTTAAAAAACAAAACCAATATTGCAGATCCCGTCGTCAGCGGTGGAGATGCCCGGCGGCGGAGAGAGTGGAGGCAACATGTTCATTGACGTGCAATTCGGCGCGCTCGAGTCTGAGGCACTGCAGGAGGTGCCGCCGCCAAAACAGGTGTGTTGAGTGAACACGGTCGTGTATTGAGTGAACACCGACGGGTATTGTGTGAACACGGTCGTGTATTGAGTGAACACGGTCGTGTATTGAGTGAACACGGTCGGGTATTGAGTGAACACGGCCGTGTGTTGAGTGAACACTGTCGGGTATTGAGTGAACACGGTCGTGTATTGAGTAAACACGGTCGTGTATTGAGTGAACACGGTCGTGTATTGAGTGAACACGGCCGTGTATGGAGTGAACACGGTCGTGTATTGAGTAAACACGGTCGTGTATTGAGTGAACACTGTTGTGTATTGAGTGAACACCGTCGGGTATTGAGTGAACACGGTCGTGTATCACCCCACGTGACCGTATGCCCATTTGTCCAGGTCGCGCCGGTGGTGGAGCCGCAGCCCGCGCCGATCCACGAGCCCGCCCCAGAGCCGGTCAACACCAGCTACAACAACACTAATAGTATGGTGAGTAGGTATTATATTACTTTACCGTGATTGGCAGCAGTTGGTCCCAGTTGTTGCTTGACAGCAGTAGTCAGGCCACGTCAGAGGCCTACGGGCGGCCTGAATAACTCTGACAAATAGGTTTGGTCACTAAACCACACGAGAAAAGAAAAAGTACCGTGATACCAGGATCCCGAAATAACGATATCTCGTACGAATTAGATAAAATAACCTACTACTTCTTAGTTACTGTAAATTACATTATATTTGAACAAAAAATGTCGTCTCTCTCTTGTATTGCTGTGCCTAAACAAGGTCCATAAAGAACATTGTAACATTTTAATGTTAAGTATGTGAACATCTGTATTATAACTTATGGAATGCAATAAATATATTGAGTATTAATTTTGCGGGATCAGTCATCAGATTTAATCATCTATTTATTATAATAGATGATATAAGATGAGTAATCGTGTCTTTATATATGTTTGCGCTGCAAATCATAGGCTGGTCGATGTAAATGTTGGATGTTGATTTACCTACAATTGTGAGACGTTTCCAAACCGACGGCCCCCACTCCCCGCCCCCGCACCAGCTGATCGAGTGTGCACAGTGAATCACTCGTTTCGCTATCGCCGCCGCGCACGCGTTTCTCCTGATCTTATCGGTAACATTTAATTTATTTGTGGATTAAGACTGTGTAATTGGTGCACCTATAATTATATACTGTATGTGGAGTGCCTGCTGACTCTGTGCCAGGTTTCGCATTGTGTGGTGTTCCTGAGGGAAGGTTACTCTAACAAGGACTGGGTGAGTCGCATGCCGCATTTTCCATCTATATCGGTTTTATGTTTTGCAGTGCAAATTTCGATTCACAGTTTAATCCAATTTGGCGAATTTAAAATTTATCGCTACGCTAAGTCCACTGTTCCACCAATATATTTATTTCAGTTAAGTGAGAGCCTGTCCGTGGTGGACCCGACGCCTGTGAGCCAGCCTGTCGCACAGGAGACCATTGTCACTAACAACTGTGAGTAGCAGTTTATATTGTGAGGAACTTCAACGTAAACATGACACATATACGCTATTTACAGCCAGACGTTTAGTTCTGTGTGACGCTCACAATGACAGGTGCCCATAGCATTCACTAAATGGTAAACAATACGACAGACCTATACATATAATAAGACTGTAAAAAAGTTGTCTGTACGTTAGATATTTTTTGAAAAGAATAATTGTAATGTGTTTTAGGATCGATACTGATGCCAAAACATTAATTTTTAGCATTTTTGTCTGTTTGTCTGTGACTTTGTGCAAGTATCACGCCATAACTACTGAAGGGATTTTAATGGGAGTTTCACTAGGAGATAGCTGAAATATCCGGACAGCTATGACGATATGTGATGTGGAAACAAGGATCCAGAGAGGAAGATCTGCCTCCTGATCTCCTCCATCCTCTCCAACCTCTACGCAAACGAAGTTGCGGGGTACAGCTAGTTACAACATAAATGTATCTATTCTGTATGTATATGTATATAATGTACAGTCGACAGCACATCAAGTGTTACACTTTGGACATTGGACCGTTCTTATTGTCTTTGTCATAAAAGTTGAAATCGAACTGCAAGTGTTACCATTGATCTTCTGATGACTGTACAAGCATCTTCCTGCCTGGGATTCGAACCCCTTGCACTGAAGGCAGGCGTACTACCGACTAAGTTGGACAGTATGGACAACAGCATATCAATGGTAACACTTGCAGTGCGATTTTATCTCGACGCAAATAATAGAAATGTCCAAAGTGTTACACTTGATGTGCTGTTAGCTGTACCAAATGTTTTCTAAATGGACATCGTCAACGTGATTGTAAAATCTAATGGTTTAATCAAATAACATTAGACTTTAAAGTGCTCACTGTGTAATTTTAAAATAATTTTAATAGTAATATTTGAGAATGTTTGACTTGTATGTCACACAATGACCTTAGAAACGACCATTAGGTAAAATTTCAGTGAAAGAAATCGTTGCAAAAAAAATACCATAATATATAAAAACTCCAAAGCACAGTACGATGCACATGAAATTAAATTATTTTTGGATAGTTGAATTTTTGTAAATATTTTTTTATTTTTCCCTAAATTGTTTAATTACTGTGCAGAATTAATGTATGTCACAAGCCTAACCATATACTTAATTTTGTCGAATGAATTCAAGGCCACCCTGTATATCTACGCTTTATATTATATATTACTTTATTATCTTACAAGTATAACTATCTAATATCTCTATCCACAGCCCTAGAAAAGCAGCTGAGTGCCAGCCTGAAGCAGCTGTCAGTGAGTGCGGCCGAGCCCGCGCCGGCCGGGCCCGCCAGCGCCGCGCCCGCACAGCACGCGCAGCCAGCCGCACACGCGTACGCGCAACATAACAGGACAAAGGTACCTTACACCGCACTTAGCTCAACATTGAGTCACTCTAAAATACAAGAACACGCTCGCAAATATACAGAAAACACGCTCGCGGAAGTAGATATACGTCCGGATTTCCTAAAAAAAACCACCCAAATATAAAAAAGCACGCTCGTCGAACCTAAAACACGTTCGCGGAAACAAAAATACTCGAACACACAAAAACAAGCTCTCTGAAGTAAAAGCACGTTCGAATATCCAATAAACACGCTCGCGGAAACAAAAACACACTCGAATTTACAGAAACACGGAAGTAAAACACGTTCTAATACACAAAAACACACTCGTATAATAAAAAAAACATGCTCCAACGGCTTTTGCAGCACATAGGTTAGCACTGAAAATCTTTTTTTTTTTGTAAATCTATAAATTGTCCCACTGCTGGGCAAAGGTCTCCCCCCTCATCTTCCATCCATCTCTGTCCTGAGCCTCTTCCAGCCAGCCATCCCTGTATCTAACGACATCGTCTCTCCACCTACGCCGCGGTCTGCCCCGACGCCGGCGACCGTCCGATGGCACCCATTCTGTGACAGTCCGGGCCCATCGGTCCGGCTGCATGCGGCACACGTGGCCCGACCAGTTCCACTTTAATGTGGCTGCTTTGCGGGCCACGTCTGCTACACCAGTTGTCGATCGCAGGGTTGTGCGGCGTTCCATTGCGCGTTGGCAGACCTTGAGTTTGGACGTATGATCTTTAGTCAATGACCATGTCTGGGCACCGTGGGTTAGGATAGTTACAACTTTAATCTTCTAGTTACAACTGGAAAATACAAATGACTTAAATTCCCTGTATAAAACAATGTTGGTGGAACTGTATCGTGTGTGTTGCAGACTGTGGGTCAGCAACAGCAGCAACAGCAGCAGCAGCAACAACAGCAACAGCAGCAACAGAACGTGTACGCGCACCACCCCGTGTCGCACCACCCGCCCGTGTACTCGGCTAATGTGTACGCGCCGCAGGTAACACAGGTCGCGTTTCACATGTTATTACCAATATCACAGAACTAGCTACACCACAGACCACTTACCCAATAGACATGAAATCGGTACAAAAGACATTGCCACATTTCAATGGAACTTTGCCCCACCTACAAAACTACGTGACCATTTAAGCTGTACCTATCATTTTGTTGGGGACTTATTACAGGTTTCATATTGCATAATCATAACCAGTATCATTTTCTACTACTCTCGCATCTCCTATAGAAGAATAACAAAAACAATGAATAATTTGCTTCGATTTCTTACTATTTTCTGAATTCTTAATTAAGCTGTTTTTTTTCGAATCGCAACTTGTACAAAACTTTATTTTTAACCAATAATTTTAATAAAAAACGGAGATATTTTTACATTTATTCGTTATCTATATACCGTTCGTTATCTATATATCTTTTACCGTTACTCATACTGCAATCACCGCTTTAATTTTAGGTTAGCTGTAAGAGAACTCTTTTCTTAGGGTTAAGCTCGCCATTGTTTACTTTTTTTTCCAATTATGTATTAATTTTTAAGATTATGTACAATAAAGAATATTATTATATTATCTTGTACAACTTGCGGATGATGTCAATGTCGACTTTGTACTTTTATTTATGCGACGAAATTCCAGTGAAAGAAATCATTGCCAAAAAAAATAACTACCTTAAAATAGAAAACCCCCAAAGTACAGTAACGATGTACATCAAATTAATATTTGTTTGATAGTTGTAAATATTTATTTATTTTTCCCCAAATTGTTTAATTTACTTAAACGCTGTGCAGAATTAATGTATGTCACAAGCCTAACCATCCATTTAATTTTGTCGAATGAATTCAAGGCCACCCTGTAGTTATCAAATAATTTTGCAGACACCAACCAATAAAGTTGTATGACCATGTATATCTATTTCAGCAGGTGAACTCCACAAACGCATCATTGACTGGTGCGTCTGCGATGACCGCGGCCGCGTACCCCTCCAGCGTCACGCTCACGCAGTACCAGCCAATGATCAACTCGTACCAAGTGAGTGCACGATATTTACTTATTTTATTTATTTACTAGCCCGCAACTTCGTTTGCGTAGAGGAGGATGGAGGAGATCAGGAGGCAAATCTTCCTCTCTGGATCCTTGTTTCCACATCACATACCGCCATGACATATAGCCTATGAGCTGTCCGGATATTTCAGCTATCTCCTAGTGAAACTCTCATCAAAATCCCTTCAGTAGTTATGGCGTGATACTTGCACAAAGTCTCAGACAAACAGACAAAAATTCTAAAGTGTTTTGGCATCAGTATCGATCCTAAACCACATTACAATTATTCTTTTAAAAAAATATCCAATGTACAGACACAACTTTTTTACAGTCTTATTATATGATGAGCCGGACCCGACTGTCGATGTATGGACAAAATATTTTGGTAATGGCAAAGATAAGTTTGTTTCTAAATCTAATTTAACTTTTCGTTAGAGCGAAGTTTTATTTATTTTATTTATTTATTATAACCATTACAATTTTAACAGGACAATACCCAATAATAAATTGTAGTCAATTAAATACAATCCAAAATATTATCAATAATTAATTTAAATAATAATAATAATAATAAAAAACACACTAATAATTCCCAGATATAAACAAAATCAATAAAATAACAATAACATCATTACATACATTACACTAACAAACTCCCGATAGATGGAGCGTCGCAACTTTTATGAAATTTGTCAGAGAACAAGAGAACAAATCTACTTGCAGCTTTCCCTCTCCCAACTCATTCAGTATCCGCAGCGCTCTTGTCACTGGTGACTCCCTCAGCACGTTAGTGTTGCCCCGCGGCACGGTGAACAAACTACATTTCCGGGGACGCAGGTACTGACGCGTACGTCTGTCTGGCACCTGTAGCTCCATCATCTCTAACAGTTGCGGGTTGTCTATAAACCCTCTAAAAACGCGAAACATGTATGTGATGAGGGCTAAATCTCTTCGTACTCGCAATGAGTTGTACCCAACCATTCCTTGTACAAACATAGTCGGATATTTAAGCGGAAAGAAGGGATACACTCCATACTGCTTTAGGTACAAAAACCTTAGGAACTTGTTTTGGAGTCTCTCCACCATTGTTATGTACTTCTCCTCGTAGGGGTTCCAAACGACTGCCCCAAACTCCAGTCTGCTTCTCACCAGAGCATTATAAAGCGCCCTGATTGCTAACACACTGTCGAAATCTCGCGATTGCCTTAATATGAAGCCCAGGCTTCGAAACGCCAAGTTACGGGGTTAAGTTGTGTTGCACGGAAGCCTCGGGGCGCGAGCCCGACTCGCACTTGGCCGTCCATGATATATAAAGGAGTAAATCCAGCTTCACCCGTCTCCCCCTCAGCAGCAGACGTCCTCCTCGGCGACGGTGTACGGCGGCAGCGCTCTATACACCGCCGCGCCCTACACCGCGTACCAGCCCACGCCGGCCAAGCAGCCGCCCAAGGAGGCGCAGTATGAAACCGCGGCCAACGCCAGCGCCAATACCACCGCCTCACAGACTGCTACGGCCAAGGTGGCCACAACCACAGGTGAGTGTGGACAGCACACGACCAGGAAGACGGCCAATACCACAGCCAAGCCGTAGCCCAGTAACACGGCTAATGAGACAGGCGCGGCCAACGCCAGCGCCAATACCACTGCGCAGACTCTCACAGACTGCCAAGGTGGCCACCACCACAGGTGAGTGACGGGAGTGTTGCCAGCACACGACCAGGGAGACGGCCAATACCACGACCAAGCCGTCGCCCAATGACACGGCTAATGAGACACAGGAGCGGTTAACCTCATCGCCAACACTACAGGTGAGGCAGTTGCCATCCCACGGCCAAGGTCCCGTCCTACACCGTGTACCAGCCCACGCCGGCCAAGCAGCCGTCCAAACACGCGCAGTACGACGCGCCCAACACAAGCGCCAATACCACCGCCTTGCAAACTGCTACGGCCAAGCTTGCTACCACCACTGGTGAGTGATGGGAGTATAGGGCAGGACATGGCCAGGCAGACGGCCAATGTCACGGCATATGTCACTTCTAATGTCACGGTCAATGTCACAGCTAATGCTCTCATTAGCTGTGACATTGAAAGTGACAGGGGCGGCCAATACCCCGCGTCGCAGACGCCCAGGGCCATGGTGGCCACAACCACAGGTAACATTGTAATTTCATTATCGAACTGTATCAATTCACCGCTTAGGCCTTTCAATGCAGCCAATAACAGGTATTCCTAAATAAATACGTGAACGTGATATAAAAACTTAACAGCTGGGCTAGAGAGTAAAAACTTAGTATAAGATAGTATATGTAGTACGTGAATTATACTTTCTTATGCCTATTTAATTTATTGTTGATTTTCATTGCAAATAAAAAAATATATATATATATATTTTAATGTTAGACCAAACCCGCGTTTGGCCTCAATCTCACCTGATGGTAAGTGACGATGAGGCCGATGATGAAGCACGCGGGCCTAGTAAATGCCTGTTCTCTCGTGCCTATAATATAATTTATGATACAATAAAGTGTATTTACTTATTCATTTGTTTATTACAGTGAGCGGCGGCGGTGTCGGCGGCGCCGGCGGCGGCGCGAACGCCGGTGGCGTCGGGGGCGGCGGCGGCGGTGGCGCGGGCGCCGGGTACGCGGCGGGCGCGCTGTACGGCGCGGCGGGCGCGAGCGCCACGTACGCGGCGTACGACGAGGCGCAGCTCATGAGGTCCACGCTACCGCACCACATGGTCAGTGTAATGAGAATACGACGTGTTTAGTGGTTGCTTTCCCGAGGCAGGAGATTCGCCCTCAGTAGTACAGCTAACAGTAGATCAAGTTTAACACTTTGGATATTGGACCGTTCTTGTTATCTGCGTCGTAAGATTTAAAATCGTACTGCAAGTGTTACCATTGATCTGCTGTTGTACATCTGTTGTACTTTTCTTTAGCCGTAGTAGCCTTTAGTAGACCGTGGCGCTCAGTTCGCTCATATTAATTGGTAAAATGCGTGGTTATCATATTGTACACTTCGTTTGCGTAGAGGAGGAGGATGGAGGAGATCAGGAGGCAGATCTTCTCTGGATCCTTGTTTCCACCCGCCATGGCTTATAGCCTATGAGCTGTCCGGATATTTCAGCTATCTCCTAGTGAAACTCCCATCAAAATTCCTTCAGTAATTATGGCGTGATACTTGCACAAAGTCACAGACAAAAATTCTAAAAAATAGTTTTTCGGCATCAGTATCGATCCTGAAACACATTACAATTATTCTTTTCAAAAAATATCCAATGTACAGACACAACTTTTTTACAGTCTTATTATACATATGTATAGATTTACCTTTGACATACAAATAGACTGATGATGTGTGTTTCCAGGGCGGTTACTACGAGGTCGGTTACGGCGTGAGCGGCGCGCGGGACGGCGCGTTCGGCTTGGGCGCGGGCGAGCGGTTCGGACGGACGGACGCGGCGTCACCACAACAGGTGAATCACTTGGTTTTATATATACATATTGTGGATGTAGAATTTTAGATGTCAATTTAATTTAAGATACTTAATTTTGGCATCCGCCAGATAACAAAAGTGGTTGACATTGCTCATAGAATCAGCAAACTGAAGTGTCAGTGGTCTGGTCACATCTGTCGTAGAACCGATAACCGATGGGGTAGACGAGTTTTCGATTGGAAGCCACGAACGGGTAAAGGTAGCGCGGGACGACCCCCGACCAGATGGAGGGGTGACTGGTTATTTTGTGATTAATATCATTTTAAATTAGAAAATGTTCGCTAATGACAGTATGGTGAATTTATTGGATAATTCATGCAAGATCTGAAGTATCGAAATTCCCGCTACAAGCTCGGGAGTGAACGTGACTGTCGAGCTGCTTCGTCCAGAGTGACGACGCTACGGCGACTCCTCTGCAGAAAGAGAAGACTATGATATCTTGAATATTCTATAACATGACATTGGCAAACTGTCGAGTCCATTAAAAACTAAATGCCTAAAAAAATTCATAAGAATGGCAAGTTATCTTCAATGAAAGGTATGTCATAAGACGTTGTTATTTGTTCCAGGTGCCCGCGGCCGCTCTCCCGCCCGGTTACGCGTACTTCTACCAGCCGCCGCCCACCACCTACCAGTACGGAGTATACCCGGTAAGATTGACACAATGACTGACAGTACAGGGTGGCCTTGAATAGGCTAGTTCACTCATGTCGAAATTCAATAAAACAATATTTATTTCATATAGTACTTCACATTAGGATCCCAAATATATCACTTTTATTACATAAAAGTAGAAGATGACTGTAAAATATGAAATTGAAATTAAAATATTTCTCCTTTTCATCTATTACCTATTCATCCGCTGAATTCTCTAAACAAAGGTTGTCTGGAAGATATCGCTTTAAGCGATAAGACCGCCAATTGTGATACTAACTGTATTAGCATATTCCTTTTACTTTGCAATAAAGAATATTTATCTTATCTTTTTTTTTCCACACGTGAAAAACGCTAGTCGGCCATGTTCGCGAGATTCGTGACGTCACTCTGAATTTTTACTCCTGTAAATTAAAGTATTAGAATGTGACTTTGTGGCTGTTGTTTGGTGGCCGACGATTTTCTCCCTAGTTTGATCCAACGTGTGTTTGTAGTACGGCGGCGGGTCCAACGTGGGCGGAGTCGGCGGCGTGGGGGGCGTGGGCGGCGTGTCGGGCGCGGCGGGCGGCAAGCTGGCCGCGTACGCGCCGCAGCAACCGCCGTACGACGCGCAGGACTCGTATAAGCCAGGTGAGCGGCCGGAAGACATGTTTGTCAACCAAACACTACTCTAATCATCATCAGTCTATTTTATTTATTAAGGTACAATATAAAATAAAAAGAAACATTCAATTTAAAAAAAAAAAACCTAATCTAAACTATTTAAAAAAAAATTAGGTGCAGGAATAGTACCCAAGACACTGGCAGCGTTACCTCGCTGGATCGCTATGCTAATCCGTTGCGCGAGGTAGCTGCCAGCTCTTGGGTCACCAGTGGCATCTACTACTCGTTTGCTAACCTCTTTATATTCAGTCTATTTATATTGCCCCACTGCTCGGGCACAGACCTTCCCTTACATCGAGGGAGCTTGGGCCATGATCCACCACGCGGGCCCAGGCGGGTTGGCGGATTTCACATGCCTTAGATTTTTTCTTCTTCTACGACATGCAGGTTTCATCACGATGTTTTCCTTCACCGTTCTTGAGAGCACTCGGTAAATGTACGTAAGTTTTTCCGTCGAAAAAACCGGGGATAACTCATCTTGCTGGGAATCGAACCTCGGACCTCCATATTGCAAGTCCATTGACCCAACCACTGAGCCACCGAGCTCTAGCTAGTACTCTAATGCTACTACTAAAATATAAAATCATTAAGAGATTTATTTTGAGATCGCTTTAAGCGATAAGACCGCCAATTGTGATACTAACTGTATTAGCATATTTCTTTTGTGTAATTCCTTTTACTTTGCAATAAAGAATATTTATCTTATCTTTATCAGAAATTTAAAAATTTCGTTCTTGTTGGGAAGGCGTATTACAGGATAGATGACTATTTAAACGATGAACATGCATGGTGTGTGTCGCCGGTTTCGCATGAGGGATAAACTTACTAACAATAGTAATAGTTACGTACTGTATAGTTATTAAGTAATCATTGTATTATCATTGTTTTAAAGGATGTGTTGCACCTTTTCCTTGCAAAGTGGTGTAAATGTAAATTCAAAAAATATATTGAAGTGCAAAAATGTACTCAACTTGCTTACTTGCAATAAAGAAATTTGACTTTAAATTTGACTTTGACTTTTGACAAAGTTCGCGGGGTCAGCTAGTAATACAGTCAGCTAATACATAAATAGAGTTGTAATGTGTTGCGTACGCGCAGGCGGTCCTTACACGGGCAACGCGAGCAAGTCCGGCGGCGGCGCGGCGGCCGACCTCACGAGCGCAATGTACGCCAAGACACACGTCGCGCTCAACAAGGTCAACGTGAGTAATTGACACATATTATTATTATTTATTTTATTAATGAATGGTCTCGACTAGACTTGCAACGAATAGTATATTCGGCCATACGCCGAATACCGAATATTCGGCAGGTTCCCTGGCCGAATAGCCGAATATTCGGCAAAAATATTCGGCCGGCTTGGTGCCGTTTGTGTTCTCTCCTGTCGAGAGCGTAGTTTCTTCCTACACCTACCCTGTCGCCTGTCGCGACACGTCTTTTGATTTTTACATGCTTAATCTCATTGCGCAACGTAAATAAAGTCCAGTTGTTATCTGTCTTTCGTCGCGTCGTATTGAGTTAAATAGTTAAAAATTGAAGTTTTGCGCCTAATCCATCATGGCCTCTAAAAAGAAGTCACCTATATGGACATACTTTGAAGACGAAAAATTAAAGATGAAAATGATCCCAAAACTGTCGTGTGTAATTTGTGCAAGACAAAATTTCACGTGTTGGAGCGGGCAAGAAGGCGACTACATCAGACTGGATCGATGATAACAAAGAAAGTTAATAAAATATTTTGTAATACAATGGTCAATCGTATTTTATTAAGCATTTATCCAACTACAAAAAATATTAGGTATTCGGCATTCGGCCGAATAGTGCCTAGGTATTCGGTATTCGGCCGAATAGGACAAAAGTGGCCGAATAGGCCGAATACCGAATAGTTGCCGAATATTCGTTGCAAGCCTAGTCTCGACAGTTCGTCATTTGCCAATGTCATGTTACAGAAAATTCAATATACATACAATAGTCTTCTATCTTCCCTTCGCGTCTTCATGTCTTCATCCAGAGGAGTCGCCGTAGCGTCATCACTCTGGACGTCACGTTCGCAAGCTTGAAATTTCAGATCTTGCTCAAATTATCCAATAAATTCACCATACTGTCATTCGCGAACATTTTCTGATTAATTTAACGTGATATTAAACACAAAATAACTGTAGACACTAAAATAAAAATTATGAAATAATTTTGCAACCGTCGTTTCATACATACGCTCGAAAAATTTAACCCTCCTTCTTGCGCCGTCGGGTAAAAATACAATGTATTACTTGGCTATATGGGTTAGATCCCGTTAGCCCATTTCTTTATCTTTTCTTACCGAAAATACAAGATGGTTTAAGAGCCTTCATAGAGCCAACTAGCGGCCGCCAATCTTAAAAAAATAATAACTTCCAATATAATCAATTTTATTAAAAAACCTATTTACGAAATGTTTATTACGATAAATACTATTTTTCAATATACAATGCATGGCTTAATTGCGACAAGCAAAGTTGTAGTTCACAAACGTGCCAAAAACGGCCGTTTTTCACAATTATGCGAACTACAACTTACCGAAATTGAATCACGTTATAAATAAGCATTTAAAAAATAGTATTTATCGTAATAAACATTTCGTAAATAGCTTTTTTAATAAAATTGATTATATTAGACAATAGTATTTTTTTAAGATTGGCGGCGCTAGTTGGCTCTATGAAGGCCCTTAACTAACATAAGTGGACCTATGTTATCTTCAATAAAGAGTTTCTATTCTTGGCCGCCTTTTATTAAAATACATGTGTTCCCTTGCAGAGCTATGAGAAGGCCGCATTCCACAGCGGCACTCCGCCCCCGTTCGGCGCGGGCTCGCACCTGTACATACCGGCGCCGCCGCACCACCACCACTCGGCGCCGCATCACCACCAGCAGCATCAGGTGAGGTGGGGGGAGAATCGCGTGTGAGGGGGAGGAGAGTGGCGTGCGAGGTGGAGACAGGCGTGTGATGCGGGGAGTAGTTTGTGTGTGGGAGGATGTGGCGTGTGAGGGGAAGGAGTGTAGCGTGTGAGGGGGAGGGAATACGTCTGAAGGGGAGAGGGGGCGTGATTGGGGATGGGGGGGCGTGATTGGGGAGAGGGGGAGAGTGGCGGCTGATGGGAGAGTAAGGGGGGACAGTGGCGTGTGAGGAGGGAGAATGGCGTGCGTGGGGGGGGAGTGGGTGGTGGGGGGGGGAGACGGATGTGGCGTTTGAGAAGGAGGAGAGTAGCGTGTGTTGGGAAAAGCCCGGGGAAGGGGGGGGGGGGGAAGTGAGGCGTATGAGGAGGAGAGTGGGGTGTGATTGCTGGTGATGGGAGAGTGAGGGGGGACAGTGGCGTGTGAGAAAGGTTATGGTTTATATACTTTTTAGTGTGTAACGAAACCTATAGTTTGTATTGATTCAATATGTCATTGTCTTTAGGATAACGTTCAAATTAGTATAGTACATATTTTATTCTCGAGTAAATAAATCTAAAACTGCAGAATGTAACGTAGCATGCAAAGAATCGTTAGCCGAAAACTTTTTATATTTTCTTTATTGCATGACTTTAGTGTATTGTGTTTGAATTTTGATCTTATTATTTATATTCTTAGAGTTTGCTTTCGTTTGTAGATGGATGTTCGGGTGAACAGTAGTCATAATAGGCGGGTAAGTTGCCGTACACAGATATATGTCTTATGTTATGTAAATAACTTATATATTAGGGGTGGCCAACTTGATTAGACACAAGATCTCCTGTTTACTAACAAAACCCTGTGCGATCTACCAATTACATACTTCTTGAAATCTTAAATGAAACAACATAGTTTAGTACACAATCGTGTAGTATTATTTATTTATTATTTATTTTATTAATGGACTCGACAGTTCGTCATTTGCCAATGTCATGTTACAGAAAATTCAATATATTCAGTAGTCTTCTATCTTCCTCCAGAGGAGACGCCGTAGCGTCATCACTCTGGACGAAGCAGCTAGATTGTCACGTTCACTCCCGAGCTTGTAGCGGGAACTCTTGATTAAAGCTTGAAACTTCAGATCTTGCATAAATAATTCAATAACTTCACCGTACTGTCATTCGCGAACATTTTCTGATTAATTTAACGTGATATTAATCTCAAAATAAACAAATGACAATAAAACAAAAATTATCAAATAATTTTGCAACCGTCGTTTTCAATTTTCAAGATAACCCAACATTATTCTTAATAACTATTTACCTATATATTAGTCCCACACGCTTCCTGTTTATTGGTCATCGCGTGCCGAAAACAAAAGACTATATTGCGTAGAATATAGGATAAATACCGTGACGGAACAGCGATTGAAAAATTATATAAGATGATGTGTGCAGCAGTTGGTGATTACGTTGCGCAGTCTGGTCTACGTATTTATTTATTACGCAGTCGGACAGACAAACAGACTATTCTTTCTTTCTATTTAGATATTCTATGCTATTTATAAACATCTGACGAGATGCGTATTTGACGAGTAGAGTTTCTGACGTGTAAAACTGGTCACCCTCGATTTGGTTCAAATAAAAGCCTTGTGTACTGTAGTATACAGATCACATTTTATTGGTGCTGGTGTAAGAACGAAGAATTATGAAATATCTGTCTGTCTTATACAAAATCAACCGCACAAACGATAGCGCGTTTTAAAATGCGTGTGGCGACATCTATTGCCAAAAAATGTGAAACTCAATATTAATATTATTTAATTCGCTTTAAACAGACGAATAGCGTTTCTGACGAATTACGAGTCTGACGAGTTGCGTGTCTGTCCAATTGCGAACCTGACGAGTTGAGTATTGTTATGTATGTATGCGTGCACCTTCCACGTGTGCATTATCTACGAATACAATCAGTATGTCTCAAGCAGCCCGTTGTATCACTTGTCTCCCTGTGACTCGCTAACCGTACCTATAGTTCACCCGTTAATAACCGGATCTAACAAGTATCCGTTTTGATATCTGACGAAATGCGTATTTGACAAGTTGAGTATCTGACGAAATGCGTGTGAGCCTTATATTTTTTATATTGCCACGATCGACTGGACTAACAGTCGCGATCGACCTGTTTGCCACCCCTGTTATATATCATACGCTGTATTTTATATACTTATGCACTGTTATGTAACGCTTTTGCTGAGGATAAGGTTTTGAGTTTTTAATAGGTAATGTTTCGTAAATAAGTGTATTCTCTGGTCAAATTAGGTATTTGACAAGTATCGAAAATTAAATCTTGGAAACTCTTCTGTCTTCGTGTTTTAGCGAATCTGTACGTACAGGTTTGCCAAAAGGGAGCTCCAGTGTACAGTCGAAGGCAGAGATAAGTATACAGGGGGCCTCAATAAGGTTGAGATTTTCTCAAAAACTACTGCATCTAATTTAATAATTCTTTTACAGTTATAGTATGACCGTCTAAATCAGTCTTCGCCTCCGCAGTACAGGGACGCGGGGGTATGACGACAACGGGGACCGAGAGAAGTGCGGGCGGCAGGCGCATTTCTGTTACAACTCAGTTCGCTCGCCCCCGCACCTCTCCCGGTCCCCGTTGTCGTCATACCCCCGCGTCCCTCGCGTCCCTGTACCGCGCAGGCGAAGACTGATTTAGACGGTCATACTATACATAGTTTTAAGTTTTTATCTATCAAACTGACATTTTTGCAGCAGGTCAAGTAGTTTTTGAGAAAATCTCAACCTTAAAAACTCTCCTCTACACCTTTCTCTGTGTTCCACCGTACCCTCCTCCCACTTCCACTCGAGTATGTCAATGAGTTGCATGGCCTTGTTGAAGCCTCTCTCTAAACATCTCGAAGATGCATTTATAGGAAAACATCAGATACACCGATATGTGAAAATTGCTCCCTGGAAATTACAAAATAATTTATGGAAATCATATTTGACAAGTATTGAAATGACAATGCCAGATTCTGCCCCACCATCAATCGTATGATGAACCAGATAACGAATAAAGAAAAAGAGTTGTGTACTTCAAACGAGTCGAAAAAACAGCTTAATTAAGAATTCAGAAAATAGTACGAAATCGAAGCGAATTAATCATTGTCTTTGTTATCATTTTCTACTACTCTCGCAACTCTTACTGATTATGATTATGCAATATGAAACCTGTAATAAGTCCCCAACGAAATGATAGGTACAACTTCAATGGTCACGTATACCGGAGCCCAAATCAAGTGTCTTATTTTGTAAACAAAAACTACCCTACCCTACTAACATTTTAAGCTGTTCTGTGATTATTGCATAGTTATTTTCACATTATTAGATCGGATTACTTTATTTTCACAATGACGAACAGGTTCGATCAATCAGCCCCCTTACCATGAACTCTTATAGCAGTATTACTTCAATAATACTTTGTTACTTCGTACAATGACGACCTTAATAAGCTTACTTTAAGGTCGTCATTGTACGAAGTAACAAAGTATTATTGAAGTAATACTGCTATAAGAGTTCATGGTAAGGGGGCTGATTGATCGAACCTGTTCGTCATTGTGAAAATAAAGTAATCCGATCTAATAATGTGAAAATAACTATGCAATAATCACAGAACAGCTTAAAATGTTAGTAGGGTAGGGTAGTTTTTGTTTACAAAAAAAATGTGCCATGCTTGTTATTGTGCTACATCGGAAGACAGGACTAACTTAACTAAAGCCCAAATCAAGTGTCTTATTTTGTAAACAAAAACTACCCTACCTTCATCCATCCAGCCCGTATCAGTCCACTGCTGGACGTAGGCCCTTTGCCACCATTTTGCTACTAGCCTGTAAACACGTTGCTTAAACTAACGGTTGTTCAGGTGTTGATTAACTTTAAATAGTCTTTATAAGTAATATTTTTTAAATAAGGCACGGTGGAACACAGAGAAAGGTGTACAGGAGAGTTTTTAGGGTTGAGATTTTCTCAAAAACTACTTGACCTATTGCAAAAATACTTTCACTGTTTGATAGATAAAAGATACAACTATGTAACTGTAAAATAATTATTAAATTCGGTCCAGTAGTTTTGGAGAAAATCTCATCCATATTGAGTACTGTACTTATTAATTTTAATCACCGATTATAAGTAAGGCTGTTGGTAGTTTTGGTTTACAAAATAATACACTTGATTTGGGCTTTGGTACACAAGTTAGACATAAATTGAATTTTATATATGTGGAAGTTTGGCCATACAAAGAGGTAACGCGGCCGCTCTCTTGGGCACCTGCCGCATGGGAGCGACTTGGACGCGGTGTTCTACCTGTGACTGGTAGAGGCCACTCACAGCTGGAATACCGCGTCCAAGGTACATTTTAGATTTTATTTTTTAAGTATTTATTTATCATTTTTTTGTTTATGTAAATATGTTTTGATATTTTCTTCCAATGCGCTATGCGAAACGAAAATCTAAATGATAAATGGAGAAATATTTTCATCACGACCGGGATTCGAACCCGGGACCTCTAATTTCTAACCGCAATGTTAGACATGAATTTGAGTAATTGCACAATTACTGGATAGATGTCGCTACCGTCCCTCAGACGAGAATATGGAGACAAAATTCACGATCTGCATACGAATCACGATGGCTCTGTTGGAATAGAGCGTGCCACGGAATGGCGAGGTCTCGGGTTCGAATCCCGGTCGTGATGAAATTTTTTCTCCATTTATCATTTATGTAAATATGTTTGTTGTAAATAAAGAATACAACCTCCTGTGGAAATATAATTTATGTATGTCGTGTCATCAGGAGAGCGGCGCGGGCGGCGGACGCAGCGCGGCGAGCAAGCCGCCGCCAGCCAAGCCCGCGTACTCGCAGTCGTACTGGGCGCCCAACTAGACGCCGCCTACGACACGGTATGTCTATACTTTAAAATATTGCTTGTTTTGTTCCACTTTCATTATTGTATAATTGTATTCTTTCTCGGCTCGGAGAGCTCGGTGGCTCAGTGGTTGGGTCAATGGACTTGCAATATGGAGGTCCCAGGTTCGATTCCCAGCTAGGGCAGCCATGTACCAATGAGTTATCCTCGGTTTTTTCGATGGAAAAACTTACGTACATTTACCGAGTGCTCTCAAAACCGGTGAAGGAAAACATCGTGATGAAACCTGCATGTCGTAGAAAAAAAAATCTAAGGCATGTGAAATCCGCCAACCCGCACTGGGCCCGCGTGGTGGATTATGGCCCGAGCTCCCTTGATGTAAGGGAAGGTCTGTGCCCGAGCAGTGGGGCAATATAAATAGACTGATGATGATGATTCTTTCTATTTATATTGCTTGGAATATCATGGACTGAATTTCGTACAAATGCATCCATCCTACAAGAATTGGGCATCAAGCAGCGTCTATCCTCTGTAGTTCAGGGTCGCATTCTGACGTTCTTTGGGCACGTGTCTCGGCGTGGAGTTGAATCTATTGAGCGACTGGTGGTTCAGGGCAAGGTTGCCGGTACCCGAGCGCGCGGCAGGTCGCCAACGCGATGGACGGACCAGATCAGGGCAGCCGTGGCCGATCCCTTGCACGTCTGCACCAGGAGGGCAGCCGGCAGAGACGAGTGGCGACGTGTTGTGAGGCACTGCGACTGAAAAGACGACCACGACCACTCTGTCAAGAGTGTAACGACTGAGAAGAAGAAGAATATTGTAACCTTCTTTAAGGCCCCAACAAAATATCAGCGCTACACCCTCGGGTATAGCACACGCTGAGTTGGGACCTTTTTGGCGCTGCACTACTACTTGTGCTACCTACTATTTTACCTCATGGTTGTAACTAAATTTAGTTTCTCTTTTTAAGGCGCTGACATGAGCCAGCTAGCGCCGCCAATCTTAAAAAAATAACATCTTCCAATATAATCAATTTTATTAAAAAAGCTACGTTCACATTGTTTATTGCTATAAATATTATTTTTTAAATCCTTATTTGTAACGTGATTCAATGTAGGTAAGTTGTAGTTCACAAATGTGCCAGAAACGGCCGTTTTTCGCAATTATGTGAACTACAACTTACCTACATTTTAATAAAATTGATTATATTGGAAGATATGATTTTTTAAAGATTGGCGGCGCTAGTTGGCTCTAGGAAGGCTCTTAAACATTATTACTTATATTGTAAGTGTATGCATAGGTATGCTGTTTGGCTGTCAAATAAACGATTATTCTATTCAATTCTTTATTCTAGTTATCTATATTTATCTACCAATTGTGTATTTCTTCTGTGTATATGTATTGTGTGTTGTAGAAATGAATAAATGCTTTATCTATCTATCTATCTTATATAGACTGCCTTAGTAAGAGGGTACTTAATTGTTTCTCGGGTGTATGTCCATTCCTCGACGTATACCGAAGCCCAAATCAAGTGTCTTATTTTGTAAACAAATATGATCGTCTAATTACCTGTTGTGGTGTAAATCTGAAGGAACTGATTGGTTGAATTTGTTCATCATTGTGAAAATAAAGTGATACGATCTAATAATGTGAAAATAACTATGCAATAATCATAGTAGACCTAAGAAGACCTTGAAAAAGACCGTCGAAATCGGTCGAAACTGTCGGTCTAATTGCAGACTTTATTTATTTATTTTAAGGAAGATTTACAGCTACAATAACATCAACTTCAGCAATATAAGTGAGTGATATCCGTTTATATATAATAATTCGTTCTTTTTGTATTGTCCCCAGGCATATAACCACACATGTACATAGATAAAGGCGTCTCGCCCCCTCCAGTCAGTCAATTGCCGTCGGTCGCGGCGCCCCCGACCCGCCTCGCTCCGCCGCCGCCGGGAACACCTCGTATGTCGGTCTATACCACACACCACTTACCCCATAGACCTGTAACAGGCACATGAGCGCGACATTGCTTCGCGACACGTGTAACCTAGAGATATTATCGTCATGGACGCATCTCTTTAATACGGCACCCTTGTGCGCTTCGTCTCGATGCGCTCATCGTTGACAGAATTTTTCGCGTGCAAATTTGTACCGATTCCATGTCTATTGGGTCTGTGGTCACACTAACTGTGGACAACAGCAGATCATTCTTATTATCTGCGTCGTAAGAGTTGAAATCGGACTGCAAGTGTTTCCATTGATCTGCTATTGTCCGTACAGCGTCGCAGGTTCGATTTACAACTATGCAATATTGATTTGGACCGCTCCTATTAAAAAACAGACAGAAAAGTATATAAGTCACATTTTGGTTGAGATTTTTAAAAAAAAAATTGACCTATTGTAAAAAATCTTTCACTAGTAGGTAGTTTAGACTCTTAAGAGCCTTCCATGAGCCAACTAGCGCCGCCAATCTTAAAAAAATAATATCTTCCAATATAAATAAATTTTATTAAAAAAGCTATTTAAAAAATGTTTATTACGATAAATACTATTTTTTAAATGCTTATTTATAACGTGATTCAATTTCGGTAAGTTGTAGTTCGCATAATTGCGAAAAACGGCCGTTTTTGGCACATTTATGAACTACAACTTAGCTTGTCGCAATTATGCTATGTATTGTATATTGAAAAATAGTATTTATCGTAATAAACATATTGTAAATAGCTTTTTTAGAAAGAAAAAAAATATTAAATTGGTAGATATTATTTTTTCAAGATTGGCGGCGCTAGTTGGCTCATGGAAGGCCCTTAACTACTACTCACTGGTTACGACTCTCAACTAGATAGCTTAGATTCTTAACTATTTGCTAGTCCCTAGTTAAGAATCTAAACTATCTACTAGTGACAAATAGATAGTTGAGAGCCTGAACTATGAACCAGTGACTAGCAAATAGTTTAGCTATTTGAGTCTTAGGCTGTTATTCATAAACGTGATTTAAAGTTACGCCAAGATTTAGCCAGCTAGCTGTCCCTTTCTATCTTAACCTTTTTAACGGAAGTGTGAAAGGGATAGCAACACGATTTAAAGGACGTTTAACTAGGTTTATGAATAACAGCATAAGAGTTTGAACAATCTACTATAGTACGGTGGAACGCAGAGAAAGGTGTACAGGAGAGTTTTACGGTTGAGATTTTCTCGAAAACTACTTGTCCTATTGCAAACATTCTTTCACTGTTTGATAGATAAAAGTTAAAACTATGTAATTGTAAACATATAAAATACGGTCCAGTAGTTTTTGAGAAAATCTCATCCTTATTGAGGCCCCCTGTATACTTATCTCTGTCTTCGACTGTACGTACGCGTTAAGAAAATAGTGCAAAAAAAGAGCACGTTCTATCCACGGTTGACAAATTAGGTGACTTAGACAAATGTGCCATAAGAAGGAAAGTTTAATAAATAAAAATTTCAACTTTCCATCTTATAGCACATTTGTTTTGTCAACCGTGGATAGACGTGCTCTTTTTTTCACTATTTTCTTAACGCGTACGTACGGTGGAACACAGAGAAAGGTGTACAGGAGAGTTTTTAAGGTTGAGATTTTCTCAAAATCTACTTCACCCATTGCGAAAATTCTTTCACTGATTGATAGATAAAAGTTAAAGCTATGTAACTGTAAAAGAATGATTAAATTCGGTCCAGTAGTTTTTGACAAAATCTCAACCTTATTGAGGTCCCCTGTATACTTATCTCTGTCTTCGACTGTACTATAGTTTTTTAGGGAAATCTCAACTTTCATTAGTTTTTAGTGATTTTTTTTATCTACTAATGAAGGTTGAGACATTCCTAAGACCACTTAGCCGATTGTGAAAATTATTTCAATCTTCTACTAGTAAATGATTTTATATCCGGCCCACATTTCTATAATAAAACCAGCAATACATACGAGGTGTATCCAATACGGAAATGACGTATGTATATCCACGTCCTAATGTGTCGCTCTGACGCTGACAGCCCTAGCTTTAGTATAGCACGGGATCGCTTTCGGCAAAGCACACTAGTTAGTATTCAGCCTAGCCTAATTTATACCCGAGCAAAGACTGGACTATGCCCTTTGCGGTCCCGATGCATACTAGAGCGATAAAATTCACATGTTTACCTTTTAAATGTTCCCCTTCACTTCACCCGTAAGGGTCAACGTATACCAAGCATATACGCTGGCCGTTTAAGTTTTTTATTGACCAAAAATAAAGTATTCGAACATTTCGACGCTTGGTATGCGCCGACCCTAACTGTCAGACTCAGAAGAAACCTATACCGACCGATACGACTATAACCTTTTTATATTAGCTCGGTCGAGGTTTTGTGTTGCGACACGGGATTTAGGCTTCTATGTTATTGTATACTTGTACGTGATATAATAGCGCTCAGGGATGCCACTCGAACGGAAACATTATGTATTTTATAGGACTCTTATTGGGATATTGGCAATTTCCAAAGCTTTTTTATAGGAGACTAGCATTTTCCGCGACGGAAATTTCGGAAAAGACAACGATGGACTGCACTTTTGTTTTTTTTATTAGTATTTTATTTCCGGCGAGTGACAACCCTGGTGAAGCGACATAGAAAAAAAAAGTCTCTTTTATGTGTATTTTTAATTAGTAACTGATTATTGTAAAATAAAATGAAAATTGAATGGAAAACGCTGTTAAATAAATTGAAAGTTTTTATTTTAAATTTTTAGTGTATTTTTATCGCGACGCCGCCGGAGCAAGTTTATTATTGTAATTAAATAATTATAATGAGAGATGACATTGTAAAATGCGATTTGAAATCATAGTGAATCGAGATTAAGCTTAGTTTTTAATGCAATATGTTTTTTACTGAAGGTTGTTTTGTGGTGAGTGTAGTAACTTCGCTCCCGGCGTCGCCCGTCTCATCTTACAATAAGTCAACTCCGGTAGGGTACTATTGTTTAAAATTACCTGTAGTGCTATGTATATCTCTTTTTTATATATATAAATATTATGTATGTAACATTGATCTCCTATAAACAACTAGATACACAGTCTGCCTTCTAAAAATGTCCGAGCGCAAAGAAGGTCCAAACGGATGAGTGGTTGCATTTGCTTTATTGGACATTATTTGGACGTTAACAATGGACCCTTATTTGGACGTTTTTTTTTAAATTGTTTTAGTAAGACCTTTGTGTATCTATACCGAAGCCCAAATCAAGAGTCTTATTTTGTAAACAAATATGATCATCTAGTTACCTGTTGTGATGTAACACTAAAGGAACTGATTGATCGAACCTGTTCATCATTGTGAAAATAAAGTGATCCGATCTAATAATGTGAAAATAACTGCAATAATCACAGAGCTTAAAATGTTAGTAATGTAGGGTAGTTTTTGTTTACAAAATAAGACACTTGATTTGGGCTCCGGTTTAGTTGTTTATAGGAGGCATGTAAGCGTTCGGTGCGCTATGCGCGTCGAATAATTTTGTACTTTAGTTGACAGACTCTGTAATTACATTATGATAATGAATAAAACTTGTCCTAGGTCGGTAATCGTATAACAGTATAGTGAAGCTCCAGTTGTATGTGAACGAATGCTGTTGATCTCGCGGGCATTTGGGAGTACGAGGGAATTACACATATTGGAACTTGATGCGACTGTTTTATTTATTACTAGCTGTACCCCGCAACTTCGTTTGCGTAGAGGAGGATGGAGGAGATCAGGAGGCAGATCTTCCTCTCTGGATCCTTGTTTCCACATCACATACCGCCATGGCTTATAGCCTATCAGCTGTCCGGATATTTCAGCTATCTCCTAGTGAAACTCCCATCAAAATCCCTTCAGTAGTTATGGCGTGATACTTGCACAAAGTCACAGACAAAAATTCTAAAAATTATTGTTTTGGCATCAGTATCGATCCTTTTTTTTTTCCAAAAAAATTCCAATGTATAGACACAACTTTTTTACAGTCTTATTATATGTATAGACTAGCATCCCGTCCCGGCTTCGCACGGGCGATAAATATAGCCCATGTTACTCCGGATAATATAACATTCTAAGGTAGTTACTCGGCATCAGTCACACCACTATAAACTATAAGATATTTTATCGCTCAAGAACTTACAATCTCAGCGTACAATAGATAATACTTTTTTTTGTAAATTCTTCCCAGTGGGAAAGGCAAAGCCAACTAGGGCATACAGCCTGGTCTGAAGTTAATAGAATGTCTGAATTCTTATAAATACATACATATATACGAAGAAAACCTAACCTAAACCTACGCACAAACCTCTAAACGAAATAACTCGACGATCCACGCAATAATCGAGTTATCCAAGGGAAACCTTGCTAAGAGCACAAAACTTCACAAACTCGACTTCCTTCAAGCACTCCAACTAATAGAAACGTTCGCGGACATCTCCTGATTAACTTAACGTGATCATTAATCACTAAATACCACGGAAACTATTCAATTAGAATTTTCACAAAAAAGTAGCTAATGTCGTTTCGCGCGCTTTTCAAGGAATCAGACTTTCCTGTTTATAATATTAGTGAAGATTAGACTAGTTAATTAATGGACTGACAGTTTGTCATTTGCCATTCATTCCTCTCACGTTGTTTTCTTCCACCGGTCAGTGATATTGTCTCAAAAGGATGAAATCATACGACGTCATGGCGTGCTGAACAGAGACCTATACCAGCGCAATAGCACTGTCCCCGTCACGCACGGCACGGTATGATTTTATCGTTTTGAAAATGGCCAAAGCCCCACCTGATAACATTCGAAAATAATAATAAAAACATGTGAGCTCTTAAAAATGTATATTTCTAAATTTTTTTGAGTATAAAAAAAGAGTAGGTATACGGGGTGTAACGTAAAGGGTATATGAAGCCGAAGGGAGAGTGTTCAGTATCGGTAACTGAACAAAGTTTGTTCTGCGACTTTTCGATTTTCGCGATTTTTTTCTTGGACTTTTCATACATTTCGTACCGGTCAGCTGATTGATTTGTATGAGACATTCATTTGTTTTTATTTTTTATTCGAAAACTCGTAGAACAAAAGTTGTTTAGTTATCGATACTGAACACCCTCCCTTCGGCTTCATATACCCTTTACGTTACACCCTGTATAATATAGGAATGAACCAACTTGCTTAAATATAACCTTACTTCAAACATAAATAAATGTTCTGCTAAACTGTTTATACTGAAGCCCAAATCAAGTGTGTTATTTTGTAAACAAAAACTACCCTACCCTACTAGCATTTGAAGCTGTTCTGTAATTATTGCATAGTTATTTCCACATTATTAGATCGGATCACCTTATTTTCACAATGATGAATAGGTTGAATCAATCAGTTCCTTCAGTGTTACATCACAACAGGTAATTAGACGATCATATTTGTTTACAAAATAAGACACTTGATTTGGACTGCGGTATAGATAGAATGATTAACTAAACTAACCAGTATAAAATGACCCGGCCCCAGATGACTTCGTCATACTAGCTTATACTAGTTATGTAAGTTCGACCACGAAATTCTATAGTTTCGGACTTCTGCTACATAATCGCTTTCGTTTTGACACATGAAAAATACACATTAACAGCGTTACTTTATCGTTTATTAAACATAATTCGAAAAAATAGCAGTGAGTCCACTTCGAAATTAAAACGTAAACTTGCGATCGACTTATTTTTATTTATTTATTTTATTACTGGACTCGACAGTTCGTCATTTGCCAATGTCATGTTACAGAAAATTCAATGTATAATAGTTTTCTATCTTCCTCCAGGGGAGTCGCCGTAGCGTCATCACCCTGGGTAGCCGCGTCTTCTTGTCTTCATCCAGAGGAGACGCCGTAGCGTCAATCACTGTGGACGAAACAGCTCGACAGTCACGTTCACTCCCGAGCTCGTAGTGGGAATCTTGACCATGGCGCCAAACTTCAGATCCTGCTTGAATTCTCCAATAACTTCACCATACTGTCATTCGCGAACATTTTCTGATTAATTTAACGTCATATTAAACACAAAACACCCACTGTAGACATTAAACTGGAAATTATTAAATAATTTCGCAACCGTCGTTTCCCGCCATTTTCCAAAAGCCCAATCGACTTATCTAAGCACCATTTTCCCGTAAAGGTCAATTCATGCTAGCGCAGAGTCGAGGCTCTAATTCTTCACAATTGAAGAGAAGTTGTATCAGAGCTGTATTCCATCGAATTTGCCCGTCTTTTTTTTATCTCGGAAGAAATATGTGCTTTACGTTGTGGAGATAAGTGTTAACTCCTAAGAGCCTTCCATGAGCCAACTAGCGCCGCCAATCTTAAAAAAATAATATCTTCCAATATAATCAATTTGATTAAAAAAAGCTATTTACAAAATGTTTATTACGATAAATACTATTTTTTAAATGCTTATTTATAACGTGATTAAATTTCGGTAAGTTGTAGTTCGCATAATTGCGAAAAACGGCCGTTTTTGGCACATTTGTGAACTACAACTTAGCTTGTCGCAATTATGCCATGTATTGTATATTGAAAAATAGTATTCATCCAATAAACATTTTGAAAATAGCTTTTTTAATAAAATTAAAAGATATTATTTTTTCAAGATTGCCGGCGCTAGTTGGCTCATGGAAGGCCCTTAAATTGACGCTTCGATGCGCTTCGACTCTGCGCTAGCATGAATTTTCCCATAACTATAGGCTATCTCCTTCTATCACGTAGAAACGTCTTTGACTAGAGCGAGAAGCTATCGCCTATCACAAATGCGCGGCCGCTTCGTTATCCACGATCCAATACAAGGATCCGTTTTCCGGCTTTACTCGTCCCGCCGGTAAGTCTTCCTTGTCTTTAAGAATTCGCTGGAATAAAATATAAATAGGTTCACTTCTACAATGTCTTGAGAAGTAGATGTTTATCACAGAATGAAAAAAGGGGACTTTTGAGTATGCCCCTTTCACAAAATTTTAAATTTTTATTTCAATTTTTATTTATTTAATTGCATACACATGTCAGAATGTACATTAATACATTAGGTCTTAAAATTATGACACATGCACCCTGTAACACACACAACAGCAACGTGGAATGACAAATGCCCCGTTCATAAAGATTTTCTTGCCGCAATCTGTCGTCACAGGGTCATTCAACTGCACATTGTGAGTTTGGTCTATTGGCTTCGTACGAATCCAGTTACTAGTCCGCTGTTGAGTTTCCAACAAATCTTGTGGAGCTTTTCTTTTAAATTTCTGGAAAACTGCTGCGCATTAGGCCATCAGGAGTCTTAAGTTGTGGTTATAATAAAAAATATATATAAGGTTTTCTTGAATTCCTTCGACAAATTGAAACTGGGTGTTATACTCATGATAAATATTAAAATTGGTAAGGTTAATTAAAAAATGCATACTTTTTTTTATTTACAACAAAGTAATAACATATTTACATAAACAAATAAAAAATTATATAAAATGGAAAAATAAAATACTTAAAAAATAAAATTTCAAAAAAAGTATCTACTTGGACCTATTATATATAATGACCTTAGAAATGACCATTAGGTCAAATTGCTGTGTTCGAAATCGTTGCAAAAATTAAAATACTTTAAAATGGGAAAAAAACCTCCAAAGCACAGTAACGATGCACATATCAAATTAATAATTTTTTTGATAGTTGAATTTATTATAAATATATATTTTTACCCAAATTGTTTAATTTACTTAAACGCTGTGCAGAATTAATGTAGGTCACAAGCTTTAATTCAAGAATAAAGAAGGAAGAAGGGCAGCCTGTAGATATATAATTTATTATATATTTTTTTTTAATCTAGGTTTTTGTGAGGCTTTTGTCACTTGGTGACCATGCCAGCCTCATTGGAACTTAACAAATAGGCCCATCAGACCCCCCCACGACCAGGAAGGGGCTCCCTGGACGCAAAGGAGTGTCTGACGAACCTATATATCTGCACCGCCTGTGTAGAGATTGGGTTGGATAAGATTACATTAATGCCTCCGTTTCTTAATTCCAACCCGGCCATGTACATGTCTCTGTTGGCTTTATTCCGGTCACACTCCAGCACAAAATGTAAAAGGTCCTCTGCTGTGTTACAAGTACTGCAATCTGCTGACTCAATCACACGCATCACTTTAAAAAAATTATTGACTGGAATATGACCGGCTCTCACACGCAATGCAGACACAAGTAAGTCCCTGATTTATTATATTCAACTAACCTTAACCATATCAGCTTTTCCGGAACCGCTCATTGCAAAAATACAGTTCCTCGCACTATTGATCACTGGAAATGTCAACGTAATCCTCTCAGCTGGGGCTTTCGGGCTGTCCGTTATAGCAGCTACCTTCAGGGTCTCGTCCAGGAGTGGATGGCCAGGGAATAGAGAACAGGTGTGGCCGTCAGGACCCATCCCGAGGAGGAGAAGATCAAACTTGAAGTCATGACTGTCGAATGCTGTCTTTAGTTTTTCTATATAGTCTGTGGCTGCTTCTTCAGCTGTGAATGCAGAAGTTGCAATTGCTCAGTTCAGTATGTTTACTCCTTAAACATACAGGGTGATTGGAAATTCGATACATTCCTTGAAAGGGGTGATACTAGAGGTGGTTTGCAACAAATTAGGCTTTATTAACGAGGGGTCGAAAATGAGTGGTTTCTGAGTTACGCTAGTTTTAATTTTATTTACTTGTTCACAAAAAAATTTATGTTAAAAACTGCTCCACTCTGAGCATTGTAATAATAATTTTCTGAAAGCTGATAAAGTAGAGATTACCTTAAAATCACGAGGTTACAATTTTTTTTCTCATTTTCGACCCCTCGTTAATAGGGCCTAATTTGTTGCAAACCATCTCTAGTATAACCCCTTTCAAGGAATGTATCGAATTTCCAATCACCCTGTAGTTGAGTTTTCTAAAAGAGAAACTTGGGGGACCACTACAATACCAAGTAAATCTAAAGTGATCTAAAAAGATGGTGACGAGTAGTGGGCACCCAGGTGGCGGTTGATATTCAGTATATCTACCCTTGAGGTCCAGCAGCTGCCAGCCACCATTCATTCCGCCACACTAAGCTTAAATTCCTGCCAGTGATGACCTACGGAGCCGAAACGTGGACATTGACGGTGAGACTGGCCCACAAGTTCAAAGTCGCTCAGCGAGCTATGGAAAGAGCTATGCTTGGCATTTCTCTGTGAGATAGAATAAGAAACGAGTATATCCGCCAGAAGACAAAAGTGGTTGACATTGCTCATAGAATCAGTAAACTGAAGTGGGCTGGTCACATCTGTCGTAGAACCGATAACCGATGGGGTAGACGAGTTCTCGAATGGAGGCCACGAACGGGTAAACGTAGTGCGGGACGCCCCCTGACCAGATGGAGGGATGACCTTCGCAAGATGGCTGGCAGGGACTGGATGCAGAGGGCCGAGAGTAGGGTTGATTGGCGCGCTTTGGGAGAGGCCTACGTCCAGCAGTGGGCTGATACGGGCTGATGATGAAGCTTAAGTGTTCGTGGCCTCGATTCCAAAACTCCTCTCCCCCGTCGGTTATCCGTTCTACAACAGATGTGACAAGCTCCCTGCTACTTTAGTTTACTTTTTTTATAACCTATAAGTTCTCTCACTGCTGGGCAAAGGTGTCCTCTCTCTTCTACTGATTCAGTTAACTGATCCTTACAATTTTAGCTAATTTTAGTTAATGTTACCTGAAACGCCTTGTTTTAGAGTTACAAACTGGTTTTCCTTTAACTCGGTCTTGGGTATTAAGTCTTTCTTATACATCCCGAATGTGGAGTCCTCACTGTCTTCCGGGACCACTCTCTCGTCACAGAACGCTAGCACCCACTTCGACCAGTCTGTTTCTACCGTTGGTAGACTTTCACACAGGTATTTTAGGACGGAACCGCCTGAAATTTAGAAAAATCTAAGGCCAAATCAAGAGTCTTATTTTGTAAACAAAAATTATTGACATTATAAGCTTTTTTTCACATTATTAGATTGGATCACTTTATTTTCACAATGACGAACAATCATTGATGAAGGATCAATCAATCAGTTCCTTCAGTTTACATCACAACAGGTAATTAGACGATCATATTTGTTTACAAAATAAGACATTTGATTTGGGCTTCAGTAGGAGTTGATTAGAGTTGGAATAAGAGAGCTTTTGTTCGGTATAGGACAGATTCGTGACTCGGCAGATTTGCAAATAAACATTTAACTTTACTAGCTATTTATTTTTATTAAACATTACTCTTTGACCGACATACACACTTGCTAAACATAATCTCTGCCTTTTGATGAACCATTCAAAGTATATATAGTTCTCACAGAACACTAGAACTGTTACAACTTTTGGTTGGGGTGTCTAAGGGGGCACTGAGGAAAAAAGACTTAGAAACTCGTTTTTCAGCAAAAAATTTAAAAAAAAATTGTGCCCCCTTAGCGACACTCTGACCCAACTTTTTGTCCCTGTGATAGAAGATAATATTCTTATTAAGTATCTTTAATACTGGGAATCAACAATGTATTGTATTATATCTTCGAAAAACAGTTTGAACTTTACCAGAAAGACCGACATAAAACTTTCCGCGAGTGAATATTGCATCGTTTGATATCTTCTCGACGTAGGATGCTAGTTTCTTTACTATTTCTTGCTCATTGTTCACTTTGATAATAGTCATTTTGTTGTGAAAATTATTATAAAAATGGAAATTTGTACAAAATAGATGAACTTTTATTGTAGGTTATGTGAATGACCTTGAAAAATGTCAATCAAATAATAAAATCCGAATAAGGCAAAGCTTATGCTAGAGCATACAGACGAGCAGTACTTACTTTTATTTAGATTTTCGTTTCGCATGCGCATAGCGGCTATAGCGGATACGTACCCAATGCAAAAAAATACTAACACAATGTCCTGCGACGCGCCGGTAAATCCCGGGAACTCATGACCGACCATCAAGAGGAGAAAGTGGGCTATCTCGGACGGCCACGATGCCCTCATAATGATGGGCAAGATTGAGGGGAAGAGGCGGGTTGGCAGAAGGAAGAAATCGTGGCTCCGCAATTGCGCTTGGAGTGGACAGCAATGGCCAGCGTCGAAGAACTTTTTCGACTGGCTCACCCACGACAGAGGGAGATATGCGGAGCTGACGGCCAGCCTTCATTAGTGGAGAGGCACTGCAAGAAGATGCAAGAAAAATTCAAGACTTATGAAAAAGTATCGAGCCATCCTTTCAAAACGATAGATATAGACCGTCCCTAAGACGAATTTGAAGAGATTTCGCCGGTTGGAATCCGAGTCATGGGTGCTCTGTTGGGGAATCGTGCCATGGAGTTCGATCCCGGTCGTAAATTTTTCTCCATAATATATTTTGACATAAAGAGAGTCTCCACTCTAGTTGGAAATGTGCAATATTTCACAGACAGGAACCCGCCAATGATCAATCGGAGTATCTCTGATGCCTGACGTAACCAAACTCCACCTGGCAACGGAAACATTCCAACTGATTTGGTTGCAAAGGCCCGTATCCAATCGGAAGCCGTTTGGTTACGGAAAGTCCCTAGCCCAACCAACCAGCTGTGACGACCCTCATCGGCCTGGTGAAAATAGCGCTTAATATCAAATTGGAAGTCCGGTATTCAAATCCTGATCAAATTCCAAATTGGTACGATTTGCCATTTTTTGTTTTAGAAAATTGACTACTGAGCTTATTAAACATAAGTTTAACATAAACTTATTACTTAAATTATATACTTATAAAAATATCAGAAAAATCTAATTATACTTACGTTCCGCCTTCCCTTCCACGACTCACTAATGTTAAATGATCTCTATCGTAATATTAATACAACACAAATTGTCTTGGCTAATTTTTGTATGTTACTTACGCACGCGCACGTCACGCGTCACTCACGTTTGAGGGGGATTCCCCGACTAACACCCGACTAATACAGTAAGCACAGAGCACCCGTCAGCACCCCCACTAGAGTCCGCATATGAGGGCCCCGCTGCTGCCAAGCATACGGGCAAGTACCCCAATAAAAGCGCCACGCCTCAAAACATCGTTTCATTCGCCTATTGAACGTCGTAATGAGTTTGTGAGTGAAAATGAGGTAAAAAACTATCTAAATATGTCTTACTGTGCGGTAAAATTATGTGGAAAGTCTTGTAGAACATCGAATCTTCAAAAGGATGGTATGGGGGTATGGGGGTGTGGGGGTGCGCTGTGACAGTAAGTAAGGGTGGCACTGGGGTGACTTTGGGCACATGAACGATAATTCACCAATTAAACTATTTAGTTGGTGAGCTAAACGCTCCGGAGCATCTCACATGACAACCAATCCAACTAGACTGTCAATCGAGCGAGAGCGATTGTAAAATAAGTACTTAGTTAGCCGAAGTTGGCTGAATTGAAAATTGAGTTGAGATGAGATTAGAATAAACGACCGCCAGTGGTTCTCCAACTAAACAGTTTAATTGGTAAACTATCGCTTATATGTCATGGGCTTATGGCCCACAGGAAACAAAATTTCATTTTATAATAGTCCCTTGAAGGTCGGCTAGCGATCCGCATGGGTTGCCACAAAACGTTGGATCCGCCGCTAGTGGCTCGTCTCCCAAAAGCGAGGGTCACCGAAGGGCATGGCTAACACCGAGGTGCTGAAGACGCCCCGCGCGCTAGCAAGCCCGACCACCGACTCCCCATCGGGGCTACTAAGCTCCGGATGCTCCCAAAGTCCCGATACGGCTCCAGTGGGTCAGCGCACAAGGACGCCAGTGACGTACTTGTGACGCCGACAGGCCACGCGACCGCCCAACCAGACCAGCCACGGCGACCCCCGCGCAATGCGACGAATTAAACGCTTAAAAGCTGCAATTTGGGCCTGCGTTCAAAACTCCCAATTTCAAATATTCCTATTTTTGTTATTTTATTTTTCTGTGAATTTTTATGACGATGACTACAAACTGAATGGAGCTTGGGTTACGGAAGAAATATAAATGTCAATTTGATCGAAAGTTTGGGGATTAGCATGGATCAAATCACAGGTTCAAATCACTCATGAGCTTTAGGTATTGTCACTGTATTGTTTCATTGTTAAAACGAGGTTCTCTCTGGAGTTTGTTGAGATTTTAAAGGGGTTACGTCATAATATTAATCTTTAATTTTTAAATCTAACATAACAAGATTGCGATAGTTCTTGTCTTATCTGTTCAGTGGTGCGCGAGCTTCGGCGTAGTGTTCGGGGTTCGGTTTCTAGTCATGACAAAGATTGGTACAGCAAAGAGAGAATCACCGAAGAGCTTGGAAAATACGACCCACATGTTGCTTCTGGCTGAACCGAACACTTTTCCAGTTCAGAACAGAGCAACCAGGTTCGTATTTTTACGGGCCACAAGGGCTCAACGATGCCACCGCTTCTCATGACTATGAGGGCCGAACTATCCCCATGCCTTGGTCTAACGACACCGTTGGTTCGACAGCCCTTGCTCAAAATATTCCGGGGCCAATGCTATTTGGCCGCGCCAGGAACCCTGCGCGCACCACAATTTTTGTGGTGGCTCTTCGACCCAACCAGCTCACCACGATGACCCTCGATCGACCGATCGAAAATTATATTTGTATAGGAAAAAGGATACGTGGGTTCGAAATTCGAATATCACTACACCGCATGGATCTTTAAAAGTTATAAAATATCATTTTTTATTTTTGTATAGCAACACAAATCATTGAAAGGTCTTGGTAAAAATTCAAAAAGTTGTAAAATAATTTTGGTTTGGGTTTGAATAAAACTTGGTGCCTAAGAATCCCGACATCTGTCATAAAGCAAGGGAACTAAAATGTAACTCCTTAAAATCAGCCCCTCGACAATAGGTGTCGCTGAAAAAGGGCATACATAGATGGTGAGCAAGAAAAAGCATAAACAATTGAGTTTCACTATTCGATAATAGGTGGCGGGTACTTAACAACGGTCTTGATATTGTATTGAAAGTGAAAGTAGTGAAAAATGTGGGCGCGTCGACCGCAACCGTTCCGTCCGGTTGTTGACCGTCAAAACTATCGTATGACGTAATGGTGGATATCTTAATACCTGGTACCCGAGCGAGGATGGCAAGCATCAGCCATCCATCACTGATCAAATTGGAATTAATAAATACGTTTGCATGTTTCTACGATGCGGAGTGATGTGGTAAATCTGTAAATCAGCTTATCATGCTTTTTCTGTGCAATAAAATCAACAATTTATTGTTTTTATTTTATAATGTAACTAAACTTAGTACTCATTTAAGGTCGCTACGAGCCTTAGCAATAATAAATAACAGCTGTCTATAAGTACTTACTTATATTTATTTATTTTATTAATGGACTCGACAGTTTGTCATTTGCCAATGTCATGTTACAAAAAATTCAATGTATAAATAGTCTTCTATCTTCCTCCAGGGGAGTCGCCGTAGCGTCA
This sequence comes from Tachystola acroxantha, assembly GCA_963506565.1. Lineage (NCBI taxonomy): Eukaryota > Metazoa > Arthropoda > Insecta > Lepidoptera > Oecophoridae > Tachystola > Tachystola acroxantha. The sequence continues at coordinate 7,592,763 of OY735894.1, read as the reverse complement.
TCACCCTGATAAGCACCGTCTTCATGTCTTCATCCACAGGAGACGCCGTAGCGTCAATCACTGCGGACGAAGCAGCTCGACAGTCACGTTCACTCCCGAGCTCGTAGTGGGAATCTTGACCATGGCGCCAAACTTCAGATCCTGCTTGAATTCTCCAATAACTTCACCATACTGTCATTCGCGAACATTTTCTGATTAATTTAACGTGATATTAAACACAAAACACCCACTGTAGACATTATACTGAAAATTATTAAATAATTTCGCAACCGTCGTTTCCCGCCATTTTCAAAAAGCCTCTACTTACTTATACTTAAGTATATAAAAATGTTTCCCTATTTCCCTTGGTCACGTCATAACTTTTTTTTTTTAATCTATAATTGTTTAGGGATTTTTGTACACATAAAGTGACGATGCCAATCTCATCGTACCTACCTATTCTAAATTAACTTAAATTTTATAAAAGATCGAGAACAGCATTTTAGCTGGGTTCTGAAGTTGGCTCAGCTAAAATGCCGTGGAATATACCTACATCTAATTTGCATAAACCTAAACTATTGATAACATGCTCTCTTTTAGTCGCGTACCGGACACATTCCATCAAAATATGATGCAAGTCTTCCTTGGTCCCACAATCTTCGCAGTTGGGAGAATCAACTTTGCGCATTAAGAATGCAAAAGATTTTGATGGAATATGTCCGGACCGCAATCTATGTGCAGTAATTATATTCTGTCTATTATTTTAGTTAACGTCATAACTTGAGAACGACTTTATCGATATCAATCATTTTTTTAAGTTCTCTAATACATAGTAGAAGGTTCTAACGGAAAGAGAAATTAAGGAGATTGCGCAGAAAAATTGGAAAGTTGAAGAAAACTAACGACTATTTAAACTTTCGCGCGTTTGACAGTTCGTTTTGAAAATTCAAGACATTGACACATTTCAATGGAGTTTTGCCCCACCTTCAAAACTACGTGACCATTGCAGCTGTAGATTTAGATTTATTAACCGACTTTCAAAAAAAAGGAGGAGGTTATTTATTTCAAATTACAATGTGTCTTAAGACAAATTACATTTTTTCATAATACACATTGGTAATCTGATCGTCAGTTTAGGATATTATATAATGATTATGCCAGATTCTGCCCCACCATCAACCGCAAGTTGTACAAGATAACGAATAAATGTAAAAATATCTCCGTTTTTTATTAAAATTATTGGTATAAAATAAAGTTTTGTGCAAGTTGCGATTAGAAAAAAACATATTAATTAATAATTCAGAAAATAGTAAGAAATCGAAGCGATTTATTCATTGTTTTTGTTATTCTTCTATAGGAGTTGCGAGAGTAGTAGAAAATGATACTGACTATGATTATGCAATATAAAACCTGTAATAAGTCCCCAACAAAATTATAGGTACAGCTTAAATGGTCACGTAGTTTTGTAGGTGGGGCAAAGCTCCATTGAAAAAGTGGCAATGTCTTTTCTATTTACAGAATACTTCTAATTAACTTTACATTAACAAAAAGCCATAAAATAAAAATAGAATAGAATAAAAGCTAGCGCCTCGACTGTGCCTAGGTGTAGTTTGGGAAAGGGCTACTGCCAGTGGTCATGTGGCCTCACTCACATGTGGACCCGTCGCACTTGACCCACAAATAACGCTTTCTGCACACGAAATGACACATGTGCTGTGCGTGGACTTTTACGTAGGCTGGTATACCACTGGTATTTACCACTTTTTAAAAATTTTACGGTTTGTATACATATTAATTAGATAAAACGGGAATTACCGTGTTAAACATTTATTATTGATATCTCGATATTTCGACAGCATTGCAGCCATCATAGTCACGAGTAGACTGAAGTCGGTGAGTGTTGAACGTCAGAAGGGTGATTACAAAACGATCTACCCTCTTTCGTGTTCGCTGACTGCGTTGAGAAAAGTTGTTGATATTTGCATCGAGACATCAATAATAAATCTTTATTTTAAACCAATAATTTTAATAAAAAACGGAAATATTTTTACATTTATTCGTTATCTTGTACATCTAGCGGTTGACGGTGGGGCAGAATCTGGCATTGTCATTTGATTAGCCTACTGGCGGTAAATCCGCCACTGGGTTGGCGGTCAGACTTCTCCAAAGTGGTTTTTATTAAGGGTATCATCATCATCAGTCTATTTATATTGCCCCACTGCTCGGGCACAGACCTTCCCTTACATCGAGGGAGCTCGGGCCATAATCCACCACGCGGGCCCAGTGCGGGTTGGCGGATTTCACATGCCTTAGATTTTTTTTTCTTCTTCTACGGCATGCAGGTTTCATCACGATGTTTTCCTTCACCGTTTTGAGAGCACTCGGTAGATGTACGTAAGTTTTTCCGTCGAAAAAAACCGAGGATAACTCATTGGTACATGGCTGCCCTAGCTGGGAATCGAACCTGGGACCTCCATATTGCAAGTCCATTGACCCAACCACTGAGCCACCGAGCTCGATTAAGGGTATACGAATAATATTTTCTTCATCGTAGTTGCTTTTAATCACATGCACGTTAAATTAATCAGAAAATGTTCGCGAATAACAGTATGGTGAATTTATTGGATAATTTGAGCAAGATCTGAAGTTTCAAGCTTTTATCAAGAGTCCCGCTACAAGCTTGGGAGTGAACATGACTGTCGAGCTGCTTCACAAATTACTAAGAGGATATTCTAGCTGCTTCGTCCAGAGTGATGACGCTACGGCGACTCCTCTGGATGAAGACAAGATCTCACCATCGAGCTCGATACAGATCTAAAGCGTTTACCGTATTATTTATTTGTGTTGTCGAATATTCATAGTGTAAGCATCATATATGTATGTATATGTACTTATAAATTGACATGTAACGCACGTTTGGTTTAACTGTAAGTGTTGTTATGAAAATAAATAAATAAATGATAATAATAAGAAGAAGACGCGGCTACCCAGCGTGAGGTTTAGTTGTTATTCCGGCCCTTCAGGGCGATGAGCCCGACATAATCAACACGCTCCCCCGGGCGTGGTGGTACATGATTGCATGTTTTACTTGGGTAAAAAAAGGGTGAAGACGCCACTGCGACTCCTCTGGAGGAAGATAGAAGACTGTTATATATTGAATTTTCTGTAACATGACATTGGCAAATGACGAACTGTCGAGTCTATTAATAAAATAAATAAGAATAAGGAGAGCAGAATGGTTGTCGGCTGACACCTACACTGCAGGCTTTCTGCTACTGTTAGGCATTTCAATTTCAATTTATTTAATGAAATTATTGTTTTTTTATTATTATTTCTATATCAATAACTACTTGAAAATATTTAAAATACTAAAAAAATTAAAACTACCTAAAAATACTTTAAAACTAGAAAAAAAACCTTGCCTAAAAACAGCCTAAAACTCGTCCCTCTTGGGAGGGTGCCCATCACGCTGGCGGCATTCCCGCGCTGGATGGCCAGGCTCAGCCTCTGCGCGAGCAAGCCGCCAGCACGAGGGTCACCCGTCGCCTCCCTCAGGCGCTTGCTGAGCTTGCATACACATGTCAGAATGTACATTAATACATTAGGTCTTAAAACTATGCCACATGCCCCCTGTAGGGCACAGCAACGTGGAATGACAGAGGCAGACATTGCGGCAATAAGTAAATTATGTAGTTAATTAATTTATTTCATTTTATCCTCCAAAAATTCAGCGACGGTATAGTACAGTCGACGACAGAGATAAGTATACAGGGGGCCTCAATAAGGTTGCGATTTTCTCAAAAACTACTGGACCGATTTTAGTAATTGTTTTACAGTCACGTAGTTTTCACTTTTATCTATCAAACAGTGAAAGAATTTTTGCAATAGGTCAAGTACTTTTTGAGATAATCTCAACCTTAAAAACTCTCCTGTACACCTTTCTCTGTGTTCCACCGTACGATTTGTCAATATGAAAATGTTTTAATGTTCTATTAAATTTTGTATTGTTATTTTCATTTTTTATATTTATTGGTAATTCTTGTATCCGTCTTCATACCCCGTCCTTACATTAAAGGAGACCTTACATTAATAGATATAACATTACATTAAAGACGTGTCTTTAAAAGGATTGGCACTAGATACACGACCGAAGGTCCGTGCGAGTGAATCTTTTCACCTCGGCCGCTTGAGTCATGTCACGATTGCACAGACAGACAAACAAACTTATAATACCTACTGTTAGCTGTGGGCATATTTATTTATTTAAATACCCCCCATAGCAGTGTTTTTCAACCTTTATCATGACGCGACCCCGTACGCACGAACACAGAGAAAGGTGTACAGGAGAGTTTTTAAGGTTGAGATTTTCACAAAAACTACTTGGACCTATTGCAAAAATTCTTTCACTGTTTCATAGATAAAAGTTAAAACTATGTAACTGTGAAAGATTATTAAATTCGGTCCAGTAGTTTTTGAGAAAATCTCAACCTTATTGAGGCCCCCTGTATACTTATCTCTGTCTTCGACTGTACATACAAAAATTTCGACCTCCTACATACTAAAATACCTGCTAGAAACAGAGGAGGCTCTCTTTCGTACTCGTATTGTTTCGTACTGACGTTCCGCGACCATAGAACACGTACCCCATAGACATGAAATCGGTACAAAAGACATTGCCACATTTCAATGGAGCTTTGCCCCACCTACAAAACTACGTGACCATTTCGATCCAGTTAATTTTTGAGAACATCTCAACCTTATTGAGGCCCCCTATATACTTATCTTCGTTCGTTTTCGACTGTACCAGGCTTTACGTGCAACGCTCCTGGGGTCCTTGAGAGTTTATTTACCGGTTTCGTATAAAGAAAAAAACTTTCTTGGTAACGGGTTTCGAGTAAAGAAGAAATGATCTTCCACCGAAACCGATCACGTACAGTCATGAGTAATAACATAGAAACATCCTTAAAATTCAAATTCATGTAACAACTTTAAATCGCAAAAATAAGTATGCTAAACTGTGGCCAATAATTATGTAAACGCTAAATTGTATCAAAATAAAGTACACACCCCTTGTACAACATTTGCTTGGTGGGGTGTGTACTTTATTTTGATAAAGTACACACTTATTTTGATTGTACGAGGATCATTTTTTCCTGGTTCGCAACTGGTTACGAAACGCCGGTTACGCGTAGGCGGCCGATGCGAGAAGAAGAATCGAGTGTCGCTGGATCCCGCTACTGGATCAATGTGAGTCTGCCATTGCTCGACCTCGATTGGTCGAGAGCTCGGTGGCTCAGTGGTCAATGGACTTGCGATACGGAGGTCCCAGGTTCGATTCCCAGTCAGGGCAGCCATGTACCAATGAGTTATCCTCGATCTTTTCGACGGAAAAACTTGCGTACCTACATTTACCGAGTGCTCTCAAAACGGTGAAGGAAAAACATCGTCATGAACCCTGCATGCCGTAGAAGAAGAAATCTAAGGCATGTGAAATCCTTACCTGGGTCACTTGTTCATATAGACTGGTGTAAAATTTGGTTTTATTATATTAGAAATAAACAAGACAAACAAAATCCGCCAATCCGCAGTGGGCCCGCGTGGTGGATCATGACCCCTCCCTCGATGTATGGGAAGGTGGCCCGAGCAGTGGGGGAACATATACATATAGACTGATGATGATGATAATAGTAGATTTATTACGGTTATATCGTGTTTGTTTGAAAATCTTACATCATCCTCTACAGTTAGCTGTCTGGAACAAATCGCTTTGAGCGATAAGACCGCCAAATATACTAACTTACTTCTTTCTGTATACGCGACTATTGATTTATCGCAAGTGGCTCTACCGGCAATAAATGGCCCCAGCTCCCTCTATGTAAGGGAAAGTATGTGCCCGAGCAGTGGGGCAATATAAATAGACTGATGATGATGAAGTCTGCCTTTAGCTCCAAGGTTACCGTAAAGGTAAGTACCCACTCATACGCGGGTACTGCAAGCGCATAGCAAAGGTACCCAACAGTTCACATGTCCACTTTATCGACGATATCAATCTCTCGCCAGTTTATTTAGCAATGCGGTACCGATAGCACAAATGCGAGCAAAAATCTGAACTTCCAGAGTGTGTCATGCAATTTTTAATATAATTATTAATTTACTTAAATATTTCATTGCACGTTTATAGAATTTTATTAATGCTGAATCCGACACGTGTAACCTAGAGATAGATAGATAGATAGATAGATAGATAGATAGATAGATAGATAGATAGATAGATAGATAGATAGATAGATAGATAGATAGATAGATAGATAGATAGATAGATAGATAGATAGATAGAAGAGATATTATCGACATGGACGCATCTCTTTAATACAGCATCCCTATTTTTTATTTATTAATTTAAAACATTACTATTCTAACAAGTAATATTAATTGCTGGTGGCCAATCAAATTAATATTATTATTTTGATTGGCCACCAGTATCTTAAAGCTTGAGAAGTTTGTCCAGATGCTGAACAGATGTCACTACTGGCGCCGGTGTCGTATAGGTTAGCGAAGTCCCAGAGGTCAGTATACATACTCGGGCCACAGATCTACAATCGACTGCCGGACGAGGTGGTTGACGCACCTTCCGCCATGTCCTTTAAAAATAAACTGAAGGTCTGGCTGTTAGAAAAACAATTCTACAGCATTAAGGAATTTATGGAACAAAAAATTCTAAATTAACTAAATTTTATTACTTATTTTATATACAAATTATTACAATTGTAAATTATTTCATACAATTAATTGTATTGTGTAAATGTGACGTGTAAATTACTTTACGAATAAATGAATTTGAATCTGAATCTATGCGCTCATTGTTGACAGAATTTATCGCTTGCTTTGTACCGATTTCATGTCTATTGGGTAAGTGGTCTGTGGTGCCTGCAGTCGGTGCAGGTCCTTCTCGATCTCCTCCTTCCAACGGTACCGTGGAACACAGAGAAAGGTGTACAGGAGAGTTTTTAAGGTTAAGATTTTGTCAAAAACTACTTGACATATTGCAAAAATTCTTTCACTGTTTGATAGATAAAAGTGAAACCTATGTAACTGTAAAAGAATTATTAAATTCGGCCCAGTAGTTTTTGAGAAAATATCAACCTTATTGAGGCCCCCTGTATACTTATCTCTGTCGTCGACTGTACATAGGACGGCCGACCTACCAGCGAATCGATCGTCTCAGTCAGGTTTAATAAACAAAGTTTTTTCTGCTGTCTGTACCCAATCCAAAAGTATGTCGACAGCCAGGGCGCGGCACGCGTTGCGTATGAGATCCGTGTGTGCTGACCCTTACCTATCTAGTATATTTTATACCACACAGATGCATACTACACCTAGATATAGGTACAAGTTGTTATGGAATGGATCAAATCAAATCTCATTATTGATGTGCTGTCGAGTGTGCTACCAATGTAGAAGTAAGAGAGCTACGCCAACAAACTGCATTGCAGTGCGGCGACAGATGTAACATTGCAATTTTGTTAAAAATGGGCTAGTCTCAGTAGTCCGATGATTTAGTCCGGTGATCGGACTGATGAGACTTTTTAGTCTCAGTAGTCCGATGATTAAGATTAATTCAGATCATCGGACTACTGAGCCTTTTAGTCCGATACTTAGCTAAAGAGCTAAGTTCTAAAATCAGTCCAGCAGTTTTATGGCCACTTGCACCGAACAAATAATCCAAGTTAGATAGGTTAGGTACCTAAATGCTTTTTATCCAATGTAAACCACAAAATACCAACATGTTTGTCATTTTTAACCGACTTTCAAAAAAGGGAGGAGGATATCAATTCGTCGAAATATTTATTAATAAAAAAAAAAAATTATATCTACTTTTGAGTTAGCCATATTTATATCGCAGACTCCGCTCGCATGTAAATGTTTCTCGACTCTGCTACTCACTTGTTTTCCATTGTTTGAATTTTCAATAGAAGTCGTACGTTTTGAATAGAAAACTTATATCTTTAATCTGTGGTCGTACGTATAAAAACAGGTGTCTCTTTCTGACTGACGAGAGTGACAGTGACAACATCCGCCATTCCAAAATGACGGCGGACCTCCTAATGCAAAATCAAAATTCAAGTAGGTAAATGTGACCGAACTATCGTGGACGCCCCCCCAAGACTCCCAAATCCTTTCCTTCTCATATGGGCTTGTAGTTCATGGTCGACCCCTGGGCTGGAGGACCATATATACTACTTTTGTTATCACTGCTTAGGTTCTCTCTCAGAGGCGGATTAAATGTCTACAGCGCCCTAGGCGAGCACCTCACCAGCGCCCCTCGGTTTTTATGTCTTAACAACTTCTTATGGAATCTGGCGATGTTGGTGTAATGAAGTAGACGGGCCGCACTTAGGAAGCTCTAAAAGTGGATTTAGAATCACAAAAAACACTAAAGACGGCATAATATTAGCGAATTCGTGACACGCAGGGAATACCAGAGTCCGAATCTAGCTTTTTATTATGACTTTTTATTTTATGTAAGTACTAAATAGGTTTATTCTGGTTTTTTTGTCAACTAAACGCCTTCCGTGCGCGCCCCTTTGTGACCTCGCGCCCCTAGGCACGTGGCTAGTTTGCCTTTAGGATAATCCGCTACTGTTCTCTCTATGAAAAAAGGCGAAGTTTTTCTAACAAAGCGAAGCTGCGGGGGCGGTAGCAAGATAAATTCAATCACAGACCACTTACCCCATAGACCTGTAATAGGCCCGTGTCTCACATGAGCGCAAAATTGCTTCGCGACACGTATAACCTAGAGATATTATCGATATGGACGCATCTCTTTAATACGGCACCCGGCTTCGTCTCTATGCGCTCATCGTTAACAGAATTTTTCGCTTGCAAATGACATTGGCACATTTCAATGGAGCTTTGCCCCACCTACAAAACTACGTGACCATTTAAGCTGTACCTATTATTTTGTTGGGGACTTATTACAGGTTTCATATTGCATAATCATAATCAGTATCATTTTCTACTACTCTCGCAACTCCTATATAGAAGAATAACAAAAGTATTGAATAAATCGCTTCCATTTCTGACTATTTTACCACATGGTTGTAACTAAATGACCATGCCAGATTCTGCCCCACCATCAACCGCAAGTTGTACAAGATAACGAATAAATGTAAAAATATCTCCGTTTTTTATTAAAATGATTGGTTTAAAATAAAGTTTTGTACAAGTTGCGAGTCGAAAAAACAGCTTAATTAAGCTGTTTTAATAAAAAACGGAGATATTTTTACATTCGGTTCATCATGCGGTTGATGGTGGGGCAGAATCTGGCATTGTCATTTGTACCGATTTCATGTCTATTGGGTAAGTGGTCTGTGAATTCAATACATAATATCCGTTACGTTATATTACGTGTTACAATGATACCCATTACATGTAACTAAGTACCAATTTCCTGGCAAACTGCTTCGCCTTGAAAACTATTATTCGTCGATAACAGATACTCCATTTAACCTACATTGCCAATAGCATCTTGGATATTCAGTTTATAATAGTCTGCCCGAAGTGGACTGAACGATACTATAGTCGTCCGGCGATTTTGTTTGCTTCTAGAAAAGCTATTTTAACTAAAATAGATGATAGTTTGAGCCTTGAAAAACTTATATGACCAAAAAATACACCGAAAGAAAAGGTTAGCTGCTGTAATTGCAGGTAAAACGTTACTAACTATATGTATAGGGACAAGCAATATCGTCTCTCTCTGTATTGCTGTGCCTAAACAAGGTCCATAAAGAACATTGTAACATTTTTAATGTTAATTATGTGAACATCTGTCAAAAGTCAAAGTCAAATTTCTTTATTGCAAGTAAGCACGTTGTGTACATTTTTGCACGTCAAAATATTTTTGAATTTACATTTACACCACTTTGCAAGGAAAAGGTGCCAACGCATTATTATAACTTATAGAATGCAATAATTATATGACTTGGTTACGTCAATATTATAATTTACTACATTAATAACAGAATTAAGGAACAAAGACATACGTGTATTCACACACGCACTCATCTTCTCTCTCTCTCACACACACACACCCTCTCACACACCCTCATACACACATCATCACATACACGCACACACACCCTCTCAAACCACGACCATCACCGCTCGCATACTGAAAAGTAGTACCTAATACCTACTTGTAGTACCAAATACTTATTTTTTCCCTAACATGGGGAGGGCCTGGTGATCTGTAACACAGGTATACACCTTTTTTTTTTAACCCAGGTAAAATATGCAAATCATGTGGCACCACGCCCGGGGGAGCGTGTTGGTTATGTCGGGCTCACCGCCCTGAAGGGGCAGCATACCGACTAAACGTCCTGGGGTGTTCCACCTCGTGCCATTCTTGCCGAGCCACGGGAAACTGTGATACAGGTATACACCTAGCTCAGACACCAGACTCTCGCATCCTAGAACCTGTTAGCCACTAACTCTGAAAACATTGTTTTTATACCTAAGTTAAGTAATGTCTTTGATGTGAGATAAATAAAGATTTATTTTTATTTATTTAAAGACTAGCTGGATACACAGATACAGGAACAAAAAATGATCCTCGTACGTGACCGATTTCGATGGAAGATCATTTTTTCTTTACTCGAACCGAACCCGTTACCAATAAAGTTTTTTTTTCTTTATACGAAACCGGTAAAAAAATTAATAAGATTTATTACCAACGGACCCCGTGTGTCTGTCCCTCACGGGGGCCGTTGGGATTTGAAAATAATTTCATGTCCAAGGACCCCCTTGCCAAGTACGTGGGGTCCGTTGGGAAAAAGAACTCCTAACGGACCCCAAACCTCACCTCCTTCCAAAAAAATTTAAAAAAACGTGAATGTGTAACGGGAGTGTGTAAATAGAAGAAAACGTAAATGCTACGGATCTATAACAATCAAAGTAGGTATACGTAGATGTAATTCACTAGCTGTGTTCCGTTGTTTCATCCGCGTTAATTTGTGGAAAAAAACGTCTGGAACCATTGTTCACAATTAAATACTTGTGTGAACTATGTATGCATGTTGTTAACCTGAAAAAGAGCTGAATAACTAGATGTATTATGTATGTATGTGTAGATGAACATGAGAACCCCCAGGAGCCTTGCACGTAAAGCCTGGTACAGTCGAAGACAGAGATAAGTTTACAGGGGGCCTCAATAAGGTTGAGATTTTCTCAAAAACTGGACCGAATTTAATAATTATTTCACAGTTACATAGTTTTAACTTTTATCTATCAAACAGTGAAAGAATTTTTGCAATAGGTCAAGTAGTTTTTGAGAAAATCTCAACCTTAAAAACTCTCCTGTACACCTTTCTCTGTGTTCCACCGTACATAGGGACTAATAATATGGAAAAGGCTTATGAAGGTGGCGCTCAATTTCTCTCTGCTCCAGACAACGCCGCACGAACAGAGACCCGGTACAGTGCGCGAGGCGTAAGCTCAGATTTACATTTGTGTGAGTGATAGCGGTACAAGAGGTGAAGTGCGGTGCGTGCGCGGCAGGGTGTATTTTGTTGCGTTTGTATTTGTATGCGTAGGACGCGTCGCGCCTCAGACCGAATATCACTCTACACTATCTGTGTGCACTCACACAAATGCAAACCTGAGCTTACGCCTCGCGCACTGTACTCTTGCCGTGCCATTAGCGTAAGTTCCTGAGCCATAATATTCTTCTTCTACCCGGCCTTCTTCTGTCCTTCATTTTTACTTGTAGAAACAGTTATAGAAGATCGTGCTTCTTCATAACTTGACCTAGACAAGGGCGTCGCCAGGAAATGATTTAAAATGGGAAAGTAAGTATACCGCAGCCTAAATCAAGTGTCTTATTTTGTAAACAAATATGATCGTCTAATTACCTGTTGTGACGTAACACTGAACTGAAGGAACTGTTTGATCGAACCTGTTTATCATCGTGAAAATGAAGTGATGCGATCTAATAATGTATAAATAAACATGCAATAATCCAAGAACTGCTTAAAATGTTAGTAGGGTGAGGTAGTTTTTGTTTACAAAATAAGACACTTAGAATAGAATAGAAAATATGTTTATTGCCATACACCATACATAAGCTTACAAAAAAATCAATCAAGTAGTAAGCTATAATCTAATATAGTTATGCTAAGTGGTGTGGCAAAAGGTGCATGTTTCAGCTGAGCTGACACCGAGGTGTGCAGAGCTATGACTCAACATGCACCTCTTCCCTGCCATGTATACCTGATATTCGGTATGATAACGAGCTTGAACTAATATAGCCTAGTGCTATCCAAGGGCGTCGCCAGCCGATGGCCCAGAGGGGGGCAAGCTGATATAAATTACAGCTGTGTGTGAGAACAGGCGACGACGCGGCCGCGTGGACGGAATAGGAGAGACAGTAGCACTCTCCTCTCCCCGCTCGCTCTCGCCTCATCGCTTTCCAGTGCCTGACTAAGGACTTTGCATTGGGCTGGATATTTTTTCTAATCTCTAGGGGGGGGGGGGGGCAGCTGCCCCTACCTGCCCCCCCTTGGCGACGCCCTTGGTGCTATCTTCCCTTTGAACTATACTAGGGTGGGTGACTGGGTGTGCACTTGATTTGGGATCCGGTTTAGGTAAGTCTCGATACTGTAGTTTCCGTATTTTAATGGTTTGAACAATCTCCACATCCTATGTTCACCCCCGAAGCTATAAGTCAAGTCACCTGGCGACCTTTTCTTCGCCATACAGCCATAATTGTATGCAAATTATTCGGATGACATTGGCGATGTGTGACACGGAGGAAAAGTTACCGCATAGTATGAGAACTTGGCCCATTTACTGGGGACCACGCATAGGTATTGTAGCGTCACATTCTCCACATTGCCTGGGAGAGACTGTTGCATCCTACATCAGCTTTTTATCGTGGGAGAAGGACATCCTAAGGGACAGATAAAGGTGTACAGTAGAGTTTTTAAGGATGAGGTTTTCTCAAAAACTACTTGACCTATTGCAATAATTCTTTCACTGTTAGATAGATAAAAGTTAAAACTATGTACTGTAAAATAATTAATAAAATCGGTCCAGTAGTTCTGGAGAAAATCTCAACCTTATTGAGGCCCTATGTATAGTTATCTAACTAACTAGCCTGGACGACGTGCCCAGAATTAGGCAGATAATTTATATTTGCTTTTGTAGTATATAATCATTCAGCACCTAATACTTATATTTTAATTCTATTACATATTTATTTATTTCTACATCATTATTATGTCATATTCATTAAGTAGGATGTATATTTATTTAAGGATCTTTCCTACATTCAATTAAAAACTAATAATTTGTAATTCATTAGGTATATATTTTTATAAATAGGAATTTATCGGAAATATCCGATAAATCTTCGTCAATCAAGTTTTAAGATTTGTCATATAGGTATTAGTTTTTACTGTTATTTGTATTTTGCCTTATTATTGAATAATAATTTATTTCAAAAACAACAGCAATAAAATTAAATATCGAAGAAAAAACAAGTCCAAACTTTATGAGGTGTCAATCTCACAGTACAAACAACAACACACATTGTACATATATATAGCATACATTGAAGTACATAGGACTATATAAAGTACTCTTGAACCTGGCATACGACCAATGGTGCCAGGGTCTTGCGATGAAAACATGTAGTACATAATAGTTATGTATACAACCGATATCATCTCTTAGTCTAGCATTCCGCGGTTTTCCAGTTTCCAAATATCTTACAAACGCAAGGAGTCACGGTTGCCAACTGCAATTGGTAAAACATAACAATTTATATCTACTTAAGGGCATTCCATGAGCCAACTAGCGCCGCCAATCTTAAAAAAATAATATCTTCCAATATATTTTTTTTTTATTAAAACACCTATTTATTTACAAAATGTTTATTATGATAAATACTATTTTTTAAATGCTTATTTATAACGTGATTCAATTTCGGTAAGTTGTAGTTCGCATAATTGCGAAAAACGGCCGTTTTTGGCACATTTGTGAACTACAACTTAGCTTGTCGCAATTATGCCATGTATTGTATATTGAAAAATAGTATTCATCCTAATAAACATTTTGTAAATAAGTAGCTTATTTAATAAGTTTGAATAAATTGGAAGATATTATTTTATCAAGATTGGCAGCGCTAGTTGGCTCATGGAAGGCCCTTAAAGGTCATATTATGCATGTACAGACAGTATGGGGGCCTCAATATGGTTGAGATTTCTCTATAACTACTTAATATTTTTTATGCAGTTACTTAAAACGTGAAATTTTAGTGGTTGCTTTACTGTGGCAGAATGACTTGCCATCAGTAGTACGGCCGAAGACAAAGAAAGGTGTACAGGAGAGTTTTTAAGGTTGAGATTTTCTCAAAAAGTACTTGACCTATTGCAAAAAATCATTTCACTGTTAGTTAGATAAAACTTAAAACTATGTAACTGTAAAATAATTATTAAAATCCGTCAAGTAGTTCTTGAGAAAATCTCATCCTTATGAGGGCCCCCTGTATACTTATCTATGTCATCGAGTGTAATATTGAATTATAGTAAAAAGTCGAGTTAAATTATTTTTTTTATTCACCTCGGATACATAAGAGACGATAGGATACATAACACACTAGACGTAGGCAACTTAAAAAGCTTGTTTTTTTCCTTAGAACTGTCACTTTGAAAACCCCGTATTGATCAATTAGAGTACCTATATTAGCTTATAAATCTACAGTTATTTGACTGCGCCAGCGCACCTCTGTGCCTACAGGGTGTTGCAATACAACCCGGTGACTTACACACGTGCGTTTCGACAGCGAATGTGTCGCGGACAATTGTCGCGCTGCTGGTTAGGGATGGGAATGAGACGGCAGCGATATCGATGAAAGTAACAGAGAAAAATTTAATTAATACGTGAATTATTTTCAAAGCTTGTCATATTGGGGATATATATTATAAAAGATGTGCTGCTGAGAGTTATTATTTTTTTTTATTGGTTCAATTTTATATTTACATGAATACTCTAAATGACTTGACATTGGCGAAATTATCTCTTAAATAAGAGTAGAAGCCATTAATATAAAAATAGAATATAATACATCCAGAGGTTTTTTTGCCACTTCTTCTTCTCAGCGCATTTCCTTGCAAAGTGGTGTATATGTAAATTCAAAAAATATGTTGACGTGCAAAAATGTATACAACGTGCTTACTTGCAATAAAGAAATTTGACTTTGGTTTTATCTATCTACTCCATTACGAGTCTGCATGGAACGGCGAACATGCTTCGCGCATGAACGAAATAATATTTCTAATAATTCTAGAGTCAACGGCGACGCGGGCGTGGCGCGCTCACCTTGAAAAATACCGTCGAAATCGGTCGAAACTGTCGGTATAATTGCCGACTTTAACAATATAAGTGAGTGATATCCGTTTATATATAATAATTGTAGAGTCAACATAACATCGATATCATTGTGCACATCGCTATCAATGAGAGTAGTGTGGTTCTGGGCGCGGTTGCTCGCCTTGCCCACATGCTCTCACATGGTAAGTGACCAGAAGGGACCGACAGCAGAACAAACAATGCATAAAAACAACTTTAAATATTATGAACTAGGTTTAAGAACAGTGTTACTGTGCTGCTCTTTGCGCTCACATCACCCAGCCATGTGATTTGATATATAAGTAATGAATGTGTACAAACATATAATATGTAAGAAACGTGACGTCACCAAGTGTTCCATAGTGTACCTAAGGCCGAATAAATGAGTATGAGTAACTAATATTAACTATCTAATGTCTCTATAATTAGGTACCGTGGAACACAGAGAAAGGTGTACGTGAGAGTTTTTAAGGTTGAGATTTGCTCAAAAACTACTTGACCTATTGCAAAAATTATTTCACTGTTTGATAGATAAAAGTTAAAACTATGTAGCTGTAAAATAATTATTAAATTCGGTCCAGTGGTTTTTGAGAAAATCTCAACCTTATTGAGACCCCCTGTAATCTCTGTCCTCGACTGTACAGTACATACATTAAGAACTCTAGTCAAGTTCAACGTGTTACCACTGATGTGTTGTCGCCGGTGCTCTGCCTGCATTCCACGATATACAAATCTCAATGTGTACACATATTCTTGGATTACTGTCTAGGTCATACATTTAAGACTCAGATATTTCAATTATACAATGATTGTAATCTGTTTTGTGTACCACATAAAATAAATAAATAAATAATACCTAATTTAATTACTGACGCGGTTAGCTATTAATGTGACTTACCGTTATTCCAACCTAACTCACGCCCCCAATCTTAAATAAATCAGTAGTAACTTTATTTTATTGTGTTGTCGATTATATTACTCAATGGGCGCATCTCTACATCATTAGTCTCCTGATTATTTTAAATAATTTCTCTAAACAATATAACATGGGGTCGAGACACTGGGGCCGTGGGGGCTGGACGCTCGACAGCTCGTTAAAGAGCTGTCCAAGCGGCTGGTCGAGGAGTCCGGCGACCAGAGGGCTGGCAGCTACCTCTGCCAACGTATTGCGTTGGCAATACAGAGAGGGAATGCTGCCAGCTTTCTGGGCACCGTGACTCCCGATGCCCTCCTAGAGGACATATTTTATTTATAGGTAGTTTTAGTTTTTAGTTTTAATGTTAGATTTAAGTGATTTTATTGTTATTTCTTTGTATTTTCCTTATTAAAATTTTTCAGTATATACATATAACATTCTAATAAACTTAAATTAACGTACGTATGTTGCTGACGCTCCGAACTTAGATTAAAGGCAATTCCGCTAAACGGGAGTCGTTTTGCAAACCGATAACCGTACATTATTATATCACACATAATTGTAGAGTCGTCTAATATTGAACGGTAAGTACTATACTATAGTAGATACGTATTATACTGTATTGCAACGCTCGCATTGCAGCTATGATAAGGTGAGATAATAATTTATTCATATAATACTTAATATTGTGTAGAAATATAAAAAAGAAAGTACAGTCGAAGACAGATAAGTATACAGAGGGCCTCAATAAGGTTGAGATTTTCTCAAAAACTACTGGACCGAATTTAATAATTCTTTTACAGATACATAGTTTTTTATTTTATCAATCAAACAGTGAAAGAGTTTTTGCAATAGGTCAAGTAGTTTTTGAGAAAATCTCAACCTTAAAAACTCTCCTGTACACCTTTCTGTGTTCCACCGTACCTATTAAAACTCTACCTACGGTAAGGTAAGTAAGTAATTAATAAGTATACCAAAACCATTATTTTGTGGCTATACAAAAAGCTAGGTCACTAAGTTCACTCACAACAATATGACGTATTAACTATATATAAAAAAACATATTTACTACATTGCATTTAAATGATGGTGGTAATGACTATACACATTATCACTACCATTAATTAAATCCAAAGTATTACCTACGTACTTAAATATTTCTAATTTTCAAAAAAATCTTGACGTGGTAAATAAAAATATACATAGGTAGCGTACTATTTAGCTATACTATTATGCTATACTATTTAGCGTTATTTTTTTAATGTTTTTTTTTTGAAAATGGCAGGAAACGACGGTTGCTAAATTATTTGATAATTTTCAGTTGAATGTCTACAGTGGTTGTTTTGTGTTTAATATCACGTTAAATTACCTAATCAGAAAATGTCCGCGAATGACAGTATGGCGAAGTTATTGGAGGGTTCATGAAGGATCTGAAGTTTGGCGCTATGGTCAAGAGTCCCGCTACGAGCTCAGGGGTGAACGTGGCTGTCGAGCTGCTTCGTCCAGAGTGACGACGCTACGGCGACTCCTCTAGATGAAGATAAGCAG
The DNA here is from genome assembly GCA_963506565.1 of Tachystola acroxantha. Classification (NCBI taxonomy): domain Eukaryota; kingdom Metazoa; phylum Arthropoda; class Insecta; order Lepidoptera; family Oecophoridae; genus Tachystola; species Tachystola acroxantha. The sequence continues at coordinate 7,574,912 of OY735894.1, read as the reverse complement.
ACGCGGATACCCAGGGTGAAGACGCTACTGCGACTCCCCTGGATGTGACATTGCCGAGACTGCCGATAACTGTCGAGTCCATTAATAAAATAAATAAAAACTTACGCAATGTAATAATGATTGTTGATCCTTGCCAAAATGGGAGCTAAAGAGGGAGAAAAAAAGAAAAGAAGAAAGGAAATGATTCTGATAAATAAACATACGAACGCCCCGGCAAACGAACTCCGGCAAACCTCACGACTAATACAGTCAACAAGATTAAAATGTGCATTGCAGTACAGTCGACAGAACTTAAACAAAACCATTGCAATCTAAATCGTATTACCGTTGCTTAGAGAACACATGTGCTATAGACGGTACAGTCAGGCATAATGCGAGCGTGGCCCTCCACGCGGTCACTAGGAAGCCACTTATTGAATTAGGTTGACTGTGCTTGGATGGGATCTGTTTACACTCGGCTCAGTGACCTGAAGACCTTAAATAGCCAACTAATTGTCGAAACTCATGCCTAGGTTTACCAGGGCCAGGCGTACCCTAGGCTGGGTTCTCCACGGGCACAGACGCCGCGGCAGACCTAGAAAGAGGTGGGATGACCTAGACCGGATTACTTCAATAATACTTTGTTATTTCGTACCATGACGACTTTAAAGTAAGCTTAATAAGGACGTCATGGTACGAAATAACAAAGTATTATTGAAGTAATCCTGCTATAAGACTTCATGGTAAGGCCCCTGATTGGCCGAATGAGAAATAAGACCCTGAGGTGTGGCAAGAATGTGGGGAGACTTTTGCCCAGCAGTGGGACAACAGCTAAAAAATAAATTCTGGTTTTAGCGGGGTATTCTGATTTTAGCGCAGTATTCTGATTTTCAAATACCATTTTAGCAGAGTATTGTGATTTTAGCGGAGTATTCTGATTTTCAAATATTATTTTAGCGGGGTATTCTGATTTTAGCGGAGTATTCTGATTTTCAAATACCATTTTAGCGGGGTATTCTGATTTACAAATATATCTGTAATTGCGTCAGAAATCTAGTATCGTAACTAAAGAGGCACTCAGATCAACCATCAATCAGGCTGTTTTTTCACCAATTTGCCATGTTGATTGACAGATTGCATTCACAAATTACAATAGCAACATTTAAAAGTCAATGTTTGCGGCTGTCAGAAATACAAACAGTATATACGAGTGCGGTGACCATGCGGTCAGGATAATGTAGGATTGAATCTATATCTAATCTGTGGCTATGAATCCTATGGCATAAGGTTCCTTGCAAAGCCGCGTAAATGTAAATTAAAAAATATATGTGCGCATGCATCCCGCTGCCGGCGGGTGGCTATTTTTTATATTTATATATTTTACTATTTGTTTTTTATTATTAAAATGTATAAATATATTAAAATAAGAAAGAAAAGAAATAAAGACAATAATAATATCATTTATTTTAGGTAAGCATAATAATTATTTTATTTTTATTTACTGATTTGAGAATATTGGTTAATTTTATAAATTACAATAATCCTTTCATACATAAACACAGAAGAAATAATAGTTGACGGATGGTTAATTTAAAAAAAGCCTGATTGAAAGAAAACCTATTCATAGTTTTTATACAGGAAAGTTTTACCCACTGTTAAACGTCAAAAAAAAGTGAAATGATTAAGTATTAAAAATGCCTCAACTTTACAAATCTGCATACAAAGATCGTAATACTAATTTATTATAATGTAGTTTTCTTCTCAACCTATTTCAAATTTTAGGGTTCCATGACTAAAAAGAACCCTTGCGGCGTCCTATAATTTCCGTTCACCATGGCAACCTTAAGCTGCGTACACATACCACGTACAATGTAAAGCTACGTACATATTAACATATGGTACCGAGTAAAGTAACGACCACATGTGGGCAGGTACTGCACGACAACGCACCAAAACTGTGTCAAGGTCGTCAACTGATTTTTAAAATAAGAATTTATCTCGTGATTGGCCGTTTGATTTGCAAACTATGTAGAACTTTGTCACATTGAACGTTTTAAAGCAACGACAAATATTTTGGTTCGCGATTCAAGTGTAGATTGGGTAGACAAGGTTGGACAAGCGATTTTCACGCGTCGAAATAAATCAATGCAGTTGGAGCTTTAATTATAGCCGCCAGCTTTTTAGGGTTTAGGGTTCTGTGGTTGTTTTGTTGAAACGGAATTGTAGTTTTAGTAAAATACATAATTGCAAGTCAGGTCACATCTGTAAACATCATCATCGTAAGCCCACTGCTGGACGTAGGACTCTTCCAAGGCGCTACATTCAACACAATGCAACCGTCATCCTTCAATCCTCCCACCTATTACTGTTCTCAAAACGATGAAATCATACCATGTCATGTCGCGCCAAACAAAGACGCCGCTACACCAATGCCATAGCACTGTCCCTTTCACGCCCGCTATGACATGCTATGATTGGATTGTTTTGAGAACCGTAATAGCCCCACTGGTCGGGGAGCGTCCATACTAAGTTTACCGATTCATAGCCTACATTCGAGAACTCGTGTACCACATCGGCCACGACAGATGTCGCTGCCCACTGCCACTTCAGTTTGCTGATACTATGAACAATGTTAACCAATTTTTTTTAGAGTATAAGCTTATTCTGCCCATCAGTAATATGCCATTCATAGCTCTTTCGAAAGCTTGCTGAGACTTTCAACTTGGCTCGTCTAACCGTCAGTGTCCGAATCCTAGGACGATGTGACGGTCTCCTTTCTCAAGCCATGTTCTTTTAATTAAAAAATAATAATATCGAATTTTACGTTGTCAGATGTGTTCCTAATAAATTGTTGTTGTGAACACGGCAATCTGTTTTTGTTTAGCTTTTCGGTGCATAATCGCCTTCCTCCTGATTGAAGATCCGTGTGTGTTAAAACTAATACACCAAATGGGGCTTTTTGAAAATGGCGGGAAACGACGGTTGCGAAATTATCTAATAATTTTCAGTTTAACGTCTACAGTGGGTATTTGATAATTTTTATTTTAATGACTACAGTGATTATTTTGTGTTTAATATCACGTTAAATTAATCAGAAAATGTTCGCGAATGACAGTATGGTGAAGTTATTGGAGAATTCAAGCAGGATCTGAAGTTTGGCGCCATGGTCAAGATTCCCACTACGAGCTCGGGAGTGAACGTGACTGTCGAGCTGCTTCGTCCACAGTGATTGACGCTACGGCGTTTCCTGTGGATGAAGACAAGAAGACGCGGCTACCCAGGTTGATGACGCTACGGCGACTCCCCTGGAGGAAGATAGAAGACTATTATACATTGAATTTAACATGACATTGGCAAATGACGAATCGTCGAGTCCATTAATAATAATAATAATACACCAATTTGCCATTACTATTTGTCGATTGCATTTTACATTCACAATTACAAACACTTCATCTGGTGCATAGACTATTTCGTACTCTAGCAGAATTATTGATTCATAAAAAGGGAAAGGTACGATGGAACATGGAACACATAGAAAGGTGTACAGAGAGTTTTTAAGGTTGTGACTTTCTCAAAAACTACTTGGCCTATTGCAAAAATTCTTTCACTGTTTGATAGATAAAAGTTAAAACTATGTACTGTAAAATAATTATTAAATTCAGTCCAGTAGTTTTTGAGAAAATCTCAATCTTATTGAGGCCCCCTGTATACTTATCTCTGTCTTCGACTGTACCTTGGTCCTTGACAAATAAATAATTAAAACTTCTCCCAGGCTAAACTCTGCGGAACCTTTCTTAGCATTAAAGAGCTCTGTCTTGCTGACTCAGTGGAGTGGCTTTTCAATAAGGCGACATCGGCAGGGTTAACTGCTTCGCGAGTTTTTTTTATTATTTTAATTGCACGCATCCTTGGACTTTTATTATTTAATTTTTATCTCATTTTATTAAAGGAAGTTACGCAATATGTGGGACAGGATTGACCTCTCGAACAGGATATTATAGTAACAGAAACCTCAGCGTTGACTGTCACCTTTAACTTGCAAAGTGGTATTTTTACTTGCAATAAAGACATTATTCTGATTACGGCGAAGTGTCAATAACTCCTAAGTGTCAAAGTCATAAATTTACACAAACTGAAGAACAGTTTAATTTCTTAAATAGTACAAAATGACTTAATATGTAGTAGGTGAGTAACAGTAAGACAGCAACATATTATAATAAATACCTAGTTCTAGTGACATGTAACGAATAGGCTAACTAAGGAATAGGTAACCTAGTTTAAGATACAATTAGATAGTATATAAGCATTGTGTACTAGACTAATAAAAGACAGTCTTAGATGTGTTCAGTTGTTATTATTACCTCCAACGCTCTGCATCACTACAAATATATTTATTTAGAATAATAATAACAGCACAGGTGGTTGCCTGGAAGAAATCGCTTTTAGCGATAAGGCCGCCAAAATTGTACATATTGTTTTGTATTTCTGTATTGTAATTGTTTGTGTCTTTTATGTACAATAAAGTGTATTTGAATTGAATTGAATAATAACATGCTGAATTCCCTAAACAAAGGTTGTCTGGAAGAGATCGCTTTAAGCGATAAGACCGCCAATTGTGATACTAACTGTATTAGCATGTTTCTTTAGTGTAATTCCTTTTACTTTGCAATAAAGAATATTTATCTTATCTTAACATTTTAATTTAACGCAGTTTTTATTATTTTAGTATTACTTTGTACACGTTGTTTATGTAAATAAATAATAACATAATTAAATATTATTTAACGCAACAAAAATATACTTAGGAGATTTCACTAAAGCATGCGAATAACGCCTTTAAATTAAATGTGACAAAAAATTACTTTCTCAATTAAATGCCAGGTAGGCGGTATTGGCACTTCGCCGTCGTTATGATGAATAATAACGACGGCGAAGTGCCAATACCTATTTAATATTATTTGGCAGGAGCCCCCTCTGCAACTGCCTTAGTGACCTCACCCTATTGTATGGTAATGTGGACTGGTTTGCCATAATGTGGACCACATATGATGTAGCATGAGATATTAATATAATTGGGGGTTTGATAGTTTCGTAATAAAAATAGCTTTAGGATTTTGTCACTATTTTATTATTGTATTATTAAAACTATATTTATTTATTAACACTTTATTGTATACACACTGGATATTTACATTGTAACATAGATAAGAAAAGACATATATAAAGGGCGTAACTTATCTCTATCAGAGATTTCTTCCAGCAAACCCCATGAAGCGACAATTTGAGATGAAAGGTAGACATAGTGTGTACCGTTATAATAATAAATAAATACTTAAACTATAGTGAAACTATAGCGAGCCATTACTACAAACCATTATATAAAAACGGAAATCACTCACTTATATTGTTGAAGTCGGCAATTAGACCGACAGTTTCGACCGATTTCGACGGTCACCTTGAAAAAGACCGTCGAAATCGGTCGAAACTGTCGGTCTAATTGCAGACTTCAACAATATAAGTGAGTGATATCCGTTTATATATAATCATTTTATTATTCTAATTAGAACAAATAATTTACAATTACATAACATAATGTAAGTATGGTTTCTTAAAAATGGAATTTAATACATTTTTTTACCCACACCACAGAATATATAATAGTACAAGTACCCACACTTAAACAGAGTTCCAAATTAAGTATTGAAAAGAATGAGGGATTTTCAAAGTGACAGTTATAAGAAAAAAAAAACAAGCTTTTTAAGTTGATAATAGGTGGCGTTGCACCGAAGTGCGATATAATCTTAAAAAAACACAGCACCATGAAAAAAAAATCAATGTCAGCTGAATAATTTATTATTATTGGTTTGTTTGTGTAATTTAAACAATACAGAACAAATTAATACTAGGTATGAAATACGAAAAGCCCAAGCTACAAGCAATAACAACGCATGTTGACATCAGACCAGCCAGTGCCATCTATCGGGGCTAGCGGTACTTTCATTCTTTGTTTAAATGTAACCTTGAAAACCCCATTAATGAGCTCGTATTTTTGTTCATGTAGGTATTACTTGAACAGCAAAGTAATAATAAACTTAATTGTAAGTATAATTAAGATAAGATAAGATAAATATTCTTTATTGCAAAAAAGAAAAGAATTACACAAAAGAAATAGGCTAATATCGTTAATATTACAATTGGCGGTCTTATCGCTCAAAGCGATCTCTTCCAGACAACCTTTGGGTGGGGTTAAGTAAAAAGATAATAGTTCTTATGTTTCCTAATTTTATTCTTAACTTAATATTCTTCGCAGGCCTTTAAAATTAGGCTCTACATAAATTATGACAAAATGGCTGGGCTAGGTCCAATTATTATAAGTATTCCTAATGGCCTAATTAAATTAAATACTTAATTCTTCACTTAATTATTCGCTGACACTTAACTCCATCTATTATGCTCACACAAAGATTGGCCCAATTCTGAGATGCGTCCATTTGTCATTGCTTTTGTTCGTAGGTGTATGTTTGTCTGTCACCGCGTAACCTTAGATTGCGCAATGAATCCACTCAGTCAGGCTACAGAGGCGTCAGTATAAATATAAAATTGTTGTTAAAAGTCTGGGATTAGATCACACACAACTGTCCACAGACCACTTACCCCATAGACCTGTAACAGGAGGGCGCCCGTGTCTGCCCGCACTTGAGCACAAAATTGCTTTGCGACACATGTAACCTAGAGATATCGGCATGATTTAATACGGCACCCCTGCCCCCCGCCTCGTCTATTGCGCTCATCGTTGACAGAATTTTTCGCTTGCAAAAGACATTGCCACATTTCAATGGAGCTTTGCCCCACCTACAAAACTACGTGACCATTTAAGCTGTACCTATCATTTTGTTGGGGACTTATTACAGGTTTCATATTGCATAATCATAATCAGTATCATTTTTACTACTCTCGCAACCTATACATAGAAGAATAACAAAAACAATGAATAATTCGCTTCGATGTATTTTTCGACTCGCTTGATGTACAAAACTTTATTTTAAACCAATAATTTTAATAAAAAACGGAGATATATTTACATTTATTCGTTATCTTGTACATCATGCGGTTGATGGTGGGGCAGAATTTGGCATTGTCATTTATGAATCCTAACTACGAGATACCCTCACTAGATTTCTAGATAACAAAATATTTCATTGACCTGTCGAAGCCATTCAACTCCGTGACAATGCCTAAACTGATCCTATTATAGTATAACAACCACTTGTCTCAATTATACAAAGGCGTTAATAATCAAACAATAGTAATTACTTACGAGTTCGCCCATGAAAATGTTATAGACTGGGAGGCGACTCGCCGTTTGGTAGGTATGTACGGACAACAATCAATGGTAACACTTACAATGCAAATATTTATAACAGTTCTTGTCGTGGCCTTTCGACGACGTGGTCTTTCAAGGCCGAGGGAGTTGCGAGCGGTACTCACTCGGGGCTCTTTCCTGCGGGCGCTTTACAGGCTCCCTGCGTGTGCATGAGCAATCCCTTTGTACTGCATTGCAGTCTCCCACTGTAGGGGTACACGTCACAAGTACGCGGTTCGATGCCGGGCAGACCTTTTGCTTGATTCAGCTGTGAAGCCTGCACCTCTGTGTCAGACGTGTGCGTATTACCGCAGTCGCCTGTAGTTCGCCTCTGAGCTTACGGTGCAAATAATAAGAACGGTCCAAAGTCCACTTGATCTGCCTGTACATAGGGAGTCTGTATGGATTTAGTATGGGCTGGTCTCCGGCCACGTGGTCTAGACCCCTCAACTTTGCCAAGCAGTATAGTTCTCTCCAAGTTGGAAGGGTCCATCTAGACCTAGTATTACCCGAAAACAATCGGCTAATACTAGATTTAATCAAGAGTACGTGGCTACACATAGTTCTAACCGGCTAAAACTAGGCGGAGCCGCACTTCGGGTTCTAGCCATAACATGTGTAATTAAAAAAAATTGTGTTTGTATGGTGTGTTGTCTGAATAAATATCTTTTCTTTCTCTCATATGTCATGTCATTTATTTTATATCTCGTGTGTTCTGGGACTTCATCTATCATGAATTTGATAACAAATAACAATGTTATCAAAGTTAGACGATTATGACAGTCATTTCCCGGTCTATGATTATAATGTTAGATTGATTATAATTATGAATAAAGATTAAGTAGATAATACAAAACAAATTCGTGTGCATTATACTATAATACAAATGGTTTACAAGATAACAATCTACAGTATTAAAATTATGATAAGTATCGACTTTTGCATACACATACAATTAAATACCGACATCGATCGTTCGAAGCCGCAGATCGCTATAGAAAACTTTTGTTTGAAAAAAATCATTGCCATCAAAATTAAAATTACATACAACATACACATTACATTACACACACACACACATTACATATTTACACATATTTAACATTATTAAAATTATTGAACATTTATTATTTTTGTAAAATATACGCAACAATTTTAACTAAAGATTTAAGTGTTCGAAAGTAGTTCTTAATTCTAAGCTATTAAGAGTAAAAAGAATGCATATTATAAATGTAGAGCCTGTGAAAGGTAGTTATTGTCGCGAAAAACGACATTGGGTGAGGTCAGGTTAGTTACGTGGGTATGGTTAGCAAGAAAAGTCACATAAAGCCATGAAGGAAAGAAACTTCGGTCGGGCATTCTTTCCTTCACGAATGTAGCTAGTAGATTTTTAGAGAGTTACTAAGGCCGATAGTCATAAACAGTTTTGAGCAATAACTGAGCGTGAGCTCACACTTACGACTGTCAAATTTGTATGAAAACTGACATTTGTAAGACCCAACTCAAACTCCACTCATACACAAAACTGTTTCGTTATACGGGTTAATGACAAGATCTATAAATTATTAATATCCTAAAAGAAAAAGACAATTTCAAGATTTTGTCGTCCTGAATACGTAGATTTTTTTTAGAATATTTCGTAGATAAATTCCGAAAAAGAAAATGTTTCCCCGTAAAATTAGGCATTCCGGAAGTACTGTAGCTCTGACAGCTAAGGTAATACATTGAATTTTTGTTTATAACCATTTTCAATGCTTTTTAGGTAGTCAGAATCATATAATATGGCGAGTCCACAAGAAAAATGGCAAGAACACACTCTTACAAATACCGAAAACGTCCGAAACATGGGTATTTATCGGTTTGGGTGAAACGGTAGTGTTGCCAGACGTCACAACTTTGGCGAACGTCTCGATTTTTAAATGAAAATTAAATGTCCCGCGCAGGACAGACTGAGTCCCGCTTTTCGGAGATTATTTATTTAATATAATTATTTATTATAAATAATTCTACTTAACTACCTATATTTTTATTTATGCTCAAGGAATGCCGAGGATGTCGATGTATGGGCATAGTATTATTTTACGAATGGCAAAGATAAGTTGGTCCTTAAATATTTTCGTTAGCGAAAAGTTACGAGGTTAAGTTGCGTTGCATTGCACGGAACCCTCGGTACGCGAGTTCGACTCGCAATTGGCCGGTTTTTTTACTGTCCCGCTTTCGACAAAAGAATCCCGCTTTCTCACTCAAAAAGTTTCAAAATCCCACTTTGCCTCAAAAAAATCAGGCAACGCTGACGGTATTCTGCTACAAAAATAATTCGGCATAAACTCTAGGGTGCGTTTTTTTGCAGTCGCTACTTGTTTATCTTTCCCCGGCAGCGTTTCCGCGGCGACCTTCCGTCGTGCGCGCGCGCAGGAAGTGTATTGTCACGTTAGTGTGTCAATGGCGCGTTTTGGCGTCCCCAGGCGATTAGATAAGCCACCGTTTTAGTTAATTAAACGTTTTGTTTAGTTCACTATCTTGTTTGCACAAGGAGAAATTACGTTGTATTTTTCCATATTCCAATAGGTACAGTCGAAGACAGAGATAAGTATACAGGGGGCCTGAATAAGGTAGAGATTTTCTCAAAAACTACTGCACCGAATTTGATAATTCTTTTGCAGTTACATAGATTTAACTTTTATCTATCAAGATAAAAGTTAAATCTATGTAACTGTAAAATTAGTAGTACTATTTGATAATAGTGAAATAATGTTTGTAATAGGTCAAGTAGTTTTGGAGAAAATATCAACCTTAAAAACTCTCCTGCACAGTACACCCTTATCTGTGTTCCACCGTACCATTTCGTACAATATATTGTAATAACTATGCTAACAGTTTTCTTTGCTAATCAACTTAAAAATAAAATAACACTTTTACCCAAAAGCATTATTTAAAGTTAGTTAACTGTATATAAAGCTCTAAGTCCCTTTCTATTTATTTATTTATAAACTCATGCCTGATTCCCGTAGTGGTATGCAGAGACGATGGACTTTCATCTGCCGCAATCCTGGCACACAACCCTTGCCTCCTCCACATTCATCAATCTCTTCATGCATGCTCGTCGGTTTGTAGTAGACCGCACTTGGCCCTTTTTCAAGACACCGCTAATTTGGTCCCTTTGTCTAACCTAACGTTTTTTAACGAAGTGTAGAAAAACCATTACATATCGGAAACAAATTAAAACTAATAGAATACCATCGAATGTTTTGCCGCCGAAATATTTTTCTAGTTATTTATTTATTTTATTAATGGATTCGACAGTTCGTCATTTGCCAATGTCATGTTACATAAAATTCAATATATTCAATAGTGTTCTATCTTCCTCCAGGGGAGTCGCAGTAGCGTCTTCGCCCTAGGTAGCCGCGTCTTCATGTCTTCATCCAGAGGAGTCGCCGTAGCGTCATCACTCTGGACGAAGCAACTCGACAGTCACGTTCACTCCCGACTCCCGAGCTTGTAGCGGGAACTCTTGATAAAAGCTTGAAACTCCAGATCTTGCTCAAATTATCCAACAAATTCACCATACTGTCACTCGCGAATATTTTCTGATTAATTAAATAAAATGACCACTGTAGACAATAAAACAAAAATTATCAGATAATTTTGCAACCGTCGTTTCCCGCCATTTTCAAGATAACCTTTTTCTATATAGTTTCAAAGCAAAGACCCATATTATATGTGATTTTTTTTCTTTTCGGCCAGCGTTCGTTTTCGGCTGAGGTATTAGGTGTACCAAGAAGGTTTTATGCGCTGATCGATTAGCACATGCTGTACTTTCGTAGTACCAACACAATAACACGCCACGTGGGCTTTTTGAAAATGGCGGGAAACGACGGTTGCGAAATTATTTAATAATTTTCAGTATAATGTCTACAGTGGGTGTTTTGTGTTTAATATCACGTTAAATTAATCAGAAAATGTTCGCGAATGACAGTATGGTGAAGTTATTGGAGATTTCAAGCAGGATCTGAAGTTTGGCGCCATGGTCAAGATTCCCACTACGAGCTCGGGAGTGAACGTGACTGTCGAGCTGCTTCGTCCGCAGTGATTGACGCTACGGCGTCTCCTGTGGATGAAGACATGAAGACGCTGCTACCCAGGGTGATGACGCTACGGCGACTCCCCTGGAGGAAGATAGAAGACTATTTATACATTGATATTTTTGTAACATGACATTGGCAAATGACGAACTGTCGAGTCCATTAATAAAATAAATAAATAATAACACGCCACGTCAAAGCAGGAAGCAGGATAATGGGACATCTTTACGAAAGCGTCAGGTCCGTAGATAGAGAAGCCTATAGATGGAGTGTGGTTTCTGTCTCGCTCTCGAGTGACAAGAACAACATAATATGGATATCGTAAGCGTGAGAGAGAAAGATTCATATATCTTCTGTCCTTATCGGCGTAGCCAGTTTTACGTTATTAAAACTAACTGTCACCGGCACCAAAATGACAGTTCGTGTTTACGTTGTTGTAAATTATGATAAATTATTGTTTTAGCAGCATTTTATGTGTTGGATCTCGTGTTTGTAGTCATATATTAGATCGAAACATATTGTCCTTATTATATCATCATTGCTGAGGGGGTTTGTTGTGTACAGGAGTGTAAAAATAGATGAGAACGCAAGGATCCAAATATTTCGTTTCATAGGTCAGTATTTTCCATTCCTTAACTTTCTATGTTTTAAAACGTACGGTACATAGTTTATACATAATCAACACGTTGCAACGCGTTGTAATTTTGCTTGAAAACAGTGCCTAAATATCAAAATAACATCGAAAAGTATTTTGTAAAATGTACGACATAAAATTCAGTGTTGTCAACAGTGTTGGTAAAAAATACCCCAAAAAATATTTTGTTCCACAATATATGTATGGGAATTACAGTACTATTTAGCTAGCCCTAATTTTAAATACCTAGTCTAATTCATTAGATACTAGATCATTTACTTTGTGCAAAAGGATTGATTCACTCGATTGTCATGATTAGAGTTCCATACCTCAATAGGAAACAAAGGAACCCTTGTAGGAAGGGACACTTTGTTGTCCGTCTGTCTGTCCGGTCGTCTGTCTGTATGTATAAGACCTTTTGCTCTGAAACGCGTGGACGTACAGTCGAAGACAGAGATAAGTATACAGGGGGCCTCAATAAGGTTGAGATTTGCTCCAGAACTACTGGACCGAATTGAATAATTCTTTTACAGTACACAGTTTTAACTTTTATCTATCCAACAGTGAAAGAATTATTGCAATAGGTCAAGTAGTTTTTGAGATAATCTCAACCTTAAAAACTCTCCTGTACGCCTTTCTCTGTGTTCCACCGTACTTATTAAATTGACTTTCATTAAAATTTTTGTTACAGCATCCAAGCAATGGATTATAAAAATAGCAATGGGTTTGCTGTCACTGTCAGATACACTAATTGGCGGAAATGAACAAATCACACTTTCAAAATACGACTTTTTCGAAAATTACATACCTATTATATTATATGCCTAAATATAGTTTTACCAAAAACATATCCAATGCATTTTTTATGCATATTCATATCTATAATTTATAATTTTATTGTGAAAAATACCCTTAATGTTTGGTAATAGTTTTTCCTAGGCAACACCTGGCTGCCAGAAAGAAAGGGTAAATGTGGTTACGCGGGGACTCCGTCTATAGGATAATCTGTCTACGGTCAGGTCATTATAACTATACATAATTACATAGAACAGTGACACTTCTCTAATTATAGCCGTCGTATTCGCAAGCTTTTGTTGTGGCTGGTTATTTGCTATTTTCGCAACACATTTGGTACTTAAGGGCCTTCATAGAGCCAACTAGCGCCGCCAATCTTAAAAAAATAATATCTTCCAATATAATCAATTTTATAAAAAAGCTATTTACGAAATGTTTATTACGATAAATACTATTTTTTAAATGCTTATTTATAACGTGATTCAATGTTGTAGTTCGCATAATTGTGAAAAACGGCCGTTTTTGGCACATTTGTGAACTACAACTTAGCTTGTCGCAATTATGCCATGTATTGTATATTGAAAAATAGTATTTATCGTAATAAGCTATTTGCTTTTTTGATAAAATTGATTATACCTATATATCGTCCAATATTATTTTTTAAGATTAGCGGCGCTAGTTGGCTCTATTAAGGCTCTTAATTACCTGACATGATATGAAATCGATTTGTATTTATCAATGTAAAATTAGGTTCAGGTCCTGCACAGGCCCACGGCTATATCGTGGTCTTCCTTTCTTTCTCAGAGGGGTCACCGAAAAGCGGTTCAAACCGCTTATCTGATTATTTTAACGACACAAAACAACCAGTCTACCTATACAATAAAAAGTTATCAAATAATTTAACAACTGGACGATTTATACTAGACGTCAATGTCAGATTTTTGGCGAAAATTAGTACAAACTTGAGCGCAGGCTTTGACAGGACAAAAAAGGGCAGCTGGCTAGCACCCCCAGGCAGCTAGCCGGCTGTTATGTTATGTTATTTATCTTATTAATGGACTCGACAGTTCGTCATTTGCCAATGTCATGTTACAGAAAATACAATATATTCAATAGTCTTCTATCTTCCTCCAGGGGAGTCGCAGTAGCGTCTTCACCCTGGGTAGCCGCGTCTTCGTGTCTTCATCCAGAGGAGTCGCCGTAGCGTCATCACTCTAGACGAAGCAGCTCGACAGTCACGTTCACTCCCGAGCTTGTAGCGGGAACTCTTGATAAAAGCTTGAAACTTCAGACCTTGCATAAATATCCAATAACTTCACCGTACTGTCATTCGCGAACATTTTCTGATTAATTTAACGTGATATTAAACACAAAATAGCCCCTGTAGACATTAAAAGGAAAATTATCAAATAATTTCGCAACCGTCGTTTCCCGCCATTTTCAAAATAAGGGAACTGTCCCAATATCCGTCACTTTTTGAACTTTTCACTTTTGATTTTGTAGCCACGGCCGTAGTATAAGAGCCACAGGGAATGAAATGGTGCAAAGATATAAACAATTTATTTAATTTTTACGTAATTAAATAATGTTTCTTTAATTTTAAGATTAAATAAGATATTTTTAGACTTATATGAAATAATACCCCTTTGCCCGGTATCCGGCATGTCCTTGTACAGATATCCGACATACCCATGTCCCAATAGCCGTCATATATGTATATAGTTTTTTGTGTAGGTAATGTATGACGTATATATATGATTTATCAAAGTGTTATAGTGTAAATGGAACACCTGATTGGACAAGCTTTATGTTTTCGACATTCCGACATTTCTCAAATCACTATTAAACCAAAATAGTCAAAATATTCATTGTTGCCAGTATATATAATTCAGGTCATTATGCCTATAAATACTAATGCACCAAAGATGTTTTTTTCTCTCTACCCTCAAAAAGTGAACAGTGTTAGAATTTGTGTCTTGTATTAAATTAATTAAATAATTAGTTTATGTGTCTAAATTACGCCAAAAATACGTTATTTAGTGAAATTGTGCATTGTAATAGTGGACAAGTGTTATCTCGCAAAAACTCCGACATTACATAGTGTAAAATCCAATTGACTTTTTTTAAGAAAAATTAACCACTTTTTGTGGCAAACTTGTTTCCAAAATGAAGTGCTTCCAGTGCGAGAATGATCATAGCTATAAAAAATTGATACAGTGCCAAGGTTGTAAACAGAACGTATGTCTTAGTTGCAGCAACCTAACAAGCAGCGAGGCTCGTGTCATGGGGTTGAAATCCAAACGCACCCTCATCTTTCTGTGTTCGCCTTGCCGCGAGGCCTTATTTCAAGTGCCTAAAACAACAACCCCTACACTAACCTTACCTTCCTATACACCAACTTATGCTCGCTGTCATTAAAATTCGACCTATTTATTTTATATGTAAACACCAACAAGCCATCCATTATAATTGTCACGGAGACCTGGCTGAACAGCAGGGACAGAAACAGCACATTTGCCATACCTGATTGTACTATATTTAGACAAGACCGGAAACATCGCGTGGTGGCGGTGTTGCCATATATGTCAGAGACCGTGTCAACGGTATACCCATTATTGCAAGAACTCATAAGAAGTATGTAAGTGATCTCACGGAAGCCTTGTTTTTGGATATTCAATATGACTCTCACCATTTCCTTGTTGTTGGGGTCTATCGAACCGATGATAGGGAACCAGATATATGGAAACGACGTGACTCTAAATTATTGGCTAACTTGGCTACTGCTTCAGCGAACAATGTGATAGTTATCGCTGGTGACTTCAACTACACCGACATCCTATGGCCTCAAGACATCGAACAGGACCTCACGGGACCCGAGGAACTGTTTAAGAACATGTTTCTCAACAGTAATCTACATCAATTGGTCTCCCAGCCGACACGTTTCCGCACAGGCAACACTCCATCCTTGCTCGATCTGATCATGACAAACGATGAAAACTTAATCACTGGAATATGTTATAAAACCACCTATAGGAAAGATTGATCATTGCGTACTAGAGTTCAGCATCCAATTTCTGATACAAAAAGTCCACAGTCAGCCCAAACTTAAAAGATATTACCATTACATTGACAACTACATGGAGGAACTGGAGAAGGACCTCGAAATCTTGGAACCTACTACTGACGTGGAGCGTTTTTGGAGACAGCTAAAAACCATAGTGGATACAAACACAGACAGACACGCTCCGGTTAAAAAAGTGAAGAAGAAGAAAGGTAATAAACCCTGGATCAATGACAATATATTATTGAAACTTGTATCTGCGAAGAGAATACTTTGGGATGTTTATATTGGCACAAAGGATGACGAGGACTACCAGCGCTATAGAACCGCCAACAATCATTGTGTGGCAGAAAGCAGAAGGAGCAGGAGACTGTATGAAGCAAAACTACTGGATAACGGACAAAAACCCTTCTATTCCCATCTGCGAAGGTGCATGTCATCCAAAGTGAGCATTCCACCTGCAATGAGGAACCATAATGGCGACCTAGTTACAGACCCCACCGACATAGCGGAAACTTTCGCGCAGTAGTTTCAGAAAGCCTATTGTCGTGAACTAAATGTGACCATATACCAACAAGTGACTACATTAGCCCGTGTGGAGCACTCGATCTGTGACATAGACTTTACACCCAAGGATGTTGAGAAAGTTCTAAAAGGACTCGACACAGGCTCTGCTCCTAGATCTGACAACATTTCCAGCATTATTCTAAAAAACTGCAGCAAAACACTTGTTCCTGTTCTCACTGAGCTTATGAGGGTGTCTTTTGAGGTCGGACATTCCACTTGACTGGAAACATGCTGTAGTTACACCTGTGTACAAATCCGGTGATAAAACCGACCCTGCCAATTTTAGGCCAATCAGCTTGACAAGTATTGTGGGTAAGGTGATGGAGAGACTAATATGCAACCAACTGAAGAATTTCCACAACAGAGAAAATGTCCAGCAGAATGGCTTTGTGGAGAAGAGATCCACAATAACGAACTTACTGTCATGTGTGCACCCGTGGACTATGGACGTGGACCGTGGCAACCCGGTTGACGTTATTTACCTCGATTTTGAGCGCGCCTTCGACAATGTCCCGCATCAGCGCCTGCTTATAAAATTGGAGCATTTTGGCATTCGAGGTCGGCTTTTAGACTGGGTAAAGAGTTACCTGTTGGGAAGAACGTTCCAGGTCAGAATCGGTTCCTCATTGTCCCAGAAGTGGGACGTCCTGAGTGGAGTTCCCCAAGGATCTGTTTTAGCTCCCACACTTTTTGGAATTTTCATTGCGCTGATAGACTCACAATCTGCATTTTTTGCTGACGATGGGAAATTCTTTGGCAACCCACTCTTAGTGTCTGGACGACTACAGAGCGATCTAAACAAGCTCCAGGAATGGACGAAGCAGTGGCTAGTCAAGCTGAACATATCGAAAATTCGAAACGTGCTGTGTTGCATCTAGGTAGTAGAAATCCTGGCATTGATGACACTGATATAAACACTGTGGAATCCCAAAAGGACTTGGAGTTGTGGTTACAAAAAAATCTAAAATGGGGAGAACACATTAATGGCATTGTCAAGAAGGCTAATTCATTTATGTATGTTATAAGGAGATCCTTTCAATATATTACATCCGAGGTTCTTGTCAAAATCTACAAAACATACATTAGGCCTCTTCTGGAATATGGATTTCAAATATGGAACCCATATTTCATAAAGGACATCCTACCTACCTACTACCTACTTGAGAGCGTGCAAAGAAAGGCAACAAAGATTCCATATAACCTGCGCAAAAAATCCTATGAAGAAAGGATTAAAATCCTAGGTATTCAAACCCTGGCAGAACGTCGACTGACAGAGGTGATCTAATTGAGACATATAAAAATCTCACGTACAAATATAACCTCCCAGATGTCCACCGTTTCTTTGAGACTAAAGACATACGTCCATTGCGAGGACACCATATGAAAATCTACCGCACTATCGCCAATACCAAAATCGCTCATCACTTCTTAAGTGACAGAGTTGTCCACGCACGGAACAAACTGTCTGATGATGTAGTATCTGCACCATCAGTGAACTCTTTTAAAAATCGCCTCGACATGTAGTTAAAATCAAACATTATATAAATAAGCAATATGTGTAGTGAATCATATGAACATTAGACAACATAGACTGAACTTACCAACACTGTGATATAGACACACCAGCATTGTGCTGCCTGTCTATCAAATGAATAATAAAATGCACAAAAACGTCCTAAACCATAATAACACATCGTAATGTTTGGGACGTTTTTTGTGCATTTGGGGATGTTTTGTGTTTTGGGAAGTTAAAAAATATTATTTTACGGGTACTGGTGTGGAAAGTAAGCAATATCTCTATAGTTATATATATATCATATAGATGACGGGTACTGGTACATTTTGCTGTTTGGTTGAACCAATAGCCGTCAACGAATTTAAAATGTTATTATTTAATTAATTAAAACAAATAGGCATCAAATCAAATTACAGAATGATATTAATATTAATAAAGTTTCATTTTAAACATCAACACTTACAAATAAGTAAATACATGAGCCAGCGTTGAAAAAAAACCGTAGTCAATAAAAATAGCAGTTTAGTAATCGAACTTCGTAACTTTTTTACAAAAACGTGAACACAAACTATATAGTGATATTATATTATGTTATTTGATGTTTTATTGTATTTTTGCCAGTTAATTAGCAGCAAAACAGTATTTATTTTCATAATATTGCAGAGAAAACGAAATGAACTACCATTTTCGTGAGATATAGGTAATTTAAGTTGACTTGACGGGCATACGTACATTGACGGCTATATGTACACTTACCTTACTTCATAAAAAAAAATTTTCTTATGGACTCGTCACATTGTGCCATTTGCCACTAACATTGGGGAAACGTTGTAAGTTTCGAATCAGGAATGAAGGAGCGGGTGAGGTTAAATTATTATCAGTGTACAGAGTAACGCTAGATTTTTATCTGATTGGAAGTAAAATACTGAAGTTGTTGTAGTTTCAGAGTCGCATCTATGTAAACAAACATATTGTATGCACCGCGTGCAACGTTGACTTTGCGCCTATAAATAGCCATTTACTGACGCATGATTGCAATAATTATGATAGGTATTTAGCACTATCTTTATTCCTACGGCATATAGGAAACGCCGCGACCTAGACCAACTATAAATAAGACCTGCGTTTCTTGCACTGGCGATTAGGATAGTGTTGCCATAGTTATTAGGTTGGTAGATATACCTACATACACTAGAATATGATAGTCGACTTCTATTTATATTCTTTTACAGTTATATTGTAGTCTGGAGGCCAATCAAAGTCTGCGCGAATGTTTTGTACTATTTTTCGGAAAAAATCTGCCATTGACGGGAATTGAGCGCTAGTATTAATCTGCACTCTTAATTAGCTATTAGTGGAGGAGTTGTTACAATAAAATTGATATATTAGCTTTTGATAAAATATTATCCTTATTGATACTTTTCTAGACTTGAAAATGTCGGGAACGTTATGGTTGGAAATAATTTGATAATTTTAATTTTATTGTGTAATGATTATGGTGGTAGTTTGTGTTTACCAAATGTCACGTGAAATTAATCAGAAATGTTAACGAATAATAATATATAATTTAAAAAAAATATATGTTTCGAGCTAGACTCAAAAGTCCCTTTATGAAACGAAATGATATGAAAATGAATATGAAATGAAATTAAAACACAACACAATAAAATCCAAATTTTCAAAATAATGTATCAACCGTCACGTTCCATTTTCAAAAAAGTTCAAACCACAAAATAGTAAATACAATAAAGGGGTTCGAACCTTTATGGCCATAGTTCTAGAAAAAAAGTCAAAGACAAAAAAGGGTACGAAAAATTGTGCGTAGATGAAAACTCTCTCGCTAGCAACACTGGACTAGGAAATGCAACACGGAAGGGCTGGGTGCATAAACGCAAGGCTGCTGTGTCGCGATCGGACATTAGTTACAAAACACCATAGATGGGAGTAAACAAACAATGCACTTCCTACTCATATTAGTCGAGTTTTATTTCTATTTTTACATCGGCTGATTAGGTACAGGTCGAAGGTAACGTTACGACACTGTTCTGTTCTAAAGGCCCTGGGGGCTGAGCCGCGTCGATTTTTACTAGCTGTCAATGTCAGATTTTGGCGAAAATTAGTACAAAAATTTCGTTCGCGCAGGCTTTGACAGGTCAGAAACGGCCAGTCGGCTAGCCCCCCTTGGAGGATTAGAGACGAATTTTAATAGCGCTCAAATCCTGTTAAAGTCATATTTTCTGCGGAATGACGGATTTCACATGCCTTAGATTTTTTTCTACAGGTTGCCACGATGTTTTTCTTCACCGTTTTGAGAGCACTCGGTAAATGTACGAAAAAAAACGAGGATAAGTCATTGGTACGGACAACAGCAGATCAATGGTAACACTTGCAGTACGATTTTATATCTTACGACGCAGATAATAAAAACGGTCCAAAGTCCAAAGTGTTAGACTTGATCTGCTGTACATGGCTGCCCTGGCTGGGAATCGAACCTAGGACCTCCGTATCGCAAATCCATTGACACCACTGAGCCACCGAGCTCTTCTCTACCAATGCTAATACACAAATTAAAAAGTTAACGGACAATTAATAAATCAAATATACGAAAACCAGATGGAGTTATTTGATAAAATTAAGGTTGTATAAGGAAAAACCTGAATCGGTTCGCAAAAACTATTGACACACTTAAATTTGCGGTTTGTTAGCCTTCGTCTTATGAATGGGATTTTTACAATAATGTTACGTATTTTTTTTATGACTAATGTATTTTTAAGACTCTGATAATTACTGGTTTAAGAATGAAATAAAGTTTAGACATAGTAGCATTTTTCGCTCGTACATTTATTGTTTGTGGTCAAATGACAATGCCAGATTCTGCCCCACCATCAACCGCAACGTGTACAAGATAACGAATAAATGTAAAAATATCTCCGTTTTTTATTAAAATTATTTGTTTAAATTTTTTTTGTACAAGTTGCGATTCGAAAAAAACAGCTTAATTAAGAATTCAAAAAATAGTAAGTAGTCGAAACGATTTATTCATTGTTTTTGTTATTCTTCTATAGGAGTTGCGAGAGTAGTAGAAAATGATACTGATTATGATTATGCAATATGAAACTTGTAATAAGCCCCCAACAAAATGATAGGGTACAGCTTTAATGGTTTTGTAGGTGGGGCAAAGCTCCATTGAAATGTGGCAATGTCTTTTCAAAATGCTCCAAATTCGATGGATCGATAAAGTCACGAATATTCGAGTACTGGAGCGAATGGGCAAGTCTCGTATTATTGCTAGACATCAAAAAGAGAAAAGTTGGGTATCTAGGACACATATTCCGGAACTACAGATCCTTATTATCTGTCCCATTAAATAGAAATCGTACTGCGAGTGTTGCCATTGATGTGCTGTCGAGTGTGCTACCAGTGTAGAAGTAAGAGAGCTACGCCAACAAACTGCATTGCAGTTTGGCGACCTAACATTGCAATTTTGTTAAAAATTAATAAATAAATTAAAAAAAAAAGATACCAACTTCTCCAATTAATTATGATGGGCAAAATAGCGGGCAGAAACGCCCTGTGGACGGCGGAAAAAATCTTGGCTCCGTAATATTCGTGAATGGACGGGAGCGCTGAACAGCTGTTCACAACCTCTCCGTAGCGGAGAGGCACTTCAAGAAGAAGACCAACCAAATACCAAAAATCAGGGGTGGGATAGACTGGCGTGAATTTATGTAGATATGACCGACTATGTACTGTTAATGACAATGCCAGATTCTGCCCCATCATCAACCGCATGTGTACAAGACTACAAGATACCGAATAAATTTAAAAATATCTCCGTTTTATTAAATTCGAGCCAGTAGTTTTTGAGATAATCTCAACATTCCTGTACACAAAATGACAATGCCAGAATCTGCCCCACCATCACCATGATGTACAAGATAACGAATAAATGTAAAAATATCTCCGTTTTTTTATTAAAATTATTGGTTTAAAATAAAGATTTGTACATCTAGCGAGTCGAAAAAAACAGCTTAATTATGAATTCAGAAAATAGTAAGAAATCGAAGCGAATTATTCATTGTTTTGTTATTCTTCTATAGGAGTTGCGAGAGTACTAGAAAATGATACTGATTATGATTATGCAATATGAAACCTGTAATAAGTCCCCAACAAAATGATAGGTACAGCTTAAATGGTCACGTAGTTATGTAGGTGGGGCAAAGCTCCATTGAAATGTGGCAATGTTTTTGTGGAGAGAACTCGGTGGCTCAGTGGTTGGGTGAATGGACTTGCAATATGGAGGTCCCAGGTTCGATTCCCAGCCAGGGCAGCCATGTATCAATGAGTTATCCTCGGTTTTTTCGACGGAAAAACTTACGTACATTTACCGAGTGCTCTCAAAAACGGTGAAGGAAAACATCGTGATGAAACCTGCATGTCGTAGAAGAAAAAAAGAAAATCTAAGGCATGTGAAATCCGCCAACCCGCACTGGGCCCGCGTGGTGGATCATGGCCCGAGCTCCCTCGATGTCAGGGAAGGTCTGTGCCTGAGCAGTGGGGCAATATAAATAGACTGATGATGAATGTCTTTATGGTGGTCAACCCTAAAAACCTTGCAGTTTCCGAGTAGCCAACCTTACAAAGACAAAACAACATTCATGTTCACGTAACATAATATACCACTTGCGGAAAGTTACTTTTGCCAAACATATATTTACCATTAATCCTAAAACACCTAAACCTTATTGTTTAAGGCTTTACGGTTGATAATACAGACGTAGAAGGTTGGCGACAGGTAAAAAAGGTTGTGTGGCTTTAACATTGCCTTTTGCGATGCTCCCCAATGTCAAAACGGAAGGAAATAAGGTCACGTTACTCATTTATCAATTAAACTTAATATGGACATGTATTTATTGTACTTACATCTACAAATAGACAAACAAACGGAGATAATATGAACGGTAGAAAATTCCCATCTAAATAAGAACGATAATTTACAAAAAAGTCGTATATAATTTGTACGGACCGCTTTTTTGAATTCGATTGTAGCATAGCAAGGAAACGTAATCTTTTATTCTTTTTAAAATTTTTGGCTAGCCTAAATGCCTAAATTATTTGAAATTTTTTATTTTATTGTCTACAGTGGTTATTTTGTGGTTAATATCACGTTAAGTTAATCAGAAAATGATCGCGAATGACAGTATGGTGAATTTATTGAAGAATTTGAGTAAGATCTGAAGTTTCAAGCTTTTATCAAGAGTTTCCGCTACAAGCTCGGGAGTGAACGTGACTGTTGAGCTGCTTCGTCCAGAGTGATGACGCTACGGCGACTCCTCTGAATGAAGACATGAAGACGCGGCTACCCAGGGTGAAGACGCTACTGCGACTCCTCTGGAGGAAGATAGAAGACTATTATATACTTATTGAATTTTCTGTAACATGACATTGGCAAATGACGAACTGTCGAGACCATTAATAAAATAAAATAAAAAAATAAGGGTGCCTTTTTTCCTTTTGAGGCACGGAACCCGTAAAACAATATTTATTCAACCCTGTCGTGAATTTGCTGAGCGATTCGAGATATATCCGAGCGACCCTACCACATGTCACTCACACTCACACTCGCTACACTTTCAATGCCGAAACTTAATAAGGTCAAGATCTCGCCACATACTTGTGTACCTTCTTAATGTAAAGGTTTTACATACGGCACAAGACATAAGCGGATTTGTTGTCAATAGGCTAGTTGACAAGTATCGAAAATTAAATATTTTTCATCATTATTACAAAATAGACACAAATTCATGGTCAACTGTGAAATCAAAAATTAAGTAACTACAGGCATTTAGAAAGAGACAGAAACAGTACACGACGTAGTGTAGAGCTACCATGGTATGACGTCATACCGTGGTAGCGTCATAAAACTTCATACTAAAGACCGTTTTGCTAAAAAGAGATGGAGCATCCCCTCACCAATTGACTTAATCGCTTAATATCTTCGGTATTAGTTGAGATATCGCAAAACTGATTTTACAGTTCTTTTCAGCAGGAGCATGAGAGTAGATTGATGCAATAAAAAAAAGAGTCAACTAGACTATTGCAGACATGTTGAATTGCACGCTAAATCACCGCTAGGCGCCAAGGGGTTGCCAGCTGTCAAACTCAAGCGCGAGACAGAAGATGTCCCGCAGCGGCGTAAGAGTAAAGAGGACGGCACTGTGACTCCATATTTGTATTTTTATGAATTTTGGCAGGGAAATAAAAATACGCCAACAAAAATCTGTTTTCTTTAAACAATAAGCTCTCGTATTTATAATACCCTACATTTTGAAATGAGAATTAGTTTTTAATTTATTGTTCTAATATAATGTGTATTATCATAATATGGTTAATTAAAGTAGTACAATGTCAAACTTAAAACTAAAATATCCGGTAAACCTTCGTCAGTCAAATAACCCGCCCCTTGTCATACCCAGTGCAAAGGTACCCATAACGCTTGCGGCGTTACCGCGCTGAATAGCTATGGCTAACCTTTGCACCAGGTAGGACCCGGAGCGAGAGTCACAACCCCTCTCTCTAAGGCGACGGCCAATGTCTGCGACAAATTGTATGGCATCCGCCCCCCAGCAACCCGTCGTCTCCACCGCGAACGGAACAAACAGATAATTTTGCTGGAGAGCGGCATACTTTTCGCGCTTCCTGGCGGCTGCGAACTCCGCTGCTGCCCCGGCCGTACGCGTCGTGCGGCCCAGGTGGCAGGCCGCGAATGTACTGACACAGGTCGCGTCCCACAGCAAGCACCTCCCCTCCCGCCACGGCACCAAAGTAAGGCCGTCGGGCCGCTTGCCGTCCGTGCGGCTGAGCCCCGGAGGCTCCAGTACACAAGGCACATTGGCTGACACTAAGGCTCTCCGGATGATATCATTGAGGGCATGATGGCGAGGGAACCTCCCTGAGCACCGACAGCAGCTCAATGCGTGACGCCCATCGGCTTCCACCATGGACCCGCAAATGCATAGATGAGGTTCACATACATTGCAGCCCAGGCGGAGAGCTACGGCAACACGGAGTGAGTCGCTGTCGAGTAGGGTGCCCAGGTGTGGAGAGGGTATGGCGTGTAACCACGCTCCCGACTCTACCCGCGTCACAGCCCTCAACCTCGCGACGTCCGCTCCTGTCGCCTCTCCCACAAGTCTGTCAAGAATACTCTTGCACCCGACGTCGTCCCACGACCGCTGGGCTTGGGCCTCCTCGGGTATGCTCGCTCTCGGGTGTCGAGCCATCCACGCCGTCAAAGCGTCGGTAACATAGGGAATATTCACCTGGTCACCATTCACAGCTAAAATATCAGCGACCAAATTCACAACCCCATGTCCCGACGCCAAGAAGGCGGGAAGACCCACATCACCCGCACGCCGCACACCTAGCCCGCCGTGCCTAATCGGAAGAGCGGCCTGACACCACTGGTCCTCAGTTAGGGAGACGTTCAAGATACTCTCGACAGTATGCTTTAGGGCGCAATCAAAGGAGCAGACGTCCTCCGGAAAAAGCCAAGTAGGTGCAGTCCTTAGTAGGTATGTGATCCTTGGTACAGCAAAACACATTCGCAACAGAACCAGAGCTACGTGGGCTGGAAGATTTTGAAGACGTTCGTGAGCGAGAAGAAGAAGATGTTTTCGAGTTTTAAGGGCCTCAGGAACTGCTGATGGAAAAATGGGAGAACCCAGTAGGGTAAAAGATGAACAATTCAGTTCCTTGAGTCCAGGCAATATGGATGAGAAGATAGGAAAGGAAGAACGACACGACGGGTTGCATGGATAGAATTCGCACTTGGTCGCATTCACCTCCAGTCCCAGCTCTCTCAAACGTGGAACTAAAACCTGAAGGTCCTGTTCCACTATTTCCGGCCTGCCACCAATGGTACCGTCATCAAGATACCAAATATTTAAAGGTGATCCGATGTCCGATATAGCCTTGTGGATAGCGAGACTGAAGGTAAGCGGACCAAGTGGATCTCCCTGCTGGGCACCAACCTGAGAGAGAATACGGTCTGTACCGTAGAAAAGATTTGATGGATAGCAGTAGACCTGATGAAGAAAAGGATACAGGATGGGGATTTGTTCCTTCACCTCGCTCAACAGAACGTCCCTTTCCAAAGTATTAAAAGCATTTTTAATGTCCAGCTTAAGGATCACACTGCTCGCATTCTCTGGGTCCGCTGCGAATGCGCGGGTTGCGTGGATCGCCGCCTCACAGCCCAGGCGCGTGCCAAAGCCCAGCTGGTGTGGCTGTAAATGTTCTGCCATCCTCTCCCTCACCGCTCGACACCCGAGTTTGGCTGCCAGACGACGAAACGTGCTGCCAACTGCGATTGGCCTCACTCCTCCGTCCTTTTTCGAGAGGGCACAAAGCGACGCCCCATATAAATAAGGACATATTTCCGGATTGAGTTGGCCACTCAACAGAAAGTTACACAATCTCGTGAGGGACTCCAACAAACGAGATCCGTTATCGCCAGCCGAGCCAGAGGTCAATTCTTTTAGATGCGCCGGGCGAATCCCATCCAGACCCGCAGCAGATCCATTGTAAAATGTTCCTAGGGCCTGCGCCACATCTTCCACTCTGACAGTGAGGACTGGCTGGGATGCGTCCGGCGCTAGTGGGAAGGAGGGATGACGGGAGGGAGCCGGGTGCTTCGATTGTAAGGAGGCGAGAGTTTCCGGGCTTGACGATGCCAACGAGTCGTCTGACATTAATAGACGGACAGCCCCCCTCAGGTCACCCTCGTGTACCTTGGACTCGATTGTCTTTAGTACGGAGGACGGCCTAAACGGTAGCGTTCCATCGATCGACTCGTCAGTCTCCAGATGTGCGGAAAGCACGTTAGCTTTAACCTTTGCGGTGAGTGTACCCGGGCCTGTTTTGTCTGGTACTTTTAAAGCGCTGTATGCAAATGCAAGTAGCGAACCCCACTCGTCCGCACCATTGCGCTCCACACACCTGTCGATAATGTCACATAATTTGCCCGCCACCAAGTTTCTCGCCCCCTTGGGAATATGACGAAGTATGGGTACAGTGCTTTTGAGTGTCGCGAGCGTCTCCAAACGACACCCATCCGCCTGTACCCGGGAGGTCTGCGGCACCGATGGAGAAATAGGGTCGGTCGTAGCAGGTACTTGCGTAGGCGGTGCGGCAGTGCGCGACACATCTTTGTGCACGCGTCCTATGTGCACTTTCAGGCCATGCGGAGCGAATAAACGCGAAGAACCGGGGCAATGGGGGCACGTCGCTTTAGAGGGAGCACTCATTATAATATTTAAACAAAAATTAATAGTTATACCTATTGCACTATAAATACATTAAAATATGTCATACATTAATAGTCATAAAACATACGTTTCCAAAAAACATTACAAATTACATAGATATATGTAATAATACCAACTAATCAAAACACAATCACATGAAGAAAAAAAAAAAAACTTTACGATACAAATTATTACAATATAAACAGTTTCAAGTCATTGAAAAAGTACTGTACGTACACAGTAATTAATAACTTAGTCCAAATATTATAACAATAAAATCAATTAAAATATTCAAATCAAATAATCACGGTATTAGATAATTAAAATAATAAAAAAGTGTAATAAAAAAAAATAAAAAAAAGGGTTTGAGCTCGCGGGATCGAACTCGGTGTGTCTATGATCGAAGTCCGATGTCCTTCCGTTGCGCCAACTCGTACTTGCCGGGACCGATGAATCTTGCAGTCACTTTCGAGTTGTCGAGTCGGGATCCGTGTTGACTTGCCGGTAGTGTAGGTGTTTAAAAAACACGCATACCTCCAATAAAATAAAATGTACCAAACAATATACGTTAATTTCGGCAATATGTACGTTTATAAATGTATTTGGATATCCTTTGGTTTTTGTGTGAGTTGGTGTCGTAATATTGTCCTTGGTGTAAGTAGACTCCTTTATTATTATCCTTTTCGTCAAAACTCAAAGTAACATTTTCGCCTAGTATCGGGCGGGACTTGTCTCTGTCACTATCCGCTGAACTTATTATGTTTGAGCACTGATAACAATATCACAGCTTGTACACACAACTGGCAGTCACTTTATTCACTTTTAACGTTGATCAACAGTATATTAATAATTTATAATTTAAAAATTCGTGGACTTGATGTTGTTGCGATGGCAGCGCCATCTTCCCTTTTTTTTGGCGTATTTTGTCCAATTTCGCTGGATTTTCCGCTTCAGTTTCCGCTAGCCTCCCATGCCTTGCATCACGTATTTTATTACTTACTAGCTAATACCAATATCAAATAATCGTGAAAGATAAAATCAGCGGCACTAGCGCCGAACGTTCTACAACCTGCCATTACGTTAACATTTAAATTATTGGTGTTTTTAATTTAAATTAAAAGTAAACTGTATAATTTTACACGTGACTCACGTACGAATAGGATAGGCTTTAGGATGTAGAAATCGATTTACTTACTATTAATATTTTGTTGGCTGGTCACATCTGTCGTAGAACCGATAACCGATGGGGTAGACGAGTTTTCGAATGGAGGCCACGAACGGGTAAACGTAGTGTGGGACGCCCCCCGACCAGATGAATGGCCGGGACTGGATGCAGAGGGCCGAGAGTAGGGTTGAGTGGTGTGCTTTGGGAGAGGCCTACGTCCAGCAGTGGACTGATACGGGCTGATGATGATGATGAATATTATGTAAGTAGGTACAGTCGAAGACAGAGATAAGTATACAGGGTTCCTCAATAAGGTTGAGATTTTCTCAAAAACTACTGGACTGAATTTAATAATTCTTTTACAGTTACAAAGTTTTAACTTTTATCTATCAAACAGTGAAAGAATTTTTGCAATAGGTCAAGTAGTTTCGAGATAATCTCAACCTTAAAAACTCTCCTGTACACCTTTCTCTGCGTGTTCTACCGTACAAATATTACAATCAAACAAAACATTATATAATATTTTAGTAGCCAGTATTGAGCACACGCTATGTAATTGTAGAAGAATTTTATTTAGTTTATTAGGGCTATTCACCATCTGGACAAGAGGGACTGGACTCACGCCGGCTCATGCGTGTCCAGTTGGTTCAACGAAAAAATGTGTCATTTGTTATTTCGTCATCTGGACACGCGATATTAGTGTGCCCAGTTAGTTAAACTTGAATTATAGCACTTCTTACTTGTCGCAACAGTGTTATTTATTTATTTTATTAATGGACTCGACAGTTCGTCATTTGCCAATGTCATGTTACAGAAAATTCAATGTATAATAGTCTTCTATCTTCCTTCAGGGGAGTCGCCGTAGCGTCATCACCCTGGGTAGCCGCGTCTTCTTGTCTTCATCCACAGGAGACGCCGAAGCGTCAATCACTGTGGACGAAGCAGCTCGACAGTCACGTTCACTCCCGAGCTCGTATTGGGAATCTTGACCATGGCGCCAAACTTCAGATCCTGCTTGAATTCTATAATAACTTCACCATACTGTCATTCGCGAACATTTTCTGATTAATTTAACGTGATATTAAACACAAAACACCCACTGTAGACATTAAACTGAAAATTATTAAATAATTTCGCAACCGTCGTTTCCCGCCATTTTCAAAAAGCCCCAACAGTGTTTAGTAAATGAACTCGGCAATTCGTCATTTATTTTTGTCAATGTCATGGTAATCATGTAACATGTTACAGAGTAGGTAATAAATATTCATATTATAAAAAATACGAGAGCTTGTTTTAAAAAAGATTTCGGTTGGCGTATTTTTATTTCCCTGCCAAAATTCATCCAAAATAAATAAAAATAAAAATATGTACAAACTGCGCCGTGCTCTTCACTCCGCCGTTGTTGGAATATCTTCTGTCTCGTGTTTGAGTTTGACAGCTGGCAGCCCCTTGGGCTAAAATAATATTTCCGTAAATTGATTTATAGCATTCAAAATCTATTTGTAAATCCCTGTCAACTTAAGAAACGATTTACATATAATGATGCATGGTATAACGGCTTAATTTTCAATAATACAACTTAATATTAATGAATGAATACTCAAACAATATGAAGTGAACAAATTACCTATATAGTTTCACGTTTGTTTCCGTTTTGTGTTTTGAAGATTCTTTTGCAATTCAAATTGATAATAGTAATATTTGGCATAATTTATGGACATTTAACGTACGGTCTAACTTAGAGAAAAGTGTACAGGGGCCTTACATTGAACTCTTATAGAAGTATTACTTCAATAATACTTTGTTATTTCGTATCATGACGTCCTAAAGTAAGCTTATTGTAATACTACTGCGGTTTTGTTTTCTTAGACGTTTTATTTATTTATACATATATTTATGGCATAACAGTATACAAACCAAAGCACCACAAACGTAAAATAGTACTCATGTACTTAAATTAATTATTATAATAAATATAGATAAACAAGCAAATTTATTTGCAGACTTAAGACCTAAATACACTGGAGACCCTGTCATGTGTCTGTTTTGTGACGTCATCGCAAAAGCATTCACTCAATTTTGTATGAGAATTCGTACCTTGAGCTTATTTTGACAGCAAGCAATATTGTTTTTATGTCAAATCTAGCAAATTTAAAAAAGTTGCTTTCTCCCGAAGGATTTAACGTTTTTCATAATTATGATAATAAATCGAAGTTTTATTGGGAAGAGTAAGTGAAATCGATGAGTTTTAAGGTTAAGTTAAAACTGTAACTGTAAAATATTTGTTAAATTCAATCCGGTAGTTTTTGAAAAAATCTCAACCTTATTGAGGTTGTATACAGGCCGTCCTTGAATTCACTCGACAAATTGCAACTGGGGGTTGATAAATAATAAATTGGTAAGATTTTTGAGTAAATCAAATCTGCAAACAAAGTTGTACTAAGTACGTCACAAGTCACACAATGACCTTAGAAATACTTGACTTTAGGTCAAATTCCAGTGAAAGAAATCGTAGAGATGCGTCCATGTCGATAATATCTCTATCTCTGTCGCGACGCAATTTTGCGCTCATGTGCAGGCAGACACGGGCGCCCTCCTGGTACGGTGGAACACAGAGAAAGGTGTACAGGAGAGTTTTTAAGGTTGAGATTATCTCAAAAACTACTTGACCTATTGCAAAAATTCTTTCACTGTTTGATAGAGAAAAGTGAAAACTACGTAACTATAAAACAATTACTAAAATCGGTCCAGTAGTTTTTGAGAAAATCGCAACCTTATTGAGGCTCCCTGTATACTTATCTCTGTCGTCGACGTACAGGTCTATACCTAGACCAGTCTATATCTAGACCACTTACCCCAATCAGATACTTACCGATGCAATGTGATACCATCATTTTTTGTAACTGTTCTTCCTATTGTCACTACCACACAACCTTATAGCACAGTTGGACATAATATAATATGTTTTTCTTCCCAATTATTACAGCAGTTTATGGGTCGAAAATCTGCCCCCTATTACCGTTCTCAAAACGATGAAATTATACCATGTCATGGCGCGCCAAACAGAGACGCCGCTGCACCAATAGCACTGTCCCTTTCACGGCCGCTATGTATGACATGGTATGATTTCGATGGGTGCCTGGAACAAAGCCGCAATAGACAAAACATAATTTTTCAGGAAAAAAGATTTAGTGAAAATCTTGAATAAGTACTAAACTACGAGGCGTATCAAAACGGTTTGAATATTAATTGATGTATTATTTTTTCTGGAGTAATTTATCAAGTAAAGAAACATTTAGTGCTTACGTAATTATTAATAAAACTAAAAAAATGATAATGCCGTTTCATACACTTAAATTCGTTACCGCAAGAGTCCATTGTGGTTTTATTCCAGTAAAATTGCGAAGTAAAGCAAACAGCAATAGCTTATTGCTACGTTGTGCGCAGTTCTGAAGTATGTATCGCGAAAACAGTAAAAGGGTTTTGCATTGTTATTACATGAATTTTAAAATATAATTGAAAACTGTACTCGTGAATACTGTGAATAGTATGAATACAATATTGTTTCATTGGAATTAATAATAATAAAAACACAGAATAACGCATTTTATAAGGGGTTTACTACG
Organism: Tachystola acroxantha; assembly: GCA_963506565.1. Classification (NCBI taxonomy): domain Eukaryota; kingdom Metazoa; phylum Arthropoda; class Insecta; order Lepidoptera; family Oecophoridae; genus Tachystola; species Tachystola acroxantha. The sequence goes on along the minus strand of OY735894.1, from coordinate 7,542,813 downwards.
TTACTACAATTTATTCGTGGACTACTACTATTGCTAATATTTACTAAATCCAACAAATACTTTATGAATACAACGTTATGACGTCAATGTGGAATTTATGTTATAGAAATAGGATTGTATTTCTAAAACAGAAGATTACACGCAGTATCTTTTCGGCAACTAACTTCTAAATTATATTCTTCCTAAAATTCATTTATCAAAGGAACTATTTCTTTATCTTTTCTTCTGTGATCTATTATATTCGGCCAAACATTTTAATAATACGAGATGTATTGACACAACTGTAATCCCAATATTCTGGATTACTCTAATTAATTATTAAATTGAGATTCACTCCTAGTCACAAATAGAAGTAAATCTTATCAGGTTTAATAATAATTTTGGGTCGTTCTGCGAGCATCTACACTTAGCCGTGCAATTTACAGACTCTACTTAGATTATCAAGTGTCACTATTTGGATTTAACAATGCAAAATTAACATTATTACAATGTTGTCATACTCCTTGCAATAGAGTGGTCTTTGGGGTGCATTTCACCTCTTTCCTCCTAATCGGTCATGGGCGAAGGTCTATTCCGGTGGCTCGACTCCATGGTACTCTAGACGAGGCCTGGCCAAGTCCATGTTCAACAAAGCCGAGGGTCGGACGATATGTGGTATGTTCAAGCCTAAGGAGTTCTGTAAATTGTTAGGAGTGCTTATTTCGGAACTTGTACGAGTGTATCATTTGGTAGTCGCCCCCTCACAACAACCTGCGCGACCTACAATTATGCCAAAGTCAACATCTCAATCTAAATTAATAAGTAACGCTTATAGCGACAGTTATGGATCCAGGATGATGAGATAGAGTTTGGTTTCCTTAATATCCAACCTGCAGACGATGTCTTGCAAAGGTTGTTCTCCACGTCTCATTCAAGCTTTGCTTTTGATGAGATTATAAAGGTCTCCCGAGTAACACTCAATCTGAGATCTAGATCCCTTTACTGCGTAATACTTCTAGTTCGTGTTTACGAACTTAGGGGGTTCGTTAGGTCGTTCTTGGTTGCAGGGCCGTGAGATCGGGACTGTTGTGGTGTCTATAACGATCTGCGGTAGGCTCCGAGGTTTTGGGCGTTGGGGGCTCGGAGGTGAAAACCATTTTAATAAAAATACTAATATATTAAATTATCCCCACTTTTGGAATCTTCACCGAGTTTACCACAACAACTACAAACACTCTTAAAATTATCCTTTTCTCTTCTTCTCACAGTTTGGCTAATTATAAGAACTTGTTTTGCGTCATTTAGTCAGATTGTCGTTTTCCAGCTTTACTCCTTAGACAGAATTACCTCGGAAAGAACAAGGGTTATAAACACAACGTAAGTAGGGTCCGCCACTAGACGAACTGCCAATATAAATCACGTGCCAATACTCATTAAGTTTACTTAATGTTTTAAGTATAATTTTAATAATACAATAATGAGGTCAGCCAAAAGGGTCGATCGTTACAATTTTTATTTCAATTAAGTTTTTGAAGTATATAATTATAATATAATAATTATTATTATCCTACTAATGTCTTTTAGTGTAAATAGTACCTAGTTATAATGTTTTGTAAATATTTTTATGAAAAAATATTATAATATGCGAAAGTTTGGATGGATGTGTAGATGTTTGTTATCTTTCACGCAAAAACTACTGAATAGATCGGGATTTAACTTGGTATACACACTAGGTTAGGATCTATAATAACACATAGGATTGTTTTTATCCCGGAGAACTTCTCTTTCCCATGGGAATTCGTTAAAAACTGTAAAAGGTGGTGTCGTTGTTCCGTAGGTGACACTGTTTTGTATGCATGTTTTTCACCCTGGTAGCATCAAATTCTAAGGTCTACGAAGACGATGTTGCGGAAAAGCTATTATACAATAATATTACTATCCAAAATATATTGTGTGAAGTTTTGAGCGTCTATCTTACAGTAATGGTGATCGTGAATCGGCATACATGTTTATTTCGGGGAACAAAGCCGTAATGCTTGTTACCTGTAGACTATTGAAAAAAACTTTTATCTTTGCACATAGCACCATTATTCCAGTAAACAAAATTCGAATTCTAAATGAGGAATAACGAGGCTATACCCATAACGCTTTTGCTAAATCAGCCAGTGTTCATTTAAAATTTGTGAAAAAAATACACGAGGTGTATTCGGATCCATAGATTATGAAAATGGCGTGATAGGAAAACTGCCACTATGGCTATTGTGGTTTTATTCCAGGCACCCATCGATGATCGTTTTGAGAACCGTAATAGCCCTACTGGTCACTACTAATTTGATAGGCGACGTAGTTCGATATAAATAACTGTAGCGCTCATATGTTGGCAGAGAGAGCCCTCCTATTACAGGTCTATTGGGGTAAGTAAGTGCGTCTGTGGTCTGTGGGTCTGTGCTTATGTCGTATGTACGCGGCCCGCGTGCGATGTGTTTGCGGACGAGTGGCCGGAGATCGAGCGAGAGTGTTTAAAGTTCTGCGAGTGTGTGTGTGTAAGGGAATCGACGTGTATGCGATGAAATAGTATATGAGTGTGTGAATGAGATGTAAAATGTGATATTATAAAATAAACGCTATATAAGTACATATATATGTGAAATAACTGTGATATAAGATAATAATTAAAAATGAAATGACCATAATGTATTTTTTTTTGTTAACCTATATATTGTCCCACTGCTGGGCAAAGGTCTCCCCCCTCCTCTTCCATCTATCCCTGACCTGAGCCTCTTCCAGCCACCCATCCCTGTATCTAACGATATCGTCTCTCCACCTACGCCGCGGTCTGCCCCGCGGCATAGGTGTATTTAATTAATTAAGTTTAATATAATGTATTATATTAAACTTAAATGATTAAATGTATGTGACGATTTAGGCATAATCTGTAATCTGTCCATATGTTTCATGCATTATGAATTAATAAATGAATTTGTATTTTAAATGAATTTGATGAAGTGTCAGGCAAAACCCAGTGTACCTAGGTAATTGCGCGAGTAATTAACGCCACATGACCGTTGCTGGTCGCACCCCGCGGCGTAGGTATAATGTCCTGACGCGAAGGCCCCTTCCTGCCGCTAGTGTGTCTAGGTCGACAGGTTAAATGACACATGTCTTGAGTAGTATGTGGTGTTGTAAAAACACTTACCTATCTATTTAATTACAAAAACAAACCATTATACAGGGTGTAACGTAAAGGGTGTATGAAGCCGAAGGGAGGGTGTTCAGCATCGGTAACTGAACAACTTTTGTTCTACGACTTTTCGATTTTCGAGAATAATTTTTTTGACTTTTCACACATTTCGTTCTGGTCAGCTGATCGATTTGTATGCGACTTTAATTTATTTTTATATTTTATTCGAAAAGTCGTAGAACAAAAGTTGTTCAGTTACCGATACTGAACATCTTCCCTTCGGCTTCATATACCCTTTACGTTACACCATGTATATTACAATGGCTTGTTGATACCAACACTGATGTATGGCAGTGAATGTAGGGTATGGCAGAAGAAGGATGAGAGTAGAGTCAACGCTGTAGAGATGCGCTCATTGCGTAGTATGTGTGGAGTGAAACTGAGTGACAGGATTAGGAATGTAGAGATTAGAGAACGGCGTGGTCTGAAAGAAAATGTAGTACTTAAATAGGATTGAAAAGGGTATGTTACGTTGGTTTGGCCACTTAGAGCGGATGAGTGAAGGAAGGGTGACGAAAGAAATACACAGAGCGAATGTTGACGGACTCTAGTCTAGTCTTGTAGCGGGACTCTTGATAAAATCTTGAAACTTCAGATCTTGCTTCAATTATCCAATAAATTCACCATACCGTCATTCGCGAACATTTTCTGATTATTTTAACGTGATATTAAACACAAAATAATCACTGTAGTCATTAAAATAAAAATTATCAAATAATTTCCCAACCGTCGTTTTCCGCCATTTTCAAGAGAATCGTATAGGAAGTACAATAAACTCTAAACTTCATGTAAACAGCTAAAAACAGTACTAATTCTATTTAGTATGCTGATGTGGTATTTGCGCATCAATGCCGACGCGCCGGCCGACTGGAGGTCAAGAGGCAAGATCTAGGCCGTTTTGGACAACATACTCGTATATACAGACTTGGCTGTGTGGTTTAAAGATCCTTTGCCTGCATCATTATACTACGGAAAAAGTGGGGCTTTTGAAAATGGCGGAAAAAGATGGTTGCTAAATTATTTGATAATATTTATTTTAATGTCTACAGTGGTAATTTTTTGATTAATATCACGTTAAATTAATCAGAAAATTTTCGCGAATGACAATATGGTGAATTTATTGGAAGATTTGTAAAAGATCTGAAGTTTCGAGATATTATCAAGAGTCCTACTAGGAGCTCGGGAGTGAACGTGACTGTCGAGCTGCTTCGTCCAGAGTGATGACGCTAGCGTCTCCTCTGGATGAAGACAAGAAGACGCGGATACCCAGGGTGAAGACGCTACGGCGACTCCCTTGGATGAAGAGAAGACGATTATGATATTTTGAATATTCTGTAATATGACATTGGCAAATGACGAGCTGTCGAGTCCATTAATAAAATAAATAAATAAAAAACATAAACTTCTCGCGCTGTCGGGTAAAGGTACCTATAAATTGGTAGCTGTAGAGTGTAGGTGTATTATTATTATCTATCACACTTTATTACGTTTTACTTTGTATGAGAATATAGTAGGAAAATGATTACAACGCAACACAATTGTCGACTTCCGCTTGACCGCGCAAGGTCGAATATTGCAAGTGGCTGTCAATGAACTTTGCATTTTCATACTTTTTATGCTTTAATCACATGACAGGATTGACAGGTAGGTAATTTATCTTAATCTATGTTTAGGGTTCCGTCCCTCAAAAGGCGTCAACTGCAAATATAAGTTTGTAATTACAAAAAAAATAATTATTTCGTTATGGAACTCCAAATGACATTAACAGCGGTATCTTTTGATTGCGTTGACGTAGAAATTTTTTCACGGCTGCATGAGGTTGCATACCTGAGTATTTGGTATTAATTTCAACTTGATCCGTCCACGCGTTTCTGAGATATAGGTCTAAACAGGCTGAAAGACAAAGTGATCCTATAGGTAAGGGTTTTATTCCTCTTGAGGTTCGGAACCCTGATTTTTTCACTTGACCGATCAAAACAATAGCGAAATTCGAACGTAAGTACTTCGGTTAAGATTATTTCCATGACATTTTAATAAAATTGGCTACCTCCGAAAGAAAGTTTAAGGTTTTTTAACCGGAAATTATTATGTAAGTACAAATTATACAATTTAACACATGTTTAATGCCAAATGTTTAATTGAAAGCAAGGCTCTGAAAAGTATCAGTTTGTCACCAAAGGTCGAAACGACGGTTGCAAAATTATTTGATAATTTTTGTTATAATGTCTACAGTGGCTATTTTGTGGTTAATCAGAAAATGTTCGTGAATGACAGTATGGTGAATTTATTGTATAATTTGAGCAAGATGTGAAGTTTCAAGGTTTTATCAAGAGTTCCCGCTACAAGCTCGGGAGTGAACGTGACTGTCGAGCTGCTTCGTCAAGAGTGACGACGCTACGGCGTCTCCTCTGGATGAAGACATGAAGACGCGGCTACCCAGGGTGAAGACGCTACCACGACTCCTCTGGAGGAAGATGGAAGACTATTATACATTGAATTTTCTGTAACATGACATTGGGGTCTCTTGAAAATGGCGGGAAACGACGGTTGCATAATTATTTGATAATTTTTCTTTTAACGTCTACAGGGACTATTTTGTGTTTAATATCACGTTAAATTAATCAGAAAATGTTCGCGAATGACAGTATGGTGAAGTTATTGAAGAATTCAAGCAGGATCTGAAGTTTGGCGCCATGGTCAAGATTCCCACTACGAGCTCGGGAGTGAACGTGACTGTCGAGCTGCTTCGTCCGCAGTGATTGACGCTACGGCGTCTCCTGTGGATGAAGACATGAAGACGCTGCTACCCAGGGTGATGACGCTTCGGCGACTCCCCTGGAGGAAGATAGAAGACATTACATTGAATTTTTTGTAACATGACATTGGCAAATGACGAACTGTCGAGTCCATTAATAAAATAAATAATAAATAATAACATGACATTGGCAAATAACGAACTGTCGAGTCCATTAATAAAATAAAATAAATAAAAATCGTTTTTATTTTTACGAATTGCTGTCTAAAACACGATTACACTGACGAAAATGGAAGGAAATACCTACCTATAATTATTAAGTACGACGCAAATGCTAAAATAAATGACGTAAAATTATAAGAAACCCAATTATTAAATATTTATTCTGGTAAAAAAAAACCAATTGGCTTTTTATATACATAAAAAAAGTCTTGATTGATTTTTAATTTACAGAAAAAAAATGACAGGGGAAAATAGTAAAACCTACGAAAAAAAAATTTAACCCCACAGGAAAACCTTTATTTTTGGATTAAAACTACTATTTTACATTACAAAAACTATGCCCCGGGTGAGGATCGAACTCACGACCTTAAGATTATGAGACTTACGCGCTGCCTACTGCGCTACCGAGGCTGATGACGTGGCAACGAAATAGCGGGTATACTTCTTACATGCGTGCGCGGCGGCCATCTTTAATTCCCATGCAGCAAGGAACCGCCCGATGGAGTTACCAGAAAATTGTGCAAAACTAATATCCTCAATTTCAATGTTCATTGACGGCTTTTTATACGTAGTTAGATTATGTAAGTACAAAGCTTTCAACGGTACGTAAAACTTTGCAAATGCTGAAATGTCTGGTACCGCCTTGCCATATATTTATAACGCAGACTCCGTTTTTGCAATTTTTCGCATATCTGCCACTCACTTGTTTTTCTATTGTTTGAATTTTCCAGAGAATATCACTTTTTAACAAGCAGAAATTATTTTAAAAAACAATAAACCCGACTGCAAGAAAACTATCCACTTTTGAATAATTTTTTATACCCTATGACACTGTCGCGTAATCAAGACGAATCTAACGATACCATACACCAAAATCCATCAAGCTATTTAGGCTACAGGATGGCAGGAAGGAATGGACATACATACACCCGAAAAGGCAGTCGGGTAAAGAACGGGAATTACTGTGTGAAACATTTATTATTGATGTCTCGATATTTCGCCGTCACGGTCACGAGTAAACTGCAGTCGGTGAGTGTTGAACGTCAGAAGGGTGACACAAAACGTCTACCTCTTTCGCATGCTGTCAAAATATCGAGACATCAATAATAAATATTTTCCAGAGGAGTTTAACGTAGGTATGTATTTTTATTTATTTTATTAATGGACTCGACAGTTCGTCATTTGCCAATGTCATGTTACAGAAAATTCAATATATAATAGTCTTCTATCTTCCTCCAGAGTCGCAGTAGCGTCTTCACCCTGGGTAGCCGCGTCTTCATGTCTTCATCCAGAGGAGACGCCGTAGCGTCATTACTCTGGACGAAGCAGCTCGACAGTCACGGTCACTCCCGAGCTTGTAGCGGGAACTCTTGATAAAAGCTTGAAACCCCTGATCTTGCTCAAATTATCTAACAAATTCACCATACTGTCACTCGCGAACATTTTCTGATTAATTTAACGTGATATTAATCTCAAAATAACCACTGTAGACAATAAAACAAAAATTATCAAATAATTTTGCAACCGTCGTTTCCCGCCATTTTCAAGAGAACCCCGTAGGTATGTATGTACATAATTATAAAAACTTAAAAGTGACGTATGAAGGTAATGTGACAAGTCTTCAATTTTTTATGTCTTCTTGTTTTTTATTTGTAGCAATCTTTCAATTCAATCACAACTTAGCTATTCAATTCAAACACCGAATTTAATTATTAACCTCAATAGTTAACATAAGTTTATTTAGAACTTGAACTAACATTACAAAATATCGAGTGACCGAGACGAACTGATTCGATTTCTCTTTCACAGTTTATTTTGTGAAATAAATTAGGTACAGTCGGCAGAACATCAAGTAAGTAACTTTCATGTTAAAAGACATGGAAAGGGTAGGTATGCTTTTTTTCTATCGAGCGAGCGAAGTTTGTCCAATCGTGTATCGGTATTCATCAGTCTCTAAATAGACACCCCAAGATTACCTGATGACTATGGGACCAACTGGGAGGTATACCCATTCAAACAAAAAAAGAATTTTCCAAATTTGTCCAAGCGTCTTCGAGTAATCGGGGAACATACATTAAAAAAAAATATTTCGACGAATTGATAACCTCGTCCTTTTTTTAAAGTCGGTTAATAAGAAGGCTTCAAAATGCCATAAAAATTTAAAATCCGCGCACAAAAATAAAATATTATTTTTCGCGTTCCAAGGCACTTCTTCCTAGATGCTATAACATAAAGAACTAGCATTTTTTATATAAATCAAATATTTTTATAAATTGTTGGCCCTGTATCTACATTTTTCTCTGTGGTCAAAAGTCAAAGTCAAATTTCTTTATTGCAAGTAAGCACGTGGTGTACATTTCTGCATGTCAACATATTTACATTTACACCACTTTGCGAGGAAAAGGTGCCACTGAGGAGAAAAAGTGGCGAAAAACTGTCAGGCAGCACATCTTTTAAAATAATGGTAACACAATTACTTAATAACTAGGTACATAACTATAATATTACTATTATTAGTAATCTAAAATATATCCTTCATGCGGAACCGGCGACACACACCATGCATATGTTCGTTCATCGTTTAAATATATTGTTACTTAGGGAAATTGTTTTCTTTTCCACGCACATATAGTATGACTCCAGGACTCAATTGGGATGAATATTATCCTGGGTCAAATCTGTCTTCTAACAACTCACTACCAATTAAAAAGCTATTCTCATTAAAAAATTCAATTACCTATAAAAATATTGTTTGGGTAAAACCGTTCATTAATGTTTTACGCCAAGTTGCCTAATTACTTAGAAAAATCCAAAATTACCAAGGTAACTTCAAATCCGGGATCATCAGTAAATATTATAAGTAGTATAACAAGTATTCAGAGTCTATTGCAAATATTAGGAGAACAGTATTTAAGGAGGTGGAGGTGGTGGAGGAAAAGGGATAGAGCTCGGTGGCTCAGTGGTAGGGTCAATGGACTTGCGATACGGAGGTCCCAGGTTCGATTCCCAGCCAGGAGTTTTCCTCGGCTTTTTCAACAGAAAGGAAAACATCGTGATGAAACCTGCATGTCGATGTCAAAGTCGACTCCAGTCCAACTGTCCCTTATTATTTTAAAAGAAAATGAGCAAATTACGAATTTTTAATTGTACTACCCATTGCTTCATCAACTAGAAATAATCTGGACTAGACTGGACTTCAAACGACTGAACAAATCTTCTAGAACAGGACTTGTAAATCTACTTCTAGAAGTGAACACAAGCATAGTTTTAATTTATTCGATTATGGTTGTAAATGAGAAATAAATTAGCTTGAAAATGGTACTTTTATACTTGAAAAAAAAATTGAAAAGGGTGAATATACTTTTTATAAACCGGGTTTACCAAATTTTTTTGAATGGAGTCTCCATTCAAAAAATGTTGGGAAACCCTGTTCTAGAATCATTTTGATGAGATGTAGTTAGATTCGTCTTAATCAGGATTGATATATGATTCTTTTTGTGTAATAATTCATTCATGAACTACATAATTACAATGATAATGATTTTAATTATGAAGTAGTTAAGAAATAGCAAAACTTATGCACGCACAGCATTAAATTGTTTTGCATAAGTAGGTATTTTAAATAAGTCAGATTCGATTGTTCTTGGCATATTACCTTTGTTTCAAGAAATACTTTAGTAGTTGGGTGTGGCTGAAAGAATATTTCAACTTCCTTAGGTCCAAGGGTTTTTGTTTTAGCTATAAATCCTTTATTAGGTAGGTAAGTATCATCACGGAATATTGAAAAATATATTCTTTGATGGCAAGGGTTATGCTATTCTTCATAATCGACTGCAAATTTATTCAACATCATCATCAGTCTATTTATATTGCTCCACTGCTCGGGCACAGACCTTCCCTTCCATCGAGTGAGCTAGGGCCATGATCCACCACGCGGGCCCACTACGCATTGGCGGATTTCACATGCCCTAGATTTTTTCTTCTTCTACGGCATGCAGGTTTCATCACGTTGTTTTTCCTTCACCGTTTTGAGAGCACTCGGTAAATGTACGTATGTTTTTCTGTCGAAAAAAAACGAGGTTAACTCATTGGTATGTACATGGCTGCCCTGCTTGTGAATCGAACCTGGGACCTCCGTATCGCACGTCCATTGATACAACCACTGAGCCAACGAGCTCTCATCAATCGTATCTCATCAATTGTACATAATTATTGTCTAAAAAGCGCAAGAGTTATCTCTTGCACTTTTTAGACATGTATTTTTCCTGGGTTAGGTGGCGTCTAGCCTACCCGGTGTGTTGTTTAATTTAACATATCGTTTTCCTTACAATAAGGGAACACACGCATCTATAATTTTCTTGTGAACTTGAACATTCCAAAGCTGCATAACTTTCGACGAATTCAGACGCCAATAAACCGTGAGACTACACTACACCTAGTTTTAATGTAAAGTAGAGTAACCCCAACAATCAACGCCGCGCTATTACGCGCGGTCGCGTCATACAATGTCATCTCGCTTCCTTTACCTTTCTCAGTACGCGATATTATAAAACTGTTGTATGTCGGCGCGCGCCTGCAGTCGTACCCGCGCCGCCGAGCGACTCGCACGCTTGTCCTGTTATGCTATAGTGGTAACCCCACGGGCCATCAACATGGAGGGGAGTGTGGCCGAAGACGAGGGAATCGCCACAGACCGACGCCCGTCCACCGACGACCACGCCGAGCTGTCCGACTCGGCCTCCGACACCGGCTCGGGAGGAGGAAAGGACTCCGGATGTGAGGTCGCCGCAGACACCCAGGAACCACCCTACACGCCTCCAGACGACGAACTAGCTCACCGCATAGTATCACAAGTCGAATTCTACTTCTCCGACGCGAACATCACCAAGGATGCCTTCCTGCTGAAACACGTGAGGAGAAACAAGGAGGGATATGTGTCTCTGAAACTAATCTCCAGTTTCAAACGAGTCAAACACTTGACCAAAGACTGGAGAGTCGTCGCTGAAGCATTGAAGAGGTCCACGAAGCTGGAGATCAATGAAGCCGGAACGAAACTTCGCAGGACAGAACCTCTGCCCGCTTACGATGAGACGACTCCGTCAAGAACAGTGGTTGCCGTGAAAATGCCTATAGACCGTCCGTCAGTTGAAAATGTGTCCAGATTATTCGCGAGTTGCGGTGAAATAGCTCTAGTTCGTGTGCTGAGACCTGGCAACCCGGTGCCGGCCGACGTCAGACAGTTCCTAAACAAAAACCCGACTTTGGTTAACTGTGTGTGTGCGTTAGTTGAGTTCACTGAATCGGAGGCTGCGAGGGAAGCATTGCGTCTTCAGAACCACGAGGAGGAAGGTATGAAAGTGTACGAATTAAACGGAGTTCCCAAGGAACCGAAACGGAAAGCGCCTATTCGCCGAGCGCCTCCGAGGCGTCACGAGTGCGAATATTCATCTTGCTGCAGTGGCTCTGAGCCTGAATACGACTACAGATACGGGAATCCGTTTTATAGAAGGAATTCTAGCGGGTTCTTCGCCCCGAGATCTCCTGAGATCCAGACTTGGGTGCCACGGAGACCGTCTACTTGCAGCCACAGCTCAGATTCTGGAGTCTCCTTCTATTGCAATTCTAGACGGACGTCTCAAGCTAGCACAGGAAGCTCTAGCAGCAATGACGGCTGGCTGGCGAGGAGGTTGTCTGGCTGTTCGTTAACTGGCAATGAGTGTGGCGGAAGAAGGATGTCGTGTGCCCCGAGATTCGAACCTAGGACGCCAGTGGTGCCCGACGGCACGAGAGGGTTCCACGCGGCTGCGCGCCAGCGTCGAATCTCGGACCTCGCGTTGTATTCTCGCTAGAAAGCGACCACAGACCGTAAACGCCTTTCTAATAGCGTTGGATAACTGCCTTTCACGATGGCCGCTTATATTTTTTTAATCTATTTCATACGAGGAAACGAACGTTCCGTTTTGTTTACACGATTACGTGTTTTTAAATTATGATGAGCATTTTGTCTTTGCTGGCGAAGAGATCTTTAATTTGTATTTGTATCTTTTGTCGTATTGTAAAAAAAATTTGTATAGTTTGGAGGAAAAATGTGATCGCTCATTTAGTGTTAAGTTTAAGCTGTGTTTAGTTTAATTTATCTGTTAATGCGTAATTTATTTAGTTATATATTTATTGTTAAATCGCGTAATTTATTACGGTGCGCGCGCGCGTCATGGTCGAGTTTTCATCCGAGTTATGTCAGAGTTGTGTGCACAAAATGTATGAGAATAGAAAAAAACAAAATCGACATTCTGCGCGATTGTAGACTCTAGGAAGATCAGTCGATTAAAATTGTTATGTAGGGATAACAGAGCGTAAACTTTTAAGCCGAATTACGTAAGAAAATTGCATATGAACGTTGTTTAATACGTTCAAAATTATGAAGTAAAAGGCAAAGGCTTGTTTAAATACAGCCAGCCAATTTCGCCAGTGGAATTTAAAGATCTAGAAAACCATGATGCGTTAAGGCGATACTAACAAGATTTCAAAAACATTTTTTTACTAAAAATAAGTCACTATTAACATAAGTCAGTCGCGCCATGTCCATGTTATGTCGATAAGTATTTTTTTTAATATTATTTTTTAAGATTCTGTTGTGATGTATATTTTAGATATCGAGTGAATGTGCAAAAGTTACTTACATAACTGTACTTTCGTGGCTTGAGCACTCTTATTTATTTATTTCTAAATAGATACGTAAAAAAACTTTGAACATTTTTTTACGGTGCTTGCGTCATATGACTGTGGAAACATTTTGTTATTTTTGCGACGTCGTCGATAATGTACAATAAGTAGTTAATCCACAATAGTTTACAGTCGATAGAACTTCAAGTGGCACTTTACGAGGCGGTAATACAGAGTAATTTGCAATGGTTTTGTATATGTTGATGTTCTATAGACAAGGTTTTCGCTTTTTTAATTCACGTTACCCTATTTTTTGGCCCGCACCGTTGTTGGAGCAAAGACTTTCCCTCCCATCGAGGGAGTTAGAGCTATGATCCATCACGCGGACCCAGTGCGAATGTAAAAAAAAATACGACAATATTTAATGCGATTTTTTAAACGATTATCGTAAAAATAATTGAATGTGGCCACACTCGAACCTTATTTGTAAATCTATTTATAATTTTTAAAGATGATTTTTTGTAATTATAAGAATAATTTGAAGAAACCTGTTTTTTTTGACCTTCCAGTTGGAAAGTAGGTTCTTTTTCGGCCCCTGCTTGCCTTGACGAATCAATTCGCTCAGCTTGACAGATAATTGTTGCCCAATAATGAATATTCAAGTTGAGAAAAAAAATATCACGACAATACTCCACTGAAAATATTTTTTTTTATTTGAAATCTGGTGCTTAAGGTAGTATTTTATTGCAGTTAAGACCTTGACCGGGAGAAACAGCTGCAGATGGTCGAAGGTCGATGATTCGGAAGTCGATTTATTAAATTTCCATTCGAACATTTTCATTTAATTCTAAAATATAGAGTAACGAGAGTAGTGAATGTACCAGGATCGCAGCAAATTGAAGTACATTGTCTCTTCCTACTGCTAAGGGAAATAGCCAGAAGTTTATGTATGTATGAGAAGGCGATTTTCTCATAAACTACTTGACCTATTGCAATAATTCTTTCACTATTAGATAGATAAAAGTTAAAACTATGTACTGTAAAAGAATTATTAAAATCGGTACAGTGTTTCTTGAGAAAATCTCAACTTTATTCAGGCCTCCTGGATACTTATCTCTATCTGTCTGTACCAGTGAAGTTATCGATTCTATCTACCGCTATGGGAGACAGATTGTATGTAGGAGGATGCGAGAGTGTACCAGGATCGCAGCAAATGGTAGTAGGTACGTCGTCTCTTACCGCTACGGGAAACAGATAGGAATTTAAGTATGTAGGAAGAGGCGAGAGTGTACCAGGATCGCAGCAGATGGAGGTACCTACGTCGTATCTTCCGATCGCTACAGGAAACATATTATGAGTTTATGTATGTATTTGTATGAAGAGGTGAGAGTAGTGTACCAGGATCGCAGCAGACGGAGGTACTTCGTATCTTCTTCTTATCGCTATAGGAGACAGGAGGAACGACAAATCGCATTACCACTTGAAAGTCAAGTCACCTTGTCACAGTCGATTGAAGAATTCGGGCATTTAAAAAAATATCCAAAATTAAAATTAAAATTGAAACGTTTAATTCAAATTCAAATATCTTTATTTCGGACTATTTGGTCCATATGTTGTTAGTAATACAATACTTATTATCTACGGTTAGTAAATATAATATAAAAAAGTAGGTAATACTAAATAGGTGGCTCCCACACTCGTGCTACCTGGCTACGTGAAGGCGTATCCAGTGCCTCTGCATGGGACAGTCCCACCGCTCGCCGACCACGCTCAGGATGCTGTTGGTGCTACGGCGCACCCGGCACATCAGAGATTAAATGTCGGAAACGGGATGCATTAATCAATTTAACGATGTATATTTTAATATTAATTCGATGTTGTTGTGGTGTTGGATACAAATGTTATGGTAAATATTATGTAAGCAATAATTTTACATAATTTAATGTTATTGATAGTTTTTCGCACGAAATAATTGTAGTGTACGAGTACAAGCTTCAGATTTTGACAGTCTTTAAACATCTGTCAATGAGTGAAGGTCACCGGAAATAGAATGTAAGTACTACTCTGCCTCGCGAAACACCTCACCTGTTTCCCGAGGCAGAGTAGTACTCTTTCATTTGCTGTGATCCTGGTACATGATATCTCCTTCTCATATATACAAAACCGCATTTTAGCACTGTTTATTAGTTAATAATGGTGTAAAGGTTTATTTTGACATAGTTGAAGAACCTTGCAAAACAACAATGACTAATATACTTCATTTGTCATGATGTCACGTATACAAAATTAAGATAACTTCACAACAAACCAGTTTCCTGTAATATAAATATTATTTCCTTGTAAAAAAACGTGGAGTTTTTACATAAATAAGATGTAAACATAAACATCATTATCATTACTGATGCTGGGGCAAAGAAACACTCAAAAGACACATTCATGGAAATCGCTACGGGTGGATACGCGACGGGTGGAATCGCGACGGGTCAAAACGCGACGGGTGGAATCGCGACGGCTGGAATCGCGATCGGGTCGAATCACTATTGACCCGTCTTTTCCTGCCGCTACGGGAACTAGATAAGATAAATACACTTTATTGCACCATAATACCTACATAATACCATATTATATTAATGAGAAGCATGTACAACTTTGGCGGACTTATCGCTAAAAGCCATTTCTTCCAGACAACCAACTGCAGAGGATATTAAAAAAATATATCAGAAAGAGGTAGATGTGCTCGTATTGTATATTTAAGGCTGCTATGGCTATATAGGTATGCACGGATTTCAGTTTTTCTATGAAGGCTACGGCACAAACTACTAAAAAATGAAACGTATGAAAAATATATATCAGTCTTGGGGTGTTTATTTAGAGACTGAGAATACCGATACACGATTGGACAATCTTCAATTCAAATTCAATTCAAATATACTTTATTTGCACACAAATGAAAATACATCAGTTACATATAAAACCAAAGTTAGCTGGTGTACAGACAGCGACAGCTTTAAGCGATTTCTTCCAGGCAACCTTCGGGTGATGGAGATATTGTATCAAAAACAGCGTAGCGGGTGCAAAAATGTCATAATACAGTACTATAAAAACAATAAAATACCTATTGTATCCAAATATGTTAAAAAAAACTACAATATAATACAATAAACTTCGCTTGATCGAAATTTTTTTGTTTCGATCAAGCGAAGATTGTCCAATAATTTTTTTTTTTGTTAACCTATATATTGTCCCACTGCTGGGCAAAGGTCTCCCCCCTCCTCTTCCATCCATCCCTGTCCTGAGCCTCTTCCAGCCACCCATCAATGTTTTAAAAAATGAAAATTATTCAAAAGCAGAGTGCAAGATTACGAATATAATTTTTATTGCAAATCTGCTATGCGAAATGAAAATCGAAGTATTAAAATGGAGAAGAGCGTGCCACGGAATAGCAGGACAGAGATAGAATAGGAATATAATGGAATAGGAGGGGGAGACCTATGCCCAGCAGTGGGACGATTTATAGGTTAACAAAGGTAGTCTACGCTACGAGTGGGTAATATAAAGAAGGTGAACCCGTTAGCGATTACTAGATCGCGTTATAACAGATGTTACAGCCGGTGCGATGAAATAACGATTAGATAACATTTGCATGCGCCGGCGCAGCTCGGGACAGTGGTCGGCAACCTTTACGGCATGGTCTGATATTAAATTAACTTACTGTCTAAATCATTTTTGTAAGGAACTGCAGAGCAGGACTGATTGTGGTAATTAAGGAACCGAGAAAAGTGTACAGGAGAGTTTTTAAGGTTGAGATTATCTCAAAAACTACTTGACGTATTGCAAAAATTATTTCACTATTAGATAGATAAAAGTTAAAAATATGTAACTGTAAAAGAGTTATTAAAATCGGTCCAGTAGTTTTTGAGAAATCTCAATCTTATTGCGGCCCCCTTTATACTTTTCTCAGCCTTCGTATTACATACAAAGCGTGTCATGGTTTTGTAGAATAATTCAAAAATACATGATTACAAGTATAAATCCTAAATAATAATCCATTGCAAACTATCATCATATCGCCACATTGACAGTTGTTCATTGATCTCCAAATGTCCAAGCGCAAAGAAGGTCCAAACGGATGAATGGACAATTTGCTTTATTGGACATTATTTGGACATTAACAATGGACCCTTATTTTGACGTTTTTTAAATTGTGTTAGTAATACCTTTGTGTATCTAGTTGTTTATAGGAGATCAATGCAGATGTTATATCAAGTTCACACGCTAGCGACTGCGTAAACACATTTTTGAAAATCCCACCATTCACAAACCTCGTAGCTGTGTTTACGTACTGGCTATCGAGAGAAGTTACAATAATTCATGGTGATGGAACTGACCACTGGTTGGCGACCACTGGCTCGCGGATGCTCAACCAGTGTTATTAATTTGTGTAATCCAATTATTTCGCCGGCCGCTATACTTTACTAATCAAGATAATCTACGAAACTGTGATTATACAATGGAACTTAGTAGATCAATTGCTTTATTTATTATAGAAAATCCTGGATTATAGTCACGTTTGATAGTTACACGAAAAGGCCATAGGTTCGCAACTCACCACGCCATGGGCCCATGGGCGTACCCAGGTTCGGGGCCAGGGGGGGGAGATTTTTTATAAGCTAGGTGCTTATAGAGAAGAACGAAGCGTAATTTTTAGTTGTAAAAATATTGTAAAAGTACTAGATAAGATACTTAGTAGGGACGTCATTGTCGGGGGGGGGGGGGGGGGGGGGGGGGCTGCCCTCCCCTGCCCCTACCTGGGTACGCCCATGTGTGTAAAATAAGAATGCGGCAGATGGAACTCCGTCATCATGAAATAATTAGAGGCTGAAAATCAGGAATCTGATTGATAATGACAAACTCCATAATAATTTAATTAAACGAAAATTGAATAACCGATAATCTTTACATGTAGCGATTTCAGAGAGCGCACATTAGATCTGTAAATGATCTGAGGTTGCATTTGCACCCTAATTTTAAACGCCCGCTAAACTCTTCTTCGCGACGATGGTATGACAATGCTAGATTCTGCCCCACCATCAAACGCATGATGTACAAGATAACGAATAAATGTAAAAATATCTCCGTTTTTTATTAAAATTATTGGTTTAAAATAAAGTTTTGTACTTACATCAAAAGAGTCGAAAAAAACAGCTTAATTAAAAATTTAGAAAATAGTAAGAAATCGAAGCGAATTATTCATTGTTTTTGTTATCATTTTCTACTACTCTCGTAACTCCTACTGATTATGATTATGCAATATGAAACCTGTAATAAGTCCCCAACAAAATGATAGGTACAGCTTCAATGGTCACGTAGTTTTGAAGGTGGGGCAAAGCTCCATTGAAATGTGGCAATGCCATTTACAATTTAGGTCAACGGGAAGTATCCTATAAGTTTTGAGGTTCTCGCGGTTTCATATATGCGGAAAAAGGCGACATAAGCGGCCATATCTTTTGATTGGATTGACGTAGAAGTTTTATTTTTACGGCTGCATGAGGTTGCAGACCTGAGTGTTGGGTATTAATTTCAACTTGATCCGTCCACTCGTTTGTGAGATATAGGTCCTGACAGACAGACGGACAACAAAGTGATCCTGTAAGGGTTCCTATTTTCCTCTTGAGGAACCCTAAAAAGAACTTAGCGGTCACAATAGAAACACACCTGGTATATCTATGTGACGTTACTTAGCTACCTATGTAAAATATACACTAAGCACAGGTTTATTGACTGACATGCAAATAAGGTTCACAATAAAGCTATTCATACCAAATATCAATCATAAATCGTGTCCAAACTGACATATCATGATGAGCACTTCCTCACTTCCCAGACCTCGTAGCCACCTTGACCTGGTGACCCTCACTCCTATCCTAAACACCGATATCGATGCCAGAGACAACGATTTATAAATATCGACAATTTGCCTGTGCCGATATTTATAGCGCATAATTTGGTAATCGATCAATATTTGGTTGGAATGGAATTATAATTGAATGAGTGTCAAAACGTTCAAAATAAGTATGAAGAATTAGTATAAAATAGCTCTAGTTTTAGATAAAAAAAAATCCTATCTATGTTCGGTCTACGACAGATAAAAGTGCTTGTACAGGAGAGTTTTTAAGGTTGAGATTTTCTCCAAAAGTTCTTGAATGATTTTTGAAATTTCTTCACAGTTACATAGTGTGTACTCTACTCTACTTATTACTAGTATTATTTTTACAATCAGTCACGTGGTTCTTGAGAAAACGTCAACCTTATTGAGGCCCCCTGGATACTTATCTCTGTCTTCGAGTGTACCTACTTAATCAGAAATCTTATGATTGCTTAAATACTTTACAAAGTACCCTAATAATTTAAATCTATAACCAAAAGTAAACAATTGACCAACAAAACACGATATTTGCGTGTAAAATAAAATAGCTTCTTGTTCAATCTCGTTCAAAACAACGGTATTCTAAAGTAGATCTGTGGCATGAAGCCGAACCGGCGCCTGCGCAGCCAGTGAAAGTGAAGTTATGTAAAAATTGTACCGAACCAATCGCGTATGTGGACTGACGCTTAAGGCGAGATTGCGTTGAAATTAAATGAGTAGGTATTCGGTTAGGTTTAAGCCGAGCCTTAGGTGGACACATAATGCCACCCGAGGATATTAAGACTCTCTCACCCAAGTGCATCATACGATTCCTGAAGGACGTTGGCCTTGGGAGCGAGATATAAGAACTCGGTGCGCGGCCACAATAGACCTTTGAGGTCGCAGTGACCCTTGGGGATCTGGGGATCTATTTTGGAGTCACTCGACGAGGTCGCGGGCCCGGTGCGTATTGGCGGATTTCACGTGTCTTAGATTTTTTTCGTCTACGGCATGCAGGTTTCATCACGATGTTTTCCTACACCGTTTTGAGAGCACTCGGTAAATGTACGTGAGTTTTTCCGTCGAAAATACCGAGGATAACTCATGGCTGCCCTGGCTGGGAATCGAACCTGGGACCTCCCGTATCGCAAGTCCATTGATCCAACCACTGAGCCACCGAGCTCTCAAGGAAAGTGTGCTTAACTCTAGATTAAAGTTCTTCAGCCAACCAGTGTGAGACAGAGATGAGATCTGGAGTAGTCAGAGCAAGTGTACACAAAATCTATGTTTTATATTAATTATCTCTGATGGATAGAATAAGAAAATTAAATGAGGTTATCCGTCAGATCACAAAAGCAATGGCCGTTTATAGGATCATCCCCCTTACCATGAACTTTTATAGCAGGATTACTAAAGTACAGTGCGCGAGGCGTAAGCTCAGGTTTACATTTGTGTGAGTGATCGCCAATCGCCAGCGGTACAAGATGTGAAGTGCGGTGCGTGCGCGGCAGGATGGCGTCCCGCTGGGGACGCGTCGCGCCTCAGGCCGAATATCACTCTACACTATCTGTGTGCACTCACACAAATGCAAACCTGAGCTTACGCCTCGCGCACTTATTGAAGTAGTCCTGTTATAAGAGTTCACGGTAAGGGGGCTGCAAGTTGAAGTGTCAGTGGGCTGGCCACATCTGTCGTAGAACCGACAACCGAAGGGGTAGAGCAGATACCATGAACGAAACAGGGGGACCTTGACAAGATAGAGGGCTTGGAGGGATGACCTACGCAAGGTAGCTGGATGCAAAAATTCTGAGATTGGCGTCTTGGGAGAGGCCTAACGTCCAGCAGTAGACTGATATTGGCTGATGATGAAAAACGTAAAGACTTTTATCATTTAAATTTTATTACAAAGTGGGCTTTAGTAGGTCATTACTGTGATAGCATCGCCTTAATACGAAAGATCGAAACAAGAGTATCGAAAATTTTACGACATAAAAAATGATCGCAATTTCCGTATAACGAAACCCGAGTTGAATGACCCGAGCCCTGACGTAAGTTGCATAAACAGACGGACAGTCTGACTAATCATTAGATGTAATTAGTAGTTTATTAGTAATTGATAGGTTGACTACTATTAAACGTGATTAGTGGACATGAAGGGAAAAATGGCCGAGCTCTATGGAGATTGGAGAAAGCCTAAATTACAGGGACAGCTCGGAGTCAGAAAGAGACATCTTTATATGTCAATTGAAAATTCAATCAATGGAGAAACAAATGAGTGAAAGCTATGACATGCAAGATCGCAGTCTGCGATGTAAATATGGCTTACTCCGTAGGGTTTCAATGCTTTATGTTAGTGAGTGATTACTGAATACAATCGGTGGTACAGAGGCAGCATACATAGGATATTCTCGAGAGAGTCCCAGTTCGAAACTGAAAGATTATTGTAAGTACTAACATAGTATACAATAGTATTTATCGTAATAAACATTTTATCATAGCTTTTTTAATAAAATTTATATTCGAAGCTATTATTTTTTAAGATTGTGGGCGCTAGTTGGCCCATGGAAGGCTCTTAAGGGCCTTCATAGAGCCAACTAGCGCCGCCAATCTTAAAAAAATAATATCTTCCAATATAATCAATTTTATTAAAAAAGCTATTTACAAAATGTTTATTACGATAAATAGGTACTATTTTTTAAATGCTTATTTATAACGTGATTCAACGTCGATAAGTTGTAGTTCGCATAATTGAGAAAAAAGTGCCGTTTTTGGCACATTTGTGAACTACAACTTAGCTTGTCGCAATTATGCCATGAATGTATATTGAAAAATAGTATTTATCGTAATAAACATTTCGTAAATAGCTTTTTTAATAAAATTGATTATATTGGAAGATATTATTTTTTTAAGATTGGCGGCGCTAGTTGGCTCTATGAAGGCTCTACACACAATATGGACACTCAAGTCAGAAATAAAATTTTCGAATTTGAATTAGGTATTATTAGATATTATTTTAACTCGACAACCCTGCTACCTCATTAGTTTATTTATCTACCTAACCACTACTACATAGATTTTCACTTCCTGTTTAGCAATAGGCTCATTTTCCTCTGACCGTGATGCGAATTTCAGTTTTCCTCGAACGCATCGTACGAGACCTTGGTAAGGGACACGCATGTTTTGCTTCGTAATTGTAAACAGTAGTACAGAAATAGACTGCAATCCAGTCCATCCAGATTCCAGACAGTCTAGGTCTTTAAACTAGAATAGTCTGGAATGTTTCAAGGTGGCTGTATTAATGAAGTATTATTGCAAGTAGTACTTTATTTATTTATTTTATTAATGGACTCGACTGTTCGTCATTTGCCAATGTCACGTTACAGAAAATTCAATATATTCAATAGTCTTTTATCTTCCTCCAGGGGAGTCGCAGTAGCGTCTTCACCCTGGGTAACCGCGTATCATGTCTTCATCCAGAGGAGACGCCGTAGCGTCATCACTCTGGACGAAGCAGCTCGACAGTCACGTTCACTCCCGAGCTCGTAGTGGGAATCTTGACCATAACGCCAAACTTCAGATCCTGCTTGAATTCTCCAATAACTTCACCATACTGTCATTCGCGAACATTTTCTGATTAATTTAACGTGATATTAAACACAAAACACCCACGTAGACATTAAACTGAAAATTATTAAATAATTTCGCAACCGTCGTTTCCCGCCATTTTCAAAAAGCCTGTAGTATTATTGTATTTATTTATTTATTTTATTAATGGACTCGACAGTTCGTCATTTGCCAATGTCATGTTACAGAAAATTAATTGTATAATAGTCTTCTATCTTCCTCCAGGGGAGTCGCCGTAGCGTCATCACCCTGGGTAGCCGCGTCTTCATGTCTTCATCCACAGGAGACGCTGTAGCGTCAATCACTGTGGACGAAGCAGCTCGACAGTCACGTTCACTCCCGAGCTCGTAGTGGGAATCTTGACCATGGCGCCAAACTTCAGATCCTGCTTGAATTCTTCAATAACTTCACCATACTGTCATTCGCGAACATTTTCTGATTAATTTAACGTGATATTAAACACAAAATACCCACTGTAGACATTAAACTGAAATTTTTTAAATAATTTCGCAACCGTCGTTTCCCGCCATTTTCAAGAGCAGTATTATTGTAAGTAATACTTACAAGTTTGAGCCAAGAGTATTTACCTCTATGGTAGGTAATTACTTTTTTTTTCAAAATTTATTTTTAGAAGAGTTTACGCTCTTTTTAAATTTTAAATATATGTCAACCATATTAATTAGACTTCCAAAATAAATTCCACAGAAAAATGACTTGATTTTTTACTTTTAATTTTAATTTTACAACATGTACCTATGATGTCTCATTTTTAATTAAGTATATATTTTTATCTTTAGCTCGCTAATTTTGCTATACCACCAATTTGTATAGGGATTTGCCTTATGACCCATTAGCCTGGCCAATTGGCCATACAAAGAGGAAATGCTGCCAGTATTCTCGTTGCCTCGATGCGATGCGCTGGAAGGCTAATAATTACTTATTTGTAGGTAAGTATTTGTTGTTTTTGTGAAAAATAAATTTTATACGACAACAAGCGCCGCCAATCTTAAAAAAATAATATCTTCCAATATAATCAATTTTATTAAAAAAGCTATTTACAAAATGTTTATTACGATAAATACTATTTTTTAAATGCTTATTTATAACGTGATTAAATTTCGGTAAGTAGTAGTTCGCATAATTGCGAAAAACGGCCGTTTTTGGCACATTTGTGAACTACAACTAAGCTTGTCGCAATTATGCCATGTATTGTATATTGAAAAATAGTATTCATCCTAATAAATATTTTGTAAATAGCTTTTTTAATAAAATTGATTAAATTGGAAGATATTATTTTTTCAAGATTGGCGGCGCTAGTTGGCTCATGGAAGGCCCTCTAGAAACCGTGTCTAATTATGCACTTATGCTGTTATTATACCTCACTTCCCTTAAATCGTGTTACTATCCCTTTCATACTTCGTTAAAAAAGGTTAAGATAGAAGAAACAGGGGGCTTCAACCACAGAACACTATTACCCGCTTAAACGGTGGCGTAACAGCCCGGCACGGCTGGGACATTATGCTGAGGCAGCATGCCTATTCCGGCGCTGCAC
This sequence comes from Tachystola acroxantha, assembly GCA_963506565.1. Taxonomy (NCBI): domain Eukaryota; kingdom Metazoa; phylum Arthropoda; class Insecta; order Lepidoptera; family Oecophoridae; genus Tachystola; species Tachystola acroxantha. The sequence goes on along the minus strand of OY735894.1, from coordinate 7,518,872 downwards.
ACCACCACTAGTTTTAAGTATACATGTATAATTATAGTTTTTGTGTTTGTATGGTGTGTTGTCGGAATAAATGTCTTTTCTTTCTTTTTTTCTATCTAACTTTAAATCACGTTTATGAATACGCACCTTAGGGGTCTTAGGCTGATAGGAATTTCGAAAAATCCTCTTCCTGCCACATGCATATATACAAAGTTAGTCCAACTCTTCATAAGGCCGGACATTGATACGTAGATTTTATAAAACGTCTTTTTACAACTTACGGTAACATTTATTTACTCATTAAAAGTTTTCTACTCTAGATATGTAACGTAACACTTCATAATTTCTACACAACAGCTTGTAATTACGTGATAGTAATAAATCGTATTGTAGTTCTTTTAATAGTCCATTGTGATAATAATCACAAAGTTATAAAACGAATAGCATAGCAACATCCCGTTAACTAAACGCTCAGAGAGAATAACAATAGATGCGTCCCCAAGAGGTAGTATCTAAATCGTGCCAATATTTGTATTGTTGTAAAAATACAATGCATTCGAAAAGTCACATGAAAATCGACAGTCTTAAAACTTACGCAACATAGCGCCCTCTACGGAAAATGTAGGTACTATAACATATTTATTGCTTTTAGCGCCGTCTAGTATCAAGTAGCTGAACTAAGACAGATTGCCACTTCTATTAAAAGTTTTCTGCGTCCCTGTATAGGGGGCGCTGTTAGTCTATAGTTTTTCATATACATGGATAATTTGAAAGTGGCAACACTAATTTAAAAAATAGTTTGTCTATGGGCGACGGGACGACCGCTTGTGAGTGACAGTTCAATTTGCAATTGAAAAATTGGAAAAATTATGAAGAGAAATAATTACTGAAATATCTTTGTAAATGACAGCAGGAAAAGAAACCATGGGGTGAGTTTAATTAACTGTGTTTTACCTTTATTTCTACAACGATTTTCATACATTAAAGTCCGCGAAAATACCTTTACATCGAGACCTTGTTATTTTTAGGGAGGGTTGCATTTACCAATGCGAAGGGATATTTTAGGTTTTATGAGTTCTAAATGCGCCTAATAGCTTTGCACAACGCTTTTGGTGGTCACCGTTCATAATTAGCACTGTACTATTGTGGAATTATTCATAGAAATATGGTAGAAATCATTAGTTTTTCTACGCTCTATGTATTTGTATTTACGCTCAAATAAGCAATTGCACATCGATTGCACTTGATTGAACGCATATACCTCGGCCGTGAGGTCGTTCCGATAATGCCGATCGAAGCCCTGTTCTATATTCGTATTATAAGCAGGTGTCTCGCCTTTAGTGATTGATTACTTCTTTCGCATTCATGTATGCCTGGTAGCATGAAGGTGCTATTACCTGTCCAAGAGTTTCCTGAGTTTTAGTAAAAATAGAATAAAATAGAGTTTCCTGAGGCATTACGGTATGTTATTGATACCATATAATGTCTAGAAAGATTTGTTTCATTTTCTAAAACAAAAACTTACTACAACTTTTTCTGTAATAGATTTAAAAGGTAGTTATTAGAATAATATGGTCTAATTTTTATTTTAAACATAAGAAAAACAATTATTTAGGGTGCAACAAAGAGGGATTTAAGGGAAACAAGACTTATAACATATTAGGCTTGCTACAACTAATATTTTTCAAACTTACAGCAATTATTAATGTTTGAAAATTTTTCTTTAACAATAAGTAGGTAATACTACTTTCTACCTCTGATAAAAGGTTGGTAGAGATAACGACTCTATCTGCTGCAATCCTGGTACATACCAAGACATATAAAATTGATTGAGGTATTCTCAACAAGATTGAGATTTTCTCAGAAACTACTGGACCGAATTTAATAATTCGTTTACAGTTACATAGTTTTAACTTTTATCTATCTAACAGTGAAAGAATTCTTGCAATAGATCAAGTTTTTGAGATAATCTCAACCTTAAAAACTCTCCTATACACCTTTATCTGTATTCAGCCGTACACCCCTGCCCTTTATCCAACCAATAATTCTGTTGTGTTGTAAAAAAAGCTTGTGAAATGGTTCTTCCATCATTAGTCATACATTTCTTTCACATTATGGTAACCTGGTATGTGAGCCTATAATGGTGCAACTGCAAATTGGCTTAATTGCACTCATTATAACTGTTAATTTGCTATGGAGTCTAGCTGTTTCTTTAATTGGAACTGAATACAGTTCACATTAATGTAATAACGCATACTTTACATATGTACATAAGCTCATATATGGCTTATACTTATAGGAATAGGCATAGACTATGCAAATCTTTTGCGATTCTGACATATCTTCCTGATAATGAGAGTTTTTTTTAGGAATTTAAGGGGCTCAGGCCAGTTGTGATTACATAAGTTAAGCAACGTTGGGCGAGGTCAGGATCTGTATGGGTGACCGCTAGTGACACTTTCATCTGAGCCCCTTCGTGCATCGGGGCGCACGTCAAGCAGTTGGTCCCACTGCACTTTATGAATTTATCCATTGGCTTGCGCGGTACGAGTCCAGTGACTAGTCCACGGTTGAGTTTCGCAGCAAGTCTTGTGGAGCTTTCCTCTTCAATCTCTTGAAGACTCTCCTACTGCACATTAGGCCTTTAGTTCTCAGTTCTCCTTGCATAAGTTTTGGCTCTTGCTGTTATCCCCTCACAGACAGTTTGGATGCTTAAGTCATGATTCAGATACATTAACATTTAGGAAAAGTTTAATTACACAGTACAAATAATAATAATAATTTTTATTTGGAACCAGAAATTTGTACAGTTTTAACTTAAATCTAGATACAATTAATGTTTACTTGTGTTTTAAGGCGTTCAACTAACACTCTAGTATACTACCACTCTAGGATTCCCTGTGTCGTGGGGACAAATGTAGGTACTTAACTCTCAGTAATAGGATAATAATTATTAAATATACAGTAAGTACTAAATTAATGATGCCAAAGAAATCAGCGTTCTTCTAACGTTACTTAGAATCTTGTTTAGAATCGTTATTTAGACGCACAATTCAAATGACTCTTGAATAAAAACCTTTGTGTTATTTTGAAACGTGCCGAAAATCATTACCATAACGTAAAATTGTTAACAAAACTGTTCACGCATTGTTTGGAACAATGTGTGAGATTTACGCGAGGTTCGCACAATTTAGGCGTAAATAAACACAAGGTCTCGCTCTCAAAACTAGTTTGGTTTATACTCTATTACTTGTATATTTTTGACGGTGAAGGAAAACATCGTGATGAAACCTGCATGCCGTAGAAGAAATAAAATCTAAGGCATGTGAAATCCACCAATCTGAAGTGGGCCCGCGTGGTGGATCATGGCCCCAGCTCCCTCGACGTAGGGGAAGGTCTGTGCCCGAGCAGTGGGGCAATATAAATAGACTGAAGATGATGACTTGTATATTTTGCTCATTAAATGCTTGTTTTCACTAATCAGTGCTCACAAAACATGTTAAGACGTATTCTCTCTTCAATGCGAACTTTACAACATAAGTTTTTAGTTTTGAAACAATTAAGTACCTATTTGACATTTGCATAACTTGTCCAGTGACATTTAAGTTAAATATAAGAATGTGGTTCGATAGTGGTATCTGATAAGTCTAAAATGACCCTAAGGTGTCAGATTAAACTAAGTACCGAGACATCATTTCTGAATTACGAAACAGCATTATTTACATAACTTGATAAGTGGCATTTAAATGCAATGCATTGTCAATGCAATGTTGACTGATAATTAAAAATTTACCCTTAGGCAATTCTTTATAAGAAATTACCAAGGTAATGTCGACAACACATTCAAGTATAACATATTATGGATTCTGTCTATAGGTGATACAGCCTATTTTGCAATTTGTTTTGTGTAAGTTGATATTCAATCGACTGTGCAATAAAAAATAAGCGAAAGTATACTCAGCCTCATTACGGTAGGAAATTTCTCAAAAACTACTTGACATACATAAACTCAGGCCTGATTTCCTGATTCCGGTAGGCCGAGACGATGGACTTCCATCAGCACGAACAGCACGGCGCCCGAGTGGCTCGAGGCCCGGACGGGAGGAGGAAGGTGATGGATGAATGGATGATGAATTGTCAGCCCACAATGGGGAGTGCTCGGGGCGCCAGTCGGGTCGCGGATGTATCGCAGTTCCCGTGGCTCGACAACAATGGCACGAGGGGGAACACTACAGGAAGTTTAATCGGTATTCCGCACCTTAAAGGTGGCGAGCCCGACATAATCAACACCCTCCCCCGGGCGTGCGTTTTACCTGGGACCATAAAAGGCAACAATTGCCGCGGAACACGTGACGCTCAACAAGATCGGCAACGTGGCACAACAACGCGCGACTTTGCCAGCTGGCGCGCAAGATGACCAATGGTACCTCAAGTTCCTCGTTGTCGATCAACATGATGGGCAACATGTCGCGCGTCAATTGTTGCCTAGAGGATACCTACGAGTCTATGAGACAGCCTGTATACTTCCATCAGAGTTGGATGTCTTTTGATACAAAGTCAAAGGTTTCATATTGCATAATCATAGTCAGTATCATTTTCTACTTTCAACCAATAATTTTAATAAAAAAACGGAGATATTTTTCCATTTATTCGTTATCTTATACAACTTGCGGTTGATGGTGGGGCAGAATCTGGCATGGTCATGTCTTTATTGCAAGTAAGCACGTTGAGTACATTTTTGCATGGCAACATATTTTGAATTTACACTTACACTATTTTGCAAGGAAAAGGTGCCAACGCTGAGGAGAAAAAGTAGCGAAACCATTTTATGGAACCATAGATCTCCATGACAGGAACGCTAAAACTACGCCAAGTACTCAATGCTTCATTTACATAAGTTGACAGATGCCTTTTAACTTGTCTACTTATGTGATAATGATAATGTAGGTACTGGTTTGTTTTGAGTCTGATATGATACTCTTGGAGGATAAATAGTTGATTTATTGTACACAAGAAGACAAAGAAAGTATACAGGCTCAATTATGTTGAGATTGTCTCAAGAAGTCTGTACTTCTTGAGGCAATCTCAACCACAATTGAGCCTAATTAAAATCGGTCCAGTCTGTACTGGACCGAGTTTAATAATAGATACCTTTACACACAGACCACTTACCCAATAGACAAGAAATCGGTACAAATTTGCACGCGAAAAATTCTATCAACAATGAGCGCATAGAGACGAAGCGGGGGACAGGGGTGGCGTATTAAAGAGATGAGTCCATGTCGATAATATCTCTAGGTTACACATGTCGCGAAGCAATTTTGCGCTTACGTGCGGGCAGACACGGGCGCCTGTTACAGGTCTATGGGGTAAGTGGTCTGTGCCTTTACATTTACATACGATGCGGCCCAAAAGAGACCACATCTTAAATATTAGCCGCCTAAAATATAGAATTAGCAATGTTATAACAGTTGTCCCTTGATTTTTGATTCATTTTCGATTTGTTGTCTCTCTCTCCACTGATTTTCCAAGATTTGCTACAGTACTTTTTTTGTTCGTTTAGTTGTTAGCGTATCTTTTAGAAGTCCCCCCTTCTAAAAAATACGCGACCTCCTTGGCCCCCCAAGGCCGGGTTATGTGGGATTTGTACCCACTGAAACCCCCTCGATGGCCGACCTCGTGCTATTCGGAGGGCTCCGGGTTCTCCTACGGAACGCACCGGTGCCCCCTAGCACCTGCCTGATGTCCCGGGAGGTGTGTGCTTCACCTCCCAGAACCTTCCGACCATCGCGCGCTGCTACCTTCCCCAGGGCCGCTGCCACCCTGGACGACCAAAGCCCCCACTTTGGCCGCCCGCGACCTTGACGCTCCCTTTTAGTCACCTTTTACGCCAGGCAGGGGTTACCGTAGCACTATTGTTTGCCCGTGACTACAGGGCCGTTCCTACTGTACCTACTTAAATAATTTTTATCACATTAAAACCAAGTTAATCCTAATAATTCCGTTTAATTCTTTATCATACTAGCTGGCGCTAAGGCGCTAGAAAGGCCCCAGCGAAAGGTTTTTACATCAAGTAGTTTAAAAAACAACTCAGCCCTATAAAACCTCATGTAAACTTTATTCTATGTTAGAATCAGCGAGTTAGAAGTAGTAGGTATAAGTTACGCAGTAATTTAGCCCTATAAAACTTCATGTAAACTTTATTCTATGTTAGAATCAGCGAGTTGGAAGTAGGTATAAGTTACGCAGTAATTTCTCTATAGATGAGTCACCTCTCCATCTCCGCAAGAATTTTGTTGATAAGATAAATACTAACTCAATTTAAGTGTGTCATGTCAATTGTCATGATAAGGGTTATCAATGGACCCTCCCGTGTAAATCATCCTTGGCAAAGGTATTTTGTTCCCTATCATAACTTGGATAGGTTTCAAAATAAGTTCATAGCGCTGGTGAATTGTTATGACGAAATATTAACAAGTGCTTTTGGCTGAAATGAGGAAGTTGTTTGATTTCAAAATATTATACAAGGCATTTTATATTTTATGTTATCACTTCACTTAGCTATTCGTATTTGCGTATTTGTTATACTTGCCATGTGTGGTTGGTATGTGTGACAAAATATTCGTCTTATTTGCCTATTCGACAAACACAGCAAATACTAAATACGCGTTTCTGTGCTCTTGTCGGTTTTGACGTCCGATGATGTTTGTGTGTTCATATTTGGCTCTCATGTGGACGGTCGTATTTGTCTGGATTTGCATATTTTTATATACGTCAAATATTTTCACAAATACGACAAACATCCAATAGCGAATACGAATAGCCAATAAGTGGGCGCATTAGATTATTAAATGAAGAATCACAATCAACAAAGAAAGGATTTCTAGTATAGAAGCAACAGCGACATCTATACCCCTTCCGAAAGAAATCCTTCGACCTGTAAACATGAAATTCCTTCTTTCTTTCCTATCCTCCCTTATTGTTAATATCCTGGCGAGATTTATTGAAAGTAACAACATTAAATTGTAACATTTTATTTGTTTTCTCAATCTCTATATAGTTACATTCGCAGAACTATTTATTTATTTTCTATTCTGCCTTTTATTTTCCTCATAAAGCAATTTCCGCATAAAGCCTGTGCTGCCATCTATCTGTTTTATTGGCTGACTTAACCTTTTTTTTTTGGTTTATTTCGTTTAAAACCGTGCATTTTCTCAATTCGTTGGTCATGACCTAAGTACTCGACACTGGCAAAATTACTGTGCCAGCCACGGTAGAAGCCATATTTTAAAAAGTGAAGTTAAGTGACATCTATAGCCTAGTGTCCCCTAACTTATGGTCTATTGTATAAATTATTATTACTTACAATATTGTATTAATTAGGTTATAATATTCATAAGTAGTTCGGCTAGTATTTAAGTCATCATGATCGGCCCGTATCAGTCCACTGCTCGACGTAGGCCCCTCTCAAAGGACGCCACTCAACTCGACTCTCGGCCTTTTGCATCCAGTCTGCACCTCGTGAAGGTCATCCCTCCATCGGAAGGCCATCCCTGGTCGGGGGTCGTCCCACACTACGTTTACCCGTTCGTGGCCTCCATTCTAGAACTCGTCTACCCCATCGGTTATCGGTTCTACGACAGATGTGACCAGCCCACTGACACTTCAGTTTACTATTCTATGAGCAATATCAACCACTTTTGTCTTTGCGGATATACTCGTTTCTTATTCTATCTAACAGAGAAATGCCAAGCGTAGTTTTTTCTATAGCTCACTTCACTTGGCTATTCGTACGGTGGAGCACAGAGAAAGGTGTACAGGAGAGTCTTTAAGGTTGAGATTTTCTCAAAAACTACTTGATCTATTGCAAAAATTCTTTCAATGTTTGATAGACAAAAGTTAAAACTATGTAACTGTAAAAGAATGATTAAATTCGGTCCAGTAGTTTTTGAGAAAATCTCAACCTTATTGAGGCCCCCTGTATACTTATCTCTGTCTTCGATTGTACATGCCCCATGGTTGGTGGTGGTGCCATGGTACTGAATATTTTATTCCTTGTTTCTCAGTGAGCAGCCAATCTTCACGTGCAAGGCGCACGTGTTCCACATAGACCCGAAGACCAAGCGCTCGTGGATGACGGCCAGCGCGTCAGCGGTCTCCGTCTCGTTCTTCTACGACTCCTCGAGGAACCTGTACCGCATCATCAGCGTAGAAGGATCCAAGGTGAGACGACGCCGGCTTATGGAGGAGACTGTAAAGTAGAAATTTGGAATGAACCGTTTTCTTATACAGGGTGATTGGAAATTCGATACATTCCTTGAAATATGATACTAGAGGTGGTTTGCAACAAATTAGGCCCTATTAACGAGGGGTCGAAAATGAGTGGTTTCTGAGTTACGGTAGTTTTAATTTTATTTAGGAATCTTCTGACTTGTTCCCAAAAAATTTTTTCTTCAAAACAGCATTGAAATAATTCTTTTCTGAAAGCTGATAAAGTAGAGATTACCTTAAAAAATGCTTGTCTAAAATTCCTCTTAACTCAAATATAAAAGGTCATAAATCACGAGGTTTGAATTTTTTGGGTTTAGATTTTCGTTTCGATTTCGGTTCAATTAAAAACATGATTTCTAACTGCAATGTTAGACATGAATTTGGCTTGTGGAAATGAAAATGACGAAGTATTTAAAATAATGTGCCGTTAAATAGTATATGTATTAATGATTTAAAAATGACTAGCTACTTAAAATGACTTGACAATTATGTTAGATGTATTTCAATTTATGTTGTGTTAGATATATTTCAATTTGTATGCCCAAGGGGCAGAAAGTATTGAAACAATCAATATATTTAGATCTATGTACTTACATACTTTCTAATACAAATAAAGAAATTTGAATTTGAATTGATAACGATACTGTAATGCAATATGTTTATGCAGTTTACCTTACCCTTTCGACCGACGACAGGTCATGCTCTTCCAATCTTTGGTTGGAGCGTATGGGCCTTAGAGTCTCCTCTGTTGCCCCGGCAGGGTCTCGTCGGCCAACGGGCCGACGGTGATGTGGCCCCTCAGAGGGAGGGGGTTTTTGGCAAATGTTCTCGCACGGTTAATAACGATACTGTAATGTAATATTGTGTATGGCGGTTTTCTAGCTCTTTTTCTTTATCTCTTTATCCTTACCCTCCTCCTTACCCTTTCAGGCGGTGATAAACAGCACCATAACAGCCAACATGACCTTCACGAAGACCTCTCAAAAGTTCGGTCAGTGGAGCGACGTGCGCGCGAACACCGTCTACGGGCTTGGATTCGCGTCAGAGGCGGAGCTCGGCAAGGTAAGGTTAACAGCAGATCAATGGTAACACTTGCAGTACGATTTCAAGTCTTACGACGCAGATAATAAGAACTTTCCAAGTTACAAACACATATTTTTTTTCTATCTAACAGTGAAATAATTCAGGTCAAGTAGTTTTTGAGATAATCTCAACCTTAAAAGCTCTCGTGTACACTTTTATCTGTGTTAGACAGTACACACTAAGACAGAGAATAGTATACCTACAGGGGGGCTCAATAAGGTTGACACAAAACGATCGTACAAGTTAAGCAACGTTGGGCGTCAGGTCATACCCATCCAGGTGGGTGCCCGCTAGTGACACTTTCATCTGAGCCCCTCCGTGCCTCGGGGCGCACGTTAAGCAGTTGGTCCCGGTTGCTGTCGCTCGGCAGCAGTCGTTACGCGATAGGCCTACGGGCGGCCTGAATAAATCTGACAATATGTCATTAAACTAAATCTAAAATAATTGTGTTTTCAATTTCAATTTATTTATTCATCCTTTGGTCCATATAGCACACTTAGACATGTCATACAATACAAATAATAGACGATTAAACTAAGACTGTAACAATTATTTCGAAAACCTTCTATTACATTATAATTATTATCACACCAATAAATAATATATAATTTCAACAGAGATTCACACAATACATCAGATGAATCGGTGTTTCCTGTAAAATAAAGAATTTTTATTTAATATAAATATTTTAAAGGAGTACCAACATCACAGTCACAAAGCTTACATATAAAAAGTCTTAAACTATTGTCCTGTGTAACCCTGACATTTATGAATATGAGAGTACTGACGAAGTCATTAACCACTAAAATATCTCTTTCCAGTTCATAGAAAAATTCCAAGAAGTAAAAGAAGCTATTCAAGCTCAGCAGAGTACTGGCGGTGCCAAGAGTGTTACCAACGGCAACAGTGGGGCTGCTACCCCTGTGGCCAGCGCCACCGCTAGCCCTCTGTTAGCTGGGCGGGCTACCGCTGCTGAGGAAGCGCCGCCAGCGGTGTCTCCGGGCCCTGCACAGGTATGAGATGGTGTCATTGGAACTAGTGGTGTCATTGGGCTAAGGTGTCGTTGAAAATGTCATTGGAACTATACTAGAGATATCAACATGGTTTGTCACCGGGCCCTGCACAGGTATGAGATGGGTGTCTTTGGAACTAGGGATGTCATTGGGTTAAGGTGACATTGAAAGTGTCATTCGAACTAGACTAGGGATATCATCGCAGCTAGGGTGTCACCGAGCCTTGCACAGGTGTGTCATTAGAACTAGGAGTGTCACTATAACTAGGCATATCATTGGAACTGGGAGCGTCATTATAATTACTGTTATTCGAGCTAGGAAGGTCGCTAGAGCTAGGAGTATCATAACAATGATTAATACTCAAATGAGGAGTTTGTAAAAACCTATACAAGCTCAGCAAAGGACTGGCGGTGCCAAGAGTGTAACCAATGACAATAGTGGGGCCGCTACTTCTGTGGCCAGCGCCACCGCTAGCCCTCTATTAGTTGGCGGGCTACCGCTGCTGAGGAAGCGCCGCCAGCGATGTCTCCGGACCCTACACAGGTATAAGATGGTGTCATTGGAACTAGTAGTGTCATTTGGAACTAGGGGTGTCATTGGTACTAGGCTAGGAGTGTCATTGTAACTAGGGGTGTCTTTAGAGCTAGGTGTGTTACTGGAGCTATGGGTGTGATTGATTGACCTAGGATTGTGTCTAGGACTAAAGATATCACAGGAGTTTAATGCGTCACTGGAGTTTTGGGTGTTATTGGAGCTAGGGAGGTCACTATCTGGAGATAGTAATGGCAATGGAGCTATTATAACTACACCGTGACATTTTAGTGGTTGATTTCCAGCACCAGGATGATTTGCCCTTAGTAATATTTTTAAATCAAGGAACGTAAAGGTTTCAATCGAACCGACCATAACTCTGCCATGTTTTGTTGCAGCCGAAAGTGGACAACGATGAGATGATAGTCCACCAGAGGGCGCATTCGGTGTCATCCACACTACAGGTGAGTTTTTTTAATTTTGGTTTTATTAATGGCTGCAATAGTTTATCATTTGCCAATGTCAAGTTAAAGAGTGACAGTATTCTATCGTATATCGAAGCCCAAATCAAGTGTCTTATTTTGTACACAAAAACTACTGACAAGCTTTTCTGTGATCATTGCAGTTATTTTCACATTATTAGATCGGATCACTTTATTTTCACAATGTAGAACAGGTTCAATCAAACAGTTCCTTCAGTGTTACATCACTCCGGGTAATTAGACGATCATATTTGTTTACAAAATAAGACACTTGATTTGGGCTATGTTATAGATATCGTACTTCCTTCAAAGCAGTCGCCGTAACGTCTTTACCCTGGGCGAAGCAGCTCGACAGTCACGTTCACTCCCGAGCTTGTAGCGGGACTCTTGACGCTAGCTCGAAACTGCGGATCTTGCACATAATGCTTCGAGAACACCAACATATTGACATTTGCGAACATTTTCTGATTAAGGGCCTTCCATGAGCCAACTAGCGCCGCCAATCTTGAAAAAATAATATGTTCCAATTAAATCAATTTCATTAAAAAAGCTATTTACAAAATGTTTATTAGGATGAATACTATTTTTCAATATACAATACATGGCATAATTGCGACAAGCTAAGTTATAGTTCACAAATGTGCCAAAAACGGCCGTTTTTCGCAATTATGCGAACTACAACTTACCGACATTGAATCACGTTATAAATAAGCATTTAAAAAATAGTATTTATCGTAATAAACATTATGTACATAGCTTTTTTAATAAAATTGATTATATTGGAAGATATAATTTTTTTAAGATTGGCGGCGCTAGTTGGCTCTATGAAGGCCCTTAATAGTAACTCTAATTTACACAAATTTTATTGTATAATTAATTATTGTGAGAATTATTATTATATTGTATCCACTGACTCGCTGCTTTAGTGATATCTGTAAACCAGGCAGTTATGTATTGAATAAGTAAATAAATAAATTCAACTTAATGAATACACGTCCAGTCGTCCATGAGTTAAGGGCCTTCATAGAGCCAACTAGCGCCGCCAATCTTAAAAAAATAATATCTTCCAATATAATCAATTTTATTAAAAAAGCTATTTACGAATATTGTTTATTATGATAAACTTAAATGCTTATTTATACCGTGATTCAATGTCGGTAAGTTGTACTTCGCATAATAGCGAAAAACGGCCGTTTTTGGCACACTTGAGAACTACAACTTAGCTTGTCGCAATTATGCCATGTATTGTATATTGAAAAATAGTATTTATCGTAATAAACATTTTGTAAATAGCTTTTTTAATAAAATTGATTATATTGGAAGATATTATTTTTTTAAGATTGGCGGCGCTAGTTGGCTCTATGAGGGCTCTTAATGTTACTGAACTTGCTATTGTCCACAGGGCGGTTACGCCACCGTGGGTCGCGCGCCCCGCGGCCCGCTCGCCTCCGTGGCCGCGCCCCCGGAGCCCGCCACCGCAGAGTCCACCGAGCAACAGCTGCGCTACGAGAACGACAGGCTCAAACTGGCTTTGGCGCAGAGGTGAGCTTTTTTTATTAATGGACTCGACAGTTGGTCATTTGCCAATGTCATGTTACAGAAAATTCAATATATATAGTACTGCCGTTTTAATAGGCCCGATATGACACATGACAATATGACGTTAATAGTGATGTACCCATAGGTAACGTGTTAGTATTGACTAGCTTTTGTCGGCGGCTTTCCTTACTAAAGATTTATTTTTGACTATTTTGTATCTAATTTGATACAAAGATATCCATCACACCAGTTTCATTCTGAAATTAAGGCTGAACGTAAGTAACGAAAAAGAATTTTCCTGTGATGATATAATAGCGATATTAGTAACTGATACCAAATATCGTCACTTAGTATTTTAATCTCTTCTCTACGATTTAATTCGGACGACATAACATTGTAACTGTGCTTCATGGAAAACTAAATCAATTTTTTTCATAAGAAAGAATGTGAATTTACTCTGTTGCATATTTGAAATTATTACGAAATTCTTAAATTTTATTATTTTTGTACAAAATGGATTACGTAAATGAGAGTACAAGACAATAATTATTTATCCGTAACTTGTGCCCCATTTCAAAGTTATGTCGGCCGCACCTTCCACAAACGTCATATCGGGCTTTTCTCGGCGGCTCCACTATAATAGTCTTCTAGGTTCTCTTGAAAATAGCGGGAAACGACGGTTGCGAAATTATTTGATAATTTTCCTTTTAATGTCTACAGGGACTATTTTGTGTTTAATATCACGTTAAATTAATCAGAAAATGTTCGCGAATGACAGTACGGTGAAGTTATTGGATTATTTAGGCAAGATCCGAAGTTTCAAGCTTTTATCAAGAGTTCCCGCTACAAGCTCGGGAGTGAACGTGACTGTCGAGCTGCTTCGTCCAGAGTGATGACGCTACGGCGTCTCCTCTGGATGAAGACATGAAGACGCGGCTACCCAGGGTGAAGACGCTACTGCGACTCCCCTGGAGGAAGATAGAAGACTATTAAATATACTGAATATTCTGTAACATGACATTGGCAAATGACGAACTGTCGAGTCCATTAATAAAATAAATAAATAAATAGTCTTCTATCTTCATTCAGAGGAGACGCCGTAGCGTCGTCACTCTGGACGAAGCAGCTCGACAGTCACGTTCACTCCCGAGCTCGTAGCGGGAACTCTTGATAAAAGCTTGAAACTTCAGATCTTGCTCAAATTATTCAATAAATTCACCATACTGTCATTCGCGAACATTTTCTGATTAACTTAACGTGATATTAAACACAAAATAGTCACTGTAGACATTATATCAAAACTTATCAAATAATTTTGCAACCGTCGTTTCCCGCCATTTTCAAGAGAACCCAGAGGTGTGCTTGCTATAATAATGGTTATTTAATTATTAGCGTCAGAACTGCGCGGCCGAGCTCCCAGGTACTCGACGCCTATCCTGGAAGCATGTACCGCTTATGCTGGAATTAGTGACGGTAGTCTCGTAATATGTGACGCAATAGTTTAAGAGTTATAAGCATTTGACTGATCAAAATCAAATTAATGAACCCATATGGAACAAACGACATTGCCACATTTCGATGGAGCTTTGCCCCACCTACAAAACTACGTGACCATTTAAGCTTAACCTATTATTTTATTGGGGACTTATTACAGGATTCATATTGCATAATCATAATCAGTAAGAGTTGCTAGAGTAGTAGAAAATGATAACAAAAACAATGAATAATTCGCTTCGATTTCTTACTATTTTCTGAATTGTTAATTAAGCTGATTTTTCGATTCGTTTGATGTACAAAACTTTATTTTAAAGCAATAATTGTAATAAAAAACGGAGATATTTTTACATTTATTCGTTATCTTGTTCATCATACGGTTGATGGTGGGGCAGAATCTGACATTGTCATTTGATTGATAAAACAAGATGTGCCGCTGAAATGATGAACATGTACCCAATTTATGTTTCAAACATAAACAGGTAAAAAGATATAAGCCTTCATAGAGGGCCGTGCAGAATCTCACCCCCCCCCCCCCCACTTTTTTTCTCATAATCTCGCATTCTATTATATTCTACTTTTATTTGAATGGCTTCTACTCTCATTCAAGAGATAATTTCGCCAATGTCAAGTTATTTAGAGTATTCATGTAAATAGAAAAAAAAATGAAAAAAAAAATTGCATTTGCGCATCTCCCTAGTATCTCGACTCTAAGTGTCGCCGCACACGGGCCACACGCGACAGCCACAAACGCCGCCACGAGAAGCTAGAAGCTTGTAGCGTGTGGCCGCCACTGGCGCCAACCGTGTGCGGCGAGTCCATATAAAATGTATGAAAATTACAGGAAATATGCCAGTGGCGGCGTTTTGTGGCTGTGGCCGGTGGCCCGTGTGCGGGAGCACTAATATCGTTTTTGACGTTTAGAAATGAAACAATAAAGAACAATAAAAAAAGGTTTATTTTCATCGCAAGAGTTTTGTACGATACTTACACGCTAAAAATTCAACAGTCTTTTTTATCCTAATTAAAGTGTCGTAGTGTTTTAGTTGCATTTACAATAATAACAATTAAAAAACAATAACAGAGTTTATGCGATAATAAATAAAGTAGAATTTTAGGCCGATAGTCACAGTCATTTTTGAGTATGATTGGATTTTGAGTTGGGTATTACAAAACTGTCAGTTTTCATACAATAGGGTGTTTGACAAATATCGAAAATTTAATGTTTTTTTCATTATTATTACAAAACAGACAAATTCATGATAAACTGTGGATTCAAAATTGAAATTAGTTGAAAAATGAAGTTACTACAGACATTTACACCGCAGCCAAACCTAGTGTCTTATTTTGTAAACAAATATGACCGTCTAATTACCTATTGTGATGTAACACTGAAGGAACTGATTGATTGAACCTGTTAATGTGAAAATAGCTATGCAATAATCACAGAACAGCTTAAAATATTAGTAAAGTAGGGTACTTTTTGTTTACAAAATAAGACACTTGTTTTGGGCTTCGGGATAGAAATGCTGTCTTAGAAAGAGACAGAAACAGTACACGATGTATTGTGGCTGTGACGTCATACTGAGGTAGGGCCATACAAACTTCATACTATAAGTAAAGACTTTGCTAAAAAGAGATGGGAGCATCTTCCATCACTTGACTTAACCGCTTAATATCTTCGGTATTAATTGAGATATCGCAAAACTGATTTCACAGTTCTCTTCAGCAGGAATATGAGAAGTTGATTGATGAAATAAAAATAAATTCGTCAAATACCATATTTTGACAGTCTTGGCCAAGCTCTCGTTTAGTACAGCGACAAGGATCTTTTGGGACGTGAACTTTTAGCAGGGGGCGCTGTTCGCAAAGAACAGTACCATATCGCACTGTCATACAGTACGTTTTACAAGTTGGCGTTAGTTCCGATTTTTGCCACGCGTTAAAATACCCTTGTCGCTCTGTAATAATCACGGTTCGTCTGACTATCGTCCTTAGGTTCCAGTGGCCAGTACATCGATTTATCTCTACAAGCAGAAATTAATACAAAAAATAAAAAATCCGACTGCAAAAATACTTATCTCCTTTTGAATATTTTTTATGCCCTATGACACTCCCGTAATCAAGACGAATCTAACGATACCTCATACACCAAAATCCATCAAGCCGTTTAGGCTACAGGATGGCAGGAAGAAATGGACATACATACACCCGAAAAAATTACCCTCCTTCTAGGGCAGTCGGGTAAAAAAGTTGGGTCTGTACGGACAATTTTTGAAAAGAATAAATGTAATGTGTTTTAGGATCGATACTGATGCTAAAACACAATTTCTTTTTAAATTCTTGTCTGTTTGTCTGTCTGTATCGATGTTCCGGCACCACGTCAAAACTACTGGAAGGATCTTGATGGGACTTTCACTAGGAGATAGCTCAAATATCTGGGCAGCACATATACTATAAGCCATTGCGGTATGTGATGTGGAACCACGTATCCAGAGATGAAGAGCTGCCTCTGAGCATATCAAAATTGTATGAAAACTGACCGAAATCAAACTCCACCTATACTCAAAACTGTCTATCACTGCCTTAGATAACAGTTATTATGACGTCACTGGCCACTGTAACAGTTTTAAAATAAATTAATGCTCATATCCTACAATAGGCACAAAACCGTCTTCCCCTCCGCCAAAGGATCCGTGAAAGTCGTACTGGGGCTCATATGAGGGCTTAAGTTCTTGATGATATGAGGGTTTGTATTCTTGATGATATGAGGGTTTGTATTCTTGATGATATGAGGGCTTGTATTCTTGATGGTATGAGGGCTTGAGTTCTTCATATGAGGGTTTAACTTCCTCCTTGGGCGTACCGATTTTGTGGACGACCGCGTTGAATCCGTTTTTGTCGTCTGCTTCGTATTCCACTACGCGTTTTGTTCCGTCGGTTTCCAGGAGTGTGTAGGTACCTGGCAATGGAATGAGAAATGTCTTTATAACAGTCCGCACATTGTTACAAAAGCTTATTATAGAAATAGACAATTATAGATCTCAGGCCCGTATTAATAGTCTGTACTCAAACCCGTCCTCAAGAGCGAATTCAGCTGATACACTCTCAAGACATGATCACCATCTCAAGTATGTCATTTATAAATAAACCAATCTTGAGGGTGTATCACGTGATGTCTTTCTCAAGTCGCGGTTCACCTGCAATCAGCAAATACGTTCTCAAGTGTGAGTTTGACAGTTCTTTTGAGAACTGAGTTTTTTTATTGCGGCGTTACTCACGTGATACCAGATTCCTAAACGCGCACCTAAGTTACGTTTATTAATAGGAACGCCATCTTGAGGTCGTTCTCAAGATTGACTTTTGAGCTGAGAGTGATTTATTAATACGGGCCTAAATGGCTAAGTTTTGATTGTTATAATAATAATTGTGTAGTAGCACCAAATTATATAGTTTATTGCAATTTAAGGTATCTATAGCGAGCTACAGCTATGCTTAGTATTTCTCTGGTGCATAGAATAAGAAATGAGTATATCCCGCCAGAGATCAAAAACGGTTGACATTGCTCATAGAATCAGCAAACAGAAGTGGTCGTGGGCTGGTCACATCTGTCGCAGAACCGATGGGGTTGACGGGATCTTGAACAAGACCGTTAACGTAGCGTGGGATGGAGGGATGACCTGCTCAAAATGAATGGATGCAAAAAGTCGAGAAACTGATACGAGCTGATGATGATGGCATATTAAATATTCAATTGCTATCTTACCCTTGACCTTGTCTCCGTCTCTGGTCTCCCAGTGCTCCTTATGGTCACCGGTGTGGGGGTCCTTAACGGAGTAGTCGAACGCGTATTTAGGATGCGCCTGGAATACAATAATATATCAGCACATAAACTGACGCCTGTCTATAGACAGAGAAGCTTTAATCTGCTGCTATCCTGGTACACCACTCTCGCTTCCTCATACATATTAATAAATTAACTCGCGTTTGTCATCGATAGGCAGATCGATGTACTTCCATCTGCTTGCTGCGATCCTGGTACACCACTGTCGATCCACATTCAAAATACATTGATACGAGTGTCTGTCGTAGTGGTAGGCAGATCCTGGTCCGATAATTTAAAGCCCGTATAAATTTTCTCTGCACTTCCTCCAGCCTATCAGAATGAGTAATGTAACAACAAATATCACATTACCTTCCTGTATCAAAAAAAACACATTACCCCTCTTTCTTTCATCTCTTCACTGAGATAAACTAATTATGCACTCACATGATAATCCAAGTCGTACTCCTCCCCATGGTGTTCGTCCTGGGTGTGATGATGCACCGGCTCGTGATGCTGAAGGTAGTTGCCCTCGAAGCCGTGGTACTCGTCGTACTGGGCCAGCGCCGAGGATAGCGCCAGGAGGAGGGGCATACAGCTCTGCAACGGAGACATGAATATATGAAAATAAATTCGCGATTGTTACTCTTCCATCTTCTGAGATCCCTGGTACATCAGTCTCGCTAGTATTTGTTATTTGAACATTTTTGTTTACAAAACATTACACTTGCTGTGGTTAGGTACATCTAGTTATGTAAATGAAGCCGCACGCATGGCCACATATTCTGAGTGAACCTAATTTAGCTGTCGACAATATTAACCGCACGCGAGCCCGCTCCGTGACAATCTCGACATCAAATTTCACGCAGCTCCAGTCCAAGAGAAGATAATCACTTTCACGTCACATTACGTCGGTGTACGTGACGTCATTACCAAAGCTTCCGGGGTTCGGTGCTTCGAGTATTTGGACTGGAGACGCCAATGAACGAAAATAAGTTAATAAAATTGATATTCATGCATTATTAAAATCTGTAACTAATATTGTTTTTGGTAAATATGTATTTATTGCAATGGACTTTAAGCTCCATTATATTTTTGTTATACATCATCTTTGTACACCGTAAAGGCATTGCTTGGTATATTATTTTGAACTTTATTGTAAAACTACCGAATTCCACAAATAAATACTCTGATTTCGATATATATACCGATAATACGAAGTAAATGTGATATCGCATTTTTGAGTTTTCTTGGTTTTAGGGTACTGAGACAGACTCGTAGCTTTAGCGTTTCGCGACAATTTCGCCATCAAGCCCAGAAGAACGCATTGTTCACCAGAAGATAATCACTGAGCTAATAATATGATGCGAAAATCATATAACGACTCAGCGTACGTGACGTCATTACCATAGCTTGCGGTGTTGGAAACTTAAAGAGTGACGTCATTGGTTACGTAAAGAAATATTTTAAGACGCAGACATTGATCTCCTATAAACAACTAGATACACAGTCTGCCTTTTAAAAATGTCCGAGCGCAAAGAAGGTCCAAACAATCGAATGGACCCTCTTTTGCGCCAGTGTTTTTGTGAGTACCGCGACTGACGTATCATGATGCCTCATTGTGCGTTTAAAGACTGCAGAAATCACAGCCAAAAACAACAGAAAAAGGATGACATATCGTATATTAAGGTAAACACTATGCGATAAATATGGTCGGTTTTCTATTATTTTGGCATATTTCTAAATATTTATTATTTAGAGTAAAAAGAGACGTCGCCGCTCAGTGTATCTTTGTTTCTGTCTGTGTTTCAAAGTATACGAGTAAAATAGTAGTTTATAGGATATCAATGGACGCAGATAAATTCGCTGTCTTCGCCACAAGCAACAGTAATACTAGATAGCCTCACCCTGACTTTCCACAATTTGAATACTCTTACCACTCAATACAAAATATGCGGTATACTTCCACAATTGCATTGAATATGTAAATTATGATAGCCTTGGAAATATCCATAGTATTTTTAAACAACAACAGTTTAAACAGAAACATTTAAGTAGTTTACTTTAGCATGCTCGCTATTTGTATTTTATTATTATGTATTCTGAGAATCTCTCTCTCAAAAACTCCACTTGCTAACGAAAACTCCGCATAAGAACATGCACAAGAACAGTAAAGACTAATCCAATTCTAAATACTCTAGCGATAATTACGCAACTCAGCTAAGTGGGATATCGTTTGTAAGCTCTGCGGTTAGGCGAATTGTGTCTGGAATAGGGCTTTTGTATACAAAATGCCGGGAACCCTATCCTTTGCCAGAGATTCCATTAGGACCTAGTAGTTGGCAGTACGGTGGAAGACAGAGAAAGGTGTACAGGAGAGTTTTTAAGGTTGAGATTTTCTCAAAGACTATTTGACATATTACAAAAATACTTTCACTTTTTGATAGATAAAAGTTAAAACTGTAAATGTAAAACATTATTAAATTCGGTCCAGTAGTTTTTGAGAAAATCTCAATCTTATTCAGGCCCCCTGTATACTTAATACTTATCTCTGTCTTCGACTGTACAACAACATCCTGAAAGTAATCGCGTGTAGATATGACTCTCCTATGATAAAACACTTCGTTGAGCTGTTGATCAGAAAGAGCTAACTCTTTTTGATCGCCACCTCAACGAAGCATAGATACCAAATGCCTCACTAACAATAATTTTAAGGTGTTTTACTAACAAAAGTGGATCAATGTTATCGTCAATGAAAAGTTATTATTATTAGTAGTATTAGTAGTACTAGTTTTCTTGTAAAGCGTCGCGTAACATAGTTTTAACTTTTATCTATCAAACAGTGAAAGTATTTTTGTAATATGTCAAGTAGTCTTTGAGAAATCTCAACCTTAAAAACTCTCCTGTACACTTTTCTCTGTGTTCCACCGTACATACATACCTACTTAAATCGAAGCCCAAATCAAGTGTCTTATTTTGTAAACAAAATCTGCCCTGCCTTACTAACATTTTAAGCTGTTCTGTGACTATTGCATAGTTATCTTTCACATTATTAGATCGGATCACTTTATTTTCACTACGATGAACAGGTTCGATCAATCAGTTCCTTCAGTGTTACATCACAACAGGTATTAGACGATCATATTTGTTTACAAATAAAGACACTTGATTTGGGCTCCGGTATACATAGGTACATACACTCGAAAAACACAACCCTCCTTCTTGCGCAGTCGAGTAAAAAATAGAGAAAATTCATAAATTATTCAATCATATTCTGAGACATATAAATTACATTAGGTAATCATGTAAACATAAACAAGTTTTCAGTTAATAGCATTTCACTGTCGCTTGTTATTACAGTGCGTTCGCTTAATGTATGCGCATTCATTTCGTATGCATTTCACATTTTGCATATTGTTTTCGTAGACGTTGTACCGAGAAAATTGTGCTACCACGAGTTGTTTTTGTAAGTTTGCTCGATAGTAAAAACATGTCTAAAACGTTCGTGAATGATGTGATTTTAATACCGTCTCTAGCCAGTGCTAATAACGTAAATCACCAGTTTATTTTAATTTGAATTAGTATTTTTCTGTATTTATGTAGGTACACAAGTAGCAGGTTAATAATAGTTATTTCATATTGCTCAAAAACCTATTCATCCGCTGAATTCTCTACCCAAAAGGCTACTCTCTTCCATTATATGACAGGACATAACATGGAAAATATCGCTTTATCCATTATTTCATTGCGAGCCATATAGTCCCAATTTACTTTTTTAAACGATAGATTAGATTTATTTATTTCAAATTACAATGCTTCTTAAACAATTTTTTTTTCAAAATACACGTTGGTAATCTGATCGTCAGTTTAAGATTAATAAAATATAATTATGAATATGTAATAAGGAGTATGCTGGGGTTCTCTTGAAAATGGCGGGAAACGACGGTTGCGAAGTTATTTCATAATTTTCCTTTTAATGTCTACAGGGGCTATTTTGTGATTAATATCACGTTAAATTAATCAGAAAATGTTCGCGAATGACTGTGCGGTGAAGTTATTGGATTATTTATGCAAGATCTGAAGTTTCAAGCTTTTATCAAGAGTTCCCGCTACAAGCTCGGGAGTGAACGTGACTGTCGAGCTGCTTCGTCCAGAGTGATGACGCTACGGCGTCTCCTCTGGATGAAGACATGAAGACGCGGCTACCCAGGGTGAAGACGCTACTGCGACTCCCCTGGAGGAAGATATAAGACTATTGAATATATTGAATTTTCTGTAACATGACATTTGCAAATGACGAACTGTCGAGTCCATTAACAAAAAAGAAAAAGAAAAAAGGAGCATGCTGATGCATAGTTTTATAACTTTGTCATTGATGTGTCGAATTCCTTAATGGAATAATATTCGTTATCCAATAAGAGGCTTTTCAGTCGGCGACCAAACGCTTAATCGCGTAGACTTGAGGAGGGTAGTCTCTCATAGAAGGCAGGTCCGATTACGCGCGTTTTTTTTTGTCGCGATTGCGGTGCGATGGCATACCGGTTGCAGTCTACCTACATTTCTGAGTGAGTGCCCCCTAAGACCGCCAATTGTGATACTAACTGTACCTATTAGCCGATTGCTTTTGTGTAATTCTTTTTTGTTACATAACACACAAAATTACGATCGCAAAAATCTGCGAGCTGCCACGACGATTTCGATACGATTACGATTCAGTTTTCTGCGATGTGACGTCGTGTATCATCACAGCGACTTAGAACGAAATCGCGTTTATTAATATAGGCCACAGCGATTATGTCACGTCAATTCGGCGTAACGTCATATTCACACGTCATTTTCGCAAGTCACCACATGTAATTATTGGCAGAGCATTGGCAAATAATGTTCGCACTTTCTTCTAGCGTGTGATGTGCACGTGCAGTTCAATTGAGATGTTTTTTAGGCCTAGGGATATTTGAAAATGGCGGTTACGTGAGGGTTACAAAATTTTTTATACTTTTAATATTATTGTATTCAGTTTTGGTTTTTGTGTTTAATCTAATGTCACGTTAAATCAATCAGTCTTTATTTAGCGTGGGACGCTCCCCGACCAGATGGAGGGATGACCTTCGCAAGATGGCTGGCAGAGACTGGGTGAGGCCGAGAATCGGGTTGAGTGGCGCGCTTTGGGAGAGGCTTGCGTCCAGCAGTGGACTGATTGATACGGGCTTCTTCTTCCCTCCGTGCCTCGGAAAGCACGTTAAGCAGTTGGTCCTGGTTGTCGCTCGGCAGCAGTCGTTAGGCCACGTCAGAGGCCTACGAGCGGCCTGAATAACTCTGACAAATAGGTTTGGACACTAAACCACAGGAAAAATACCAAAAAAATGACAATGCCAGATTCTGCCCCACCATCAACCGCATGATGTACAAGATAACGAATAAAATATGTAAAAATATCTCCGTTTTTTTTATTAAAATTATTGGTTTAAAATAAAGTTTGGTACATCACACGAGTCAAAAAAAGCTTAATTAAGAATTCAGAAAATAGTAAGAAATCGAAGCGAATTATTCATTATTTTTGTTATTCTTCTATAGGAGTTGCGAGAGTAGTAGAAAATGATACTGATTATGATTATGCAATATGAAACCTGTAATAAGTCCCCAACAAAACGATAGCTACAGCTTAAGTGGTCACGTAGTTTTGTAGGTGGGGCAAAGCTCCATTGAAATGTGGCAATGTCATTTGTCGGTCCATGTGCCGAACACTGTATAAACTCTAAAGATCAATTTACGAAGTTTCCTTGTGACGGATTTAGTAGTATCAGGATCGCGTGTGACCACCGGTTGCGATTCAGTCACGCGAATGTTTTCACTTAGTTTTTGTTCTGCAACGTTTTACTTTTAGTTTTATTGGACCGTTGTAGGAAGTTTTTATGTAGAGTTTATTTCCTTCCTGCGGCTAATTTGTGAAGTCCGCTTTGTCTCTATTTCACGCTAGTTGATCCGTGACTTTGGCTTATGAATAGTAATTAATTTATTTTATTAATGGACTCGACAGTTCGTAGTTGCCAATGTCATGTTACAGAATATTCAATATATTATAGTCTTCTTGTCTTGTCTTCATCCAGAGGAGTCGCCGTAGCGTCGTCACGTCATTCTGGACGAAGCAGCTCGACAGTCATGTTCACTCCCGAGCTCGTACTCTTGACTTTAGCACGAAACTTTCTTCCACAAATAATCCAATAAATTCACCATACTGTCATTCGCGAACATTTTCTTATTAATTTAACGTGATATTAAACACAAAATAACCAATGTAAACATTAAAAAAAAACTATCAAATAATTTCGCAACTGTCGTTTCCCGTTTCCAAAAACCCTCTATGAGTATTAATTTGATAAATCTTTTGGTTATTACTGTTATTAGTCATAACCGTAATTTAAGGTTAGTCCACAGTTTAAGTCTTCGGTGCCGTTCTAACTAAACTTTTTTAACAAAGTGGGAAAGGGAAGAACGGTTTAAGGCAAGTGAGGTAATTTAAGATTCTGCCACGGGCTTTTAAGGCTTCGTATGCGCGTATTTTCAGTTTTTCTACGAAGGCTACGGCATTAACTGCTAAAATTAAAAGTCTGAAAAAAATATATAGCAATCTTGGGGTGTCTATTTAGGGACTGATGAATACCGATACACGATTGGAAAGCACGAAAAAAATCGCAAACATACCCCTTCCATGTCATTTAAAATGGAAATTATGTCTAAACCGAAATAGTTATTCATACGAAATATATATCAAAATGTAGGGTATCATAATTACGAGAGCTTGTTTTAAAAAAATCTAATTTTTATTGGCGTATTTCAATTTCCCTGCCAAAATTCATCCAAATCAATAAAAATACAAATATGGAGTCACTGTGCCGTGCTCTTCACTCCGCTGCTGCGGGACATCTTCTGTCTCGCGCTCGAGTTTGACAGCTCGCCGCCCCTTAAGCCAAACGTGAAATTTTTTTCCTCAAACATTTCCCCAACGATACCACTTCCCGAAAATTTTCCTAAGAGCCTTATTTTCCCCAAAAGTACGAGATACCCCCCCAATCTGGCAACCCCGAGGTAATTTGGTTTAAATCTTAACTTTACATACATCCAATTAACTAAGTAATGAATTTATCTGAGATGCGATGAGTATAATATAGTTTAATATGTCATGTAATAAATTAATTGATATCAATTTATTCAGTAATAAGCTAAAAATACAAACTAATAACATCAAAAACTAATTCCTATAAAACTAATAACAAATAAAACGTGAATAAAATAAATACTTACCTAAATTAATTAAATAACCCGCCCCTTGTCGTACCCGGTGCAAAGGTGCCCATAACGCTCGCTGTATAGCTATGGCCAACCTTTGCACCAATAAATAAATTATTTGACTCATTATTATAACTATTGACCCGTAAATATTTAATATCGCAAAGGACTATTAAATAAAGCATTATGCATGACATATGCTACGCAATTATGGAAAATTGGATTTTGAACGTTAATTCTAAATTGAAGATGTTTCAAAAACCAACCATGGTCATTTGACGACACCCTAACCTATTTCTAAATTCACTCAAATTGTATCTTAAAAATCACTTCACTAAACACCATCCACCGTAAAAACTTACTCACAATTAAAAACGCCATTTTGTCCACGTAAATCACAATCCAGCACGTATGGGTCCGTCCGAGACGCAAAATGTAAATTATTTCACGTGCGTGTGCGCACTTATACCCGAGAAATAGTTAATTCTCCCCCTCTAGGCGGCCGCGGAAAGATGGTAACTAACTGACCACTAATATATATACGGTATGGACACTATGGAATAATTATATTCATAATATAAGACAAATATTATTTATCGCAAAAAAACTACACGAAAGAAATACGAATAGATATACAATTGGCGGTTTTATCGCTTGAAGCGATCTTCCAGACAACCTTTGGGTAGATTTATTATTATATTTGGTAGAATATATTAAGGGCCTGATATGAGCCAACTAGCGCCGCCAATCTTAAAAAAATAATATCTTCCATTATAATCAATTTTATCAAAAAAGCTTTTTGGAATATCTTTATTAAGATAAATACTATTTTTTTAAATGCTTATGATAAACGTGACTCAATTTGTTGTCAAGTTGTAGTTAGCATAATTGCGAGAAACGGCCGTTTTTGGCATATTTGAGAACTACAACTTAGCTTGTCGCAATTATGATATGTATTGTATATTGAAAAATAGTTTTTGTTCTAATAAAGATTTTCTAAAAAGCTTTTTTAATAAAATTGAATATATCTTCCATATATTATTTTAACATTGAAAAAGCGGATTTATAGGCCTGTCAGATTTAGGATAGTTTAAAAAAAAACCACATCCCAGAGTGCTCTTAAGCCGACACTAAACCCGATTTCAGAGTCCATCTTCCATGAAAATACATATCTTTAATGCTGATATGCATCATTCATGGGAAGTCTCCTGGTTCCAGATACGTCAGCTGCAAAAGTCATGCATGACATTAATGTGGATAATGCGAGTAAAGTTTCCAAAACACTCGAGAAATACATCGTCATTTTCAATTAACTTTACAGTTACCATACTGTCTACACTGTACTGTTCATAATATAAATTAGATATGCCAATATGAGATATACCTAGTACTTACTATGTAATGTCATAATGTAGGTAGGTATGTAAAAAAAGATTTTATTTAGATCGCAAGTTATTGCAAAGTATTATTGATATTTTTGCACTAAATGTGTTTTGAAACATTTCGATAGTTTTTGAAATACTCTATTTAGTTAATCACTACTCAATGATTTCATCAAAACGACAGTGTTTAGTCCGAGATTCATATACAGTTTTGAGTACGAGCTTAGTTTGAGCTCGCTCTTACGACAATCTTATCAAAATCGTATGAAATATATATATAGTAGAAATATCTTGTATATTATAATTATTGGAAAACTGCAACAAACTGATATTCGCGAACATTTTCTGATTAATTTAACGTGACATTAAACACAAAAAAAAATCCAAATTCTCAAATAATTTTGAAACCGCCACGCTGATACCTTTGAACTTTTATTGTGTTTGTTTTATTATGGACCAAATTCTACTATGACAAATGTGGAATAAGCATTCTCCTCTATCCTGAGTCTCTTCCAACCATCCATCCCAATTTCTAGTGAGATCGTCTCTCCATCTTCGCCGGGGTCTGCCCAGAAGCCGGCGACCGTCCAATTAAAAAAAAAAAAATAGCCTTTATTTCACTCACAATACGAGCTTATAAGTTGGTAACGTAGTTTACAAAAAAAATTATGACATCGGCGTCGGATTGTCAGGCTGTCCTTCGACATAGGCCTCCTCCATCTTCTTCCAGTCTTCTCTATCACGGGCCACTGCTCTCCAACCTTTGGGTAGGTCGTCATCGCACCTCTTCGTGGTTTCCCGTCTCCACTCGGTAATATCATTTGTACATTTGTCTCTTTATCATGTGACCAGTCCATCGCCATTTGAGCGTTCTCGCATTACGGATCACATCTGTTACTCCTGTTTTATGTCTGATTTTTGTAAGTCTCCATCTAACTCTCAACCTTAGGTTCAGCATGCTCCGTTTCATACTTTGTTGGCAAACTTTTAGTCTCTGCGTGAAGCCATTGGTGAGGCCGTCCAATTATTACTTATATAAAAATAATTACAAACTTTACAATGGAAAGATAATCCACATGCTCGCTGATCGAGACGCTTGATCCATACCGCTTGCGGCTTGCCCGCTTAAGTAATGGAGTAATCCAATTAATTAACAATATTTAATTAGCCGTATCCACGAATGGCATCTAGACATCACTGGTTGTATTGTATTGTAATGATTTGGTTATGGGCTGCGATGCAAGTATGTTTTCAGATTTCTTTACGGTTTTTCGTTTTCGACAGAAATCGGTTCTCTTCTCGTGTGGTTTAGTGACCAAACCTATTGTCAGAGTTATTTAGGTCGCCCGTAGGCGTCTGACTGACGGCCTCCATTCGAGAACTCGTCTACCCCATCGGTTATCGGTTCTACGACAGATGTGATCAGTCCACTGCCACTTCAGTTTACTGACTCTATGAGCAATGTCAACGTCTTTTGTCTTCTGGCGTATATACTCGCCACTGTACATAATTATCCATTATTATGGCATTTTTGTACAGTAAAATTTAAAACAATATATTTTCATAGAAATTGCCCAAAAAACGTCCAATACTTTTTCATATTGCAACACTTTTCATAGAGGCCTACTGTTACAAGTCATAAAGCCTTACGATGAGCCGAGAGCTGTCGCCCAATACTGATTGTTATTGCCATTTTCCGCGTAGCTCACGTGTAAATATGCAAACATGTGACAACCATTATTAGAATGAGTAATAGTCCTAACCTAATAGCACATTACAATTGTAAATTAGAGCGAACTAGGAAACAGTGAAGTGAAACATGAATAGTGCCGCAGTTTGTGGAAATCCACTTAAAGAGAAAATTATACACAATTTTACACTTAAAATACTTAAATATAGTTTTTCATCGATTCTAGACTCTGCACAGACCACTTACCGTAATAGACATGAAATCTGTACATTTGCAAGCGAAAAATTCTGTCAACGATGAGCGCATAGAGACGAAGCGGGGGACAGGGGTGCCGTATTAAAGAGATGTGTCCATGTCGATAATATATCTAGGTTACACGTGTCGCGAAGGGGCTCGTTGAAAACGATCGTACAAGTTAAGCAACGTTGGGCGAGGTCAGGACCTGGATGAGTGACCGCTAGTGACACTTTCATCTGAGCGCCTTCGTGCCTCGGAAAGCACGTTAAGCAGTTGGTCCCGGTTGTTGTCGCTTGACAGCAGTCGTTAGACCACGTCAAAGGCCTACGGGCGGCCTGAATAACTTTGACAAATAGGTTTGGTCACTAAACCACACGAGAAAAGAAAGACGTGTCGCGAAGCAATTTTGCGCTCATGTGCGCGGGCGCCTCCTGTTACAGGTCTATGGGGTAAGTGATCTGTGTGACTCTGTAACTCGTGACTCTGTAAAACCTGAGGATTTACTGTGATTGTCTGAGCACATTTACTTCACGGGTTGCGGGAGGCTGCCAAACCAAACGAAGCCGAAACGTGGACATTGACGGTGAGACTGGCCCACAAGTTCAAAGTCCCTCAGCCAGCTATGGAAAGAGATATGCTTGACATTTCTCTGTTAGATAGAATCATCATCATCATCAGCCCGTATCAGTCCACTGCTGGACGTAGGCCTCTCCCAAAGCGCGCCAATCAACCCTACTCTCGGCCCTCTGCATCCAGTCCCTGCCAGCCATTTTGCGAAGGTCATCCCTCCATCTGGTCGGGGGGCGTCCCACACTACGTTTACCCGTTCGTGGCCTCCATAGATAGAATAAGAAACTAGTATATCGTGTACAATAAAGTATAATAAAAGTAAAAGTTTGTATCTACTGAAACGGGTGTAGGTATGGATAGACTGTGTATGTATGATAAGTCTGTACAAAATAGGGCGTGTAAGAAAATGTGTAATATAGGCTGTGCAAATTAGAGTCACGTCACCAATTACCCCATCAGCCACAAGTAATAAGTGATGCGCCCGGGAAATCATTCGTATCTTCACGCTTGTTAAGACGTCCGGAAAATGTTCAGACATCAATCACCGACTGACTCGTCGAGTGTAGCAATTGAGTGGGCGTGCACTGGTGGGTGCAATTACATCGGCGTTGGTGCGCGAGGGCAGGGTTGTAAACTACGGGCTGCGCAAGCGACGACCCACATCTCGTGATTGACAATAGGGTGGTTGATGAAACGTCCTTGTTAGCATAATTTTTGCTTGCAATCATATTTGATGCCATAAAAGACATTACTCTGATCCACTAGACTCACGATGCAGAAGTCTTAGGTTTGATAGCCATGTACATTTTTCTATTTTTTTTTGCATACGCTTTGGCGGCATGGTTGTAAGATCGATGAGAAATATTCGACCTGATGCTCCCACTTCTCTTGGCTATTGGATGTTTGTCGTATTTGAATAGAATACATTTGTCAACATATTGTGTGTCTAATAGGCAAATAAGACGAATATTTTGTCACACATACCAACCACACATGGCAAGTAGAACAAATACGAATAGCCAAGTGAAGTGGAAGCATTACGAATATACTCTAGCCAGCGCTCATCGAACGAAGGATTTTCCATCCCATGGGATACAATCGTGAAAAGTGTCTTCTTGTAAGCTTAAAATGATAGTAGTTATTACTATCATATTAAGCTTTGCTGTGATTATTGCTTAATTAGTTTCACAATGAGGAATAAATTCAATCAGTGTCTTCAGTGTCGTTCAACACAACACGTATTTAGACGATTTTATTTTGCTTTTATAAAATAAAACAGTAGGATGAGATATGTGTATATTAATTCAGTTATTGAGATCATGCGTTATCCATTCTCAAACATAACGAAAGCGAACTAGTGCGTAATGGATTAGAGATACGCACGCACCTCCATAGATGCGGGGAATCGATATGACGCAATGTGTCTTAGCTTTGCGATGGAAAGTGCGGATTCTTACGTGGATGTGAACTAGTTTTAATAGAGATGTGAAAATTTAGATCAGCTTGTAATGTTTTACACGAGTGCCTATAGGAGGGTTAGGTTTTAGAGGCAGGGTGTAAATTTTGTATGCTTAGGGATGTTTTGAGTGTATTTTCGTATGTCTGGGGATGTTTTTGTGGGTATTGTGTTTTCTCTGATTTTTGAACTGAACTAGTGAGAAAAATATTCCCACTAGTTCAGTCAACTGAACAAATGGGAAATTTTTTCTCAGTAGTTCAGTCAACTAGTGGGAATAGACGGTAAAGATAGGGTATACTTTGGCTTTAACCACCTTTAACTGACTTTTATTCTACGATTTTTAGATTTTTGCGAAATAATGTTTAACATTTTATACTTGTAAAAAAATATCGGTCCCTTTGTTAGCCTTGTAACTTGTGTAGAAGTGTCATTAAATTCGTTTTGACGACGGAACTGACATAGGATACTTTTACGATGTGACTTGTTTGCTGATAGTTGGTTGAGTGTAGTGAGAGAGTGTGCTAGGTATTGTGAGAAGAACTATAAATTGCATTCGTCTATTGTATAATTAATATTCTAAGTCCCTATGTACGGTGGAACACAGAGAAAAATGTACATGACAGTGTTTAAGGTTTAGATTTTCTCAAAAACTACGTGACCTATTGCGAATATTATTTCACTGTTTGATAGATAAAAGTTAAAACTAAATTCGGCCCACTAGTTTTTTTAGAAAATCTCAACCTTATTGAGACCCCCTGTATACTTATCTCTGTCTTAGACTGTAGTTACGTTTTTTTAAAATGTAAGTATGACTGTCCTACGCCTTGGGGCAACCCGTTATGTTGTACAAAATTTTCTTAACCTTGAAAAATAGTGTAAGTAAATGTAAATTCAAAAACCAATTGCACAATGCATTTATTTACTTGCAATATTTTTTTAAGTTGGTATATTTTATAGGATAATTTATTTAATATTTTCTTGCAATAAACAATCTGAATCAGAAACTTATTTGACTTGGCTTGAACTATGCCATCGAAATCTTTACACATTCATCCAGAAATCCTCGATTGTATGCCTATAAAATGCTACTACTATCTCTCTTGTCTACAGTTCCGCCAATGCCAAGAAATGGGAGGTGGAGCTAGCTACTCTCAAGAGTAACAACCTCCGTCTGACTGCTGCTCTGCAGGAGAGCACGGCCAATGTGGACGAGTGGAAACGACAGCTCCATCAGTACAGGGAGGAGGTGGCACGCGCCAGGCACTATGCGGGGAAAGGTAAGGGTCTGCCTGCAGCTCGGCCAATGCCAAGAAGTGGGAGAAACTTGCTACTCTTGGAGCTAGCTACTCTCAACTCTTAAGAACCCATTAGTACAGGGAGGAGGTAGCATGCGCCAGACACTATGAAGGTAAAAGTAAGGTAAGGTAAAGAGCTCCCCACAATTCTGCCAATGCCAAGAAGTAGGAGAAACTGGCTAGTTTTGGAGCCAGTTATCTCAAGAACTCATTAGAACAGGGAGGAGATGGCTCTCGCCGGGCATATTCGGGGAAAGGTAGTCTCTTGCTCACAGCTCGGCCAATTCCAAGAAGTGGAAGGAACTAGCTACTCTCATGAACCCATCAGTACAGGAACAGTCCTGAGATTTCATGTATTCTGGCAAATAAATGATTTGATTTGGAAGGGGGTGGCACGCGCCAGGCACTATGCCAGGAAAGGTAAGAATTATTGTCTGTCTATCTGTAACGATGTTTAGGCATTACGCCAAAACTACTGGAAGAATTTTGATGGGACTTTTACTAGGAGATAGCTCCAATATCTGGGCAGCACATAGGCTATAAGCCGTTGCGGTATGTGATGTGGAATCACGTATCCAGAGAGGAAGAGCTGCCTCCCAGGAATGTATTTCGTGGAGGTCTATAGTAACCAACGACTTCTACGCATACGAAGTTACAGCTAATCTTCAATATCCTAACATACGAGTATTATGTACCTTATTCTAGGTGGCGAGGCGAACGAAGTCGAGCAACTCCGGCAGCGCCTCGCCCAGTTAGAGGCCGAGTTGGCACAGAAGAATGAGGAGCTCGCACAGATCACCAAGTCGCGTAAGAGTGAGCAGGTAAGCGTATGTCTTCATTATCATCAGTCTATTTATCTTGCCCTACTGCTCGGGCACAGACCTTCCCTTACATCGAGGGAGCTGGGATGATTCACTACGCGGGCTCACTGCGGATTGGCGGATTTCACATGCCTTAGATTTTTTCTTCTTCTACGGCATGCAAGTTTCATCACGATGTTTTCCTTCACCGTTTTGAGAGTACTCTGTAAATGTACCTAAGTTTTAGGTTATTTAATGTTCCTTGAAAAAAAGACGAGGAAAAACTATACAGTAGTTAATTGTAGAATGTGTAATGTTTCCAGGACGCAGAAGCTAAGCTGGCTCAAAGCCAACTTGAGCTGGCTCTGGCCGCTCAGGACGGGCAGAGGCAGGTGATCCAGGCGCTCAGCGACCAGCTGGCGAGGCAGCTGGAAGAGCTGGTAAGATAATCAACAATATTTGTCATCATCATCATCAGCCCGTAGCAGTCCACTGCTGGACGTAGGCCTCTCCCAAAGCACGCCACTCGACACGGTTCTCGGCCTTTTGCATCCAGCATCTGCCAGCCACCTTGCGAAGGTCAGTCATTCATCTGTTCGGGGGGCATCTCACGCTGGTAAGATAATGAACAATATTTAATGCTCAATATATTTATTGCATGCCATAAGTTATAATACAGATGTTCATATAATTAACATTAAAATGTTACAATGTTCTTTATGGACCTTGTTTAGGCAGAGCAATATAAGAGAGAGACGACATTTCTTGTTCAAATATAATGTAAATTGCAGTAACTAAGTAAGAAGTAGGTAACGATTGTTTATTATTATTTTCTCTCGCTTAGAAATTCCTCTACTGTGTCTTAGTGAATTTGATATCCCATGGCGCTACGGGGTATTGAATTAACCAGATTCAGAAATATTGAAATCGAACCAATAACAGATACTTTTAACAAGGTATTATTATCATTTTCCCAGACGACAATCCACCGAGAGATAAACACTGCGTTGCAAACATGAGACGCGTGCATACAGCCGCCGCCGATCTATGCCAGTGTGCAAAAAGATCGGCGGGCGGCTCCCCTGCCGTTGCTGCTTCGCGGCCGACCCGAACGGCCCGAACGCAGCTCCGAACGGGCCGAACGTAGCTCCGAACGGGCCGAACGAGGCTCCGAACGGGCCGAACGCAGCTCCGAACGGGCCGACCGCAGCTCCGAACGGCCCGATGGGGAGGAGCCAGCTTACGTGACCGTCAAAGCTAAGAAATGAAGAGTGTTCTCGGTATTTCGCAAGGTGCAAGAGTTTTTTTAAATCTATTTCTTTTTAGAAGGGTTTTTGGTGGTTTCAATGGTCTTCTGAATTTAATTGTTCTATTGAATTTAATGAGGAAACTTTGGTGCCGTGTTGTATGTACTCGTTTGTTATTTGATTATTTGATTTCTTATGCAAATAATGAATTAGTTAATTAATATGACACTGTGTTTGTTTATGGATTTATTCTATATAATATATTCTATAGATTTTAATGAAGGACATTACTTTTGTGCTGTGTCGTATTTAAGTTTCGTTACTCGATTATTTGGTTACGTATACAAATAATGAATCAGTTAATATGACACGGTACTAACTTAGTGACTTTTCTAACTACATACAATAAATATATAATTGAATTTAGTACAAAAACATATATTTTCAACCAATTTCGTGTTTAGATCTCAAAAATGTTGTTAAAAATCATGTGGTTGGTCGAAAATACGAACTTATAATATGAAGTTCCATACAATTACAAGTTATTTTCAATACTCTATAAATAAATAAATTCTGAGTAAAAATAGGAGCGCGGAATCGTTAATTCATGGTTCTAACCGAATGTTAGACATGGTTGTCGGAATACTACTACTATTGTCCGATAGATGGAGTTGCGTAACATACCCTTTAAGTAAGTATGATACGATGAAGATTTTCGGTGGACGTGGCGTGGCCTGTGGTGGCTCAGTTGGTAAGAGCGTGTCACGGAATGACAAGGTCGCAGGTTCAAGTCCTGCCCACAGCAAGAAATTTTTCGTCATGTTTAAATTTATTTTCAATACATTGAAATCACTAAAAAATCTAGTTCACATATTTTACTCTTTATTTTATTACTGATAATATTTTACTAATTTGCTGAATCAATTGGCAAATGATCTAGTGCTGCTATAAGAAAATGGCAGTATTGAAAATGTAGGTATGTAAAGTGTACATACACATTTTGATTAATTTTTGTGGTTGTACAGTCAAAATGACCGCCGAAATCGATATTAATTATAATGAGAATTTTTCGTATCTTCGAGTTTACAATTTTAATGTTTTTAACTTATTATTTAATTTAATTCGGTAATTCTAAAATGCACTATTAATTATTGCAATTGTTTGTAAATGCATATAAACTCGAATAGTGAAAAAGTGTTACTAAGAATTGTTTTTCCTCCGAATTCGACTTCTATTATAATAATTTTATGCTTAACTTTTAGGCTATTAGCCATAAACCTAGTTAAACCTTCCCTTAAGACCCTTCCATGAGCCAACTAGCGCCGCCAATCTTAAAAAAATAATATCTTCCAATATAATCAATTTTATTAAAAAAGCTATTTACAAAATGTTTATTACGATAAATACTATTTTTTAAAAGCTTATTTATAACGTGATTCAATTTCGGTAAGTTGTAGTTCGCATAATTGCGAAAAACGGCCGTTTTTGGCACATTTGTGAACTACAACTTAGCTTGTCGCAATTATGCCATGTATTGTATATTGAAAAATAGTATTCATCCTTTTTTTTTTTTTTTTTTACTTGGGGAAATGCTTTTCGCATCTCACCGCGCCAATAAGAAGGGGCGCGCGGTGAGTATGTGGGACTCCCGTCACAATACGGTCCTATACCCACTAAAACCCCAAGGTGTTCAACTCACCGCGTTAGGACGAGGTTGTGGGAACGCAGCGCCAAATACCACAACCTCGTCGGCGGCCGCCCGCGTGGGCCCGTCTTCGGGTTTACCCCTAAACCTCCGCTTAAGGCGTCTCGGAACACAGGACGAGACGCCTTACAGCTCGGGACCTCTAAGCGAGCGCCGGACCCCCCGACCCGACGCCCGCAAGTCCCCGTTAGGGCGGCAGGCGGCGGACGTACGCCCGTCGCCTGCGGCCCGCTCGCCGTCGGCGGATCGGATGCGAGAGAGGGTCGACCTCGCGCTCCCGTTCCGCCGACTCTTTCGCCTTCATGATGGTGGCGCAGAAATCCGCCACCATCTTCCATCCTTCCTCGCTGCCCATTGCTCGCACTATGGCGGGCAGCGAGAGGTCGCCTCCAGTGGCGGCCGCGATGTCTCGCCTCGGCTCGGCCCATGCGGGGCACACGGCGCGGGTGTGATGCGCCGTGTCCACGTCAGCACCGCAGTGGTGACACCGGGGGTCCGGCTCTCGACCCAGCACCTCGCACAGGTACCTTCCAAAGCAACCATGCCCCGTCAGGACCTGCGCCAGGTGGTAGGTCATAGACCCGAACTTCCGTTCGACCCATGGGCGTAGCACAGGTCGAACGGCCTCCAAAAGTTCCCGGCTCACCACCGGGTCGACCATTCTCTCTGCCCAGTCGCGGAAGAGGCTATCGCGCGCCAACTCGCGCCAGCGTTTGACCTCTTCCGGGAGTGGGGGAGAACCCTCCTCACGCGCTTCCGCGCAACGCCGGTAGACCGTCTGTAGGACCCCGGCCTCTAGGTCCCACGGCGGGCTACCGGCCAAGACGCACGCCGCCTCTCTGGAGACGGTGCGGTACGCTCGGGCCGCCCTGAGCGCTATGGCCCGCTGCGGGCGTCGCAGCAGGACCGTTGTTCGGGCGTTCAGGGAGTCCGCCCATATTGGCGCTCCGTAGAGTGCCATGGAGCGAACTACACCGTCGTACAAACGGCGGCACGCTCCGCTCGGACCCCCGATGTTGGGGAGTAACGACCCGAGCATCCCGGCGAAGGCCACCAGCTTTGGCGACAGTCGCCGGAAATGCTCCTCGAACCTCCACCGCCCGTCCAGGACGACGCCCAGGTACCGCATCGCCTTACCGACGGCAATGGAGGTCCCCCCAACAACAATTTGCGCCCCAGCCGGAGGCGCGTTCCGAGGTCCGTGGAATGTCAGGGCCTCGGATTTGTGCAGCGCGACCTCCAACGCACCCAGTCATAACCGATGTTCCACAGGAGCGGACCTAGGACCGACCCCTGTGGGACGCCGCACGCCATCGCCTTTCTCGCCCAGCCGCCACTGGTCGGGTACTCAATCGCCCGGTCGGCGAAATAGTCTGCCACCACGTCTCGCAAGTATTGCGGGACGCGGTGGAAGACTAGTGCCTCCTTGATTGTGGGCCAGGGAAGGGTGTTGAAGGCATTCTTGATATCAAGAGACACCGCCATCAACACCCCCCGCTGGGCCGCCTGCTCTTTCGCGATCGCCATCACTGCCGAGATGGCGTCGATGGTCGACCGTCCTCTGCGAAAGCCAAATTGGCGGTCACAGAGGTTCGGCCCCACCTCCTCGAGGTGCTTGACGAGACGGGCTGCGACGATTCGTTCGAACAACTTGCCCGTCTCGTCAAGCAGCACAATTGGCCGATAGGCCGAGGCTTGTTCGGCCGGACGACCCGCCTTGCGCAGGAGGACGAGGCCACCGGTCTTATATTTTGCCGGAAATCGTCCTCCCCGCAGACACGCCGTGAAGTGGCGCAGGAATTGGGCCTCCAACTCCACGGAGGCCAGCGCCAAGACACGGCCCGGGATCCCGTCTAGGCCGGGGGCGGTCTTTTTAGCACGAAGCTTCAGCACCGCCACTCCAAGCTCCGCCTCTGACACGGGTGGCACTTCCTCCTCCTCGTTGAGCCCCTCCGACTGACCCATCGACGGAGGTACCCACCGATCTTCACTTTGCGGAAAGAGGGTTCCCACGACCTCTTCCACAAAGCGTGGCTCGAGGCTCAAATAGTATTCATCCTAATAAACATTTTGTAAATAGCTTTTTTTAATAAAATTGATTATTGGAAGATATTATTTTTTCAAGATTGGCGGCGCTAGTTGGCTCATGGAAGGCCCTTAATAGATGTTTTAAACAATTGTGTAAGACGGCGGTATTTTTCTTGATTTCTCATATCTCTTCTACCACAGCTAAGATT
This sequence comes from Tachystola acroxantha, assembly GCA_963506565.1. Taxonomy (NCBI): domain Eukaryota; kingdom Metazoa; phylum Arthropoda; class Insecta; order Lepidoptera; family Oecophoridae; genus Tachystola; species Tachystola acroxantha. The sequence continues at coordinate 7,480,748 of OY735894.1, read as the reverse complement.
ATTAATGCCAAAAAATTATATATAATTTATTAATTAAAATTATGATTAAAAATAATTATTAGTAGTTGATAAATTAGTGAAAAAAACTGGCTGCATGGTGCAAATACCGATTGAAAGAAAAAAAAAAGATTTAGACAATGTTTATTTTTCCTTATTTTCGAAAGTCTTCGCCTGAATTTAGAAAAAAAATGGGTCAGCGTAAACCAATCGTCAACGTAAACGTTGGCAATTAATAAATCGTCTTTAACGCTATTAAATTTGAGTTCAAATTAGCTTATAGGTTGGCTATAAGTGGACAGCTTATATGAACTTAAAATTCTAATTCAATTGCATCAAAGACGATTATTGCATTTTGGGATTTGGTCTCCGCTAAAGCTTGATTCGCAATGCACAAAACTTTGCAATTTTAAAACCGACCATTCAAAGGATGGATATCTAAATACCCTGTTGGTTGAATTGTTGGCAGTTTTATAATGCTGTGAATTTTTGTGCATTGTGAATTCAGCTTAACTCTTAATCGACAGGCTGTGCCATGTCTTAGGCCCGTATTAAGTCTGAACTCAAATCCTCAAGAGCGAATTCAGCTGATTCACTCTCAAGAAGTGATCACCATCTCAAGTATGTCATTTATTAATAAATCGTAAAACGCGTATCACGTGATGTCTTTCTCAAGTGGAATAACTCAAGTAAACGTCGCGGTTCGCCTGCAATCAGCTCAAGTGTGAGTTTGACAGTTCTCTTGAGAACTGAATTTTGTTTATTAATACGGCGTTATATCCGATTCCTAAACGCGCACCTAAGTTACGTTTATTAATAGGAACGCCATCTTGAGGTCGTTCTCAAGTTTGACTTTTGAGCTGAGAGTGATTTATTAATACGGGTCTTAGTGTATTTGTATATTTAACTATACCCTTAATTGTAATGATAAAATTATAAAAAATGCTAATTGGATTGATCTAATGCCAAATACTGTCCCTTTCGATGGTCCAAAGTGTATTGACAATGTTTCGCGATAATTGAATACGAGTGTTGATTTGAATGAGGTTTTAAGCCGTAACTAAGAATAGTGGTTTGTTTCCGGTGCGGTGGACCGTGCCGTGCTAAGGCTGTTGTCCTACCGCCAGCGAGTAAGCGAGAAACTCTCGGCGATTTTTTGGCCTAAAAACGTACAAAAGAAATTCCGTGTAAACAAAAGAGACGCATATATTAATAGTTCATCGCCTACTGTTCACACCGCCCGCCGGCGAGTACTCGCTCGGCTATTTTCGCCGGGCGAGTGTCGCCGAGCGATGGGATGTACTCGCTCGGCGACACTCGCCCGGCGATGAACTATAAATATTATATCGCCGGGCGAGTATTTATTTATTTATTTATATTTATTGGTAAACTTCACAGCCATATACATAATATTACAAATAAATACAAAATCAACACATAATAAGCCAATAAAGAAGTTCATCTGTTTAAGAATAAAGTGAGGAGAACGGAACACAGTAATAATAAATAAAATATCATGAATAAAAATAAACTAAGTGCTTAACATAACATATTGAAAGAGAGAGAGAGAGAAAAAAAAATACTAACTAACGTATCGCTGCGTCTCTTTTGTTTACACGGAATGTACTATCTATTGTACGGTTCTTACGCGAGAAATAGGCCATATTTACTCGCCGGCGGCCTATAGCCGAGCTACGATACTATACTCGCCACTCGCTGCTCGCCCACTAGTGTTATAGTTGATAGTTCTAGTCGCTCATCGCCAGCGGTGGGACGACGACATAATATTTACAGTTCATCGCCGAGCGAGTATCGCTGCGTCTCTTTTGTTTACACGGAATGTACTATCTATTGTACGTTTCTTTTGCTAGAAAATAGCCGATAGTTACTAGCTTACTCGCCGGCGATGGGACAACTGATAAAGAGCACATTAGTGAAGGTACGGGTCGCAGCGCATTGACGGATTTTGAGTACAGTGTACTGCCAGATATCGTAAAATGAACACGGGCGCGCGTGTACTCCAATCCGCTTGCTATAGCACACTGTGTCGGGGCGGGGCGGGCCGCATCGCACGGACGCAAATCCGTCTCGCAATAATGCGAGCCGCTGTGGCCCGATACAGTGTGCGATAGTTCATACAAATTGTATTAAAACGATTTGAGCGGATTTTTGAGCTCCGCCCCGACACGCTGCGGCCCGGCAAAATGTGCTCGGACCTTCAAAAGTCACCTTGACAAAAATAACTGTCTCCAATGTGATTTAAATCAAGAAATGTTGTCGTTACACTCAGGCGCATGATAAGTATAAAGTCGTAAATTAGCAAACGAAAGGGGTATAATACTAAGAATGTAAATGCTTTGATTAATTTTTTTTAAAGCGTTACGTAATTTAAATAAAGTATTGCGTAGTTATAAGCGATTTGACATTATGGCACGGGAGCTGAATTAGTAATTTCCGTCTTACAAAAGGTTTGGACGGATTGATGGACTTTTGCTAATTCGACAACTCTTATAACCTATAAACATTATTCATTATATAGTGTCAAATTCTGTAGTGGCCACTAAGTCGAATCTTAAACTTAAACGCAGCTGTCATTGTCGCTCATATGCTACACCGCGTAAGAGCGAGCGGGACGTCTCGCTTGGAGGCCACCAATATTAGCATGCACATTCTAGAATTAGCAGTAATATTGAATGTTACGGTCGAAGACAGAGAGGTGTAAAGTAGAGTTTTTAGGGTTGAGATTTTCTCAAAAACTACTTGACCTATTGCAATAATTATTTCAATGTTAGATAGATAAAATTTAAAACTATGTACTTTACAGTACATAGTTTAGAATATCGAAGAATTATTAAATTCGGTCCAGTAGTTCTTGAGAAAATCACAATCTTATCGAGGACCCCTGTATACTTATCTCTTATCCAACTGGCTACATACTAACATTTTTTTAATGATAAAAAATAAGTCCATTCGATCGTTTTGTAAGACAGAAATCGCTATCCAAACTCCCGGTATTTTAACTATTATTATTATTATAAAAAATGTTTATAATTATTTATAGTTTTAACAATTTCCTTCTTTGATCTGTACTTCGCATTTGTTTCGCATTTCTTAACTCGAATATCTTTCTTTTTAATATCTTAAATAGTAATCCTGTTAAGTAGATTTCTTATGTTAAAATATACACTTTCCTACTGTGTAGGTAAATCAAATCTTGTAGCTAATTCCTTTAAACGTAGTCGAAGATCATAATTTAAAAAATTGGTTGGACAGAACATTAGATGACTGATTGAAATTGTGCGTATCTGATTTTAAGTCGTCTTTTTACAGTGTCCTTGAATTTATTGGACTAATTGAAACTGGGGGTTGCTAAAATGTGTGTCATAATAAATATTAAATTAGTAAGATTTTGAAAACTGCAAAAAAAATTAACTGAGTACGTCACAAGTCACACAATGAATTGGAAATGACCATTACATCAAATTCCAGTGAAAGAAATCGTTGCAAAAAATTAAAAATACCTTAAAATGTAATGTAATAATTTTTTTGATAAGTAGTTCAATTGTAAATATTTACTTTTTATTTTCCCCAAATGGTTTAATTTACTTAAACGCTGTGCAGAATTAATGTATGTCACAATCCTAACCATCCACTTGATTTTGTCGAATAAATTCAAGGTTGAATAAATTCTGTATATATTTCTGTACTTACATTATTTATTTATGTATTAGATATTAAAAAAAGTGGACGCAATCTGAAATCGCTACTATTATTAACCTAACTAAATGAAATATAAGTTAAATAGAATCTAACGCAAGCAATTCTTGTAAAATAACTTCAATTACGTCTTCAGTCTACTCGTGACCATGATGGCTGTAATGCTGTCGAAATATCGATACATCAATAATAAATGTTTAACACGGTAATTCCCGTTTTATCTAATTAATATTCAATTATGTCATCTAATGTTACATGGCTAACCAATTGAATGTAAAGTGTTAATAATAAACCATTCCTAGTCTTAATAAGATTATAGAAACGTCATCACAAAACATCCGTCTAATTCCTATAAAGTAGCTTTTAATTTCACCTTCTTTATTTATATTTCTTTTAAAGCCCTGTATTGAATAGAGACCCTTAGCAAAGTAGTGTTTTCTGATTGACAGGGAATAATCATCGTTTATAGTTGACATTCATTGCGTTGGCGATTCATCGCTGATTATATGTCATGTAGCGCGAGAAAGCAATGTATGTCAATTTTCATTAGAATCCCATTAAATTTCTTGGCTCTTGTAAATAAACGCGATTTGAGCCAAGCCGTTATTTAAATAAATGTAGATTTAAGTAATTGTTTAAATGAAGTGTTTGACCATGATTTGGAACACTAAGCAAGCGTTAAACCGTATTTATCTGAATAAACCACGGTTTGGACATGTTTTTATTTAACACCTAAATATTCGTTTAGTGTTTATATTTTTAAAAGTCCAACTTTTAAAATATTTTTGTGCAATATTAAATGATAGGCCAGGCCGCGCCAGGCCAGGCTGACTTGCGTTGGGAACAGTGCATCCGATCCTATTAGCGCCCGCGCCCGTCCGATCCGTTGGAAGTCTTTAGGTTCAAAGTCTGCCTGTCGCCTGGCCTGTGAAAAGGCGGCACGTGGAATCCCAGCTTTACGCGATGTAGCATACGAGCACAGACTACTTAGCCAATAGACATGAAATCAGTACAAAAGACATTGCCACATTTCAATGGAGCTTTGCCCCACCTACAAAACTACGTGACCATTTAAGCTGTACCATTTTGTTGGGGACTTATTACAGGTTTCATATTGCATTTATAATCAGTATCATTTTCTACTACTCTCGCAACTCCTATAGAAGAATAACAAAAACAATGAATAAAACGCTTCGATATATTCTATTTTCTAAATTCTTAATTAAGCTGTTTTTTTTCGAATCGCAACTTGTACAAAACTTTATTTTAAACTAATAATTTTAATAAAAATCGGGGATATTTTTACATTTATTCGTTATCTTGTACAACTTGCGGTTGATGGTGGGGCAGAATCTGGCATTGTCATTTGCAAGCGAAAAATTATGTCAACGATGAGCGCATAGAGACGAGGCGGAGGACAGGAGTGCCGTATTAAAGATATGCGTCCATGTCGATAATATCTCTACGTTACACGTGGCGCAAAGCAATTTTGCGCTCATGTGCGGGCAGACACGGGCGCCCTCCTGTTACAGGTCTATGGGGTAAGGGGTCTGTGGTGCTTAGACATAACGGATGATGACACCATAAATATTAGCCTAGAGATCTTACGTTCTTTGTGTCTTTGGTAGTTTTTAAGAATGATTAATCCCTGTCAGCGTAATGAATAAAAAAAGATTAAATAATCAAAATGATATCATTGGAAAGGCTGAGGACACAATTTTTAAGATATACAATGTCTTCTGAACAGGGTAACTTTCGTTTACTGTTGTGTACTTTTGGATAGACGTTGTTAATGAATTTTTACTCTTACAAAGTACATTCTTTATAGTGATCGTTTGTCTGTTAAGATCCGTTTACACTTTGATTAGTGAGAAATTGATAAGTGCGAGTGACAAGTGCGTATGCACTTATTATACCGCCCCGATAGTATCTATCGGGGCAGTATACTTAATTCACCTAGGGTAATTCACTCGTATGCATTAAGTACATTTGCAGACTAAATTCACCCAGCCACCTTACCATGAACTCTTATAGCGGGATTACTTCAATAATACTTTGTTACTTAGTACAATGACGACCTTAATAAGCTTACTTTAAGGTCGTCATAAGGGGGCTGGTCATTTCCGGGTGCATAAAGTACACAGTATACTTTAGTCACAGGTGATATCGGGTGCATTAAGTACACTAATTTAATAGACTTAATTCCCACAGGTATTTTATAATGCAATATACTGGTGACAATTGAAATTTGAAACGATGGTATTGATACTATCCTTCGTTCTCACTAGTTCGATTCATTAGTTCGATCGATGCATTGTAACATGGTAATACTATCGAATGAGTCGTAATTAACTGTTTGTTGAGGAGCTGGACTCGCTGGTGATTAAAAGGCTTAATTTCAATATATTAGGCGCTATAATTTAGGTGTGCTTCGTGGCGTTTACAATGGCAGAATGGTTGACAGAGAGAATATAAAAGTTAGTTATAAAAACATGGCACCAATGTGGCCAGTCCGTAACAAAATTCATAGTAAAAGTGCTATCGAAAGTACCTGAAAATTGTAAGCAACCTGCAAACCATCGATAGTATCGATATAGTATCGATTGGCGTTTTCATATGAAAACTGTTGGTTGTAGTTTTACATGTGTTTCAATGACATATAATAAAATAAACACATCATTCTTACCACAGTTTGGTAACACATAAAACACTACTTAGCATACTATCTACAAACAAAGACACACTTGTTTACTATATCCATTTTACACAAACACTTTCACACAAATACTCACCCACCTTACACACCTACACACCCAGTCACCCACCCTAGTATAGTTCAAAGGGAGGATAGCACTAGGCTATCTTAGTTCAAGCTCGTTATCATACCGAATATCAGGTATATATTCTGGCAGGGAAGAGGTGCATGTCGAGTCACAGCGCTGCACACCTCGGTGTCAGCTCAGCTGAAACATGCACCTTTTGCCACACCACTTAGCATAACTATATTAGATTATAACTTACTACTTATTGATTTTTTGTAAGCTTACATAAGCTATAAAATATAATTGGTGTATGGCAATAAACATATTTTCCAATCTATTCACAGCACAGCGCCCGTTGTTTTGTTCCTAAACCTACCAAACACTTTGGGACACTAAATTCGCACTTACTCAGTGAGCTGATCAAAGTGAACCGACCTTTAGACAAAACGGATAGACAGAAAAAGCGTTTATGTAAAAACGCGTAAATACATGAGAATTGACTGTAAACATGTTTAATGTTTTAAGCTAAAATGTAGCGTATTTATAAAAATGAATAATGTAATCCAATTAAAAGAAAATTATAGCCTTTTCTTTCTGCTATTGTCGTAACATATTTTAATCATTGATTTAAAAATTAAAATTATTAGGATACATAATATATTATATTATATTGAACAATTTTTACTTTATAGTTAAATAAATATCTAGTGTTAGAGAAAATTAATGTTTTATAGTGACTCATTATTTATTTGTAAATGAAAAATAATATGTTTATCACAATATTAATATTAGATAAAATAATTAAGTAGGAACCCAATGATCTGTTTCAATTGTATAGAGCTAGGCGTTTAAGTGTTATTTTCGGTTTAATTTGTAAAATGCTGTTAAGTGTGATTACAATATAATATTTAATAAATATACTTATAAGTAAAATTATGTAGAACCTAATAAATCCTTTATTAGGACAAAATATGAATGAAAATTCATCGAATCCAACCACAGACCTCTTACCCAATAGACATGAAATCGGTACAAAGCAAGCGAAAAATTCTGTCAACGATGAGCGTATAGAGACGAAGGTGCCGTACTAAAGAGAGTCCATGTCAGCAATATCTCTAGGTTACACGCGTCGCGAAGCAATTTTGCGCTCATGTGCGGGCTGACACGGGCGCCCTGTTACAGGTCTATGGGGTAAGTGGTCTGTGAATCCAACGAATAAAATGGTAATATGCGATTACTATAGCATTTGTGTACTGTCATTTTGGGCATATCAGTGAATACAGAGGGTAGTTGAGGGTAGTTCAACACTCATCGACTTCGGTCTTCTCGTGATCATGATGGCTGTAATGCTGTCGAAATATCGAGACCTTACTCCTCAATGTTTACCACGGTAATTCCTGTTTTAATCAACCTCTCACTTGCAATAAAAGACCCTAGAGTTCAAATCAAATCAATTTATTGCTTCATGTGGTACATACATGGTTAGCGACTGAGTTAGCGATTTAACCCAAGCAAAATGTATGGAATTTTCACGGGTTAGGCCATTAACCCGGGTTTGTAATTGTTGTGTCTTTTATGTACAATAAAGTGTAAGTATTTGAATTGAATTCGAGGGTTATATTTTATTGCAAAACACCCTAATTAATTTTGGAATTAGAACTTTAGTGAGTCATTACTACAAATTATTATATATAAATTGTCGGTCTAGTTGCAGACTTCAACAATATAAGTGAGTGACATCCGTTTATATATTTACTTAATTAATTATACAAATCGTGTAAAGTTACACATAATATTTGACCTATCAAACCAAAATCGTAAGTATTTAGAACTGTTTTATTAAAAACATTGCAATTGCATTGTCTTTTTGCTATTACCACATTATTCGTCGAAGATTCTAATAATTTAAATGTCTCTGTATGTTTTGTTTAAAAAAAATACTATTAGTAAAATAAAAAACAAGTTGTATCCAACAATCTGTCCCGAATGTACCCACCGAACTTTACTGATTTGAGTGCCAACTTTACCCGTAAATTTACCACTAAGTGTAGTCCCAATTCGAGCGGGTTGTTGGCTACAATGGGATCTGTTGTATTGTAATCGCATTATTAGGGTGTAATTGTTCAATATTAATGATTGCGATAGTCTGCGTTGCGTTTGTTTCGATTATGCGGTCTGTTTATTACTAACTGCGAATCAAAACCTCCTTGGTATCTATATCTAACTCGACCGTAGGATGTTTGATGCTGGCCGAAAAGAAAAAACGCAAGCGACAGCTGTGCAAAATGGCGGACTCAATTTTAACTATCGAGTTTCATATATTTTGATGTTTTATAATTAACTAGCGGTACTCGTAACTTCGTAATTGTAGAAGTTCTATGCTATTTTATAAAATGGAAATCCAGCGAAAGTCTAAACAATCGCTCAAATAATAGTCTAATTTTAATTCGCTTTAAAACCATCCTCGACTGAGTCTGTATTCATCTAGTGAGTTGCTACTGTTTTTCATGCTTGCGAGTATGAAACATAGTTGCCATACAACGCCTTGTAATAACGTCAGTTTGACTGTCAAACTGACGTTATTACAAGGCGTTTGACATTAGTTTGACAGCTCCGCGGCGTTGCGTCGATTGCTAATGCTGCGCGTTCTAGCACCCCAGTCCTTAGTCGTCCGATGTACGGAATTCACTACGACTACGCGCGACCGATGTATGGCCCGGCCCATCTGACGATGTAAATCTTTGGTGTCTATAGATTTTGTATCTCAAACGCTGCGCAGACTATGCTATGTGTACGTAATATCTTCCATTAGAGCCGTAGTCGCTGTGAGCTACCATTGAATATTACAATAAATTAATATGGATTTAAACTTTTCGCTGTTTCATTATCGACTAACCTAACCCCTAGAGGGTTACAACTCAAGTCCTGTCAAAGTCAGATTCCTGCCGAAAAACGACAAAAAGGTTGTTGGCGTAGACTTTGACAGGACTTGGGCGGTAATAAAATCCGTTGGTGCTCGCTCTCCAGAATTATATGCATAGCTTAAAATTTATACTTAACAACACAAAATATGCACCCGAAATGATAGTTCTGGGGCTTCATAGCAGGATTATTTCAATACTTAATACTTACTTCGTTATTTTGTACCATGACGACCGTAAAGTAAGCTTATAAGAATAGAATAGAATAATCGTTTATTTGACAGACAAACAGCACACCTATGCATACACTTACAATATAATATTTAAAAAGAGAAACTAAATTAAGTTACATTCATGAGGTAAAATAGTAGGTAGCACAAGTAGTACTGCAGCGCCAAAAAGGTCCCAACTCAGCATGTGCTATACCCGAGGGTGTAGCGCTGATATTCTGTTGGGGCCTTGCGGTCGGAAGCGGAACCAAACAGCAGTGAAGTGAAATGGAGCAGTGATAAGGACGTCATGGTACGAAATAACAAAGTATTATTGAAGTAATCCTGCTATAAGACTCTATGGTAAGGGCCCTATTATTTTGAGACGCTTTCTATGGCTTAAAGTTCTCGGCAGCTAAGTTTACCCAAAATTGCGTCAGTTCGTGAAGACTAGATAGCAAATTGATGGACTTGGATTACGATTTCAACTCTTACAATGCAGACAAGTAATAAAAACGGTCCAAAGTTAGGTACATTTTCGACTGAACAATTGTAGTTTTTGTTTACAATCTCGCCGCCATTTTTGGTTAACTTAGCTGCCGGTCCATACTACAAGAATTGGGCATAGAGCAACGTCTATCCTCTGTAGTTCAGGCTCGCATTCTGTCTTTCTTTGGGCACGTGTCTCGGCGTGTAGTTGAATCGATTGAGCGACTGGTGGTCCAGGGCAAGGTTGCCGGTACCCGAGCGCGCGGCAGGTCGCCAACGCGATGGACGGACCAGATCAGGGCAGCCGTGGCCGATCCCTTGCACGTCTGCACCAGGAGGGCCGCCGTCAGAGACGAGTGGCGACGTGTTGTGAGGCGGGGCACTGCGACTGAAGTTAACAACCACGACCACTCTGCCAAGAGTGTAACTGGCAGTGGTCTTAAATAATAAACTGGAAAATTTAACGAGACGAATATAAAGGGATTTGTAGAGTAAATGCAAAGCGATAAAAACTAACCGAAAATCCCGCTGACTGGCTGAAACTTCGTACACGACGGGCAATCCAGTTCCGACGGACCATTTTCGCAATTTCCCCATCGATTTCCCAAAGCGCATGTCAGTTTTCCCGCCATTTCGGCAGTGCCGCGCCGCCATTGCAGCGGGGAAGTCGCGCAAAGGGCCCGTCGCGTATTCAGCCTACAATTAAAAATAATCTAAATTAAATAAATGAAATTACCTCGTGTTACTTAATAGTTGCGTATATTTAGTTTAATTTTAAGATTAATAAGTTTTCCTCTAGTTATTCTGTTGGAATTAATACAAAAATCGTGTTGGATCTCATCACAGATTTTCGGGTACGTTTGCCTTTCCCTTGTTGTTATAGATCGATATAATTATGTATTTAGGCTCAGCAAACGACTTTAGCAGCTAATTATTTAGAGTTATTTCCTGTTTTGTTGTTTTATGGAAACTCTATATTATCTATCGAAATTTAGATTTTATCTACGCCTATCCCAGAGTGGTTCTTTGATCTAAATAAGGTTACGGTAAATGGGCATGAAATATGCAAGTGTATTTATTTTTAGAACTTATCTTTAGTAGGTCATACATAATATGATAGTAGGGCATTGATTCTATTAAAACTTGAGTAGTAGGTTAATTAGTAATTCCATTATTAATTCATATCCCGATCTATAACACAATTTATTTTCGTTAATAAGTTTACTATATTAGGTATAGGTACATATTAGGTTAGTGCTTTAGTTACAGGCACTTGAAAATCAGATAGGTAGATAGTGACGTCACGCATTACTAATAACATAACACCATACTACTTAAGTTCGTTTTGGCAAAAAAGGATTTCAACACAGCTTTGACCTAAATGATTATTAATTATCTACGATGTAAAATTTATGTCACACATAGGTACATTTGTATCTTTGGCATGATCGTGATGAGGTAAATGCAATAAGTATTTTTTTACCAACTAGGTACCTTGCCTACCTACTTACCTTATTAAATTCCCACTAGTTCAGTTCAGTTAACTGAACTAGTGGAATATTTTTTCGCACTAGTTCAGTTCAAAGATTATTCCAACGAACACAAATACACTTTTACCAATAAACAACACTCAATTTAAGTATTTTCTTTTCGAACTTATATACCTACTTAAGTAGCTATCTATCCTGCTCTTATTAACAAAACGCATTCCTAAACCGTGGCTTATTCAGCCCTTTAGCTAAGTTTAACTGGCTAAAATGTCGACAAGCCTTCCTTACATAAAACCATTGCAATCTAAGCCGTATTACCTTTGCATAGTGTGTCCGTGTGACACTTGATGTGCGGTCGCCCAGGGTCGGACTCAGTCGGAAGGGCTCGGGTGGCACCTCACAAGCACAAAAGTTATCGCCGTTCAGAAAAGACATTGCCACATTTCAATGGAGCTTTGCCCCACCTACAAAACTACGTGACCTTTAAGCTGTGCCTATCATTTTGTTGGGGACTTATTACAGGTTTCATATTGCATAATCAATCAGTATCATTTTCTACTATACTCTCGCAACTCCTATAGAAGAATAACAAAAACAATGAATAAATCGCCTCGAGCTCTTACTATTTTCTGAATTCTTAATTAGGCTGTTTTTTTTCAAATCGCAACTTGTACAAAACTTTATTTTAAACCAATAATTTCAATAAAAAACGGAGATATTTTTACTTTATTCGTTATCTTGTACAACTTGCGGTTGATGGTGGGGCAGAATCTGTCATTGTCATTTCGAAAACTAGTTTTAGGGCCTGCTCAGGTTTTCTAATTTTTCTATTTCATTTCTCTCTAATTGTATGAACGAACTATCTGATCTAGTTTACATTTAGGTCGCAAGAGGCTTGCCGCAAGATAGGCGGTAGGTAGGGTCGGGGCCCGCGCAGGCTGGGGCCCGCTGGCAAATGCCACCTCGACTATATGACCAGTCCGACACTGGTCGACTGTACCTTCTGAATGCCTTTATTATGCCATTTCCTCGTTCGTTTATAATGTAATTAGGTATACATTTTCCTTATAACTTTTATTATACTTAATGCTTAATTATTAATATGTACACATTGATCTCCTATAAACAACTAGATACACAGTCTGCCTTCTAAAAATGCCCGAGCGCAAAGAAGGTCCAAACGGATGAATGGACGCTTTATTGGAAATTATTTGGACGTTAACAATGAATTATTTGGACGTTTTTTTAAATTGTTTTAGTAAGACCTTTGTGTATCTAGTTGTTTATAGATCAATGTGGTTGACCCAATTTTTTTTTGATCTTAAATAGTTAATAATCTTAAAAAATTACAAATAAATTTGAGATCTTTAAAACACCTTTTAATTTTTTAAATGCAACTTTCCGACCTCTATCAAAACAAAGTCTGCCATGATTATCTGTGTCATGACGTCATCGCGGCCTCGATAAAGTAGGGATTTTCGATGTTGAGAAAACACGATGTTTTTGCTCTGTTTAATTTCAATTTCAATTTTTGCAGGTATTTATTTACCCTAATCAGCTTGCTACTTAGGTATATTATATCCTATTAAGTATTTAGCCGATTTAAGTCGATTTAAATGTTTGAACCCAACTGATATCCACGGAAATTAAGGTCGTGAGTTCCAGAAAATTTCATTTATCGCATTAATTTCCTTTCGACCTGATTATATCACCAATTTCCACACTGTCTTGGAAAATGAGCTATCCATTAGAAGGGTGCGAGTAGCTAACAGCAGATAAAGTGTAACACTTTGTATCGTTCTTATTATCTGCGACGTAGGACTTAAAATCGTACTGCAAGTGTTAACATTGATCTGCTGTTTGTCCGTACAATACGAATACAGAGAAAGGTACAAAGGTTTCTGAGAAACTCAACCTTAAAACTCGATTTACATCTACAGACATTGAACGTGTCCGGCATGTGCCGTGGCAGACAAAATTATTATTATTGTATATAGTCAAATGTATGATATTAAATATAAATAATCTACCGTACCAAGCCGCGCAGACACGAACAGACACATTGTATAGAATAATATTAATATGATTTTGTCTGCCACGCCACGTGCCGGACACGCTCAATGTCTGTTGATGTAAACGAAGCTTTAAGGGCCTACCATTTTTTTTTTTTTTTGTTGCCCAGGAGAAATACATAATGTATACCACCCGTCCGGGGGAACGGGTGATTATGTTGGACTCGCACCAACTAAAACTCCTGGGGTGTTCCGCCTCCGCCACCATAGACAGGACCACGGGTACATCTTTCGAAAACTACCGCAGCCCTGTCGGCGGGTGCCCTTTCGGGCCCGACTCCGGGGGGCCTCGTGCCTCCCCCTTCTCCGCTGAAGGCGCTCCGGAACACGTGGAGCGCCTTCCAGCTCGGGACCACTTCATTCGGACGGCGGATCCCCCGATCCCCCGTCCGAAGGTCCCCGTTAGGGCGGCAGGCGGTGGGCATAAGCCAACCGCCGGCGGCCCGTTCGCCGGCGGCGAATTGGAAGCGCGAGTGGGTCGTTCTCGCGGTCCCTCTCCGCCGCCTCCTTCTGTGACAGGACGGTGTCACAAAATGTGATCACCGCCTCCCACGCTCTCTCGCTGCAGACCATGGCGCGGACGATGGTCGGCAGCGAGAGGTCCGCCCCGATGGCCGCGACTAGCGCCGCGCGCGGCTCCTCCCATTCGGGGCACACGGCGCGGGTGTGCTGCGCCGTGTCCTCCGCCGCCCCGCAATGGTGGCACGCCTTCGTGGGCTCTCTACCGACCACCCGGCACAGGTACTCGCCGAAGCAACCATGCCCCGTGAGGCCCTGTGTCAGGCGGTAGGTGAGAGCACCGTGCTTTCGTTCGACCCAGTCCCTGAGGACTGGCCGAATGGCGGCCACCAACTCTCTGCTGGCAGTCGGGTTCCCCAACCTCTGCTCCCACCTCCGGAAGAGACGGTCCCGGCCCCGCTCTCGCCATCTTCTCATCTCTTCCGGAGGTGGGCGGACGCCCCTCTGCTTGGCCTCCGCGTCTCTCCAATAGACCGCCGCCAGGACCTCCGCGTCTAGGTCCCAGGGCGGGCTGCCTGCCAATAGTGTCGCCGCCTCGTATGAGACGGTGCGGTACGCCCGGGCCGCTCTTATCGCCATGGCCCTCTGCGGTCTCCGCAGCTGGCTCAGATTTGTGGCGTTAAGGGCGTCTACCCATATGGGCGCCCCATAGAGCGCCATGGAGCGCACCACACCGGCATAGAGGCGGCGACAACTACCTCCCGGTCCCCCGATGTTGGGTAGGAGACCGCCCAACATTCCGGCCGTGGCTACTAACTTGGGAGCCAAGCGTCGGAAGTGCTCCGTGAATCTCCACCGACCGTCGAGGACTATGCCCAAGTAGCGCAAAGTCTTATCGACGGTGATGGAGATTCCACCCACCATGATCTCTGTTCCCGAAGGCGGCGCTCGTCGAGGTCCGTGAAAAACTATTGCCTCCGACTTGTTGAGCGCCACCTCCAGGCCCAGGGTTCGAATTCGCCGAACAACCTGCGCTACGCCGGCAGTGGCGATAATTGTCGCCTCTCTCAGGGTGCTACCGCGGGCCGTCACGAGGGTGTCGTCGGCGTAACACGTGACTTCGACCCCCTGCAAGTTGGCGCCGCGCAGCACCCAGTCGTACCCAATGTTCCACAGGAGCGGTCCGAGGATCGACCCCTGTGGAACACCGCACGACATCTCCCATCTAGACCATTCGTCCCGGGCCGGATACACAATGGCCCGGTCGACGAAATAATCCGCCACCGCTCTCCTGAGATACCGGGGCACGCCGTGGTACCTGAGGGCCTCCTTCACCGTTTCCCAGGGCAGAGTGTTGAACGCATTCGCGATATCCAGCGAAACTGCCGCCACCACCCCGCCCTGATCAACCGCCTCCTCTGTGAGGTCCCGCACCCGCGCGATGGCGTCGATGGTCGACCGCCGACAGCGAAAGCCGTACTGGGCGTCATGCAGATCCGGCCCCACCGACCCCAGATGCCGGACGAGGCGAGCAGCGAGCACACGCTCAAACAGCTTGCCCGCCTCGTCCAGCAAGACTATGGGACGGTAGGCCGATGGCGAGTCTGCAGGACGCCCGGCCTTCCGCAGAAGAACGAGCTTCCCTGTCTTCCATGCGCGCGGGAACCGGCCCTCAGCCAGACAAGAGGAGAACAGGGCCCTCATCTGTTCCCCCAGATCGTCCTCCATCGCCAGTACCAACACCCGCCCCGGTATCCCATCTGGTCCGGGGGCTTTCTTTTTCGCCTTCAGTCTCAGGATCGCTGCCCCGAACTCCGCCTCTGAGACCGGCGTCGCCGCCTCTTCCTCCTCCTCGTCGTTAGTGCGCGGCGCCATCGACGGTGGCTGAAACGGCTCCCGTCGCGGGAACAGCGCCGCCACGACCTGGCTTACAAACTGCGGCTCGAGGGTTCGTGTCAGAGGGGGCGCCCAGGGGCGAAGCTTTTGCCGCACCGCCTTATAGGGGCGCCCCCACGGATCACGGTTGAGATCCTCGAGCCACTGTTCCCATGCCGACTCCTTTGCCCGGGCGATGGCCACCTGCAGCTCCTTGCGGGCGGCCCTGTACACGCCGTACAGCTCGTCCTCTCTGGCTTGGTCTCGAACCCTCCGTCGCCTACTCCTCGTGTACCGGCGGCGCGCCGCGACACACTCCGACCTCAGGTCGTTGAGTTCGGCGCGCCACCAGTACACCCGACGTCGTGGCGGAAGCGACTTTGCCCTCGGCATGGCCGCGTCGCAGACGCGGGTTAGGGCGCCGACGAGCCGTTCCGCCTCGGCATCAACATCTACGTCTTCTGAGGGACCGGGATCAGGCCCTGTCACCCAGGCCTCCACGAGGGCCGCCTCTTTGGCCAGCTCCCTGTCTAGCCTCCCCAGCACCCAGCGCGGGCCCTCTCCAATAGGGGACCGGCGATTCCCTGCTGGTGCGATCGGGGACGCGGAGACATCGAACCGAATATATCTGTGGTCCGATAGAGTCTCCACGTCCTCTCTCACGGTCCAACCTGAGACACGGCGAACCAAGGCGGGGCTTGCGAACGCAACGTCCACTATGGACCCGCCCTGTTGCCGCACGCACGTGTTCACCGATCCTCTATTGAGAACCTCCAACCCCATGGACACCGCCCAGTCTTCCAGCTCCTCCCCCCGTGCATTCGTCGTCGGAGATCCCCACGCCGTGGATTTGGCGTTAAAATCTCCGGCGACCAGCACGGGGCTGGGGCGTACCTGCCCCGCAAGGGCCTCGACTTCCGCGAGCAATCGCTCGAAGTCGGCGAGGCTCCTGTTCGGCGAGAAATACACCCCGATAACTGCAACGCCACCCGAGACGGCCAACACGCATCCAGTACCCTTCGCTACTTTTTCGAAGGGCGGGGAGCCTGCCGCCGGCTGGGCGACGATAGCCACCTTGCCGCCCAGGTCCGCCGCCCAGTTGGTACGGGCGGGGATAAAGTAGGGCTCGGCGACTACGGCTACTTGTATCAACCACTCTGCCATGCTCTGGAGAAGCAAGTCCTGAGCTCTGGCACAGTGGTTGATGTTCGCCTGCAGAAACGGAGTTGCCATTTACTGAGCGGTGTCCATGCGGTCCCCTTCACACGGCGCTGACCGCTGGGACGGCTGCGAGGGGGCCCTGGGGCCATCGCCAGTCGTCGTCTTCTTCTTCGCCCGTTTTCCTTTCCCTTTTTTGGGTAGGGAGGCGGGGCAAGCCTTTGTGCCAAGGCGGTGGTCTGCCGGCTTCTCAGCCGCAGCGCAGATCGCGCAGTGCGGTTCTTCATAGCACAGCGCCGCCTGGTGACCGGGTCTCCCGCAGCGATAGCAAAGATTGCTGCGGTCGACGCCGGTACACAGTGCCCCCACGTGCCCGGGCTCCAGGCACTTAAAACATCTCATGGGTCTGGACTCGAGCACTTTAACTTGTGCCGAGACCCAGCCCACGAGTAAGCGTCCCGCCTCCGTCACCTTCTTGGCCGCCGCGATGGGGCAACTGAGCCACAAGGTGCCCATTCTTGTGGGTCCGCGACTGATGTTGCCGGCGCGGATCTGATCAGGGGCACAGCCGCCCATCATCGCGACTGCCGCCCTCACATCGTCCTCGGTGGTGGAGTCGTCCAGGCCCGAGATGCGCATCTCCGCGCTTTTCTCAGGTCTGGAGACCCGAACGCTGTCCTCTCCAAGTGACTCCTTCAGCTCTTTTGCCAGGGAGTCAGCTTTAGCGGCGCTGGTCGAGCCAGGCACCTCCAAAATACGCGCACCGGTGATGGCGGTGCGGAATCTGATGGCGTCGATACCGAGCGCCTTCAAGTCGACACGGTTCTTCGCTTCCGCCAGTACCGATGCGTAGGTAACGCCTCGCTCTACAGCGCCCGCCGTCAGCGTCAGCACCACCGCCGATGAGCGCGGGGGTCGAAGTTTGGCTGGTTTGGCCTTCTGTGCGGGTATCTGGGCCTGCTTCTTACCCTTGCCACCGCGCTTGCCAACGACTTGCCACCCTTCGTCGATAGGCTGGTTCTGCACGCGCGGGGCCTTCGCCTGCTGAGGAGCATTGGCCTGGACTTTGGCGCCTCTCTTCGCAGGCGTCTTCTTTGCCGCGTTGGCTGTTGCCGATGGCTCAGGCTGACTCTTCGCCTTCTTTGTAGCAGCAGGTGTCTTTGACTCGGGCTGAGATTTCGCCTTGGTGGGCGGGCCCGTTCCTAGGGTTCGGGCGGCCCGTTTGTCAGCAGCCAGTGGTGGCCTCAGTCGGGGCTCCGGCGGCAGCCGATCCTCAAAGGCTTCGAGGCGCGCATTAATCATGGACCCCACCTGGATCATGATCTCGCGCATCATCGATCCCCGAGGGCCGGCCTCAGCCGGGGCCTCAGGTGTCACAGTCGAGCTGCCCGACAGTATAACTGCAGACATATCATCAATGTCATCTTCGACACTGGGCTCTTCTGGGGCGCTTCGTCGCGGCCGCTGTATCTCGGCCCTTAGCTCGGCGAGCTCCTTGCGCAGCTCGTCAAGTTCGCTCTGCAGGCGGCGGTTGTCCGCCTGGAGCATCGCAGTCTCGTCCGTGGCAGTGCGACCATGCAGGGCCGCAGCTGTTTCCTTAATGCCTTGTACGGCATCCTTCAGGGCACGCTGCATCGTGCCCTTCAGGTTCTTCGACTTGGTGGCGACGCTCACAATGACGTCCACGTTGCTGAGGAGTTCCCCCCTCAGCGTGTCCGCGGACTTGTCGTTGTGAGCACCGTCCGCCTGTGCGGTCTTCGGGACTCGGGCTATCCGGGTGTTCCGGGCGCTTTGGGCCCGATGTGCCAGCTTGGCCACCTCCTCTTCAGCCGCGAGTTGCCGCTCCTCTGTCCTCGCTTTCAGGTATTGGGTCTTGGCCCATGGATTACCGGCAAATTTGCCCGACGTCTTCAGTTCTTTTGGCGGGGGTAGTAAGCCGTCGCTCGAAGAACCGGATTCTGAAGCGTAATTACCGCTCCGTCGTCTTTTCCCGCCCTGTGCAATGCTCTTTTTACCGGGCAAGCTCCCGTCTTCTATTGTCACCATGGACTGCACCGAGTCTGAATCCGACCCGATGGAGAACCTGGGACTCCTCCTAACTCCCGTCATTTTCTCTCTGTTGACTTCAGGTAGAACGGTGCCCCCCCCAGAATACAAGGGGCTGCCCGAGCTGCGCTCGGGGAGGGATTCTCCGGCAGAGCCGGTACCCTCCTGGGGTAGTTTATATTTTCGTTGTACCTCCATCACGCTCTTTCGTCCTCCAGTTAGCAGTACGCCCGCCGAAATAGTAGGTACTACCTAACTACTCCGCCGACCGTTGTCCGGTGCCGGCCCTTGGGTCTACCTGAACTACATCGACCTCGTCGGCCCGGCCCGGTACTGAGTGCGCTGCGCACATGCCACACTCAGGAGTGTTTATCGGCTCTCCAGCCTAGATCCGTAGTGTTTAGTAAAAACAGGGCCACCTCGGGTAGGATGTGGTTCTTCACCACGCACTACGGTCTTGGAGTGGCTGGCTATGGCCCCACATAAATGTGGGAACTGTATTGCGCCAGGTAGTCCACTCCCTGCGACGCTCACGCAATCGCTCGTTTAAGGGCCTACCATAAGCCAACTAGCGCCGCCAATCTTGAAAAAATAATATCTTCCAAATTAAATAATTTAACTAAAAAAGCTATTTACAGAATCTTTATTAGGATAAATGCTATTTTTCAATATACAATACATGGCATAATTGCGACAAGCTATATAAGTAGCAGTTCACATATATGCCAAAAAAACTATTATAGGGTTCGGTATAAGTCCGGGGTTGGTAATAAAACCAATTATTTGTATTTCACCAGTTTTATTCCAGGTTGAGAGGAGAGACAATAAGTTTATAAACTTTACAAAATGCGCGCGCTGTCATCACATCAAAACTTCTACACACCACAGACTATCTATATCTCGCGGGCAGACGGCCGCGAGAGGTCCGTTCCGAAACTGGGCGCTGGTTTACTATACTATTTTATAACATAGCTTTTTTAATTAAATTATTTAATTTGGAAGATATGATTTTTTTAAGATTGGCGGGGCTCATGTAAGGCCCTTTCACGTGTTAGACCGTACCTCTAACATCGATTCGATTTCGCTCATATCGTTGAAAGATGACAATTGCGTCCGGATAAGCCCCTCTGATCCGTCGCCGGGATAAACCCGGATGAAAATGGTCTCATAATGCCCTGTTCGGCGCCGAAGCGCATGAAAAAACATTCGCATTGATCCGGGTATAGTTGGAAAGGTCGTATTAAGACAGCTAGATACAGGGTGTCCTTGAATTCATTCAACAATTGAAACTGGGGGTTGTACTCATGATACATATTAAATTGGTAAAGTTTTTTGTAAATAAAAAATTTAAAATAAATAAATAACTAAGTACGTCACAAGTCACACAATGACCTCATAAATGACCATTAGGCCTAATTCCAGCGAGAAAAATCTTTGCATAAAATTAAAAATACCTTAAAATGTAAAAACTCTAAAGCACAGTAATGATGCACATCAAATTACTACTTTTTTGATAGTTGAATTTATGGTTATTATTTTTCCCCAAATTGTTTAACTGTGCAGAATTAATGTACCTACCTATGTCACAAGCCTAACCATCCATTTAATTTTGTCGAATGACTAATAAGGTTAGATAATATTATAATAGATAGTTTTTATATTTTATTGTTGTTAAGTACTTATATGAATAAAACTTTTACATAATTAACATAAAAAAATAAAAAAATATCAACAAAAGGTATAACTAAACTATTGTATACTTTCTACTATAAAAGTTACTTACTATAAAAGTCGGTTGAACTATATCATTTTAAAAAGAGATCGCTATAATATTAGATATCATTGGAGAGTCATGCCTCCACGCTATTACTTCCAGTGGCGTGACCGCGACTTCCAATCGTTATCGTAATCGCTTTCAATTTGACACATGGACCTTATACATTGCTGCTATGTTTTTGCAAGTTTTAACAAACGACAACGAAACGCATCAATGTACATCGTTCAAGTGTCAAAATGAAAACGATAACGAAAACAATTGAAGTCGTGGTCCTGGATTCTGTTGGGGATGCCACGAAAGCTCTTGAGCAGGCAGTCTTGCGCATTTTATGTTTGTATATCTTTTCAGTATCTATGTAAGTCAACCCCGAGGGAAATCTAATTCCGTCTACCGTGACGAATTTAATACCGCCAGAGATTTCGTTAGCCGCTGCCTCGCAGTCGCTTCTTAACAAAATGGAGTTGCGTGGCTGAGTATTCTACTCTGATTTAATTTGGTAAATGTGTGGGTAATGTTACTTTAAGAGACAAGTGGACCGGGAATGATTAAAGTTGGGATATTATCGTACCAAAAAAAAAATATATATTTATTTTATTAATGGACCGACAGTTCGTCATTTGCCATGTTTCAGAAAATTCAATATATCATAGTCTTATGTCTTCCTCCAGAGGAGTCGTAGTAGCGTCGTCACCCTGGATAGCCGCGTCTTCTTGTCTTCATCCAGAGGAGACGCCGTAGCGTCATCACTCTGGACGAAGCAGCTCGACGTCACGTTCACTCCCGAGCTTGAAACTTTGGATCTTGCTCAAATTATCCAATAAATTCACCATACTGTCATTCGGTAACATTTTCTGATTAATTTACCGTGATATTAAACACAAAATAACGGCTGTAGATTTTATAACAAAAATTATCAAATAATTTTGCAACCGTCGTTTCCCGCGTTTTCAAAAGCCCGAAAAAATATACCTACTTCCTACATTTTAATTGTTAAGTATTTTATTTTTAAATTTTTTATATCATTTTTTTGTTTATGTAAATATGTTATTGATTTGTTATAAATAAAGAATATTCAGATTTCCTACTTCCCCATTACCCAAATGGAATTGACATAAGTATTTCTTTTTAAATTTACACGGTTTGTTACATATTAATTAGATAAAACGATCAATCAAAAATCAGTAATAAATGTTTAAACGGTAATTCCCGTTTTATCTAATTAATAGACATAGGTAAGTACCTATTTGCTTTTTACATAGGTCTAACACAGAGAAAGGTAAAGTTTTTATGATTGGATTTTTTCAAAAACTACTTGACTGATTTTTGATAATTTTTACAATTCTAGAAAAAATCTCATCCAGAATGTGTTACTTATACATTTTTTCCTGTATAGACAACAGACGAATAAATAATAATAGGTTAATAATTTTTATATAGTCAGGTAATACAAACATACGAGTTTGTATTACCTGACTAACTACCTAATTTGGAAGGGGGATGGAGTAAACGTATCCAATAGCGGAAACCCCAACCCTCTCCATGCATATATTCAATAGATAAGGTACTTATTTGAATAACCTAAATACCAAGTTGGTATATATTTCTATATAGTGAATAAATAAATAAATTGACAATAGACGAACTCTACATTTTTTGCTACAAAAAACGGGAACAATTGCTAACTTTTCAAGTTAAAAATCAAATAAAATTAAAGTTTAGAAAACTTTTTTAAGAAAAATATATATTTTTTCATTCACAGTTTTCAACGGAAGATATTCCGCACTCCGCAGGTCGTATTACTTTGTGAAATACTCAAGTAAAAACTTTCCGAGAGATATTAATTTTAAAATTATTATGAAATTCGCCTTTTCATTCTTCCGAGACTGAAACTTGTTAAAAGTATTAAAGAGGTTAAAAAGGGGATTTTATGATTCTATGAAACTAGTAAAACGTAAAACTTTTCGATTAACACTTTTTAAGAACAGCGTACATTTTTACTAAAATATAACAATAGGTACGGGCAACAGCAGATCAATGGTAACACTTGCACAAATATGCGAGAAAATGCGATATAAACGGCCATATCTCTTGATTGCATAAACGTAGAAGTTTGATTTTCTGATGACAGCATGAGGTTGCAGACCTGAGTATTAGGTATTAATTTCAACTTGATCCGTCCACGCGTTTCTGAGATATAAGTCTTGATATACGGACAACAAGGATAGGATCACTCCTATAAGGTTTCCTTTTTTCCTCTTCAAGTTCGGGACCCTAAAAACATTTTTTGTTTGTTTGTTACAGAAACACGTCCGCCAAATCATCGAATAAACCAGACTCTAACAAAGTGTCATTAAGTGTTATTTGTGTAAATATGTGCGGTGAAGTGTTGTTTGTCGTGTGTTCCCGCGTGTATCCTGTGTGGTGGCAGTGAGGAGTCGCGATGGCGGAGAAGGTCAGCTGATCGCAGCCCTGTCCGCGGCCTCGTAGCAAGCGGAGAATTAATAGAATCATGGTAAGTTTTAAAAATCCCATCAAAAACATAAATCTCCATAAAAATATCTATGGCAAACACAGACCACTTACCCCTAGACCTGTAACCCGTGTCTGCCCACACATGAGCGCAAAATTGCTTCGCGTTACCTGTAACCTAAAGATATTATCGACATGGACGCATCTCTTTAATGCAGCCTGTGGGCCAACTACACGCAGCGGGCCATCAACGCTTTGCGAGTCCAATATAATATCGCCTTCAGGGTGCTATTGAGGCTCCCTAGGTTCTGTAGTGCATCAGGGATGTTTGCAGATGCAGCCTTCGACGGCTTTCATGCCATAGTACGCAAGAGAGTGGCGTCCCTGAGGCGCAGAGTAAGAAACAGCCCCAATGGCATCCTGAATGGTGTTGGCCGTTTTTTTTTAATTTAATGTATTCTACATATTTGTAGGGCATCTTATGATGGTCTGTCTCCTACAGCAGGTGTTCGGCGAATGGGCCCAAGTGGAGGTCGTCGAGCTGGTGAACGACGGGTCTGGGTTGGCGTTCGGCATCGTGGGCGGCAGGTCCTCGGGCGTCGTGGTTAAGAGCGTGCTGCCAGGTGGCGTGGCTGACAGGGTAAGGCTGGGGCTGGCCAGATGAGGCAGCTACTGGTAGTATTCAGAATATTTATACCACCCCACTAACCACCACTACACCACTAATGTACCAATACGCCTGGGGATTTTCTGTTATTTTCATACCCAGTTCTTTTTATAATTGAAACTTAAAATTAATGTGGCGTATTTTGTAATTAAATCTTAATTTTTAACGGAAATATTATATTTTTAGGAAGTAGACGCTACTTCCAAATAATATAGAACAGTTTTTCAAAATCAATCACCACGCCTATTCCACTGCGTGTCCATTTAAAGAACCTGTCTTTAAAATAACAGAAAATGCCAATAGAATTATGTTCTTTTAAAGAACACCCATCACCCTAAGCTGTCTTTAAAAGAACAGAAAAGAAGTTAAAATAACATCAACCCTCAAAAGCCCGGCCCCGTAGTTGACCAGCTCCACGACATCACCTTGATAAGGTCGTTGAGATGTGAACTGCGGGTCTGGGCTGGCGTTCGGCATCGTGGGCGGCAGGTCCTCGGGCATCGTGGTCAAGAGCATGCTGCCGCGTGGCGTGGCGGACAGGTGAGACTGTATGTGGTAGCAGGAAGCTACTGGTAGAATTCAGAAAATACTTTTATATATACTAATTTTTTTGTGTTCCTTTAAAACACTATTTTAGTCCCTTTATAAGACCATACATACTCTTTATTATCATCATTTACAGGGTAATAATCAATTATAATTAAAGTTAAAACTATGTACAAAATAATATTAAAAAACAAATAAATAAGTATATACTTATAAATAAAAAATTGGGGCCAAATGGCTGCCCTGCGGAAGAGTGCCCAAAAGGCTGGCGACGTTACCTCGTTGTATAGCCAGCGATATCCGCTGGCCGAGGTAAGCGCCAGCCCTTTGGTCACCCCACGAGTCAATGAGGCGCGACGAAAGTTTTTTGACCAGTCGCCGCGCCTCTGGTCTTCATGGCCCCATGGTCTCTACACCAAACGGCGCAAATATGTAGCTCTCGCTGAGAGCCGCTTGAGACTTTCCGCGGCGCCGGCCGCCGCCCCCGCCGCCCTGCTCGTGAACTGCACATGGGATGCCAGTGTGTCGACGCAGGTAGCGTCCCACACTAGCGTCCTCCCATACATAGACCTTAAGTTCTATATGAGTTCACGATTGATTAGTTAAACAGCTTCTTGTGTTAATTGAGACCCAAGGGAATTGTGTATTTAAAAGAACAGAAAATTCCACTGTATGTCTTTAAAATAACAGAAAATGCCAATATATGTTCTTTTAAAGAACACCCACCCTGTCTGTAAGAGAACAGAAAATAAGTTAAAAGAAGATCAACCATGAAAGTCCAGACCCGTAGTTGACCAGCTCCACTACATCCACTTGATAAGGTCGTCGAGCTGGTGAGCCGCGCGTCTAGGCTGGCGTTCGGCATCGTGGGAAGCAGGTCCTCCGCCGTCGTGGTCAAGAGCTTGCTGCCGGGTGACGTGGCAGACAGGGTGAGGCTTCTGGGGGTGGTCAGAGATGATGAAGCAACTGCTAGAATTCAGATAAATCCATTGGATATTCTTTAAAGAACGCTTAGTAGAATTTTCTGTTATGTTAAAGACAGTTTCTTTAAAATAACACCCAGTTGAATGTTCTGTTATTTTAAAGACATGATGGGTATTCTTTTAAAGAACACCCAGTTGAATGTTCTGTTATTTTAAAGACTGGTTGGTTATCTGTTCTTTTGAAGACAAGTGGGTGTGCTTGGCAAAATATATAAATTCTGAAATAGTAAATTCACAACGTAAACGGTTCGTGATTGGACTTTAGGGGCGCATCAAAAAAAAAACAGAGACCCATGTAAGTTGGGAAACTGGACTTCAAATGCAATAAAACAAACGAATCCATTTAAAAAAACATCAAACACTTTTACTACACATTACAATCTGTTAAAACACCGCTAGACAGAGACCCCTGATACCTAAATACAGAAGATAGACAGGGACATCGCTATGTAAACATCGTTAAACACTGCATTAGATATTCAGGTCGTCCCATTATCGGGGGCTCAACTTTTTTTTTATGTCGCGATAAAATCTTGATTTAGCAGTTAGAGTATGTTTTTGATCGTTTTGACTGAGGGGAAAGGGTCGGATTATTCAAGGGTGACAAAATGGTGGTTATTGATCGTATAATGGTGATTCATTGTACGGCATAGCTCAAAGGAATGATTAGGTAAGGTTGGGATTTTCACAAACCGATGCGCACGTGTGCCGCATGCAGCCGGACCGATGGACCCGGACTGTCACATAATGGGTGCCATCGGACGGTCGCCGGCGTCGGGGCAGACCTCGGCGTAGGTGGAGAGACGATATCGTTAGATACAGGGATGGGTGGCTGGAAGAGGCTCAGGACAGGGATGTATGGAAGAGGAGGGGGGAGACCTTTGCCCAGCAGTGGGACAATTTATAGGTTTTAAAAAAAATACTTGACCGACCGATTCTAAAAAGTCTTTCACAAGTAGGTTAATGAAATGTGAATTTTAAAGATAATGGTGGCACTTCACTTGGTTAGTATTTGCGTATTGGTATAATTGTCATGTGTGGTTGGTATTATTGACAAAATATTCGTCTTGTTTGTATGTACGTCAAGTATTGACAAATACGACAAACATCCAATAGCGAATACGAATAGCCAAGTGAAGTGCCACCATTATACCAATTGGTATCTTCGGTCTACTATAAACCGACGAGCATGCATGAAGAGATTGATGAATGTCTTTGAAGTGAGGATGATGTACCAGGATCGCAGAAGATAAGAGGACATAGTCTGCCTACCGCTACTAATATTGTTTCCTTGACAAGTATTTCTTAAATTAACTTAATGTGCATAAATATCCAATGTGACATAGACTGACATTTAATTATTAATATTATTTTATTTGTATAAGTATACTAAGTTATTATTATAATAATTATGAATTACACAGCGCATTGGTTTTTGACTGTAATGCTGTGTGAGATTTTGTAAATAAACAATAATAAAAGCAAGAGTGTTGTACCAGGATCGCAATAGATGGAAGTAGGTACATCATTTCTGCCTACCGCTATATGGGAGAAAAGGCGTGACTTGACTTTATGTATTGTATGTATGTAGAAGAAGCATAAATCGACGGACATCCATATAACATTGTTTCTGAACACATAAATAGCGGATAATGTCGATGCCAGCGGCCGTTAACATGGGATTGCAATATTTACGACTATATAGCAGTAAGGATAGGACCATTAGCGCGAATGTATGTAATTTGTAGCGTTAGGTCCTTACAGATTGTCGTGTTAATGGAGACAATGCCTCATATTGATTGTCATAGGGGTTTGTACGATGTCAGAGCTGACACGGAGGGTTTATGTTTATTATTATGAGCTGTCTTATTCATGGTTGACAATCGACAGTATATTGTACATTCATACGTAGATGAACTCACGTTTCATTATGGGATAGGTACGTAGACGTACCTTCCATCTTCTGCGATCCTGGTACAGCCGAAGACAAGAAAGTATACATAGGGCCTTAATAAGAATTCTGTCTGGCTCTGGTATACTCATTATCTCAGAGTCAAACCAAGCGGTAATTGGTTTAGGGTGGCTCCGGTCTCAATTAGAGTCTTTCTAGGTCGGATGTCAGTCGCTTTTGGTCAGATAGCAATTAGGCCTTCACCTAACTAAAAGTCTTTCCAGCTAAGATATAGGTCGAACCAAGAGCGAGATGTACCTTCTTTGGCCGAGAATGGCCGAAACTGAGACCGAACTCTCGATTGGACCTTTCTGATGACCAGAATAAGACAATTGCCATTTGTAAAGGATTTTCTTGTGTCACAGGATGGCCGTCTCCGAAGCGGAGATATGTTGCTCCGCATCGGTGCCGTATCCGTCGTGGGCATGTGTTCGCGGCAAGCGGCCGCCATTTTGCGGCAATGCGGCGTGTGTGTGCGGCTGTTGGTCGCTCGGCCTGCATCCGCGCCAGTCACAACACCAGGATATACACGCCAGCCGTCGGTACAGGTATGTGTTTACCGCAAGCGATTGCTGTGTGTATAGGGCAAGCAGTCGTGTTTAGCGGTAATGCGGTGTATGTGTGTAGCTGTTGGTCGCTCGGATATACACGTCAGCCGTCGGTACAGGTATGTGTTTACGGCAAGCTATTGATGTGTGTATAGGGTAAGCAGTCGTGTTTAGCGGTAATGCGGCGTATGTGTGTAGCTGTTGGTCGCTCGGATATACACGTTAGCCGTCGGTACATGTGTGTGTTTATTGCAAGCGATTGCTGTGTGTATGAGGCGAGCACGCGCCATGTTGCGGCAATGCGGCGCGTGTGTGCGTCTGTTGGTCCCCCGTCACGGCACCGTGGTTATGACAAACGATTGCTGTATGTAATTATCGCAGCTCATGGGCTCTGTCATCGTACGTACGGACATCGACAGATCATTCGTAACACTTGCAGTTTAATTTCAACTCTTACGATGCAGATAATAAGAACGGACCAAAGTCCAAAGTGTTACACTTGATCTGCTGTCAGCTGTACACGCCCGATCACGCTGTCAATGACACAGCTGACAGTAGATGCGTAGTAGGCAACGAATTTTATTTTTGGATTTTTGTATGAAAAATCAGGGTATAATTATTGCATCTTGCAATGTGCCCTGTCTCGCGTCGTTTATAAAGTGCAGTTTATTTTATTTATTTATTTTATTAATGGACTCGACTGTTCGTCATTTGCCAATGTCATGTTACAGAAAATTCAATATTCAATAGCCGTCTGTCTTCCTCCAGGGGAGTCGCAGTAGCGCCTTCACCCTGGGTAGCCGCGTCTTCATGTCTTGATCCAGAGGAGTCGCCGTAGCGTCATCACTCTGGACGAAGCAGCTCGACAGTCATGTTCACTCCCGAGCTTGTAGCGGGAACTCTTGATAAAAGCTTGAAACTTCAGATCTTGCATAAATAATCCAATAACTTCACCGCACTGTCATTCGCTAACATTTTCTGATTAATTTAACGTGATATTAAACACAAAATAGTCCCTGTAGACATTAAAAGGAAAATTATCAAATAATTTCGCAACCGTCGTTTCCCGCCATTTTTAAGAGCTCCTAAAGTGCAGTTGTTATTTGATGTGAGTGAAGTGGACTGTACGTTATCAGCCGCAAAGGTTTCCTTCCTAGTTCGTCCAATTACGGTGACAGTGCTCGCAAAATGAGGAAGTCTCAGTACAAAGCTTGGATCAGTCAGTATTATATTTCGTGGATTTCTGGTATTTTTAGGGTTCCTCAAAAGTAAAAGAGGAACCCTGATAGGATCCCTTTGTTGTCCGTCTGTCAAGACCTATATCTCAGAAACGCGTGGACGGATCAAGCTGAAATTAGTACCAAATCCTCCTCCCTAATCGTTGCCTCAGTGCTGAGGATCGTGACCCTCAACAGCAGATGCCGTCTTGGCATGTATGAACTGGCGCCAGGAGACACGGTTTTGTGCTCTTCTCACAGCCTCTTCAAAGGGCACGCCGAGGAGTCTGCCAACCACATCAGTCCAGCGGGCTGGTCTCCAAATACTCAGGTAATAAATACTGCAACCTCATGCAGCCGTGTAAAAATCAACTTCTATGACAACGCAATCGAAAGATATCTATGGCCGTTTATGTCGAATTTTGGCGCATATTAGTATTGAAATAATTTCATTGTTTCTCGATATTTAACACGACATTGGTTTCTTATCTGCCACGCTGGTTGATTGAAATTGAAATAAATTACAAATGATATAAATGAAGCTTTTACAAAACAATCTCAACAAAAGCCCGCTTTCGCCGGAAACCTCCCCTGGAGGTATCTATTTCAAGAAATGACGTCACATCCTCAAATGTCAAGGAACGAAGGATTTTATGAAGGAAAACATTTCACCGCATTCTGTGGAGAGAGCCTAAAGTAGGTAAATGTAACATTTACGCGGCGGTCTAAATCGCAGTGAGGCTGATTCGCGTTATGCCTAATCAAACCGCGAGTTAGGCATATATAGACAGTTAGTCCTACATGATATAGGCGCGTATTCATAAACGTGATTTAAAATTACGCCACCGTTTAGACCCCCTGTCCCTTTCTATCTTAACCTTAACGTGTGAAAGGGATAGCAACACGATTTATGGAAAGTGAGGTTTAACTAGGTGACGTCAGGTGCAGTTGTGGCCAAACCCAAACTACCACTCATCTATCGCAATGTCCTCGGTGTACAAGCTCGTGCACTCAAGATGACCTAAGGAGGGCTACTTCCCGGGCTATAGAGGTCGCAAAATACTGGTGCGGGAAAATTTGACAAAACCTAGAATAGCCTAGGCTGCTTTAATCACCTTCACACGTTTAAAAAAAAAGCTAGGTTTATGAATAACAGTAATAATCTGCAGCGAGAAAGACTAACCAATGCATAAACCACTGAGTCTTAGTTTTAAAACTAGTATAAATAGCTTTATTTATTTTAAAATAAAATAATAAAGCACAACTTTCACTTACTCCCTTGGCATGGGCCATTATTTATTGCAAGTTCAAACAATGGAAAAACAAATGAGTGGCAGAAACGCTACGATCTTTATCGTCTTCAAATTTTATCTACAATATAATCAGGTGCAATTGTAAACTTTAAATAAGAAAGTATAAGCCTAGCGACCCAGAGGGGAAATGCCGCCAGCATTTTGTGCACGTTGCCGAACAACGGGCATCGGTTGAACTATCTGTAATGCAAGCCATTCAGATAGTTCAACCGACCTATTCTGTACATTATAGTTTTATTTTAGTACCTTTATTTTTAGTTTAATATTGTATATTTTATAATAGTTTGTATATTTTAGTTAATTGAATAAATTTTCGCTCTTTAAATAAATAAATGTCATGCAAGAGCGGTGTCCGCGATGTAAATATGGATTACTCCATAGGCGTTCTTTGCTCCGTGAAGGGTTGAAAGGACGGAACACAATATTATAATAGCGAACATTTTCACTTCATTTTCAAGTAGGTCCTTTGTGTGAATAAAGTGGATTCAGAGTCCCATAAAACGCTGAAACGCAACATATTGGCGTGAAATAATGGCAACGACGTCCGACAATTTAATTAAGGGCCTTCCATGAGCCAACTAGCGCCGCCAATCTTAAAAAACTTACAAAATGTTTATTACGATAAATACTATTTTTTAAATGCTTATTTATAACGTGATTCAATTTCGGTAAGCTGTAGTTCGCATAATTGCAAAAAACTGCCGTTTTTGGCACATTTGTGAACTACAACTTAGCTTGTCGCAATTATGCCATGTATTGTAGGTATATTGAAAAAGAGTATTTATCGTAATAAACATTTTGTAAATAGCTTTTTAAATAAATTTTTTATAATTTTAATTTTTTTTTTAATAATTAATTTAATTTTTTAATAATAATTTTTTTATTTTTAAATAATTTTTTAATAAAATTGATTAAATTGGAAGATATTATTTTTTCAAGATTGGCGACGCTAGTTGGCTCATGGAACGCCCTTAATACTTATAATAAATAAATTGGAATTCGGATTATGAAACAAAAATAAATTCCTGATTAATGATTCCTCTTGCACCCGTCTCATTATCGTTAAATAAAAAATGTCTCATTATATCATAATTATCTGACAAAACGTAATATCAGCGTCGATTAGGGCGAGTGGTGTAATTATGTTTCCGGTGCGACGACGTTGCGGGCGGATGTAGAATGGCGGATGTCATGACATACGCGGATGTAGAGTCGGCCGGGAGCCAATCCGCCATGTTGGATTATACATTTTATCGTATACTGGCGATGTACGTCCGTTGTTTCATACTTATTATTGGCGGTATTAATTTTAAATATACATTAATTGCCTCTTTTTTAATAGATAACTATATTATAGGTATTTAATCACAGCTAAACGAGGCGTCGCGCTCGCTCTTACTCGATGTAGCATATTAACGACAATGACAGTTTCATTTAGGTTTAGTATCCGAATTAGTGGCCGCTACAGAATTAGCTACATAGACGTAATGCAAAGATAAGTTTCATGTATGTCTGTCTTCGTTATCGTAGCTCTAGAACGGATGGTCCGATTTAAATGCGGTTTCATTTGATAAACGTTGGCGAGAAGGTTCTTAGATATACAGGATCCAGGGTCTCATGATGACCAGAAATATAGCCTCGATATCTTGCTTTTTGTGGCGGTTTTCTTTTTAATTTAGGTGTAATAGTTATTGTAACTTCGCTTTACTCCGCTACTAATCACAAAATATTTTAAAATAAATAAATATAACTTAAAGAGAGTTCTTCCTATGGAAATACTCCTTTAGGAATTTAATACCATTAACCTAGTCTAGAAACTAAGTGGCGTCTAATGAACTTAACTAAGACATCACCAGGCCAATCCATTAATCCATAATGCCGCCGGTGTCACTCGATACGTCCAGCCAATTAGTATAACAGCCCGCTCGCCGCCGGGGATCGATTATACGCCCGTTTACCCTATTGTGAAAAACAAATTGTTTACCCTCTTACTCGTACGGATATAAAAATGGCCGAGGGAAATATGATATTATTTTTTATTAAAATGCTGGGTAGTTTGCGGTTAAAACAGAGGGTCTTAGTTTCCTCGTATCCTGGTATGCAATTGTTGCATAGTGTATACGAGACTTGAGTGTTAGGCAGTTGTTCGACCGCCGGCGATGAGCGAGTAGCTAAGTAGTAAAGCTATCAACTATAAAACGATTGGGCGAGCAGCGAGTGGCGAGTATAATTTTTTAGCTCGGCTATCAGCGAGAGTCGCTGAGCGATGGGCGGTTATTCGCTTCACTCGCCCACTCGCCAGTATAGCTCAGCGAGTGGGCGAGTGGCGCCGAGCGATGGGATGTATTCGCTCGGCGACAAAATAGCCGAGCGAGTGCTCGCCGGCGGTGTGAAAAGTCGGTGATGAACTATTAATTATAAGTGCATCTCTTTTGTTTACACGGAATGTAGTATCTTTTGTACGTTTCTTAGGCAAGATAATAGCTGGGATTTACTCGCTGGCGATGGGACAACTGCCTTAAACTTTTCGAAACATTTCTATATACAAA
The DNA here is from genome assembly GCA_963506565.1 of Tachystola acroxantha. NCBI lineage: Eukaryota > Metazoa > Arthropoda > Insecta > Lepidoptera > Oecophoridae > Tachystola > Tachystola acroxantha. The sequence goes on along the minus strand of OY735894.1, from coordinate 7,447,533 downwards.
AGCTAACGCTTAAGAGTTAGCGAAAATCGATTGGTAGCCAAGTGTACACGAAGTTGGCGAACGCTCATTCTGTTCTATCTTTCGATATTTTAGAAAACCAATTTATTTTACTCCGTTTTCATCTATCTGTGTGCATGATATGATGCGAATTCGGTAATTAATTTCATTCGAAATTTTTGTTCATTGATCAATAACGAAATACAAAGAATTTTGTTTATGAAAACGGATATAAATAAAGATGATTGAATATTACCCAATTAATGAAAACGCAGATCAGTGATTTGTTACAATTGGTGCCAGTGACCGGGATAAATGATTAAATTCTTCACATTTTTATTTTATAATAAGATACGGCCAGACTGATTGTAACTGGTCATCGATATACAGGTGACCTTGAATTCATTCGACAAAATTAAATGGATGGTCAGGCTTGTGACATACATTAATTCCGCACAGCGTTTAAGTAAAATAAACAATTTGGGGAAAAATAATTACAATAAATTCAACTATCATTGCACAAAGAAATCATGTCTTTTTTGTTCATAAATAGGACAAAATAAGTTGCAAAAAGTGGAAACATAAAAATTGCTGTAGATCCATACATACACTGTATTTTTATTACAGTATACAGTAAAACAGTCGAAATTACAGTCTCTTAAGATCTACTGTAATTACAGGGCATCTGGAAATACTGGTCCAAACCCAGATTCAAAAGGTTTATTCCCGATGCCCCCCACTGGTGGACAGTGACACTTTTTTGTAAAAGATATGCAGGCAGATGTCCCCCAATGGTTGACAGCGACACAACTTTTAAAATTACTCCCGAAGATTTATGATTGTTTTGACTATCCTAATTCTTCGCATTCACGTTTTGTCACAGACCGATTTCTGTCCAATCGCAAAGATTACATTTCTGGGTATAGTTTTGCTAAGTTTTGTTGACAAACATTTATCCAACCTTCAACATTTATTATCCCGTGGCGACGCAAGCAATATTTTTATGTCTCGTGTATGACGACACTAAGCTTTGCTGACGCGAGTTTCTGGGAGTGCGACTGTACTAAGAAAGACGTTGATTGATGAAACATGTTATTAGGTATAGTTGACGCGGGATTTTTGTGACGAAATCATATTATATTTCCAACATTAGGTGGCATTTTTCGAGGGATCGGATTTTAGAAATTTGTGATATAGAGCTTTATTTTGAGTGTATATTTTGATTAATAGGTGTAAGTTATAGGTTCAACTGAAGTTGAAGTCGGAGTAAGTCGAAATGATGAAGATGAAAATTACATTGGTAAAGAAAGAGAAATTTTATAAATATATAAAGGCAAAATTTTGAAAACTTTCCAGACAACACGCAATTTCCATTGCGGATTGGCAGATTTCACATGCCTTAGAATTTTATTTTTCTACGGCATGCAGGTATCATCGCGATGTTTTCCTTCACCGTTTCGAAAGCACTCGGTAAATGTACGTAAGTTTTTCCGTCCAAAAAACCGAGGAATACTCATTGGCATGGCTTCCTTGGCTGGGAATCGAACCTGGGACCTCCGTATCGCAAGTCTCGTGACCCAACCACTGCGCCAGCTTTCCGAGGCACAGAATTTCCTGAATTTCTGTAAACTCTCTAGAATATCTGGGCCATATGTTCATGTTCAATAGCTCATTCAATAATTTCTTTACAGTCCCTAGGAGCATCTCCAGCTCCTGTAGTTCCATCGCGTCTACTGGCTGACCCCATCGAGTTGGAGCGACGGTTGGCAGAGGCCGGTCATGATGGCTTTGGTGCTCTGTGTGAAGACTCGACTCCTACCGCACCGTCTCCGCCTCCCACCATCATTGAGGATCATCAGAGGGTGAGGCACTTAGGCGGAGATACTTGGACAGTTTTGACCACAACACAAGCTTCCGGCCATGACTAGATTTTTTTCTCCATTTATCATTTATATGGTCGTTCCTGGTGTGGTTTAGTGACCGAACCTATTTGTCAAAGTTATTCAGGCCCGTAGGCCTTTGGCAAGGCCTAACGTTTGCTGTCAAGCGACTACAACCGAGACCAACTGCTTAACGTGCGCCCCGAGGCACGAAGGGGCTCAGATGAAAGTGTCACTAGCGCTCACCAATACAGGTCCTGCTCATCGTTGCTTAACTTGTACGATCGTTTTTAATGTGTACTCGCAACTGGTCTAAGAGTCCTTTATTTTCCCCGTTTCGCATAGCGCATATGCAAGAACATATTGACTCTGGCTCTCCTATCACCATTTCAAATATCTGTTTGTCCACAGCCCGTAGCGTCCATAGTGGCGGTGGTACCCAGAGGTGCCTTAGCGCCCTCGTCTCCGAGACCACCGCAGTTCATACCACCTCCCGTTGACCCACAACCACCACCAATGAGGTAAGTGGACCTAGCCCCAATTGACAAGGTCTAATTTTTTTACCCCCCCCTATTATTTTATATTTTTTATGAAAATATAGGTAAAATTAAGGTACCCATATTTTATCTTTTATTAAAATAACGTCGTTTTAATTATTTACAAACTAGCTGTACCCCGCAACTTTGTTTGCGTAGAGGTGGAGTATGGAGAAAATAGAGGAGATCAGGAGGCAGATCGTCCTATCTGGATCATTGTTTCCACATCACATACCGCCATGGCTCATAGCCTATGAGCTGTTCGGATATTTCAGCTATCTCCTAGTGAAACTCCCATCAAAATCCCTTCAGTAGTTATGGCGTGATACTTGAACAAAGTCACAGACAAACATACATCTGGTTGTTTATAGGAGATCAATGTTTGTATGACGTCTTGCCATGCGTTCAATTCAGTCACTGCTTCCTTCACATTTTTATTTAAATACTTGATACCTCAATCTAGCTACATTATGCCATATAAAAATCCTTGTGTTATCAAAGGAATTTCTAAAAGCTTTTGTGATTTCTCTAAGATTTTTTTGTAAAACTCAGATGGTTTCATGAGACGCAGCACTTAATCATGCGTCTCACGGAACGTACGTGAGAGGTCACGGCTGAATCTTATTCAGGGACAGTGACGGACTTAGCAAAGACTAGGGCCCGGGTACAAGATTATTACAGGGCCCCCCTCTATTTACTTTATGGCTGTTAACTATATATAAAAGTTGGTGGTGGTTTCTTAACAAACCTCGTATTACATACCATACGAGGGGCGGCTGATAAGTTCGCGGCCTCAGGTATAAAATAATGAAATAGATTGAAACAAAATATTTTGTTTTTCAATATAATCAAGTGAAATACATTTTTCAGATCTTGCATGTAGCGCCTTTAATTGGAAAAATATTATTTATCTTTGCCTTCAAAATGGCAATCGTAATTTAAAGGTTTCCGAGGAACTTTACCGTACAAAATCGGTGGTTTAGCCACTATCGAATTAAGCCAACGTATAGCAAAGTTTATCACTATGTTTATGACCTTACTTAGTTAAGTATCTACTTTATGTAGAAAGCTTTTATAGCAGAAGGAAGCATTTATATACAGTTATAGTAATACAATTTGTACAAAAGCAGACAAAGTAGTTCATAGTTATTTATTGGTAATTATTCATTACATGTCAATATTATATTATAAATAAAATAAATCAGTTTATACAATAGGTAATTCAATACCTAAAAATTCAATTCATTACATTAAATTATTCAATTAATATTTATATTACATTATTGTTGTATTTTAATTCTAAAAATTCATTAAAACTGTAGAAGGACCGCTCGACAAGCCAACTCTTCAACCTATTTTTATAGCTCCAAAAGCTGGGAGCTCGTTTTATTTCCTCCGGGACGCGATTGTACACCTGCGGCCGTATGTGCAGATATTTGCATTCTTTGGAAGTATCTATGTAAAAGTTAAAATATTTTTGTAAGTCTATGCTGGACCGAGCATGGAAGACAGAGTTCCCTGTCAAAATATCACTGACTAGTGCCTTACTTGGTGCCTAGAGCCGAGTCACTTTGAGTGTAGCGAAGTTTAGTGAAACGAACGTTCTAGAATTTTCGCAACCAGCCGCGGAAGGTGGATGTCACGAGACTATAGTAGCCAGTGTTTCGCAAGCCACCTGTCATTGCGGACGCCTCATACATTTAAACTAGGAGGCCTCAGGTCCATACCTAAGCCGGCCCTGTCTAAGAATCTCCACGATCAAGCAGAGGTAATGTGTATGTTTGTAGTAACATCCAAGCTCAGTTAATCTGACAGTTAAGTTAGCTTACAGTCAGTTCACGTTCCGCCATTGGCCTCGTTTCGAGAGACAATCTTGGAACATCATTTTGGTGCTATGTAGGTAAATGGATTTTGCTGACCTACTTAATACTTGGTTAAACTAGCTGTAACTAATATAAAAAATTTAAAAATTCTTGGGACAAATTACGTACCTATACCGAAGCCCAAATCAAGTGTCTTATTTTGTAAACAAAACTACTATCAGCTTTTCTGTGATTATTGCATATACCGCAGCCGAAATCAAGTGTCTTATTTTGTAAACAAATATGATCGTCTAATTACCTGTTATGATGTAACACTGAAGGAACTGATTGATCGAACCTGTTCATAATTGTGAAAATAAAGTGATCCGATCTAATAATGTGAAAATAACTATGCAATAATCACAGAACAGCTTAAAATGTTAGTACGGTAGGGTAGTATTTGTTTACAAAACAAGACACTTGATTTGGGCTTAGGTTTAGTTATATTCACCTTATTAGATCGGATCACTTTATTTTCACAATGATGAACAGGTTCGATCAATCAGTTCCTTCAGTGTTATATCACAACAGGTAATTAGACGATCATATTTTATTTACAAAATAAGACACTTGATTTGGGCTGTGGTATACGTTGCTTGTTGTATGGGTCGCCATATTGTCACGTATAATAATTAGTCGGTATGTGTATTAGCGTAAGTACTCTAAAGTATGGGGAAACCATGCGCGGCAGTTTATTTATAGTATGGACAAATTGGAATGCTTGCATGACATGTTAACGTAATGCTTACTTTGCCAGACTCCCCCTGGACATGGCAGTGCGTGGCTCGGGGGAGCCCGAGACCCTGAGCTACGAGGTGGAACTCAGCAAGGACTCGGCCTTGGGGTTGGGCATCACCGTCGCCGGATACGTGTGCGAACAAGGTAAGTCCTGGCCACGTGGTTCGACCGCATGGTTCGATCCATCGGACTTAATCGAACCATGTGTTCTTGAGACTCCCGATAGTTCGATCCATCGGACATAATCGAACCATGTGTTCTTGAGACTCCCGATTGTTCGATCCATCGGACTTAATTCGAACCATATGTTCTTGAGACTCCCGATAGTTCGATCCATCGGACTTAATCGAAACATGTGTTCTTGAGACTCCCTATAGTTCGATCGATCGGACTTTGTAAACTTATCCCAAAGGTATGAAGATTTTCGGTGGGCGTGGCGTGGCCTGTGGTGGCTCAGTTGGTAAGAGCGTGTCACGGAATGACAAGGTCGCAGGTTCAAGTCCACGGCAAGAATTTTTTCATCATGTTCTAATTTATCCCAAAGGGTTTAAATTCTTTCTGTTCTCTTCTTTTCTCGTGTGGTTAGTGACCAAACCTATTTGTCAGAGTTATTCAGGTCGCCTATAGGCCTCTGACGTGGCCTAACGACTGCCGTCAAGCGACAACAACCGGGACCAACTGCTTAACGTGCGCCCCGAGGCACGAAGGGCTCAGATGAAAGCGTCACTAGCGGTCACCCATCGATGTTGCTTGACCATTAGCCCAGCGTTGCTTAACTTGTACGTTCGTTTAGAATGTGTACTCGCAACTTGACTACGAGCCCCTCGAGTAGGTATGATTAATTGACCCGTTTTTTGGTGCCCTGGAGAAATACATTATGTATACCACCCGTCCGGGATAACGGGTGATTATGTTGGACTCGCACCAACTATATAGTGCCACAGCACTATGCTGAGCTCGGCCCCTTTTACCACTGCATGCTGCACACTGCTGCTCGATAGTATCTGTTTCTATTATTATTATAAGTATCTGTTCTTGATTAATCGGTGTGTTTATATATATATATAAACAATATATGTCTTGTATGATTTTATGTAGTGTAGTGTTAAATAAATCTGTTTTTCTTTCTTCTTTTCTTTCTATAAAACTCATGGGGTGTTCCGCCTCCGCCACCATGGATCCACGGGTACATCTTTCGAAAACTACAGTGGTCCTGGATTAATCGACTCTAGTCAAACTGTATTGTAAACGTTAAATAAATAAATAAAAATATATTGGCATTGGGGTCTAAATTATATCGAACGCTAAATTTTAAAATATCAATGTCGGTCAGCCTCCCAATTATGCTAAGATAATTGGATCGAACGAATTTAACCAGTATATCATGTCGAAGTTAACTGGGTCCGGGCCTGCTTATATTGGTTACATAATCGTTCGATCCAATTATTTTAGCAGAACCTAATTCTGACTAAACTGTACTTTTAAATGAAGGTAGTGGGGTGAAGTCGACCGATGTCTGAATAAAAATGCATTTTTTTCCAACACGAACTGATCATGAATTTTATTTTTGACACGTACAGTCGAAGACAGAGATAAGTATACAGGGGGCCTCAATAAGGTTGAGATTTTCTCAAAAACTACTGGACCGAATTTAATAATTTACAGTTACATAGTTTTAACTTTTATCTATCAAACAGTGAAAGAGTTTTTGCAATAGGTCAAGTAGTTTTTGAGAAAATATCAACCTTAAAAACTCCTGCTCCCTTACCATGAACTCTTATAGCAGGATTACTTCAATAATACTTTGTTACTTCGTACAATGGCGACCTTAATAAGCATACTTTAAGGTCGTCATTGTACGAAGTTTTTTTTTTCCTTGCTTATCTGCCATCAGTCCATGGACTTTTATCAGATGTGCTGAATGTCAGGTAGTGTGTAGGTGCTACATTCAGCAATGCAGCTCCCCTCATGTGTCACTGCTTGGTGGGACAAGCGAGAAATTCGTTCCGTTTTAGTCTTTTTGGACATCTTGAAGTGTCTAGCAATTCAACAGCAAGTTGGTTTGGATGTTTTCCGAGCCGTTCCTTGTATCGCTCTATCTTGTTGCTAATTTCCTGCCTGACTGTTGAAAAGTTCAGATATTCGTGTATTTCTTGATTTCTAGTGAACCACGGGGCTGATGCCAGGGTTCTCTGTATGCCATTCTGAGCTCTTTGGAGAATGTCCACATTGGAGGTGCTTGCTGTCCCCCACAGCTCGATGCCATAGGTCCACACTGGTTTTATAACCGCTTTGTAGGTCAGAAGCTTGTTTTGCAGAGAAAATTGTACGAAGTAACAAAGTAATATTGAAGTGATCCTGCTATAAGACTTCATGGTAAGGGGGCTGTACACATTTCTCTGTGTGTCCGCCGTACTATACCAGAGTTGCTGTAGTAAGCTCGCTCGCTAGCGAGTACATAATATCGTTAGCAGCACGGTGATTTGTAGAACTTTTGTTACCATAGCAGAAATAAGTTAGAACTATTTTTATAAAGGTTCCCGTTTCGACGCTGGCGACGACGGTCGATGATAGTCACCTAAACTCGCAGTGTAGACAATCAGATTTTTTTATAAGCTAGGTGCTTATAGAAAGAACGAACGCGCCGCGTAATTTTTAGTTGTAAAAATATTGTATTGCAAACAAATGGCCAAAAATTCGTTTCCTTAATTTTTAGTAGTATTTAACAAATACGACAAATACCCAATAGCGAATACGAATAGTCAAGTGAAGTGGAAACATTAAAAAACACTTCTGTACAGTTTTCTCTGTGTTAGACTGTACTACATGTTAATTTGGTAAAAACGGGAATTACCGTGTTAAACATTTATTATTAATAATTTATTTTTATATTATTAATAACGTTTAACACTCACCGACTTCAGTCTACTCGTGACCATGATGGCTGCAATGCTGTCGAAATATCGAGACATCAATAATAAATGTTTAACACGGTAATTCCCGTTTTTACCTAATTAATATGTATACAAACCGTGAAAGTTTAAAAAGTGATGTACTACATGTTACTATAGTTTACATACTGTCTCTCTTAACACTGTGGCGTACAAAATAAACCGTCGCCTAACAAGCGGCTAAGGGCGTGGTAGATAAAGTAAGCCCCCGATTCCTTGAGCGGGCGCGCGAAATGAGCCGGGAAAGGGTCCGTTCACACAGACCGACTAGAAAGAAAAGAAAAGAAAGAAAAACAAACGACTATGCCAGATTCTGCCCCACCATCAACCGCAAGTTGTACAGTCGAAGACAGAGATAAGTATACAGGAGGCCTCAATAAGGTTGAGATTTTCTCAAAAACTACTAGACCGAATTTGATAGTTCTTTTACAGTTACATAGTTCTAACTTTTATCTATCTAATAGTGAAATAATTTTTGCAATAGATCAAGTGGTTTTTGAGATAATCCCAACCTTAAAAACTCTCCTATACACCTTTCTCTGTGTTCCACCGTACAAGATAACGAATAAGTGTATAAAATTATTGGTTTAAAATAAAGTTTTGTACAAGTTGCGATTCGAAACAAACAGCTTAATTAAGAATTCAGAAAACAGTAAGAAATCGAAGCGATTTATTCATTGTTTTTGTTATTCTTCTATAAGAGTTGCGAGAGTAGTAGAAAATGATACTGATTATGATTCTGCAATATGAAACCTGTAATAAGTCCCCAACAAAATGATAGGTACAGCTTAAATGGTCACGTAGTTTTGTAGGTGGGACAAAGCTCCATTGAAATGTGGCAATGTCTTTTATTTGTCACTACATACTATACACTACATAAAATCGTACAAGACAATAATAGAGAGACATAAACACCGATCAATCAAAAACAGATACTTAAAATAATTACTAAAATTAGAACAGATACACTATTATCACGTCTTGAGAGTGCATCAACTAAATTCGCTCTTCGCCTAAGCGCTCTAGGATGGCTGTCAAGCATTATCATGTAACAATAGAAGGGAAATGGAAAAATAAATCTTATTGCAATGATCCAAAAGTCTATTTTAAACGCGATCAAAATCTGCTCTCTCCGAGCCGGTGTGAACGGACCCAAAACCTCCCCGAGAACCTCTTTGTCGGGAGTGACATCACACGTTGATTGACATCGATTTTCTGGGTCAAATGCGTTAGGCGATTCTGAACCTTTTCAACCCGCTTATTCTCACAGTTGACTAGTTCAGTTGACTGAACTAGTTAGACATTCTCTTTTGTTCAGTTGAAATAAATAAAACTTAGATAGGTTCTCTTGAAAATTTCGGGAAACGACGGTTGCGAAATTATTTGATAATTTTCCTTTTGACGTCTACAGGGACTATTTTGTGTTTAATATCACGTTAAATTAATCAGAAAATGTTCGCGAATGACAGTACGGTGAAGTTATTGGATTATTTACGCAAGATCTGAAGTTTCAAGCTTTTATCAAGAGTTCCCGCTACGAGCTCGGGAGTGAACGTGACTGTCGAGCTGCTTCGTCCAGAGTGATGACGCTACGGCGTCTCCTCTGGATGAAGACATGAAGACGCGCCTACCCAGGGTGAAGACGCTACGGCGACTCCCCTGGAGGAAGATAGAAGACTGTTGAATACATTGAATTTTCTGTAACATGACATTGGCAAATGACGACCTGTCAAGTCCATTAAAAAAAAAACTTAGATAAGTCTCCTTGTGAAAGTCCCATCAAAACTTCCAGTAGTTTTAGCGTGATGTCCGAACATCGATACAAGTAGACAGACAAATAGACATTATAGAAATTAGTCTTTTGTCATTAGAAACAATCGTACAAGTTAAGCAACGTTGGGCGAGGTCAGGACCTGGATGGGTGATCGCTAGTGACACTTTCATCTGAGCCCCTCCGTGCCTCGGGGCGCACGTTAAGCAGTTGGTCCCGGTTGTTGTCGCTTGACAGCAGTCGTTAGGCGACGTCAAAGGCCTACGGGCGGCCTGAATAACTTTGACAAATAGGTTTGGTCACTAAACCACACGAGATAAGAAAGGAAATATCGATCCTAAATCAAATTACACATAATCGTTCCAAAAATTCCCAATGTTTATTATGATACTAGCTGAACCCCGCAACTTCGTTTGCGTAGGCAGGAGGATGGAGGAGATCAGGAGGCAAATCTTCCTTTCTGGATCCTTGTTTCCACATCACATACCGCCATGGCTTATAGCCTATGAGCTGTCCGGATATTTCAGCTATCTCCTAGTGAATCTCCTATCAAAATCCATTCAGTAGTTATTTTTTATTTATTTATTTATTACAATTTTATTACAGAACATGTCCAACACAAAATTGTAGTCATTCATGATAGTTATGGCGTGATACTTGCACGAAGTCGCAGACAAACAGACAAAAATTCAAAAAATTAGTGTTTTGGCATCAGTATCGATCCAAACACATTACAATTATTCTTTTCAAAAAATATCCAATGTACAGACACAACCTTTTTTAAAGTCTATATTTATTTATTTTATTTATTTATTATTTCATTTAAATGTACCTATAGCATTACAGTCTTAAACTAATACACTATACATTTCATAAGTTGTCTTAGCTATATTAAATTAATTTATAGTAGTAATTTATATACACATATTATATGTTTATATAGATACCCATATCCCATGGTCAGTTAATTTGACGTCAACAAGATAGAGCTGAGGTACAGAAAAATACAGTAAAGTAGGGTATACGTTACGTATTATTTAGTCTATTCACTACCCTCGTCGAGACCCACATTCCGTCTAAAATTAGAGCCTTCACCCCCACCCCTACGTAAAGGGCGATGCGGAAAAAAACCCAGTTTTAAGAGCTATCTTCATCACGAAAGCACGTGCTCATTTCTTTTATGTAAATGAATTACGATAATTTAGGGTTGATAATATTGTAATTTTTGATATTTTTTTATTGTTTTTTGTACACTAAATAGTTTTTAATAAGTACTAAATAATAGTTTTTATGTCCCTACTATGTACTTGGGCACAGCATCGAGGGAGCTCGGGCCCTGATCGACCACGCGGACCCAGTGCGGGTTGGTGGATTATAAAATGCTGGATTTGACTTCACTTTCAAAAATCCTCATATTTATAGTACCCTACATTTTGATATATATATTTTGTATGAATAACCATTTCGGTTTAGATATAATTTTCATTTTAAAAGACATTATGTTTGCGATTTTTTTCTATCGAGCGAAGTTTATCCAATCGCGTGTCGGTATTCATCAGTCTCTAAATAGACACTCCAAGATTGCTATATATTTTTTTCAGACGTTTAATTTTAGTAGTTAGTGCCGTAGCCTTCGTAGAAAAACTGAAAATACGCGCATACGAAACCGCTCGTCGCGCCAGGCGAAAATGTCTAATATTTCCATGAACACAACGCACGTTATAAAACGTTTTAATATAAGATTATAATAAGATTTCTCGGCCCTGTCTTACTCGCCTTGTTTTGAAATCTGAGGCATCTAAAGCGCAGGCCACACCGCCAGCGGGCGGGCGAGCGAGCTAGGCGGGCGGGCGAGCGAGCTAGGCGGGCGGGCAAGCGAGCTAGGCGGGCGGGCGGGCGAGCGAGCTAGGCGGGCGGGCGAGCGAGCGAGCTAGGCGGGCGGGCGAGCGAGCTAGGCTCGAGCGAGCTAGGCGGGCGGGCGGGCGTTTGAAGGAAACTATACAAACTACGAGGAATATTAGCGAGCTTAAACTATGGGGTTCACACCGAAAACTACGGACGGACGGGCGAGCGAGCGAGACACTGCTATTCGAAAGACGAGCGTCGACTAGTCCGAATACTCGAAACGGGGAGGACAGGCGAACGAACCGGGCGAGCGGGCTGGCGGGCGAGCTAAGCTAGCGAAGCTTTTTTTTTACCCAGGTAAAACATGCAAATCATGTGGCACCACGCCCGGGGAGCGTGTTGTTTATGTCGGGCTCACCGCCCTGAAGGGGCAGCATACCGACTAAACGTCCTGAGGTGTTCCACCTCGTGCCATTCTTGCCGAGCCACGGGAAACTGTGATACATCCGCGACCCGACTGGCGCCCGAGCAGTCCCCATTGTGGGCTGTACAAGCCCACAATGTATAATCCATTCATCCATCACCTACCCCCCGTCTGAGCCTCGAGCCGCTCGGGCGCCGTGCGGTTCGCGCACTGCGTCCGTGGGCCCGGGCCCTTACTTAGGCGGCGGCACCTCGTACACTCCGGTACGCTGGGCGAGCGAAGCTAGCGAAGCGGGCGCGCCTAACGAGGTGAACGAGTAGCTTCGCTGGAATCGTTGGATATTTCGTTAGCTTCGCCCGCATCGCTGACGTAGGTTAGTCGGTAGCTCGCGGTGTGAACCGAAGTATGTAAAGAGGTGAAACGATGTTCGCCCGCCTAGCTCGCTCGCCCGCACGCTGGCGGTGTGGCCTGAGCTTTAAATAATGCAACCATGTACCGATGTATTTATAGATAGGTATATACGTACATGTAAGGTAGTCCAGCCATTATTCATAACTACCGTTAAACTGGGAATCGAACCCTGGATCCTTTCCAATCAATTGGCCGTCAATTTGCTGCGGAGTATGATGGTACAGTCAATTAATTAATCGGCTGATCGCGCCATCTTGTGTGTGTTCATACTCGATAGCACAAACAAGGTTAGTGCAGGAAACTAAGGAAAATTATATGAGGGATGATACGTACGATGTGGTATAAGTAGTAAGCGACAGCGGGTAAAAAAGGATGTATTTAAAAATAATAATTTTGCATGGAACAATAAACGGCAGGCTGATTTTCTAACTAGCAATCGGTAAGCGATCGCGACTATTTCGAAATAGTTGCTGTCAAACGTGAAATTCAAAAAATATTATTAATATTACAAATGTGCCAAAAACGGCCGTTTTTCGCAATTATGTGAACTAAACTTACCTACATTGCATCTCGTTACAAATAAGCATTTAAAAAATAATATTTATAGCAATAAACAATGTGAACGTAGCTTTTTTAATAAAATTGATTATATTGGAAGATATGATTTTTTAAAGATTGGCGGCGCTAGTTGGCACATGTCAGCGCCTTAAGAGATCGATATCTCTTATGCCTTGCACCACACAACCTATTAAGTAATGGACTAATGGTTGTACAGGTGCGTTTCCTTTCCCGTGTAATATAAATTCGTCGTTTTTGTCGAAATACCCACAAAAACTCGTGGGCGGAATGGGAACATTCATTTTCCGGAAATTACTTAAAAGACATTGCCATATTTCAATGAAGCTTTGCCCCACCTACAAAACTACGTGACCATTTAAGCTGTACCTATCATTTTGTTGGGGACTTATTACAGGTTTCATATTGCATACCTAATCATAATCAGTATCATTTTCTACTACTCTCGCAACTCTTACAGAAGAATAACAAAAACAATGAATAAATCGCTTCGATTTCTTACTATTTTATGAATTCTTAATTAAGCTGTCTTTTTTTCGAATCGCAACTTGTACAAAACTTTATTTTAACCAATCATTTTAATAAAAAACGGAGATACTTTTACATTTATTCGTTTTCTTGTACCTCTTGCGGTTGATGATGGGGCAGAATCTGGCATGGTCATTTTCTTCGCAATATTGTAGTTCTGCTATAAATTCTGTACCTAAGTAACAAAATAAATAACAGTCTTTTGATTGTGTTAACGTAGAAGGTTGATTTTTTCACGGCTGCATAAGGTTGCAGATCCTGAATATTTGGTTTAATACCTTATGCTATAAGACCTAGCTTCTTCTGATTTTAGGTCAACGGGAAGTACCCTATAGGTTTTGGTTTTCTTGTATTTTCATACAAATATGCGAAAAAATGCGACATAAACGGCCATAATATCCTTTGATTGCATTGACGTAGAAGTATAATTTATTCACGGCTGCATGAGGTTGCAGATCCTGAATATTTGGTATTAATTTCAACTTGATACGTCCACGCGTTTCTGAGATATAGGTCTTGACAGACAAACAGACAGACGGACGGACGGCCAACAAGACAGACAGACGGCCAACAAAGTGTTCTTATAAGGGTTCCTTTTTGTCCTTTTGAGGCACGGAACCCTAAAAATAGTGTGAAGATCATCATCATCATCATCAGCCCGTATCAGTCCACTGCTGGACGTAGGCCTCTCCCAAAGCGCGCCAATCAACCCTACTCTCGGCCCTCTGCATCCAGTCCCTGCCAGCCATTTTGCGAAGGTCATCCCTCCATCTGGTCGGGGGGCGTCCCACACTACGTTTACCCGTTCGTGGCCTCCATTCGAGAACTCGTCTACCCCATCGGTTATCGGTTCTACGACAGATGTGACCAGCCCACTGCCACTTCAGTTTACTGATTCTATGAGCAATGTCAACCACTTTAGTTTTTAGTGTGAAGATGTCGTTATGTAATTGCAACGAAAAATTATGTAATTGGGAAATGCCGCCAGCATTTTGGGCACGTTGCCGGACAACGGGGATCGGTTGAACTATCTGTAATGCTAAGTCATTCAGATAGTTCAACCGACCTTACTACTTACTTACTTTATTGTACATATAGTTTTTAGTTTAGTTTATATATATATATTTTTTTATATTGAATTCAATTTACTATTACGTCACCATAGTCATCTTTATGTACAATATAATTTGCTATTGCAACGATATTTCCTACAACCTTATTGTTCTAGAAAACAATCAGGCAATACGATCTCAGCGGTTAGTGTTTCAGAACTTTTCCAATATAATACTGCCTCGCCACCGCACTCACAATATTGCAGGGTTGGCAGATTGAATTTTTCAAATTTCCTCGAATTGAAATTTTTTCTCCAAAAATTTTAATTAAAAAAAAAAAAATCCCGTAAATATTAGGATTTTTTTACTTAAAAAAACGACGATTGACTGGACCACGCTTTCTGAGTTGAATTTTAGCTGTCGGCTGAAACTTTGAGCATCAGCCACGGGATTTTAAGCCATATCTCACTCACCCTTATTATGTATTTACAAAATTATTAATTCTCACAAAATAAATAATTATGTCCGTAAAACGGAACGTATGGCGGCGGGCCATCGCGGGGTCGCCGTGCCCCCGTCAAAATGTCAAAGTCAAAACTGTCATTATATTCAATTAGGAACGACGAGAACTTTCGGACGTATTTAAACTCACAAGTGTAAAAATGTTTCAAGTGTTTCTTTAATATACCAGTTCTATAAAAATACAGTCCACTTATTTACCACCACCGACCGCAGCTACACTTGAAAACTTTCTTCCCGAACATTTCCCCAACGATACCACTTTCCAAAATTTCCCCATCAGCCTAATTTTTACCCAAATTTGCGTGAAAACCCCCAATATGGCAACCCTGCAATAATGTACGGCTTATTCGCTTGTGATATACGAGACTGTTGTTATGCTCAGCTATTTTGGTAGCCAATATCGTGTTGGCTTACGAAACCTCTTTGCTTTGGAGGTGATATTTGTATTTTTCTCATCTATTTCTGAGTTGTGTACCAGGATTGCAGCAGACGGAAGTAGTCTTTGCTTCACTACGGGAAATAAGCGAGTCTATGTATGTATGAGTAAGCGAGAGTCGTGTAAAGATCTTCTACGTTAACATGTCCCCGCCCGAGTGTTGGCGATCATTATGTCACTCTGCACTCTCGGCAACACCGCACGGAACAGAGACCTGGTACTCTTACCGTATCATAGGCGTAAGTTCCTGAGCCATGATATTCTCCTTCTACCTGGCCTTCTTCTGCCCTGGATCTTTCCCTGAAGAATCAGTTGTGAATATCGTACTTTTTATTCCTCATTATGTGACCTAGATTTATGGTGACTGGCAATATAGATGGATGGAGACCTCGCGGATCAAGCCGATACGTTGGTCTGATCAGATCCGTACCAATCTCGATACCGGTTTTTACGATGCCGAAGATAGGAACAGATGGCGCAATATCATCAGAGAAAAGATGATCCAGAGTCACGACTCTCAGCAATGAGGAATACGACGCAAGGAGGAGGATGTGACCTAGATGCTGGAGTTGGGAACACTGGTAGTAATTAAGTAATTTGTTTGCAGAGGAGCTGAGCGGGATCTTTGTGAAGAGTATCAGCGAAGGCAGCTCTGCAGACCTCTGCGGGAAGATACAGGTCAACGACAGGATTGTTGAGGTTTGTGCCTTGATGTATTGATACATTTTACAGATCTAAATTTTTTTCGAAGCGGGGTAAAATTTGATAGTCGCGGGCAATACATATTATAATAGCGACAAGTTAAGTTGTAGTTCTCAAATATACCAACGGCCGTTTTTCACAATTATGAGAACTATAACTTACCGAAATTGAATCACGTTATAAATAAGCATTTTAAAAATAGTATTTATCGTAATAAACATTTTGTAAATAGCTTTTTTAATAAAATTGATTATATTGGAAGATATTATTTTTTTAAGATTGGCGGCGCTAGTTGGCTCATATCAGGCCCTTAACTCTAAGTAAAATTCGTATGTAGAGCGGCACCTCTACCCAAGGTTGTATATTTTATCCTTGGACAACTCGTCCAAGTATTTCTCCTAGCAATGGATATCAGAAATTACGCAAACCAAGCTTTCCCGCAATACACAACCCATAAAAGTGCTGTGTAGGCGCCAACAGTATTCGAGCACTGAATTCATAATTAAGTCAACCCAAGGTAGGGTTGCCACTGCGATGAGGGCTTTTCAAAGTGACTAAATAAAACTAGCTTTTCAAGTTGATAATAGATGCCGTGGCAGGAGTCACTAAAATACACAGGGACCATAAAAGAAATATTGTTAATATCAACTGAATAATTTATTTTTGGTTCGAGTAATTTTAAACAATACAATTTAATAATTTTAATAGGTACCACACAAAAATAGACTTTAAATTAATAAACAAGGTTAGCCAGTGCGTTGATGATCTTTAATCTTGAGGTGCGAAGTCGGGAAATCAGTGCCATCTACCTGAGCTATCGGTACTATTTTTGTTTCTTAAATGTTACTTTGAAAACAACCTCATTGTATAAAATCAGCTTTTGTAAATAACATGACACAGGCTGTCGACGAAAGAGTCTATTTGTTGGGCAATTTGTGATAGGGGGAAAATATAATTATACCTTAATGTATTTATAAAACGTTTTCTTCTGTGGCAACCCTACAGCCGGCCTCTGTCGCCTACTTCACAGTAGTGGAGAGAGTACAGACAGCAAAACTATTTCGTTTGATATTAGTTTTATTGTGGAACTACGAGGTTAAAGGGTTATTCAACTGTTATTGGTTTCTGAAGTTAGTTTAATTACTGCCAGGGAGATAGTGTTCAATGTTTTTGTTCAGTTTTGAAGCTATCAGTGAATTACGTACATGAACTCGAATATTATATTCAGAATTTGAAAATATAATAAATCAGAATTTGTATTACGCATTATCCATGCTGGGTGAACAAATTAGAACATGATGAAAAACGGCAAGAATTTTTTCATCATGTTCTAATATAATAAATACAGGAATTAGAAAATTAGAACTCTGATAATTCCGTACAAGCTGTGTACTAAATTCGTTGATTATGATTAGGCAATATTTATTGCTTAACTCGTTCCAGGAGCAAGTAGGATACTTTCTAAAAATGTCATATCACACTTTTTTAATTGATAAAACAAACAGAGAAAAATCTGCTCGTGGCTGGGAATCGAACTCTACATTTCGGCTTCTACGTAGCCTGGCGCGTTATCCATTTCGCCACTGTAGGACTGACGTCATGCGTCCAATTTAGTCCCTATTTGATTCACCACTCGTATTATGAGTACTATATAATGGTGGCACTTGACTTGGCTATTCGTATTCGCTATTGATACAAATAAGACGAATATTTTGTCAAGAATACCAACCACACATGGCAATTATGACAAATACGCAAATACGAATAGCCAAGTGAAGTGGGATCATAACACCAATCGGATTCTCGTTCGGCTTGATCATAGATTTAAATCATCCGATAGGTCCGTGCCATACATCGGTAGTCATAGTGTATGTATTTCATGCATTGGTTGACGGACGACTAAGGACTGTTTTAAATTCACAGACTTCAACTGAACGCGGCCGATGTAAATTCGGTACAGTAGATTTTCTCAAAAATACTGGACCGAATTTAATAATTCTTTTACAGTTACATAGTTTTAACTTTTATCTACCAAACAGTGAAATAATTTATTGCAATAGGTCAGGTAGTTTTTGAGAAAATCTTAACCTTCAAAACTCTCCTGTACACCTTTCTCTGTGTTCCACCGTACCTGTATAAAATATAGTGGCATAAATATTGGGGAAAATCCTCCAATTTGTTTTGCTAACCGTATCGCTCCGAGCTGTGACTTATTGACCTTGCATAATAGTGCAAGTGCAACTAGTCAGTATTCAGCAATTTGCATATTTATAGCGCGTGCGTTGAAGGCTGGAGTGGCTAGCATGCAGGGCCACTAGTGTTGATAAGTCCGCTCGGCGATTATTTATGTAATAACGTATACCGCAGCCAAAATCAAGTATCTGATTTTGTAAACAAATGTGATCGTCTAATTACCTTTTGTGATGTACTTACACTGAAGGAACTGATTGATCGAACCTGTTCCTCATTGTGAAAATAAAGTAATCCGATCTAATAATGTGAAAACAACTACGCAATAATCACAGAACAACTTAAAATGTTAGTAGGGTAGTTTTTGTTTACAAAATAAGACACTTGATTTGGGCTTCGATTAATAAATTAGCCGAACGCTAAAATTGTGCCAATAAAATAGCCAAATGACATTGATTTTCGTTACCGCTAGTAGAATACAAAGAAAAATGTACGGAATTAACATTTCGTAACGGAAAGCAGAGGTCATATTTTTATTTATTTTATTAATGGACTCGACAATTTTGTCATTTGCCAATGTTTTAAGAGTAACAATATATAGCATAGCCCTCCTTTCTTCCTCCGAATAATTTTAACGTGACGTCAACCAAAAAAGCAACCACTGTATTACTATTTTTTTGGAAACTGCGATTTGTTTTTGGTTTTTCTCCTTTATCAAATAATTTAGCCCCATTTTGAAAGTTTGCGTTCCTCTTACAGAGTCAAAACTTAACAAAAGACTTGATTAAACTTAGCTAAGCTTATTTTGTTGACTTGTACCTATCTCATTTTGCGTAAAACATTGCTGAGTCTATGAAAACAATAGACATAACTTTAGAAGTTATGTCTAAGCAAACAATGGGGTAGATTTGTATGGGAATGGCTTATTCAATTTTACGGAACGTTGCGTGCAGACTAGACTGTCACTTTGAGCATTTAGAATGGAGATGTCATCGTAAAACTTTAAAGACCGTCGTTCGTTTGCAATAAGCGACACAACTGACGAAATAATGCGAATGAATAGTTGATTTTGCGATTTCTCGCATTAATACGATAGTTTATAATCTTTTAGTGCCTAACATGCAAAGTGCACAAGGTTATTTCACTTTAATAATCCCTAATTCCAAAAAAAATATTCTTTACACGCATAGTTCACTATACTGGAGCCAAATCAAGTATTTTATTTGTAAAGAAAAACTACTCTACCCTACTAACATTTCAAGCTGTTATGTGTCATTATTGCATAGTTATTTTCACATTATTAGATCGGATCACTTTATTTTCACAATGATGAACACTATGAACAGGTTCGATCAATCAGTTCCTTCTAGTGTTACATCACAACAAGTAATTAGACGATCATATTTGATTACAAAATAAGACACATGATTTGGGCTGCGGTATAGGTAATTCTTTTTCAGAGACAATCTATTTGCCAGTTTGCGATCGGATTAGGTTAGTTAAAGTCGCAGTTTGCGCTTCTTTTTCGTGAAGTTTCCAGTTAGACTCGTTTTGTTCGTCAGGTTTTTTCGCAGTGTTTATAACACGTCATGGTACGAATAAGTGAAGCAGTTTAGGACCTAAAATGGATCGCAATAAGTGCATGAATCGTGTAAGGACTTGCTGACGCAAACAGATGTAGATGCCAATAGTTTTTAGTACATGATCAGCGTACTAGATAGAGATACAGATAAATTATGTTTATGTTTATACACGAGAGGGATTATCCCTTCTAAATTATCTAAGGATTGACATGAAAAGGGTAAATAATTGAATAGAACTTTCTCTGAAAGTTAATAGATAAATGGAATAGGTTTCGTAACAGGGAGAGGAGATAATATCGCGATTGTAAACAATAGGTATACATAACATTGTTATTAACCTACAGGATGTATTTTTATTATTTTTTGATAACAAGGGTCACTGCGACCTCAAAGGTCTATTGTGGCCGCGCACCGAGTTCTTATATCTCGCTCCCAACGTCCTTCAGGAATCGTATGATGCACTTGGGCGAGAGAGTCTTAATATCATCGGGTGGCATTATGTTTCCACCTAAGGCTCGGCTTCTGCTGTGAACTTTTTTCCAAACCAGTATCATATAATAGGAACTTTATACATGCCTCCGAATCAACCTGATCAATCTTATGACGTATTATTGAATGCGATTCAGACCTTACTTTTGTCGAACAATATTGATAAGTTTTATATCATGGGTGATTTTAATATACCGTCGCTAGAATGGTCGCAGCCTTATAATAATTTCTCTCACACTATGCCCGTACTGACGAGTGCGAGTGGCGCAGTAGACAGGAGTCTAATCAACTTTCTGTCGATAACCAATGGCGTTCAGTGTAATTATGTTAAAAATCACCTAGATCGCATCTTGGACTTAGTAGTATCTAACACCGATGACTGTGTCTGTGAACCCTCCTCTAGTGCACTGGTACCCCCTGATCATCACCACCCCCCGCTATACGTACAATTTAAATTAGATTCTGACCATACACCCATGGCTCGCTGTCATCCCCCTAGATTTCGATTTACCGAAGGCAACTATGAACGCATCAACAGTGCCATCAACGCCGTGGATTGGTGCACTGAACTGGACGGCTTGTTGCCGGATGAGGCGGTGGAAGTCTTCTACCAACTGATTTATGATGTAATAAAATTGCATGTCCCTTTAAGAGAATTCAAATCTCACGATTTTCCCACCTGGTTCTCGCGCCCTCTCATTCATATATATAAAGATAAAAATAAGGCGTGGATTAAATGGAAAAAATACAACACCAAATCGAATTATGATCAGTTCTCCCTTTTCCGTAAGAGGTTCAAGACATTAAGTGAGGAATGTTTTAATATTTATATTGCCAATGTTGAGGAAGGGCTCCGCAATGATTTAAAAGTTTTCTGGTCATATATTCATAGTCGTAAAAGCAAGGGTGGTATTCCGGACACTATGAAGTACAGCGATACACAATCGGATGACCCTGATACGATTTGTAACCTATTTTCTAATTTCTTTAGCTCTGTCTACGAGCCCAGCACCCTTGGTGATGCCGAAGTGGCAACGCTTAATGTATCAGAGAATACTTTTAGTAATGTCAATATCTCCGATATTGCCTTCACAAGAGAAACTATAATTAAGATGTTGAAGTCACTCGACATAACTAAGGGGCCGGGTCCTGATGGCATTCCACCTCTCTTTCTTAAACACACTGCAGAATCAATCTGTGAACCCTTGTTTATACTGTATAATTCGTGTATGAGAGAGGGAATCTTTCCCAGAATCTGGAAGATTGCTAATGTTGTTCCAATCTATAAAAACGGCCACCGAAATAATGTGCAGAATTATCGCCCTATCTCGCTGCTGTCCGTTTTGTCGAAGGTCTTCGAAAAACTTGTCCATAGCGCTATATACCCAGACGTACACCAAATCATTATACCGGAGCAACATGGATTTGTTCAAAAGCGATCAACTGTAAGCAATCTTCTGGTTTACACAAACTACCTATTTGAAAGTTTGGATGCTCGTAAACAAGTGGACGCAATATATACGGACTTTTGTAAGGCCTTTGACAAGGTGGATCACGTGATTCTGCTTCAGAAAATTGCATTCAACGGTATCCGAGGGAACCTGTTACGCTGGTTTCAATCCTATGTAACCAACAGAACACAAAAAGTTGTTATTAACGGTTTTAATTCTAATATAATCACAGTTTCATCTGGTGTGCCCCAGGGCTCGATCCTCGGGCCCTTATTATTTGTCTTATATATCAATGACATACATAGTTGTTTTAAAAATAGTAAGTTTCTCCTATACGCAGATGATTTGAAAATCTATCGTAATATTAACACTATTGATGACTGCAACAAACTACAACAAGACTTAGATCGCCTAACAGACTACTGTATTACCAATAAACTTCATCTTAGTCTTACTAAATGTAAAACCATATCTTTCACCAAAAAGTTAAATATCATAACGAACACATACTCCCTTAACGGGACGCCCTTAGAAAATGTTACTTCAATTCGTGACCTTGGTATAATACTGGATACTAAACTCCATTTGGATATGCATATAGATTACATCACAAACAAAGCCTATCAATTTTATGGATTCGTTATGCGATCTTGTGTAAATTTCAAGCGTCCTAGCACATATATTTATTTATTCAAAACATTGATAAGATCACAAGTCGAATACGGCGTCAACATTTGGAACCCGCTATATGAGAAATATAATGATCAAATTGAGATAGTACAACGTAAGTATCTACGCGCGGTAAATTACAGATGTTTCCGTTCACGATCATCATATAGTAATTCTTTGTCGAAATTCAATCTGCCTACACTTAAGGTGAGAAGGTTGCTCCTGGATTCAATGCTACTTTACAATTTAATGTTTAATAATTTAGACTGTCCAGACATTGTTAATCAAATTTGTTATTCCACACCATCTAGTTCTCAACGTATTAGAGATACATGTCCTCATCGCTTGTTTGCGCTCAAGCCTTGCAAGTCCAATGCCGGTAAGCGTGCGCCTCTGTGGCGCATGAGTAATACTTATAACACATATCTTTATGATGTTGATATTTTCAATCTGTCCGCCGGTTTGTTCAAGAAACAGGTATTTAAAGCACTTTCAAACAATTTATTGTAATACCACATCCAGGTTTTTGCTGTAACAATCTATTTGTATTATGAATCATAATTTGTGTTACTGTCAACTAGGTATCTTTTTAAAATTATGTTGTGGATGACGATGCTGGTTACACAATTACTAATTAGTATTAAGTATCTTACTTTTATATAAGACACATTGTGTAATTGTTTGTTATCCTGAATAAAATAAAATAAAAAACTCTCAGAGGATATGCATGGGGGTTTTCTCGGCTTCGCAGCAGAATCTACAGGATGTATACGGGAACATTACAATTTAATACAGATAAGTACAGAGTGACTAGATTGACCTTAAAAATAATTTATGAGAAAGGGGCAAACAAGCAGATGAGGCCTGATGGAAAGTGGAACTGAAGGACAGAATTACACCTTATTTTGTCCTAGGTAAAATACGTTTCCGTGTACCACCACTTCCGGGGGAGCGTGTTGATTATGTCGGGCTCGCCGCCCTAAAGGGACGGAATACCGACTAAACTTCCTGGGGTGTTCCACCTCGTGCCATTGTTGTCGAGCCACGGGAATTGCGATACATCCGCGACACACAATATCACACCTGACGTTTTACTAATGGGTAATAATTGTTTCTTCACAGGTGGACGGCATGTCTCTTCATGGGGTGACCAATCACAGAGCAGTGGCGCTGCTACGCGACGCCAGGGGGTCCGTTGTGAGGCTTAAAGCGCTCAGGTGATTGGTTATATTTATATTACAACTTGTACTCATTTCCTATAAAGGCAGAGGCGACGGAGTTCCACCTGTCATGATCCTGACATACCTCCTCCAAAATCAAGTAGTTTTTCTTCAAATCAAAACTTGTACTGATGTTTAATACCGACTTGACAGAGGGTCGTCAAAAATAATAAAATTAGGTTTCAATTTAATTCCAGATACCTTCGAGGTGCTGGCTTCGAGAAGCTACAGAAGGCACTTGCAGCCCAGGATGGGAGGAGGTCACCGATTGCTCCGCCTAGCCCTTCTGTCACTTCACTTGCCAAATATAGTTTTAGTGTGGTAAGTAGGCTGATCGGTATTTATAATTATAGCGATAGTATACTCACAGCATTGATCGAAGCAATTTTTGAAACAACACTGGCTACCTGAGAGCGTCCAGAGGGCAGTGGGGTGACCGCGGCTTCCATCGTTATCGTAATCACTTTCAATTTGACACATGGACGCCAGATAAGCGAAGTCCTCAGCTCTAATAAAAACGAACGCTGTCGACAAAATCGACTGGGACGACATCATCACATCACTAGCTGATCGGTAGCGCTTGGTGGCGTAGTGGTTGGGTCACTTGACTTACGATACGGAGTTCCCAGGTTCGGTCCCAGGTCGACTTTGTATCGCTTTTGAATGAACCAAATCAACAGGTGACTAAAGCTATTGTCAGAGTCTAAGGTCGCCCGTAGCCCTCCTTCGTGACCTGAAGACTGCAGCCGAGCGATAGCAATCGGCACCGATTGCTTAACTTGCGCCACAGGCACGGAAGGGCTATGATGGAAATATCACTAGCTGTCACCCAATCAGGGACATACCTCGTCCAACGATGCTTACTTGTACGATCGCTTTCAACGTGCACTCGCATCTGGACTACTCGCCCCTCAACTTCTCATAACCTTATCGATACTGATACCCTTTCCGTTGCACCCTGTATGAATGTGCTTTCTTTAAGAGTTTACCAATTCTAGATAATGTTATCCCACAGTACGACGAATCAACAGTAATAGAAGCTGAGCCAGACTCCGAAGCCCAGCCTCACCCCCCTTCGCCGACGTCGCCTTCAGAAGAAGCTGAAATCGTGATTGGTCGAGACGATGAGTTGTCAGAGCGAGAGGCGAGGAGGATACAGGACAAATGGCGGGACATATTGATGAACGAATCAGACTGGCCGGGACATCAATATCAATACGATATCATTGTAAGTAGTTGGGTTACTGATACTTGATTAGTCAGATATGTTTAGTGAACGGTTCCTAAAGGCAAGAACAAAATAAAAGA
Source organism: Tachystola acroxantha (assembly GCA_963506565.1). NCBI lineage: Eukaryota > Metazoa > Arthropoda > Insecta > Lepidoptera > Oecophoridae > Tachystola > Tachystola acroxantha. The sequence continues at coordinate 7,422,392 of OY735894.1, read as the reverse complement.
CAGTGCACCTAAGAACACTGGTTGGTGTAATAACTGGACAGACTTAGTGAGCTAGTGGTTGAGCCGGGAGAAATGCAATAACTCGCACCTGCGTGATTTTAGTGCTGGGCCAGACCAAGCCAATGAAGGCAAAGAGCGGCATTCGGCGTTTACCACACAATACCGGACGCTCGTCAGCCCTCGGAGATACGCCCTAGTACATTTCGAACAATTAAATATTTATTAAAAACGAACGACATATATTTTAAGGCCAACTAACGAACATGTGGTATTGTGCTGCAGCCGACGCCGATTTTCGTTATTTGGCCTTTGCTGGCTTGGTCTCGATGACAATTTACATGCACGAGGGCATGTCAAGAAAGATGGTGCGCCTTTTTTTTTTTTTTTTACCCAGGTAAAACATGCTTGCAAATCATGTGTCACCACACCCGGGGGAGCGTGTTGGTTATGTCGGGCTCACCGCCCTGAAGGGGCAGCATACCGACTAAACGTCCTGGGGTGTTCCACCTCGTGCCATTCTCGCCGAGCCACGGGAAACTGTGATACAACCGCGACCCGACTGGCGCCCGAGCACTCCTAATTGTGGGCTGTACTAGCCCACAATATATAATCCATTCATCCCTCACCTTCCTCCTCCCCATCTGAGCCTCGAGCCGCTCGGGCGCCGTGCGGTTCGCGCACTGCGTCCGTGGGCCCGGGCCCTTACTCAGGCGGCGGCACCTCGTACAAGATGGTGCGCCTAGAAAGACAGCTAACGAACAAGCTAAAAAAGCTATGGATATTTAATTTAGTCAACCTTTATTACTCCGATGTTATCTAAGATGATGAATGATTGTTGATTGAGGGCCAAGTGCGGTCTACTACAAACCGACGAGCGTGCATGAAGAGATTGATGAATGTGGATAAGGCAAGGGTTGTGTGCCAGGATCGTGACAGATGGAAGAACATCGTCTCTGTCTACCCCTACGGGAATCAGGTGTGAGATTATAAATAATGAATGATCGTTTCTGTTTCCAGGTGGGTGTAGTAATAAAAGAGAAAGACAGCGGTCTCGGTATCTCCCTGGAAGGAACAGTGAGAGTTGTAGCCGGCAAGGAGGTGCAAGCGCGGCATTACATCAGAGCTATTGCGCCCAACGGACCTATCTTGAAGATGGGGTTTTTCAGAGTCGGGGACGAATTGCTTGAGGTGAGAATGGGAAAATTAGTTGAGAGGATTGACAAGTCCCAGTTGCATGGGACTCATTGAAATCGTATCCTTGAAAAGTACACAATTTGATGTGAAATAACATTTGATCTTGACGATTATTGAATATTATTCCCAGACAGGAAGGCTCGTTTCTGTATATATTTATGGACCCATAGGTAATCCTAGTTTGGGACTTAAGTGAGATGTCTTGTTAGTTAATAGTACGACTGATTTCACTTGTTAAGGACCGAAGAACATACACTGAACCCAGACCAGATTCTCAGAAGACCCAGAAGTGGCCAGTGTCCGAGATTTATAGTATCTTCGATTGTCTGGCTAGTATTTTAAGCAAAACGGCCAAGTCTATAATTTTCTGGCAACATTTCAGGTGAACGGCTGGAGGGTACTAGGTGCCCATCACGTGGATGTGGTAACAAGACTGAGAAACTCGACGTCACCAGTGCTGCTGGTGTGCGTGAGGAAACGAGAAGAAGATGTGCAGAGCAAGAGCGGAGCTAGTTTTACTAGGGTAAGTGAAAGACTGAAGGCGGTACCAGGGTATCATTATTCAGATAGAGCTGTTACCAATTTGTGAACAACAAGAATAATGCGCCCGAGTTTGATTGAATTGAAGAAGATGGTTCACTATCTTTATCCATCCTCTCTCATGCATAACGCCACCTTGCATTTGTTCTATTTATTGCTCTGAGGTCAATGATAGGATAGGAAGAAAGAATATTAGTAATTAAGTTTTATTAATGATGACAAAGATTATATTTTATCAGCTCTACGGAGCCTGGCGCGTTATCCATTTCACGACAGTGGGTCTGACTTCAAGCGTCCAATTTAATCACTGCTTGCTTCTCATTTTAATTTAAGTACTTGAATTTTCCAATCAGCTATATTACAACATTGGAATTGCCTATTTGTAGGCCGTTCGAGTAATTGTTTCAAGAAGTACTCTATTCGTTATTGATTCCAAGAATTCATTGTTGTTTGCCGATTACTTGGCATCCAGCCAAATGGCTCGTGTATTCAGAGGCACCATTATTCTTAACTTTACTGAGGCCACTATGGAGTTCAAGGGAACAATTTTAGGACGTCGTTTGCATGAAAATGTTGGTATTCATGGATCAGTTCATAAAGCGAGGTTTTTTTTTATCATTTTGAATGGTAAAGACTAGCCTTCATAGCTTCCTACAGAGATTGAGGAAACTATAATATTTCAGACGCCAAACAGTCTGAAAATTTGAGTGTTCTAGATCTTGTGGTTTTGTCTCGAATTTGATGAACCAGTCATATTTTTTTATTACTACTAGGGTTTAAATTAATATGATAGAAACCTTTAAATAAAATATTCTTATCTATTGCAGAGTAGCACCCTAGGCGGCAGTCTTCAAGACCTGCTGAATCTACCTCAAAGACTGATCAAGGCCAAATCTGAGAGTTCAGTGGCTTCCCTGTGCAGTGCGAATACAGTCATGTCGGCAGGGCATGATCATGATGGTGAGTAGATCATGGAAATACCGCAATAGACCGTTCAAATATTGAGAAGATCTAGTAGACTAAACATAATATGTAGAGGGGTTTGTAGTAGACTTTACAAATACCAAGTTGTTGGCTGAAAATAGACTATGGGGAAGAATCTATGAGTAACTAACCTTAACAATAAAGTAAGTAAGGATAGCAGTAGCTCATTTCCTAGCCTTCACACCTGAGGACCAAAATTCACACTGTGGGAGGTAACGACACAAAATTACTCTCAAATCTTTACCCTTCCAGAATTCTGTACAGATGACCTGGAGAGGAACAGATCAAGGTCTCTGGAACCCTTGAGCGGCCTGGCGATGTGGAGCGATCATATAGACTACATACAGCTGCTGAAGGAAGAAAGAGGCCTGGGCTTCTCTATTCTGGACTATTTGGTGAGTTGAGAGATAGACAACCATAGATAAACTTAAGCCTGTAGACAAGGACAACGGAATTGCAACTGCAACAGAACGGCTTACCGCTGGGCCATGGTGTGATGGGTGGTTAACCTCATCGCCGTATTTTAGAGCACTTTAGATTTACATGATTTTTCTGCGTAGCATAATCATAAACCATTTTTGTACGATACGAACCTATACCAAGTGGGGTTCCGGAAGTTGGTAATAGAGGTAAGTGTGGAAGCGTGACAACCGGTTCCCCTCAATCCGCATAGGTCGTATCGCACAAGGCCTGTGATGCACAGGGCTAACAACTAACCTTACAGTCCCACTAGTGCTTACTATCCATCCGTATCACGCGTTTACCACTTGGGATATGCACCGGTACACAAGTAATGAACTTCTCAATAATAAAGCAGTGGAAGCTAATGACATACAGTAGAAACGCATGGCGAAATGTCCCCCAAATTATGGTTATGCCTAATATTGGGCTCATAGGGACTGAAAGATGAGCTCGGTGGCTCAGTGGTTGGGTCAATGGACTTGCAATATGGAGGTCCCAGGTTCGATTCCCAGCTAGGGCAGCCATGTACCAATGAGTTATCCTCGGTTTTTTCGACGGAAAAACTTACGTACATTTACCGAGTGCTCTCAAAACGGTGAAGGAAAACATCGAGATGAAACCTGCATGTCGTAGAAGAAGAAAAAATCTAAAGCATGTGAAATCCGCCAACCCGCATTGGGCCCGCGTGGTGGATTATGGCCCGAGCTCCCTCGATGTAAGGGAAGGTCTGTGCCCGAGCAGTGGGGCAATATAAATAGACTGATGATGATGATGATGAGGGACTGAAAATGATGATAGTGGTCCAGCGAGTAAGATAAAAAAACGGATCAAACTAAAATCAAATGTTCGGACAATTGTGTTTTATTTCCCATCTGTCCGCCCTTAACACATTATTCAATTTATTTCCAGGATCCATCTGAACCAGGTAGCTCAGTGATAGTGGTCAGGTCTGTGGTGTCAGGAGGTGCCGCTGCCGCGGATGGAAGGCTTGCTCCTGGGGACAGGCTGATATCCGTCAATGGGCTGGACGTATCCCGTAGCAACCTGGCTATTGCTGTTAGTGCTATCAAATGCGCGCCTAAAGGTAAGAGTTCTTCTGTGTTGCGTGTGGTGTAACGACCAAACATACCTATAGTCAGAGTTGAATTGAGTGCTTAACGTGCGCCCCCAAGCCAGGCATGGAAGTCGAACTTGTACGATCGTTTTCAAACCGTACTTACCAATTACCTACAATGTAGGTAATTCTGTAGCGTTGAATCTTAATCCTTAACGCAACTGTCACGTTGTTCATATTTTACTACGCGTAACGCGGGACGCCTCGCTTAGAGGCGACTAATATATTTTAACGTACGGACAACAGCAGATCAATGCTTGCAGTACGATTTCAACTCTTACAACGCAGACAATAAGAACGGTCCAAAGTCCAAAGTGTTACACTTGATGTGCATTGATGTGTACGTTTAGAATTAGCACTACATAGTAAATTAAATGACGAGACTCCGAAAGACAAAACGCAAGAACATGTTCTATAAATTTTCAGAAAATGATAAACAAATAGAAACACTGCTTTAAATAATGATTACAATTAGCAAATATACACGTGATGTTGCTATTAAGCAATCAATGTAAGTCAAATAAAATTGTAGGTACTTTGCAAATAAGATAATGATAGTGAATCAAATAGAGATAACGAGACTACCAATGTCAAGATTCAAACAGAAGTTTTTATGTGAACGAACGTGTAATAGTATTGATAAGTGGGAGAATTTTAATTGAAGTTATTTAATTAACTATCTATAGATTATTCAATTACCTATTTGATCTCTGTCACGCCGCGGTGTGTGACCATACGAAAATTAAACTTTATAGTTCTATGCTGTTATAAACCTAGTTAAACCTCACTTCCCTTAAATCGTGTTGCTATCCCTTTCACACTTCGTTAAAAAAGGTTAGGGTAGAAAGGGACAGGAGGTCTAAACGGTGACGTAACTTCAAATCACGTTTATGAATAGACGCCCTAAATTGTAGAAAATGTAATTAATCCCAAAAGGCACATACGAACATCGAATCCCGCTAATATACCCAAGGCATGTGCTACGGCAGTTTAAAAAGTAAAACTGACGTTCTTATAGTTTAGTCTACATAGTATGTAATGTAGACTATAAATTCTTGACCAATCTTACAGTTTAGTCTACATACTATGTTATGTACCTGTAAAAATCTGTAAATTATAAAAACATTTGACTCTACATATAGAGAAACATTAACCATTTTTTTCCGTTTTACAGGAATTGTAACAATTGGTGTGGCTAAACCTCTACCGTGCAGTACAGTTGTCGGCGGTGAGAAGGCCAATGGACATAGCATGCAGAGCAGTCAGGTTGGTAACAATTTTAATAATTAAGGGACCTAAAGATCTGTCGTCCCATAGTGTTATTATCTCAACACACGTTCTTTCGACAGAGTCATACATAGTTTTAACACGAGCTTAGCTCGCTTTTACAACTGTCAAACGTCTATGGAATTTGACGATTGTAAGAGCTGTCTTTGAAACCTCATTGATTATTCTTAATTAAAAGTTACTATCATCATCATCATCATTGTATTTATATTGCCCCACTGCTCGGGCACAGACCTTCCCTTACATCGAGGGAGCTGGGGACATGATCCACCACGCGAGCCCAGTGCGGATTCGCGGATTTCACATGCCTTAGATTGTCTTCTTCTACGGCATGCAGGTTTCATCACGATGATTTCCTTCACCGTTTTGAGAGCACTCTGTTAATGTACGTAAAATTTTCCGTCGAAAAACCTGAGGATAACTCATGTATAGGTACATGGCTGCCCTGGCTGGGAATCGAACCTGGGACCTCTGTATCTTCCTTCCGAAACTTCAAAGTTACTATAATTGTCTGCACTGTATGGTGGAACACAGAGAAAGGTGTACAGGAGAGTTTTTTAGGTTGAGATTTTCTCAAAAACTACTTGACATATTGCAAAAATACTTTCACTGTTTGATAGATAAAAAATAAAACTAATTAACTTTGAAGAAATTATTAAATTCGGTCAAGTAGTTTTTGAGAAAATCTCAATCTTATTGAGGCCCTATATACTTACCTCTGTCTTCTTGTGTGCTTCGAAATTTAGAGCTTTTGGTATAATTTGCAATAAGTTTTCTATATCAATAAGGTTTCAATATTAATACATACATAATCGATAATAGTGTTTGTGGCATCATTAGCCGTTTTCAATAGTTTTAATATACGTGCATATTACAACTATTTAGTTGTGATACTTAAAAAATACCAAACCACCTCAGACAGCCAACATTTAAAATGTTAGCCTTTGTTAAAATGATAAATTTGCAATAAAATTTATAATATTTTTTGGTTATAAACAAACATATTTATTAAAAGTAATTTATTTAACATTTACATAAAAATATTGAGTGTTTATTAAGATCTTTTGCGTCTATAATTGTACACTGAGGGGAAATCTCGTAAAGTAAGTTGAAATTTAATATTTAATGCTTATTCTATTAACGCTTAGAGCAGTACTTATAATTCTATTTAAAAATTAGCATGCCATTTTTATAAACATTTTTCTTCTAAATTATTCTTGTACAGTAAAGGGAAAAAATTACCGCTCTAAGATATCTATGTTTTATCTGTCGTAAAATCGATAATGTTTCTTTATTAGATTTTTCTGGACATCGATTTCCCTTTAGTGTACAATCTTCAGCTTTGCATGCTTAAAATTAAATCGTAATAATCATCTGTATTTATACAAATCATCACAGACTTATTGCACATTATTTTAATACATATTCGTTCACTAAAACATAACAAAGAGCACACTATTATATTTTTGGTATAATTTTATACTACCCACACCTACGTCCTGCCCACGGCAAGAATTTTTTCATCATGTTCTAATTTATTCACCGAGCATGGATAATGCGTAATACAAATTCTGGCTAATTTTATACCTTATTTGTTACCTATCAAGTACTCATATTAAAATTCTGAAGTAGCTCAAATTTATCGTATGACGTCATACCCGCTGTGGCGAAATGGATAATGCGCCATGCTGCGTATAAGGGTTGGGGTTAGATTCCCACCGGGGCGAGCAGTATTTTATCTGCTTGTTTTATTCTTGAATTTAAAATAAGGATAGTTTTTTCAAGAAATGAGATAAAATATCATCATCATTGTTATTTTCAGTCATTATGAGATTAGTGGGGTGACCGCGACTTCCATCGTTATGTTAATCGCTTTCAATTTGACACTTGGACGCTATACATTGCTGCTATGTATTTGCAAGTTTAAACAAACGACAACGAAACGCAGCAATGTATATCGCTCAAGTTTCAAAATGAAAATGATTACGAAAACGATTGAAGTCGCGGTTCCTTCCCCAGTATTGGACATACCCAAAGCCTCCCCAAATGCCATTCGCATCAACTGTCTGTCATTCGATTCCAATGCTTTCTAGCGACTCTTTATTTTATTAGACCAACAAGCCTTTGGTAAAATCGCATTATAAATGCTTTTATATTATTAATTACATACCTCTATATCTTTCAGCGTTTGGAGTACTTCACCAAGGTCCTCCGTCTCATCATGTCGCTCCATCGCGATATCATGGAGCTTCAACTACATGCAAACGACATCGCCACTTCACCACCTGCACCGTCCCCCTTCAGAGTCACCCCCAAGCTGAAAGCTGAAATCACAATGAAATGACACGACGACAAACTACGGTATACCGTTACTGTTGAAATACCTGAAGGTGGCAAATGCGCCGATCAGGCTGTCAATTGTGATGAAGTGAAGATTTAAGGTTGTTCATGCTAGATAGATGTGGAACTATGAGAATCTGAAGAATATTCCTTTTTTAGTCTGTTTAAGACGGGGCATGGAAATATGGGGACGTTACGGGCAGAAATTATTTTAAAAAACAATAACCCGACTGCAAAAAAACTACCCACTTTTGATTAGTTTTTTTATCGAATCTAATGATACCTCATACATTAAAATCCATCAAGCCGTTTAGGCTACAAGATGGCAGGAAGGAATGGATATACATACACCCGAAAAACATTACCCTCTTTCTGGGGCAGTGGGGTAAAAAGCCTAATCGCTCTAGTTTCTTGTTCAAAACGTCCTTCCTCCGAAATTCAGAAACAATTTTGGGCGTTAACTCTCTCATAGATTTATCTGATTTTGGAGTAATTTACGTCATCAGTAGGTATATTAAATCTTTTTTTATTTATGAGTTTTAAAGAGCTATTTCATTCACTAAACGGATTTGATAAAGAAATGAGCATAATAAGTCACAATTCATTTAAATATTATGGTATTGTTAGTACTATTACTCGATAAATATAACAAATGTTGTTATTCATGGTTTAAGAATTAATTGCGAATACAAAGTACCTATCTAATAGTAAAGTAATGGTTATCTATAAAACTAGAAGCTTTATTGGTAAATGAAAGTGTTAATTGATGCAATTCCATCCAAATCTGAATATTTATTATGAAAGATTTTTAATACTTATGTATGAATATAGTGTTACAACGAATCACAAATAAAATTTATAAAAATGTTACAACCAGCTTAGAACCTCAAAATTATATTGTTATAATCATAGTTTAATAAAAATATGATAATGTGATCTAGAAAGTTGATGTCTATTTATACTGTAGGGCGCATATTCATAAACGTGGCTCCCTATCCCTTTCTATCTTAACCTTTTTAACGAAGTGTGAAAGGGATAGCAACACGATTTAAGGGAAGTGAGGTTTAACTAGGTTTATGAATAGCAGCATAGGAGTTTAGTAGAACTGAGTTATATTAATTGTGAAAAATAATCTAGTCAATTTGATAAAAAAACATGTGATGAGGCAAGTCAATTGCAGAATTATGTGAGAATGTATACTAAGAAGTCCCCATCTTAGATTTAAGATACTATATAAGCATGATCAATGTAATATAATGTGAGTGCATAATATTAGCCAATAAACTGTGAATGGCCTTACATGAGCCAACTAACGCCGCCAATCTTAAAGAAATAATATATTCCAATATAATTATTAAAAAATCTACACAAAAGTACACAATCTTTATTAGGATAAATACTTATTTATAACGTGATTCAATTTTGGTAAGTTGTAGTTCGCATAATTGCGAAAAGCGGCCGTTTTTGGCATATTTGTGAACTACTACTTAGCTTGTCGCAATTATGCCATGTATTGTATATTGAAAAATAGTAATAAAGATTGTGTACATAGCTTTTTTAATAAAAATGTTTAAATTGGAAGATATTATTTTTTAAAGATTGGTGGCGCTAGTTGGCTCATGTAAGGCCCTGTTTAGCAATGTAATGGAATACATAAATATTGTTGAATAAATAAATTGTCAGAATCATAATCATTTACTGTATCGTGAATATAGTAATATTTACTAACATTTTACAATAACAATAAATATTACACTTCTTGTTTTAAAAAGGCCTATTGAAATCTAAAGGAATTAGATAAAAAGCTTTAAAATTTATTTTCTACATTTATATAAGTAGCAAATTAAATAATTATATTACTTATAGTGTTTTGACGAAATTTTTTGAGACAGCTTTTTTAATAAAAAATATTTTCTAGTAACTAGATAAATATTTTTCATGATAGATAACGACTTATTTTATCATACTTCAAATGGTGAAACAAGCAGAGCAAAATTTGTCCGCCGATGTAAACCAAGTCGAACCGCCGATTTCTACGCAGTCTGGTGCATTATCCATTTCGCCACTACATTATCCATTTCGCCACTGCGGTGGGGGGTTGGTTAGACGTCATGCGTCCAATTTAGTTACCGCTTGCTTCTCATTTATATTGAATATCATATTTATGTTGGAGTTAAACATCAATAATAAATATATAAAAGATACTCCGAGACGGGTCCTGCTAGGTTCATCACATATCCCTTTAAATTAAAGCTCTCTAAGGTCCGTATTAATAGTCTGAGCTCAAACCCGCCCCCCAAGAGCGAATTCAGCTGATACACTCTCAAGACGTGATCATCATCTCAAGTATGTCTTTTATAAATAAACCAATTTTGGCACGTATCACTTGATGTCTTTCTCCAGTGGAGGAACTCAAGTAAACGTCGCGGTTCGCCTGCAATCAGCAAATATGTTCACAAGTGTGAGTTTGACAGTTCTCTTGAGAACTGAGTTTTGTTTATTAATACGGCTTTACTCACGTGATACCCGATTCCTAAATGCGCATATAAGTTACGTTTATTAATAGGAACGCCATCTTGAGGTCGTTCTCAAGATTGTCTTTTGAGCTGAGAGTGATTTATTAATACGGGCCTAAGGGGGTCTCTACGCGTTGGACCCATGTTCCCGGGCAAGCCTTTCAAAGGACCGGTTTTTTTGAAAACCGTGAAACTTATTAGTTTATTGGTATTTTTCTTAGCTTTGTCTTCGAGTAAATTATTGATTTTTTCTTATTCCAGAAATAAACCAAAAACTCTTAATAACCAAAATAAAATTCCGCTTACAGGAATCTTAAAACATATCATAGATGTAAGTGAGGAGAGGATAATTATGAATATAGATATATATAAGAAAATATACCTAACCAATTGATTAGTAAATTAATTATATCATATCATAATATTAATAAATCAATGATAGTCGACGGCGTATGCAAGGTGTTAAAAGAATTAACGCAAAACGATTTTTAACCATATTAACTACGACTTTTTTTTAAATAAAAAAGAAAGAATTTACCATACATATTGAGTTACTATAATTTTAGTTTAAAATATTCCTCAATATGAGTACAATAATAATACGGTTGAACACAGCGAAAGATGCAGAGCAGAGTTTAAGTAGAGATTTTCACAAATACAATTAGAGTCTGGACGTATTTTTTTAAAAATTCTTTACAATTACAAGACAGTGTGTAATCTGCCTTGTCTACTGCGAATTGGCGGATTTCATATGCCTTAGAATTTTTTTCATCACGATGTTTTCCTTCACCGTTATGAGAGCACTCGGTAAATCTACGTAAGTTTTTCCGTCGATAAAACCTAGGATAACCAAGGGAATTGAACTTGGGACCTCCGTTTCGCAAGTCCATTGACCCAAACACTGAGCCACCGAGCTCTAGTACTTGATATATTGCGTTAATTCTTTTACGCCCGAAGGCTCGTTTACAAGATGCCTGCGACTAGCTGCCAGCGAGTAGATAGCTAATTTTTATTACAAGTCTACTCGAGATGCTGTTAGGAGTTGAAATGGTCCTTACAAGGAAAGACTTAAATAATAGGAAATGAATTGAATAGGCTCTTAACTGTGCAGTTTTAATAGTCTTAAAAATCACAATTAAGTAGGTACGGTGGAACACAGAGAAAGGTGTACAGGAGAGTTTTTAAGGTTGAGATTATCTCAAAAACTACTTGACCTATTGCAAAAATTCTTTCACTGTTTGATAGATAAAAGTGAAAACTATGTAACTGTAAAATAATTATTAAATTCGGTCCAGTAGTTTTTGAGAAAATTTCAACCTTATTGAGACCCAATATTAACAACTTATAACTTATATGTTATCAACTTGTAACCTACAATTTATTGCGAATAAATGAAATGAAATGACCCCCTGTATACTTATCTCTGTCGTCGACTGTACCTAAGTACAATTTTTTTTGGAAATGTATTGTTAAACAATGTAAAATATTTATGGCTATTATTGAAGAGTTTGAATGATTGTTTCTTATAATGGCATAAGCAGTAATTTTGTTTTGAATCACATATTGCATTAGGCAGTTGTCTCACCGCCGGCGAGGAAGCGAGTAAATCCCAGCTATTTTTTCGCGAAGGAAACGTACAACAGTATCACATTCCGTGTAAACAAAAGAGACGCAGCGATACTCGTTCGGCGACATATTTTTTATAGTTCATCGAGGAGCTAGTATCGCCGAGTGAGTAACGATGCGTCTTTTTGGTGTACACGGAATTTGCTATCTGTTGTAAGTTTATTTCGCAAAAAATAGCTGAGATTTACTCGCTTAAAGTCTTACCCACACAGTTGAAACGCATGCCCCGGCCCATTTCTCCCGTCGTTAACGTCCAGTAGGTACCGATCTGAGGTCTAGGCCGCAGATTGCTACCTACTGGACGTTAACGAAGGGAGAAAATAGGCCGGGGCATGTGTTTCAATTGGCCGCAGGTCGCAAGCCACGTGCAGATCGCGCCTGTGCATGTCAGGCTTTACTCGCTGGCGGTGGAAAACTGCCTTAAAACAGTAGTAGCTCTATATTTTTGGCGGTTTGTATGTTTATTGACAACGTTCCTTTTTAATTTGAAGGCTAAAAGAATTGCATAGTATAAGACTAGATTTAGACTTTATCGAATTGTTGTGAACTGTAATAGATATATTAGATATTAAATCGACATATATCGATGCTTTAACTGGATCTGTGTTACATGTTGTTTCGAGCTGCTTTGTTATTGTGTGTTGCAATAAACGTTGCCAAAATTATTTATGTCTTTTAATTACAATTAAACTACAACGATTCCAGTAGCATTTATTTTATTTGTTCAAAAATTATTCAACAAAAAAACTACCTATCTATTCAAGTGGATAGTTCAATGGAAAGTAAGATTTCTCTACTGCTAACGTGTGAACGAAGCATGAAATAGAAGCTTTGTATAGAAAGTAGAAACCTAGGAAAAGAACATCAAAAATATAGGTATATATATTATTTAAAGCAAATGAACACAAAATACAAAATGAACTGTCTATAAAATGTATTGTAATACCTATATTTTGTCAAATGAATAGGTAATAGATGCAACAGCAGACACTACCATAGAGTTGCATTTTAAAACATAAGCACCGACATCAATGATTATATTAATCAATTTTAAGTGAGGTAGTGCGCTTACTTCATCTATAAACTGGCTACTAGGTCAATACGTCTCAACCGAGATGGTTCGTAATAAAAAAGTATCCATAAAAAACTTCATAATCATATAATTTCAAAGGTTCTAGTAAGTATTGTTTTCTAATTTCTCAATTTTGTCACAGGAATACCTAAACTCCCTGGCATCAGACGACCACACAGGCATGGACTCATTCCACGAATGTCTTCAAGAATACGGGGAAGGTCTAGAAGTCGTCCAAATATGTCTGGAACCTGAAGACTCATCTATGAAAGACGAAATATCCGCCATAGCAGACTTCAGTTTCGATGAATCGAGAAAAGAAAAATCCAATTACGAAATAAAAGAAAAAGGCTCCATGGAACGAATAAACGGAGACGCTACTCTTAATAAATCTAAATCTGAAGAATCGTTGGACCAAGACGATGACTTGACAATAACCGAAGATGACGTCTTAGTAATGCCAAGGGAATTAACTGATATAAGAAGCAAATCGGTCACTAGGAAAGACGAAAATGAAAGATGCTTATCGAAGCAACAGAGCAAAGACATATCGACTTCAGACGAAATGGTATTTGCTGTCACTCCAACAGGACTAGAAAGAATCAGTTTTGATAAATACTGGAAGGAGAGTGATGATAAAATTGAAAAGATGCCGCTAGAAAAGGTCATAAGCGACGAAAGTTGGAAGGAGTGTTTAAACTCTCCGACAGACGAAACAAGTAGTTTTTACGATGCAACCACAAGAATCTCCGTCCAAGAAGATAGCAATTCTTTACTATACATCGACCATGAAATTGACGGATACGAAACATGTCTCGACGATGATTCAAACTCTGTAAAGTGTACTATAAAAAACGATCGTAAACTAAACAGTGAAGACATCAAAGTAGAAAGTAAACACAATAAAATAGCCGTTAGTTACAAAGACAACGATGCAAGTGCCAAACACAACGTTGCCAATGCTGTAGACGAAGTGACGTCTTACGGCCATCCTTACGTACAAGAACACATTATAAAGCAAATGAAATCATTGAGAATCGAACCTATAAATGTAAACATTAGTAGTAAAAAGAAGAAACGAAGCCCAACCAAACCGTCCAAGAACGAAAGAAGATGCGTAGAATACTACAACGATCAAGATGAGTGTCTCAAAGAAATTCGAAAGAAGAAATTAGAAGAAGAAATTCAATATAAAGAGGAACGAACGAAGAAGTTGAAGAGTAACTTGGCGACGATGGAAAAGAAGCTTCAACTTAAGAAAGATCCGAGTGAGGATTCAACTGATTTAGAATCTAATTATGTTCCGGGTTGTCATAAATGCTTCTTAGAAAACTATGCTTATGCGATAACAAAAGCGTATTTGTCAGAAGCGGACGCGTGTAAATATTGTGAAGTAATAAGGGGTATGTTGGAAGTGTCAAAGAGATGTCCAGAACGGAGGATGTCTGCTCCAGCTCTGCTGAACATGGATAGTGCAGGATCGGAGACAGATGAAGAGGATTTCCTGACAGTGCCTGGAGTGAAGCATAGGAGGAAATCAGCTGGACCACTGAAGTTTCTCGTGCCTTCTAGAAGACCGAGGTAAGATTAGTTTGTTACTCTTTTAACGCAAAAGTTTACAGACAATATTGAAACGTTTGTTCTGAAACATTTAGGCTGTTATTCATAAACGTGATACAAAGTTACGTCACCGTTTAGGCCCCCTGTCCCTTTCTATCTTAACCTTTTTTAACGAAGTGTGAAAGGGACATCAAAACGATTTAAAAGAAGTGAGGTTTAACGAAGTTTATGAATGAGCATGAGGATGATAGTCACAGATAGTTTTGATTTTGAGTTCGGTCTTACAACTCTGTCAGTTTTCATACAATGACAGTCGTAAGTGCAAGCTCACGCTGAGTTTGTGCTCAATACTGTCTATGATGACTACCGGTCTCAGACATTTTCAAATTGAAAGAAAAAATAATTAACTATTTATTTTGCCTCGAATTTTTAATTTCGAAATTCTGATAGTGACTAAATTGAAGTGGTTGATATTTCGATGGCAAAGTACACTCGAGAGCACACAATAGAAATGGTATAAATTTCAAAGTGTTGCGATTGATTCACTTTCGACTATTTAGCTTATTTAGGGTTTAGTTTTTTGAGTTCCTATTTAGGAACCCAAAAAACTACGATGCGTGTGGTTTTTGTGGGTGTCAGTTTATATGTGTTTTGATTAGATAGGATCACATCACAATGACCTTGAATTAGTAAGAGTCAAGCGGTTAGGATGTTTGGAGTTAGAAAGTAATAACGGCGCATAAATTCTTAGGTATATTTGGTAGGTAGGCATATAGGTATGCCTATATGCACCGAATAGTATATGTACCGAATAAAATATAAAGTAGTATGTATAGGTACCGAAGACCAAATCAAGTGTCTTATTTTGTAAACAAAAACTACCCTACCCTACTAAGATTTTAAGCTATTCTGTGATTGTTGCATAGTTATTTTCACATTACTAGATCGGATCACATTATTTTCAAAATGATGAACCGATTAAATCAATCAGTTCCTTCAGTGTTACACCACAACAGGTAATTAGACGATCATATTTGTTTACAAAATAAGACACTTGATTTGGGCTGCGGCATACGTTATTACGTAATCGTTACCGAGCGGACTTATCAACACTAGTGGCCCTGTATGCTAGCCCCTCCAGCGACGATCATATTTGTTTACAAAATAAGACACTTGATTTGGGCTGTCGTATACAAATTCATCTGTTCAATGCGTAGGCTTGAATATTCAATAGGATGATATAGCCGCAAGTTGACTTTAATTGGCGATTTTTTCCTTCATGACTTTAACAGTTTTCATTCGAAATTAATCTCACTCTGAACAAATGACGAATTGAACAAATGATTCGAAGACTTTAGCTAGATAGCCATAAAAGTTAGTCCACGGTTTAAGCCATCGGTCCTTTCTAACCGAATGGTAATGATACTGAACTTGAACAATGATATTAAAAACATCGACGTAAGTCTTTTTCTTCACACAAAATAAACCCTATTTTCCTTTACATTTCCATTACAAATTAAAACAGTAGATTTCAGACTCAATGGAGAAAGGCAGAGGGTTGTTTATCAGTCGGAAGGTAGTAAAGGTTAGACATAAGTAGATAAGGCCGTCCTTAGGATATGGCTTCATCGAGTTACTTAGTTGCCAGTCACGTTTTTCAAGAAATCGCTTCAATGTACTCTGTGGTTGGTGTGCTTCTACCCAAGCCAAGTGGCTTGCTTTCGTTAACGCTTGTAGAATATAAAGAAAAATATATGGGATTGACATTGTAGCTAATTTTGTAGCGACAACTAAGGCAATCGTAAACCTAATGTTGATGATTGATGAATTGTTGATTGATGACTGATGATTGATGAATGGCAAAAGACAGTTGTTGTGCTTCGATTTTGTTTAATCAACATATTAACTGTTATTATCAATAAATAAAATAAACTAATCACATAATAATATCAAAACTTAAAATAATACAAATAATAAAAGTACATATTTACAAAATATTTACATAATAAGCATATCGCCTACGTCGCCCCCATGGGGCAGGGTTCCCAGGATGCTGGCGGCATTACCTCGCTGAACGGCTAAACTCAGCCGTTGAGCGAAGTAAGCGCCAGCCCTGAGATCCCCTGTTGCGAGGACCAGTCTTTTGGACATACTCTTAGTAAACATATCTGTTATCTATATAGTTATATAGTAACCCTGTATTTTAAAAATTCAAAATAATCTCATTCAAATCATAATATTTAAAGTAATTTATATAAGTAAATTAATATGCACGTTTCTGTTGGACTAGCGGTGAGAACTTTATTGGCTACTGTACTATTCTTAAGTTTCCATACTCATATGTATGAATAACTATTTCGGTTTAGACATAATTTTCATTTTAAAAGACATCTCAAAAGTTACACTAATTTTCCTATTTCAGTACAATAGTTTGCGACAAAACATACCCTGTTTGCGATTTTTTTCTATCGAGCGAAGTTTGTCCAATCGTGTATCGGTATTCATCAGTCTCGAAATAGACACCCCAAGATTGCTATATATTTATTTCAGACGTATAATTTTAGTAGCTATTAGTGCCGTAGCCTTCATAGAAACACTGAAAATCAACGCCTAGCCTTAAAGTAAGCCTTAAGTAGTTTTTGAGAAACTCTCAACCCTAATGAGACGCTCCGTATACAGGATGGTCTTGAGTTCATTCGGCAAATTTAAATGGATGGTTAGACTTGTGACATACTTTAATTCTGCATAGCGTACCTAATAATAATTAAGAAATTGATCATCATCATCATCATCAGCCCGTATCAGTCCACTGCTGGACGTAGGCCTCTCCCAAAGCGCGCCAATCAACCCTACTCTCGGCCCAAATTGATAGCGAAACCAATGATAAAAAGAAATTGATAGCGTTACCATTTTAGCGGTAGAACCAGAGACTACCTTAATTCGAGTTTTAAACCGCAGCTTAGCTTTTAAATAGCTTTTATTCATAAGAAATTTTATCTCTCTAGGTTTCACAGGTTTAAGAAAACCCGGTCCTTTGAAAGGCTTGCACGGAGACATAGGTCCAACGCGTAGAGACCCTTTAGAGAACTTTATTTTGAAGGGATATGTGATGCACCTAGCGGGACCCGTCTCTGAGCGCATCTGACTGCACTCAATGACAGACCCCGTCAGGTGCATAAACTATTGCAGTGATTGGAAATTACAACTTAATTGAGGCTATTGGTTTGTGGTGTTAGTGGGTCAGTCAGTCTGGTCTATAGAGCGAGACGTCGGACACCTTTTTTTTTTTCTTGGGGAAATGCTTTTCGCATCTCACCGCGCCAATGAGGAGGGGCGCGCGGTGAGTATGTGGGACTCCCGCCATAATACGGTCCTATACCCACTAAAACCCCAAGGTGTTCAACGCATCGCGTTTGGAACGAGGTTGTGGGAACGCAGCGCCAAATACCACAACCTCGTCCGCGGCCGCCCTCGTGGGCCCTTCTCGGGGGTCTACCCCTATACCTCCGCTTAAGGCGCCTCGGAACACAGGACGAGACGCCTTACAGCTCGGGACCTCTAAGCGAGCGCCGGACCTCCCGACCCGACGCCCGCAAGTCCCCGTTAGGGCGGCAGGCGGCGGACATACGCCCGTCGCCTGCGGCCCGCTCGCCGTCGGTGGATCGGGAGCGAGAGGGGGTCTCGCGCTCCCGCTCCGCCGACTCTTTCGCCGTCATGATAGTGGCGCAGAAATCCGCCACCACCTTCCATCCTTCCTCGCTGCCCATTGCTCGCACTATGGCGGGCAGCGAGAGACGTCGGACACCTGCCATTTCTTATTCATAAGAATTAGTATTATTATTCGTAGAAAAATTGAAAATCCGTATGTTATTGAGTCCACTTGTTCAGTCTTACGCAATAAATAAAATTTAATTCCAATTCTTAAGCGCCATTTTTTGGCATATTAATCACATAGATCTATTACGAAAGTACCTGTATATTTCAGTTCATTGCTCACTAATTTAGCTAAGTGGCCGGCGTCACATAGGGGACGGTTAATGTAATTGAAACATAATACAGCGTCCCAAATCCCTCAGGCTCGGTGGCCCAATTTAGCTAACATAAGTAATTTAGTACTGAAATAGGAAATTGGTTTAACTTTTGAGATTTGACGACACACTGTGTGATGTGCTGCTGAGAGCTTTTTGCCACTTTTTCTCCTCAGCGTTGGCACCTTTTCCTTGCAAAGTGGCGTAAATGTAAATTCAAAAAAAAAGACAATGCCACATTTCAATGGAGCTTTGCCCCACCTACAAAATTACGTGACCATTAAAGCTGTACCTATCATTTTGTTGGGGACTTATTACAGGTTTCATATTGCATAATCATAATCAGTATCATTTTCTACTACTCTCGCAACTCCTATAGAAGAATAACAAAAACAATGAATAAATCGCTTCGATTTCTTACTATTTTCTTAATTCTTAATTAAGCTGTTTTTTCGAATCGCAACTTGTACAAACTTTATTTTAAACCTATAATTTTAATAAAATACGGAGATATTTTTACATTTATTCGTTATCTTGTACAACTTGCGGTTGATGGTGGGGCCACCAGGGTTAGTATGAATGGGACTAAATGTTTATAATAATAAATTAATAAAATGTAGAAATAATAATTTGTTTGAAAGTGGTGTAAAGATTTGACAGATAGACAGACAGACGAACAACAAAGTGATCCTATATATATAAGGTTTTTTTTCTTCCTTTTGAGGCACGGAACCCTAAAAGCATACGCAAAGGAAACATGTAGTAAATGAAACTATTTAAAAAAATCCTTATTAATGTTCTCCTGTAAAATATTTGTATAAAAATCAGCCTCGAGTACTTTCTAAGCTTATGGAGGATTAGGGAAAACAGAAAACGAGTGGTGACACTTAAGGGTGAGACAGTTGTCGAATAAGTGACTAGTTTTATCGATATCGATAGATAATATTTATAACTCATAAATATCACATCAACCGTAATAAAATTCGATCATCATCATCATCAGCCCGTATCAGTCCACTGCTGGACGTAGGCCTCTCCCAAAGCGCGCCAATCAACCCTACTCTCGGCCCTCTGCATCCAGTCCCTGCCAGCCATTTTGCGAAGGTCATCCCTCCATCTGGTCGGGGGGAGTCCCACACTACATAAAATTCGATGCATTTCGCTAAATAATATATTTTATACCACATTATTATGTAACTGACAGTAACAATAATTAAAGTAATTGGATATAGTTTATTTTGGAAGAAATAGTACCTAAACATGGCAGCTCAACTTTACTAATGGTACTTTGTAATACACTTTGTTCTACTTATGATTCTGTACTAATATCGAATTGCAATAAAATATGTGTTATGCTGTAAAATAAAACAAGGCAAATCTTATATACTTTTTAACATAACTTGAAAGTAGATTATCGACAAATCACTCCTCCCAGCGTCACGGCACTAGAGAAAATTGCTAATACCCGTAATTGAATTATGGCAGGCGACCTCAATGCCTCACTAAGGATTGACACCGCGCTCACTGTCCACGCTTCGAACATCGTCAAATATTTTCGGTTAAAAATCGATAGTGTCCCAACACTAGTGGGTCAAAATTTCGACCTATTTTTGTGAAATGTAGTTTAGTTAAAGAAGTTTTAGTTCGTGAATTGGTAAGTAACCTTTCTTAATTGAATTAACGTGATATTTATAGGTAGAAAATTAAATTAGGAATTTTTTGTACCCGATAATGGCCTATAACTGTGCCAAAAATGTCTTCATTTCTATTAATATTACGTAAGAAACTGATCCCGCTAAAATTCCACTTGTGTAAAGACTAAATTGAAAACCATTTTCAATCAAAAATTAATTTGATTCGCTTGGTATAGCATTCAATCTGCGGCTCGATGTAGAGATGTTCCAATAGATATTTGTTTCCATTTTAAAAAAGAACTAGTTCGTCTGAGATTCGATCTCATTAGTTCGATAAAAATATTTGGACTAAAATTATATAATTTTGTGCAGAGATCATCTCACGTGATCATTTTGAAAATAGGTACATCTGAAATTAGTTATTTCAATATAAATACGATAGAGATATCAATGATCGTAGGTACTTCGTCCCTTTTTGACAAAACGAGTTTTCTATGGAGTTTGTACGGATTTACTATCAGATTCCCGATTTTGAAATGTCTGTAATTATTTTATTTCGTCGATGCGCGTTTTTAATACCGCGTATCTGCTTTTGTACGATTTTACAGGCGGTGAAAACACTGGAAATCCTAGTCATTTGACTATATTTTACGGACCGAACTAAGTAGTAACTTTTTGTGACTTGTGACAAATTTTGTCATCTGATTTTAATTGTGTCAGTTGACCTTTGTTTAATTAAAATTCATGAAAATTAGAAGGTTTTTTTTAAATTGTCAATTAACTTTATTTGAAAATATTAATCAACTACTTAAAAAAATATTTAATTGAAATTTTCAAGACATGTTTTTCTCGTAGATACACTGTAGCTATTCAATCAATCAATCATAAATTTTATTTACATGAATACGGGTGCACAATACAGGTCTTAAAGTTTAAACAGTAGTTCCATACAATATTCTGCCATTTCTGGCGATTGTTGCTTAATACAGTCTTATTACTCTTTATTTGCTAGATCGTTCACATATAATTATATTACACTTATATTATAGTACACTGGAATATAATAGAACAAAAGTGACCAAAAGGCTGGCAGCTACTTCGCACAACGTATCAGCCTCGCGATACAGCGGGGCAACGCTGCCAGCCTTTTGGGCACGCTGCCTATAGTGGGGGACCTGGGGCAGGTTTTTTATCTTTAATTTTAATTTTTTATTATTAGTTTGTTATTATTAGTTGAATGTTGAAAAATAAAATATATTTGTAATAGAACAGAATATAAAATAATGAAAACATAAACATTTTAAATTGGTGTGCTGTCCACTGTACAATATGCTAAATGTTGACCATTAAAGCTATTAAATTAACAGAAGTACAAACACTCCCGTATTTGCATTTACACATCTCTGGATTAATTGAATAAAAGCTATTAAATTATATTGAATGAATTACCTTTTTCCATACCAACATTTATCAAGCGTCTGTTTTACTTTATTACCTCACTTTTATTTTATTACCTCAAAATATAGATAATACTATTCAGGAAAAAATAGCAATAGCTTAGGTACTACGATCAAATGGCCTAGCCAAGTGGATATGATTTGGTTTTATTGAATTATGGGTTCGTATGCGCGTATTTTCAGTTTTTCTACGAAGGCTACGGCATTAACTACTAAAATTAAACGTCTGAAAAATATATAGCATTCTTGGGGTGTCTATTTAGAGATTGATGAATTTGGACTGATGAACACGATTGGACAGACTTAGCTCGATAAAAAAAATGGCAATCATTCCATGTCTTTTAAAATGAAAATTATATCTAAACCGAAATAGTTATTGAATAAAATATATATCAAAAGGTAGTGTAGGGTACTATAAACACGAGAGCTTGTTTAAAAAAATCTGATTTTTGTTGGCGTATTTTTATTTCCCTGCCAAAAGTCATCCAAAATTCATAAAAACGAATATCGAGGCACTGCGCCGTGCTCTTCACTCCTTTTGACAACCGTATAGCGCCATTATTTTCGCAATTCGAATGTTAAGAACTAGTTCAATCAGTCGCGATTTGCCCATCTCTATGTAGAGGCTGCAGTGAGCGGTGATCCGTGAATAACCAGAGAGCTGGTCTGCATCGGTGGGCAGACTGCACATATGTAGTACGCTTTACGTGGACTATTATACTCTACACGTAGGACTCTACCTAATAGGGTGTAGTCTTGGACTGGGCGAAATAACCAGAGGACGCGAAATGATCGAGTACTTAGTAGGTGTAATTTCACTATGACTCTACCTAATAGGGTGTAGTAGATATAATAAGAACTCTACCTAGTATATGTGTCATTTCTCTACGGCTATTTTTGCCAACTGATTTCAATTTTATTGTCACAGTTGGTCATAAATAGTCTATTTTGATAAATAGTATCTAATAAAAAGCGATAATTTTCAATAAATTTAAACATAATGAAAAATTTCTTGCCGTGGGCAGGACATGAACCTTCGAACTTGTCATTCCGTGACACGCTCTTACCAACTGGACCACAGGACCATCAAGAAAATTTTCATCATGTTTTTGTTCACCGAGCATGGATAATGCATATACAATTTCTGAGTATCACTTTTTAAACTTTCACGGTTTGTATACATATTAATTAGATAAAACGGCAATTACCGTGTTAAACATTTATTATTGATGTCTCGATATTTCGACAGCATTGCAGCCATCATGGTCACGAGTAGACTGAAGTCGGTGAGTGTTAAACGTCAGAAGGGTGTCGAAATATCGAGACATCAATAATAAATGTGTAACACGGTAATTCCCGTTTTATCTAATTAATAATTTCTGAGTAATTTTCGATAATTGACACCCTATTTTCGTCTTCAGCATCAATATTGACGCTGTAGTGTCGCTGTGTGGTCTAATCAGAGCCTACAGCCACCTGTGCCTCGTTCAAATTAAGATACCTAGGTAGCCGTTCCCCAAGAGCTCAATAGTTAGTCCGCTCAGTTGAGCGGAAAATTGTATCATCCGAGGCCCGATGCACTGTGATGCACAATTTCCATTCACCTGGGAAAGATCTAACACAATTCATATTTTCCACAATAATAATATGTAGTTTATGTAGAATCGAGTTAGGGTCAATTCATGCTAGCGCAGAGTCGAAGCGCATCGAAGCGTCAATGAAAAGTTTTCAACGTGACATTTAAAAAACAAAAATAGTATCGATAGCTCGGGTAGATGGCACTGATTTTTTGACTTCGCACCTCAAAATTAAAGAGCATCAATGCATGTTTGTTTACTAATTGACATAAAATCTATCAAATAGTTTTTAACAACAACAAACTTAAGAGCCTTCATAGAGCCAACTAGCGCCGCCAATCTTAAAAAAATAATAACTTCCAATATAATCAATTTGATTAAAAAAGCTATTTATAAAATGTTTATTACGATATATACTATTTTTCAATATACAATACATGGCATAATTGCGACAAGCTAAGGTGTAGTTCACAAATGTGCCAAAATCGGCTGTTTTTCGCAATTATGCGAACTACAGCTTACCGACATTGAATCACGTTATAAATGAGCATTTAAAAATAATAATGTCTTCCAATATTATTTTTTTAAGATTGGCGGCGCTAGTTGGCTTTATGAAGGCCCTGTATATTTTTCTCTTAGTCAAAAACAGACCATTGGTACATCTAATTAAGGTTGAGACTTTATCAGAAACTACTTGACCGATTGTAAAAAAAATCACTAGTAGATATCTTAGAGCGATAATTATAAAAGAATTTAAAAAATCGGTGGAGTGTTTTTCGTAAAAATCTCACGCCTTCAAAGTTTTCTATACACATTTCTTTGTTTTAAAATTAAAACTACCCATTACTATATATTAGATATCACTCACTTATATTGTTGAAGTCGGCAATTAGACCGACAGTTTCGACCGATTTCAACGGTCACCTTTGGTTGTCTCACCTTGAGAAAGACCGTCGAAATCTGTCGAAATTTCTTTGTGGTAAACCGTCCACATAGGATGTTACTATGTTGGTAACAACACGCGATGGTAACAATCAACAGCTTGTTCACTCGTTCGTGCCGGCTGTAAGTGATTGAACTATGTGCATCCTGTATTAGGACGGTCGTGCGCGAAAGTGGCTAACTTCGTTTTATTGTGCCGTCTTCCTACGAATGCGATTATGGCAATTTGCACTCTCAATAACGCTGCACGGAACACTCGGCCCAGACTTTGCCGTTATTTAACGCAAGAATATAAGGAACAATATATTGGATTGACATCCGGTAACGAAAAAGTAAATGCATTTTTGCTTATGTATAAAAAACAAAAGAAGACGATTGTCGGATGTTTTTTCATTATCCTGTAAATAGTCGAAGCATACATTTTCTTTTACTTTTACCTTGTGTTTTATCTCACAATTAAATAGTTATAATTGTAATTATCAACACGGCGTTTTATTATAACATTCGGAGTAACTTATGGTTACTCCAAACATTTTTCAATTTAATTCAATGCTAGCTTGTACGTAAATCTTAGCTATAAGGTTGATGGTTGGTGGAATTTTTGTTGCAGCGGCCAGTAGCGGAACTAATATCTCTCTAATCACACAACTTGTAGCTAAAGTTTACGTAGTCGTTTCGTTAGCAATCAAACATATGCCATAGAAATTCTTGGTAATGATATTGATAATGATAGCAATTTTGTCCCATTTGATCGTTGAGTTATTTCGTTTAGGGGTTTGGGAGGGTTGTGCGTAGGTTTAGCTTAGGTTATCTTCGTATATATGTATGTATTTATAAGAATTCAGACATTCTATTAACATCAGACCTGGCTGTATGGCCCTAGTTGGCTTTGCCTTTCCTTCTGGGAAAAATTTAATTTAAAAAATATTAAAACCATCCCATTACCCATCTTTTCGCCAGTCGGGTAAATAGCTATGCTTTCCGTTCCCGACTGTACCTGTGTGAGTGAATGCAAGCCCCATCGGCGGCCGGACAATAAAACTTTTATTATTTCAATTTCAACTTGTTTATTTGATGAGTTTTAACATTTGTGGTGGAATAAAATTTTATTGGCATTTTCGTTTATGAATGACTGTCGTAAATTGGATTGAGGTTTTCATAAAGTTTATTCGAATACTTCCGTAATTTTATTTTCGACATTGTAGATTATCTTGAAGCTCGGATAGGTTTTACTTGATTGTTAGTCTTTCTAGTAGAGTTTTAAGGTTTGTTTTTGCGAAATGCTCAGCTGATAAGTACAAAATGTATGAAAAATTTATTTATTTTTATTTCTGATTTTAGGGTTCCGTATCTCACTTAACTATCAACTAGTGTAAGAATCTTTGCAATTGGTCAAGTAGTTATTGATAAAGTTTGATTTCCAGTATACTTTGATTTCAGTTATTGAGTTACAGTATACTTTCTCTGTTTTCGACTAAACCATGCGTTACTAGTACCTATACACGATGACAGAGAAAAGTATACAGGGGGCCTCAATAAGGTAGACATTTTCTCATAACCTACTGGACCGTTACGTAGTTTTAACTTTTATCTATCTAACAGTGAAAGAATTCTTGCAATAGGTCAAGTAGTTTTTGAGATAACCTCAACCTTAAAATTCCTGTATCACTCACCATTATAACTGTCTTCACCACAGCTACGCTCCATTACCAACGATGACGGTGACCGTCTCCCCCGACCGTCGTGCCGACGCCATCGTGGCCCAGCGCTGGGGAGCGCCACGGAAGGTCACCCTCAAGAGGACCCAGGGCGCGCCACTCGGCGTCAGCATTGTTGGGGGGAAGGTATGACATCCTTGTGTTCTTAAAACCGTGAAACAAAACGGCAACGTGGCACAACAATGCGCAACGTTGCCAGCTGGCGCGCAAAATGACCAATGGTACCTTAAGTTCCCTGTTGGCGTTCAACATGATGAGCAACATGTTGTCCAACATGTCTATCTATGTCATTGCCTAGTGTATACGAGACTTTAGTGACCAAACCTACCTAACGACTGTAGCCGAGCGATGTTAATTGATGACATTTGGGTTTTTCAACCAGTTCGACCCAGTGATAGCCTAAGGACACTAGCGGTGAAGCTAGCCCACAAGTTCAAAGTTACTCAGCGGGTTAAGTATGAGAAAAGCGTTTGTTTAGTGGATAGAATAATAAATGATATTATCCGCAAGAGAACAAACGTAGTTGACATTGCTCATTAGCATCAGCAAACTGATGTGACAGTGAACTGTCCACATTTGTCACAGAACCGATAGCTGATGGAGTAGACGGGTTCCCGAGTGGAAGCCACGAATGGGTCAACGTCCTGGAAGGTTCTTGTACCTAAGATAGAACCATTTTTTCCGAGCCTGGTTGTAAATCGCTTCTGTACATGCCACTGGACCCATAACATAGATAATACTAATTCAGATCATGAGTGTCATAGATGTTCATTAGTTAAGGTAGTTTTCAAATACCAGCCACAATAATCCTGATTCTATTTCCCAGGTTGACATCGTCTCCAGCAATGACAGTGATGATGGGGAGGAGAAAGCCATCTTCGGTATCTTTATTAAGAACGTGGTGCCTGATAGTCCGGCCGGGAATTGTGGAGAGCTTCATGTAAGTTATGCGTCTCCTTCCTCGGAAGAAGCAGTATCCTTTCCATGCGAAGAAGATGTACAATATCTTCAAGTCGATACCCTTTATTTGGTATTAGGATGTTCGATCAAGTCAAAGGGTCCATGCTACCCTAAAGGTCTGTTGAGACCGCGCTGAATTTTTATGTTTCACTCCCTATGCCAACGTCCTTCAGGAGTCGTATGATACACTTGGGCGGCAGAGTTTTGGGAGAGGCCTACGTCCAGCAGTGGACTGATGAAGGGCTAATGAAGATGCTTGTGGAAAATTGTAGTGAATGATGATTAATCAGAATCTCTTTAGCATCAGCATTATTAACCGCATCTGGCATCTAATAAACCCAACTCTTTGATTCTATTGACTCTTTTGTTTTCGCAGACGGGCGACAGGATTTTGGAAGTGGATGGAGTTTGCGTGAGATCAGCTCAGCACGAACGCGCTGTCCAGTTGATCAAAGCTGCTGGGGACAAGGTCACCCTCACTGTCCAGAGTTTGTTGGCTTGGGTGCGTATAAATGATTTCTCCTTCGTTAACTTTTTCTGCCATTATCTGATACGAATCTTGATAGCCCTCAACACAAAAATGTCAGGAATATCTTCTCTGAAGTAAGAAAGCGATGGAGGAACGAAACCGAAAAGAAGCACACTTCAAACTCTACTGATGTAAAAAGGCCGAGAATCTAATTGAGTGGCGTTATTTGGGAGAGGCTTCCGTTCAGCAGTGGATTGATACGGACTGATAATGATGTTATCTGAATTCGTACTTAATAGAAATCATACTTTGACTTCAACTGTAGACTAAAGCTAAGATGTAGCTAAGTGCCTATTCAATCTTGCTTCCCTATCAATATAATTAAAACTTTGTGTTGTTATTTCAAAATCAAAATATCTCACAAATTTGCTATCAATATTGTACATTTAGCATCGTATTCTGTTCCTTGGATGAATACAAAATTTTCTGCCAATTACAATATAATTTAACAAAATACCTTCTTCTGTTCAGAACACGGATTCCTCAGACGTGGACCCATCATCACCTCCACCAACGCCTACGCATTCAGCTAGGAAGTCTTCTACACCGTCCAGGTCTCCTGCATCAGCCAGGAAGTCTCCTCTCCCAGCCAGAAAATCTCCTGCTCCACTAGCAGTGATAGATGGAACTCCAGAGCATGAGATCAAGGTTTGTAAACTATAGTATTGTATATTAGGTTAGTTTTAGTTTTAAGTTTCATTTTTAAAACATGTTCCTTGAGTTTACTTTTAAATATAGTTCATTTTGTCATCTTTTTAATAATTTTGTCAGTAAGTTTATTTAGGTAAGTTATTGTATAGCTGAGCTCATTTATATCTTTCAACAGATAACAGTGACTTCAGACCCTGAAGAGAAAGGGGCAGCAGAGTCGGAGAAAGAGACAGAAAAAGAGTCGTCGGAAGGTGAAGGTCCTAAACCCGTCTACTCGGATTCGGAGAGCAGTGATGAAGAGGACGAGAGGGACCTCGGAGGAAGGACTTACTCCGAGAAGGGATCGGAGGTAAGATTTTTAAAATTATGGAAAGAAACTAGAGTGCGTGATGGAATTGGACGATTTGATTAATGCGTCTCCATTACACCTCCGGACCATTTATAGGTTACATTGTCTGGGAATTATCAAATATACATAATACCTAGATTTTATTTTATTCATATTAAACAAACAAAACTTGACTTTTGACTTGACTTTTTTTGACGTTACATGCCGCACCATATACTGTCTCTAAGTGTTCATTGTATTAGTGTTTTTGTGTTTCGTTTATTTATTCACTGCATGCTGTATGTTACTATTTTATTGTGGCGTCAAATAAATGCATTTTCTTTCTTTCTTTCTTTCTTTCTTTCTTTCTTTCTTTCTTTCTTTCTTTCTTTCTTTCTTTCTTTCTTTCTTTCTTTCTTTCTTTCTTTCTTTCTTTCTTTCTTTCTTTCTTTCTTTCTTTCTTTCTTTCTTTCTTTCTTTCTTTCTTTCTTTCTTTCTTTATTTCTTTCTTTCTTTCTTTCTTTCTTTCTTTCTTTCTTTCTTTCTTTCTTTCTTTCTTTCTTTCTTTCTTTCTTTCTAAAACTTAAAAAAATATTTTTATTTATAAACTCACGCCTGATTCAGGGGTAGGCATAGACTTACATCTGCTGCGATCCTGGAACACAATCCCTTGCCTCCTCCACATTCATCAATCCAGGGTGATTGGAAATTCGATACATTCCTTGAAAGGGTGATACTAGAGGTGGTTTGCAACAAATTAGGCCCTATTAACGAGGGGTCGAAAATGAGTGGTTTCGAACCACCTCTAGTATCATCCCTTTCAAGGAATGTATCGAATTTCCAATCACCCTGTATTCTAACCCTTGTACCTTTATTGAAGCTGTATTGTTGAAATGCTTAAGTGAAATAAACAAAAGTATTATTATTAAAACAGACTGTATTCTCCAGATCGACCGTGCTTCCGCTGGTGCCATCAAACGCAGCAAAGAAGAGAAGGAGGCTGATCTAGAAGAAGAAGACGACTTCGGATACACAACAAGTGAGTGGAAGGATACATTATTCACGCTAATTAACTTCTGTTTCTATCTAATTCATGTGTACTTCTACGCGTGCCTTTTATTGGTGGAGCAACGGTAGCCGAGTGTTAAATAACTTCTACAGAGTATAATATTCATGCCGTTTAATTTTCAAATTCAAACAATTACAGACACAATGGTCAATTCATGCTAGTGCAGAGTCGAAACGCATCGAAGCGACAATTTAAAAGTTCACCTTATCTCCACACATATTTGCGCTGGTCGTAGACGCGCGTATTCCGTCAAATGCGCGTTTGAGCATTTTTTTTTTCTCTGAACACATGTGCATTATGTTATGGAGATAAGTGTAAACATTTTAATTGACGCTTCGATGCGCTTCGACTCTGCGCTAGCATGAATTGACCAAAAATGTTAGTAGGTACTTTAAACCACGTTAGTGGTATTAATTAACGTGTTACAACATGCAACTAAGTTGGGACTCTGAGTCCCCGGGATATGTAAGTGTAGCCAGTGTCTCAGAATCAGACTGTTCATGGTATCTGCAATGCCCTTCAGGATGCTGTTAGGGCTGCCGCGAAATCGTCGCATCAGGGACGCGACCCTTTTGTGTATGATGGCCTAGAACCAGGTCACGTCGACTTCTGCAAACATACCTGAAGCGCTGCAGCATCGCTTTAATAGATATTACTTATGATTATAGTTATTTCTTCCAGCTATCAGTTAAGCCAGAGGTTCTCAAACCTTTTTCGTCTACCGCCCACTTTGAAAATCAATTATTTCTCAGCGTCCCCATTTTTTTTTACTTTACCACAGTTTAAAAACCACAATGACATTTATTACTTTAATAAATTTAATTTGTGCATATTAGTCTGGTATGGCGTTTAAACTTACATTCTAAACGAGAATCTTTTACCAGCGAGAGCAATTAAAACGCAACTTTATAATATTATTATGAGTATATTTTATTTAAATTAAACCATAGTTAATTAATTTAAATTTTAAGATTACAAATCAGCCATCGCCCCCTAAAACACTTCAACACCCCCTAATTTTTTCTGGAACCCTTGCCCCCCTCTAGGCCTCCAGCGCCCACAAGTGGGCGTGACCACTTTGAGAAATACTGAGTTAACCTAAAACGTCAGCTGAAATCGTAATTTTCAGGTTGGTATAAAAAGTTCTTGTAACGAATCCATTACGTAAGTGAAGTGAATACTTATTTTATTTATTTTATTAATGGACTCGACAGTTCGTCATTTGCCAATGTCATGTTACAGAAAATTCAATGTATAATAGTCTTCTATCTTCCTCCAGGGGAGTCGCCGTAGCGTCATCACCCTGGGTAACCGCGTCTTCTTGTCTTCATCCACAGGAGACGCCGTAGCGTCAATCACTGTGGACGAAGCAGCTCGACAGTCACGTTCACTCCCGAGCTCGTAGTGGGAATCTTGACCATGGCGCCAAACTTCAGATCCTGCTTAAATTCTCCAATAACTTCACCATA
The DNA here is from genome assembly GCA_963506565.1 of Tachystola acroxantha. NCBI lineage: Eukaryota > Metazoa > Arthropoda > Insecta > Lepidoptera > Oecophoridae > Tachystola > Tachystola acroxantha. The sequence goes on along the minus strand of OY735894.1, from coordinate 7,391,335 downwards.
CTGTCATTCGCGAACATTTTCTGATTAATTCAACGTGACATTAAACACAAAAGACCCACTGTAGACATCAAACTGAAAATTACCAAACAATTTCGCAACCGTCGTTTCCCGCCATTTCCAAAAAGCCAAGTGAATACTTGTATCCAAAGATATTTAAAAATAGAACATACTTACCCAAAAATGTCCACCGCTTACTAGATATCGTTGCTGTGACGGAACCATACAATTTCTATGGAGTTAATAGTTCCAAGCGCGCAAATTATGGGAAGGTTTAAACTTATTTATGGTCGATGGCAGATCTTCCCTCGCAGATCTTCCTCGCACATCTCCCATCGCAGATCTGCTTCACCGACTTCCCTTGCACATGTATCTTCCTTATAGATCTACCTCGCAGATCCTCTTTGCAGATGTCCCTTGCAGATCTTCCTCGCACATCTCCCATCGCAGATCTTCCTCGCACATCTCCCATCGCAGATCTTCCTCGCACATCTCCCATCGCAGATCTGTTTCACTGACTTCCCTTGCACATCTATCTTCCTTGCAGATCTCCCTCGCAGATCCTCTTTGCAGATGTTACTCGCAGATGTCCCTTACATATCTCCATCGCGCATCTCCCTCACAGATCTCTCCGATCACACATTTCCCATCGCAGATCTGCTTCACCGATACCCTTGCACATCTATATTCCTTGCAGATCTGTCTCACAAATCTCCCTCGCAGATCCTTTTTGCAGATCCCCTAAGCAGATGTCTCTCGCAGATGTCTCTCGCAGATGTCCCTCGTAGATGTCCCTCGTAGATGTCCCTCGTAGATGTCCCTCGTAGATGTCCCTCGTAGATGTCCCTCGTAGATGTCCCTCGCAGATGTCCCTCGCAGTTGTCCCTCGCAGATGTCCTTCGTAGATGTCCCTCGCAGATGTCCATCGCAGATGTCCCTCGCAGATGTCCCTCGCAGATGTCCCTCGCAGATCTCCATTACATATCTCCCTCGCAGGTGCCCCTCGCATGTGTCCCTTACATATCTCCATCACGCATCTCCCTCGCAGATCTCCCACTCCTTATAGCACTTACCGGCTGCACTCTAGTGGAAATAGACGCACTACTTATAAATTATTATGTAATGTAACGTTACATATAGCATAATATCGTAAGTCCATAAGTAAATATTCCGAGAGATGTTTTCGACTTAGCAAGAACGTAAAAGTTTGGAGTGAGCTTTTGACCAACCGCCAAACATTTCACTAAACTTTTTCCGATACTTTACGAGACGAGAGTCTGTCGCTCCATAAAAATTGTTATAGTACACATTTTGTATTTTTTAAGAAAATCGCAACCTTTTAAAGGCCCCCTGGATACTTATCTCGTGTAATAGGCCGTAACTACATCATCATTTACTACACATTTATCTCCTTATTGTTAAAGGCATAAGTCTTCCATTACATTGAGGAAGCTCTAGCCATTAATCCACCACTAACGGGCCCAGTCCAGATTGGTGGATTACAGCACATTCATTCCTCATGATGTCTTCCTTCACGGTTTTTGGAGGGTTTGTGACCCCTTGCTAGACTTTTTAACACAATTCTTACCTAAGTCCAAACATAATGTAAATAATTTTGAGAAAGTATAAAATCATTTTATTAAGGTAAGTAGTATACAAATAAAAAATATATTTTTCTGCGATTTATCGTTTCGATTAGTATAACTTCCCGACTTTATATTTTGACTTGGTATAAAAAGAATATTGATGATTCACTTTTATTTTGACTACATTTTTGCCTAGCCATAGTTTTAATAACTGTCAAAGAACAAGAAAATTATTCAGACGAGTTTTCTTACACGTTTCCTGTCTTCATTTCTACCTACACGCGGAATGTTGACCATTATCAATTTATCATCATAATGTATCTTTTCACTGCTTTTAATTATAATTTGTGTTATATTGGGTTTTATGTAAATAACGGATTTATAAATAATATTGAATACATATTTTTACTAAGTTTTTCTTTTGTCATTTGATTTCTATCCTTTTTTATTACCGAACCATTGTTTATTATATATTTTTTGACAGGTGTCCCCTCAACAACAGTCTAAAAAACTTACACCGTAATTGAAACTCTTTTAGAAGTCGTTTAATAAAATCAATCGATTTAACTCGTTTACGTCATTTAATCCATAACCATTACCATTTTTATTGGCATACAGTATCGTCAACAAACACTCCTTTTTGGCGATAGGAGTGACAAAATAGATAAGCCATTTACGTCATGACCAATTAATAATTGACATCCAATTAGTCTAAGGACCTATTTCATTCATACGGGAATACGCAAGGACTATATGACGGCGACAAAAGTATCACCGGGCTGATACTCAAGTCGTTTGAAGACTGGTTCGTGGTATTTGAATTACATAAAAAATCGAGAGCGACAAAAATGTTTTCAGGCACGATTTTTTATAAACATAACACTTAAGGTTAGGATATATATTTATTCATTTTTTTTTGTTAACCTATAAATTGTCCCACTGCTGGGCAAAGGTCTCCCCCCTCCTCTTTCATCCATCTCTGTCCTGAGCCTCTTCCAGCCACCCATCCCTGTATCTAACGATATCGTCTCTCCACCTACGCCGAGGTCTGCCCCGACGCCGGCGACCGTCCGATGGCACCCAGTCTGTGACAGTCCGGGTCCATCGGTCCGGCTGCATGCGGCACACGGGGCCCGCCCAGTTTCACTTTAATTTATTCATAAAACAATAAAAATTAAAAATAACTATTATAATATGAACCTAGAAAATATAAACTAAACTAAAAACTATATATACAATAGGTCGGTTGAACTATCTGTAATGCTAAGCCATTCTTAGCATTACAGATAGTTCAACCGATCCCCGTTGTCCGGCAACGTGCCCAAAATGCTGGCGGCATTTCCCCTCTGGATCGCTAGGCTGATCCTTTGGGCGAAATACAGGCCTTCATTTTGGTCACGTGTGGACTCCACGAGCCGCGCCGACAGATCTTTCAAAATTAGGGTTAGGATTGAATTGAGCGGACATGATATAATTACACTGAAAGATAAGATTAGCTGTGGTTTTTAAGCATTTAATTGCTACTGCAGCTCCATTATTTTGTTTTCCTAGCTAGATTATTTGCTCTGACTGACAAGGCCGTAGTTTTTTAGCTACAGAAATCAACTGCTAAATAAACTTAGCTGCTATACAGGCAACCCTAATTTTAGTGGTATAATGGCATTGGCAAATGGGGGAAAAAATGTCGAGTCCAATAGGTAACAAGCACAAATTTAAAAAAAAAACCGACTGCATAAAATTTAAGCCCCTTTGAGAATGGTTTTTAAAGCCACTTTTTTATGTCACTCCTACAATCAAGACCAATCTAACTACACCTCATATGTTAAAATGCATCAAGCCGTTTAGGCTGCAGCTCGTGACAAAGAATTAGACATACATACACTCGTTGAATAGAACCCTCTTTCTTGCGCAGTCGGGTAAAAATGTTTAGTCTGTAAAGAGCCTTCATAGAGCCAACTAGCGCCGCCAATCTTAAAAAAATAATATCTTCCAATTTAATCAAGTTTATTAAAAAAAGCTATTTACAAAATGTTTATTACGATAAATACTATTTTTCAATATACAATACATGGCATAATTGCGACAAGCTAAGTTGTAATTCACAAATGTGCCAAAAACGGCCGTTTTTCGCAATTATGCGAACTACAACTTACCGACATTGAATCACGTTATAAATAAGCATTTAAAAAATAGTAATAAACAATTCGTAAATAGCTTTTTTAATAAAATTGATTATATTAGATGATATTATTTTTTTAAGATTGGCGGCGCTAGTTGGCTCTATGAAGGCCCTTAATAAAAATAAATTTTAATAGGTAAAAATAGCAGCATGGTCGCATCTCATCGCCGCCTAATCTATGTCCGACACCTGTTCATATTGTTTACCGCGGCCGGCCTTCGGGCAGCAGAAATAGAATCGAACTCACTACCGGCGTATATCGATCGGAACATAAAACTTTCATGCGTCGGCCGAGTGGAAGACGTATGGGATTCCTTTGGATAGTAACATTGTCGTTGACTCGGGTACCGTCAACCTTGCCTTGCTTCTTCTTTGTCGTTACACTCTTGGCAGAGTGGTCGTGGTCGACACGTTCATGGACAGTGGCGGCATATGCCGTACTTTGAGTATTCGGAAAATGACAGTACGGCGTATGACGTAGTATTTTGATGCATTTAAAAAGACACAACGGCATCTCCCGCGGCGTTCGTAGGCGGTTTTCTTTGTGGAGCGGTCCCACTGTCATTCTGTGTAGAAAATAGGTATGTGTACTGTCAAAATAAAGGTTGTAGGTACAATTTTGTCGGTCTTGACACGCACATACTTAGAATCCCCCACGGTTATGACAGTAGTTGAGAATTTTCACTGTCATTTCGTAATTTCTACTGTCCATGAACGTGTTAACTTCAGCTTGAAGCCAAGGATACATTAGGGGACAAATGTCCTGCGACACGTGTCGCCAGGGACGTCGGGTGAAGTAGCGCGACGTTGCCGGACTTCGCGCGACATGTATGGCAACATCGCGCGACACGGGTCGCCAGTGATGTCGGGTGAAGTAGCGCGACGTTGCCGGACTGCCTTACATAAAACTTGGTGATGTCAGACATAAGTCGCGCGATGTCGCCAGATATATCAAGCGAAGTTTCGCGAAGTCGCACGACTTCGCCTGACGTCGCTACGGACATAAGTCGCGCGATGTCGCCAGATATGTCAGGCGAAATCGGCCGGCTTCGCTTGACATGTCGCCAATACATGTCGTAGGACATTTGTCCCCTAGTGTATCATTGGCTTCAGTCGCAGTGGCCCGCCTCCCAACACGTCGCCACTCGTCTCTGCCGGCTGCCCTCCTGGTGCAGACGTGCAAGGAATCGGCCACGGCTGCCCTGATCTGGTCCGTCCATCGCGTTGGCGACCTGCCGCGCGCTCGGGTACCGTCAACCTTGCCATGAACCACCAGTCTCTCAATCGATTCAACTCCACGCCGAGACACGTGACGAAAGAAAGTCAGAATGCGAGCCTGAACTACAGAGGATAGACGTTGCTCTATGCCCAATTCTTGTAGTATGGATGCATTTGTACGAAATTCAGTCCATGATATTCTAAGCATTCTTCTCCAGTACCACATTTCGAGGGCGTATATTTCTTATCATCATCATCATCATCATCAGTCTATTTATATTGCCCCACTGCTCGGGCACAGACCTTCCCTTACATCGAGGGAGCTCGGGCCATGATCCACCACGCGGGCCCAGTGCGGGTTGGCGGATTTCACATGCCTTAGATTTTTTCTTCTTCTACGACATGCAGGTTTCATCACGATGTTTTCCTTCACCGTTTTTGAGAGCACTCGGTAAATGTACGTAAGTTTTTCCGTCGAAAAAACCGAGGATAACTCATTGGTACATGGCTGCCCTAGCTGGGAATCGAACCTGGGACCTCCATATTGCAAGTCCATTGACCCAACCACTGAGCCACCGAGCTCTTTTATATTTCTTATAACTATTATTTATTAATTTTCTTAATGGACTCGACAGTTCGTCATTTGCATTGGCATAATTGCGACTGTAAGACGCTGTAGAAGACGATATGATATTTTGAATATTCTGTAACCTGACATTGGTCAGGTTACAGAATTTTGTTATATTCCATTGGTCGGTTCTTTGCCCTGTTTCTCTGTTCGTACATCCAGCCGTAACCTAGTTTGTATTATGTACCTTATATTATTGTAAATTATTACATTATGTATGACATAACCAAGTGTTCCCTAGAGCTCCTAAGGTTGAATAAATGAAGTATTGAAGTATTCTCTTCATCCAAGGGATTCGCAGTAGCGTCGTCACCCTGGGTAGCCGCGTCTTCTTGTCTTCATCCAGGGGAGTCGCCGTAGCGTGGTCACTCTGGACGAAGCAGCTCGACAGTCACGTTCACTCCCGAGCTTGTAGTGGGACTCTTGACTATAGCGCCAAACTTCAGATTCTGCATGAATCCTCCAATAATTTCACCATATTGTCATTCGCGAACATTTTCTGATTAACTTAACGTGATATTAAACACAAAATAACCACTGTAGAAGTGTAGACATTAAACTGAAAATTATCAAATAATTTCGCAACCGGCGTGTCCTGCCATTTTCAAAAGCCTCACCGTAGAACTAGACTATTGATCGTAGAAACCATAGTATCGATACTATCGATAGCACGGAACGTAGCAATACTATAGACTGAGTGCAATACTATCGATAGTATTGTTTCTTAAATCTATAGTGAGCCATTGCTACAAATTATTATGTATAAACGGATATCACTCACTTATATTGTTAAAGTCGGCAATTAGAACACGCGCACAGAGGGCGCTGATCCGCAGTGCGCGAAGAAACGTCAACGGCGACGCGGGCGTGACGCGCTCACTTTGAAAAAGACCGTCGAAATCGGTAGAAACTGTCGGCCTAATTGCCGACTTTAACAATATAAGTTAGTGATATCCGTTTATATATAATAATTAGTATTGTTTCTCGTAAATAATAAACTATCGATACTGAGGAAGAGAGACGATCTTTAATAATATTCTGTAACATGACATTGGCAAATGACGAACTGTCAGGTCTATTAATAACTAAATAAATAACACCCGTTTAGCCAGCGATCTTACTATATTAAGTCATATGCACTTATGTGTCCGACCCATGTACACTTAGGACCGTTCTTATTACCTTTGTCGTAAGACTTGAAATCGTACTGCAAGTGTTACCATTGATATGCTGTCGTCCTTACGACATTCCTATCCCTTTATTATTAAGTTACAAAGGCATAGAAACCTTTTACGACCCCCCCCCCCCCCCCCTCACCCGCACCCCCTACCCCCCGTGAGACACAGCCATATGTCAGGGGAAGAACGTATAAATTATTAATTCACATGGGTTTTCCGGTTACAAATCAAATGTCGACAAATAGACGTTTTTACGATATCTTTTATAAGGAATATAAATAAATGATGATGGGAACAATTTGTACCTTATTAGAATTACCTACTTATTATGAAATTCTATTGTGAAGTAATATTTTAAGGGCCTTACATAAGCCAACTAGCGCCGCCAATCTTAAAAAAAGAATATCTTCCAAATTAATCAAAAAAGCTATGTACACAACCTTTATTAGGATAAATACTATTTTTCAATATACGATACATGGCATAATTGCGACAAGCTAAGTTGTAGTTCTCAAATATGCCAAAAACGGCCGTTTTTCGCAATTATGCGAAGTACCTACAACTTAACGAAATTGAATCACGTAATAAACATTTTGTACGTAGCTTTTGTAATAAAATTGATATAATATTGGAAGATATTTTTTTTTAAAGATTGGTGGCGCTAGTTGCCCCTGGAAGGCCCTTAATACAGGCCTAAGAGAGCTGCTCTTAACTCTTTTTCGCATCTATAAAACTGGCAATTCCAAATGGAATCATGCGCCGAAACGATTCAATAATGTATAAACCTGAGTAAAAGTTGCAAATACTGACATCAGCCGGTATCGTGATGTATCCTGGGATTTGGACATAAAATATGTTTTATTATATCGTAAAAAACACTGGGAAATAGTAAAATGTAAACAACGCTTGACTCTATTTATGGATGTCGGACATACGGTTGGGAACGTCAGCGAACGATGCTAAGAAAAATGCTTTGCCACTTCGTATGCGCGTATTTTCAGTTTTTCTACGAAGGCTACGGCATTAACTACTAAAATTAAACGTCTGAAATAAATATATAGCAATCTTGGGGTGTCTATTTAGAGACTGATGAATACCGATACACGATTGGACAAACTTCGCTCGATAGAAAAAAAAATCGAAAACATACCCCTTCCATGTCTTTTAAAACGAAAATTATAGCTAAACCGAAATAGTTATTCATACAAAATATATATCAAAATGTAAAGTACTATTAAATACGAGAGCTCGTTTAAAAAAAATCTGATTTAGTGTTGGCGTATTTTTATTTCCCTGCCAAACTTCATAAAAATACGAATATCGCGGCACTGCGCCGTGCTCTTCACTCCGCCGCTGCGGGGCATCTTGTGTCTCACTCTTGCTTTTGACAACTATATAGCGCCTTAAGCGTTATTCACCATCTGGACACGAAGGACTGGACTCACGTATGTCCAGTTGGTGTAACTCAAATATTTGTAATTTGTCATTTCGTCATCTGGATACGCGCAGAAATGTTAGCGTGTCCAGTTAGTTAAACTTGAATAATAGCACTTCTTACTTATGGATATGGAAAGAGCTAGGTTTAGGTTGTTAATGATAAGAATACGCTACCTCCATTTCAAAATTTTAATAATATTTAAAAGAACAATTTATGTAATTACTTAGTTATTAAGTAATTTAGTTGTTATTATTTTAAAAGACGGACGGACAGACAGACAACAAAGTGATCCTATAAGGCTGCCTTTTTTCCTTTTGAGGCACGGAACCCTATAAAGCAATCGAAAATGGATATCACAACTTAAACAGACCGACGTAGTGTTGCCGATCGATAGTCGACTATCGATAGTCGACCGATAACAAGACTACCGATCGTAGAATCAATAGTGTCGATACTATAGATAGCACGGAATGTAGCAATACTATCGATAGACTAAGTGCAATACTATCGATAGTAGTTGTTGTTTCTCGTAAATATTAAACTATCGATACTGAGGAAGAGAGCGTATAACGAGGTTTCAATGTTCGTCATTGTTGTCGGCCGTGTGTAGTCAATTTTCTCAATAGATAGATACCTATAGTATCCACCTGCAAGTTAGAAGCAGTTCATAGTTGGGGCAATTTGTATTAAAAATGCGATTGTTCATTTGTATAAAGATTGCGATTTTCTCTAAGAAATGGGTGGAGTGATTTTTTTAACTTTTCTACAATTAAATAGTCTTTTCTCCAAACTGTCTACCTAGTCAATGTTGTTTTTTAACAATCGGTCAAGTAGTTTTTGAGAAATGTCAATGTTATTATTTTCAGAATTACTAAAGAAAAATAATACAGATACCCCTTGTATTATTTTTCTTTAGTAATTCTGAAAGTTAAGATTTTATAAAAACTGCTGAACGGATTTTCAAAATTCTTTTACAATTACATTGTATCATATAAAACTATATTTTAGCGAAATAACTTTTACATGCGGTCAAGTATTTATTGAGAAAACTCAATTTAAATCAAGCTCCTGTACATTTTTCAACTCTACATTACTCAGAAAGTAGAGAAAATCTGGAGCATAATATCGCCCTCCCGCTTCGTCGCATCCGCTGCGATTACGTGCAAATCGCTGGATAATGATGCTGTTCTGTAGTTAAGGTGCACGCTACACATTAATATTTATCGTGATATAAATCACGTCGAAGCTACGTCATATCTTCTCGTCTTCAATACCACGATGCCTAAAAACTAAGATCTTCAACAGTGCGTCCTGCCAGTGATGACCTACGGAGCCGAAACGTGGACATTGACGGTGAGACTGGCCCACAAGTTCAAAGTCGCTCAGCGAGCTATGGAAAGAGCTATGCTTGGCATTTCTCTGTTAGATAGAATAAGAAACGAGTATATCCGACTGAAGACAAAAGTGGTTGACATTGCTCATAGAATCAGTAAACTGAAGTGGCAGTGGGCTGGTCACATCTGTCGTAGAACCGATAACCGATGGAGGAGACGAGTTCTCCAATGGAGGCCACGAACGGGTAAACGTAGTGTGGGGCGCCCCCCGACCAGATGGAGGGATGACCTTCGCAAGATGGCAGGCAGGGACTGGATGCAGAGGGCCGAGAGTAGGGTTGAGTGGAGTACTTCGGAGGTCTACGTCCAGCAGTGGACTGATACGAGCTGATGGTGATGGCGTTAAAATGCGAGTTTGGGGTGATATTTTGAATGCCGTAGGGGTAGGCAGAGACGATGGACTTCCATCTGCTGCGATCCTGGCACTATGCATACTTTTCCTCTATTTCAGATGGTACAGCTAAAAACAGATCAAGTGTAACACTTTGGACCGTTCATATTATCTGCATGGTAAGATTTAAAATCGTACTGCAAGTGTTACTATTGACCTGCTGTTGTCCGTACTACACCTTTGTACGGTGGAACACAGAGAAAGGTGTACAGGAGAGTTTTTAAGGTTGAGATTTTCTCAAAAACTACTTGACCTATTGCAAAAACTCTGTCTTCGACTGTACAAAATAAACGGCCTCACATAAAACTGTAACGAATGACTTCAGAGTAACAGATATGCCAACACCACTGAAAACTTCAGACATCTTTTTACGAACGTCTGAACTTAATTTGTTTTATTGGCAACTTGAGTTAATTCGGGTACTTAAGAATTTAGAGGCTTTTAACTCTGAAATGAGAGAGTACAATCGTAACACAAGTGGAGTATTTTGACTGCAGCTTCGTAGAAAGCACTTAATTATTTAAACATACATACATTTTCGCCTTTTAAGTCTTGCTGGAAGAAATCTTTCTTTAGAGATAAGTACCCCTTGTGTACATTAAGTTTTTAAGCAGTTGTTTCACCGCCGGCGATGAGCGAGTAGCAAGTAGAGCTATCTCGATAACTATAAAACGAGTGGGCGAGCAGCGAGTGGCGAGTATAGTTTTGTAGCTCGGCTATAGGTCTTTTGTTTACACGGAATGTACATACTATCTATTGTACGTTTATTTCGTTACGTGCGAAAAAATAGCCCATAGTTATTCGCTTACTCGCCGGCGGCCTATAGCCGAGCTACAGGACTAATCTTATCCTGATTGTGTGGCGGCACTTCGACCCATTGGGATCTTTTGTGCTCTCCCCTTTCCTTTACACTCCTTCCTCCTCCCTAAAGATATAACTCAGTAGGTCCACTATGCAGCTCATGGGAAGGAGCCTGTAGTCTTCTGGTTCCGGATAGGCCGACCCCAGGAGACTCATTCGCTTTCTAGCCAGTGAGTCACATTCACACAGTAGGTGTTTCATGGACTCCGTTTTGTCACCACAGGCTCTGCAGGTTGGAGATTCAGCTAATCCCATCCTGTGCAACAGGTCGTTCGTTGCTTGATGTCCCGTTAGCGCCCCAAATATGAGCCGCATCTGGTTTCTGTTGTGTTTCCAGATTTTCCTGCACCAGCCTGTGTCTGTCTCGCCAATGAAAAGTTTGGAGTGTTTCAATGACAGTATGGTGAATTTATTGGTTAGTTTGAGCAAGATCTGAAGTTTCAAGCTTTTATCAAGAGTTCCCGCTACAAGCTCGGGAGTGAACGTGACTGTCGAGCTGCTTCGTCCAGAGTGCCGACGCTACGGCGTCTCCTCTGGATGAAGACATGAAGACGCGGCTACCCTAGGTGAAGAAGCTACTGCGACTCCCCTGGAGGAAGATAGATGACTATTGAATTTTCTGTAACATGACATTGGCAAATGACGAACTGTCGAGTCCATTAATAAAATAAAAAATAATATACATACACTAGAAAAAAACAATTACCCCGTTTCGACAGTTGAATAAAAAGAAGAAAGTTTCGGTTTTGAATATGGAATAGTACAGTTCGTGCAAATTCGTATTTGCTCGACTGCTCCCGAGCTCGTTAGCTCGCAAGCCAGTGGAGAATGGTAGTTGTATAGTCGACAGCACATCAGTATACTCACGAAGACAGAGAAAAGTATACAGGGGGCCTCAATAAGGTTGAGATTTTAAAAGCTTCCCAAAGTTTTTTTCTCTTTAAAAACACTCGCCACATTTTTTTTATGTTTTACCTAAAAACACAAAAGTGTGAATAACTTAAGAATCACTGGTCTTTTGTTAACTCTGTTTTTGATTTATTTGATTGGAAATAATAAACTGGCACTCCCTTTCGGCTCCTCCTTACCGGACACCTAACTACCGGAATTATGTGCAAAATCTGCAGTTTCGAGCTAGAGTCAAGAGCTCGGGAGTGAACGTGACTGTCGAGCTGCTTCGTCCAGAGTGACGACGCTACGGCGACTCCTCTGGAGGAAGAGACTATGATATCTTGAATATTCTGTAACATGACATTTGCAAATGACGAACTGTCGAGTCCATTAACAAACTAAATAAATAAAAATATAGTCACAGTCACAGAGCTCCTTGCTTCATGAAGGAATTAGATAAGTGTATAAAAAGAGCTCGGTGGCTCAGTGGTTGGGTCAATGGACTTGCAATATGGAGGTCCCAGGTTCGATTCCCAGCTAGGGCAGCCATGTACCAATGAGTTATCCTCGGTTTTTTCGACGGAAAAACTTACGTACATTTACCGAGTGCTCTCAAAAACGGTGAAGGAAAACATCGTGATGAAACCTGCATGTCGTAGAAGAAGAAAAAATCTAAGGCATGTGAAATCTGCCAACCCGCACTGGGCCCGCGTGGTGGATCATGGCCCGAGCTCCCTCGATGTAAGGGAAGGTCTGTGCCCGAGCAGTGGGGCAATATAAATAGACTGATGATGATGATGATAAAAATGTTGCTGAGATTTGAGCGATAGAAGTAGGTAGTCTTTAGGCGACAGTGGTCATTTACCACCAGGTGGCCTATAGCTTGTTTGGCTCTCGTTATTATTACAAAAAAATCTATTTTTCTTTACTTAAGTAAACAAATATCAACCTTAAAGCCTTGGAGGTTGGTACAAAGTCGACGGTCGCTTAGTGTGTTAGTTCGTTTTGGTATTGCATTGACCAGAATTTCCAAGCACGTGTTTTTCAGTGGCGCGAGGAAAATGTCAGCGGACGGACGGTAGCTGAGTATTTCTCGTAGATTTCCCGTTTTCCGCGAGTTTATTTCCTGTGGATTTTTGTTTTGAAATTGGAACACCTTTAATAAATTATTGAGGCTTTGTGTGTGTTAATTTACGTGTTACAAAATAGTTATTGTAATATAATTTTTAAAATAAAATAAATACGTGTGTTGTGTTTTGGAATTAAAAAATGCAGTAAATAGTGAGAAGTTCGGAGAAAAATTGTGGTCGTCTATTTTAATAAAATTATTTATTTTAATAAAATAAATAAATGCGCTAATCAATGAAAAAAACATCAACTTATATTAATTAACAAATAACAGAAAGATTAAATTAATTTTAAAATTATTTAATGGTTCTCTGGTTCATAATATAAATAAATATTACTTTTTAAACTTTCACGGTTTGTATACATATTAATTAGATAAAACGGGAATTACCGTGTTAAACATTTATTATTGATGTCTCGATATTTCGACAGCATTGCAGCCATCATGGCTGACCATGATGGCTGCAATTCCCGTTTTACTGACAGTCTACTCGTGACCGTGATGGCTGCAATGCTGTCGAAATATCGAGACATCAATAATAAATGTTTAACACGGTAATTCCCGTTTTATCTAATTAATATAAGAGCGAAGTTCGTCCAATCGTGAATCGGTATTCACCAGTCTATAGGCACCCCAAGATTGCTATATATTTTTTCAGACTTTTAATTTTAGTAGTTAGTGCCGTAGCCTTCGTAGAAATACTGAAAATCCACGCCCAGCCTTAAGTAGTTTTTTGGGAAACTCAACCCTAATAGAGCGCCCTGTATACAGGCTGGACTTGAATTCATTCAACAAATGACAATGCCAGATTCTGCCCCACCATCAACCGCAAATTGTACAAGATAACGAATAAATGTAAAAAATATTTCAGTTTTTTATTAAAATTATTGGTTCAGCCTGTAGTTTAATCTGTTGTCGACTCTACCAACTAAATGGCCCATAGAACTAATCTGCAGTTGTATACCCTTGGATCCAATTGACGCCAATTATCCGTTGTGTTGCGTGCAGATGATATTCTGAAGGATTCACTGCTGAGATAACTTGGACTCTTATGAATAAACGCGATTTAAAAGCTAAGTTGCAGTTTAAAACTCGGCTTAAGGTAGTTTCTGGTCCTACCGCTAAAATGGTAACGCTATCAATTTCTTAAATATTATTACGCTGTGCAGAATTAATGTATGTCACAAGCCTAATCATCCATTTAATTTTGTCGAATGAATTCAAGGCCACCCTGTATATATATAATATAACTAAGTATATAGAGGGTAACGTAATATTTTCCCGAGACGCTTTCGCGGCCTTTTATGACCTATTTGCAGGACAAACAAACCGACTTTTAGTGGGGACATTGATGTGTTATTTAATGGGGACACTATGGCTTTATTTTATGAATAACTGGTACTCATGAAATATATATATATTTACCTATATTTCAATCTACAGCATGTGTTTTTATTTATTTTATTAATCGACTCGTCAGTTCGTCCTTTGCCAATGTCATGTACAGAATATCTGAGATATCATTGTCTTCTCTTTCTCCAGAGGAGTCGCCGTGACGTCGTCACTCTGGACGAAGCAGCTCGACAGTCACGTTCACTCCCGAGCTCGTAGCGGGACTCTTGATTTTTTTTTAAATTTATTGTGGCACGGCCAAAAGCCATCAGCCAAATAATTGTCAGACAAACAAAATAATCACTAAAACAAAACTTAACAAATACAAACAAACTTAAATTAGAACTAAAATTAGAAACAAAAAATTACAGACATAAATGGAAACAAAAAAATAAAAAAACAAAAACAAAAAACTTTTTCAAACTAAGTATAGGTACAATTTTAAAACCTACCTATACTATCCTAAACAAAAAGAGAAAAGAAAACAATATTAAAACAACATATTTACACAAAAATATATAGTACAAAACAACTACCTACCTATGTAACAAATTACATATTAACAAGTATAATTAATGAAATTGTATATAATATGGTATAAAGAGGGCGGGACTCTTGAATCTAGCTCGAAACTTGCATAGAATTCGAAAACTCCTACAGTCCAACATATTGATTGTCTTTCTTGCATCTTTATTGAGGCACGCATGTGATCGCTACGGGCACACCTCGTGCCCGCGTGCAACGTGCAGCCAATCAGAGCGAAGCTAAAATAGACATCGATCAAATGTATTTACGTGCACTACGAGGTCATTCCTCAAATGATGTTTAAACGATTGCACAGGAATCGAATTGATTGAATGTTGAGGTGGCATGATTAGTAGGGAGCGTGCCGAAGAGTTGTCAGTTATTTTTAGGGTTCCGTAACTGAAGAGGAAAAAGGAACCCTTATAGGATCACTTTGTTGTCTGTCTGTCTGTTTTTTTATTAAAATAAAACGATCGCACTGTAGTCAAATTGATTAAATCTAGTAGTTAGTACCGAAATTGGTTGTGTAATTTAAAAAAAAAGTCACACAAGACACAGATTCTTTGAATATAGAGGTCTCATGGTTAGTAGGAAGCGTGAAGCGTTGTCAAAATTTCTTATTTTATTAATGGACTCGACAGTTCGTCATTTGCCAATGTCATGTTACAAAAAATTCAATATATAATAGTCTAGGTTATCTTCCTCCAGGGGAGTCGCAGTAGCGTCTTCACCCTGGGTAGCCGCGTCTTCTTGTCTTCATCCAGAGGAGTCGCCGTAGCGTCGTCACTCTGGACGAAGCAGCTCGACAGTCATGTTCACTCCCGAGCTTGTAGCGGGAACTCTTGATAAAAGCTTGAAACCCCAGATCTTGCTCAAATTATCCAACAAATTCACCATACTGTCACTCGCGAACATTTTCTGATTAATTTAACGTGATATTAATCTCAAAGTAACCACTGTAGACAATAAAACAAAAATTATCAAATAATTTTGCAACCGTCGTTTCCCGCCATTTTCAAGAGAACACAAAAATTCTTTTTTACTAAAATTGAATAGACGCACATGCAGGAGTCAAATTGATCAAATGTAGAGGTGTCATGGAAGCGTGCCAAAGAGTTGTCATTTTTAAAAAATACAAAAGTTTAAGAAGTCGTAGATAGAGAGCCTCATTATCTGTAAAACTTGATCGATTTTTTAAAATACTTTTACTACGTACCTTTATAGTCGGTATTAAACTGTTTCCTTACTTTAGTTTAAGAAAATTTCTCCAAATTTCCACTTTTTCTCCTCAGCGTTGGCACCTTTTCCTTGCAAAGTGGTGTAAATGTAAATTTAAAAAAAATATGTTGACATGCAAAAATCTACACAACGTGCTTACTTGCAATAAAGAGATTTGACTTTGACTTTGAAATGATTATTTTCTATTCTATTTTTATTTGAATGACTTCTACTCTTATTCAAGAGATAATTTCGCCAATTTCAAGTTATTTAGAGTATTCACAATAAATAAATAAATAAATAATCAAACGAATAAAAAATCAATCCGCCATTCCAAAATGGTGGCGGATCTCGCTTTGAAATGACAACAATATTATTTAACCAATCACATAACAATCAAAACTTGTAAATACAATTTAGTATTTATTAGTGTCATGACTGTTTAATCTACACGTATTCTAAATAATTATGGCTTAGCCACTTAACTTTATTTCAAAATTAGAACATGATGAAAAAATTCTTGCCGTGGGCAGGACTTGAACCTGCGACCTTGCCATTTATTTCATCATTTATTTTAAAAATCTGAGAATAAGAAATCCCATCCCATTGAACTATTCCCGACAGACAAGTTCAGTGTACATCAAATGCCTGGAAAAGGGTAAAATTCTGTAACTTTCCAAGTTATTTCTATTATGGTCACCTCTAGGGATTTAAGAGGGTAAAATACCAGACATGTCGCTTAAAAATTCTCTTTACTAGACACCTCAAATTATTCATTTACATACGAAACTATTTTCATCCCACTAGAAACATCTATAATATTAACTTTTACGCTTCTCTTGCGGTGTAGACTAAAAAACAACAGACAGGTTATATTCCCTGAATATTTTGGCAAGGCATCCGTTCTCAAAACGATGAAATTATACCATGTCATGGCGCGCCAAACAGAGACGCCGCTACACCAATGCTATAGCACTGTCCCTTTCACGGCCGCTATGACATGGTATGATTTGATCGTTTTGAGAACCGTAATAGCCCCACTGATCACAGAATATAATAGTGTTTATTATGTAAGTATGTATTTGTATGTATCAGAGACAATACATGCTACTAAATTCCTTGGCAATTGATACATAATTAGTAATTAAATAGGTACATACAATAGGTACATAAAATCGCGCCTACGCCTGTTACCCGTAGAACATGGATAGAGAGACGGCAGAATTCCATCTGCAGCGATTCTGATTCACTAATCCTGCTTCCTCCATATTCATCAATCTCTTCATTCATTATTGAACAATTATTCGAAATATATATATAAAAATTTTTAACGTATTTTTAATCTAATAAAGTTTAATTATTCAAAATAATAATAGGTACAACGTCAAAAATATTCCTTTTAAAAATTACGTAATGAAATTGTATGCTCAAGAGCTCAATATTATGAAAATATATTAAACATTTTAATTGAGGAATCACCCTAAGACAATCGTAAAATTTAAGTGTTAATGCTTGCAGTTAAAAGGCAAGTTATGAGAACGGACGAATATAATATTTTGGCACTTGTACAGCGTATGAATGGGTCATAATTTACAATATTTGCAGCTTTCTTCTTCAGAGGCGTTGTTGGGTTGCACGTCGCTTCGCGAAAATGGCGTTTTATGCCATAGAATCATTGATCTCCTATAAACAACTAGATACACAGTCTGCCTTCTAAAAATGTCCGAGCGCAAAGCAGGTCCAAACGGATGAATGAACCCTCATTTGCTTTATTGGACATTATTTGGACGTTAACAATGGACCCTTATTTGGACGTTTTTAAAATTGTTTTAGTAAGACCTTTGTGTGTCTAGTTGTTTATAGGAGATCAATGCATAGAATGTATTATTTCAGTTTTGATGTCTTTTTTTTTTTAATTGGATTAGGTACTTTTAAAAAAAAACAGTCAAATACTAGTCGGATTCTCGCTTAACATTCACTCTAACGTAGGTTTTCTCAGACTCTAAAATTCTAGGACATTATGGAATCCACCAATCCGCACTGCCCCCTTACCATGAACTCTTATAACAGGATTACTTCCATAATACTTTATTATTTCGTACCATGACGTCCTTAATAAGCTTACTTTTTGCGTCATGGTACGAAATAATAAAGTATTATTGAAGTAATCCTGCTATAAGAGTTTATGGTAAGGGGGCTGAGCTTGCCTGGTGGATCATCGCCTTTTAAGTCGATACCATTACTAATTCCTGAGAAAATTTATTAATGAAAACCCTACTGAATCATTACTGTGTTTTTTTTTATACTAGTGTCATTCTACAATCAAGACGAATTTAACGACACCTCATATTGTTAAAATCCATCAAGCCGTCTAGGTTGCAGGGCGTGCCAAATAATTAGACATACATACACTCGAAAATCATAACCCTCCATCTTACGCAGTTGGGTAAAAATAATTGTGCTATACAGACCAACGAACGGACGGTCAACGGATTCTCAAATGACGCGGAACTCGAAAAATTATTTGACAGTCGTGTGACACGTTTATTTTGTAAATAAGCGTCAATGTTTGTTTATTTGTCAAAGGAGTGGCCGATTAATTTATACGTCTATGACATTTGCGTTAATCCACGTTGCGTCGTAGAAATCGTCAATAGATTTAATGATTATTTCTTATACAAGGTGATTCAAAAGTCTGCATTCGATTAAAAATAAAATGTCCCATACAAGATAATAGGCGCACAGTAATTCTAAAATCTAAAGTTATGGATGGTCGTAAGATTGACGTCCAACAAAAAAATTTAAGTCCCTCGTGTCGTGGGGTATCCGAATCACCCCCATGTATGTTCCGCGAATATTCGTAGTTTTCGAGTTATGAATTATTTTCTTAATTTTTAACAATTTTTGATGTGACCAATAAAATAATCTCTAGAATAAAAATAGTATACTTTTTCAAGATTTCTTTTTTTCTAACTAAGTTTTCATGAGTTGTACTTTTATGAATACTGTACCTATACCCAGAACGTAAGACATTCGCATCATAAATATGACTGAAGGTACTCTTGAAAATGGCGGGAAACGACGCTTGCAAAATTATTTGATAATTTTTATTTAATGTCTACAGTAGTTCTTTTGTGTTTATTAATATCACGTTAAATTGATCTGAAAATATTCGCGAATGACAGTATGGTGAATTTATTGGATAATTTGAGCAAGATCTGAAGTTTCAACCTTTTAACAAGAGTCCCGCTACAAGCTCGGGAGTGAACGTGACTGTCGAGCTGCTTCGTCCAGAGTGATGACGCTACGGCATCTCCTCTGGATGAAGACATGAAGACGCGGATACCCAGGGTGAAGACGCTACTGCGACTCCTCTGGAGGAAGATTTATATTGAATTTTCTATAACATGACATTGGCAAATGACGAACTGTCGAGTCCTTTAATAAAATAAATAATAAATAAATATGACTTAAAATCACTTTCTAACTTGACCTAAGTCCGATGTCGTTTGAATGCTAAGTAATCGTCGGTAAACTATGCAAACAACAGCGTTTACATAATTATGCAAATTGAGCGATCTGTGAGTACTAAGGCACAATTACGTAGGTTTTGTTTGGTCACTAAACCACACGAGAAACGAATTACGTAGGTAGGTAGTGATCATGATTGAGGGTTTTAAGGTTAGAGAAACATTCGGATATTATTTATTTATTTATTTATTTATAAGCGCTCGGTGGCGCAGTGTTTGGGCAATGGACTTGCGATATGGAGGTCTCAGGTTCGATTCCCACCCAGGGCAGCCATACATGTACCAATGAGTTATCCTCGGTTTCGACGGAAAAACTTACGAACATTTACTGGGTGCTCTCAAAACGGTGAAGGAAAACATCGTGATGCATGCATGCCGTAAAAAATCGAAGGCATATGAAATCAATCCGCACTGAGCCCGCATGATGGATCGTGGTTGATGAAATGAAATTGTAGAATTAAAACTATAGTGAGCCATTACTACAAATTGTTAAAGTCGGCAATTAGACCGACAGTTTCGACCGATTTCGACGGTCTTTTTCAAGGTGCAACGCCCGCGTCGCCGGTGACGTTTCTTCGCGCACTGAAACTGTCTGTCTAATTGCCGACTTTAACAATATAAGTGAGTGATATCCGTTTATATATAATAATTTGAAATGAAATTGATTTAATTTCCAATAGGTAAGTATACACTATTGACATTGATGGTAAAGTTAAAATACAGTTTAGCAGAATCACGGAGCATGAAATTAACTGATGCTAATTGCTGACTATTACAGTTTAAAGACTGATTTAAATAATTTCAATAGACGTCTAGTTACCCATGAGTTAGCACGCAAACCTGGACAATGTAATGCCATTATTTAACTAATGGTCCTGTTAAATCTGCGAGTACCTATACAATTACAAGGCTATAGTTTTTCCCAAATGTATATTAAAATATAAAATAGCGAGAAACAGAAAACAATTGTTGAAACGTCCCTGATACAAATCTACTTGCTGCCCAAAGAAAATATATACTCCTCGTATAAACCCATGGAGATCGAACAGGTCCATTGCCTCTTCGCAGCGTAACTTCGTTAATAGTGTGTTGAACCAGTAATATAATATTGAACCATAAAAAAGACGTCAAGTAAATACAAATCTATGTTTAATACGTATGTATGTAATATGTAGCCATTATATTTTCAAGAACCAATGATGACTGGAATAGGTCCTATTCCAGTCCTATTCCAGTACGTGTCTTCAACTATATGTTGGTAACAGTGAACCACGCAAGGCTTTTTCAGTGTATATGTGAACCAATGGCCGTAAACTCGCCACAAGCCTCGTAGAAACGTACGCGTCTTCAACTGTATGTTGGTAACAGTGAAACACGCAAGGCCTTTTCAGTGTATTTGTGAACCAATGGCCGTAAACTCGCCACGAGCCTCGTAGAAACGTACGCGTCTTCAACTATATGTTGGTAATAGTGAACCAGTGAACCACGCAGGGCTGTATTTGTGAACCAGCGGCCGTGAACTCGCCACGTTGCTAGCCGCGTGCCCAGAGTGCGCGCGGCGCGCCGGTCGCGCGCGGTGCACGCTCGCGCGCGACCCGGAGACATGCGCTGACGTCATGGAGACCATCTCCGAGGATGCTGAGGCTGAATTGGAACTTGGTAATTATCTATACATACATGGGATGAGGCCCCCTGTATAAGTTTTCGTACATTACAACCACTGCCGCCGCTGCCGTTTTATCATTAACCATATTATACAAAAATAACTATTACAACGCAAGAGTTTTCTTGAAATGGCGGGAAACGACGATTTGATAATTTTTATTTAATGTCTACAGTGTTTTTTTTGTGTTTAGTATCACGTTAAATTAATCAGAAAATGTTCGCGAATGACAGTATGGTGAATTTATTGGATAATTTGAGCAAGATCTGAAGTTTCAAGCTTTTATCAAGAGTCCCGCTACAAGTGAACGTGACTGTCGAGCTGCTTCGTCCAGAGTGATGACGCTACGGCGACTCCTCTGGAGGAAGATAGACGACTATTATACATATTGAATTTTCTGTACCATGACATTGGCAAATAACGAACTATCGAGTCCATAATAAAATAAATAAATAATAACTATTACAACCCCTAAATCGCAGCTAGTAATTACCTAATGTTACATAAGGTTATTTACTTGCCCGACTCATATTATATTTACTACACGATCAATCAAACAACTGCGATGGCTCGACTATTGGTCGATTAAAGATCAAAGTTCAAGGTGAGACAACTTATTACGTGAATAATTGAATACATTAATGGACGTGGAACGCAAATAACTATTGAATGCCGTGAACTGTCAAGGATAGAAATAGTATAATCTTGTCATTCTTATTTTTATTGTCAAAAGCAAGAGTAAGACAGAAGATGCCCCGCAGCGGCGGAGTGAAGAGCACGGCGCAGTGCCTCAATATTCGTATTTTTAAGAATCTTGGCAGGGAAATAAAAATACGCCAACAAAAATCAAAAGATTTTTTCAGACGTATAATTTGAGTAGTTAATGCCGTAGCCTTCGTAGAAAAACTGAAAAACACGCGCATACGAAGCCTTACGAACGATAGTAGGTACGGACAACAGCAGATCAATGGTAACACTTGCGGTACGATTTTAAATCTTACGACGCAGATAATAAGAACGGTCCAAAGTGTTACACTTGATCTGCTGTTAGCTGTAACTACGGTATAAACACATAGAAAAGTATGCACATACAGGAGTTAGATTTTCAAAAAAAATATTTGTCATTGCAAGAATTATTTCACTGTAAAAGTTAAAAACTACTGTAAAATAATTATTAAATTCGACCCAGTAGTTTTTGAGAAAATCTCAACTTTCCAGTACACAAAATGACAATGCCAGATTCTGCCCCACCGCATGATGTACAAGATAACGAATAAATGTAAAAATATCTCCGTTTTTCATTAAAATTATTGGTTTAAAATAAAGTTTTGTACATGAAACGAGTCGAAAAAACAGCTTTATTAAGAATTCAGAAAATATTAAGAAATCGAAGCGAATTATTCATTGTCTTTGTTATCATTTCTACTACTCTCGCAACTCCTACTGATTATGATTATGCAATATGAAATCTGTAATAAGTCCCCAACAAAATGTTATATGAGCTTCAATGGTCACGTAGGTGACTAAAGGTGGGGCAAAGCTCCATTGAAATGTGGCAATGTCATTTCTCTGTGAGACCTTTCAGTAGCCAAAAATAGCGTGCGTTTAAAAATAAAAAATTCTCCGCAATTTAGTAGTTCAAAGACTTTATCCTAGCGCAGACTTGAGACTCAAGGTCTTATGAACTATTTGAAAGAAAGAAAAAACTTTATTCTCACAATAAAAATAAATGCGAGAATGGACGAGAGATTTATCTTTTTGAGGTTCCTTCTGCGAAATATAAAAACCTTTTTATATAGGTACCTACTTATATTTTTTTGTTATATTTTAATACTTGACTCAAACAAGGTCTATTATCTCATTTTAAACGATGAAACAGACAGATGAAAAACTGGCAGCCGTTAGAAATTGAACCCTATTACCTCTGGCTTCTACATAGCGTTACTTCACCCTGTATTTTCAGGTTTGTCCAATCGTGTATCGGTATTCATCAGACTCTAAGTAGACACCCCAAGATTGCTATATATTTTTTCAGACGTTTGATTTTAGTAGTTAATGCCGTAGCCTTCGTAGAAAGACTGAAAATACGCGCATACGAAGTCATCCAGGGCAAGATTTGTGGGAAGAGGAGCGTTGGCAGGAGACGCTCTTGGCTAAGGAATTTACGTGATTGGTTCGGCTGCAGCACCAGCTCCTTGTTCCGGGCAGCCGGACAGGGGGGGGAAATTGCCATGATGTTGTCCAACCTTCGATAAGAAGAGGAACGTTGAGAAGAAGCCTGGAGAATTCAGTGGCGTAGTAGTTGGGTCCCTGAACTTAGGTACTATACAGAGGTCCCAGGTTCGATCGGTCAGGAAAACCATTTTTCAATGATTTTCCTAGGTTCCTACACTTACGTACAATTACCGAATTCTAAGGCAAAGACGTTTTTAAGGCGTTTTTAAAGATGTTTTTAAGGCATCGATGCGCACTGGTCCGGCTGGTGGATCATGGCCTGAGCTCCCTCGATTTAAGGGGTCGAGAAGTGAGGACATGAAACTAGTTTGATGTCCTGGATTCGTCCCTGGCTAGGGTTCAATAGCCAATCCCGAGTGTAAGTATCAATACCGGCCACTGACTGATGCAATAAACTATAGAGGATGTTCAGAACACAGAAAGTGCAGACTGACGCGCACAAAAGTGTTATATCGCAATATATTTTCTTTCTTTCTTTCTTTAGAAATAAATAGTTGCAAAAATAAATGAAAATACCTTAAAATGTTAAACTCCCAAGGTACAGTAACGATGCACATCAATTTAATAATTTTTTGATGGTTGAATTTATTGTACTTAAATATTTTTATTATTATTTTTCTTCAAATTGTTCAATTTACTTACATGCTGTACAGAATTAATGTATGTCACAAGCCTAACCATCCATTTAATTTTCTTGAATGAATTCAAGGCCACCCTAAATACAATACTAGGTAGTAACTACATGTTATTATTTCTAAGGACGTGGCGCACTTAGTTCAATTTTTTGGGACATTTTGATTTACTAAAAAACCTTACAATTTTAATTATTTATCATGAGTAACAACTCCCAATCAATCAAGGACACCATGTATACTAAAACTATAAGTTGAAAAGGTCGCTTGAACCACCTAAATGCATTGCAGATTACTCAACCTATCCTAGTAAAAAACGTGCCAAAAAATGCTGTACAAAAATGATAGATGACTAAACTTGTAAAACAATGAATCTGATGTCTACCTGTAATATAAATTAGTGCTTGTATCGTTTCGCTTCCCCTTTGAGCGCCATTAAAACTTTTTAATGAGGGTAGGCAAAGTATTAAGTTATATCGGACACACCGTGCACTCGCCGCTCTAACCACGAAACGTTTGTAATTTATGTTTAGTTAGTACCCAAGTATACGTTTAGAAATTAAATTTTATTGTTTGTTAATACAATAAACGACATTGCCACATTTCAATGGAGCTTTGCCCCACCTACTAATCTAAGTGACTATTTAAGCTGTACTTATCATTTTGTTGGGGACCTTTACAGGTTTCATATTGCATAATCATATCAGTATCATTTTCTACTACTCTCGCAACTCCTATAGAAGAATAACAAAAACAATGATTAATTCGCTTCGATTTCTTACTATTTTCTGAATTATTAAGGTATTTTTTTCGACTCGTTTGATGTACAAAACTTTATTTTAAACTAATAATTTTAATAAAAAACGGATATTTTTACATTTATTCGTTATCTTGTACATCATGCGGTTGATGGTGGGGCAGAATCTGGCATTGTCATTTGGTTTTACGGTGGAACACAGAGAAAGGTGTACAGGAGAGTTTTTAAGGTTGAGATTTTCTCAAAAACTACTTGACCTATTACAAAAATTCTTTCACTGTCTGATAGAGAAAAGTTGAAACTATGTAACTGTAAAGGAATTATTCAATTCCGTCCAGAAGTTTTTGAGAAAATCTCAAACTTTTTGAAACCCCCGGTATCTGTCTTTGTGTGTATTTGAATAGTGATGATAATAAAAATGTTAATAATAAGACACTTTTGTACACGACTGTACCATTTTACATGACGTAATGGAATCGCGATAAGCACGACTTCAGTCGACTGTAATAGTATCGACGATTGACTCATCTCTATGTATGATTTCTATAAGTCTCTACTAAAACATCTCCAGAATCGCCACTATACTATTTTATTCATAACTATAGCATGTGAGGGTTTTTTGAAAATGATGTGAACGTATTAGTTTTCCTCGTAGTCAAACTTTTTGGTTTAGTCCCAACTCGGCACCTTCCCATCTCGGCACCCTCAGGGTGTCACGTGGTTCAAAAGTACAGTTCTGTTCATATTTGTTTGGTTTTTATGGATTCCTCTAACGATATTAAAATATTTGTATTGTCTACTGCCATTGGCATTGCAATATTATTTTAAGAGCCTTCCTAGAGTCAACTAGCGCCGCCAATCTTTAAAAAATCATATCTTCCAATATAATCAATTTTATTAAAAAAGCTACGTTCACATTGTTTATTGCTATAAATATTATTTTTTAAATACTTATTTGTAACGTGATGCAATGTAGGTAAGTTGTAGTTCACATAATTGCGAAAAACGGCCGTTTCTGGCACATTTGCCTTAATCTTAGAATTTAATCTGCCCGATGTTACTGCTCTAAATACCTACTTATTCACTATACTTGTTTTAGTCAAACTGTTTAGGGGACCAAATATAAATAATGCGTCTTTTCATCTATATAATAACATGAATTTACATACAGTTTATATATGATATACAAAAGCATAATTGAACGTTTGAAATTTTTTTGTAAGTAAGGTTTTTTTTGTACCTACATTAAATTAATCAGAAAATATTCGCAAATATCAATATGTTGGAGTTTCCGTATACTTAGATGCAAGATCTGCGGGGTTACTCTCACCTCTTACAGCGATCCAGTTTAGGAAACTGACAATTTGCTACAATGACGTTACGATTCGGTTCAGTTTAGGAACCTAAACTGGATCGCTATAAGAGGTGAGAGTAACCCAACCCTGCTGCAATTTCGAGCTATATTCAAGAATCCTACTACATAGCCCAGGGGCCTTACCTTACCTTGAAGTCTTATAGCAGGATTACTTCAATAATACTTTGTTATTTAGTACCATGACGACCTTAAAGTAAGCTTATTAAGGACGTCATTGTACGAAATAACAACGTATTATTGAAGTAGTCCTGCTATAAGAGTTCATGGTAAGGGATTGGAGTTAACGTGGACAACTGAGCTCATTCGTACTCGTCAAGGCAGTTGCTTCGAAATACAAATTGACGAAATAATAGCCGCCTTTTTTATCATAAAATGTGTCTTAACTGTCCCATAATAAAGATGAATTTACCAATACTTCATACATCAAAATCCATCAAACCTAAACGAGGCGACGCACATAATCCCCTGAAAAACAATACCCTTATCCTGCGGCAGTTGGGTATCTATTTATTATGTATCTAATTACATTATTGTTTAAGTAGCATGTAAATTGTTACTTCGTTGTATTCAAGTAGGTACCAGTTAGGTATCGATATATATTTAATTATTGCTCAACAAGCTACCTATTCATCCGCTGAATTCTCTAAACAAAGGTTGCCTGGAAGAGATCGCTTTAAGCGCCAATTGTGATACTAACTGTATTAGCATATTTCTTTTGTGTAATTCCTTTTACTTTGCAATAAAGAATATTTATCTTATCTTTATTTTAAAAAGAAAATATGAAAATGCGTACAATAAAACGGGTAGCCACTCTATGTAAAACCCTCGAAAATATGCGGTGAGTTATAAATAGCATAATCTTCAATGGAACGGAAATAGCTTTACAAGTCTACACACAATTGATTTAGCTATAGGTTTTTGGCTCAGAACCAGCTTGAGACATTTACTACTGACAGACGGACAGACAGATACTAAGATAGATAAAGTGTATTATATTTTTCGATGTCTGTTTAAATTGACAATGATTTTTCTTTGAACACTTTACGTCGCGACTGTCAAATTTATTTTGTTGACTTTATTTTGTTTACAAAATAAGACACTTGATGTTGGCTAAGGTGTACCACAATGTAGAGTTCTACCACTGTTGGTCGTATATACAGGGTCGTAGCTGGAGTCGAATCTGAGGTAGAGCAGCATTGGTTGGTAGGGCGGAAGATTATGAAATGAATGTCACAAACTGTGGTTTTTCGGAAATGTTTAGATTATCTATCGCTACAATTTTTTTTATCTCAAACTATGAACAAACAATTTAATTATATTAATTTATCTTAGTTTTTGGTATTTCTAAGGTAGGACATTGTGATTTAAAGGTCGGGCATTGCCGCACAATGCCCCCCTCCCCCTGCGTACCTATATAATTATATATATTTATATATATGACAGGAAGTCATGGAGAAGGAAAATTAGAAATAGAGCGTGACAATTTCTTTTCTTCATGAATTCGTTATCTAAAGTAATCAGAAAATGTTCACAAAATAAATGTCAATGTGTTGGAGTTATCGAAAAATTATGTGCAAATTCTGCAATTTCGAGCAATAATAATAATAACTTTTTTATTCAAGATAACATTGATCCACTTTTGTTAGTAAAACACCTTAAAATTATTGTTAGTAAATTATAGTCAAGAGTCCTGCTACAAGCTCGGGAGTGAACGTGAGTGTCGAGCTGCTTCGTCCAGAGTGATGACGCTACGGCGACTCCTCTGGAGGAGACTATGATATCTTGAATATTCTGTAACATGACATTGGCAAATGACGAACTGTCGAGTCCATGAATAAACTAAATAAATAAAAATATTATGATTAGATAAGTCGCCATTTACTATTTTTCGCAAACATGAAACCGAGTAATATCCGGAAGAATCCGACCGCGGCCGACCATAACCGACCAGTTTAGTGGTAATCAAAACGCCATAAGGCTGCTTTTCCTCTAGAGATGTGATATGCAGCTGTGAACGACCACTTATCCAATAGACATGAAACCTGTACAAAAGACATTGCCACATTTCAATGGAGCTTTGCCCCACCTACAAAACTAAGTGACCATTTAAGCTGTAACTATCATTTTATTGGGGACTTATTACAGGTTTCATATTGCATAATCATAATCAGTATCATTTTCTACTACTCTCGCAACTCCTATAGAAGAATAACAAAGACAAAGAATAAATCGCTTCGATGTCGTACTATTTTCTGAATTCTTAATTAAGCTGTTTTTTCAACTTGCAACTTGTACAAAACTTTATTTTAAACCAATAATTTTAATAAAAAACGGAGATATTTTATTCGTTATGTTGTACATCATGCGGTTGATGGTGGGGCAGAATCTGGCATTATCATTTGCAAGCCAAAAAATCCTGTCAACAATGAGGGCATAGAGGTGCCGTATTAAAGATATGCGGCCATGTCGATAATATCTCTAGGTTATACGTGTCGCGAAGCAATTTTGCGGACATGTGTGAATTCTCTATCCAAAGGTTGTCTGAAAGAGATCGATTTGAGCGATAAGACCGCTAATTGTAACTACTGTATTAGCCTACTTCTATTATGTAATTCTTTTTTTGCAATAAAGAATCTTTATCTTATAGGATTTCGTTGGTTTTTAGTTACGGGCCATCTTTATACTTAACCTACTTTACTAAAAGACGGTAATGTTTTGTCGTAGCAGGTCCGATCATTAAGGAACCCTGTCAGTAATGGTCACACTTCCACTTAAGGGGTGAGCACACAGTATGGATAAGGGTGACGGCACACTTGACCCAGCCTATTGTCAACTAACAAAAGAGAGCGTAATAGGCTACGAGCGTACCTCTGTACTTGAGGTATTTTACCACAATATATTGCTAAAAATATACCTTAAATATTTTTGCGGTGGCAGAAATTATATATATTATTTATTTATTTATTTTATTAATGGACTCGACAGTTCGTCATTTGCCAATGTCATGTTACAGAAAATTCAATATGTAATAGTCTTCTATCTTCCTCCAGGGGAGTCGCAGTAGCGTCTTCACCCTGGGTAGCCGCGTCTTCTTGTCTTCAGCCAGAGGAGACGCCGTAGCGTCATCACTCTGGACGAAGCAGCTCGACAGTCACGTTCACTCCCTAGCTTGTAGCGGGAACTCTTGATAAAAGCTTGAAACCCCAGATCTTGCTTTTTTATTAAGTAGCGAACATTTTCTGATTAATTTAACGTGATGTTAATCTCAAAATAACCACTGTAGACAATAAAACAAAAATTATCAAATAATTTTGCAACCGTCGTTTCCCGCCATTTTCAAGAGAACCATTATATATAAACTCCAACATATTGATATTTACTAATATTTTCCGATTTTTTTTACTTGACATTTAACACTAAGCATCAAAAAGGTTGACATTTTTTTTAAATTAAAAAACCGTCTCTTTATCAAATAACTAAGCATTTAAAAATGCCAAAAAACTGTAGAGTCCAAAAAAAAAATTAAAAAGGTTTTCCCTACGCTGCTGTTTCGGTATGTAAACCGAGGCCCAAATCAAGTGTCTTATTTTGTAAACAAAAACTACCCTCCCCCACTAACAAGCTATTCTGTGGTTATTGCATAGTTATTTATACATTCAGAATTATCCATGCGTATGCATTGTTTACGTTACGGGGTTACGGGAGGCTGCCAAACAAAATTAAACGTAGTATGGGACGCCCCCCGACCAGATGGAGGGATGACCTTCGCAAGATGGCTGGCAGGGACTGGATGCAGAGGGCCGAGAGTAGGGTTGATTGGCGCGCTTTGGGAGAGGCATACGTCTAGCAGTGGACTGATACGGGCTGATGATTACGATGATAATTAGATCGGATTACTTTATTTTCACAATGATGAACAAATTCAATCAATCAGTTCCTTCAGTGTTACATCACAACAGGTAATTAGACGATCATATTTGTTTACAAAATAAGACACTTGATTTGAGCCCCGGTACGAGTATAGAAGTACCAACAACCGTTTTACCTAACTGCGCAAAAGTGGGTAATGTCAGTAATGGTTGTGACATCTGTACACACTCTTGACCCGACCCATTGTCGCCGAACAAAAGAAGTCGCATTAGGTCGCGCGACTCGCGAGTAAGTAGCGTATTTTAGGGAAAGTTTCACTAAGGCTGATTTTCCACCAAGAGATTTGCTATGATATGATATACTTTATTGGTAAAAAACAAGTTTACACGTCAGATGGGTATTTCATTTTTACATTGTCATATTTTCATAATTTATAATAATTGTTTACAAATTTAATTAATTAACCATGAGTTTGCGGCGCTTGCCATGGAAACGATGGGTCCGTGGTCCTCTGACACCAAAAAAATAGTACATGTAATCTCGACCAGGCTGATCCACGCCTCCGGCGACCTGAGGGCTGGCGCATACCTCTCGCAAAGGCTTAGCCTGGCCATACAGAGAGGTAATGCAGCCAGCGTCCTCGGCACGATGCTCTGTGGAGGGGAGCTGCACGACGACGTGTACCTTTTGTAATGTTCTATTTACCCTATTTTAATTATTTTAAATTTTGTGAATAAATGATTAATAGTAGAATAATAAAATCATAGTATAATAGTTTCATACTAAAAATGTATGTGTAATGTCATTGTGTCATGTTGGACGATTTACATATTCATCGATGGAATAGTATGCTACGTTACTATGGATGCGTTTGTATTCCAGCCACATAATACTTACCCCCATAGACCTGTAACAGGAGGGCTCCCGTGACTGCACATGAGCGCAAAATTGCTTCGCGACACGTGTAACCTAGAGATATTATCGACATGGACTCTTTAATACGGCACCCCTGACCCCCGCTTCGTCTCTATGCGCTCATCGTTGACATAATTTTTCGCTTGCAAATGACAATGCCAGATTCTGCCCCACCATCAACCGCAAGTTGTACAAGATAACGAATAAATGTAAAATATCTCCGTTTTTTATTAAAATTATTGGTTTAAAATAAAGTTTTGTACAAATTGCGATTCAAAAAAAACCGCTTAATTAAGAATTCAGAAAATAGTAAGAAATCGAAGCGATTTATTCATTGTTTTTGTTATTCTTCTATAGGAGTTGCGAGAGTAGTAGAAAATGATACTGATTATGATTATGCAATATGAAACCTGTAATAAGTCCCCAACAAAATGATAGGTACAGCTTAAATGGTCACGTAGTTTTGTAGGTGGGGCAAAGCTCCATTGAAATGTGGCAATGTCTTTTGTGCCGATTTCATGTCTATTGGGTAAGTGGTCTGTGTTTACAAAATAAGACACTAGATTTCGCCTTCGGTATAGCATAGCACATCTCTGGAAGAGCAGCCTAGTCGCGTATTTAGGGAAAGTTTGTGTAATAACACTAGACGTCTGGTATCCCAAACTTTGCTGTTATGAAATTTCTTTTGCACTTATTCTGTTAGCCATAAACACAGTTTAACCGCATTTCCCTTAAGACGTTTATTTCACTTCGTTAAAAAGCGAAAAGGAAAGGTACGGTCCCATTCTTACTTAAACCTTCAAAGTTATTCCACATAACTGTGGTCTGTCCTGGTGATGCCTTTTTTTTTAACCCGGGTAAAACATGCAAATCATGTGTCACCACGCCCGGGGGAGCGTGTTGGGTATGTCGGGCTCACCGCCCTGAAGGGGCAGCATACCGACTAAACGTCCTGGGGTGTTCCACCGATTCATTCCCGTAACCTCGCTTTCCCGTAAGCGCAACTCTCTTTACGTCGCTTTCCCATTACCGCAACTCTCGTTACCGCAACTCCCGTAACAGCGCGTTCCCGCGTCGCTTTCCCATTACCGCAACTCTCCTTACCGCAACTCCCGTAACAGCGCGTTCCCGCTATGTCGCGCCGATTTTGATGACGTAGCGTCAACATAATAATTAATTATTATACATGATTTAATTATTTTAAATGATTTCTGTAAATGCTCTCGTGCCATTCTCGCCTAGCCACGGGAAACTGTGATACAACCGCGACCCGACTGGCGCCCGAGCAGTCCCCATTGTGGGCTGTACTAGCCCACAATGTATAATCCATTCATCCCTCACCTTCCTCCTCCCCGTCTGAGCCTCGAGCCGCTCGGGCGCCGTGCGGTTCGCGCACTGCGTCCGTGGGCCCGGGCCCTTACTTAGGCGGCGGCACCTCGTAAACTCCGGTACGCTTGGCACCGCCTCGTACCACCCCATGGCGCGGATTTCTTTCTTGCATCCTGGTGATGCCTGCCTCATCGACTCACATCATTGATCTCCTATAAACAACAGGAGATCAATGCCTCACATGGATCATTCTCGGGCCACGTTTCGCATCTATTCGTTTTATTATGTATATATACAGGGTGTAACGTTAAGAGTATATGAAGCCGAAGGGAGGATGTTCAGTATCGGTAACTGAACAACTTTCGTTCTACGACTTTTCGAATAAAAACTAAAAATAAATTAATGTCTCATACAAATCGACCAGCTGACTGGTTCGAAATGTGTGAAAAGTCAAAAACTAAATTCGCGAAAATCGAAAAGTCGTAGAACGTAAGTTGTTCAGTTACCAATACTAAACACCCTCCCTTCGGTTTCATATACCCTTTACGTTACACCCTGTATAGTCGCATCACGCCTGAGTACAGAATGGTCTAGGAACTATTCCCAAGTGATTGGCTGGCTCAGAATCAAGACTCAAATATCAATAATTGGGGCTGTTTCAACTAGAGTAAGGGGTACAAGACGACGAGTGCGAGGGATTGAATGTGAAGATGGAGCTGGTATGACTGTGTGATTCTAATTAAGGTTTTATTTTGTATTTAATTAGATTTGTATGTCTATTATTTTATAAGTTTCTGTTAATACATATTTGAAATAAATCATCATCATCAGTCTATTTATATTGCCCCACTGCTCGGGCACAGACCTTCCCTTACATCGAGGGAGCTGGGGCCATAATCCACCACGCGGGCCCAATGCGGGTTGGCGGATTTCACATGCCTTAGATTTTTTTTTCTACGACATGCAGGTTTCATCACGATGTTTTCCTTCACCCTTTTGAAAGCACTCGGTAAATGTACGTAAGTTTTTCCGTTGAAAAAACCGAGGATAACTCATTGGTACATGGCTGCCCTGGGTGGGAATCGAACCTGGGACCTCCATATTGCAAGTCCATTGACCCAACCACTGCGCCACCGACCTCTTCTCATCTCATCATCATCTCATCTTTGAAATAAATGCCTTTATCTATTAAATTACTTAATAACTAGTATGTGTATCATTTTAAGATTCTTAGCTGCTATTCGAACAGACATTCACTTGAATAAAATTACTCTCTTTCTTTCGGCAATCGGGTAGAAATACCATATAACGTAGCTAAGTATGTATTATATTTTGTATGACCGGGAACAACCCAAAATGACTCTTTGATATTTCAATAACACCTTGAAGATTGTGGTCAAGTGGGTATACTAGGTTAAGTTGACGTAGAAGTTGTATTGGCAAGAGACACGATGAATAGATAAAGCACGAAATCTGACGTGTTTACGTGTTGTTATGTCTACGCGATTGCAGAAAGGAGCAGGGTAATGTTTTTCTAGTCTATGTATATTCCTGTAGCCTAAAAGGCTTGATGGTTAGATTATTATTTATGAGTAAGATTAATTTTGAGCATTGAACTGACAGAGGATATATTTTGTGCTAAAAACCAGTCGTTTTTTTGTTTTGTTTTTGGAATAGTTATATTTAATTAACTTTGACTATAATCTACTGTAACAAGTACTTATCTTATATTGAAGAATCTCAGTCCTTGATACATAGTAGGTATATATATACTTATTTTTCAGGAGGTTACATTTTGGAGAGTGTACGATGGAATTGCACGATTTAATTCCTGCGTCGCTATTCCACCTCCGAGCCACCAGGCGTCGGCTGGGGTTCCATCCGCATGTCTTTGATATCCCTCGTACGAAGCGATTTTCTTCATCCTTCATCATACGAGCGGCGTCGGTGTTTCCAGACACTTATAACCTTGGGATCTTTAAGGCAAGAGTGAATAGGCATTTACTAGGCCCGCTTCATCATCGACCTCATCGTCACGCACCATCAGGTGAGATCAAAGCCAAACGCGGGTTTGGTTTATCATTAAAAAAAAAGTTTGCTAATAAAGTAATCTAAGAAAATAATTATTCAGCACTGCTTAAAGTGAGAATCGTTTTTGTTTACATAAGAAGACAGTTGCTTTGGGCTGAGGTATAACACAAAAGTATTAATAGGTACTCTTCTTCTTGATATTGGCAAATGATAAAATTGTCGAGTCCATTATTAAATTTTAAAAAAGTCGCTAGGGCAAGATAAGTTGAAGAGATGATAGTTTCTTATAAAAACGTTACCCTCGGTCTGAGGACAGAGGAAATTGAGTTTCCTCGCAAAAGGGGCGGATAATGTGGCAATTTCGTTTGGCCATAACCTGCATAGAGTATGCACTTTTAACGCTTCTAGCACCTACTAAAGATTTTGTGGTATTTACTGTGTAATATCTCTCGGTTGAATCTCCACTTATCAGGTACATTGAACATGTCCATAAAAATATATAATAATCTTCCAAACGAAATAAAAATTGCAACAAATGAAAAAACATTCACACGACTGCTAAAACAACACCTACATGCTAAATGATATTACAGAGTAGATGAATTTCTAAATGAGAATATATAATAAACAATCGCTACCTACTACTTCTTAGTTACTACAATTTACTTTATATTTGAAGAAGAAATGTCGTCTCTCTCTTGTATTGCTGTGCCTAAACAAGGTCCATAAAGAACATTGTAACATTTTAATGTTAAGTATGTGAACATCTGTATTATAACTTATGGAATGCAATAAATATATTGAATATTGAGTATTGAATATTTTAGAAAGGTGGTTGAAACTTTTGCTATGGAGTCTGGTGATTTTTGTATTATTGAAGTAATCCTGCTATAAGAGTTGCATGGGAAGGGGGCAGAGCGCTAATAAAAATCATTGCGGATTTTTTTTTTTAAATTTTCTTTTTACATTAGCATCTCCTCTAAATATCTTGACATTGACTTTAATAAGAGTAGAAGCCATTAAAATAAAACAGATGTTAACCCTTGTGGAAGATGCTCACACCCCTTTATTATCCATCTAAACCGTATGATGGGTGACTACAATTTATTTATAGTGGAATGACGAATGTGTGGACATCTTCGTGGACTCTGCTGCGGTATTCAGGGGCAAAGTACAGAAAATCTTGGAGGGTGATCTTTAGTGGGCATCCTAGGAATTGTTTATTTAGATTTAGTTTTTTATTAATATATATATGTTTATCTTTTTATTTACGTACTGCGTGATTTATATTATGTAATTGTCAGGGTCACACAGGACAATAGTTTAAGATTTCTTTTTATATATAAGCTTTGTGACTGAGATGTTGGTACTCCTTTAAAATAAAATAAATAAATAAAATGATGGTATTAAGATTTTTTTCTTTTTTTTTCGCAGACAAAATCCGCAAGAAGTACGCGTCTCTCGGCGACAGTGTGGTTGCTGTGAAGTTGGAGCGTTCCTCTAAAGCGGGCCTCGGTTTGAGCCTCGCTGGCCACAGGGACCGGAGTCGCATGGCCGTGTTCGTATGCGGGCTGCATCCCGCCGGGGCCGCGGCCCGCGCCACGCCGGCTGTGAAAGTTGGGGACGAGATTTTGGAGGTGAGATATGAGCGGAAATACGTGAAATTGCAAAAAAAAAGTTAAAACAGTGGTGTGGGGGGAGGGGGGGGGGTCGATTTTTACTAGCTGTTAATGTCAGATTTTTGACGAAAATTAGTACAAAAGTGACACAGATCTGCCCCACCATCAACCGCAAGTTGTACAAGATAACGAATAAATGTAAAAATCTCTCCGTTTTTTTATTAAAATTATTGGTTTAAAATAAAGTTTTGTACAAGTTGCGATTCGAAAAAAAACAGCTTAATTAATAATTCAGAAAATAGTAAGAAATCGAACCTATACTCTATTTATTCATTGTTTTTGTTATTCTTCTATAGGAGTTGCGAGAGTAGTAGAAAATGATACTGATTATGATTATGCAATATGAAACCTGTAACAAGTCCCCAATAAAATGATAGGTACAGCTTAAATGGTCACGTAGTTTTGTAGGTGGGGCAAAGCTCCGTTGAAATGTGGCAATCTCTTTTCGTTCGCGCAGGCTTTACAGGACAAAAAAGGCCAGCCGGCTAGCCCCTGCTCTCTACAAATGCTATCTAATGGGTGCACTTCACTTGGTTATTCGTATTTGCGTATTTGTCATAATTGGCAGGTGTAGCTGGTATGCTTGACAAAATATTCGTCTTAGTTGTATGTACGTCAAGTATTTGACAAATACCACAAACATCCAATAGCAAATACGAATAGACAAGATAAGATAAATATTCTTTATTGCAAAAAAAAGGAATTACACAAAATAAATATGGTAATACAGTTAGTATCACAATTGGCGGTCTTATCGCTTAAAGCGATCTCTTCCAGACAAACTTTGGGTAGAGAATTCAGCGAATGAATAGGTAGCTTGTTGAGCAATAATTAAATATATAACATTAATTAACTGGTACTATTGCCAAACACAATTAATCATTGTATGCAACATATCAGTGTTACATTTATTAACATATTTGTTATATATATATAAACTAAACTAAAAACTATATGTACAATAGGTCGGTTGAATTATCTGAATGACTTAGCATTACAGATAGTTCAACCGATCCCCGTTGTCCGGCAACGTGCCCAAAATGCTGGCGGCATTTCCCCTCTGGATCGCTAGGCTGAGCCTTTGGGCGAAATACAGGCCAGCATTTTGGTCACGTGTGGACTCCACGAGCCGCCCCGACAGATCTTAAATACATAAATACATACAATAAGTAACAATTGACATTCTACTTATACAATAATGTAATAATTAGATACATAATAAATATCTATATGAGTGCATATACTAATGAATAAACTGATATACGAATAGCCAAGTGAAGTGCCGCCAAAATACTTGACGTACATACAAATAAGACGAATATTTTGTCAAGAATGCCAACCACACATGGCAATTATGACAAATACGCAAATACGAATAGCTAAGTGAAGTGGGAGCATAAGATAGCGCTTTTTGTTTGGTTTTTGAAATAATTCCTGCTTGTTAAATTATCTATAGGTACATATAATAAGACTGTAAAAAAGTTGTGTCTGTACATTGGATATTTAAAAAAAAAAAAAAAGTAATGTGTTTTAGGATCGATACTGATGCCAAAACACTAATTTTTAGAATTTTTGTCTGTGACTTTGTGCAAGTATCACGCCATAACTACTGAAGAGATTTTGATGGGAGTTTCACTAGGAGATAGCTGAAATACCCGGACAGCTCATAGGCTTAAGCCATGGCGGTATGTGATGTGGAAACAAGGACCCAGAGAGGAAGATCTGCCTCCTGATCTCCTCCATCGCCCTCCTCTACGCAAACGAAGTTGCGGGGTATAGCTAGTAAGAAATAAAAGTTTGATTCGTCAGCGGGTGTGAAACAAAAAGTACTTCGAACAAAAACAGATTTTTGGCAGAGAAATTGGCAAAACATCAGATTATATACGAGTAGGTATTGTTATAACGATTCTATTGTGAAGTTTATGAATCGATGAATCACATCATGTGCTCGTGTCAGAAGTGGAGCCAATCATTCGTCTTCATGTGATACTTATACAGGGTGTAACGGAAAGGGTATCCGAAGGGAGGGTGTTCAGTATCGGTAACTGACAACTTTTGTTTTACGCCTTTTGGAAAAAAAATTATAACTACGAGCATAAATGCTCAAAATCCCACCAATCACGCACTTCGTAGCTACCGTTTTTACGTGCTCGGTAACGAGTCAATTACAGCAACTCATGGTACAGATATTTAAAAAAGCTACGTCATTATTACAACTTCCCACTTTGCATAAAACGAAGTAACTTCTGAAACTTACCCCCTCTACTTTGCCGAAGCACGTTTCAGTCGACCAATCACGATCGAGAGTTTGAAAGGTAACATGGAAAATACAGGGTGTCCTTGTATTCATTCGAAAAATTTAAACTGGAGGTTGTACCTACTCATGATAAATATTAAATTGGTAAGGTTTGTTTAGTAAATCAAAACTGCAAGAACGATTAGAATAGAATAGAAAATATGTTTATTGCCATACACCAATTACATAAGCTTACAAAAAATCAATCAAGTAGTAAGTTATAATCTAATATAGTTATGCTAAGTGGTGTGGCAAAAGGTGCATGTTTCAGCTGAGCTGACACCGAGGTGTGCAGCGCTGTGAATGCACCTCTAATAATAACTAAGAAATAAGTATGTCACAAGTCACACAATGACCTTAGAAATGACCATTAGGTCAAATACCAGTTAAAGAAATCGTTACAAAAAATTTAAAATACATTAAAACGTAAAAACTCCAAAGCACAGTAAAGATGCACATCAAATTAATAATTTTTATGATAGTTTAAATAATTGTTTAATTTACTTAAACGCTGTGCAGAATTAATGTATGTCACAAGCCTAACCATCCATTAAATTTTGTCGAATAAATTCAAGGGCACCCTGTATAATTGCTTGGTGGATGACGTAGGCATTCTTACATTAAGGGCGACTTGCGTAACGTTCTTAAGGGCTGTCAGCTGTCAAACTCAAGCGCGAGACAGAAGATGTCCTGCAACGGCGGAGTGAAGTCTAAGAAAATGGTCGAATGACAGTATGGTGAATTTATTGGATAATTAATGCAAGATCTGAAGTTTTTAAGCAATTATCAAGAGGCCCACTACGAGCTCGGGAGCTCCCGCAGCGGCGGAGTGAAGAACACGGCCAGTGACTTCACATTTGTATTTTTATAAATTTAGGATGAATTTTGGCAGAGAAATAAAAATACGCCAACAAAAATCAGATTTTTTAAACAAGCTCTCGTATTTACCCTACATTTTGAAATGAATATTGCATCACTATTTCGGTTTAGATATAATTTTCATTTTAAAAGACATGGAAATGTTTGCGATTTTTTTCTATCGAGCGAAGTTTGTCCAATCGTGTATCGGTATTCATCAGTCTCTATAGTCTCTCGCAACTCTATCTCTTGATCACAAAGAGCTGATATCGTGTGCACTTATCTGAATATTTTGGAAGAGTTCCAGATCTGAGGCGCATTTTAATGTATGGAAAACAAGACAAATGACCGGAGAGTAGCGCTTTTTGCGCTAAATGTAGAGCCTTTTATACAGGGTGTAATTTGTATCGGAAAGGGTTATAATAAGCCGAGGGGATGATGTTCAGATGAAGACCTAACCAAGTGGCTAGTTTTATTAACGCTAGTAGAATAGAAAGATTAATGTAAGGATAGACATTTGTTTTTTCGTTGAAGAAATTGTTAAAATTTCATTAGCTTATTCTTTAGCAATGTTAGGTTAGCTGCTCTATATCTATATCAAGGGTCATTAAACTTATATCGAATAACATTTTTTTATTTTAAATCGGATTTTATTTCAAATAGAAAATGTTATTAGATATAATTTTAAAGACCCAGAAGGTCCAGAAAGTTGAATTCCCAAAATGTTTAATTCCCCAAAATGTTGAATTCCCTAAAATGTTGAATTCCCTAAAATGTTGAGTTCCCCAAAATGTTGAATTCCCCAAAATGTTGAATTCCCCAAAATGTTGAATTCCCCAAAATGATGAATTCCCCAAAATGTTGTATTCCCTAAAATGTTGAATTCCCCAAAATGTTGAATTCCCTAAAATGTTGAATTCCCCAAAATGTTGAATTCCCCAAAATGTTTAAATTCCCAAAATGTTTATTTCCCCAAAATATTGAATTCCCCACAATGTATAATTCCCCAAAATGTTAAATCCCCAAAGCGTTGAAATCTCAAACGTCGTAGTTACAGATTCTGTACAAAATCTTCAACGTTAAGTAAAACTTTGTAAAGAGACTACAGTGGAAAGTCCATTAAAAAAGAATGTATAAAAGTAGAATAGGAAATAGCTACAATGCAATTCACCAAAAGGCACCAAAACAAGCCTTACTTTACCATTTTATTTTCCTTAAATCGAGTTTCCCCAGCATTTCCTCACATAACAATGAATTCGTTTGAAATTGCCCAATCGTTCCGCGGCGGCACGATCAAACAAACAATCACCTATATTTGCATACATTAACAGCTGATCTGTAGTTCCGCCGCCGCCGTTCTGGGTGTTTGGAAAACAGCCAAGTAAGGCGCAGGTTACAGTCATAAGCGAGGCGTATTTGTTTGTTGTATATAGCAATCTTGGAGTGTCTAGTTCCATGTCTTTTAAAATGAAAATTATGTCTAAACCGAAATGGTTATTCATACAAAATATATATCAATATGTGAATGAATTTTTTGCAATTGGTTAAGTAGTTTTCGAGAAAATCTCAACTTTAAAAACTCTGCTGTACACCTTTCTCTGTTTCACCGTACATTAAAATTTTAAGTTCTTAAACACGTTTATCGAACTGTCAATGTGGATATATATATAACGCTGAATCCATTATTTATTTGATAAACTAGCTACGAAGATAAAAACATAACTTTTCACCTCAACAGCCATTGTTTATTTGTGGTCATAGCAACCGCTACTTATATTTTTACATTGCTCCAAAGAGACTTAATTAATAAGATTTTACGTCGTGAACACAATGTACAATATTAACATGGTGTCTACCTAATTGTGTTTAGGATAAACAAGATTAGCGCCATAAACGCTTTTACATAAGTAATTAAAATTAATTTAAATACTATAATAATATAATCCACGCCTCCTCTTAAATTCCGCTCTCCGCTCCGCGTACTACAATAGTTAGAACCTAAATGAAATAACGCTGCAACTCTGCCTATTCTAGTTCAGCAGGACGTTGATTGAAACATAACTCCATAACTCAGTTAAACATTTTATGGCTAACTCCACATTCGCATCTTTGTTACTGACTTAATTTGTCAATCACTCGCTAATACTGAGTGATTGACAGACATAGATGATTGATTCTGTCATTCAAATTCGAAAACCGAACGTTTCCAAGGAAATTGACGTTTTAATTTGTGCAAATGCCAATAATTCGTAGCTAACTTCATGAGTTACGTCTTTATTTTGACTGATTGGCGGAATGGCTCGATGTTGTCATTCACGATTCGAATGTTGTTTGATTGTAACGTTTTATGGTGGCACTTCACTTGGCTATTCGTATTTGCGTATTTGTCATAATTGCCATGTGTGGTTGGTATTATTGACAAAATATTCGTCTTATTTGTATGTACGTCAAGTATTCGACAAATACGACAAACATCCAATAGCGAATACGAATATCCAAATCAAATGCCACCATTAGAACTAACATTTATGTAAAATAATAACGTGGGGAATGATTTAGCTTTCTTATTTCCTATCTAAGAATTTCAGAGACCAACATCGATCGTTTTCTGTAGGACGATCGACGATTGATTGACCGAAGTCAGTCTATCAATCTACTACCTAACTAAACTTATTGCTTCCATAGAACTGATTAATATTCAAAATATATTTTCAATCAAATAAAATTAACGTAATATTTATTATTAATATTGATACTAAAGGTATAAGATGTACGGTCTAACACAGAGAAATGTGTACAGGAGAGTTTTTAAGGTTGAGATTATCTTAAAAACTATTTGACCTATCGCAAGAGTTGTTAGATAGATAAAAGTTAAAACTATGTTACTGTAAAAGAATTATTAAATTCGGTCCAGTAGTTTTTGAGATAATCTCAACCTTATTGAGGCCCTCTGTATACTTTTCTCTGTCGTCATGTGTACAATAAGCAGTCTAACTCGGAGAAAAATGATTTAATTAGGACCGTGAGAATTTATAAAAATCTGGATTTAAAAAAGTCATTTATAATACAATGAACTTTAACAACGTATCTACCAGCGAAATAATTTTTATAATCGCTCAAGTAGTCTTTAAGAAAATATAAACCCTAATGAGGCCCACTTTTGTCTGAAACTGCAAGACGACAAATGATCGATGTCGATCAATCAGTATTATCAATGCGATGACGTCGATCGTACAGGTGCGTTAACACCTTAAAGTTTAATTCAATTTAGATACTTAATTTTATTATAGTTTCGTAATCTTTCCCTAATTTCCAATACACGAATCCAAAATGATTAATGAAGTATTTTTATTTCACTGTCAAAATTAAGATCAAAGCGAATGTTGCAAGCAATAAAACATCAAATAAAATGGCCGTTTGATGTATTATTTTGTGAGAAGACTTAATAAATTCGTTGAAAACCTTTACGAAGTTAATTTATGTGTGTCGTCCCTTTTCGTTATAGGTTATAGATGTTTCTTTTAATTGGATAATTAAGGGTTTCCTGCGGGGTTATATATTTAGACTTATGAGAATGTAGTTAACTAAATTCGGGTAACTACATTAAATAAATAACAGTAAATACGTCGGGGCAGACCTCGGCGTAGGTGGAGAGACGATATCGTTAGATACAGGTGGCTGGAAGAGGCTCAGGACAGGGATGGATGGAAGAGGAGGGGGAGACCTTTGCCCAGCAGTGGGACAATTTATAGCTTTACAAAAAAAGTTGCCTAAATATTATTATTTTGACCCCTGGTTCGAATACCGGTCGTTTTTCGAGGATTATATATTTTCGAAATATCCGAAATTTAATCATTATTAATCAAATGAGCATTTAAAATCAGGGTTGGTTCACTCTGTACTATAAAGTTCTATTAGTAGAACAAAAAAGGACTAGGAAAGTCCTGCATTTACGGTGGAACACAGAGAAAGGTGTACAGGAGAGTTTTTAAGGTTGAGACTTTCTCAAAAACTACTTGACCTATTGCAAAAATTCTTTCACTGTTTAATAGATAAAAGTCAAAAATTTGTAAAACTGTAAAATAATTATTAAATTCGGTCTAGTAGTTTTTGAGAAAATCTCATCCTTATTCAGGCCACCTGTATACTTATCTCTGTCTTCGACTGTACTACTTCCTATTTTAGTAGAACACAAATTACTTAAATGTCCACTCTGTACTACCATATTAAAATATTTGATAGTATTTATCGTAATAGAGCTCGGTGGCTCAGTGGTTGGGTCAATGGACTTGCGATATGGAGGTCCCAGGTTCGATTCCCAGCTAGGGCAGCCATGTACCAATGAGTTATCCTCGGTTTTTTCGATGGAAAAACTTACGTACATTTACCGAGTGCTCTCAAA
This sequence comes from Tachystola acroxantha, assembly GCA_963506565.1. Taxonomy (NCBI): domain Eukaryota; kingdom Metazoa; phylum Arthropoda; class Insecta; order Lepidoptera; family Oecophoridae; genus Tachystola; species Tachystola acroxantha. The sequence continues at coordinate 7,347,738 of OY735894.1, read as the reverse complement.
AACGGTGAAGGAAAACATCGTGATGAAACCTGCATGTCGTAGAAAAAAAAATCTAAGGCATGTGAAATCCGCCAACCCGCACTGGGCCTGCGTGGTGGATTATGGCCCGAGCTCCCTCGATGTTAGGGAAGGTCTGTGCCCGAGCAGTGGGGCAATATAAATAGACTGAGAATGATCGTAATAGAGATTTGATGCATAGCTTAGCTTTTCTAGTAAAGCCGTCACCTAACACGGGGTATTAAATTAATTAGGTAAGTATATATTTTGTTTGTTTCAGGTAAACGGCATAGTGTTGCACGGAAGATGTCACCTGAATGCGTCGGCGATCATCAAAGGGCTTGTGGGACCAGTTTTCAAGATCATACTGTTGAGGTAAAAAAAAATTGTTGAAATAAAATAAGAAAATATTTAGCCAAATCCGACCGCAAGTTTGGGAGTTACGATGCTACAGACAGACCCACAAACAAATACACTCGTTAAATTATAACACCTTATTCACCAAAACTATATTTTGTTGATGGACTATTTAGTTGCTGAGCTACATGCTATGAGCGCTTATGGAGACACGATAGTCAACTCAACTTTTAATTGAGTCATTCGAGACCGATTGTGAACTAAATAAAATAATCATATGAAAAAGGAACGCGTCATCAATTAAATACATGTTTTCTAACTGCAATGTTAGACATGAATTTGGGTAATTGCACAATTACTGGATAGATGTCGCTACCGTCCCTCAGACGAGAATATGGAGACAAAAAATCACGATCTGGATACGAATCACGATGGCTCTGTTGGAATAGAGCGTGCCACGGAATGGCGAGGTTCCGGGTTCGAATCCCGGTCGTGATGAAAATTTTTCTCCATTTATCATTTAGATTTTCGTTTCGCATAGCGCGTATGCAAGAAAATATCAAAACATAAATAAATGTAGTTGGCCAACTGATGTAAATACCACGACGCGACTTTTAGTTGGTGGTATTAGTTAAGTGTTGTCAGATCTGGCGGATTGTAATGAGTTTAAAACTGTGAGACAGAATGTACAATTTGTACAAATTGTTTTTTGGATTTTATATAAGTTTATTATAAACGATATAAAATAAACAATAAATAAAATATGTAAATAAACACTGTAAAATTTATAATTAACTATTAATTTATTTTTAACTAAAAATATTATTTAAGTATTATTTTATATTACAAATTAAGGACTTCAGTCTATTTTGACATCTGACGGAATATTGTGCATTTAACAGAATTCCAAATTTTTCGTTGGCAATACTGATACAAAGTTACGGATACGTTTGACAGATGGCGCTAGTTTCTTCGGAGAAGCAGTCGAGGCTCACCAACTAAACAGTTTAGTTGGTGAACTATTATTTAACTGAACCGCCCGCTTTTCGCCACTACATATACCATGGCGTGAAGGAAGGCTATCGGCTTAATCCGATCATCCGTTTGAGAGCTACAATGACACAGACAGACCCACAAATACACAAATTAATCTTTAAACTTTAGGGGCTAAAAATATCATCCTGTATACGTTGGTATTTCCACCAACCCAACTCCGAAAGATAATCCCGTTCGCAAAAGATTAATCATCCCAATCACTATACAGGGTGGCCGCAAATGTCGCTATTTGGATACAAAGGGTGATACAAATCGAACCGCGGCCGCCGCCTGTCAGCCGTCATAAATCCTCTAACCTTTTCCAATTTGTCCTGAGAGAAAGAGATAGTTATACTTTCATGTTATATAGACACAGAATGTGACGTAAACCTGGTTAGATATTCGTTTATTACTTTAACTGAGCGATTTAGTTTTATGATTATTTTCTGAGCAGTTTAGATTTTGCTCTATGAATTTCGATTATTTTTTAGAGAAATTAGTAATAAATATTGATATCACAGCAACAAAAAAAATTGTATTAGTTGAACCCACTTGAATATCAATTAATTCAGATTAAGCGGTTAACTTTTTTATAGTTAAGTAAATTATAATATTGGTACCTACTAGGCGTGTTTTTGGGGTTCCATGCCTCAAAATAAGGAACCCTTTATGAACACTTTGGCAAGAAACTAGGTTTTATAGCACAAGTATGTAAAGGAAAAATTCCGAAAACTGTAAATTGGGGTTCCATCACGAAATAATATATATTTTTGACGTCTGGTACAGTGCGCGAGGCGTAAGCTCAGGTTTGCATTTGTGTGAGTGCACACAGATAGTGTAGAGTGATATTCGGCCTGAGGCGCGACGCGTCCTGCGCATACAAATTTATACACAGCGGGACGCCACCCTGCCGCGCACGCACCGCACTTCACCTCTTGTACCGCGGGTCGGCGTAACAGGGCCCTTTATAAGGATTACACAGGCCGAAATTCAAGTCATTGGCATAAATTGTACTTACTGTATGCCTAATTGATTATTTAAGGGCCTTCCATGAGCCAACTACCGCCGCCAATCTTTGAAAAATAATATCTTCCAATTTAATCCATTTTATTAAAAAGCTATGTACATAATGTTTACTACAATAAATACTATTTTTTAAATGTTTATTTACAACGTGATTCAATGTCGGTAAGTTGTAGTTCGCATAATTGCGAAAAACGGCCGTTTTTGGCACATTTGAGAACAACTTTGCTTTGTCGCAATTATGCCATGTATTGTATATTAAAAATAGTGTTTATCCTAATAAAGATTGTGTACATAGCTTTTTTAATAAAAATTAATAATTTGTAAGATTATATTTTTTAAGATTGGCGGCGCTAGTTGGCTCATGGAAGGCCCTTAAAAAACCAAAAGTTTCCTTGCGCAATCGGGTAAAAGTAAAGCTATTTATAAAATAGAACCAACGCTTTGTACAGTCGACCAAACTATAAAAAACCTTTGCGTATGTCGTAACCATCACGTAAACTGGCCACATTGTGCTACCGACTGTACATAATAATATAATGCCTGCTTGTTTAGTCGTTTCTATCAGGCGAGTGCTCTATTTGAGAATTTGCTCAAAGTTGATTATTAGGCACCATAGATTTGTATGATTTATGTAACAACCTTGTACTATACTAGTATTCTGTGGTACTTACATGAAAATAATCTGGTGCAACCCAACTTATTTTATGATTTTATTCAGTGTTAAAAAAAGGCCGTAGAACTACGGATTTTTAGAGTCAATCTATACGAAAAATCTACGGATTTTCTGCCTCTCCCTACGGAATTTTGAAAAACGAATTTGGCAACACTGGGCTTAGTCTAAAATGTCCAACTATGCTACAGACGAAAATAAGCCCTTAGTTTAAAATGTCCAACTTTTGTTGTGGAATAAATCGACCCTTCATTTAAATCAGAGGTTCTCAAACTTGTTTCGTTGAAAATCACCCACATTGAAAATCCATTACTCTTCCATTTTATTTGTAATTTACCACAGTTTAAAAACCACAATGACATTTAGATATTGATTTGATATTCCAGCTGTGACTGGTAGAGGCCAGTCACACCTGGAATACCGCGTCCAAGTAGGTACATTTTTAGAATTTTATTTGTTAAGTATTTTATTTTTCAATTTTTTATATAATTTTTTTGTTTATGTAAATATGTTATTGATTCCTTTACAGTGTTAAATTCAATTTATCACAAAATCATTTCACCTGTATAGTGTTGGCAAAACTGAGTAATAAATTCGACTTTTCGCAGTGAGAATCCTTTACCAGTGACAGCAATTAAAACGCAATTTTATAATATTAAGTGAATGAAATTACAAATCAGCCATCGCCCCCTAAAACACTTCAACACCCCCCAATTTTTTCTGGAGCCCTTACCGCCTTACCTTACCCACAAGTGAGCGTTATTGCCCACTTTGAGAAAGACTGATTTAAATTATCCAACTTTGCTGCAAAAGACAATCGGCCTTCATTTTAAAATGTCCAACTTTGTTGCAGAAGAAAGTCTGCGTTAGAAGACGTTGCTGTGAAGCCTCTCACACAGTTTCCAGTTGCCTTGGAGGAAGATGTAAGTATTGAAATTAGTCGCCCTCAGACCAAACGATATCATTTCATCGTTTTGACCCCACAGTAGACACAGTGGGGTTACAACCGTTCTCAAAACGATGAAGTGAAATGGGGGTTACAACCGTACTCTAAACGATGAAATGATATTATGAAATGGCGCGCATGATAGTGCTAACGTGTTAAAATAAAGAAAATATATTTATTTTCTTTCTCAACTTGGTCTATTTAAAATGATGTTGGGGTTCCTGGAGGGCGCTCTTCCACCTTTCTGTCAATTCTCATGATAGAGTTGAGAAGATCTGAATAATTTGGAAAATAATACAAAAAAATAACGCGCACGGTGGAACACAGAGAAAGGTGTACAGGAGAGTTTATAAGGTTGAGATTTTCTCAAAAACTACTTGACCTATTACAAAAATTCTTTCACTGTTTGATAGATAAAAGTTACAACTATGTAACTGTAAAAGAATTATTTAATTCTATCCAGCAGTTTTTGAGAAAATCTCAACCTTATTGAGGCCCTATACTTATCTCTGTCTTCGACTGTAGCATCCCCTTACCTATTTTTTGCGTCAAATGTAGTACACATTGCTGTATTCCGGTGTGAGTGGTAAGGTAGACGGTGATATTACGGGCATAGAGACGGCTCATCTCAGTGCTTACCTATTTTTGGCGTCAAATGCTAGCGACACATTGCTGTATTCCGGTGTGAGTGGTAAGGTAGACGGTGATATTACGGGCATAGAGACGGCTCATCTCAGTGCTTACCTATTTTTGGCGTCAAATGCTGGCGACACATTGCTGTATTCCGGTGTGAGTGGTAAGGTAGACGGTGAGATTACGGACATAGAGACGGCTCATCTCAGTGCTTAGGGCGACTACTCTCAGTAGAAATAACATACGAGTTATTTTTTATCACTCCATGGGGTTTGCTGGAAAAAAATCTCTCATAGATCATAGAAGAGGGGCTCGTAGGCCAGTTGCGAGTACACGTTGAAAACGATCGTACATGTTAAGCAACGTTGGACGAGGTCAGGACCTGGATGGGTGACCGCTAGTGACACTTTCATCTGAGCCCCTCCGTGCCTCGGGGCGCACGTTAAGCAGTCCCGGTTGTTGTCGCTCGGCAGCAGTCGTTAGGCCACGGCAAAGGCCTACGGGCGCCTGAATAGCTTTGCCAAATAAATAGGTTTGGTCAATTAACCACACGAGAAAAGAAGTAGCCCTACTGCTGGGGCACAGACCTTCCCTTACATCGAGGGAGCTGGGGCCATGATCCACCACGCGGGCCCAGTGCGGATTGGCGGATTTCACATGCCTTAGATTTTTTTGGCATGCAGGTTTCATCACGATGTTTTTCCTTCACCGTTTTGAGAGCATTCGTTAAATGTACGTAAGTTTTTCCGTCGAACAAACCGAGGATAACTCATTGGTGGCTGCCCTGGCTGGGAATCTAACCTGGGACCCCCGTCCATTGCCCAACAACTGAGCCACCGAGCTCATGAATGTATTCATAATATATTTAAAAAGGTGTCAAATAGAGAACCTCTTAATTTTTGGAAGACGGTTATTTAAATAAAATTGGCCCAAATTCATCCAACCGCGCCAATTATAATAGTTTTATAATACACTAACTCTCATTATCAACGCTAATTAACTATTCAACTGATAAAAAACATTAATTATCGCCAGAATTCCGATAGCAACACATACATAACTAACTACAACCGGTCTTGTAATATATTTTGTAAACATAAAAAAATCTTACGCTTCGATATGTTAGTAAGGAAGCCATTCGAGAAAAATCTCATATTTTCTATTTTCACCGGCCTCATTGTATATTTATCTATCTAATGCGTTCAGGATCAAATCAAATCAAATTCATTTATTTCTCAGAATACACAAAATATGAGATGTTATAGAATTAAAAAATGTCAAGGTATTCAGCCTATTACGAGGCATACAAATGTTATTATATTATATTCAATATAAAATAGTAAATTCTTTGTTTTTTGCGGAATTCAGCTCATATTATGACATATAATATATACAAGTACCTACCTAATACTTTTTTTTACCTTGTTAGAAGATTTATTTAAATAACGAAACCTTAAAACAATAAAACAACAACAACAACAAAACAAAACACAACCTAATACTTACTTATATTTTAATTATTTTACATATTTAACATAATTCGAAATGAAAGGCGTTACTTGTTAACAATTACCTTTATTTATATCTGTTGGGTAGTTTTCAGGATACTCACATAATTGCGTACACATCATTATGCCTTGTAATAATCCATAAAATATACCTACCATAATGCATCAAAACTGACTAAAATTAGGAGTCTGAAAGTATACACTTTATGCTAATATCAGCCTTCGTGTATGATGATGGTACAGTCGATATGTGCTCTTGGCATTCCATCCAAACATTTTCGATTGAACAAATTGTCGACTCTACTTGTTCGACTAATTCGTTAATAAATATTGGAGCGTTTGAATTTCGTGCCAACTAACTTTCGACCCAGCGCTCAGCGATATCGTACCTATGGGCTATAATCATTATATGTTCTATTTTTAATATTTCACAATTCTGAGCTTGGGAGCTTAGTGTGAGATCGCTCTTACATCTGTCAAAAATTCAAAATTCTATGACAATTATGGACAGTTTAGTGCTAACTTGCGTTCCAAATTAGTCTTCTAACCATCATCGAGCTAACTCGAACTAAATTCTCAAACCCTCCTTTCGCGACTCTACTACGTATACCTACTCTGTTTATAGTGTTAACAATGACCTTGTCGACTTAACATCTCGCTTCTCCCTTACTCCTATAGAGTAATAAGTACACACAGATTTCCGTACAATTTTCCTACGTTCCTACAACATTCAAATGTACACCTTAAATGTATATAATACAGTTGTTAATTTAATATAAACCACTGTATTTTTCAGCGTTTATCTTTTACTCGTATTACGGAACGTCGTACGTAGCATATACATGTTTTACGAAAGTATGTTTTATGTCACATAAAGATAGAGTCGGTTGTTGTTATTTGTATGAAATTATATATATTTTTGCATATACAAGCGAGTTTTGTCTATGTTATCTTACATTTAGCAATGTCATATTGCAAACATACGCTTTTTGTAGTTCAGAAATGTTGTAGATGTGAACGCGTACATACGTAATTTTTTTAACAATAGTGTAAATTAGTGTTAATTAGACTTACAAAAGTGGTTATTACGAATGAATTACTCTTTGTAATTGGAAGTGATTGTGATGTGACCAAAAACGAACTGTTACTGTGTTAGTTTGAAAACGCGACAGTTTCTCTAATATTTACCAAGTAATTTAACTAATATTCGTGTTTTTGAGACGGGAAAAAAGCTGATTTATAAGGTTATTATGTCTGGGTATGAAAAAGATAATTTTGAAACAGGAAAATACGATGTAAACGCTTCGAAGATACTTATAATAGGTTTTGAGTTTAATGTTGAAATTAATTTGACTTAAATGCCGATATGAGTGGAGTTGAGTTCGGTATTACAACCGTCAGTTTTTATGCAATTTTGACAGTCGTAAGACCAAGCTCACGATGTAAAGTCCTGCTCAATATGGGCCTAAAACGAATTCGCAAACTGTTAATTAAGACTTTAAGGCAGGTGTCCCACCGACGGCGAATAAAGCGAGTAACTTTCGACTATTTTCTAGCGATGTACATAATTTATTTATTTTAAACATTATTATTCTAATCATACAATATTTTTATTGGCCACCAGCATCTTCAAACCAGTTTGTCCAGATGCTGGTATCCTCACACAAACCGCTGCATAATATCTAATGTAATAATAATAATGTAATAATGTAACTCAGCGACATATATTAGTTCTACAAATTACATTATATTTGAACAAAAAATGTCGTCTCTCTCTTATATTGCTGTGCCTAAGCAAGGTCCATAAAGAACATTGTAACATTTTAATGTTAATTATATGAACATCTGTATTATAACTCATGGAATGCAATAAATATATTGAATATTGAGTATTTTTATAATTGATAGCTGAGAGAGTATCGCTGTGTCTCTTTTGTTTACACCTAATGTATTGTCTATAGTACATTTCTTTTACTAGAAAATAGCCGATAGTTACTCGCTTACTCGCCGACGATGGGACACTGACTTAAGTGTAAGATTTCGCAATACAAAACCGATAGTCCAGCCACCGTCAAATTAAGCTACCGTTTAGCACTTTTTATCGCTACGAGTCTGATGTTTAATGAAACTTATCAAGTTATCACATATAGCAAAATACGATTACGGGAACATAATCTATCTGTAACAAATAAGACTGTAAACAAGCAGAAATTATTTCAAAAAACCAAAAAACCCGACTGCAAAAAAACTAACCCTCTTTTGATTAATTTTTTATACCCTATGACACTCCCGTAATCAAGACGAATCTAACGATACCTCATACACCAGAATCCATCAAGCCGTTTAGGCTACAGGATGGCAGGAAGGAATGCACATAAGTACATATACACCCGAAAACATTACCCTCCTTCTGGGGCAGTCGGGTAAAAAATTGAGTCTGTACATTGAATATTTTTTGAAAATAATAATATTGATGTTTTTTAGGATCGATACTGATGCCAAAACACGAATTTTTAGAATTATTGTCTGTTTGTATCGATATGCGGGCATCACGCCAAAACTATTGGAAGGATTTTGATGGAACTTTCACTAGAAGATAGCTCAAATATCTGGGCAGCACACAGGCTATTGCGGTATTGATGTGGAACCACGTAGCCAGATAGGAAGAGCTGCCTCCCAGTACACTAAAAGTACTTCGTGGAGGTCTATTAGTAACCAGCGACTTCTGTCTGTCGGGTACAGCTATAATAATATAATAATAACAGTAAATAACAATTATGTGTGCTTGATAACCGGTAACCTGGGTATCACGTGTCGTGAGAACCGCGTTGTACACTCAGGCTGAGAATAATAAGAATCAAAGATGAACTTTTAACGTCATCATCATCATCAGCCCGTATCATTCCACTGCTGGACGTAGGCCTCTCCCAAAGCGCGCCAATCAACCCTACTCTCGGCCCTCTGCATCCAGTCCTGGCCATTCATCTGGTCAGGGGGCGTCCCACACTACGTTTACCCGTTCGTGGCCTCCATTCGAGAACTCGTCTACCCCATCGGTTATCGGTTCTACGACAGCTGTGACCAGCCCACTGCCACTTCAGTTTACTGATTCTATGAGCAATAGCAACCACTTTTGTCGACACTTTTAACGTGAGCTGATGGTTTAGGCGCAGAAGGCCGAATTCTCAAAATGGCAAATTGTTTACAATTAAGTTATTCTAAACTTTTTTTGGCAAAAATTCTTTTTGTCAGAACTTGCCGTTAGTTTAGATAATATTAAAAAATAAATGTTGAGAGTTTTGTCAATTTTAAATCAAGTTATTGGAGTTTTGGAGGTGACGAAATTCTGCATAGTTTTTTTTATTTTATTTTAAACCGGACCTAGGTCAAATTTTTATGGCTGAGCATGTAGCAGAGGCACCTATCCGCCATTTTCGTATGTGCAACTGTCTGCCGAACATTCTGTATATTGACGTACAAAAACATGGGTACACAATATGACGTACAAAAACATGGGTACACAATTTGACGTGCAAAAACATGGGTACACAATTTGACGTACAAAAACATGGGTACACAATTTGACGTGCAAAAACATGGGTACACAATGTAGGTATTTTACTTGCAATTGCAATAAAGAGTTATGTTCCGAATACCAAAAAAATACTAAGGTACTCGAATTTTTAAAGACTCGATCAAAATTATTTTGAGAACACATCAATGTTATTTGAGGTTCTCTGTACTTTTATGTGTGTTCGACTGTACAAGCCATGAATGATACATGTTTATTTATATCCATGTACTTACTATATCAACAAGAAACTACCTCTGTATGTACTTATGTACGAGATTTGTTTACTTACTTTATTTATAGAGTCAATACATTCATCGATTTCGTTTCGTTCAAATTATTAGTGTAGATAAAGATCTTTATTGATTTTGTTTATGTAAAAAGTTTACTGGTAAGTATTCAATTTCTTTACATCATTCATAACTTTTAATAAGTACTAAACTCGTACGGAAATCATTTTATAAAATCCTAATATTTCTGCATATAAAGTAATTGGTGTATTTTTTTTTGCTGAAAATCTTTCGATAAATTCTAGCAAATAGTCAACAGTAATTCGACCTGTCGATGTTCCGAATTTCGACAGCTGTGGACTCTACATGATGTGTCGGCTCTACATCATGATGTGTCGACTCTACATGATGTGTCGACTCTACATCATGATGTGTCGACTCTACATGATGTGTCGACTCTACATGATGTGTCGACTCTACATGATGTGTCGGCTCTACATGATGTGTCGACTCTACATGATGTGTCGATTCTACATGACGTGTCGACTCTATATGATGTGTCGACAAATTATTCGAGCATCTGAATTTCGTAACAATCCATAATTATGAATAAATAATTATGCTGAAGCGCAATAATTAAAATTATATAAATTAAAATCACGGGAATTTTTTACAAGAGTTAGAACAATTTTGTATTTCAAAGCGAGAAGAAGGTGTGCCGTGTAATATAAGTTGTTACCGCATCTATGTTGGAAGTTGATCGATATTGGATGACAATCAAAAATATAGGAGTTTTCCACCTCAAAAAGATATTGCCACATTTCAATGGAGCTTTGCCCCACCTACAAAACTACGTGACCATTCAAGCTGTACCTATCATTTTGTTGGGGACTTATTACAGGTTTCATATAGCATAATCATAATCAGTATCATTTTCTACTACTCTCGCAACTCCTATAGAAGAATAACAAAAACAATGAATAAATCGCTTCGATTTCTTACTAATTTCTGAACTCTTAATTATGCTGTTTTTTTCGAATCGCAACTTATACAAAAATTAATTTTAAACCAATAATTTTAATAAAAAACGGAGATATTTTTACATTTAATCGTTATCTTGTACAACTTGCGATTGATGGTGGGGCAGAATCTGGCATTGTCATTTAACTCAAATTTATAAATGTACAGTCTGAAACAGAAAAAAAATCTCTCGGTTTAAGATTTTATCATCAACAACTACTTGACCGAATTTTGAACCTCTTTTACAATTACATACTTACATTTTACACTATATTAAATACATAATTCATGTTATTTGGAGAGGCCTGCGTCACCCGATAGAGACAAGAGCAGTGGACTCATACGAGATTGTAGAGATACCATATTTTTAACAGGTGGCCCCTTTTGCCACAGCCTCAGCGTGACCAAATGGCGTACCTACTTACATATTGTGCAAAATGAACGTTTCAGTTTCTATGCGGGCGTTATATTTACCTACATACACTTATCTGTGCTGTTAGCATAATGGTACGCGATATAGATAATGGTACAGTAAGGTCACGTCATATTATTAAAGCTATCATAAAACTGTAATAAATAATTTTCAAAATAAGGCATGAAGTCATTAGATACGGTATTGTAAATTTTAGATAACGAATAAATGTAAAAATATCTCCGTTTTTTATTAAAATTATTGGTTTAAAATAAAGTTTTTTACATCTAGCGAGTCGAAAAAAACAGCTTAATTAAGTATTCAGAAAATAGTAAGATATCGAAGCAAATTATTCATTGTTTTTGTTATTCTTCTATTATGATTATGCAATATGAAACCTGTTATTACACGTCCCCAACAAAATGATACGTACAGCTTAAATGGTCATGTAGTTTTGTAGGTGGGGTAAAGCTCCATTGACATGTGGCAATGTCATTTACTACTAATAGTCGTCTATGACGTCACAAGCTATTAATCGTTGCTATCCCTTTCACACTTCGTTAAACAAAGTTTAGGTTGAAAGGGACAGGGCTAAACAGTGGCGTAACTTTAAATCACGTTTATGAATAAGTGAAAACCTATAATTGGCTTGTTGAATCTATTTAAATGACAAAGACAAAAAAAATCGTGTTTGGTCATCAGTATTGATCCTAAAACACATTACAAATTATTCTTTGAAAAAATATCCAATGTACAGACTAAATTTTTTAGAGTCTCAATAACTAAGAATAAATAAATAATTTCTATTCTACACGGTATCGAAATACTTAGTAGGTTCAAAAATTACAATTAAAACGAACATTTCGTATTTTTAATATTAGTGTAATAACTGTACCTATATTTATACTGTGTTGTTTTATTATCGCTCATAGTACAGTTATTTGTGTGGATAAAATGCCTTTTTAGATAGTAGTAGTGCCCACTCAGGTTTTAAGGGCAACATACATTACACTACTAATCTCATTATATCGCGGCAAATTGGGTGATATGTTGCAGTCACATGGAATAAAGTAGCACTTCGTATAACGACTAGGCACTTCGTCTTTCAGAACCATTGTTAGAACGCATCACGAGGCTTCCCATGATCCACCACACGGGTTTGGAAGATTAAACATTTTTATTTAAACTTATAAAACATTTAATACTAAACTAAACAAACTAATAATAATACCTAAAAATACTTTAAAACTACCTAGAAAAAAAACCTTGCCTAAAAACAGTTTAAAAAATTCGGCCCTCTTGGGAGGGTGCCCATCACACTGGCGGCATTCCCGCGCTGTATGGCTAGGCTCAGCCTCTGTGCGAGAAAGCCGCCAGCACGAGGGTCACCCGTCGCCTCCCTCAGGCGCTTGCTGAGCTTATTATTTTTATTATTCTTTTTTTATTAGTACTCAAGATGTCGTGTAACAGTGACGTTTCGCTAGAGTGGCCAATATGGCCACTACGATTTGTCTGTGGTCAGCACCATTAGAATTTAACAAAATACTCGACAATCCGAATTTTTGCGGATATATGTTGTCGACGCGAAATCTTTAATTTTTATGTTTTATTATTCAGGTAAGGTTTCGATCCAGTCTACCGGTACCCCTTGACGAAATTATTAATATAGATAGTCATTGGTGCGGTTCAACAACTTAGAAAAGTGTACAGGTAAATGCAAAAATTCCTTCACTGTTTGATAGATAAAAGGATTTTTTTTAAATTAAAACCAGTCCAGTAAATTATTACCCAGCGTACCGAGGATCGAACCTGGGACCTTCGTGTCGTGAGTCCAGCGTACTATATGCCAACAAAGTCTACTCTCACAATTTTTACTACTACTCCGCTGGCTCAGTGACCCAAAGTGGATTTTGGCCTCCGACACCAAAGAGCGCCTGCAGCCTGTCCTGCGCTGTCTGGTGCCAGTCGGGTGTCTGCAGCTCTCGCAGGTCCTTCTGCACCTCGTCGCCCCACCGGTATCTTGGACGTCTGAGTCTGACCTACCGTCGGCTTTCCGACATACTCGCTTAGCTGCTCCTCTCCCGTCTTCTCCACTTGACCAAGCCACGGAGTCGGGCTGCTTTGGCTTTTACTCCCAATTTTTAATAAACTATAAATAACCTGCACCTATTGGTTTTTACGCGAAGCGACTATTATCAGGTCCATTTGACCACAAAGTACCATACCTTCTTAGTTAACCACAAAAACACGTGGATTATCGTATGAAACAGATACTTGATTCTGATAATGCTTCTGCGGTTGGGCAAACCATCCATAAACCATTTTGATCTATATCTTAGTTCTGGAATTACCACACACAACTTGTAATTACCATGAGTAATGAAAGGAATATTAATTAATATTTGAATTAAATCAGCTTTTTTAATCAACTTGAACAATAGATGCGAGTCTGTCGTGGCTACTCATATTCGACTCAGGTACGGTGGAACACAGAGAAAGTGTACAGGAGAATTTCTAAGGTTGAGATTTTCTCAAAAACTACTTGACCTATTATAAAAATTCTTTCACTGTTTGATAGATAAAAATTAAATCTATGTAACTGTAAAAGAATTATTAAATTCGGTCCAGTAGTTTTGAGAAAATCTCAACCTTATCCCCCAATCCCAATCCAACCTTATCAACCAAATCCCGGTAGGCCCCCTGTATCTCTGTCTTCGACTGTACCTTAATACTGGATTGTGTAAGAATTATCGGGACGTTTCGTTTACCGATGATTTAATTTAAAGCGCGACATCCCAGAATCGACACGATTTAGTTCGTATAAAATTAGATAATTCTTGAATCCGACTTAGAAAATTTGAACACAGAAGTTGGTGGCAAATTATGTGTGTCATAGAAAAAGTAAACATATTGATATTAGGTATCATTTTATAAAAGATGCCGTTAACAATAAAATTATCAATTTGGAATATTTGCCAACAACTGCTATGCCAGCTGATGTTCTAACCAAAGCTTTAAGTCCTGTGAAGCATTATAAATGTATTGAAGGTTTGGGGATTAGTCAGATAGAGTCATAGTTGTTTAAATAAAATAAAAAACAGTAAATTGTAGTTTTGTAGAAATGTTTGTTTATTTGCTGTAGTTGGGGTGTTAGAAAGGCATTTATGTGGCAACATCAAATAAACTGTAGTAGATATAAAAAAGGTAATTAGCTTGTCTATGAATGTCTTCTTTTAAATAAAGTTGTCCGTTATTAGTTTTCACAGAATACACGTCGTTTCAATTATTAATTCCCGTATTAATAGAAAAGATATCTTGTGCATCTAAATACTAACTAGTAAATAAATTAACTATCTCGCAGGAAAAGTGAACAGATGACTGTAATAAGCGAAGTACGTACTCACAAACGAAGTAAAGTGAACAATGTCCCAAACAAACAAATATGACGTCACAGGTAAAGAGAACGAAGTAGAGATTTAGAAAAAAATATAGTATCAATGAACAATGTCGCGGGAAAAGTGAACAAAGACTGAGGTAAAGTGAATAAAGTAGTAAATTAAAAGAACAATACCCCGTGTAAATGAACGATGTCGCAGCAAACGTGAACGATGTCGCAGGAAAAGTGAACAAAGTCGCTGGTAAAGTGAATAATGTGGCGATAAAAGTGATGACTGTAATGAGCGAAGTGCGACCGCGTAGAGGAGTCGATACAGAGCAGTACAAACCAACCGTGCTACTGAGAACGATATGGCGACGTACGCTGTCTTTCAAGAGACGAAAGGTAAGTTTTTCTGATGGCCCCAAAATTTCGTATGACTGTGTTCGGAATTTTGATAAATTACTGGGACTTGCCATTCCAGGGCTGATTGTATCATAGGATACTTGCGAGATCTCCTACGTACATATACCTGAAAAACACTACTATTTGTGGCAGTCGGGTAATATGACATCACCTCATCACTTATCAGCCAGCCTAGGTCTAAAAGCATCAATTTTTCTATCGCTATCTACGGTCATTGCTACGGTTGTTAATAATTCACTTTTCACGGTAACAATTCCTTCGACAGTGTAATTGCCTTTTAACGGCATAATTGCCACAGTTCAGTAAAGTTTCGAATTATACTTTGTTCGTGTTGTAGTGTTAGAACGAGAACTTGCACTTCGTGAAAAATCTAGACACTTCGTGAAGTTCATCGAAGCAAGTTCAGCGTTGGCACCTTTTCCTTGCAAAGCGGTGTAAATGTAAATTCAAAAATATGTTGACGTGCAAAAATGTACACAACGTGCTTACTTGCAATAAAGAAATTAGAATTTGACTTTGCAATTGCATTTTATGTTACTGTAAATTCTGGCATAAAATTAAAGTAATTATATTGTTAGTTACTTATAACATCCCTTTTTTAAACTGAAAATTCTTGACATGTTGTAAATTAACACACAGACTGTGACCCTTTCATTAAGCAATTTTTAATAAAACCTGATAAGTAAATTAAACAAGCTACAATGGGTAGTATTCAATATACAATATACTATATTTCATACAAAACAGAATAACATTACGACAAAAGTAAAATAATATAAATTCTGTCGAAAACCGAGAATAAGTCACATATTCGACCGGCTGAGTCGCGTCTATTTTTACTAGTTGTCAATGTCAGATTTTTAGCGAAAATTAGTACAAAAATTTCGTTCGCGCAGGCTTTGACAGGATGATGAATGGATTATACATTATGGGCTAGTACAGCCCACAATGGGGAGTGCTCGGGCGCCAGTCGGGTCGCGGTTGTATCACAGTTTCCCGTGGCTCGGCGAGAATGGCACGAGGTCGAACACCCCAGGACGTTTAGTCGGTATGCTGCCCCTTCAGGGCGGTGAGCCCGACATAAACAACACGCTCCCCCGGGCGTGGTGCCACATGATTTGCATGTTTTACCTGGATAAAAAAAAGGCTTTAACAGGACAGAAAAGGCCAGCCGGCTAGCCCCCCTGGGCATCGAAGCTGGGTCTCTGTAATGGAATCCTAATCACAGCACCATTCACCCAGCGCTATTTTCTTTGTAGTTGATAAAGTATAAACTATTCCGAAGTGCCTAGACATTTCGTAAAGTGCCGTGTCGACGAAGATATAGATACAAAGACCATTATAACATCGTTAACTCCTCCCCTATTTTAGAATTCAAACCATACATCTTGACTTGTACGGAATAACTGGGAACCAGGCATATTAGATTATGTGAACTACGCGACATTCAAACATGTGTGTTTTATTTTCGAATCTATCAGAATATTTACGATGTTAGGTAACAGAAAATAGGAAGAAATGTTTTAGAATTAAAACTATAGTGAGCCATTACTAAAGGGTTTTATTGCAAAAAAACTAACTACTACAAAATAAAACTTAACTTAATATCTAAAAAAAAAAAACCTAAGAAATAAAACTATTAAAATAAAAATTAAATATAAAAATAAAATAAAAATAATATATAACTATTAAATAAAACTAACTAAACTAGCCATTACTATAAATTATTATATATAACCGGATATCACTCACTTATATTGAGGAAGAAATGTCTGCCGAATCTTTTTACCGAAGCCAAAATCAAGTTAAATTCTATTTATATTTTTGTTGAGTGTTACTTATGTAATATTTATGTACAATAAAGAGTATACAAACAAACAAGTGTCTTATTTTATAAACAAAAACTACCCTACCCTACTAACATTTTAAGCTGTTCTGTGATTATTGCATAGTTATTTTCACATTATTAGATCGGATCAGTTTATTTTCACAATGATGAACAGGTTCGATCAATCAGCGAAGCGAATTATTAATTTTTTTGGTTATTTTTCTATAGGAGTTGCGAGAGTAGTAGAAAATGATACTGATTATGATTATGCAATATGAAACCTGTAATAAGTCCCCAACAAAATGATAGGTACAGCTTAAATGGTCACGTAGTTTTGTAGGTGGGGCAAAGCTCCATTGAAATGTGGCAATGTCTTTTCTTTCACAATTACATAGTCCGTGCTCTAAGCTGTCTATTAGTGAAAGAATTTTGACAATCGGCCAAGTAGTTCTTGAGTTTGAGCTCAGACTATTAATACGGGCCTGAAACACTCTTAACATACGCAGATACCCCAAAAGACCTAGTAGCACGGTAATCTTGTTCAAACAAAGACAACAACATGTAAACAGTTGTTCAACAGTTGTCTACACATTGGCACGTACTGTTTGCACTACAACTAACAACGTTTGTTTTGGCGTCTGAGACCGAGTTTCATCAACCCCATAAAAGTGGCATTCTCTAATAGAAAGGATCATGTATCCGGTTGAAGACAAAGAATGGTGTACAGGAGAGTTTTTAAGGTTGAGATTTTCTGAAAAACTACTTGACCTATTGCAAGAATTCTTTCACTGTTAGATATATAAAAGTTCTCTACCTGTGACTGGTAGAGGCCACTCACAGCTGGAATACCGCGTCCAAGTAGGTACATTTTTAGAATTTTATTTTTTAAGTATTTTATTTTCCAATTTTTTATATCATTTTTTGTTTATGTACATATGTTATTGATTTGTTATAAATAAAGAATATAACTAGAGTTATTTAGAGTATTCATGTATATAGAAAAACAAACAAATAAAAAATCAATCCGCCATTCCAAAATGATGACGGAATCTCTCCTATTTCGTTATTAAATGACAGTCCCGTACATTTTTATTTCTATTCTACTAGCGATAATGAAAGTCAGTGCTACCTTGAATGAGCTCTGAGATATATGTAACGCTTCGTATGCCCTTTACATTGGCTCACGTCTCTCTTACCGAAACAGCAATGGTAAAGCCGGGTTTCCACCGCTAGCGGTGCATTACGGACCCATTAAGGACTCCGTTTAACTCGCAAGAGTAAACAGCATACTTGTAGGTAGGTGTTTAACTTGGCTAAGCACTTTGGACCGTTCTTATTATCTGCGTCGTAAGATTTAAAAACGGATTGCAAGTGTTACCATTGATCTGCCATTGTCACACACGAGTTATCACTCATAGATTCAAAACACAGCAATGGTAAAGCCGTGTTTCCTCCGCGAGCGGGACGGACACATTAAGGACTCCGTTTAACTCACAAGATAAACAGCATACTTGTAAGTAGGTGTCTTGGCTAAGCACTGAGATGTAGGTATCACCTCGTGTGCCCATAACACACTGGCTGCCTTACCACTCATAGATATCCAAACACAACAATGCTAAAGCCGGATTTTCACCGCGAGCGTAGAGGACCCATTAAGGATTCCGTTTAATTCGCAAGAGCAAACTGCATACATGTATTTCCACCAACAAATAGTCGAGCAGAAAGGACTGTGCGAGCAGAACGAGTTGAAATGAACTCGAACTGCGGGGCTATTGCGGTTCTCAAAACCATAACCATGTCATAGCGGCCGTGAAAGAGACAGTGCATTGGTGTAGCGGCGTCTCTGTTTGGCGCGACATGACATGGTATAATTTCATCGTTTTGAGAACGGTAATAGGGCGGCTGTTCTTAGGAGCGAAGTCATTACGGACTCCGTTTAATTCGCAATGACAAATTACTTAGCATAAATAGATAAAGAGGTGAGCGTGGCGGATTAAAGTGATCGAAACGAGTCCGTTGCGATAAGGCAAGCAGTCTTTTTTGGTGGAAATGTAAATCTATTTCAATTAAACGGAGTCCGTTCAGCTTAGTCATTATATATTATCCTTCCGTGGTGGAAACCGCCTTTAATGCACTGCAGAAATAGGTAATGGGATGGTATTTAAACGGGAGGATTCTGAAAGGAATCCTTTATTTAACAGCGTGATGGGCACCCTACCAAGAGGGCCAAGTTTTTTAGAATGTTTTTAGTTAGGTAGATTTTTAGTTTAGTTTTTAATGTATTTTTAAGTAGTTTAGTTTTATTATATTTGTCTTTATTTAACTATGTAGTTCAACATTTATTAATATGAATACTTTTATATATTACAGTCAGAAGACCGGTTCGCAGGCTACAAAGGCGTTCGGGATATCACTATCAAAAAGGTAAGTGTTAGCCAAAGCAAACCCCTTGCTCTAGCCGAGTGGCATTGACTTTTTATCCGACTGCGCAAGAAGGAGGGTTATGTTTTTTGAGTGTATGTACGGTGGGACACAGAGAAAGGTGTACAGGAGAGTTTTAAGGTTGAAATTTTCTCAAAAACTACTTTACCTATTGCAAAAATTCTTTGACTGTTGGATAGATAAAAGTTAAAACTGTGTAACTGTAAAAGAATTATTCAATTCGGTACAGTAGTTTTTGAGAAAATCTCAACCTTATTGAGGCCCCTATCTTCGACTGTACCTATGTCTAATTCTTTGGCACGCGCTGCAGCCTAAACGGCTTGATGGATTTTGACATATGAGGTGTCGTTAGATTCATCTTGATTGTAGGAGTGACATAGGATATTAAAATTAATCAAAGGTTAAATTTTTTGTAGTGTTTTTTTTTGTTTTTTTGAAATAATTTCGGCTTGTTGATGGTGCGAAAACAGAGGTTAGATATAGAGATATAGGGGCCCTAAATCTTTGGTTGTCACTATTTTGCATATTATCAGCAAATAACATTATCGCAATAAGCAGACGGAAGCCTCATTTCCATAGCCTACTGTAGAATGATCGAGTATCCGCTTTTGTTATTTACCATTAGCGATATATAAATATAGATTATATTTACTCGTATGTGGAAAAGGTGTTAACGCTGAGGAGGAAAAGTGGCAAGAAACTCTCAGCAGCACATCTTTTCAAATAATGATAACACAATTACTCAATAACTAGGTATTACACAACTATTACTATTCGTAATCCAAACACTATCCTTCATGTGGAACCGGCGACACACACCATGCATGTTCATCGTTTAAATAGTCATCTGTTTTGTAATACGCCTTCTTAAGGGCCTTCCATGAGCCAACTAGCGCCGCCAATCTTAAAAAAAATATATCTTCCAATTTAATCGATTTTAGTAAAAAAGCTATTTACAAAATGTTTATTAGGATGAATACTATTTTTCAATACACAATACATGACATAATTGCGACAAGCAAAGTTGTAGTTCTCAAATGTGCCAAAACGGCCGTTTTTCGCAATTATGCGAACTACAACTTACCGAAATTGAATCAAGTTATAAATAAGCATTTAAAAAATAGTATTTATCGTAATAAACATTTTGTAAATAGCTTTTTTTAATAAAATTGATTATATAGGAAGATATTATTTTTTTAAGATTAGCGGCGCTAGTTGGCTTATGTAAGGCTCTTAAGGGCCTTCCATGAGCCAACTAGCGCCGCCAATTTTGAAATTTAATATCTTCCAATTTAATCAATTTGATTAAAAAACCTATTTACAAAATGTTTATTAGGATGAATACTATTTTTCAATACACAATACATGGCATAATTGCGACAAGCAAAGTTGTAGTTCTCAAATGTGCCAAAAACTGCCGTTTTTCGCAATTATGCGAACTACAACTTACCGAAATTGAATGAAGTTATAAATAAGCATTTAAAAAATACTATTTATCGTAACAAACATTTTGTAAATAGCATTTTTAATAAAATTGATTATATTGGAAGATATTATTTTTTCAAGATTGGCGGCGCTAGTTGGCTCATGGAAGGCTCTCTTAAATTTTTAAATTTCCTCTCTGTCAACGTCGTCGTGACTCTAGCAACTTGTTATAAAAGCGAATACAGTGCCCCATGAAGGACGTACAAACCTTATAGTACGAGAGCCCACGACCAAAACCATGTCTCATAGCAATACGGCAAAAACCCTATAAAATCGTTAGATTGTATGATTCTGAACCCGACTAGGTGTGTAGTAACGGTCGAAAGTGTAGCAACTGCGTGGGAGGCCATTTCTGCTGTGTCAAAAAAAAAAGGCAGTCGGTATTATAGCAATACGTCTGATAGTGAAAATGTACATAGATTTTATAATTGTATTACGAAAAAGTTTGTTTTCAGACATTTTGCGCGTAGCACATAGCCTGAGCGCATTTTTGAAAATGTCAACAAATTTAGCCGACCTGTATCATAGCAATACGGATAATTTTTTTTTTTAACTTTTCGTATTGCTGCCATGATTACCAAAAACCTGTTTTCAGACACTTTAAGTGTAGCATATACTCCCAAAAACGAAAATAACGTTTCGGAGTCGCCTGGCCGACGCCTCTGTTAAATGTTTTTTTTAAATTTACAGCCTTCATAAATATTCAAGAATCTCACTTGTCTATTATATGTACAATTTCAACTTCATCCCAGTTTCCTTTTGTGCGATTTATTTCAGTCCTTCAACTTCAATGTTACGGTTTCGGGTAAATTCTTTGTTAATTATCATCTAATAAATTCAGGGTCGCAACGTATTCATTGGTTTGTAACAGAGAATTCAAGATGCCTCAATACGATTTTTAAATGATATCTGAGTATCGAAAAGTTGTCTGATAGAGAAGGTGCTACACTTAATTTGTCTGATATAAATTTTTCGCACATGTGGACAACTTATTTTATCATGTTCAACAATTTTCAGACATATTGCTATGATACCGATCGGTAAAATTTGTTAACATTTTCAAAACGGTCTCAAAATTTAATGCGTTCACATTTCCGTCTGAAAATTGTTTTGTTCGCATCAAATAACCAAAATTTACTAATAAAAAAGATTTTCAGACGTATTGCTATGAGACATTTTTTTTGTCTCATTTTTAATTTTTTTAAGTGATTTTACGGGTTTGAGCTACACCACTAACGTCTGAAAAATATGTTTCCGGTATCTCAGAACTATCATTCAACTACAGTCTGCAAATCAGACATATTGCTATGATGCAGTTCGGTAAAATTCTTTGACAATTTTTAAAATTCGGTCAGATCAAACGCTACGCGGAAAATGTCTGAAATTGGTATTTTCGAGTTCAGGATAATCGTATCTATCGATTTGATGCGGTTTTGGCTGTATTGCTATGAGACAAAAATTTTGGTCGTGGGCTCTCATACTATTACGTAGTCTGAATCATTTATAATAATGAGAATCCTTACTTACTAACGTGTTCATCTCATGTGTTCCAGGGTCCAACGGGTTTGGGCATCATGATCATAGAGGGCCGTCACACAGAGGCTGGGCGTGGGATATTCGTGTCGGATCTTCAAGAGGGCAGTGCCGCAGAACAGGTAAATTAATACTAAAGGGTTCCGTGCATCAAAAGGAAAAAAAGGAACCCTTATAGGATCACTTTGTTGTCCGCCTGTCCGACCGTATATCAAGACCTTATAACTCAGAAACGCGTGGACGGATCAAGTTGAAATTAATACCAAGTCTGCAACCTCATCAAACTTCCACGTCAACGCAATCAAAAGATATGGTCGTTTATGTCGCATTTTCTCGCATATTTGTATGAAAATGCAAGAAAACCAAAACCTATAGGGTACTTCCCGTTGACCTAGAATCATGAAATTTGGCAAGAAGCTAGGTCTTATAGCACAAGTGAAGGAAAAAATCCGAAAGCTGTAAATGACAATGCCAGATTCTGCCCCACCATCAACCGCATGAAGAACAAGATAACGAATAAATGTAAAAATATCTCCGTTTTTTATTAAAATTATTGGTTTAAAATAAAGTTTTGTACAAGTTGCGAGTCGAAAAAACAGCTTAATTAAGAATTCAGAAAATAGTATGAAATCGAAGCGAATTATTCAATGTTTTTGTTATTATTTTCTACTACTCTCACAACTCCTACTGATTCTGATTATGCAATATAAAACCTGTAATAAATCCCCAACAAAATTATAGGTACGGCTTCAACGGTCTCGTAGTTTTGTAGGTGGGGCAAAGCTCCATTGAAATGTGGCAATGTCATTTGAAATTACATCTCCCCAAAAGTATTGATGGAAATTGTTGTCAAATATTTGTGTTGTGGTCGAGTTATTCGTTCTTAGTTATTAAGACTGTTTTTCCATTTTTCAGGCTGGTCTCCAGATTGGTGACATGATTCTTGCTGTCAATAGGGATTCCCTTTTGAGTTGCAGTTATGATGCTGTAAGTATACAAAAATTATTCGAATTAGAAACATTAATCTTCAATTCATTATTTTAATATTTAAAAAAAAAAGTATTAGCCTCGCGATACAGCGGGTCAACGCTGCCAGCATTTTGGGCACGCTTCCTATGTTAGTTGGTCCCGGTTGTTGTCGCTTGACAGCAGTCGTTAGGCCACGTCAAAGGCCTACTGGTGGCCTGAATAACTCTGACAAATAGGTTTGGTCACTAAACTACACGAGAAAAGAAAATAACGTTTTTTATGAATAGTTTATTATTAGATATGGAAGCTATGTCATATCTTCTCGTCTTTAATACCACAATGCCTGAAGCATAGCCTAAAATATAGTCGTAGTAGTATAGTAGTTGTGACTGCAAAAAATCGATTGAATATAGGTACGGTGGAACACAGAGAAAGGTGTACAGGAGAGATTTTAAGGTTGAGATTTTCTCAAAAACTACTTGACCTATTGCAGAAATTTTTTCACTGTTTGATAGATAAAAGCTAAAACTATGTAACTGTAAAAGAATTATTAAATTCAGTGCAGTAATTTTTGAGAAAATATCAATCTTGTTGAGGCCCCCTGTATACTTATCTCTGTCTTCGACTGTACTAGTGATAAAACAGCCAAACCTTTGTATTTCCAGGCCGCAGCCAAACTGAAGCATACTGAAGGAGTGGTCATACTGACAGTATGTAGTCCAAATATGAAAGACGATAAGACTGATGACCCGGCGTCCGGTAGTTCCACAACAGGTAATTTTCTTATTACAAACATATATTTGCAGATTATCAACTATTCAGGAGTATGTCGATGTATGGACATAATATTTTGATAATGGTAAAGATAAATTGGTGTCTGAATCTAGTTTATCTTTTCGTTAGAGCAAAGTTACGGTTAAATTGCGTTGCACGGAAGCCTCGGTCTGACTCGCACTTGTTAGCGTAAATATGCTTACTTGAAAATATAATATGTGAATACACTCATTCCATGGAAGATGGGACGGCCTTTGGTGTGGGATGCCACATGTGTCGATACACTGGCGCCGTCCCATCTTCCTAAAACATCTCAAAGGGCGAGTGGCGCTGCTGTAGCGGCTGAATTCCTCAAGCGGCGCAAGTATTGTGGTCTAGGCAGAGGCTACATATTTGTGCCGTTTGGGTCCGTGGGGACCGGGAGCGATGGAGATCTATAAATATCTGTCGGGGCGGCTCGTGGAGTCCACACGTGACCAAAATGCTGGCCTGTATTTCGCCTACTTGGCTATTGAGAGGGGAAATGCCGCCAGCATTTTGGGCACGTTGCCGGACAACGGGGATCGGTTGAACTATCTGTAATGCAAGCCATTCAGATAGTTCAACCGACCTATTTTGTACATATAGTTTTAGTTTAGTTATATTTTAGTAAGTACTTTTATTTTTAGTTTAATATGTAAATCAAATGCGGTAGACCGAAGTCTCAAGATTAGATATCAATCTATTCTAATATCACTATCATGATCACACAAGGTTTTTTTATTTATTGATTGGATATACATTTGTTATCAGTTTTGTTTCTTGATTGTCAAATAACCACATATTTTCCATTCTACATATCGTATTTTAAATACAGCTAACAGCAGAGCAAGTGTAACACTTTGGACCGTTCTTATTATCTGCGTCGTAAGACTTAAAATCGCTCTGCAAGTGTTACCATTGATCTGCTGTAGTCCGTACGTAAGTAAGTACGTAAGGAGCTTGGTGGCTCAGTGGTTGGGTAATGGACTTGCGATACGGAGGTCCCAGGTTTGATTCCCAGCCAGGGCAGCCATGTACAGTCGAAGACAGAGAGAAGACAGAGTATATATAGACTGATGATAATAGAGACGTTTTACCTGAAAATAAAACGTTTATTAAATACTTACCTAATTCGAAGCCTAATAAAACATATGAGAATAACATTCTTGATTTCCGCTTTCCGAAGTCATAATACGTCACGTCCGCAAGCCCTTTCCTCCCACGCGCACCCCGCACCCCACCACTACCGACGGCAGCTAGGCGGGGAATCGCCATTTCACTTCATTGCATCTCTCATATAAAAGCCACCAGGCAGAATTAGAAAGTGTTAGGCTTCGAATTAGGTAAGTATTTAATAAACGTTTTATTTTCAGGTAAAACGTCTCTATTAAATCCTGTACCGTAATTCGAAGCCTAATAAAACATATGAGAGACGTGTTTGTTATCGCCTGGTGGTAGTGGTGGTGGTACCAATTAAATATGCCAATGTGATCTGCTTAATTGATTTAAGCAAAATATGTAAAGCCTTGTAGTATGAGCGAGCATACTAGATTATCTTAATACATAAGCAAAAAGAGCCATACTCTATGAATCGAAATAGTACGATTATGAACAATCATTATCCTTTAGTAGGTAGGTACCCATATCATTTGTAACTTGTGTAACAAATACTTAACTGATTGTCAGTTTATCTACATTTGTACCTATGGTATGCCTTTGCGCTGATCTAATCGATTAAAAAAGAAAATATCCTGAATTTCATATGAAATCGGATATCTTGACCTTTTTGAAGGTATTGACAGAAAGGTGATGAAATCGGATATCTTGACCTTTTTGAAGGTATTGACAGACAGGTGCCGCTTGCGGGCATGTTAGGTACCTTAGTTAATTTACCCAACAAATTTCTCATCACCTGCTGTACTTACAGCTGTGCAGTTTAATCTAGTTATAAATCATCGCCTTGAGTTAAAATACAATTTACACAATGTATACCTCTAGGTAGGTAAACCGTAAGTAGGTTTTATACACTTGATGTTAGGTTACACAATAAACCCCTGCTTCAAATTCGCCAAATTGTTTGGATGTAAACTCTATAATATACAAAATGTATAGATGTATCAGAGAGTTTGTATCAATATGAAAATCCTCATCCAACTCGGTGGATCTCCCATCAACTTCTTAGTATCTGAGAGGAAAGTTTTAGAGTCTCGCTCGCATAACATGGGGAACAATGGCGTTCACGAGCTATATATTAGAGGCCTTATTTGATTCGGTTTAATTAATTAAATCGACAGATTTTAAGAATTGGTTTCGAAAACTGACCTGGGTGGCGAGTTTTGTTTGAACCATTCCTATTAAACCTTATCCATAAACTGTATTGTAAAACTTCACCGGAATAAGTTGCACATTGCCACCGCACTGCGGCGCTGTTTGCAACAAACGGCACTAGGAACCGGCCGTGATAAGTAAAATCTTTGAAAAATATATATATTTTATATATTAGAACCTGATGAAAAAATTCTTGCCGTGGGCAGGACTTGAAGTTGCGACCTTGCCATTCCGTGTCGCGCTCTTACCAACTGAGCGACCACAGGCCACGTCCACCGACAATCTTCATCGTATTATACATACTTAAAGGGTATGTTATGCAAATCCATATATCGGACAATAGTAGTAGTATTCCGACAACCACGTCTAACATTCGGTTAGAAACGAATTTGTATTACGCATTATCCATGTTCGGTGAACAAATTAGAACATTCTATATATTTTTGTGTGTTTAAGTCCGTTCCATGTCTATTCTTCATTATTTTCTATGAACTAGTGCATAATTTAAAGTATACTCGATTTATGGGAATAAAAAACTTGACTGTACGTTGAAGCCCCCGACCGGGCGGGAGGTATAATATGCGCAGCGTAGCCGGCAAGAAAATAACTTTGAATTCGAATATATGGTCGAGAAGCGCAGCTAAGTGAAGCCGACGCTCCGCAGTTACATAGCTATTAGAAGGCTGGCACTACATATAATTTCTGTACACTATATACCAAACAATGCCACGCTTCAAGTCACAAGGTTCGTGGTCAGATTGTGAGAACGCGCTGAAAAGGATCGTAGGTACACGTTCACCAATGTTGGGTGCAGTTTGTACTTGGATGGGTGACCGCTAGATAAATTTTCGTATGAGCCGTAAAACAATCGGTTCGGATTGTTGTCTTTTAACAGTAGTCGGTCGTTAGACAATTGTGACAGGTTTAGATGGAATAGGGTTGGTCACATAACCACAATCATCATGCCTAAAAAACGTTCGCTTTGAAGCCTTTTCAGGTAGAAATCACAGGTAGAAATGTAACGAGAATTTTTCGATGATATCGTTCCCTAATAAATTCACTACCTACAATTATGATAATTGTAATAGTGTAGGGATTCAAACAAAACAACATTATTGATGTTGTGGGTAGAACAAAACAGTTTGTATGTTATTGTCTCTCACCGTTGGTAGGCAACATATACCTACACGACACGACGGATATAATTGCTACAAAAACCGGCTTATCGTATATAACTCTGATACTTTGTTACACGCTGACAAAGGTCGAAAACCATTGGGGCGAGATCATAATTAGAATTGAGTTACATTTTATTCTATTTCGAGTATCGTAACACGGCACATGTAAGGGCCGACCTGCCTGTGCTGCGCCAACTACCATGTACTGGCTCCGCCGGGGGAGTGACCAGTGACGATGGAGTTATGTTCGCTAAAATCCGATTCTAGCAATCGATCGCCGTATATCCATAATAATATGAATACATTATTTTCTATCTTAATGTCTTTATGTAGGTAGTTGTAAGTTGAAAGATTTTAATCATGTACCTAGTCAGGTTCATATCCCTTATTGCAAGTAGATTGCATTGTTTACATTTTCTGCGTTACGTATTGTCGCGCCTTCGTTGTGAGGGTAGGCGACGACAATGTTGTTATCGTTTAGGGTCTGTCGAAGTGTTCGGAAATTAATAACCCGGCGAACGGAGATGTCATATTATGCACAATACGCGTACTAGTATAAGTACGGCGTAATACGAAACCGCAAAGCGCGGGTGTTGGTGCTTGAAGTATGGATGACGTAATAGTACGTAATAGTATCTTCTTTTTAGAATGTGATACAATGTGAACAGTACTCTTCTAGCTTTGGTAATCATGATCTAGGAGTAGATCTAGGTCTAATTTCCGCATTCCAACCAAGATTGGTAGTTTCTATTATGATAAGTACATCAATGCAATGCAACAGATGTCTGTGGGTCCGAGAGGGAGTCTGTAGTCCCTTGACCTCTATACCATACCAGCTCAGCATACCTAGGCAGTGGTCCTCGCCGCCTTTCAGCAGTTCGATTGGCATGATAGTACATAACTCTAGTCCCGTGGGGATTATGAGGTTTGCTTGTGGGTAGTCCTTGGTAAACTGGTTCCCATTTTGCCAATTTATTAATATCAAATTAACTTCTACGATGTCTGCGGAATGACAATACATCTTCTTCAAATTATATTTCGACTTGTTAGCCACATGAAAGACCCATTCGCCAGGCGATCTCAGAGCGTAACTCGGCTTCCGGGTGGCAAATATGGTATGGAGGCCGCCTCTGTAGACGTATCGGAGACAGCGTCTGTAGGTGAAGCCAATGGTACACGATGGCAATCCAAATACTTTTGTTGTAGTAGTTCTGAGTCACGCGAAAGTCCGACACTCGTTGAGTTTAAGAGACTTAATTGAACTCATCAGTTAGGAAACCCTTTGGGGAAGTACTGTAGTACCCCTTGGGATAATAGCTCGTTGTGCTTTCTTTCTGTGAGGCGCGGTGTATCCTTGGTGTTGTAGTCTCGTAACATGATGTCATGACCGGAATAAGGTAGAAGCCGGTATAGGAATGTAGGGCGGAGCCCGTTCTGTTCCCAATGGTGGTAGCTCAACTGATCGACATGAAAAGCATATGACTCATGCTAGACGCGACTCTCCTGACCCGGTGGGACGAGGAAGAGTCCGCTCTGATCTGTTAATTGGAGAACGTCTCTAGTCACTCGGTACTTACTTACCCCTCTCCAATTGTCTCATTGCACCATTACTGATGTTGACCCACAAGTTGGGAAAAGGATATTTCTGTGGTGCACAGGAAATGCAATCCTTGTCATTAGTATTTATTCATACTATCAGCTTCCTGTGGCGACGCTGCATGTGTTGTCAAACCAGAACGCACGTGCGCGGCACGGTTTGTGCGGCACAATAACTATTAGATTGCGTTCTCACACCAACAACTCGTGCCACAATTTGCGCGCCAGCCAATCAGCTGGAAACTACAGTGTATGGTAATCAGCATTGCCACGATTTCCATTTTGAAATTTCAGCGTATTCGAGATTCCGAATCCATCTTTACACTGAACATTACTGTAAAACAGTCTTACTCCCTCGAAGTCAACAGAATACAGGGTTTAATGTTTCGTACACTAGACTTACTCCGCTGAAAAAATTAGTTAATCCTGGAAAAAAGCTTATCCTAATGTTAGTTAATCCTTGATAGTGGCGTCAGACTGCCGTAGAATGCCAGCTGGCGACGCCAACATGTTGCCACAATGTACGTGCATTGCGAGTATTGTATTTAGGTATTGCATGGTATGCATATTTCTAAGACAAAATCACGATAAGTATATAAATGAAATAAAATATCGTGTTATGTCCACTTCGCTGCCCTAATGAGTGGTCGTCTTATAGTTCTTGTATAGTCATAAGCAAATTAACACCACGTGTATCAAATTAATATGAATATTGAAAATAACGAGGGTATTTTAAGGTTAAATAGTTGAAATCCAATATGTGCGCACAGAGCGATTGAATTCAGTACTCCTGGGCCAGTTACCCTCTTCTGGGGGTGCGAGTACCCACGTGTTCGGGTGCCCGTTAATTACCCTTATGTTTGGACTCGGGTGTACCTTGCGTAGCACTAATGGCCCCAATACTGAAGAAAACAACTTCAATTTGCATGCTTAAAGTAATGAGCGATGTAACTTACAGTTTAGCGAACATTCCTTAACGCAACGTTGCTTGCGAGCGCCGCCGTTAGAACATAATATCGCGCCATGTTAAACACACCTGTTGCTGCTCCTCCTTCCTTCTTCCGTATTCGTCTCCTCCTGCTGGCGGGCCGGACGTTTCTAATACCTTTATTAATTATAAAATCAAACCGAACGGTAACACCGTTAAAAATATGCGCCACAGAAACGTGGTGAAATTATTTTATCTTTCACTTTTATAAGTAAAGATTTGCAAATACTTTGCTACGTATAATATGACTAAAATAAATTAAATTCGGTCAACCTCACGCTAGGTTAGGTTAGGCGACCGTACGGGTCGGGAAATTTAATGCCAATGAAGTGAAATGGCGATTCCCCGCCTAGCTGCCGTCGGTAGTGGTGGGGTGCGGGGTGCGCGTGGGAGGAAAGGGCTTGCGGACGTGACGTATTATGACTTCGGAAAGCGGAAATCAAGAATGTTATTCTCATATGTTTTATTAGGCTTCGAATTACGGTACAGGATTTAATATCGTATTTTTACGCACCCCTATAAATTTTTCAGTCCATTAATAAACTATTACAATGTTCCAGTTAATATGACGTCACGACCTGCTAGCAGGAATCAAACTCCAGACCCGAAAACCTCTTCCGGTGCTTCTAGACCTACAACACCTAGACCTGTACCATCGCCTGTGAGAGGTAAGAGCTATTTATCTTACTACAACATTATTTATAAACGAAAAAACAACATATGGACAAAACAAAATACGGAAAAAAGACAGAAGATAATGTACGAGGGTGCACGACTATACAGGGTGTAACGTAAAGAGTATATGAAGTCGAAGGGAGGGGGTTCAGTATCGGTAACTGAACAACTTTTGTTCTACGACTTTTCGATTTTCGCGAATTTATTTTTTGACTTTTCATACATTTCGTATCGGTCAAATGACGAACTGTCGAGTCCATGAATAAAATAAATAAAATTGTATTTGTTTACTTCAAACTACCTACATTATATTAATTAATGTTACAATTCTATCTTAATAAGTTCCGACAGACACCAGGCTCTCATTCCTAGAACCTGTTAGCCATTAGTTCTGCCCCCCTATTACCGTTCTCAAAACGATTAAATTATACCATGTCATGGAGCGCCGAACAGAGACGCCGCTACACCAATGCACTGTCCCTTTCACGCCCACTATGACATGCTATGATTTGATCGTTTTGAGAACTGTAATAGCTCCACTGGTCTAATATTGTTATTGGTTAGCTTTTCCTTTCTTTTATGTTAGTGAGATTAATAAAAAAAATTCTATTTTATTATTAATAAAACCTTTTTGTTATTTATTCTCAGCGGAGCCACCTCCTGATCCAAGCATAGCTCCAATCACATCCAACCAAGATACTACCATCGAGATAAATGCAGGAAACGAAGTCCTAGGAATAGTACTGCTAGGAGGCAGTGATACCTTGATCAACGTATGTATTTAAGTATAAGACGAATCTAACGACACCTCATATGTTAAAATCCATCAAGCCGTTTAGGCTGCAGGGCGGGACAAAGAATTAGACATACATACATACTTATACCGTAGCCCAAATCAAGTGTCTTATTTTGTAAACAAATATGATGTCTAATTACCTGTTGTGATGTAAAACTGAAGGAACTGATTGATCGAACATGTTCGTCGTTATGAAAATAAAGTGATCCGATCTAACAATGTGAAAATAATTTCGATTTCTTACTATTTTCTGAATTCTTAATTAAGCTGTTTTTTCGACTGGTTTGATGTACAAAACTTTATTTTAAACCAATAATTTTAATAAAAAACAACCAATAATTTTAATAAAAACTGAGATATTAAAAATATCTCAGTTTTTGATTGATTGATTGAATTGATTGAATTTGTTCATCGTGAAAATAAAGTGATCCAATCTAATGATGTATAAATAACTATGCAATAACCACAGAATAGCCTAAAATGTTGGCGGGGTAAGTTTTTGTTTACAAAATAAGACACTTGATTTGGGTCTCGGTATACATTTTATAATCCAAAGCAAAGTTTTATTGAAATTGAACGTAATTTAATAGAAAATGTCGGATGTATTATTATCATGCTGTGTGTACTGTGTTTGGGTAACAATCTAGATTTAAACCACTGTTCTGTGTCCTGATTACTATGTATTGATTGTCACTTGTTATGTACACATAAATAAATAAATTCCTTTGTCCTTTTTCCAGGGTTCAGCCGCTATAATCCTCGATATATACAAGAACGGTGTTGTAGCGAAAGATGGAAGGCTACAGATCGGGGATCAGATCGTGGAGTGCAACGGGGTACACATTACCAAGGAGATGGCACACGAGAGACTTTGCATGTCTATCAAGCAGCGGGCTCCTAAGGTAGAGTATTTATCGTATGGTGTGACCAAACCGATTGTTTGACTTGTTCAAGGCCTCTGACACCTAACTGCAACCGGGACCAAATGCATAACTTGCATTTTCGGGGAAAACCTTGTATTAAAATACACAATGGCCATCTATCTAAATACAGACCCAACAGGTAGCCTCTGACATGGGCTGACGATTGCTACCGAACGACGGCAACCGGGACCAAATGCATAACTTGCATTTTCAAAGCACGGAATGCCTCATATTAAAATATCACAATGGCCATCTATCTAAATACAGACCCAACAGTAGCCTTTGATATGGGCTGACGATTGCTGCCGAACGACGGCAACCGGGACCAACTGCATAACTTGCATTTTCGGGGAATACCTCATATTAAAATACACAATGTCCATCTATCTAAATAAAGACCCAACAGTAGCCTTTGATATGGGCTGACGATTGCTGCCGAACGACGGCAACCGGGACCAAATGCATAACTTGCATTTTCGGGGAATACCTCATATTAAAATACACAATGGCCATCTATCTAAATACAGACCCAACAGGTAGCATCTGACCCATGCTGACGATTGCTATCGAACGACAGCAACCGGGACCAAATGCATAACTTGCATTTTCGGGGAATACCTCATATTAAAATACACAATGGTCATCTATCTAAATACATACCCAACAGGTAGCCTCTGACATGGGCTGACGATTGCTACCGAACGACGGCAACCGGGACCAAATGCAAAACTTGCATTTTCGGGGAATACCGCATATTAAAATACTCAATGGCCATCTATCTAAATACAGATCCAACAGGTAGGCTCTGACATGGGCTGACGATTGCTACCGAACGACAGCAACCGGGACCAAATGCATAACTTGTATTTTCGGGGAATACCTCATATTATAATATCACAATGGTCATCTATCTAAATACAGACCCAACTGTAGCCTTTGATATGGGCTGACGATTGCTGCCGAACGACAGCAACCAGGACCAACTGCACACCTTTCTTTATCGAGTTACGAACGGGCTCAGATGGAATTGTATCTAGGACATAATCGGGGTGCTAACGGGACGCCATGCCAAAAACGAACTGTTGCACAGGATGAGGTTAGCGGAGTTTCCAACCTGTAGCCTGTGGTGATAAACCCGAGTCCATGAAACACTTATTGTGAGACTAAAGTGAGCTGCTCCCCATGTCTCGCCGCGCAGCTACCTAAGGCACGGTACAGCGCTTGCTGTTAAACTATAGTCAATAATCGTTCGTACCGGTATAAGGGTGGCCTAGAATATGTCTAATAATCTATACATGTAATAAGACTGTAAAAAAGTTGTGTCTGTACATTAGATATTTTTTTGAAAATAATAATTGTAATGTGTTTTAGGTTCGATACTGATGCCAAAATAATAATTTTTAGAATTTTTCTCTGTTTGTCTGTGACTTTGTGCAAGTATCACGCCATAACTACTGAAGGGATTTTGATGGGAGTTTCACTAGGAGATAGCTGAAATATCCGGACAGCTCATAGGCTATAAGCCATGGCGGTATGTGATGTGGAAACAAGGATCCAGAGAGGAAGATCTGCCTCCTGATCTCTTCCATCCTCCTCCTCTACGCAAACGAAGTTGCGGGGTACAGCTAGTTATATATATAGTTTGATTGGTTTTTCAGCTGAAGATGACAGTCCACCGTCCAGAGCCAATCAAATACACTGAAGTGGAAGTGGAGCTGGCGAGGAAAGGCGGTCGCGCGCTCGGCTTAACGTGCGTGACACCGGTCCAGGGCTCCGGGGTGTATCTCGGGGACTTGGTAAGTGGATATGGATTTAGTCACTCCTGTACTTCATCTAGGGTTGCCAGATGGCCGGAACCGTCTGGATTCTCCCGACATTTCATGTGATGTCCAGACTCCCGATAAATAACAAAAATATACTTACGTATATGAAATTGAAATATACAAAAATAATAGAAAATCGACCATATTTATCGCTTATTACAATAACTCTTACAGCCTTACGTATAATCGATGATTAAAATTAATACCTTGTTTAACAATTGTTTAAAAATAATGTTTACTTATAAACACTATTTAAAGTTAATCAACCCCTGAAGAACCGAATAAGTAGCTGTCAGTTTATACAACGCCGTATGCCTAGTTAACAAAATGGCGGACCGAATTCGGAACAGCTGATTCCATTTGATACTGATGATTACTTTTTTAAGGACTTTGGAGTAGGCATTACCCGAATTTAGGCCAAATTTTCGTTCTTTTTTTGAATTCATTCAGCAGTGATACCGTACCTAAATATTTTTTGGTGTTTAAAATAACGATTAGCTAATCACTGCTTAAATAACGTTTATAAGTAAAAAAAAGTTAATCACTTATTAAGAGTTTAAATAATGATTAGTTAATATGTTGTTCAGTGCTTGATTAGTGTTTTTTTTATAAATAAGAGGGTTAGTGTTTACTTACTTAAAATACGATTATGCCATTCTTTTTCTATTGTTTTTGTCTGTGATTTCCGTAGCCTTTAAACGCACAATGCGGCATCGTGACACGTCACTCGTGATCGGTAATCACAAAGACACTGGCTCAAATGAGGGTCCATTCATCCGTTTGGACCTTCTTCAAAAGCATTTTTAATCTTCAGAGACATTTTTAAAAGGCAGACTGTGTATCTATAGTATGACCGTCTAAATCACGCGGGCGCGCGAACAGAAATGTATTGTAACAGAAATGCGCCTGCCGCCCTCACCTCTCTCGGTCCCCGTTGTCGTCATACCCCCGCGTCCCTGTACCGCGCAGGCGAAGACTGATTTAGACGGTCATACTATAGTTGTCCACACCACATAGACTGATTTTCTTTTTGTAAATTATATAGTTTTCTTGTCGTTTCAGTTGGCTGGCTCCCCAGCAGATCTGGATGGACGTCTCCAGAAGGGTGATATCCTTGTAGCAGTCGATGGTAAGGACCTAACAGCAGCCGACTCCCTGACAGCGGCGACTACCCTCAAACTATGCGGGAACAAAGCGACAGTCAAAGTGAAACGGTTCAAAATTGTTAGGTAATTATCGTAGTCATTTATAATGGTAGACAATTGTAGAATTGAGTCTGCACTCAATCTTGTGTAGAATTTGAGTGTTAGGTTGAGGTTCAGAGGGAGTTTTGAGCGTGAACTTAGTATGAGTACTGAATAAGTTTACGAATTCGGAGCCCAAACCTTTTTGTATGTATGCCGCAGCCCAAATCAAGTGTCTACAAATATGATCGTCTAATTACCTGTTGTGATGCAACACTGAAGGAACTGATTGATCGAACCTGTTCATCATTGTGAAAATAAAGTAATCCGATCTAATAATGTGAAAATACCTATGCAATAATCACAGAACAGCTTAAAATGTTAGTACAGTGCGCGAGGCGTAAGCTCAGGTTTGCATTACATTTGTGAGTGCACACAGACGGGGGACGGGGGGAGGGCTGGGGCTGTGGGGGCGGGGGGGGGGGGGACGTCACCCTTTGGTGTTGCTCTTAGATAACCATACTAGACACCTAAAAAGTTTTTTATTAGGACAAATATTTGCTGTATGCTTACTAGGTTTTCTAATGTGAGACTTTATTCCTCATAGATGGGCAAGTTGCGGGACAAGAAAAAAACCTTTTTCTAGGTACATTTAATAATTATATAAAAATTTGGAAAAAAATATGGATCGAAACGGTAACAAAGCAATAAATAGCAGATGACATACAAGTGTGATTTACAAGTGTGAAAATTCCTAGCTCTATTAGGTACATAATGCTGTAAAAGCTGGCATAAACTAAGCTTACGCTCAAAACTATGAATCTCGACCTTAATTTCTGCCTTAGAATTGATTAAAATGCTCGGAATTAGTGATTTTCCATTTTAGTTGGACTCATTCTTAGATTAAAAATTCTATAATAACTAAAGATTACCAATATATTTATTTCAAGACAAAATATTATATTAAAGACAGTAAATATGTAAATAAAAACTATAAATAATTTTTTTCCCCTAAATCACCGACCGCGGGGAGTGTCCCCAGAAGGCTGGCTGCATTGCCTCGCTGGATTGCGAGGCTAATGCGTTGCGCGAGGTACGCGCCAGCCCTCTGGTCATTAGACACAATAACTGTATACGTCAAATATTTTGACAAATACGACAAACAACCAATAGCGAATACGAATAGCTATGTGAAGTGGGGGCATTAGATAGAGGGTTCCTACTATGAGCTATAATAGGTCGGCGTTTCGCTTGTCAACTCAATCAGTCAGCGGCCGGTTTGCAGCAAAAATTCGTGCGCCATCTGTTTCACACAGCACGCTCGGTAGTCATTGCGCCGGCGTATCGCAAGCAAACTGACTACACTACGCGTCGCGAATCAGCTACAGTGTGCGAGGCATAAACTCAGGTTTACATTTGTGTGAGTGACAGCGGTACAAGAGGTGAAGTGCGGTGCGTGCGCGGCAGGGGGTATTTTGTTGCGTTTGTATTGGACGCGTCGCGCCTCAGGCCGAATATCACTCTACACTATCTGTGTGCACTCACACAAATGCAAACCTGAGCTTACGCCTCGCGCACTTGTAGCCGACGACAGTCAGACGCAAATCATTTGCCTAATGGGTTCCACAGCCGGGCCTTCCAGCTGCCAAACTCAAGCGCGAGACAGAAGATGTCCCGCAGCGGCAGAATGAAGAGCACGGCACAGTGACTCCATATTTGTATTAATTTTGGATGAATTTTGGCAGGGAAATAAAAATACGCCAATAGAAATCAGATTTTTTTTCAATAAGCTCTCGTATTTATAATACCCTACATTTTGATATATATTTTGTATGAATAACTGTTTCGGTTTAGACGGTATAGAAAGGGTATGTTTGTGATTTTTTTCTATCGAGCGAAGTTTGTCCAATCGTGTATCGGTATTCGTCAGTCCCTAAATAGACACCCCAAGATTGCTATACTTACATTTTTTCAGACGTTTAATTTTAGTAGTTAGTGCCGTAGCCTTCATAGTTACAAAGCCTTAAAAGTAGGTACTAAATTTTTAATCATGGGTTTTATCTCATTTGTCGTTATGCAAAGATAAATAGGTAAACCAGGAGAGTCCAACTAAAGTGGAAAGTCAGATTATATTTCGATTGCATTACTCACTATTGGAATTGAACTCAGATTTTTAATTTTCGTCATGTTTATTTATCATTGAGATGGCTATATATTAGGGGGCATTTTAGATGTTAATATTTTATGTGTGTTATTCTTGGAAAACTTGTAGTTTGAAAGACTTTTTTTGTAAATCGGAACCTTTGTTATACAAGCTGTAACGTAAAGGGTATATAAAGCCGAAGGGAGAGTGTTCAGTATCGGTAACTGAACAACTTTTGTTCTACGACTTTTCGATTTACGCGAATTTAGTTTTTGACTTTTCATACATTTCGTTATGGTTAGCTGATCGATTTGTAAGAGACATTAACTTATTTTTATTTTTTATTCGAAAAGTCGTAGAACAAAAGTTGTTCAGTTGCCGATACTGAACAACGTCCCTTCGGCTTCATATACCCTTTACGTAACATCCTGTAGAAATATTTTTGAGTTTTGAATTACGTTTCGTTCGAGTGGTATAAACACAGACCACTTACACAATAGACATGAAATCGGTACAAAGCAATCGAAAAATTATGTCAACGATGAGCGCATAGAGACGAAGCGGGGGACAGGGCTGCCGTATTAAAGAGATATCTCTACGTAACACGTGTCGCGAAGCAATGTTGCGCTCATGTGCGGGCAGACACGGCCCTCCTGTTACAGGTCTATGGGGTAAGTGGTCTGTGAAAATAAGTGACTAGACAATAAATACTTCAAGCTTGCTATATTGTTAAAATCTACTAAGTATATCTAATCACTTAAAATCTCTTGTTCTATATAATAACTACGTACGGAACACAGAGAAAGGTGTACAGGAGAGTTTTTAAGGTTGAGATTATCTCAAAAACTACTTGACCTATTGCAAAAATTATTTTTGCAATAGGTCAAGTAGTTTTTGTTTGATAGATAAAAGTTAAAACTATGTAACTGTTAAAGAATTATTAAATTCGGTCCAATAGTTTTTGAGACAATCTCAACCTTATTGAGGCCCCCTGTATCATAGACTTATCTCTGTCTTCGACTGTACCTATGCGAATATATTTTGTAAAATAATCAAATCGTAATTACATGGGGTAAAGCGTCCAGTTATTGACCACTTACAAAAGATAACAAACTGAATTTTCTTAGCATCAAATATATTTTAGTTTTTTAACTGTTCGGTTTAGTTATCGTTCAATATTTAAACTTCAATTCTTAACCAACCAAAATACATAAATAATAAGATAGGCAAACAATTTACAAAAATTTTAATTTTAACAGTTTATATTTTAGCCATATAATTTTAAAATGCAGTTAGATTTTATTTGTTACCCGACTGCGCAAGAAATAGGGTTATGGTTTTCGAGTGTATGTATCTATACCGCAGACCAAATCAAGTGTCCTATTTTGTAAACAAATATGATCGTCTAATAACCTGTTTTAGTGTAACACTGAAGGAACTGATTGATCGAACCTGTTCATCATTGTGAAAATAATCCGATCTAATAATTTGTAAAAGATTATTTAAATGTTCGTAGGAATTTAAGCTGTTGTGTGATTATTGCATAGCTATTTTTACATTATTAGATCGGATTATTTTCACAATGATGAACAGGTTCGATTAATCAGTTCCTTCAGATTTACATCACAACAGGTAATTAGACGATCATATTTGTTTACAAAATCAGACACTTGCTTTAGGATTCGCTATAAGTAAGTATGTAAGTATGTCTAATTCTTTGTCCCGCCCTGCATCCTAAACGGCTTGATGGATTGTAACATATGAGGTGTCGTTAGATTCGTCTTGATTGTAGAAGTGACATAGATTATAAAAATTTAATCAAATCGGCTTATTTTTTGGCAGTCGGTTTTTGTTTATGTTTCTTAAATTAATATAATTTTTCCTTTGTATAAAAATCAAAACTACTTAATGACCAAATAAACTATTTTAATTTACACCTTAATTGTAACATAAGAATAAATGAGACCCAGTATTGATAATAATTTAAGATCTGAACAAGTACATTTTTAACTAGCAACAATAGATTAATTTAAGTTGTTTAATTTAAAAGTTAGGCCGAAATAACCCTTTGGCTGTAGACTGTAAGGTTGTTTCAGTATTTAGTTTAGAGTTACCATTTTTAGGGTACTGGCAACGAGTGGGGTCAGATTTTACTGGTTGATATACAGGGTGTGACGGAAAGGGAGAATAGTATAGGTATTCAGTATCGGTAATTGAACAACTTTTGTTCTACGACTTATCGATTTTTTTTATAAATTTTGTACCTGTGGTCCGCTTCGCCCCATTCCAAATCAAATCAAATCATTTATTTGCCCGAATACATGAAATCTCAGGATGGTAAATTGCATTGTCCAGTACAGTATTCTACTTGTATACAAGCGTGCAATAAAAATGTCAGAAGAAATAAAAATAATTAATGTAAATGTCATGTAGTAAAAATGTCAGTGAGAGGAATTTAAATATTCGGTAACGGTATAGTAACAGCGATCTAATAACCAATTGTACAATTTAGATTTAAATATTTTAATGTCATGTATTATCTTTATTTCCTCGGGTAACGCATTATATACCAGTATACACATGTTATATACATTTACAAGAGAACATTAACGCGGTGTCCAGAGACCCATTCAAATAACGCTCTGGGGGCGATACACACCACGATCCGTATGGCCCCAATACCCTACCGATCAGCTGATACATTTGTATGAGACATTACTTAATTTATTTTTTATTCGAAAAGTCGTAGAACAAAAGT
This sequence comes from Tachystola acroxantha, assembly GCA_963506565.1. NCBI lineage: Eukaryota > Metazoa > Arthropoda > Insecta > Lepidoptera > Oecophoridae > Tachystola > Tachystola acroxantha. The sequence goes on along the minus strand of OY735894.1, from coordinate 7,307,087 downwards.
TCAGTTACCGACACTGAACACCCTTCCTGCGGCTTATACCTGTTGAAGAACCTCTTTGAGGGTTTACTTTTAATTTGTTGTCTTCCGACAGTTGACACATTTCATTATTATTCGTATTTTAATTTCATTGTGTTTTCAAGTAATTTTATAAAACCAATCAATTTTATTACACTTTTTTCAATATTATTTTATACCCTTGTTATTTTATAGTTCTATTCTATCGTGCTCTAACATAGTGGCGACCGTGACAAGACACGGTCTAACAAAACCCTTTCCGTTACAACGAACAAAATTTGTGTCTATATCAGAGATGGGCCGAATATATAACCTGCCGAATACGAATATTCGGCCGAATGTTCGGTTCAAAATGTACCGAACCGAATATTCGGCCGAATTATTCGGTTTATTTTCGCAATTGAATTTTTAAGATCTAATAACCCATTGGTGCGATTATTTTCGAATTTCTAAGATCTAATAACCCATTGGTGCGATTTTCTAGCCACTAGGCCGGCAAACTGACCCGATGTTGATCACTGTTTAGGTCAAATTCATGGTCAATTTTAAATTTCATTATTCGGTAATTATTCGGCAATTTTACCGAATATTCGGCCGAATACGAATATGGAAAAATCTGCCGAATATGCCGAATACCGAATAATTACCGAATGTTCGGCCAATCTCTAGTCTATATCTTTCAAACAACCTTATTTGTTATAAATCTGATCCTATTGCTTTAGCTTGAAATTCCATTAAAAATGTAATTTTACTACGAGTAGTTATTGATTTGTCATTATCTATAGCACCACAGTACAACAGATATAATATATTAGTGAGAGTGAGACGCCCTTATGTGTATAGTACGCCTTTAGGTTGTATAGTACGGTTAAAAACACATACCACTTACCCAATAGACATGAAATCGATACAAATGACAATGCCCGATTCTGCCCCACCATCAACCACATGACGAACAAGATAACGAATAAATGTAAAAAAATCTCCGTTTTTTATTAAAATTATTGGTTTAAAATAAAGTTTTGTACAAGTTGCGAGTTGAAATAACAGATTAATTAAGAAGTCAGAAAATAGTATGAAATCGAAGCGAATTATTCATTGTTTTTGTTATAATTTTCTACTGCTCTCGCAACTCGTACTGATTGTGATTATGCAATATAAAACCTGTAATAAGTCCTAAGTTTTAATGGTCTCGTAGTTTTGTGGGGCAAAGTTACATTGAAACGTGGCAATGTACACTATGTATGTAATGCACGCGAGAAATTATGTTAACGATGAGCGCATAGAGACGAAGCGGGGGACAGGGGTGCTGTATTAAAGACATGCGTCCATATCGATATCTCTAGGTTACCATTATCGCGAAGGAATTTTGCGCTCATGTGCGGGCAGACACGGGCCTCCTGTTACAGGTCTATGGGGTAAGTGGTCTGTGGTTAAAAAGTAATCGTTCACGGTCTGAACTTGACCGAATAAAATTACATATGTACGTACTTGATGTCTGTTCTATAAAAATGCCTTTTTAGAAGAAAAAACACTGTATAAATTAGATTTCTTTGTCAACTAGAAAGCTAGAATGAAGTGAACAATTCTATAGTAATTAGGGGAAATACATAATTATATTAGTAGCTTATAACCTGCACTAAATTTTAGATAACATCGTTGAAAAGGACAATGGCCGTTTGCGTCCCCCAACCTACCAATAGATTGGAAATGTATATCAGTTTAAAGTGCTTGAGTGGAATATTTTGTACTATGGCTGTATTGTAACCTTTATAGATGGTTATTTTAATAAAATAAATATAAGTAGTGCTAAAACATTGTGTGCAATAAAGTTTTTGTATTGTATTATTTATTAGTGAAATAACGTATCACTAATACCTATCTAGCAAATAATTTTGTATTGATACGAAGTACTTTTTATTTATAATAATTAGGAATATTTAAAAAAACAGATTTGTATTTTAAACAGGTGGTTAGTCTTTTTGTGCCTTGTTACAAGACTACAGACACAAATGTTATATCTATTGGGGGTGAGGGATGCAGCTCATATAAAAATGCCCATTGCCCTTTATTAATTAATGCAATGTTTTACAATTATTATTAACTAATCACGGATAAATTATTTAATATATTGAAATCAATAAAATAAATTAGAAAATTGCATTTATACATAATAAAACATATTGAATCGCGTAGCATAATTCTAAATCAATGTAAAGTGTAAAAAGTGTGTTATTTCTCTTTCATCGTGTTAAGTATTCAATGTAATATAGATGATGATTCTATTAAAGTTTTTAGATAACCATATGGCCTCGGGTCTTTAGCCAAATTTTTAATAACTCTTTACATATTAATAAAACATGATAATCTACAGTAATGGAACGTAAGTGTGAATCTCTTTAAAGGGTATTTGACTATTTTTTTTTTATTACATTGGCTAATTCATATGAATGCACTAAAGTTAAATTATTAGTTTTTCGATATTTCTGTATGATGATGAAACTTGCACTAAATTGCAAGTTTCATCGAGTGGCACTCGGATACTCGGTCACGAAAAAAGTTTACTGACATTTTTACAGAAAATTTAAGTTTAACCAATTTCTATATAAATTTGACCTCACGCAAACGCGATCGAAAAGTAAATATGCTCATAAAAACTTACACCAATACGTTTTTAGCAAAACGATCTTAGTATGTAGGTTGAATGGTGTTAGTAATCCATGAAGTCACAATATTGTACGTTAGTCTCTTTCTAATCCCTGTATTTTATTTTTCGACTACATTTTACGTTTAGACATTTGACCATCAAATAAAGATATTTTCAAAATCTTCTCATTAACTACTGGTCAAATACCCTATTGATTGCAATAATTCGTAGTAATTTTACAGAAAATGTAAGAAAAATACTGAAAAAAAGAACCAATGAACACCTCTGGCACAGAATAAAAATGTAAACTGTGTACTTTAGTCAAACGTTCGTTGTATTGTATAGATAAAATTATGTACCTTATTATTTGTAACATTGAAGGTTTGAAACCGAAATAGTAAAAACATTGACTCGATTCTGCTTTGCTTTTATGAGAACTTTATACATTAAAACCAAAGCGTGGCTTATTCACGGCTAACTGAATTGCGGGTAGTGCAATACTTGCCTACAAAATATACTGTTTTGCGCTGGGAGTGGGGATGAGAAGTGTGGTGGGAGGTCAGTTGCGAGTAAGCAGCGGGCGCGAGTAGACGTCTGCACCTGAAGATACGTTTGTTGGCGAGCCAGTGGCGCAATCGCGCGTGCAATAGCCTGTACTAAATTATTGGTATCATACCTAAAAGTAGTGTATATCATTTCATGTCTTTAATAAAGAAATATTGACATTATTTTAAAAGATTTCTATAAAAATGCAAGGCACAATCGGGTCTACAGTAGGTAGATATATTATTTTAATTTAAATAATAAATATGTGTAGTACATAATTCCTGTTTATACTATAGGTAACCTATTGTGATAGTTGTGAAATAATTTAAGCCAATTTTAATATAAAAGTAGAAATATTTTTAATGTGAATAACTTATTTATGTATTTATTTACCTTTTGATGGACATTCGTTACTGTGGCTATTATAGCTCCTTTTACCCTATTTCCTGTAAGTAGAATAAGATTTGAAGCCTTGTTAATAATAGTTTTAATGTTTAGTTTCAATTAAGTTTTAAAAAGTAAATTATATAAGTAATAAAGAAAAAAATATAGAATGATATAGAACTTCAAATCTAGACCATTTTAATATTTAGCGACAGTTAATATTTCTTATAAAAATAATGTTTTAAAAGAATATACCTAATAAATGTACACCGTGGATTGTATTGAATAGAGAATTCGGTAATAAATAAATTGTGCGCTTTTTTCATTTGCCTTTTTATTTTCCCAAGGAGGGGGGGGGGGGGGGGGGGGGGTTAGGTATACAGGGGGCCTCCATAAAGTTGAGATTTTCTCATGAACTACTGGACCGAATCTAATAATTCGTTTACAGTACATAGTTTTACCTTTAATCTATCTAACAGTGAAAGAATTATTGCAATAGGTCAAGTAGTTTTTGAGAAAATCCCATCCTTAAAAACTCTACTGTACACCTTTCTCTGTCTTCGATCAAACAACCAAAAAAAGTAAAAAAAATAGTGTCTTCTCATTTATTCAGAATTTCTAAACTCTTTATTCTAACTTAAGTAGGTAAGTAATTTTATAACATTAAATGATATTTTTAGTAAATCGTTACTATGTTCAACAATTAATAGGCAGATCTCTTTTTGAAATAAATATTTTTTACACAAATTATTAGGAATACTTACATATTTATTTTGGTGAAAATAAGTGATGTTGTATGACTAGAAAATTAGCAACTAATTTGTGATTTGATTGTTATAATAAATACTATTAACAAAATAATTACTATATAATATTATTAACATTTTGGCGTGCACTGTATTTTGAGCAACATCTGACATGTAAGTATACTTAAAAATATAATTTACAATGGAGAAACAGTATTACCAAGAGCGATTAGAATTTTTTTCTTTTCTCGTGTGGTTTAGTGACCAAACCTATTTGTCAGAGTTATTCAGGCCGCCCGTAGGCCTCTGACGTAGCCTAACGACTGCTGCCGAGCGACAGCAACCGGGACCAACTGCTTAACTTGATGAGGGGCTCAGATGAAAGTGTCACTAGCGGTCACCCATCAACGTACTGACCTCGTCCAGCGTTGCTTAACTTGTACGATCGTTTTCAATGTGTACTCGCAACTGGACTACGAGCCCCTCTTTGAAATGCATAATTATGATTTGAAATATATAATTATGAATTCTAAGAATTTGAGATGGAAAAATATATTATATAGAACAATAAGAATGTATAGGTAGCACGAAAAATAGGGTTATTGTCCGTGGACCACCTCGGTAGTTCACCGTTCACAGTAGGTGAATTTCTTCCCGTAGACCACGGGAAGAAATTCACCCAGGTGAACCAAGGGAAATTATTTTTGGTGAACTACCGAGGTGGTCCACGGGCAATAACTCGAAAAATAGATAGTATTGTCTGGAATTGGAATTAGGAAGTATCCATAATAGGTATTATAAATATTAAACGTACTTATATGTATATATTAGAATTTTGAATCCTATGAGGAAAGATGTACTTATGAATAATTGAAAGATTCGTGGTTTTCTAAGGATTTCATAATACTTTCTAAAGATTCATAAAATATAGTTCTAATAAAGTCTGAAAATTCAGTTACCTAATAACCACCATGGATTCACAATTATACACTACAATTTCTCATCTGAACTTCTCTTTATAACCAACGGCTTCAATCTGCTTCTTAATTTCACCAATCGTTTACTAACTTTCCCAGTAGATGTAGGGTTCCTCAAATCAGGCATCGACTTACTTTCATGAACAGGCAGATGCTCTGTAGACTTTGAAATGGTTCCGTAATACCTTGGCATACTAAAGTCCTCTTGCATCATCCGTTCTGACTTCTGTTTGATCGACTGAAGACTTGTTTCTTCTTTGTATTCAAGTAAAGCTGGACTTTCAGCGAAAAATCTAGGCAAATTGTTACTCTTTATTATAGGAGTGTCAGGTAGACTGCTTAATCTGAGTTCACTTTCAGCCATCACTCCTACCATAGATTTGCTCTTAGTCAGAGGTGGTTTTTCAGGAATTAAATGTTCAGGTATATTCAAGAATGAGGCGCTTCTATGTGGCACCCGAGATAAAACTTTATTGAGCTTATTAGTATCCATAGCTTTTAGACTTTCAACTCTGTTCAAAATAGGTCTGGATAGTCTGTTACCACTATCAACTCTTTCCAAAGTTCTAGCACTATTACTTCTAGGCAAATCTCCTTTTTGTCTAAGTATTCCTTTGACACTTTCAACTCTTGGCAAGCTCAAAGTTGAAGGCACAGCAACTGAGGATACAGGATCGTATTTATAAATAGGACTCGGTGTAGTCATTTTAGTTTCATCCTTAATAGTAATAGTACTAGGTTTGATTACATCTTGTTTCTTAATAGCTACGTTCATTACTAATCCTTCTTCTGTGTCTTGGCTGTTAATGCTTTCTTCCTCTTCATCTATCTTGAACATGTCGTGGATTGCTGATAATTCGTCTTTGAACATGATTTCAAAGTCGGTAACAGGAGAATTGACTTCATCTTCGAAGTAAACTTTGGTTCGATTAGGTCTGTCCAAATAATCAGGTTCTGATTTAGTTTCCAACTCATCTAGTGAGTCGGTACTACCTTTAGTAGACGACTTGAGTTCGTGTTCGTCTCGGAATATCAGGGATTTGGAGAAGACCTGTAAAATAAAAATTGGAAGAGTTTTTATAAACTATATATAACTTAACTTTATAGTTAAGTTTTGATTGATTGATGAATTACACATGCCTTAGATTTCTTTCTTTGACATGCTGGTTTCCTCATGAGTCCTTCACCGTTTTGGGAGCATTCGGTAAATGTACGTAAATGACATTGCCACATTTCAATGGAGCTTTGCCCCACCTTTGGTCACCTACGTGACCATTGAAGCTCATATATCATTTTGTTGGGGACTTATTACAGGTTTCATATTGCATAATCATAATCAGTAGGAGTTGCGAGAGTAGTAGAAAATGATAACAAAAACGATGAATAATTCGCTTCGATTTCATACTGTTTTCTAAATTCTTAATTAAGCTGTTTTTTCGACTCGCGTGTTGTACAAAACTTTTAAAATAATAATTTTAATAAAAAACGAAGATATTTTTACATTTATTGGTTATCTTGTACGTCATGCGGTTGATGCGGGTAGAATCTGGCATTGTCATTTGCGTAGATTTGTACGTAAAGTTTATAGGTCATTTTATTATTAGGACATTTTTCACATTTAATGCATTTTGCTTATATGAGAACCTGATACAAAAGCAACGTAGGTGGGACTCCCGATCAGATGGAAGGGTGACCTGCGCAAGGTGGCTGGCAAAGACTGGATGTTGGCTGAGAATTATGTTGAGTGACTTTTTATATATGTATATATAATAATACATTATTTTGATTGACCACCAGCATCTTAAAACTTGAGAAGTTTGTCCAGATGCTGATATCTTGCTGATCTGACTTGCTTTGGGAGAGATAGAATTTTGAGATGGGTCCAGCCAGCAGTGATAGATTAGATTAGATTCATTTATTTCAGATTACAATGTCATTTTTACAGTTATGTCAATACTTAAAATACACATTAGTAATTTGATCGTCAAATTAAATTAATATAATAATTACTATGTAGGTATATAACAATATTATGCATTGCATAAATTATGATTTTAACATTAATAAGTCAAATTCCTTAAAGGAATACAATTCACTATCCAATAAAAGGTATTTCATATGGGCTGAAAATGATGATGGACTGTATTTCATGACTTCGATGTTCATTACAGCGAATATTACCAAAGCGAAAGTTTGTGACCGCGACGTACGTTACAGCGAAAGTATACGATTGCGATGTACTGAACTTCGAAAGTTTATAATCGCGATGTACGGTACAGCGAAAGTACCTATGCGATTTCGATGTACTGGACTTCGAAAGTTTGTAATCGCGATGTACTTTACTGCGATAGATGCGTCTATATGTAGATCTTTTCATATCCTCTTATACCCTCTGACATCACATGCTCACTCACATACTTTGAGAATTTGTTAACTCACAGTTCACCGAGTATTATGTTATGATACTAACCTCGTAAAGCTTATCAGCATGTACTGGTAGCTCGTTGAGATGCCTCCCAGCGACCTCTCTCGGCGGCAAGTGGTTGTTGTTGATCGGCTGTTCAGTGATCACGCTCTCGAAACTGGCTCCCATGTTCGCGTAGCCATTGGTGTAGATTGTGTTCACGTCCTCTTCTAAACTGGAGTGAGAAAGAGAGATGGAGTTTTAGGGCCTGACATGAGCCAACTAGCGCCGTCAATCTTGAAAAAATAATATCTTCCAATATTAATTATATAATCAATTTTGTTAAAAAGGCTATTTACAAAATATTTATTACGATAAATACTATTTTTTAAATGCTTATTTATAGCATGATTCAATATCTGTAAGTTGTAGTTCGCATAATTGCGAAAAACGGCCGTTTTTGGCACATTTGAAAACTACAACTTAGCTTGTCGCAATTATGCCATGTATTGTATATTGAAAAATAGTATTCATCCTAATAAACATTTTGTAAATAGCTTTTTTAATAAAATTGATTAAATTGGAAGATATTATTTATTCAAGATTGGCAAAGTTGGCTCATGGAAGGCCCTTAAAAAGCTACTTAGGAAATCTTTATTAGAATTGAATCACACCAAATATTCGGAAGTCAAGAATAAGTAGGTACGGTCGAAGACATCAGAGAAAGGTGTACAGTAGAGTTTTTAAAGTTGAGATTTTCTCAAAAACTACTTGACCTATTGGAAGAATTCTTTCACTGTTGGATAGATAAAAGTTACAACTATGTAACTGTTAAAAATTATTAAAATCGGTCCAGTAGTTTTTTGAGAAAATCTCATTGAGGCCCCCTGTATACTTTTATCTGTCTTCCTGTGTACCAGGATCGCAGCAGATGGAAATTCTACAGGAAACCGGCGTAAGTCTACATCTATAGGTAGGTACAGTCGACAGCAGATCAATGGTAACACTTGCAGTACGATTTCAAGTCTTATGACGCAAATAATAAAAACTGTCAAAAGTAAAAAGTTTTACCATTGATCTGCTGTCGACTGTCTATGTAATATTTTATCTCAATAATCTTGACAATGGTTTCAGTTCGCAAAACGCTTGTCCTTAGCAGATAAACGTGTCGGCGACATCGCTCGAGTAATCATAAGATCACGCGATCGCTACGACCTACTTGCAACGTAAAGGTTTCTTTGGATATTGTGAGAATAGAACCATGAAGGTTTTATAAAGTAATGAAGTAACAAAATAAATACGCGTGAGCCTTCATTTTCTTTTACAGCATAATGCCCTCCACACACAGCCGCGATCTGCGATCAGTTGAAACGCATGCCCCGCCTCATTTTCTGGGCATTTAAACGCCGATAGATAGCGATCTGAGGGCCGGCGTACAACTTCACGGCGCCGCGCCGTGCCGTCGAATGTCGCGGCGTGTCACGGCGTCTGGCGGCCCCGTCTACCGGTGCACGATGTCGGCCGGCGCCGGCCACAGACGGACAACATTCGTGCCGGCGGACGGCGCCGTCCACTGGCGTGGCGTCGTACACGGCATCGTCCGCCGGCGCCGTTCTGTTGTAGGTACGCTAGCCCTGAGGCCTGCGATCTACGTCCAGTAGGTAACGAAGGCAGAATGAGGCGGGGTATGCGTTTCAACTGATCGCAGATCGCGGCTGTGTGTGTCAAGCTGGTGTAAGGCATGGCGTCTCTGTTAAATTGTATTATATACGACCTTGAATTCATTCGACAAATTGAAACTGGAGGTTGTACTCATGATAAATATTAAATTGGTAAGCTTTTTTAGTAAATCAAAACTGCAAAAAAAATTATCTAAATACGTCACAAGTCACACAATGACTATAGAAATGACCATTAGGTCAAATTCCAGTGAAAGATATCGTTGCAAAACATTAAAAAATACCTTTTTAAAATGTAAAAACTCCAAAGGACAGTAACCGAAGCACATTAAATTAATATTTTTTTGATACTTGAATTTATTGTAAATATCTTGTTTTTCCCCAAATTGTTTAATTTTACAGAACTTTTAACACTGTACAGAATTAATTTACGTCACAAGCCTAACCATACATTTAAAGTCGAATTATTCAAGGCCAACTATACTTATGTGAAAAAGATTGTTTTTCCTCCAGAGATGTGTTATGCAGCTATATAATAGCTGCAAAGATACACTTACGTGCTATGCAGCTATTATATAACTGCATAGCACATAAGTGTATCTTTTCGGAAACCCATCGAAAGTAGGTAGGTATACACGAAGACAGAGATAAGTATACAGGGGGCCTCAATAAGGTTGAGATTTTCTCAAAAACTACTGGACCGAATTTAATAATTATTTTACAGTTACATAGTTTTAACTTTTATCTATCAATCAGTGAAAGAATTTTTGCAATAGGTCAAGTAGTTTTTGAGAAAATCTCAACCTTAAAAACTCTCCCGTACACTATTCTCTGTGTTCCACCGTACTAATAATAGCAAGGTGACAGCCTGAAACTTCTATAGTTCTTCAAGACCTATGAATGTAGGTAAATGACTAGGCATTTTCGTCTGAAAATTAAAGCTAGGTCAAAATAATTTAACTTGAATATTTTAACTATACAATTTACCTTGAATATAAGAGCTCATTTTATTACAATACATTTACACGACTGAAGAAAGGAGGGTAATATTTTTCGCGTGTATGTAGATTCGTAACCTAACGGTTTGATGATTATAATGTGTGTGACCGGGATTTTGTATTTCCAAAGTCGTTTTTTTTGCAATAATTTACTAGTTTGAAACTAATTAAACGACCAAATTAATTATTATTAATACCACCATTAGATTAACTAGAATAATCGAGAAACCCAAACCGAAGTCCAAATCAGGTGTCTTATTTTGTAAACAAAAACTGCCCTACCCTATTAACATTTTAAGCTTTTCTGTGATTATTGCATAGTTATTTTCACTTTATCAGATCGGATTACTTTATTTACACAATGATGAACAGGTTCGATCAATCAGTTCCTTCAGTGTTAATTATAATATATAATAAATGATATTGCCACATTTCAATGGAGCTTTGCCCCACCTTCAAAACTACGTGACCATTGAAGCTGGACCTATCATTTTGTTGCCGACTTATTACAGGTTTCATATTGCATAATCATAATCAGTAGGAGTTGCGAGAGTAGTAGAAAATGATAACAAAGACAATGAATTCTTCTAACGCTTCGCTTTGTTTACAAAATAAGACACTTGATGTGGGCTTCGGTCTTTTTTTTTGTTAACCTATAAATTGTCCCACTGCTGGGCAAAGGTCTCCCCCCTCCTCTTCTATCCATCCCTGTCCTGAGCCTCTTCCACCCACCCATCCCTGTATCTTCGGTCATAACAATAATAAAAAATGTTGCAGATTTAGGTAAGGCCTCAGAAACGCTGCTGTTTAGGCATTTAGTACTCTGGAATATTCTAGATGATTGCAAATAAAATACTATCAGGTAAGAATACACTTACTTGTAAGTAGCGATTTTTTTGTCGAAACAGAACTTCTCTTCGCAGCATTTCCAGTACATTGTCTCCAGACAGCTGAAACGAAGATAAGTATAACATTTTAATATACAGGGTGTAACGTAAAGGGTATATGAATCCGAAGGGAGGGTGTTCAGTATCGGTAACTGAACAACGTTTGTTCTACTTTTCGATTAAAAAATAAAAAAATAAATTAATGTCTCATACCTACATATCGATCAGCTGACCGGTACGAAATGTATGAAAAGTCAAAAAATTAATTCACGAAAATCGAGAATGTAGGGTATAATAAATATATGTATATGAAAATTATGTCTAAACCGAAATAGGCGTTAAAATTAAATTAAGTTAAAGACTATTTTTGCTATTTTTTTTTCTATCGAGCGAAGTTTGTCTAATCGTGTATCGGTATTCATCAGTCTCTAAATAGACACCTCAATATTGCTATATTTTTTTACGGACGTTTAATTTTAGTAGTTAGTGCCGTAGCCTTCGTAGAAAAACTGAAAATCCACGCACACCCAGCCTTAAACAACCGCATTTTATTAGGTATCTAGATAAATAGTTATTGGTAGGTACCTACCCCAAAATTACTACACTATAATTAACGAATCAGGAAAACCGCGTATCGGTTAACCAACAACAAAATTTCAAAATTTAATATTCTTGAAAATATTCGTTTCACGATCTTTTCGGTAGGTATGTTTACACGTCACATCACATTGCGATACAGTATCATTGTGACTAATATATTGTGATCTTGACTTAGTGCTGCCAAAAAGTCGATTTGAGTTTCTATCGATAAACTATATTTATTGGTAACGTCACTACATGACATTATAATAAATGTATGCAAATAAATACAAAGTGAATATGTGATATGTCAATAAATAAAGAAGTTTATCCCTGTTAGCCATATACGTGACTCTACGTTCTTCCTTGGTTTAGAGCAATATCGGTCAGTGCGCTTTGCTCTTCACTCTCACATCACCCAGCCATGTGATATGATATACGAATGTAAAAAAATCATCTATTTCTGTAAGTTCTTTTACTTTCGCTTACTTTTACTTAAAGAAACTTTTTTATTATTATTTATGCTATATTTTATTTAGGGATCTTTATACACATGTATATGTCGGTCGCATCATATCCTAACCTAATTAACACACATTATGCTTATTATCTAGCCTATCGCCCACCAGTTCATATAGCATTTTGGCCGCTCCCGAAGACGGTTCAGCCAAAATGCTATGAAGCTCCCCCATATAAGATGTAATGATTCCCAGTTGGGACCATAACACTCGTCTTTTGGACTCGTTTCGAGTGCATTCCATCAACAAACGTTGCACATCATCTACACACGTATCACAGTTAGGTTAGGATACTTTATTCATTAGGAAAGCATACAGAAACTTATTTTCTAAGTTCCATAATTTTAACGAAGCGTGAAAATGACACACATGATAAAACACAGGTTAAAGAAAGTGAGGATTATGACTAGCAACATATTTGTTTAAGGGTCGTATCCTTACTACAAGTGGATCTATATCTATATTTAAAATGTAAAAAGCACACAATGTACGGTGGAACACAGAGAAAAGTGTACAGGAGAGATTTTAAGGTTGAGATTTTCTCAAAAACTACTTGACCTATTGCAAAAATTCTTCCACTGTTTGATAGATAAAAGTTAAAACTATGTAACTGTAAAATAATTATTAAATTCGTTCCAGTAGTTTTTGAGAAAATATCAACCTTATTGATGCCCCCTGTATACTTATCTCTGTCTTCGACTGTATAAAGAGCGAATGTTATGTGGAAGGGTCGGCAGAGGTAGACCGAGGAGAACGTGCGGCGACCAAATTGGCGATGTCTTGAAAAAGGGCCAAGTACGGTCTACTACAAACCGACGAGCATGCATGAAGAGATTGATGAATGTGGAGGAGGCAAGGGTTTTGTGCCAGGATCGCATCAGATGGTAGTTCATCGTCTCTGCCTACCCCTACGGGAATCAGGCGTGAGTTTATAAATAAATAAATAAAAAATATAGGTATCGATACCACGACTATCGACTATTTCACAACACTAATAGTGTCGTGCACATCATCTGGGTATTTTCACAACTTCACTAACTTATCTTGACAGATTCAGTTGTTATCATTATCAACATCTACTTTGTTTGAAAAAAAATGTTGACGTGCAAAAATGTACATAATGTCAGCATCATCGGCCTATTTAAATGTTCCCCTACTTTTGGGAAACATACCTTCCCTTACGTCGAGAGGGGGTAGGTATCCACCACTACATTTGTACCGATGTCTATAGTGGTCTGTGATAGGAAATGATATAAATATCAATACTCACTACTGGCACGATTTGCATAAATTGAGAAGCATTTTGAAATGTTCACATAATGGAGCCGATGGCACGAAGTAGAGTAACCTTCCTCTTCACAGGACTCTCTTCACATTGGCTGTATTTCTGTAACAAATGAATAAGATAATATTAATATAATAATAAGACAAGAGTTTACTTTTTCTCCTCAGCCTTTGCACCTTTTCCTTGCAAAATGGTGTACCTAAAAGTAAATTCAAAAATATGTTAACGTGCAAAAATGTACACAACGTGCTTAGGTACGTGCAATAAAGAAATGACAATGCCAGATTCTGCCCCACCATAAACCGCATGATCTACAAGATAACGAATAAATGTAAAAATATCTCCTTAAAATTATTGTTTTGAAATAAAGTTTTGCACATCAAGCTAGTCGCAAAAACAGCATAATTAAGAATTCAGAAATCAGTAAGAAATCGAAGCGAATTATTTATTGTTTTTGTAACTATAGGAGTTGCGAGAGTAGTAGAAAATGATACTGATTATGATTTTGCAATATGAAACCTGTAATAAGTCCCCAACAAAATGATAGGTACCTACAGCTTCAATGGTCTCGTAGTTTTAAAGGTGGTGCAAAGCTCCATTGACATGTGGCAATGGCAATTGACTTTGACAAAAAACTCGACTCGTGCATAGAATGTACTCGTATAACCGCAGACCAAGTCAAGTATCTTATTTTGTAAACAAATATGATCGTCTAATTACCTGTTGTTGTACCTGTGTCAGTTCCTTCAGTGTTCTGAAGGAACTGATTGATCGAGCCTTTTCATCATTGTGAGAATAAAGTGATCCGATATAATAATGTGAATATAACTATACAATAATCACAGAACAGCAGAATCACAGAGCAGACCAGTTTAAAATATTAGTATGGTAGTTTTTGTTTACAAAATAAGACACTTGATTTGTCAAGTGTCATATTATTCTGTACTAAACGAAAACCATTTTAAGCTTTTCTATGATTGTTGCATAGTTATTTTCACATTGTTAGATCGGATCACTTTATTTTCACAATCATGAACAGGTTCAATCAATCAGTTCCTTCAGTGTTACATCACAACAGGTAATTAGACAATCGTATTTGTTTACAAAATAAGACATTTGATTTGGGCTTCGGTATCTATAATGTCGTTCTTGATCAAGACGAATTTCGGAAAGATTACACATTCACAGCTACATTCAAAATGAAGTCAATTAGAAAGAGACCGTGGCTTAAACCGCAGAATAACTTTTAAGTCTTGTTTATAACTAACGGCATTAAAAATTCACCCTGTGGGGTGACCGCGACTTCCATCGTTATCGTAATCGCTTTCAATTTGACACACGGACGCTATACATTGCTGCTATGTTTTTGCAAGTTTTAACAAACGACAACGAAACGCAGCAATGTATGTCGTTCAGGTGTCAAAATGAAAACGATAACCATAACGATTGAAGTCGCGGTCACCGCATTGTATGGTTATACGGAATTGCATTGTATCCGAAAGTAGGGAGGTACTTAAGTACATCGGAACTCATATAAACTTCCCATTTCCCACATTTACCTTTATTACTTCCTTTATGTCCATTAATTTATTGCCATTAATTGGCTACTTATGGAAGACGGAGAGAGGCCGCTCAGAAACATAATCATAATGAATCATAATCTTAGCAAATAAATGGGTGTTCTTGAGTTCATTCGACAAATTGAAACTGGGGGCTGTACTCATGATATATATTAAATTGGTACGGTTTTTTTTTCTCAATCAAAACTGCAAAAATTTTTTAATAAAGTACGACACAAGTCATACAATGACCTTAGAAAGCATTAGGTCAAATTCCAGGGAATGAAATCGTTGCCAAAAATTAAAAATAGGTAGGTACCTTAAAATGTTAAAAACTCCAAAGCATAGTAACGATGCACAAATTAATATTTAAGTAGGTAGAAAATTTATAGAATTTTTTTTATTTTTATTTTTCCCCAAATTGTTTAATTAATCTGTGCAGAATGTATGTCACGAGCCTAATCATCCATTTAATTTTGTCGAATGAATTCAAGGCCACCCTGTGTGCATTTGTTGTGTCTTTTATGTACAGTCGAAAACAGAGATAAGTATACATGAGGCCTCAATAAGGTTGAGATTTTCTCAAAAACTACTGGACCTAAATTAATAATTATTTTACAGTTACATAGTTTTAACTTTTATCTATCAAACAGTGAAATAATTTTTGCAATAGTTCAAGTAGTTTTTGAGAAAATCTCAACCTTAAAAACTCTCCTGTACACCTTTCTCTGTGTTCCACCGTACTATATTTTTTGAGAGGGGCCACCTACAGCAACCTTAAGTTAAGTAGAGGCCCTTAACCTTATAAAAGCCTTGCCCTTTATGAGATTAAGAGTAACGCACTGTAATGTAGGCGATCTTGAACACGTATTTACATACAATGAACTGTGACTAGAGCATGATTTCACTTCGTACTAAACGATAACTGTTTCTATTCAAAGGTACAGTCGAAGACAGAGAAAAGTGTATACAGGGTCAATAAGGTTGAGATTTGCTTAAGATCATGACCGATTGTAAAAATCCTTTTAGTTACTAGTAAATAGTTTATTATAGATAAAGTAGGTTCTCTTGAAAATGGCGGGAAACGACGGTTGCGAAATTATTTGATAATTTTCCTTTTAATGTCTACAGGGACTGTTTTGTGTTTAATATCACGTTAAATTAATCAGAAAATGTACGCGAATGACAGTACGGTGAAGTTATTGAATTATTTGTGCAAGATCTGAAGTTTCAAGCTTTTATCAAGAGTTCCCGCTACAATCTCGGGAGTGAACGTGACTGTCGAGCTGCTTCGTCCAGAGTGATGACGCTACGGCGTCTCCTCTGGATGAAGACATGAAGATGCGGCTACCCAGGGTGAAGACGCTTCTGCGACTCCCCTGGAGGAAGATAGAAGACTAGACTATTGAATATCTTGAATTTTCTGTAACATGACAACAAAATGCAAATGACGAACTATCGAGTCCATTAATAAAATAAATAATAATAGATAGAGTAGGAAAGAATTAGTCAAGTACTTTTTAAGGCAGGGTGTGCGTGGATTTCAAGTTTTTCTATGAAGGCTATGACACTAACTACTAAAATTAAACGCCTGAAAAAAATATATAGGCGTGCTTACTTTTATTTCCCTGCCAAAATTTATCACAAATTAATAAAAATACAAATATGGAGTCACTGTGCCGTGCTCTTCACTCCGCCGCTGCGGGACATCTTCTGTCTCGCGCTCGAGTTTGGCAGCTGGCAGCCCCAGCATTTTTTTGAACGACCGATTTTCGCAATTATGCGAACTACAACTTCCGAAATTGAATCATATTGATATTATGTATTTAAAAAATAGTATTTATCGTAATAAAGATTTTCTACATAACCTTTTTAAGGGGCTGACATGAGCCAACTAGCGCCGCCAATCTTAAAAAAATAATATCTTCCAATATAATCAATTTTATTAAAAAAGCTATGTACACATTGTTTATTACGATAAATACTATTTTTTAAATGCTTATTTATACCGTGATTCGGTTTCGGCAAGTTGTAGTTCGCATAATTGCGAAAAACAGCCGTTTTTGGCACATTTGTAAACTACAACTTAGCTTGTCGCAATCATGACATGTATTGTATATTGAAAAATAGTATTCATCCTAATAAACATTTTTTAAATACCTTTTTTAATCAAATTGATTATATTGGACGATATATTTTTTTAAGATTGACGGTGCTAGTTGGCCCACGTCAGGCGCTTAACGCAACAACCTATATGCATCTTACTTTTAATTGAACTTATTACATTGAAAAATCCCGTTATAAATGAATTTGGATTTGAATAAAATTATGGGCATGTGCATAAAATATCACACTTGCCTTATTTTTTCTCAAATTAACCTCCCTATATCGGCATAGACCTTTTTCTAAGTAGGCTAACAGTCTTGATTGACATAATTACGTCTCAATAGTCATATTAATGGGATTTCAAGCCTTATCTTATCATCATTGAGGTTAGATTCCGTTGAATATTTATGTAATTAACCGTGTAAATAATATGTAACCTTGCTATTGTATTAATTGTATTTATAACTATTTAAATAATTCCAATTATAAATTATACTTACGCGTTTTAACGTCACGAAATTTTCTAACTTGTTCCTGACTGTTTTATTAATTTATTTAAAAACTTTAGTATGTTAAGATGTTATCACTACAATTAAAACGTTATCACTGAGCTGTTGATGGATTCGATAGAGATAACAACTATTATGGGACATGATAACGCTGATAAGGATTAGAACTAGATCTAAGATTAGTTTCACCATTGTCTGGTTTATAATCTATCTATACATATAATAAGACTGTAAAAAAGTTGTGTCTGTACATTGGATATTTTTTGAAATGAATAATTGTAATGTGTTTTAGGATCGATACTGATGCCAAAACAATAATTTTTAGAATTTTGTCTGTGACTTTGTGCAAGTGTCACGCTATAACTACTGATGGGATTTTGATGGGAGTTTCACTAGGAGATAGCTGAAATATCCGGACAGCTCATAGGCTATAAGCCATGGCGGTATGTGATGTGGAAACAAGGATCCAGAGAGGAAGATCTGCCTCTTGATCTCCTCCATCCTCTCCACCCTCCTCCTCTACGCAAACGAAGTTGCGGGGTACAGCAAGTAGAGTCGGACTCGCGCCCGAGGCTTCCGTGCAACGCAACTTACTTAACCCCGTAACTTTGCTCTAACGAAAAGATAAACTAGATTTAGAGACCAACTTATCTTTACCATTATCAAAATATTATGTCCACTGATCGTTATACTCCTGAATAGTTGATCATCTGCAAATATAAAATTGTAAAAACAATTTTTTTTTTTGGTAGGATGTAATTTTAAATGACAATGCCAGATTCTGCCCCACCATCAACCGCAAGTTGTACTAGATATCGAATAAATGTAAAAATATCTCCGTTTTTTATTAAAATTATTGGTTTAAAATGAAGTTTTGTACAAGTTGCGATTCGAAAAAAAACAGCTTGATTAAGAATTCAGAAAATAGTAAGAAATCGAAGCGATTTATTTATTGTTTTTGTTATTCTTCTATAGGAGTTGCGAGAGTAGTAGAAAATGATACTGATTATGATTATGCAATATGAAACCTGCAATAAGTCCCCAACAAAATGATAGGTACAGCTTAAATGGTCACGTAGTTTTGTAGGTGGAGCAAAGCTCCATTGAAATGTGGCAATGTCTTTTAGGTACAGTTTTCGGATTTTTTTCCTTTACTTGTGCTGTAAGACCTAGCTTCTTGCCAAATCATGATTCTAGGTCAACGGGAAGTACCCTACAGGTTTTCGTTATCTTGTATTTTCATACAAATATGCGAGAAAATGCGACATAAACGACCATATCTTTTTATTGCGTCAACGTAGAAGATTGATTTTTTCACGGCTGCATGAGATTGCAGACCTGAGTATTTGGTATTAATATCAACTTGATCCGTCCACGTGTTTCTGAGATATAGGTATTGACAGACGGACGGACGGACGGACAGACAAAGTGATCTATAAGGGTTCCTTTTTTCTTCTTTGAGACACGGAACCCTAAAAACGAATACAAATTGCGCAATTTATACACAGTATTAAAACACAGGGAAAAAACCTGGAATAACAAGTTAATAATAATACAAATAGATAAATAAATAGTCTCGCTCTATAGACCAGACTGACTGACCCACCAACACCCCAAACCAATAGCCCCAATTAAGTTGTAATTTCCAATCACTACAATAGTTTATGCACCTGACGGGGTCTGTCATTGAGTGCATTCTGATGCGCTCAGAGACGGGTCCCGCTAGGTGCATCACATATCTCTTCAAATTAAAGTTCTCTAAGGGGCCTCTACGCGTTGGACCTGTGTCTCCGTGCAAGCCTTTCAAAGGACCGGGTTTTCTTAAACCCGTGAAACCTAGAGAGATACAAATAGTCTTTTATGATGATAACTGATAAAAATTTAAAATACAGTTACCTTACGACGTAGTAATAAGGCGTATAATGCAATGGTTGGTTATGGTTATGCAATACTGTCGATTGTACCTACTGTCAAGGTTGTCCAATGGCAAGTCAACAGCCTACTAAAGTTAATTCTAATATTAGCCGTTTAAGAATATTAATCGAATTTTAAACTGGCCTATTAAACTGACTTGTTTTATTTATTTAAGGGCCTTCCATGAGCCACCTAGCGCCGCCAATCTTGAAAAAATAATATCTTCCAATTTAATCAATTTTGTTAAAAAAGCTATTTACAAAATGTTTATTACGAAAATTGATTATATTGGAAGATATTATTTTTTTAAGATTGGCGGCGCTAGTTGGCTCTATGAAGGCTCTTAATGCATTGATCTCCTATAAACAACTAGATACACAGTCTGCCTTCTAAAAATGTAGGAGCGCAAAGAAGGTCCAAACGGATGAATGGACCGCCATTTGCTTTATTGGACATTATTTGGACGTTTTTTAAATTGTTTTAGTAAGACCTTTGTGTATCTAGTTGTTTATAGGAGATCAATGATTTAATGACATTGAAAATAATTTTATTTTCGATACCTGTTCTCTAAAACGTTTAAATATTTAACCAGGTAACACTTTTTTAAGATAAGAAGTCACAGTATTAATTTTTGCGACATTTTCTTTAACAGACTTATAATTTAGTGGACTAATTAGGTAGGTGTACTTTCCCAGCTATAAATACGTATACCGCAGTCCAAATCAAGTGTCTTATTTTGTAAACAAATATGAACATCTAATTACCTGTTGTGATGCCTATCCGGAACCAGAAGACTACAGGCTCCTTCCCATGAGCTGTATAGCGGACCTACTGAGTTATATCTTTAGGGAGGAGGAAGGAGCATAAAGGAAAGGGGAGAGCACAAAAGATCCCAATGGGTCGAAGTGCCGCCACATTGGCACCCAATCAGGATAAGATAAGATACCTGTTGTGATGAAACACTGAAAGAACTGATTGATTGAACCTGTTCATCATTGTGAAAATAAAGTGATGCGATCTATTAATGGGAAAATAACTATGCAATAATCACAGAGCAGCTTAAAATGTTAGTAGAGTAGGGTAGTTTTTGTTTACAAAATAAGACACTTGATTTGGGCTGCGGTATAAGTACGAGTAATAAATCATCGTTTTTATGTCCCCACTATACCTAATATATTACAGTATTCCCAATAATTAGGAACAAACCTTCCCATACATAGAGGGTGTTCGGTCCATGATCTACTAAGCGGGCAGAGTGCGGATTGCTGGATTACACAGGCCGTAGATTTTAGTTTAAAAAGTTTTAAGCTAAAACAGTTTTGCACCAAAAGATAACAGACTTAACTTGTGAAAAGTATACTATCTTATTTAAATCCGGATTAAGCACTAATGCAAGTAAAAGTAAGTATAAGTAAAATTTTTTTAAACCATGATATTCATAATATAATAATGAAAGTAGAAATTTTTGCATAATAGTATGTCCTTAATATTCTAATATATCTAATAAAAAATTATGTGAAACTATTTCAAGGTGTACCTACCTAAGAGAATGATTCGAAGCAATCTGATATAACTGATTCTAAAATACTTATTCTCTACATATAACCTGAGCCATATTTTTCCTCAATATCACAATAATTTGCTTTTTCAGTGAGACTATTAAAAAAAGTGTAATTTAGACATCATTTAAGTTTCACCAACAACATATCAATTAGAAACTTAATAACAACAAAAATTAAATACATAAGTACCTTATTTATTCCCAGTTTCAAAACAACAAAACACAAAACAGTTCACAATACTCCAAAAGAATTTACGATCAAACAAAACAATGGATCTTCTAGTTAAACACAAAAACAAACCGAGTAGAAACTGGCGTATACAATGCACGACGTTCGTAGTGTAACTAACTGTTTGGAAACTACGTGACGAGACTGGCTACAGTCCAGTGATTCATTGAGGAATCGCGGAATCACCGGCTTTTGGGGAACAAGTCATGAGCGGTTCGCAGAATTACCGGTTTACGAAATACGTCATAAGCGATTACCGAATCATGATGCGCCCACATGGCTATTGGATGTTTGTCGTATTTGTCAAATACTTGACGTACATACAAATAAGACGAATATTTTGTCAAGAATACCAACCACACATCGTCGTTCATATTGTAATTTGTTCTATGTCAAAAATGGCAAGTTTACAGGAGAGTGAAAAAACAGCATACGCGTCGATCACGTGACATATTGCAAGTTACAAACGCCGCTTTCCTATTGGCAGATGACATTGAACCTTTTCACAACTAAATTAAAAGCATATTAAATAAGTACCTATTATATATAAAATTTGAATTTTTGACATTGAACAAATTGCAATATGAACGACGACATGGCAATTATGACAAATGCGCAAATACCATATCCAAGTAAAATGCCACACAGCCGCGGTTCGCGTCCTGCGATCAGTTGAAACGCATGCCCCGCCTCATTTTAATTTGCGGCGGCAAGCCGTTTTGCTGCAATGCGATTTTATCCGAATCCCCCCCCCCCCCCCCCCCCCCCACACACACACACACATGGGAGACGTGCGTGAGTTTATGTATATGTATTTTTCCTTGTTTACCTATCAGTAACTTTCAAACTCTTATAATAATTACGATTATCACGTGAAAAGGGAATAAAAAAACTTTCTAACATAGCATTCACCCTGGCTTGTGAATGAATTACCCTAAAATAATGCAGATTTTAATATCTCAAACACGGCAAAATTGCGAACGCTTTCACCCATTACTTAAATCCGGCTTAACACCTTACAATAATATTAAAAATTGTAAACTGTGACGTAAATCGCTGGGGTACTTACCTCATTATAATAAATATTAACGAGGCGACCATCTTTTATAATAACCTGTTTCCAAATGAATCCAAATTATAATTATCATAATTATTTAATCAACAGGTTTAAGCCAAGGTGAACTATTCGAGAAAATTACGGAATTAGAAAGTTAAAAATAGATATTTCTAGCTGTTCTAAAGTGTGGCACGGTAATTTTAATCGTCGCTGCATGTGCGAGGCGTCTTCCTCGCTCCTTCGCGATTTAGCATATGAGTGAGAGTGACGTTGCGTTTAGGTTTAGAATCAGAATTAGCGGAGGATATAATCACACTTATGTAATCCTAATCGCATAGGTACAGCCGACAGCAGATTAATGGTAACACTTGCAGTACGATTTCAAGTCTTACGACGCAAATAATAAGAACTGTCAAAAGTAAAAAGTGTTACCATTGATCAGCTGTCGACTGTACATATTTAATTAGGTTTAAATATAAGTCCCTTTTAAAATTAAAAAAGAAATAACTCTCTGTAATTGAGGAAGTGCTACGTGTTTTTTTTGGTGTAGGCTATTACTATAATTTTTTTAAACTGTGTTTTATCTACATATAAAAAAAACATATCCAGTGCATTATCAATATGTGTAATCATAGATTATCCAGTCAATATTCGCCGAAATATGTAGTAGGTACCTAAGTAAAACATGAGTTGTCGATCGAATTTTATCTTTGTTCATTGACAAAAATAATATGATATAATAATACAGGACGGATATATATATAAGCGAGGTATATTATATATGAATTAAGTAAGCATTTAAAATTTTATATAAACTGACGGTCAACGGTCAAACTTTTATTTTATTTATTTAGATTTTTTATGTTTAGTCTGTATTTTATATATTTATTTATATGAAACCCGTAAAAAATTACCTATCTAAACTTTCCACCTGCTGCGATCGTAGCATTACTAAATAAAAGTCAAAATAAAAACCAAGTTTAAACAGGACGTAAATAAGTTTACTTAGGTCTAATTTATTTTGGAGAATAAAAAAACTAATTTCCGGATTATTCAGGCATTTTAGTACACCATGTACGCCAAAATTTCCCATGAATCACATTTCGATTCGACACCCATTCATAGATTAGGTACAAGTCATTCTAAAACTCCGGTACAATTCATTTTCGATCTTATGTGCTGCGTTATTAAGTACTACTCAAGGCTTTTAGTATAAAATTGGCCCAATTGTTGTACTTATAGCTGTCAGTCAATCGAACACATCGATCTATTGCAGCACGCAATGGTATCAGGAATAAGGATCCCGGTACAGTTACGACTTTTTAAACTGTGACCGATTTGACGTCACTAATTTTTTTTTTAAACTTCTTTTCTAAGTGGAAAGTGAAGGCAACTTATAGAGCCAATACGATGAGTTGTCAACGTAAGTACACTTTAAAGTCAGGAAGGTGACGGGTGACCCTCGTGCTGGCGGCCTAGCAATCCAGCGCGGGAATGTCGCCAGTGTGATGGGCACCCTCCCAAGAGGGCCGAGTTTTTTATAATGTTTTTAGTTATGTTAGGTAAATTTTTAGTTAATTTTTAATGTATTTTTAAGCACTCCCCGACTAGTGAGATCGATCAACCAATCCAGCTACAGCCATCGAACGCACCGTCGTCGTCGGCGGGACAAGTTATCTCGGAGCGCGCACAGAGGGCGCTCATCCGCAGTGCGCGAAGAAACGTCAACGGCGACGCGGGCGTGGCGCGCTCACCTTGAAAAAGACCGTCGAAATCGGTCGAAACTGTCGGTCTAATTGCCGACTTTAACAATATAAGTGAGTGATATCCGTTTATATATAATAATTTATTTTTAAGCAGTTTATAATAATTTGTAACTTTTTCTTATTTAATAAACTAACTTTTCACCTTTAAAGTTATGTAACTTGGAATCAGAAAGATCTCATAAGCCAATTTTTGTTTTCCAAGTTGTAATTATTTTATTTTATTGCTAAGTAAGGGTCCCCAACGTAATTATTTTACTGATTGGCTGTATAATGTGGTGGGTGGCAAAGAAAGTATTTCCTGGAATGCATTTTTGATCATAACTTCTGAAGAAATATTAAGAAATATTTATTAAATTTCGTATTTTGTAAACAAATATGATGGTCCAATTACCTGATGTGATGTAACACTGAAGGAATTGATGATCGAACCTGTTCATCATTATGAAAATAAAGTAATCCGATCTAATAATGTGAAAATAACGGGGTTGTCTCCACCGATCCCGGGATCCGTTTGGATTGGAAACGGATCCCGGCAGTTTGTCTCCACCGATACCGGGATCCGTTTCCAACACAAAAAACAATTAATGTTTTTACCCACCGATCCCGGTATCCGTGGCTACAAGAAATAAATTATATTGATTGTGGAAACGGATCACGGTGTACAGAGATAAGAAAGGAATAATATTATTTTTCCAAAAAAAATCTTTTCACCTAATTTTTCAAACAATAGGAAGTTAAAGATATAGCCTCCGCAGTAACAAACACTGGGATCAGCTCGTGGCCGCGCCGCACACACTGGCCAAGTCAAGGCGCTCTGTGTTCCATTTGGGTCCGCAGGTAGGTATATAATCGTCTCCCGGCGAACATAAGAGATGCACCTTCCATACATGCGTTTAAAAATAAACTCAAAACCTGGCTACTAGCTAATATATTGTATAGCTACTCGGATTTTTTAACACTACCAATACTGGTATGATTTTTCTATTTAATGACATTACGATATTTTACTTTGTTTATTTTTCATACATGAATTAATTTAAATTTAAATAGTGAGAATATAATAATAATGAAATGAAATGAAATGAAATGAAATGTTTATTTACCATACAGTATTTTACATTAACTTATTAATCAGTGAAGCCCACACTAGGCTAAGCCTGTCCCGTGGGATTCTAAAAGAATTACAGTTACAGAACGACGGGTTTTTATGATTTAAGTTACAGGTTGTTAGGTTAGTTAAGGTAATAAATAATGATATCCAAAAGTTTAAATATAAATTGATATGATTTCAATATGTTCAGTGGGTTGTGTTGTGTGTGTGTGTGTTTGTATGAGGGTGTAGTGACGTGTGTGTGAAGAGAGAGAGAGGGGGTGAGTGTGGCATGTGTTTGTATGCGCGCATCTACTTATTTAAATATTTTAAGGAAGTCTTCTGTCTCATCGTAAGACCACCCCAACAGTAGCCGCTTCACCTTTTGTTTTGTTTCTCGAACACTCGAATTTTTAATATCGCACTGAGATACCAACTTATTATATAAGAAGGGGACGCGGAAAGTGAGGAATCTATGGGAGAACATTGTTCTACATCTGAGGGTGGATATTTTAAAAATACGTTTTGTCAGCATGAGTGGATAATCAGGTGAGTTGAGTACAGCTCTATGAGCATGTAAGACCACTCAATCATAATAATATTGATAAATTATTTTGTACACATTGACTTGTAACATAATGTTATTAATAAAATATTTCATTTCATTTCATTATAATCAGAGAACCGCTTCAAATATTAGTATGCTAGTTTTTGTTTACAGAATAAGATACTTGATTTGGGCTTCGTGTTAGGTAAATTATTTTTTGATACGATTTGAAGTAGATTTACTGAAAAATATTGGTTTAAGGACAGATTTTTGTGCATTTATTATCTCTCAATTATCTCTGTATTGTTGACATTTATTTATTTATTATGTAACATTAAATTATGTAACTCATAATATAATGTTTTCATTATTAAATTTAGGTCAATATCAAATTACTTATTTAGGCTAGATCGTAATGTGAATAAAGTATCGTATTATGGCACTATACTTAATAATAATAAATTTATTAAGTTTCAAAATATCTATACTAAGTCATTGTTATTTTTTGTCACGATAAGAAACAATTTATTTTTATTTATTTAACTATATTATTGACGAGCAAAATAATCGTAAGTGTGCGTCCAGCCTAACGTCGATTGATCCACAGTCCGTCCCAGTAGATCGCCAAGGGCGTTACGCAAATTATTTCTATCGGATATCGTAATGGTCGGCGAATACGGTGTCTATGGCCTTTGACACGTAATGCGGCACTTTTGAAATTAATTCAAGTGCAGTTTTTATTATAATATTTTTTAAGTTCAATTGGCTGCTACCATAAATTGTTAAGTACTTTTTAATAACCGTTTTGAGTTCAGCCCCCTTACCATGAAGTCTTATAGCAGGATTACTTCCATAATACTTTGTTACTTCGTACAATGACGACCTTAAATTAAGCTTATTACGGTCGTCATTGTATGAAGTAACAAAGTATTATGGAAGTAATCCTGCTATAAGACTTCATTGTAAGGGGGCAGATTTAACGGGCGTTACGCTTTACGATCAAACGATTTATTCAGTTATTAATTGTTACTGTTCTAGAAATATATTATTATGTCTGCCTCGACACGTGCCGGATACGTTCTATATCTGTAAGTAAATCAAGCATAACATTACGATGTCATCTCTTCCGATACAGATAATACAGGATGTCCTTGAATTTGAATGAATTCAAGGCCAACCTGTATAATAAGAACTGTCCAAAGTCCAAAGTATTACACTTGATGTGCCAGATTATCTCAAAATGCTTAATATACTCTAAAATTAGTTAAAGCCCTCTTAAAATTACAAATCCAGTGAAATTATAGACTGATTCCGTCACCATAGCGACATGTAGGGTTTAGTCATAGACCACTTACCCCATAGACATGAAATCGGTAAAAAATTGCAAACGAAAAATTCTGTCAACGATGAGCGCATAGAGACGAAGCGGGGGACTGGGTTCCGTATTAAAGAGATACGTCCATGTCGATAATATCTCTAGGTTACACGTGTCCCGACACAAAAGACATTGCCACATTTCAATGGAGCTTTGCCCCACCTACAAATCTACGTGACCATTTAAGCTGTTCCTATCATTTTGTTGGGGACTTCTTACAGGTTTCATATTGCATAATCATAATCAGTATCATTTTCTACTACTCTAGCAACTCCTATAGAAGAATAACATAAACAATGAATAAATCGCTTCAATTTCTTACTATTTTCTGAATTCTTAATTAGGTAAGCTGTTTTTTTCGAATCGCAACTTGTACAAAACTTTTTTTTAAACCAATAATTTTAATAAAAAACGGAGATATTTTTACATTTATTCGTTATCTTGTACAACTTGCGGTTGATGGTGGGGCAGAATCTGGCATGGTCATTTGGGCTCATGTACGGGCGCTCTCCTGTTACAGGTCTATGGGGTAAGTGGTATGTGGCTGTAGTGGACATTTCTGGGGGGTGACCCCTACTTCGATCGTCTTCGTTATCGTTTTCATTTTGACACTTGAACGATATACATTGCTGGTTAAAACTTGCAAAAACATAGCAGCAATGTATAGCGTCAAATTGAAAGCGATTACGATAACGATTGGAAGTCGCGGTCACGCCACTGGTGTCCTTCGTGTTGATCATAAAATATTTGCGTCACAAAACCCATTGGCATCAAATCGTCAAGCAAATCGTAAATTGGTTCAATAAACAAATCAATTTGGAGCCAATTGAGATGGTCACGCAAGGCCCACAATTTATTATGGAAATGATTGAGACTTCGTGTTTTAAATTGATTTAAGAGCCTTCCATGAGCCAACTAGCGCCGCCAATCTTAAAAAAATAATATCTTCCAATATAATAAATTTTATTAAAAAAGCTATTTACAAAATGTTTATTACGATAAATACTATTTTTTAAATGCTTATTTATAACGTGATTCAATTTCGGTAAGTTGTAGTTCGCATAATTGCGAAAAACGGCCGTTTTTGGCACATTTGTGAACTACAACTTAACTTGTCGCAATTATTCCATGTATTGTATTGAAAAATAGTATTCATCTTAATAAACATTTTGTAAAAAGCTTTTTGAATAAAATTTATTAAATTGGAAGACATTATTTTTTCAAGATTGACGGCGCTAGTTGGCTCATGGAAGGCCCTTAAAGGAACAATGACATCGATTTTAAAGAAAAAAAAAATACTCGAACTGTCAGAAAATCGCAAGATAATTTATTGCGGTAATTGATAGTGTAGGTTGCCAGGAATAAAATTGTCTACCTATTAATCGAACTGTCTAACCCTGTATAGACAGAAATAATTCATTAGAGAGAATGCACCTGCAAGCAATCAATGCAGGCATTTAATTATACAACTCTGTAATCGCAGATATCAATAAGAATAAAGGTACTCCCACACAGGTGCGAAATTCCGAATGGTATTACCGCAATATGTTATTGGCCTGATCTTAGTAGGAAACACATACACACACACGAACACAGAGACAATTATACAAAAAGCCTCAATAAAGTTGAGATTTTTTCTAAAACTACTGAACCGTACTTAATAATCTTTTCCAATTACATTAGTTATAACTTTTGTAATATCATCATCAGTCTATTTCTATTTCCCCACTGCTCGGGCACAGACCTTACATCGAGGGAGCTGGGGCCATGATCCACCACGCGGACCCAATGCGGATTGGCAGTTTTCACATGCCTTAGATTTTTTCTTCTACAGCATGCAGGTTTCATCACGATGTCTTTCCTTCACCGTTTTGAGAGCACTTGGTAAATGTACGTAAGTTTTTCCGTGGAAATAATCCAAGGATAACTCATCGGTACATGCCTGCATTGCTGATTTTGTAATATATCAAGTAGTTTTGAAGGTAATATCAACCTTAAAAACTCTCCTGTACCTACACTTTTCTAAGTGTTAGATTGTATAGCGAACGTGAATTTGTCGTCTGAATTGCTACCTTGAAAATTGTGTTGTCGGATACTGGACTTGTGTTGTTGGATATCAAGGAAAGATAAAGGCAGAAGTACCTACGACATGTAGAATAAGAATATCATGGCGAATATGATAAGAGTGCCGCACATAACAGATATCTGCCCCCCTTGCCAAGTGGCCATTGACTTTCGTTATTTCTAGTAGAATATAAATATTAAGGGATTGATATTTGCTTTTTCGTTAGCAAATGTGAATCCCATTTTGTATTCCATTTTCAAATATATTCCACTAGCGTTAACGAAAGTCAATGCCACTTGGCTACGGGGGCTGATATCTATGTTCTGTGCAGTTATCGAGGCGATACCACAGGAAGACGGCACCATAGAGAAGAAGACGATTTAGACAATCGCCGGTATCACGTCGGTGTTCTGACCCCAATTTCGCACCTGTGTGAGAGATCCTTAAGTTCGTTATATCTAATTGGATAACATGATCACAGTTCTAGTTATGTCAGGTTTCATAAATAATACCGACTCATACAGATATATGTCGTTCTAATTAATATAGATACCTACCTTACCCATGAGGCCATATTAAATTAAAGTCAATTGCAATGTTACATAGTTGCAATTTTAAATTAGTTCGTAACTTGTTATTAAGGCTCTGGAATGGACATATCAGGCAAACAGTTTGCGGCTGACAGTAAATAAAATACTAACAAAAAAACGCTCCATTTAAAATATAATGGGAGGCATAGAGTCAGCCCACAAACTGTTTGCTAGATGGTTCCGCAGCCTAACTAATAATATTATGTATTATATAATGTAACAAGATAAATGACAAGAAAAAAAAACTAAAAACATCCTAAAAGGAAATGGTATTTTTCTTTCAAGATTTTGTCTTTCTGAACACACGGATTTTTTTTTTGGATTTTTTCGTAAATAAATTCTGAGATTTTTTTTTACAAATTAAAGAAATGTGTGGGATAGACATTTGCTGTATTCTTTAGTGAATATTCTATTCCAATAGGTAATAATAATCATTCCACTACCAAAATACTACCATCATTTATACCCAAATCGTCTAAACCTGCATTAAGGACATAAAAACAGATTGTTGCTTTTGTTAGCTAAATTATAAAACAGAATGTTCTAAGAAGTTATTACGGCAATCCACATTATATTTTCCTCGTCATGTGACGTGACGTCACTATACTCAATCAGCATGAGCACATCTCATTACCGGCGTGATCTATGTCGGATTGATCGTTACGACATTGGCAGAGGTTGGCGGCGATGGGCCATTGTTAACTGAGTATGGAATACAAATACTTATGATATTTTATTATCTGACGACCGACAGTGGATACCGAAGAAACCCGAGTGAGGATGGGTATGAACAAGCATTGTGTTTCATTAACGCCAGTAAAAAAGAAGATAAATACGCGTATATCTCCATAGACCCACTAGTGGGTCCTCTGAGACGTCACAATTTTTGACAGTTCTCGTCAGATTTTGACAGTTATTTTCAGATTTTGTTCTTGTCAGTTTTTGACAGTTCTAATCAGATTTTGACACTTATTTTCAGATTTTGTCAGTTCTTGACAGTTCTTGTCAGATTTTGACAGTTATTATCAGATTTTGTCAGATTTTGACAGTTCTTGTCAGTTTTAGCATTTTTGATAGTTATTCCAGTTTTGGATTGACATTTGACGACGAAAAAGCAAATGTCAATCCCATTCTTATACCTACAGGAATTAGTTTTTTATCAGCGACGCCCTAAACGCCCGAAATCAAGGGCAGACTAAATAATCTTAGTTCCTAAACAATTTTAGGAACTAAGATTATTTGAACTCAATAGTTTTTATTATTTTTAACACAAGTGACTGTTTAAAAATCTATGGTCAAGTTCTCTTGAAATTATTGCGCATGGACGCTGTTATCGTACGCACAAAATACGCTGTTTATTCAAAATCCCGACCGGCGTAGTGGGTAGCAACGAAATTTATTATTTGTGGATTTCTGGCATGAAAAATTAGGTGAATTTAAAAAAAAAATCATCAGTATCGTGTTTATTACCACCACTGAGTCTCGCGTCGTTGATTAAAACCACATCCTGTATTATATCCATATTATAGCATATCTACTATTATTATGTTTGAGTTTGAGGCAACCAGAAGATCTGTGGGGGGCTATTACGGTTCTCAAAACGATCAAATCATAGCATGTCATAGCGGCCGTGAAAGGGACAGTGCTATTGCATTGGTGTAGCGGCGTCTCTGTTTGGCTGATCTGGATGCAAAGCGAGACGAACTGAAAGCCAGATCACCTGTGGCTATCTCCTATTACAGCCCCGGATCTTCAAAAATTTTTGGGCGGGGCAAAATCTAAAAAATGGGCGGCATTTTCAATTCAATAATTTTAATAAAAAACGGAGCTATTTGCACGTTTATTCGTTATCTTGTTAATCATACGATAGATAGTGGGGCAGAATCTGGCATTATCATTTGCCGCCCCTACCGAGACGTCTACAATTCGATACCCTTTTTTATCAATAAAACTGTAACTTTATGATTTGTGCACTATTGGTCGTAATTTTTTCCGTAATACATTCGGTAAACGCAACTTAATATTTTTTATTGTGATTTATTGATTAATAATTACAGGGATGGTGTCCTCACATGTCAGCATTATGCGAAGCGGTTTACCAATAAGACTGGCTACATTGTCACCTGAGGGTGCACCAGAGGGCAGACCAGCGAAGTCCCCAACCCTGATAAAAGCTACGTCGTGAAGCGGTCGTTGTCACCGAAATCTGCTGAGACGAGATCATCATCACTATATTATGTTAAAATTCTTTTACTTTTGAGTGAGAGGTTGTAGGAGCAAGCTTTTCGATCTCAAAATTGTCCATGAATTTTGACATTAGTACCTAGGTACTCTGGGGTGCTAGCCGGCTGGCCTTTCCTGTCCTGTCAAAGCCTGCGCGAACGAAATTTTTGTACTAATATTCGCCAAAAATCTGACATTGACAAGCTAGTAAAAATCGACGCAGCTCAGCCCCCTGTACGGAAGTAGGTAAAGTATTCTCAGAATATAAAATAACTGAACCACATTATAAATAATCACTTAAATGTTTTCCTTTTTTAAACATAAATAGGTACCTACTATAACAGGAAATTAAAACCGGAAAAATGTAAGTAATAAAATAAAATTATTATAGGTAATGTTCCTCTAAAGTAGGTACGTTTCCTTTTCCTCAAAATTATACCTACCTATATTTATTTTTATAAAATTACGTAGGTAAGTAAATGAGAAAACGTGAGATAATTACTAGTAATTATACTATCCTTCAAAATTCTTTTATCTTAACAAAACATTTGAAAACTAAAAGTTATTTCCATTACATAATTTACTTACCTCCAAAACAAAATTATCCAATAATTATGTTCACCGATCACAGTAACAAAAATAAAGCCACACCACGAAAAAACAACAAAATCACCTTTTTTTTCTAAAACCACAGATTCAAAAAACTAAATACTCCTTTGCACTGACGGCACGAGCGTTCGCGATGTTCTCAATTTTAACACTGGCTGTATGACAGTAGATTGTAATCGCCAGTGTTTTCAATCGAACTCAATAGCTTTATTGTACTTTATAGATACGTACATAATAGGTTATTGATAATGATAACAGGTCATACATAAGCACGAAGAAAAGTCGTGGTACCTTTTACCAAGCTTAAAGGTCAGATAAAGGCTTGTTAAGTTATTACAAGCTAGTGCTGTTATTCCTAAGCCTAGTAATCGTGTTGCTATCCCTTTCATACTTCGTTAAAAAAAGGTTAAGATAGAAAGGGACAGGGGGCCTAAACGGTGGCGTAACTTTAAATCACGTTTATGAATACGCGCCTAGATGATTATTAGAAAATATCAGAATGTTTCATCGGGAACATGATTTATTAATTAATTGTAAACTACCCTACCCTACTACCATTTTAAGCTGTTCTGTGATATAGTTATTTGCACATTAATACATCGGATCACTTTATTTTCGCAATGATGAACAGGTTCGATCAATCAGTTCCTTCAGTGTCTACATCACAACAGGTAATTAGACGATCATATTTGTTTACAAAATAAGACACTTGATTTGGGCTGCGGTGCGTATGCACAGTTGAACTCAGAAAACAGGACACTCAAAATGACTTTCGGCCTAAATATCCAGAAACATAATTTTCTCATCCATAGTTTGACAATTAAACATTGCCTAATTACCCGAACAAAGTATCACAAAATGATCTCAAAGCCAAGTTTCAAAAAGACAATTACTTGAGTGTGACCAATTGACCAATGGCGACAAAGCGTTGCGTCCTTCACGCCGGTCGAGTTCTTGATGCGTGACCAGAAAAACCACTACTCATCTATGCTAAATTAGAGTTAATAATGGCTAAAATATGAGCTATTTGCTCGCTTTTGCCTACGATTTTGCCGTATAAAACCTACTCATCATCAGCCTATTTTGACCTTACATCGGAAAAACTCGGGCGATGACCACCACGCGGGGACAGTGTAGGTAAATTGGTGGTCATGCCTTAAGACTTTTTATTTTATAATATTCAGGCCTCCCGTGTGCCTCTGACATGGCCTGACGACTACTGCCGAGCGACAACAACCGCGGGACCAACTGCGTGATTTTCGAGCACGGAGGGACTTAGATTAAAATGTCACCAGCGGTTCGTCCAGGTACTGGCCTCGTCCAACTCGCAATTGGACTATGAGCCTCTCAATTAGACGTCCCGATTTTGGCGGGAGACGTCCCGATTTTGAAATCAGAATTAAATGTCCCGTGCGGGACAGGCTCAGTCCCGCTTTTCGGGGATATCTGTATCTATAATGATAAATTTATTCAAATAACTAAAAATGCAAACTAACTGTTACAATATTACACTAAAAATAAAGGTACTTACTAAAATATATCTAAACTAAAATAAAACTAATGTACAAAATAGGTCGGTTGAACTATCTGAATGGCTTGCATTACAGATGGTTCAACCGATCCCCGTTGTCCGGCAACGTGCCCAAAATGCTGGCGGCATTTCCCCTCTGAATAGCAAAGCTGACTTTTTCGGCGAAATACAGGCCAGCATTTTGGTTATGTGTGGACTACTCTACGAGAACTTTATAGATCTCCATGGCTTACATAGATATTTTTATTTATTATTTTTTTTGTTATTACAAACTTAAGCAGCAGCTGCTCAATGAATGGGGATATGTCGATGTATGGGTTATATTTTACGAATGGCAAAGATAAGTTGGTCCCTAAATCTAGTTTATCTTTTCGTTATTCTATATCCCGCTTTTTCACTCAAAAAGTTTCAAAAGAATATGGCAACGCTGCCCTCAATCCATCCTGAATCCATGCCTGGATAAACACCAAACGAAAATCCTCATCACACCTTGCTATTACTGGTCGATTGTATACGTTGTTCTTCCTAAAGTTTTATTTTAATATTTCCGTTGAATTTATTATTGTTTGTTTATACAAGATATCGGTTTCAAGAAGTACTTACTTTTTTTTTCAAACTAGCTGTAGGTACGCAACTTCGTTTGCGTAGAAAAAGTTATATGCTCCGTTTAGATGACTACTCACCTACCTTACACACATACACACCCAGTCACCCACCATAGTATAGTTCAAAGGGAACATAACACTAGGCTATCTTAGTTCAAGCTCGTTATCATACCGAATATCAGGTATATATTCTGGCAGGGAAGAGGTGCATGTCGAGTGACAGCGCTGCACACCTCGGTGTCAGCTCAGCTGAAACATGCACCTTTTGCCACACCACTTAGCATAACTATATTAGATTATAACTTACTACTTGCTTGATTTTTTGTAAGCTTATGTAATTGGTGTATGGCAATAAACATATTTTCTATTATATTCTATTCTATGATATAAACCGTACCTATATGCTCACAGATTACATACTTACATGTAGAACCGACTCTACTTATAAACCATTTAAGTATACAATATATTTACCTTTGCTTCAATCGCCATAAATCATAATATCTAATGGTAGCGTATAACATGCGTCTGCGCAACTGTAGTTAATCCATATTGACAGCTGTCACCTTCACTCGCTTTTAACACGTGATTTTATCATGTGACCGGCAACGTGCAGTTACAGTCTATACATATAGGTAATAAGACTGTAAAAAAGTTGTGTCTGTACCTACATTGGATATTTTTTGAAAAGAATAATTGTAATATGTTTTAGGATCGATACTGATGCCAAAACACCAATTTTTAAAATTTTTGTCTGTTTGTCTGTGACTTTGTGCAAGCTTTATCACGCCATAACTACTGAAGGGATTTTGACGGGAGTTTCACTAGGAGATAGCTGAAACATCCGGACAGCTCATAGGCTATAAGCCATGGCGGTATGTGATCTGAGAATAGAACTTTTTCTACGCAAACGAAGTTGCGGGGTACAGCTAGTTAGTGATAAATTGATAATATTAGATATTAGGTCGGTCGTTAGTCGGACCTAAGATTATTTCAAAACGAAGTATGTAACCACAGACCACTTACCCCTAGACCTGTAACAGGGCGTCTGCCCGCACATGAGCGCAAGATTGCTTCGCGACACGCGTAACCTAGAGATATTACCGACATGGACGCATGACCTATTGCAATAATTCTTTCACCCTTAGATAGATAAAAGTTAAAACTATGTAGGTACCGTAAAAGAATTCAGAAATTGAATTACGCATTATTCATGCACGGTGAATAAATTAGAACATGATGAAAAAATTATTAAAAGAATTATTAAAATCGGCTAAGTACCTACTTCTTGAGAAAATCTCAACCTTATTGAGGCTCCCTGTGTCCTTATCTCTGTCTACGAGTGTACCGTCGAAGACAGAGATAAGTATACAAGAGGCCTCAAT
The DNA here is from genome assembly GCA_963506565.1 of Tachystola acroxantha. NCBI lineage: Eukaryota > Metazoa > Arthropoda > Insecta > Lepidoptera > Oecophoridae > Tachystola > Tachystola acroxantha. The sequence continues at coordinate 7,270,701 of OY735894.1, read as the reverse complement.
AAGGTTGAGATTTTCTCAAAAACTACTGGACCGAATTTAAAAATTATTTTACAGTTAATAGCTTTCACTTTTATCTATCAAACAGTGAAAGAATTTTTGCAATAGGTCAAGTAGTTTTTGAGAAAATCTCAATCTTAAAAACTCTCCTGTACACCTTTCTCTGTGTTCCACCGTACCTTCTAAAAATCTTGGGATTGTCGAATTCGAGTGTCCTTACAAACTTGTTTGAATTAGCGATACTGCATCTAATATCGAGATTGATATAATTACTATGATTTCATAGAAAACGGATGTGTTACATATATTATGTATCAACTTGAACGCCTTGCAATAGCCACAGCATGTTTCACGGTAATTATACATGATTACATATGGATTGGCGCCATCTGTCTGTCAAATTAATTTGTAACACAAACATGACATTTTGTTTAGTTTACTAAGGGCCTTTTATGAGCCAACTAGCGCCGCCAATCTTTGAAAAATAATATCTTCCAATTTAATCAATTTTATTAAAAAAGCTATTTACAAAATGTTTATTACGATAAATACTATTTTTTAATTGCTTATTTAAAACGTGATTCAATGTCGGTAAGTTGTAGTTCGCATAATTGCGAAAAACGGCCGTTGCAGTGCGAGGAGCTGGCATATCAACAAGCAAAGATCCTGAACAACCCAGAGTCCCAGGCCGTGGGCGGCATCCGCAGGCTGCTGGCGTTCTGGAGTGAGCTGGGCTGGCTCAACTAGTGCGGTTCTGCACCATTCCTGCACATACCACTCATGCCAAGTGCGGAAAACAACCCGCGGCAATAATAATAATAAAAAGATCATTTATTTGCCACATTATTCGTACATAAAAGTTAACATAAATAATTACATTGCATCTATCGTACACTGTGGCAAAAAGGCTAAGAGTGGCTCCGTCCTAAATGCAGCATTTAATGCAATACAAATAGCACTGATTTTCAGCCACCGCCTGACAGGTTACATTCATTTGTAAATCGGTAGAACGAACGAATGTGATACTTAATTTGGTATTATAAACTAGACACTGTATTATATTGGGGGGTTTAATTTGGGTAAAGATCTGATTGGAGCTGTGAGAATTTGAATTTAAACTTTAGGAGTTACCAGATCATAATAATCACACAATAAATATACAAGCAGAGAGAGGGAGAAGAAGAAGAGGCACGGAACTTCCGTGCCTCTTCTTCTTCTCCCTCTCTCTTGTTTGTCGGTTCCGTGACGGAACCCTAATAAACCGATGCGAATCTAAGAAGCAACACGCAATAGGCTATATTCACAGATTGACTACTACTTACATTCCAAACTCACATACTAGTCTAGTATGTAATAATTGCCTACGCTTGCTCAATCGCATAACCGACGATCGATAAATCGATCTCGAAGGCGCTTATAGTACATATTTCACATAACTCTGTGATATAACTAAGTTACTCAAGATCACAGTTAATGGCCGCATCCTACATTTGCAGTTTTGATTTACTAAAAAACTTTACTAATTTAGAACATGATGAAATTTTTTTTTGATCTGAATCTGTATATAGCAGGAGAAATAAAATACAAAGCGATATAAACTTACCCTAACTCTTTATTGTATAATTATTTTTATAATACATATATTTTTACAGATTACTTATTGTAAAGCTATGTCCTTTAAGTATAAAAATAATTTATAATAAGTATGTACAACATTTGCAGTAAATTGTATTTACTCTGGAAATTATAAATATTATAATATAGGTAATTTTATTTTACCAAATAATAATCAGTCTTACGTCCTCATACAAGACTAATTAATATGAGGCAAATAATAGGGATGGGAATCGATTAAGTAACAAAAATAACGTTAACGTTACTTTATTAAATATCGTATAACGTTACTTCGACAAAATAAATCTCTTAAATTTTACGACACATAGCGATTCTGGTTATTAAATGAAGGTAAATTAGTAAAAGAAAAGTGTGGCAGTATTTTTAGACGTGTCATATTTTGTTTAAAATAAAAATAAAACGGAATCGCTACCTATCTTTAATTTGTACTTTTGCCTATTTATTACAAAAATAATTAGAAAACCCATATTGTGTTTCTAGAATTTTGTACTTCGTATTATATTTATTGTTATCATAAATATTATGAGCCTCTACAGGTTATACTACCTATATAACATTGTAATATTTTAAACCTATTCGAATAAAGATAAAAATTGCTGTATGATTGTGACGTCAATACAAAATCGATACTTGATAAAAACAAAGCCCTTGTACGTCACAGATATCTTATATCTGTTACTCATACTATTGCGAATAGGTTTTTTTAAGACTAGTAATTTCAAACAACCTTTTAGCAAAATCTTAAGTCCCGCTTACAAAAAACTCTAACAAACTGTCAAAGCGGTTAAATTATATGAAGATCATAGACAAGACAGTTTTTTTTAATTTTCTACAAGCGGCCCTAACCTGCCAGTAATACTGGAAGACTTTGCGTTATTTAACCCTTTATGCTCATGAAGTGGCGACTGTGACGGATGTTCGTCTATCCTCTGAAGTAACAGTTATAACTGTACTAGGTTCGGAAGTATTGGTAACGTTACTTGGAGTAGCGTTCGAGCTTTGGGCCAGGGCTGTTGTGATTGGCGTTGTGATTGGTTGAATCTGTGTAGACTGGTAGTTGGGGTAGTGGATACCCACTACTTCTTCGTAGCTTGGGGGTGCCAGCGCTTCTGTAATAAAAGAAATAAACGTACATTTATTCAGTTTCTAGTGAAAAAAAATCATATAAGATAAAGGATTTACAGGAAGCATCATTAAATTATTATATATAAACTGATATCACTCACTTATATTGTTGAAGTCGGCAATTAGACCATATAAGTGAGTGATATCCGTTTATATATAATAATTTGTAGTAATGGCTCACTATGGTTTTAATTCTAAAAAAAACATCATTATAATTGATATTTAAAAAAAAAACACTATATAGGCGGATTATAATTTTAGTCGTAGACTAAGTCTCGTTAGAGGGTCTCGTAGTCCAGTTGGGAGTACACGTTGAAAACGATCGTGCAAGTTAAGCAGCGTCAGGACCTGAATGGGTGACCGCTAGTGACACTTTCATCTGAGCCCCTCCGTGCCTCGGGGTGCACGTCAAGCAGTTGGTCCCGGTTGTTGTCGCTTGACAGCAGTCGTTAGGCCACGTCAGAGGCCTACGGGCGGCCTGAATAACTCTGACACAGGTTTGATCGCTAAACCACACGAGAACAGAATTTTTTTACTCTGAACAACGAAACGAAAGAATCATTGCAATAGAAATAGTAGCTTTTGATAAAATTAACCTTATTGAGGCCCCCTGTATTCGATTGTACAAAAATATATAAACCCGCGGAAAATTTCTGAGAGTGATCAAAATATCAGCTAAATTATAAAGAATTTTTTGATGCTTTTTCAATAACTCGTATACTTAGGTTTACATTTGTGTGAGTGATAGCTGTACAAGAGGTGAAGAGCGGTGCGTGCGCGGCAGGGTGTATTTTGTTGCGTTTGTATTGGACGCGTCGCGCCTCAGGCCGAATATCGCTCTACACTATCTGTGTGCACTCACGCAAATGCAAACCTGAGCTTACGCCTCGCGCACTGTATCTATTTCCAAGTAGACCGTGGTCTACTTAATTGGAAGAAGATTCATAAATTTTCTTTCACATCCTCTAATATCTGCATTTTGATTGTAGCAGATAAAGATTCCAAGAAATCTTGCCATAATTAGTCAAAATACGAGTAAATGATGTCATTATCTTGCGTATAAAATGGCGTGTGGCAACCGTTGATATCCAAGGCTTTACATACGACAATCCATATCAACGCTATCACCTTTACGTCAATCTAATTTGCCACCCTCCTTTCTATGTGCGCTGATTATTTTAATGATTGCTCCTATAAGAGCCATACCTCACTGGGACATCAGCGCGACGTCGCCAGCTACGTAACCAAACAATTCATTTATGACAGCTAACTCACTTGGTGACGGTTTGGCAACGACGCCAGTTTTTGGAATTTCAATGTGAGCTCTTTGGAATCGTAGCTGGCGACGTTACACTGGCGTCCCAGTGAGCAGGGTTCTTACTACGTGGCATTTTCTCAGTTGCTTTCTACAATTTTTTTCTTGTTTTCTTGGCATTTCGTTCCTTTCTCGTGATTTCGAGCCGAGGATGAAATAAATTAAAGACATTTGTAGGAACTAAAACTTTGGATACTATCATGATCAGTTTCACATTCTTTACAGCTTTCATTAGGTGCAACGCTAGGCCCCGTTCTGAAAGCTATGTCGGCATAAACTCATGACATTAACTTTTTTAAAGCCTCATCAATATCAGCACATTTATCTTTCATTTTCTTTCAACCTTAAATTTATCACTACTCCGAGAGTACTGGAATGATTTTAATTCTTTTTATATTTATATCTGGTTTAAAAAAGTTATCAACTAATGTGTTCGTAGGGAGTTTATGCAGACATAGTTTTGTATGCAGAACGGAGTTAGCGTTTCACCTTTATACATTTAATCCTCGAAGGGTCGAATGGTTGTGATTTTTGTATATTGTAATAATGCTCGGTGGAAACAAAAGTTAAGATAATTGCTTACCATATTTTGGCGGGGGTGGCAAATTGGCAGGGCTGACGTAGATAGTTGGTTCTGGCTGGGACAGAGCAGGCTGCGTGCGAGACCCCACGTACATCCGTCTCCGCTGCGGATTGCGCGTCTTTTGCCCTGGAATAGACGAAATATCATATTAACTTCTAGTTTTATCGACTTAAATTCAAGGGTGTAGGTAGGGATGTACCTACACTCTTCATATTTTTTGTTGGTTACTTAAAACTTCTCGAATTATCTCAATAAGAATGTGGACGTTAGAGAATATTTAGTGATGTTTGATTTAAGACTTATACAAAATATGTTTTGAAACGAAAATCTAAATGATAAATGGAGAAATTCCAGGGACCTCGCCATTCCGCGGCACTCTCTATTCCAACAGATCGTATCCAGGTCGTGAATTTTGTCTCCATATTCTCGTCTTAGGGACGGTAGCGACATCTATCCAGTAATTGTGCAATTACTCAATACAAAATGTGTAAGACTTTATAATAATGATTTGTACAATAGTTATATCAATTGAAAAGTTTCATCACTAACCATTTCCTAAATCTAATTCTTAGTTTCGTCAAAATAATACCTGACGAAATCAATTAATAACATTTGTTGAAATAAGATAATATTTAAGTAGGTACGAATTTAGGTTAAAAATAGGTGTAAAACGTGAATGAAAAAATCTAAGGCATTTGAAATCGGCCAATCCGTACTGGGCCTGCGTGGTGGATCATGACCCCAGCTCCCTAGATGTAAGAGAAGATCTGCCGAGCATTGTGGCCATATAGGTAAATAGACTGATAATGATGATGATAGGTGTAAAAATCTTAATAATATCATACTTAGAAGTAGACCAAAAATTATAAGTAGGTACTTAAGTTAAAAATTACATTTCCCTAATACTTATCGGATAAAACTTTTGAGGGGAATCTGGTATTTAGTTTAGGTGTTTATACCGACTTTCCCCTAAAAAAATTGGCCAAAAAGTATTAGGGAAACTGTATAGTTTTTAATTCTAATACAAATATAATAATTTTACCTAATAATAGTAATCGCGCGCACGTAGTCAAACACACCAAAGTTATGATTACAGTACAAACGCATATAATCCACCAAATAAACTCTTTCATCGGAGCTACATTCCCGCCATTACATCCTTCTGTGGATAGACTATCTGCCGTATTACAGGGTTGAGATTCCATCTTAACAGTTATTTTATAAAAGTAACTAGTATTGAGTTATAACGAGTATCGTTACTTCACGCACGTCACTATTTTTAATACAGTCTTCGTACGATATTAAATTCAATTATTATTACTTAAACTTTATTTATTCTTATTAATGTCAATAGTTACACTTTATGATTATTAATTTATTGATTTATAATAAGAACACGTATTCTTTGTTTTGTTTAATTATTTTTTCGAAATAATTAATTTTGAATACTTTCATTTCGCTAACCGGTGTAGCGGCTACAGGATAACTGAAATTTTAATATTTGTTTTCAGTACAATAGATTACAGTTATCGGCTGGTGTATTTATCATTTGCACCAATTTTACGGTGAGATTACCTATAATAAAGCCACAAAACATTGACGTCAATTGATTAATCCCTATGTATCATTTAAAATAACATAAATGTTATCGTAATTGATGATTAGGATATTACTAAGGCCATGAACGAAAAAATTTCGCCGCGCTCTATGAAGAGAGCCTAAAGCATATTTTGTATATGGATTCTTGTACTTAATAGATAGTTTAGTTAGAGTAAACAAAGAATTTTCAAAAATTAGCCAAGTACTTTTTGAGAAAATCTCAACCTTAAAAACTCTCCTGTACACCTTTCTCTATGTTACACACGTGAGTTAAAATATTAAGGTTGAGATTTTCTCAACAAGATAGAGAAATGTGTACAGAAGAGTTAAAAAGGTTGAGATTTTCTCAAATTGACCGATTGTTAAATATGTTTCACATTTAAATACAGATTAAAAATAATAGTTTACTTTAATTTAAACTACAAAATATTATTAAAAAACAGTAAATATACAAATAAAAACTATAAATAAAAAATTTGCCCTAAATCACATCACAGATTAAAATAAAACCTATGTAACTGTAAAATAATTTTAAAAATCCGACAAGTACTTTTTGAGAAAATCTCACCATCAATCAAATCTTAAACTTTTTCCTGTTTTTGACTGTACACACGAAGACAGCGATAAGTATACAGGGGACCTCAATAAGGTTGAGATTTGCATTGCAGTTACACAGTTTTCGCTTTTATCTAACAGTGAAATATTTTTTACAATCAGTCAAGTAGTTTTTGAGAAAATCTCAACCTTGAAAACTCTACTGTACACCCTTCTTTGTCGTCGACCGTACCTATCTCACAAATTGAAATTGCTTAGCTCATTACGATAAGGTTTATCGTAATTTAATTATTATATGGATATCACAAGCCTATAACATCCGTTGACGTCCGTAAGATACAATAACCGGAGATAGGTAACAAGTAATAGAAAACGACAATATAATTTACTGGTTGGTGCTTTTGTTATACCTACTATTACAGCCTTACTTATAGAAAAAACACTAATCAAGCACTGAACAACATATAAACTAATCATTTTTTAAACTCTTAATCAGTGATTAACATTTTATAACTTATAAACGTTATTTAAGCTGTGATTAGCTAATAGTCATTTTAAGAAATTTCTAGCTAAAACAGCGGTGTAAATGCAAATTAATAAAAAATGTTTACGTGCAAAAATATATATTTACTTGCAATAAAAAGATATGATTCCGAATTTCGGCCTTTACCTGATCTATTTTTTAGGCAATCCTAGGAGTTGGATACTTGGTAGTCAAATGGCGAAAGCAAAATAATCTGTCCTTAACTACGATATAAGTTGGCATACATCAAAAAGATCTTTAAAAAGATAATAATTTAGTAATAGGTAATTAAGGTTAATAATTTATACATAGTCATACCTAATTAGGTTTTGAGATCGATTCTTTAATTTTCAGTTAAATTGAATCGTGTTTTTGGGGTGAAGAAATTATGTGCGTTATCGTCTATCTGATAAGGATCAACTTGCCTTACAAAATATCAGGTCACTATATTTGGTCACGTGGAGTCCACATGTGACCAAATGCTGGCCTTTATTTCGCCCAAAGGATCAGCCTAGCGATCCAGAGGGGAAATGCCGCCAGCATTTTGGGCACGTTGCCGGACAACGGGGATCGGTTGAACTATCTGTAATGCTAAGCCATTCAGATAGTTCAACCGGCCTATTGTACATATAGTTTTTAGTTCAGTTTATATTTTTTTAGGTTTATATTATACTAGTTATAAACTTTCGAAAGGTCACTATATGTTCTAGTTTTACTGTAGGTAAAAATATTATATGGTTCTGGTGAAAACTAAACACAAAACTATCTATTACCTACATTCAAATCCCATACTTTTCATAAGAGTAAGGCCCGAATCCATTTAAATACAAAGACTTTTCTATCATAATAACAAATTTACTCAAAACCCTCAATGTCTGTCAGTCTAAATGAACCAAGGTATGTAATTGGAGGATTGTTTCTAGCTTTAGCACAACTGTATCTAGTGGATAGCCATATATATTTTTGTTAATTGCAATTATGATTCTTAAAGGCATTGTCAATACTGATAAAATTGAATTTTAATTGATTTCTAAAACAAATGTTGCAGTGCCCTTACAGGGTTTTATATGAGTACCATAGTTACCACCACTATATGTTATAAATGAATTTTAAGATAGATGACTCGTCCAATGATTTTTTTAATATACATTGGTCAAATTGCCTATGTGAGATGCAGATAAGGATATTATTCTTAAAGAATGTTGAGATAAAGTTATCCCAAAAGATATAAAGATAAGGCAAATTGAAATAGATACTAATAGCGAGCATACGAGACAAAAGGCGACCATCGTCTTAAATCTTCTTTAAGATATTATTATAAGAGCGATTCCAAAGTCTCAAAATTAGATATACTCTGTCATTATAAGAGAAGTCACAGTAACCCTATTATGACTATGGCTTACACCTTCCGTAGCACAAGCTATTAGCTTAGTAGGAGTGTTGAGGAGACAAGAAGAGAATATAAAATTGAAAAACATTAATAGCGACAAGACAGGCAACTGGCCTAATGTGTAGTGTAGTAGAAGAGCCTTCAAGAAATTGAAGGCAAAAGCTCCACAAGATTTGTTGGTAAATTTAATACCAGATTGATTAGTCATTAGACTCGTACCACGCAAGCCTATAGACAGACTAAACTCGGAGGCTCGTATTTATAATAAATGTCTAAATGGTGAAATAATGCCACACATACATAAACCACGGTTTATGTTCAATCTACCGTTTTACGGCGCTAAGCTAGGTGTCGAGGTAGTTTAACAAAGCGACCGCTTAATGCTAAATCAAATAAATTCATTGCTTCAGGTACGATTGATCTGTTCATTGTCTGTACGGACGATAACAGATCAATGGTAACACTTGCAGTACGATTTCAAGTCTTATGACGCAAATAATAAGAACTGTCAAAAGTAAAAAGTGTTACCATTGATGTGCTGTCGACTGTACATAAATCGGGTTTATGAATACGAAAATCTTTAAACAGTGGCATAAGTCACCGCCTATTAAATCACGTTTATGAATCACAGCAGAATGTGGAGATGAATCTCCTTGTGACAGATTGCGGAAAAGAAGAAGTAAAAATAATGAAATAAGTTACTCATAGCAATGATCCTGAGACAGAAGAAGACGATGAGCCAAGTCAGTAGCATGGCAACCAGCACAATCATGTACCAGAAAGCCATTGCTGTCAATTCTGCTTTATCATCAAGTTCAAAACTGAATCCACCTTCACTTGACTCTTCACTCTCCAAAAAACTGAAGTTTGGTTGTCCATACATAGGAGCCATTTTGTTCACAACCTTATCATGAATCAGCGAGTCAAATGATTGATTGGTGTGCACAATTATACAAACTTTTGATCAAATATTGGTCTTTCAATTTATCAAGTCCTTTTATCTTTTATAATCCTGTTGTTGTACAAATATTTGGTATTTGTCGGATCAAATGTTAGCACTGATTGTTTCAAAAGTAATTGTATGTTTTTTCCTTAAATCTTGGAACACACTTGATTCTAATTTATGTTCATAAGATTTAAACTACACTTGTAAGGTTGAAGCACTTTTAGAACTGTTTATATCTCAAAACAGACAAGTGCTTATAACTTTTAGTGCATATACACTCACAAAAATTTGATTTAACAAACTATTGGAATGCCACTTTGAACGCTTCAAAACCACGTAACAGTTTACTATTCGAATTAGTCTATCGTCACAAATCACTTTTCAAAACATTAATACTTGCAAAATTACTTGACAAGATTACGAATTTTGAGAAAATTTGCTATAAAACACATTTTGAAAGCAATGATCTAAAAACTCTGCACTATTGAGCAAACTGGTTAGATAGTGGTAAAAATATAATAAATCGAACATTTTCGTCGATACCATATCTTTATCAATTGACGAGTTGACAGTATCGCAGTCGTGTTAAGATTAAATATGTGAGCATACCCAGGGCACAGTATAGTAGTAACTAGTAATACACTAAGTAAATAGATCTTTTGTCAAAGAAACTACTGGAAAATGTTGATTTCCATTTTCGCTGAAAATATTTTTACTGATTTAGTGAATGTAGGCAATTTTCAATAACTGCGTAATGTTTTATAAACAAATACATAATAACCGAAATAGTAACATCCAATGATGCTCGCAACATTTGCAAGCCTATTGGGCACCCTCCCGCAATGCACTTTAGAACATTAATTGTTTATTTATAATTCATTTATTTCGTAAAAACTACTTGATTTTATGATTTAACAAGGTCATTATTTACCGAAATAATTCATTATTTTTAATTTCCCATTTCTACATTATAAGGCGGTGTTTAAATGGGACCTAATGTGTATTGATTGATTGAAAACCATACCTATATGAAAACTCGTGACCTCTTGAAAACGCATTAAACAACGTCATTGTTTTTGAGAAATTAAGAATATATACACATACGTATATATTTCGAAGCGAAAATGGATTTCATTTTGAGAATATTGTAGACAAATTCATACTAAATATTAGATCACATGATGCGTCCTTGTAAAGAGTCCGTACTGTATCTCGCCTATACTGCAGTTAAAGTCAATTTGATCCAAGCCTCTAATAAGTAAATCAGGTACCGGTAGTAATTTAGAAGATTTTTTAGACGTAATTTTCAATGATGCAGAACTTAACCTAGAATTATGATTTTATAGGATAAAAAGTTCTTGGAGGAATTTATTGCGAAACAAAGATTGCGAAAACTTACTAGCAATCAAGTTACTCATTTTCATTTGTTTATATTGTTATAAAAAATTAGAACATGATGAAAAATTTCTTGCCGTGGGCAAAGAACATGTACACCGAGCATGGATAATGCGTAATATAAATTCTGAGATTACGTCATATTGTTAAAAGAAAATGTTATTTAGTTCCCTAAGAACCCTAAGATCACCTCATCAAATAAAGTGAAGGCGTTATAAGATAGACACTGACCAAAATGCTGGCCTGTATCGTGATTCGTGACCAAAATGCTGGCCTGTATTTCGCCCAAAGGATCGGCCTAGCGATCCAGAGGGGAAATGCCGCCACCATTTTGGGCACGTTGCCGGACAACGGGGATCGGTTGAACTATCTGTAATGCAAGCCATTCAGATAGTTCAACCGACCTATTGTACATATAGTTTTAGTTATATATATAGGTTAATACTATAATAGTTATTTTTAATTTTTATTATTGCTGTATGAATAAAGGCTCTGGATAGACACTAAAATATATAGATAGACTATACATTCAAAATTGATAAAATTAATTGTAAGCAATTGAACAAACAATGGGGTATAATCTATAAATAAATGTATTAAGTATCTTAAATTACCTGAAGCGATCCTTTTAATTATACACAACATAAGAAGACTCATAATAACTACTGTAGAAAACAATAAGACATATGCACAAATTATGGCTGGTGTATTATTTGAGGAGACACCTTCACGCATCTCAATAAAAAATTCCCATGGTGCCATATTTCTTGAATTAGTTAAAGCTTTTTACTTGAGCTTTTTCAAATTATTTCAAATCTTGAAATAATTGCAGCTCGTTTCAATTAAATATATTTTAAACTCATATATATTTCTTATGCGATTTTCAAGCAAATAGTGAGCTTTTAAACTTTCATAGACTTTGGTTATATTTCTCGAAATATTTCAACAATATGTTAATTTGAATTAAACAAATTGCAATACTTTAATTCCTCAAATCATTATATCACTATAGCTTAATTGTTATATTACATTTATTGCTATTATATAATGAATTTTCGGCAATTATAATTATAACCTTCAAATTGTTTCAAATTTTGAAACGATTGAAGTTATACTATAGTGTATGTTATAGGTATATACTTAATTCAATATAATATTATCTTCCTATTTATTCACTTCACGAAACTAATCACTTATGCTCCTAACATTGTCTTCTTTCAACACAATCTTATTTAATAATATCGCCATATTTGTGGAGCAAAAATTTTATCTTAGTATTCTTTCCTTTCCATGAATAATCTTCATACGATTGCATTTACATCTAACTAATCTTCAACATCTGTTTGTTCATTGACTATGTTATTTCAAAAGTACTGTACTTTAAAATTAGTAATTTTAATCATTAACATTAGAACTAGATGTCGCTATCATGCAGCCGATAATTCAAAACGACTATAAAATGTATTATAGCAAATGACTATAATTATACAGGGTTCATTTGACAAATTGAAACTGGGGGTTGTACTCATGATAAATATTGAATTGGTAAGCTTTTTTAGTAAATCAAAACTGCAAAAAAAATCACTAAGTCCGTCACAAGTCACACAATGACCTTAGAAATAACCATTAGGTCAAATTACAGTGAAATAAATAGTTACAAAAAATTAAAAATACCTTAAAATGTAAAAAACTCTAAAGTAACGATGCACATTAAATTAAGAATTTTTTGAATTTAATGTAATTTTATTTTTTATTTTTCCCCAAATTGTTTAATATAAGTACCTACATATACGCTGTGCAGAATTAATGTATGTCACAAGCCTATAACTATTAATTTGATTTTGTCGAATGAATTCAAGGCCAGCCTGTATATTGATATCCTATTGTATTTTAATGTACAGTCGAAGACAGAGATAAGTATACAGGGGGCCTCAATAAGGTTGAGATTTTCTCAAAAACTACTGGACCGAATTTAATAATTCTTTTACAGTTACATAGTTTTAACTGTTGTCTATCAAACAGTGAAAGAATTTTTGCAATAGGTCAAGTAGTTTTTGAGAAAATCTCAACCTTAAAAACTCTCCTGAACACCTTTCTCTGTGTTCCACCGTACGACTTGCAAGTAAAGCTGGGTTACGTTACTTTAGTCAAATCAAATATAAAAATATGCTTGTTTCATCTTATCGTTGGGATTTGAGATGATAAATTGGAATGATAAAGATGACAAAGGTGCAACTCTTCAATACCACTGATCTTATGGAGTTATGTTATAAATAGAGAGAAATAATATCTTTCAGATCAATAAAAAATCTCTAAATTATAATAATTATATTCATTAAGCGATTAACAGGTTCGCTGCCACCTGCAATTTAAAAGTTTCACCTGGAGGCCAAACACATTTTTTTGTCTGATGTACTTTCAAAGTGGCTATTTAATATAAATAAAATACTTTTATTACATAATTTGATATTTAACAGCATTAAAATTGGGGTGGGAAAATTTACGCGCTGGTGCGTGCTGGGCACTGGGAATGAAATTTTCATTCCCAGTGCCGAAGAACGCACCAGTGCGTTATCAGTGGCTGTGGGTATTTATGACTTTTTAAGAATAACATACACATATATTTAATTAAATAAGGTTTTTATTGCTTCCTACAAATATTTCTTTCGAATTTAACCTTACCTAGAAAAGGCATTTCAATTTGGTATCAATCAATGGAAGTTTTTACGACAAAAACATAAATGGCACACAATTTTCCTTTGTCCGCGTGCTTGTTCCTCAGATCTTGGCGTATTATGTTTATTTATCAATCTCTGTGCCTGTGCATATGTCTCAGTACAAATCATTGACAAAAATTCTTCGGTAAAAAAGAAATTAAAATAAGCAATGGGATTTACTCCTGCAACTTCACCATAAAAAATTTTTAACTCGCCCCTGGTAGTCCATGCAGAAGTCGCGCCTGATGTAGATGGTAAGTCTGGCTGCATGTCTTGATCCTGAGATACAGGAGACGATATACGACGTGCGGGAGGTCGCAATTCAATTTTAGTAAGGTAAACCTCACCTTCACTCTCTGATGCTGACTCCTCTTCATCAGGTTGGTAGTCATCCTCAGAATCATCGGCATACAGTGCAACCTCCAAATCACTATCATTTAAAATTCTAAGCACTTGTTTCCGAGGTCTTTTCGAACGAGAAGGGCCTTCCGCAGAGTCCATTGTTACGTCTTTTTTAAGTACGCACAAAAAAAAAAACGGTTTGCCACAGCCCAAAACCAAAAACACGTTAAAAAAATTCGAAAATTCAAGCGCAGTGCCGAGCCAAATACAATGTCTCTAGCCCCGTGCCGGCGCCGCACCGAGTCTATGAACTTTACTAGGCGCGAACCCGCACCGGTGCGTGGTCGGCTCCCCGCGAGGGAGGCCGTCCACGCACAGGTGCGTAATCGGCAGCAAACCTGTTAACAGGTTTTTGACATTAACTGCATTATTATTTTAAGATTATTTTATATTGTAGTTTGCTCTTTATGAGCAACATTATTTTGTATGTAAGTAAAACTGATTTATTATTAATAATAATATATAAGTATCTTTATTTGATACTTTATTTTAAAATATTATATTACAGTTAATATGTAAAGATTTATTTATATTCTGATGAATAATTCTTAATTTATTTGTGTAGTCAAGTAACACTAAACTAATAAAAACTTAATCGAATAAGCCCCTCGTTCCCGATGCAAAGGTGCCCATAATACCTACCAGCGGCGTTACCGCGCTGTATGGCTATGGACAGCCTTTGCATTAGGAACGATTCAGAGCGAGGCCCGAGACCGAGGTCCCGCATTCATATGTAAATAAAAACTATAAATAAAAAATTAAATTGTTTTCAGCAGATATTGGATATAATACAAATATGTTTAATATCATTAATATTATAACTTATTTGGTCACAACACTATAACAGTTATAGTGTACCTAGTTTATATAATTATAGTGTATATCTAGTTTGCCAGTTACTGTCAAACTAGATCTGTCATCGAGAAAATAAATGATTGGAAAGAGTATAATATAATTGGCTTATGTATATTTACGAGGTGGCGCCACCTGGTAGGCGTTAGTTGATGAAACCCTCACTCATATCTCAATATTGAGCCTAAAAGTTCCATTAAAGGCCGCATACAAATCCAGAGGGCGCCACCGGTCGTTTCAGTGGCGCCATCTCTGTTAAAGCAAAGGTATTTCAAGAAGAAAATAGTTTCAGTTATTCACGCGCGTATTAGGAAGACTCAGTAAAAACAAAACATTTTTTTTATGAATATGCCAAAATTACAACATGATTATTTTATATCACGGTTATAACGTATTTTGTACAACAAACTAAGTAAAATACATTGTTTATATATTGAAATAGGAATAATAATTTAAAACGTATGTGTACTTACGTATTTTTGAAACTACCACGATAGTAACTAAAATAAAAAAGAAAGTTAACCAGAAAATGAATGACACGTACATTATATTTATGATACTTTCTTTAAATGATTATATTCACTGAACACAATAATCCTTCGGAACAACAATTAAGTATATAATAAATTTTGATAAACATGGTATTCAACTGATATTTGTAATCTTTATTCAAAAGTATTATCTACATCAAACTTATTTAAAAAGATAAAAAATCAATTACATATCTGATAAAACGAAGTTTTTGCGCTATTTATAATAACTTATTTGTTTCATTTGTGTATGGAAATGAATTAATATATCTTCCGGTTTCTGGTCACGTAGACTTCAAATTAATATTTAATCAAAAGCATAAATAAATTATATATGATATTATTGATAATAGCAGAAAAGGCATCACAAATATAACTTAACAATAATCAATATAATCATAGATATCTAATAAGTTATGTATTTTTTTAAGATTTTTTTATCTAATAAATACCTACATCTGCTGCCTACTCTAATTACTCCATGTTATCCTAATGTACATCAATCCAACATTGTACCAGGAAAACATGGAGTGAAGTCGCACATTTATCATCTATTCAGTATCATTGCCTAGATTTCTCCTTGTTAGATGGAAGTGATAAATCTATCATGGATCCACCGAAAAAGAAATTTATCAGTAGAACCATAGACTGAAAATTGGTTCGATCGAAAAAAAAAACGATCTAGAAAAAGTCATCGTAGGCATTATTCATACAAACTTACCGATACATCTAATTCCCAATCCATATAATATACAGGCTAATAGTATAAACACAGCCGTATAGAATACAAACGAAATTACATCCATTGAGTTCACACTTAACCACCTATTCTAAAGAATATATTAATGCGACACAAAATATACTGAACATTGTAATGATACACTATCGTGTTAAACCCACGTATAAAGAAAATCGATTATAATACGATAAACCAGGATATCTGAAGATAAGATCAACTATAGCGAATTTTCCATTATATTTTTCGTTCAATAATATTCATTATGTGTAAATTGTTTGTTTGAATACCATTGCTTCTAAATACATACAAATTTTGGAATCCTTTCTTCATAAATTAATCCTATAAAGTTCACCGTTCAATTACCAATATTATCATCCAATAATAAATGATTATGCTTCATTTACATTAGTCATCATTCAAAAAAAGAATACCATATCAGAAATACGTTTTTTTTTAATTTACACGGTTTGTATACATATTAATTAGATAAAACGGGAATTACAGTGTTAAAATTTTATTATTATTGATGTCTCTATATTTCGACAGCATTGCAGCCATCATGGTCACGAGTAGTAATGAAAGTTTAACACGGTAATTCCCGTTTAATCTAATTAATATATAATACGTTTTTGTTTTATTTACAAAAAATATAAACCCAAGTTTGACCTTAATATCGATGTAAGATGATCTATTTTGCAAAATTATACTAAACTTACCGAAATATCGTACTAGTATGCCATACACCATCCAAAACAATAGTATGTTAATGAACATAAAAATCAGAGTCCCCGTTAGGTTGTTCATTTTATCGGCAGATAAATTAAAACAAAGGTGATGTTATAAAATAACAAATTAGACTGTATTATAAAGAACTTGATACAGCAATGGTGAGAATATCGACTGGAACTAGATACAGACCAATCAGAAAGCCGGCAATTATGCGATAAACGTGTATCTATTGATAAGGGTTTAATCTGAATATATTTTTAGTGTCACCCTTCAGCCACCGCACTCCGCTAATTTAGATTTTTAATCTAAGTAACAAAATAGATAATTTAATAATGACATGCATAAATGTAGAGATGAAGGAAAAAGTTAGAGCAAAAGTTTTTCTAGAAAAGAAGAGATATTTTAAAAAAATACTAGAAAGAGGAATAAAGAATAGACCACTGGTAAGTAAGGCAGTGCGCAGACCAGAGTCACGACTGTTTTAAGACAGACTTGTCTCAGACTTGTCGCTGAGCAGTATTAGACAGCTTTGTCTATGAGACGTCTCGTTTGAAGTGTGCGCGCTTCATAATGTTTGTAAAGCAACAGTCTGTCTTAAAACTGTCGTGACTCTGGTCTGCGCACTGCCTAAGGTAAAAATATTCGAATGAGAATAGAAAATATCTATTAAGACAGAAAGCCTAAAAAGCAAAACGTCTTAAGTAGCAAAATATCATAGTAAAATATCTAAAATTCAAAATGATTAAAATATTGTAACGAGATGTGTATGTACTGAACCGATTTGCAATGTATGGTCGAAGACAAAGTAAGTTGTACAGGGGAGTTTTTAAGGTTGAGATTTTCTCAAAACTACTTGACCTATTGCAAGAGTTCTTTCACTGTTAGATAGATAAAAGTTAAAACTATGTAACTGTAAAATAATTAATAAAATCGCTCCAGTAGCTTTTGAGATTGTAAACCCTAAGATTGTTAAGTTGTATTTGTGCATGGTCTTGTAAATTTATTATTATTATTAAATTATGTGCAACGCCTTATATGCAAACCGCCTAAGTAACAAAATATCTATAATAATTATTATTTGCGTCTGATTTCGTTAGATAACTTCGACTAAATTATTTAAATAGTTCGAACATAAAATCTTCTGAGAGCTTACCTAAGAATCTTAACACAGCACTGTACATACAAATTACAATAAATATATTAATACAAATTATTATCAAAACATTTCGTAGATCCTCCATTATAGCATTTGCACTCAAAAACTTGTAAACCAGTGAATATTGAATAACTTTATACAACAAGCATTCTCGTTCCTATCTTTGCAATAACAAGGTACTTGCATGAAAAAAAATCATGACGTGAGATTGCTTATCATTATAATAAAAAAACTCTGACGATAAGAAAATTATGTAAAATTTCATGAAAAAAGTATATGGTAGTAAAGTATTTCTAAGTATTAATTTTAGTAATTAACAATTGACCTAGATGGCGCTAGCAGTATCAAACAAATATAAAGATGTGTCACAACCCGATAATGTCCTAACGTCGTACGATTGGCATGACCTATTTCAAATTTTATAGCAAGGCTATAAAGTCCTAAATCTGACGCAGCAAATGGCTGTAATATAAATCAGCCAATGACGAAAAACCCGCGAAAAATAAATGATTCCTATTGGTTTTCATTGAGACCACAGAGCACATTGAGACACACAATTACTAGGCAATGGTAACATTTGAAGTACGATTTTAATTCTTAAAAGTTATACAATAAAGACGACGCAAAGCCCAAAATACTATATAATAATATTAAAAGGTAGGTAACTGATTTAATTATTGAAATGAAAATCAATCGCTACGCTGCTTTGATACAATATCTCCATCACCCGAAGGTTGACTGGAAGAAATTGCTTAAAGCGATAAGGCCGCCTATCTGTACACTAGCTAATTTTGGTTTTATATGTAACTGATGTGTTATTATTTGTGTGCAAATAAAGTATATTTGATTGATTGATTGAAATAGAAACTTAAATTAAATTGATGACCTAATGTATATGAAAAATATAAAATAAGAGCCCACAGACATAGCATGTAGATATTAAAGATATATTTAGAAAACAAAACAGTTTTTCTAAGTAAAGTTTAATAAATCAACCCCTTCAATCAACCAATGTTCTCCAATAAGTTATTTCGGTGTAATAAGTACGAAGATTATCTATACCTGTCACTTTCACCTGTACTGCGTCAAAACAGGACAGTGATAGTGTTATCGTTCGATATAACTTATCAAAATGAGTCAAGTGCTTTATCCGAAATGTTAACGAGTTTCATTATCTTCACTTCTAGCTTCTAGGCGTTTTAGTTCACGTTGTTTGTAATAGATGGCGTTGCTTTCGGTTTGGAAAAGGTGTCTAAAATGTAAATAAATAAAGGTATTCCTTAAGAGAAGTTGACATCAAATAGAAAGAAAGATTAAAATTATTAAGATAGAATTAGCACCATATATAGAACTATTTCAATAGGTGTACCAAAATTGCGCAAAATCCGCAATGAATCCGCAAAAATGATCATTTTATGGATCTAAAAGCGAATGTAATAATTTCTTATTACATTCGCTTTTAGATCTTTCATTCGTTTTTAGGGCTTTCGCCCTAAAAACTAAGCCCTAGAAAAACTATTGTTTATAGAAATACCACAAATAAATAAAAGAAACTTACGTCTTATAAGGAAACTGTCGAAACAAAACCACATCCAAAACAAATAAACACACATGAATACAAAAACACCAATTAATATACGCGAAACTAAATCCATTATAAAAGAATGTTTATTCCAAAAATAAACACATATAAGCAACTAAACGATCAACAGTGAAATAACAAAATATTAATACTTTCAAATTATCGCTATCTTATCCGTTTTAAATTATCTGTCAGGAAAATTCGAACGTGAATTTAAATATTTCTAACATGTTTTGTTTATAAGAATGACTGGACGGATGGAAACATTCAAACTGAATGAATGAACTGTAGTGACACTGAACGATGTCCTGCAGTTAATAGGTTAGCGTTTTTCCACTGTGTCGTTTTGTGTCGGAAACTTATTTACTGTCCATGTACGTGTCACGTTCATGGACAGTGGCGGCATAGGCCGTACTTTGAGTATTCCGAAAATGACAGTACGGCGTATGACGTAGTATTTTGATGCATTTAAAAAGACACAACGGCATCTCCCGCGGCGTTCGTAGACGGTTTTCTTTGTGGAGCGGTCCCACTGTCATTCTGTGTAGAAAATAGGTATGTGTACTGTCAAAAATAAAGGTTGTAGGTACATTTTTGTCGGTCTTGACACGCACATACTTAGAATCCCCCACGGTTATGACAGTAGTTCCGAATTGTATGAGAATTTTCACTGTCATTTCGTAATTTCTACTGTCCATGAACTGATACGAGTTAAAACGCAGAGGTTATGATATCGGTCTTTCGTTTTGGAGTCTCTAGTTCGATCTCCTGCTTCCAGCGGTTTCCCGTTTTTTCGATTATAAATGATTGAAAATCGTCATAACTTGTAGTTATTGCTTGTTTTGATTGACTTTGACGAATTTTGTACGAAAGGGAGGCAACTTTTTAAAAAAAGCTCACGACATATTTACGCCATTGTATATACCTTGTGTATGGAAGCAACATCTGGACGACGTTCCTTATATTTCACAAATCTGTCATCGGAAAAGACCTAGTATGATGCATTTTCGTTATTGCGTCTTTAATAGTCATTTGTTACGTGAACGTGTAATACTCATTTTATTGTAAGTGAGGTACTAAGTGTGAGGGATTACTGCACACAGGTTTTCCCCGTTATAGTATGAACTATAATTTTTAAAACATTATTGATTTTTGTTATAAATATAGATACAATCAGATATAAGATAGTGTCCAAGAAATTGCGACGGTCCGTGACACTTCATGAAGGAAAAAATTCGTAAAGCTCTATGGAGAGAGCCTCACTAACTATTATATTGTTAATTATATTTTGTATGGTGGGAGTTAAACGCCCTTGTTATTTTTTAACTTTCACTCTCATACCTAAGTCAGAAAGAGACATCTATTTTTATATGTTATGTTACGTTTGTATCTGGATGGGAGACCGCTAGTGACTTTCATCTAAGCCCGTTATTTGATGCAATAACACTAACAATAGATTTGGTCCCAAAACCACACTTACGGGCCTTCCATGAGCCAGCTAGCGCCGCCAATCTTAAAAAAATAATATCTTACAAATTATTATTTTTTATTAAAAATCTATGTACACGATCTTTATTAGGATAAACACTATTTTTTAATATACAATACATGGCATAATTGCGACGAATCACGTTATAAATAAGCATTTAAAAAATAGTATTTATCGTAATAAACATTATGTACATATCTTTTGTAATAAAATTTATCAAATTGGAAGATATTATTTTTCAAAGATTGGCGGCGCTAGTTGGCTCATGGAAGTTGGCTTAAAGAAGTAAATTAACTCGAAAATTAGATTTTTTAAAAGCGACACAAACCGTAAGATCTTTCCGGCCACTGATTATTTTGTATCTAAGAACCTTCTCACGAAAACCACATATTATACGAAAAAAATGTTTAGAAATCGAACCATCCTTTCTGGAGCTATGATAACGCACAGAAAGAATGTTTAATGAAGCATGAAACTTATAACTCTTCTTTGGGTTGCGTCGGAGAATAAAAATAAAGAATACTTACGCATTTTATGACACAATGCACACATGAGAATGACTAAAACCATTAGTAACAAACACACCATAGGTGAAACAACGGCTAACGCTATACTAAGATTCATATCCAAATTCATTATACACTTTTAGATTTAGAACACTTTCACATTGTATAGAAATATTATAATGTCACGATTATGTCAGCCAATCAAATTATCAATTCGATAATGGTAGCGAATCCGATTTAAGACCTAATACTGTCATTAACTTTAACTAATGTTAGAAAAGGAATAACAGCTACTTTTGGACAATTCTAACGTGAGTTTTTTTAAATTAAACTTAATCTGATAGTTCTAAAAACGATGCTTCTCCTTTGCTACAATAAAGTTATAGAAATGGATGCTACTTTTAGAACAGTCAGAATTAGCGTAAATTAAAAAAAATACGAAAGAATCGCTGTCAATATCTACGTTAAATTTAGTTAAATTTACGTTAAGTCTACGTTAAATTTAGCTAACAGTAAACCAGAATCACAACCATTATTTCTTTAGTAAATAATATAGAGTTCGTAGAGATGGCTAAAGAAATTCTCGGTATTCGTAACAATGAATGCAGAGCAAAGCATAAAAAGACAGACACTGTGGTTATCTAAATTCCATATTGACGATAAGGCTCTTATCAGAGTGTTTGAGTTCATATGATAAAATGTTTAATTGCCAACGGTATTATGACCGCTAACCATGAAGCAAAAAAAATCGCCGTGGTCTATGGAGAGAGCACAATTTCTTCCTGGCTTCCGCCCTCTTTTTGGCAATTGGGCATTTTGAGCAATGGCCATTCTGAACATTTTTTCATTTCAACATTTTTCTGGACATTTTGGAAATTGGTTATTCTGGGAATTGGGCATTTTGGAAATTGGTTATTCTGGGAATTAGACTGGAATTTTGACATTGGAGGACTGATTGACTTTATACGTTAGAAAGAGACATCAGTATTTATATGTTCGATTTCTATAAAAAATTCTAACAAAGAGTGGCAGAGTCGCGAAAAATCGTAACGAAAGAGCGGTGTCTGCGATATAAATATGGCTATCTCCATCGGGGGTTCTTTGCTTCATGCCTTTAACTCATTCAAAACTCGCTCTCTATAAACCGACGACAGGTAAAGAAGACAATAAGACATGTGACCGATTAAAATGACGTCACAGTTTATGATTATATCAAAGAGTGAGTAATCTTGCCATTATCATGAGAGTTGCTGCAGTAAGTTAATGGTGGAATTTTGGAGCCACATGAATCGCATCAACATGAGTTATATGTAGACAAATCTATATCTATATATGTATATAAAAGAAAGTCGTGTTAGTTACACTATTTATAACTCGAGAACGGACGAACCGATTAGATGAAAATTGGTGAGGAAGTAGCTTAGAACGAAGAGAATGACATAGGATACTTTTTATCCCGTGAACGTGACTGTCGCTGCTTCGTCCAGAGTGATGACGCTACGGCGACTCCTCTGGATGAAGAGAAGACGATATGGTATATTGAATATTCTGTTACATGACATTCGCAAATGACGAACTGTCGAGAACATTAATTAAAAAAAAATGTTTACGCAGTCGCTACCGAGGCAACTTAGGGGTTTAGGCGCATTATGGCTAATTCTCATTATGGCAACCGACTCGCTAATGGCCTACTTCTCATTATGGCCACTTCTCATTTTGGCTACTTCTCATTAGGGCTAATTCTCATTAGGGCTACTTCTCATTAGGGCTATTTCTCATTAGGGCTATTTCTCATTAGGGCTACTTCTCATTAGGGCTACTTCTCATTAGGGCTATTTCTCATTAGGACTACTTCTCATTAGGGCTACTTCTCATTAGGGCTACTTCTCATTAGGGCTATTTCTCATTAGGACTACTTCTGAAACAGGTACTACAGCAAGTCGTGGTAAACACATAGTAGCTACACAAAACTGTGTCATTGATGTCGATGATGTGATGATATTAAAAATCTTATCAATAATTAGTTTATCCATTAAACGCTCTGGCTGTTAGCCATAAGCGCGATTTAAAGTTAAACCACCGTTAAAATCTTTGTCGCTTTCTAACTTAACGTATTTAACGAAGTGTGAAAGGGACGACAACACGCTTTAAGGAAAGTGAGTGAGAAGTGAGTAAGGGAAGGCTTTTTTAATAATACATATACATTATAATATGTTTATTTGTATACTTTTATCTTTAACATCACGGGAGGTACTTATATGTTGCAATTTTGACAGGTGAAGATGATGATAAGATAACAGAGTCTAGAGAAAGATTTTAATATGTATACCGAGGCCCAAATCAAGTGTCTTATTTTGTAAACAAAAACTACCCTCCTTCACTAACATTTTAAGGTATTCTGTGGTCATTGCATAGTTATTTATACATTATTAGATTGGATGACTTTATTTTTACAACATTTTCAATCAATCAGTTCCTTCAGTTTTACATTACAACAGGTAATGATCATATTTGCTTACAAAATAAGACACTTGATTTGAGCCCCGGTATAGGTAAGGTAGGTACAGTCGACAGCAGACCAATGGTAACACTTTTTACTTTTGACAGTTCTTATTATTTGCATCGTAAGACTTGAAATTATACTGCAAGTGTTACCAATGATCTGCTGTCAATTGTACCTATCTAAACGTAATTTTCTATAGGTATATTTGGGCAAAGCCACAGACTATTAATTATTTATTAATAATCCAATAATTAATTGGAATATGGCATATAAATTCGTTAGTATTTTAAATAAAATTATGTAAGTACAATGTATACTCTTTTAAAAAAAAAAAAATTCGTTGTCAAGCTTGATGACATCTAATAAACTGTGACACCTAAATTACATAAGAAATTGATGAATTTATCAAAACTATATAGACAATATTCTGGTACTTACCAAACATAACAAAGTCCAGATAAAAAGATAAGCTCACTAATAAAAATAATGCCATCATAATTGGTGCAACAATAAATATAATAGTATTATAAACGTCACTCATTATTATTATTTTTCTAATAAAATATATACAAAAATCTATAACATTGACCAATCCTTGCGTATGTTAAATAATATGTGACACTAAGGATGGTATAGAGTATCGGAACACGAAATTTTATCAATCAATCGATAATGTTAATTTTTTTATCGGGATGCGTCATAATAATAATTTGAATCGGGCTTCTATCGTATAATATTTTAATGTATAAAAGGTATAATGGTAGGTATCTTTTTAGTGAATATGCGTATTGCATTTAGAATGTAATGTTTCTTTATGTGTTCTTATATTACTTATATATTTCAATTGCTTTATGCGAAATTAGTATCTACATTTAGCACTCTTTTGGACAATTTCCTTGCAAAGTGGTGTAAATGTAAATTCAAAAATATGACGTCATTGATATCTTATGAATGAATAAACATGTTTATATACATAAAGACAGTACTTATTTCAATAAACATTCCCGAAATTTCAGAAGTAGCCCTAATGAGAAGTAGCCCTAATGAGAAGAAGCCCTAATGAGAAGAAGCCCTAATGAGAAGTAGCCAAAATGAGAAGTGGCCATAATGAGAAGTAGTCCATTAGCGAGTCGGTTGCCATAATGAGAATTAGCCATAATGCGCTAAACCGTGCAAAAATGTACACAACGTGCTTACTTGCAATAAATAAATTTGACTTTGACTTTAACAAAATGTTAGACCATGACGACTACGTACATTTTAAAATTAAATTAGTAAACATTCGTCTAAGTCTTACTAGCACAATAATTCCAATAGTACTGACACTGATAGAGTCATGTAGAGTTAAGAACGCTGTAAAGAAGTGAAAATGAAAGGGGATATCTAGATATCATTCAAATTTTTGCTTGATATTGCTAATACTATATGAAGAACTATATCAGAAATGCCGGGCGTCCCCAGTAGTCTTACCTAATAGTCTTACTAGTAATAGGTACAGTCGACGACAGAGATAAGTATACAGGGGGCCTCAATAAGGTTGAGATTATCTCAAAAACTACTGGACCGAATTTAATAATTCTTTTACAGTTACATAGTTTTCACTTTTATCTATCAAACAGTGAAATAATTTTTGAAATATTTCAAGTAATTTTTGAGATAATCTCAACTTTAAAAACTCTCCTGTACACCTTTCTCTGTGTTCCACCGTACCATTCCCCTATGCAGTGAATGCTATCCTTCGGTGATGACATGATTATAATGCATGTGTGATTTTGAAAGGACTAAATGCAAAGATAAGTCATATCATTGCTACTTTTAAATAAGATTATAATAATCTATACAAATATTACTTTATTGTTGAAACATTAATTTTTTTGAAGATGGATATACTCCAGAAGACTTTAAAGACTGTTGATAAGAATAAACTAGAAATTGAACCTTATGTTTAGTCTGGATAAATCATAGACCGTAGATGAAAAAAAGTTGAAGAAACGGTTCTATGTAGTGTAGGAGATAAAATAAAAGAAAACATACCCAAATAAGCTAGCATTATAAATACTGCCAAGATAATAGTTGTTGCCACTATAACTTCAATCATAATTAAAACACTGCACACTCAATTTGTAAACGAAACACTAAATATATATTTGCCAACTTATTCAATATATACGTACGATGATTAATATGTTATTGATTATAAAATAAAATCATCTATCAAGTGATTAAAATTTCTTATCTTTAAAATGACTGTCAATGTAATGCAAGATTAGGAAGGACCTCTGTGCTTAAAACATAAAATGTAGACTTTCTTTCGTAAGTAATAATTCATGGGCTTATTTATTTGTGAAATAGATGTTACCTATAAAATATATTAGTTTTCCGGATTAAATTCCTTCAACGATGGTCGCCAACAAGTTTCGATAAAGACGTCCCTTTGTATTTTCTAAAATCATATGTTATGAAACATATTATATTCCACACGTGACCAAAATGCTAGCCTGTATTTCGCCCAAAGGATCAGCCTAGCGATCCAGAGGGGAAATGCCGCCAGCATTTTGGGCACGTTGCCGGACAACGGGGATCGGTTGAACTATCTGTAATGCTAAGCCATTCAGATAGTTCAACCGACCTTTTCAACATATAGTTTTTAGTTTAGTTTATATTTTTTAGGTTAATATTATAATAGTTATTTTTAATTTTTATTGTTGTTATACGAGTAATTAAATTATATAGAAATTATATACTTACTACTATATTGTCTGTAAATATACCCAAATGCGATTAAGAACAATATAGGTATTAGTATTACAAATACTATAACGTACACATTAACTTCCACTTCCATAATGTCCATCTTTAGCACTTATATACAAAATAAATATATACATATATATAATTTGTTCAACACTGTCATTCTTATTGGATAAGATTTTGATTATGATTGTTTGTGCAAAGGCATATATTGTTGTTTTTATCAATCTATCGTCACTCTCTTTATTTTAGGGTTCCGTATATAGTCGTCGTCATAAGAATCGATAGTGGACTTAATTCTCTTATTATATATAAACGGATATCACTCACTTATATTGTTGAAGTCGGCAATTAGACCGACAGTTTTGACCGATTTAGATGGTCTTTTTCAAGGTGGTTTCTTCGCGCACTCGAAATCGGTCGAAACTGTCGCTCTAATTGCCGACTTCAACAATATAAGTGAGTGATATCCGTTTATATATAATAGTTTGTAGTAATGGCTCACTATTAGTTTTAATTCTAAAATTAATTCACTTAATTGGTTTAATACTTACCATTACCACAGTATAGGTAATGTATACGAATGTATAAAATACCTGCTATGAATAAGAGAGGTGTTAATGTTACAAAAACTATAGCATATATGTTCAGTTTTGCTTCAGACATAGTAATATTGACACTTAGCAGTATAGATATAAGGTTAAATATATTTTACACGTATATTTTCGTTGAAGCTTTTCATCGTACTGAATCTTTTAAAATGTCGCGTTTTGTATATCAAGTTAATCATTATGTCGGGAATTACTTTTATCTATATATAGATAACAATATCTCGTTCAATTCAAATTGAAAAAAGTGAGTTCCCGGTTTATACGGAACCCTTTAGATAGGGAAATACTTATGTATTTAAATTGGAATTAGCTATCATCCTTATAGGCAAAAAATTTCATGTATCAATTGGAATCACACGAAAACAGAGATAAGTATACAGGGTGCCTAAATAAGGTTGACATTTTCTCAAAAACTACTGGACCGATATTAATAATTCTTTACAGTTACACAGTTTTCACTTTTATCTATCAAACAGTGAAATAATTTTTACAATATGTCAAGTAATTTTTGAGAAAATCTCAACCTTAAAAACTCTACTATACACCTTTCTTTTTCTTCGACCGTACTCTATATCAAACTAAATAAAGCTTACCAAAATCCTGAATATAACAAAATAA
Source organism: Tachystola acroxantha (assembly GCA_963506565.1). NCBI lineage: Eukaryota > Metazoa > Arthropoda > Insecta > Lepidoptera > Oecophoridae > Tachystola > Tachystola acroxantha. The sequence goes on along the minus strand of OY735894.1, from coordinate 7,242,453 downwards.
TAATAATATAAACAAAAACACAATAAATACTGGTATTAATGCTATTAGAATATTATAATCGTCACTCATTTCAATATTTTACAACCTTCGCGAATATAATATCGTTGTCAACACCTAAATCGTATTAAAACGAACAATCTGTCATGTTGTGATTTATATAAAAACAGAAACTTTGAGTATTTTTTATCAATTAATTATCAACTTAATTTTATCTAGCTAGGGCATGACTCACTTATGTATTTTTAAAATATGTACCTAACAGGCGCGTAATATGTGCCTGACAGGCGCGTAAAATTACATTCAAAGTGACAATTCTAATAAAATAACTGGTTATAATAAAAATAATAGAATAATAATAAGTAAATTATTATTGAGAAGTGTGACATTTTCTGAATAACAGTTTTACTTTTTATAAAAACATTGACAATTTTGAGGTTTGTAATTTTTGTTGTGCATATTTTGAAGTATTTATAAAACCTATGTAACACCAGGTGTATAATAGTAACAGTTAATAAAGCTGTATAAATATATACTTGTGTATACAACCCTATGAAATGAAATGAAAATGAAATATTGTATATTTCATAGAATTTCAGAGAATACATTCAATATGAACCCTGACTCTTATACTAGGATACCCTGTGCTGTTAGAGTCAGTGTCTATTCTATTCCATTTTTATTTGAATGGCTACTCTTATTCAAGAGATAATTTCGCCAATGTCACGTTATTTAGAGTATTCATGTACCTAAATAGAAAATCAAACAAATAAAAAATCAATCCGCCATTCGAAAATGATGGCGGAATCAGAGTCAGTGTGTTCCAAATCTTCCAATGGTCTTACTTTTAAATTAAGTAATATAATGTGTACTTTTTTTATCTGAAATTATACTTGTTTATTTCAAAAAGGTACAATATAAAATAAAAAGAACCATTCAATATTTAAAAAAACCTAATCTAAACTATTTAAAAAAAAAATAGTAGCAGGAAGAGTACCCAAGACACTGGCAGCGTTACCTCGCTGGATCGCGATGCTAATCCATTGCGCGAGGTAGCTGCCAACTCTTGGGTCACAAGTGGCATCTACTACTCGTTTGCTTAGCTCTTTATAAAGCGACCAAGCGCCGGGACCCCACGGGCCGAGGGTCTCGACACCAAACGCTTATATGTGTACTTATAAAAGTTATACAATTTTCAAATAGTTGCATAATAACATAAGGAGAATATCAAAGAAGATAAGATAAAACATGGCTTACCACAACATAGTTCGAGGATCCAAATAATAAGTATAAAAGCTAATAACATAAACAAAGCTGGCACGGTTGTTATTAATATTAAAATGAAAATATCATTCATTGCGAAAATATATCAAACTGAAATTGTCAATATATGCAATCTTTTCGAACGAATGATTTGTATAAAACTAAAGCATGTCGATTAAAATACATATAATACACAATCTATCAAATGATAAATGTCGCTTATCGTTGGAACAGAAGTAATTGAGATAGAATAATAATAAATATTCAACACAACAAAAACTCACACCTGATTCTCGAAGGGTTAGCAAAGACGATGGATTTCCACCTACTGTGATTTTGTCATACCACTTCACTTCTTTCACATTTATTCATCTTTCATACTTATATCGTAAACAAAACTTATAAAATGATAAAATGCTCGGTTGATATATTTTAACCAACCGAATTATGTAGTAAAAATATTTTATGTCCAATGCATATTAAATAATTACCTACATATGAAGGTGTCAGGGGAAATACAGCTTTTATCGCTACGTTTTGTCACGTTTTATTTTTTCAACTGCCGACATAATATAAATGACATTCTCTATATGTTCTGCCAAAACTTACAGGGCTATTACCTGTAATAACACATTCAAAGTCACTGAGTTATCCTATTTCTAAAATACAGACAAAAATAACATATATAATATGTTCGAAACAACTTGAATGGGTTTAAATTACATTATTTTCTATTATCATTATATTTTTTTACTACGTTAGCTTTTAATTACTAATATCTCAGATTGTTCAATGTTCATTATACATACTGAAATTAAATGTAATGAAATTTATTAATTGTACATTGGATACTTACATTCTAGATACAAATTCCCTAGTCCCCACACTAGGATACCCTGTGTCGTGGGAGACTAGTTTCTTTCCTAGGTACATAGTGAAAATACGCAAATATCACAAGTACAACGATTACACAGAAAGAACTGTAAACATAATTAAGTAGGTACTGTTTTTCCCCTGACCCCTTCACATATGAAAATGCATATACTTATATCAGCATATTACTATCTATATAGGCACAATTACTTACGTAGCCATTCCACAAATCCAACACAGGAGAAGAAACCAATCAAGAATATGAGAAAAAATATAATACCCGGGAGTACAAATACTAGCATAACATTAAAATCACTCATGTTAAAACTATAATAATTTATAATCAATGAAAACACCTCATATAACAGTCTACTTTACAGAATATTCCAATAATAATATCTGCATTTCGTATACGCTAATAAATAGTAGATATAAAACATTAAAGTTATCAATGATAATTTAGTTTATCTATCGTATTATCGCGACCTATTATAATAATTAAAATTTGGAAAACTTTATATAATATTTGTCATAATCTACTGTCACAGTGACCAAAATAAAATAGGGAACGTTTATCTACAATACTCGTAGGCTTAAAATGCTTTGTCACTTTAACTTTATGTTAAAAAGAGACAGACTAGCTAAAATTTTAGCAACCTATACATACAATACAATGTACGGTGGAACACAGAGAAAGGTGTACAGGAGACTTTTTAAGATTGAGATTTTTCTCAAAAACTAATTGACTTATTGCAAAAATTCTTTCACTGTTTGATAGATAAAAGTTAAAACTATGTAACTGTAAAATAATTATTAAATTTTTACAATGTGTAATCCCTTCAAAAATAATCCTTTCGAGGAAGGTACTTTTCCCTATAATAATTCATAATAACACTTAGGTCCGTAAAAAAACTATATCATGTGCCATAATTCTTTTCTACCGTTAAAAATTTCAGAAGTCAGAAAATCCTCATTTCTGTCAAAGATGTTGCACAATCATACGCAAATTGACGTCATAAATACATTCTCCTTTATTAATCAGTTGACTATTTGTCAATTATTATACCAAGACGTAGACAAATAAACTATGTGATACCACAATGGGTGTACAGATCGTATGTAGTGCTATGTTTAAGAATAAGATAGGTAGGTAAGTCAGCTTCAAAAATTATACGTGTGGTTAACTTCTGGTTTTATTCTACTGATCATCATTTTTCCAAAACAAAAAAGTCGAATATTTTTTTTTTTTTTCACATTTTGCAAAAATTAATCATTGTTCGAATACCTTATAGTCATATGAACGGAGAAGATTCTCACATAAACATCTACTACTTTACCCGATACGCTTAACAAAATATAGAAAATATGTAAAGTGGATCTATACTTACTCAATTTAAAATAAAAATATAGAATTACCATAACACAGTTAAAAAATAGAAAAAAACAAACAGCTGGGCCTACTATATACAAAACTAAAAGCACTTCGCCTGACATTATTAAAACATACAAAACACTCTTTCCTATATTCTGTAGAGCTACGAATGTCCAGAATTATTATTGAAATTTACTATTTTTAATTATTAAAAACAACAAAGCATCTACAAAGATTTTACAATAATAAATAAGTAATGAAATAAGGTTGGATTACAAAAATCGACCGCAATGACTATATACTTCAATTATACTACATTTTGCGACATTGTTATTAAGAATTCTTTGTTGTCTTGTATCAGATTATCTACTCAGTTGTGTCGGTCGATGACTGATAGATAATTGTCTGAACAGTTTATTGATAAAGCTACCATCAAGGCTATAAAATCGTTATAGGCTATAAAACTAGATAAACCCTAAATATAGGGGTCGAAAATGAGTGGTTTCTGAGTTACGGTAGTTTTAATTTTATTTAGGAATTTTCTGACTTGTTCAAATAATACTTTTCTGAAAGCTGATAAAGTAGAGATTATCTTTAAAAATGCGTGCCTAAAATTCCCATTAACTCAAAAATAAAAGGTCATAAATCGCGAGGTTTGAATTTTTTATCAATGTTATGTTTAAATCGATCATACTCTAAAAAAATGTAATTTTCGACCCCTCATTAATATTGCCTAATTTGTTGCAAACCACCTCTAGTATCACCCCTTTCAAGGAATGTATCGAAGTTCCAATCACCCTGTATATCTCTATAAGGCCTTTGTACAGTCGACAGCAGATCAATAGTAACACTTTTTACTTTTGACAGTTCTTATTATTTGCGACGTAAGACTTGAAATTGTACTGCAAGTGTCACCATTGATCTGCTGTCGACTGTAGGTACAATAAAATACCTCCGCAGTGAAATGTATTTTTTTTTTCATAAAGGGCCTTCCATAAACCAACTAGCGCCGCCAATCTTGAAAAAAATAATATCTTCCAATTTAATAAATTTTATTAAAAAAGCCATTTACAAAATGTTTATTAGGATGAATACTATTTTTCAATACACAATAATACATGGCATAATTGCGACAAGCTAAGTTGTAGTTCAAACGTCCGTTTTTCTCAATTATGCGAACTACAACTTACCGACATTGAATCACGTTATAAATAAGCATTTAAAAAATAGTATTTATCGTAATAAACATTTTGTTAACAGCTTTTTTAATAAAATTGATTAAATTGGAAGATGTTATTTTTTCAAGATTGGCGGCGCTAGTTGGCTCATATTAGGCCCTTAAAGAGTATATATCTCTCTCTATGCATTTAACCAATAATTCTTATGTTGCAGTTTCATATAACATGGAGTCCGATCCTTGTAATCATCTTATCAGGAGTTAGATTCTAGGTGTCAGATTTTATATTGTCGGTTGTGTCCATTGATTCTTTGGTCGATTGTCGACACACCAAAATATTAGATGAAAAAAAATACGGCATTACATTCAACTTTTTTAATATTGCACATCTATTAGTTAATTTTGAAGAGTAGGTATAGCATTAGGACTTAATTAGAGCTCCCAATTAGAGTTACGGTAGTTTAAATTTTATTTAGGAATTGGTTGTTTTAAACCAGTGGTTCCACCTTTTTGGCGACTACTTCGATTTCGTTATTATTAGCCATGGACCACTTAGCAAATAAACTGTAGCAGTCTAAGAATAAAAAGTTTTTTTTCGTGTGGTTTAGTGACCAAACCTATTTGTCAGAGTTATTCAGGCCTCTAAAGACTGCTGCCGAGCGACAGCTTAACGTGCGCCCCGAGACACGGAGGGGCTCAGATGAAAGTGTCACTATCGGTCACCCATCCAGGTACTGACCTCGCACAGCGTTGCTTAACTTGTACGATCGTTTTCAACGTGTATTCGCAACTGGACTACGAGCCCCTCAGAATGCAATCATCATCATCATCATCATCAGTCTATTTACATTGCCCCACTGCTCGGGCACAGACCTTCCCTTACATCGAGGGAGCTCGGGCCATAATCCACCACGCGGATCCAGTGCGGGTTGGCGGATTTGACATGCCTTAGATTTTTTTTTTCTTCTACGACATGCAGGTTTCATCACGATGTTTTCCTTCACCGTTTTGAGAGCACTCGGTAGATGTACGTAAGTTTTTCCGTCGAAAAAAACCGAGGATAACTCATTGGTACATGGCTGCCCTAGCTGGGAATCGAACCTGGGACCTCCATATTGCAAGTCCATTGACCCAACCACTGAGCCACCGAGCTCAGAATGCAAAGTGATTCCTATTAGATCGTAAATACCGTGAGTTCATACACTGAATCGAGCACAGAAATAGCGTTCCCGTACTCCAATAAATAAGGACACAATTATCCAATTGACTTCTGACTCTTGTAGGTCGGTACTACAACTACATAGGTAATATTAGTTGCATCATAGCCATGTGGTAGTGTGATAGAGTTTTTACCGTACGTAGGCAAAAATAAGTACAGGGTGGACCAAAAGTCCGTTAACATTTAAAATGGTTATAAAAAATACAAATGCTACTTTAGTGAAAAACTGTTTATTTAATAATAAAGTAGACAAATTAGGATTTCACTTTTTTTAAATAACATCATTCAAATGTGACCCTTGTTCATCTTGGCACACCTGTAACCGGGAACGGAAATTTTGCATGACCGCCCGACAAGTGGTTGGTGAAATGTTCTGCATTTCCTCGCGTATATTTTCTACGTAGAGTTTAAGTTTTTAACGTCCAATCAAAAAAATTATGATGCAGATTTGGTCAATTTGTAATAAAAAAAATCTTAATGATAAAATGGAGATTTTTTTAACGTCGTTTTGTGTTTAAGGGCCTTCATAGAGCCAACTAGTGCCGCCAATCTTAAAAAAATAATATCTTCCAATATAATCAATTTTATTAAAAAAGCTATTTACGAAAGTTTTATTACGATAAATACTATTTTTTAAATGCTTATTTATAACGTGATTCAATGTCGGTAAGTTGTAGTTCGCATAATTGCGAAAAACGGCCGTTTTTGGCACATTTGTGAACTACAACTTAGCTTGTCGCAATTATGCCATATATTGTATATTGAAAAATAGTATTCATCCTAATAAACATTTTGTAAGTAGCTTTTTTAATCAAATTGATTATATTGGAAGATATTATTTTTTTAAGATTGGCGGCGCTAGTTGGCTCTATGAATTTAATATCACGTTAAATGAATCAGAAAATGTTCGCAAATGACAGTATGGTGATGTTATTGGACGATTCATGCAGGATCTGAAGTTTGGCGCTATGTTCAAGAGTCCCACTACGAGTTCGGGAGTGACCGTGACTGTCGAGCTGCTTCGTCCAGAGTGATAACGCTACGGCGACTCCTCTGGATGAAGAGAAGACAATATGATATTTTGAATATTCTGTAACATGACATTGGCAAATGACGAACTGTAGAGTCTATTAATAAAATAAATAAATATTATAAAGATTACTTACTGAAACATAATAAAATGGAGATTCTGAAGCAAATGCAAGTAAACACTACCACTATAAAAATACCCGGAAACGCTAAGACCACTGTCGTATCCATTACGATATGATTTTAAAGTTCTTTTTTTAACACTGAATTTATCAAATCAAAATACAGTTGACTGGTTCTCCAGTTGTTTGGTTGGTTAATACCTATTGCTATTAGTTTAATTGCTTTAGGTATATTTTTATTCTAATCTCACTTTAATAGTAAATAAAACTGGTTTAATTATTGGTCTGTATTGTATTTGTCGGATATCATATTTTATTAATTTATTTTAACAGTCTATAGTGAAAGTTCCGTTAACAACACACGAATGGAATATTCCAAACCCGCTACCTAATAATATTGTTCAATGATATGGGGTAAGGACATATATTCAAAAAAGCACTCTCGATCTAGATATACTATCTTATCATTGCATATTGGATACGAAATGGTTGAATTGTATGGTGAATGACGTAAACTTGTGTCTGTTCCTAACTTAAAGCAGAAATTACTTATAATGGCTACAAGTCCTGTAACACGTTGTAACCAGATCTATAATGACAATAAATTGATCGATAATAGTTAAAAAAGTTTAAAATCAAGTCTTTTTAAAACAATTCTTATTAATAGCGCCATCTATTCAACAATATGTGAATTAAGGTCAGCGTAATCATTTGGCTTACAAAATAAAGATAATAAGGAAGTTACGCTAGTCGCCGCTAGGTGGCGCTTAAAATATTTACTGTGCCATAATAATTTAACGCAGATCATGAATTATTATTTTACCAATCTTCGCGAACGTGAAAAAAGAAGATGGAATCTCCCTTTGGCTAACATTTTTTATAAGTAGATTTGGTCTGAAGTTAGGTAGGTACAAGAAGGTACTAGGTCATAATAAATCATTATCGTCGTCATAATATTTATAATCAAAATAAAAGCCCATCAATTACAATAATTAGGTAATTAAATAAGGCAATCTGCTATTTTTTTTATGAAAACATTTCTTTTTATCGTTAACAGTTCCTATTTTGAGCTATTTGATTCTGAATTCACGATTACCAGATTACGAGATAATATCAGGCTACTTTTGAATAATTATAGTCATAATTATTATTATCAATAGCTAAAGCGTACCTTAATCAGATAGGTATTTTAGTTTTTATGATAATTTCAGACGTACGGTGGAACACAGATAAAGGTGTACAGGAGAGTTTTAAGAGTTGAGATTTTCTCAAAAACTACTTGACCTATTGCAAAAATACTTTCACTGTTTGATAGATAAAAGTTAAAACTATGTAACTGTAACATAATTATTAAATTCAGTCCAGTAGTTTTTGAGAAAATCTCAACCTTATTGAGGCCCATGTATACTTATCTCTGTCTTCGACTGTACCTACTATATAGGTACATACTACATACAGTCAGTCACCTTATTTCCTCAAATAAGGTGACATGACCTTTTATGGTATAAGTACTTATCTTAAAATTAATAGATAAAAATGAATGAATATTCTTTATTGCAAAAAAGAATTACACGAAAGAAATGGGTTACTGTTCGATAGATCAAAAAATTGGCGGTCTTTTAAAGCGATATCTTCCAGACAACCTTTTTGGGTATAGAATGCTGCGGATCTAATAGGTAATTTACTCAGCTTTGAAATTTTCTATTAAACTTAAGTATACCGCAGCCCAAATTAAGTGTCTTATTTTGTAAACAAATATGATCGTCTAATTACCTGTTGTGGTGTAACACTGAAGGAACTGATTTATTTATTTATTTACAAAATCTCACACAGCATTACAGTCAGAAACCAATGCGCTGTGTAATTCATAATTATTATAATAACTTACTCAACTTATACAAACAAAAGTAATAATAATAATTAAATCTCAGTCTATGCCACATTAAAGAAAGGATATTTATACACATTAAGATAATTTAATTGATTTTGATCGAACCTGTTCATCATTGTGAAAATAAAGTGATCCGATCTAATAATGGTGAAAAAACTATGCAATAATCACAGAACAGCTTAAAATGTTAGTAGGGTAGTTTATGTTTACAAAATAAGACACTTGATTTGGGCTGCGGTATACATGTAGATACTTACGTCGCCTCAAGATGTATTTAATAGAACATATGGCAACACCAGTCACTAAAAAACCTGCCGTCATAGATATATACAATTCCATCATTTGTTAAAATAATTTACGTAAATGTTTATTTATCAATTAGTAATATAAAATGATAATAACACTATACCGCTTTAAAGTACGTATGTTTAGTTTCTGTAGTAAGACGAAAGCAGACAACTGCAATTCATTTTTAATCTTATTAGGTACATTATTATCTTCATTCGATTAGATTAAGTTTTTGGATTACTTAATTATGTTGTGGTTATAAAGCTATGAGTCATACATATTCGAACCAGAAGTTTATTTATTTAGGTTACGTTAGGTTATTAGGTTTAGGTTTACACGCATAAATAGAAATAATTAGAAGACTTTGAAATTAGGTTAAGTGTGTATATTATTTTCGAGCTCATATTTTAATCATATAAGAATAATTTGATTACCTATAGGTTTTTAAGTATACTTTAAGTCAAAGATATAATTGTCAGATGTAGGGCATTTACCGATTTAAATCTTTGCTCTATTATAAGTAAGTGTAACATTTTGTTTCAAGTTACTTAGGTACACTCAAATTATAAATAGATTGCCCTAAAAAGTTTTCTTTTCTTCCTAATCCAAATCCAGCCAGCCTATGAATATTTTTTATGATATAGGTAAGGTACTAAGTGCATATTTTTATATTCTGACTGCCATCTATACAACTAAGCGTGAATTGAATTTGCTGACATAAATTGAGGTACACGACAGTGACGCTACTTGACGCTAGATGGCGCTGAAAAAGGTTCCAATATGGAGTGATCGAACCGAATTCTTTATTGTAACTTGTATTGAATGTAACAAAAGATTTCATATTTTAGGTTTAATACTTAAACTGATGTTATAGCATTCAGTACCCGCAATATGCGTATTGCGAGCACATTATAATTATTATCGCAACTGGGTTAGGTTACACAACAGAAGTTTAAATGGAAGTTGAATCTTCTTCTATCGCCCGCCAAAGGCGCTGTTCATCTTTCCCATTGATCTCCTATATACAACACAGTCTGCCTGATGTTAGATGTCCGAACGCAAAGAAGGTCCAAACGGATGAATGGACCCTCATTTGCTTTATTGGACATTATTTGGACGTTAACAATGGACACTTATTTGGACGCTATGTAAATTGTTTTAGTAAGACCTTTGTGTATCTAGTTGTTTACAGGAGATCAATGGTCTTTCCACATAATTTGATGTGACGATGACGTGACGTAGAGATGCGATAGTAAAGTAAGTGATCGATAAAACTTACACACAGCAAGTCTTTGTATTGGTCTAGTAATCACAGATAAGATAATAAAATAACATTAGCGGTTGAAAGATGACAAAGCACCTCAATCGACTATCGATTTCTGGCTAGAAAAACAGTAATAACATTTACTATAATTACGTGTTTTTTAAAAAACGACCTCCTCGAGCGCCGGCGCGGCTGCGGCCGCCGCAGAAAGCCTCAAGCGGCGTAAGTAAAGTGGCCTTGGTCAGAGCTACCTATTTACGCCGTTTGGGGTCGAGACACTGGGGCCGTGGGGGCCGGACGCTCGACAGCTCTCCGAGCTATCCAAGCGGCTGGTCGAGGAGTCCGGTGACCAGAGGGCTGGCAGCTACCTTTGCCAACGTATTGCGTTGGCAATTCAGAGAGGGAATGCTGCCAGCCTTCTGGGCACCGTGACTCCCGATGCCCTCCTAGAGGACATATTTTATTTATAGTTAATTTATTTATAGGTAGTTTTAGTTTTTAGTTATTTAATGTTAGTTTTTAATCATGTATTATATGTAACAGTTTGTATTTTTAGTTATTTGAATAAATTCAAAAACGTTTAACTGTGTCGTGGTATAAAGCCCAGTAGGTAGGTTAGGTACCCCTCGGTGAATAATCTATGAACTATGGACTGGTTAATCTTTTAAGTTGTCAATGTCGAATCGGCTTTAGTATAATCAATGTTTTTAGTACGGTTTAATCAAAACAAAATTCTTCTAATTTAGCTTTGACGTTTAGAGAAGCTAATCAGTTATCTCCTTGTTATTTTAGTAAATAAATATATCTTTAATAAACATAATATATAAGGGAAAATTAAATCCGAAAGAAAGTCTGATCACTAAACAACTTAATATGCTATATGAATTACTGATTACAAAAAAATATATTGATGTCTGCAAATCGACCGCTTATCGTAAATGTAGGTGGAAAGTCACAAATTATTTTTGATTAGGAAATGGAAATTGACAGAGAGGAAGTTTAAAAATTTCATTATAGGAACACTTGTTAAGAAGGTGTATTACAGGATAGATGATTATTTAAATACATGCATGGTGTGTGCCGGTTCCGCATGAGGGATAAACTCTAGATTACTAACAATAGTAATAGTTGTGTAATACCTAGTTATTAAGTGATTGTATATTATTTAAAAAAATGTGCTGCTGAGAGTTTTTTGCCACTTTTTCTCCTCAGCGTTGGCACCTTTTCCTTGCAAAGTGGTGTAAATGTAAATTCAAAAATATGTTGACGTGCAAAATGTACACATACGTGCTTACTTGCAATAAAGAAATTTGACTTTGAAATATTACTACAGCTATAGAGAATATAACAAAAGCTTTATATACTTGCGTATATTATTATTAGTAATACCTGTATTTTTTGTGCAATAAAGTATATTTATCTTATCATTTATAATTTTCATTATTTAGTGTATAATTATCTTTTTACTTTTATAAATACTTCTACCCTATAATGCTCCCACTTCACTTGGCTATTCGTATTCGCTATTGGATGTTTGTCGTATTTGTCAAATACTTGACGTACATACAAATAAGACGAATATTTTGTCAATAATACCAACCATACATGGCAATTATGACAAATACGCAAATACAAATAGCCAAGGAAATGTCACCATAAGGTAAATGATGAGTTTGGACCAATATAACGGCGCACACCAATTGTATATAAGCAATTGTTTATCCATATTGACAAATGAATGTGGCATTTCATTCACACATTGGTAGCAATTCTGCCGTGCGTATTCTAATTTTAAGTTAAATGACATTGCCAGATTTCAATGGAGCTTTGCCCCACCTATACAAAACTGCGTTTACATTGAAACTGTACCGTACCTATCATTTTGTTGGGGACTGATTGCAGATTTCATATTGCATAATTATAAACAGTAAGAGTTGCGAGAGTAGTAGAAAATTATAACCAAAATAACGAATAATTCGCCTCGATGTCTTAATGTTTAACGCTCAGCACTGTCTGTTACAGGCTGACAATAAAAAAAATGTCACGTTACAATGAATGATTAGCGGAAAAACTAAGAGAAAACGTACAAAAACTTTTAAAATTGATTTTTGACGCGCAACTTTTAAACAACTTTATTTTAAACCAATATTATTAATAAAAATCGGAGATATTTTTACAATTATTCGTTATCTTGTACATCTTGCGGTTGATGGTGGGGCAGAATCTGGCATTGTCATTTGACACTACTAAAAGTAGTGTAATCCTTCTCATAAGTTTGGTGTAGGAAAGGGACTTTTAAAATACACATGTCGGAGTCACTGCCAATATTTACCTTAACATATTTTACTAGAATTATTACAAAAACGTGGTTGACGGTGAGACTGGCCCACAAGTTCAAAGTCGCTCAGCAAGCTATGGAAAGAGCTATGCTTGGCATTTCTCTGTTAGATAGAATAAGAAACGAGTATATCCGCCAGAAGACAAAAGAGGTTGACATTGCTCATAGAATCAGTAAACTGAAGTGGAAGTGGGCTGGCTACAACCGATAACCGATGTTCTCGAATGGAGGCCACGAACGGGTAAACGTAGTGTAGGATGCTCTGATGGAGGGATAGATGACGTTCGCAAGATGGCTGGCAGGGACTGGATGCAGAGGGCCGAGAGTAGGGTTGAGTGGCGCGCTTTGGGAGAGGCCTACGTCCAGCAGTGGACTGATACGGGCTGATGATGATAATGATTACAAAAACAAATACTAGATATCAGAAAAGCAAATAGTTTATTGTACTTACGTCGTCTCAAGAAGTATTCAAACAGATATATCAAAAGACCAGTCAGTATCACACTTATTATCATATACACGTACACATCCATTATATTAATAGTTTACTTATATTTTCGTAAAGATATATTAATTAAAAACAAATAAAACAACACCGATTGTATGCTATGTTTCTATATAAATTAGACGAAGACTGAACGCGTCCGTAATTTATTTTTAATCATATTGTATCTTACTAGCAGCGATTAGATAAACTGATTTTAATATTAAGGACACGGATTTTGATTACCTAATTTAATATTTATGGTGGTTATAAAGTAATTGATCTAGTTTAGATGACAATAAAGTTGAATGTTCGGTGAAGGGGGTCACTTTATTTCCTGCCCTTTATGCGCTTTTATTAATTATAATATAATCAACCGTATTTAGCTGCGTTTTAGGAACATATTTAAAAGAAGCATTAATATTAACAGTGTTTAATAAGTAAAGTAAGGTAAAGTAAGGTAGTCGTTAATATTTTTTTTATAACGTTGGGCGACGCAAGTCCTGGATGGGTGACCGCTAGTGACACTTTCATATGAGCGCAATTGGTGCCGGTTGTTGTCGCTTGACAGCAATCGTTAGGCCACGTCAAAAGCCTACTGACAAATAGGTTTGGTCACTAAACCACACGAGAAAGGAAGACTTTTTTTATGTTAGCACAATTCGAAAAATAATACCTAACGTAAGTATCTTAACTCAACTAGTACGGTGGAACAAGAGAAAGGTGTACAGGAGAGTTTTTAAGGTTTAGATTTTCTCAAAAAGTACTTGACTTATTGCAAAAATTCTATCACTGTTTCGTAGATAAAAGTTAAAACTATGTAACTGTTAAAGAATTACTAAATTCGGTCCAATAGTTTTTGAGAAAATCTCAACCTTATTAGGACCCCCTGGATACTTATCTCTATCTTCGACTGTACCTAGAGCTAAAAATATAATTCCAACATGGATCCACGCAGAGCAATATGCTGATAACGAATTTATGTTTATGAATTAAATTAAATCAGTATTTCTATAATTAATCAGTGTGATAACTTATATGTTAGTTTAAATCGTAAATACTACTACTCACGTTCCAATGCACTTCTTCTTAAATGCATAAATGCGAATATTAATAAATATAACAAATATGCAATTATAGGCACAAATATTACGCACAGTATTTCATAGAACTCCACAGCCATATTCAAATTACACAATTATGTAAATTAAATAAAATTAAAACAAATATATAAACAATAGACGATATACAACGGTCTCATGGGATTTTTTGAAATATTATTTACTTATAAAATGTTATGTTAAATAAAAGAAACTAACTCGATATAACTGCGCATGATCACTAAATTAAAAGTTTCAACGAAATAATGTTATCGAAAGTAAACGTTGTAAAATTACGTTGGTGGTTATCTACTTTTAATATGCTTGTAAGTTTATGTTGAGAGCTCGGTGGCTCAGTGGTTGGGGAGAGCTCGGTGGCTCAGTGGTTGGGTCAATGGACTTGCAATACGGAGGTCCCAGGTTCGATTCCCAGCTAGGGCAGCCATGTACCAATGAGTTATCCTCGGTTTTTTCGATGGAAAAACTTACGTACATTTACCGAGTGCTCCTAAAAAAGGTGAAGGAAAACATCGTGATGAAACCTACATGCCGTAGAAAAAAAAATCTAAGGCATGTGAAATCCGCCAACCCGCACTGGGCCCGCGTGGTGGATTATGGCCCGAGCTCCCTCGATGTAAGGGAAGGTCTGTGCCCGAGCAGTGGGGCAATATAAATAGACTGATGATGATGATGAAGTTTATGTACTCATCCATATGCAAATGAGTTTTGTTAAATACTTACAAGAATTCTAAAAATTGGTGTTTGGGCATCAGTATCGATCCTAAAACACATTCCCTACTTACAATTTTATATTTATTTTCAAAAAATATCTGTCTGCTGGTATTAACTCTTACTTAAGTTAAGTAGGTTATCTTAGCTTTTCCTTTTCGTCCTTCACGAGATTCTCATCATGGGGGATGGTGACATCGACCAGAATTGCCCGCCGCGATGATCGGTCTATCAGCACGATGTCAGGTCTATTGGTACAATAGTTCTATCCGTGATGATAGACCGATCCCAGTAGAGCATGGCACGACCATTTTCGAGAACTGGCAACTCAGTATTGACAATACCGTATTTAAGGGCAAGTTGCTGGTGGACTATCCTGGCTACTTGATTATTATTTATTAATTAGATGAAACGGGAATTAATTACCGTGTTAAACATTTATTATTGATGTCGCGATATTTCACCAGCATTGCAGCCATCATGGTCACGAGTAGACTGAAGTCGGTGAGTGTTGAACGTCAGAAGGGTGACACAAAACGATCTACCCTCTTTCGTGTTCGCTGACTGCATTGAGAAAAGTTATTGATATTTGCATTTTGCAAAAATAACTAATTATGTCCGCTCGTTTGCACGCACTCGCCTTTGTGCCTCGTTTACATAAGGCGATCAATTGATTATTATTATTTACGAACGTTTTGAACGCATACGCGAAACTGGACCTTCGAACTATGTTTATAACAAACATTACATACATACTCGTATATACTTAACCCCCAAATAACAGAGTTTCCGGACCGAATACTGACGTAACATTACCAAAATCAACAAAAGTAACGCCTAACAAACAAAATTATCTGAAACGTTTGTTTAAAGATATAAAGATTAAAAGATACTTACATTCGTTTATTGCTTTTATAGCACTTCCAAATCACACATAATAATAAAAATATACTAATAGTTATAGGCGCCAGAAGGACTTGCAACGCGACCGATCTAATTTCGTCGTCTTTCATTTTTGTTCGATTACAGACTCAGATCAACGGATCTGAGATTGTAGAGCTGTTCCAACAACAACAAAATATCGTAAAACGAATTGAAGTTTAAAAGTCTATTCTGCCATGCGTTTTGTAATTTTAAACTAAAATTTACATTTCTAAATGTTCCAAGTGTCATCCTTTTCATAAGTATGACGTAGAAAAGGAAGGCAACACTTTTTGACCAGTCAGTAATCACTACTATTATTGTTACTACAAACAAATGAATAACAATTTAAGTATTCATTATTATTGTAAAAATATGCCTGATTATATATAAATGTGTATAAATATAATCAGAACAATGATAGTATATAATATACATAGATATAGATAGCATAAAGATTAAATAGCATCACCGGATATATACTAAGTATTAGCAGACGAACTCTAAACAACCACAAACATAAACCCATCTAGGGTTTTAACTGTCGTTTAGACTGATTTTACTGTAATCAATATAGGTACTGTAATATTTTATTACGTAAATAAAAAATAAAAGATCGATGAACAATAAAATAAACGTTGCAATAACAAAAATATCGACAATATTTTTTGTTCTGTTGGAACCGAACTACATCTATTTTTCTATACTTTTGATTGTATTTAATTGTTACTATTTGTAAGTGAAATATTTACACTATTTAAACGTTAATTTGTACTGAAAATTATGCAAATCACACTTGTTTAACCAAATGGTTGCGATTACAATGATCAGTCCATTACCAATTTATGTGTTTATCAGTTTATCTCTATTAATGTAGTGTGATGTGTACTAAGTTTTGATATGAATCACTATGAGACGAGCTATATGAATTATGCATTTCGAAATAGATATTCGGAGGAAATATTTTCGAACTAACGTTATTCGAGTGTTGATGTTTTTTTTTCCGAAAATAGGACCTTGACCCGAATTTGGGCCATATCCTTTCTATTTGATTTTTTACCGGGTAATGGGAAATCTTCTTATGGGCACTAAACTACTAAAAATGGTACCAACCTTTATATATATATAAGTTTTTAATAGTAATTGATAATTATTATATATTTATAGGTATATATTTTTGTCTGAAATGAAAATATAAATTTTTATTTAACTCAATAACCAGTGGTGAAGATATGATGAGAATGTCATAATATAATATTCGCAAGATTTTTCATAATGATTTCTTAAAAAGATAATATAATATACTTAATAGATATCTAATAAAAATGAATTTCAGAACAACTAAGGGGAAAACCGTGTCCCATCTAATCTGAGTTAATAACAAAGCAAATAACATTTACTGATAAATTAATCTAGTAAAGGTTTTAGGACATATCCTTTTATAATTGGTAAATTGTCACTACGTAATTTATATGCCATATGGTCCAATTTATATGCCATATGTTCCAATAAAATCAATTTTATTAAAAAATGTAAGTATACTTACTAAAATCTATGTTACGATAAATACCCAATATTTTCTAATATACAATAGACACCAAAATTGCGATTGGAAGAAGGTACGTTTTCAATGATAGGTATAGCTACAAATCTTTGAATTGAAACTAAATATAATTAATAATTATAATCAATAGCTGCAATGATGTGGTGCAACGGGTAGTGTGAATGCAACATCCATTGTAATTAGAACATGATGAAAAAATTCTTGCCGTGGGCAGTACTTCAACCAGCGACCTTGTCATTCAAATTCTGAGTAAAAATAGGAGCGCATCATCGTAAATCATGTTTCTAACCGAATGTTAGACATGGTTGTCGGAATAATACTACTATTGTCCGATAGATGGAGTTGCGTAACATACCCTTTAAGTGTGTATAAAGCGATGAAGATTTGACATGATCAAGTGTACCTAAGATCTGAATAAATGAGTTATTAAAATAATGGCCTGTAAATATTTTATATAAATGATCTTATGATACTTTTAAAGGGACTCATTGAATATTTATTTGCCAACAGTATTCAGAAATTCATTATCGTCATCAGTCTATTTTTATGTCCTCACTGCTCGGGCACAGACCTTTCCTTATATCGAGGGAGCTAGGGCGATAATCCAACAAGCGAGCACAATGCGGATTGGCGGATTACACATGCCTTAGATTTTTTTGACCGTTTTGAGAGCATTCGGTAAATGTATGTAAATTTTGCCGTCGAAAAAACCGAGGATAACTCATTGGTACGGTGGAACACAGAGAAAGGTGTACAGGAGTTTTTAAGATTGAGATTTTCTCAAAAACTACTTGACCTATTGCAAAAATTCTTTCATTGTTTGATAGATAAAAGTTAAAACTATGTACTGTAAAATAATTTTTAAAATCGGTCCAGTAGTTTTTGAGAAAAACTCAACCTTATTGAGGCCCCCTGTATACTTATCTCTGTCATCGAGTGATCTGGCCGAGGATCGAACCTGGCACCTTCGTATCGCAAATCCAACCACTGCGCCACCGAGCTCTTCAATTCTTTATTTTCCTGTCGCTACTTTGATGCGGCATAGTTACTTTATTATCTAAAACAGGATGGAATTTTAAGATTATCTATTGGTAAGTTACTCTGTTACTCATCATCATCAGCCTGCATACGTTAGGGCACTGGCGTGTTTATTTATTTATTTTATTAATGGACTCGACAGTTCGTCATTTGCCAATGTCATATTACAGAAAATTCAATATATTTAATAGTCTTCTATCTTCCTCCAGGGGAGTCGCAGTAGCGTCTTCACCCTGGGTAGCCGCGTCTTCATGTCTTCGTCCAGAGGAGTCGCCGTAGCGTCATCACTCTGGACGAAGCAGCTCGACAGTCACGTTCACTCCCGAGCTTGTAGCGGGAACTCTTGATAAAAGCTTGAAACTTCAGATATTGCATAAATAATCTAATAACTTCACCGTACTGTTATTCGCGAACATTTTCTGATTAATTTAACGTGATATTAAACACAAAATAGCCCCTGTAGACATTAAAAGAAAAATTATCAAATAATTTTGCAACCGTCGTTTCCCGCCATTTTCAAGAGAACCCACTGGCGTGTTATATACCCAAGGTAACGGATGATCCCTACTCGAGATCGAATGCCGTTTACTCTACATAATCTCGAAAACACGAATGACTCAAAATCGACACGTCATAATTATATGCTGCACGTTGAGGCGTTCATGACTGCGCCTCCTTAGAGATAATAGCATCTCCTTCGTGGTTGCGACTGGCAGCCTTTTTGGCTTATGAATATCAACACGGCGCTTTATTACATTCGGAGGGCTTTTTAAAATTGGCGGGAAACGACAGTTGCGAAATTATTTAATAATTTTCAGTTTAATGTCTACAGTGGGTGTTTTGTGTTTAATATCACGTTAAATTAATCAGAAAATGTTCGCGAATGACAGTATGGTGAATTTGTTGGATAATTTGTGCAAGATCTGGGGTTTCAAGCTTTTATCAAGAGTCCCGCTACAAGCTCGGGAGTGAACGTGACTGTCGAGCTGCTTCGTCCACAGTGATTGACACTACGGCGTCTCCTGTGGATGAAGACAAGAAGACGCGGCTACCCAGGGTGACGACGCTACGCCGACTCCCCTGGAGGAAGATAGAAGACTTATATTATACATTGAATTTTCTGTGACATGACATTGGCAAATGACGAACAGTCGAGTCCAATAATAAAATAAATAAATAACATTCGGAGTAACTTATGGTTACTCCAAATTGGCGACCCTAAAACGTCATGTGCTCGTCAGTACATGAGTTGTTGTAGTAAGTTCACTCGCTAACGACTTTACGTGGGATTTTAGTTCTCGCGACAGTAATTAATTTGATTAAAAAAGCTATTTACGAAATGTTTATTACGATAAATACTATTTTTTAAATGCTTATTTATAACTTGATTCAATGTCGGCAAGTTGTAGTTCGCATAATTGCGAAAAACGGCCGTTTTTGGCACATTTGTGAACTACACCTTAGCTTGTCGCAATTATGCCATGTATTGTATATTGAAAAATAGTATTCATCCTAATAAACATTTCGTAAATAGTTTTTTTAATAAAATTGATTAAATTGGAAGATATTACTTTTTCAAGATTGGCGGCGCTAGTTGGCTCATGGAAGGCCCTTAAATTATGACAAGACATTTATTTATTTATTATTTAATAGCCTGCAATGACCATTTTCAAAACCTCACATATCTCCTAACAAGTTGCCTTAAAATATTCAAATAGCGAATACCATCAGGTTTCCTCAAATGATTCATAAATACGAACGATTTCAGTAATCTTTTAAAAGTGCATTATCTTGAAAGGAAATACAAAATGCCGATCTCGAGTGTTTCGCCACTTACTGTCAATTTGGTGAGATCTTAATTCGAGTCACATGAATACCAAGTCATATGATGCCAGCTATCAGTTGATCCAAAAATAATACTGGTATAAGTAAGTATATAAATAAATTTATATTTTCTACTATCTCTGATTAAACTCGAAGTAATCTATTCTTGGACCTGATTTGTCTGGTTTCCTGTTTGAGTAGCTTTTTAGATCTTTGATATTTATTGTACACTACTTTAAAAAAAATTGTAACACTTTTTGAATGTTAGACTATTGCGTCACAAATTATGAGTCTACCGTCACAAATTCTAGCATTAGGGCGCGTATTCATAAACGTGATGTAAAATTACGCCACCGTTTAGGCTCCCTGTCCCTTTCAATTTTATTAACGAAATGTGAAATGGGATAGCAACACGATTTAAAGGAAGTGAGGTTTATGATTAACAGCATAAGTCTATATTGCGATAAGTACGGTCTAAACATACAGAGAAAAGTTTTTAAGGTTGAGATTATCTCAAACTACTTGACCTATTGCTAGATTTTTTATTATTATTATTAAACTTTTTACACATTAAACTGTATAAAGGCGAACTTAATGCCTGCGGCATTTTCTACCAGTTAACCTTTAGTGATGCGGAGAATGTTGAGGCGGTTTATTTAAGTAACGTTGAATTTAATAATTAAAAGTAACTCCACGACCCATTCCACGACGAATTCTTTCACTGTTTGATAGATAAAACTTAAAACTATGTAAAAATTGTACTAAATTCGTTCCATTAGTTTTTGAGCAAATCTCAACCTTATTAAGGGCCCTACATGAGCCAACTAGCGCCGGTTAAGATAGAATGGGACAAGGTGTCTAAACGGTGGCGTAACTCTAAATCACGTTTATCAATAACAGCCTTAGTCGGGTTTCATAAATAAATATTAAGGGCCTTCCATGAGCCAACTAGCGCCGCCAATCTTTGAAAAATAATATCTTCCAATTTAATCAATTTTAGAACATGATGAAAAAATTCTTGCTAATTTATTCATTGAGCATGGATAATGCGTAATTCAAATTTTTAATCAATTTTATTAAAAAAGCAATTTACAATAATAACGTATCCAATAGCGGAAACTGGGGTTTCCGCCCTCTCCATGCATATATTCAATAGATATAGGTACTTATTTGAATAACCAAAATACCACGTTGTTACCTGTATATTTCTATATAGTGAATAAATAAATAAATAAAATAAAAATATTGGAAGATATTATTTTTTTAAGATTGGCGGCGCTAGTTGGCTCATGGAAGGCTTGCGTTGGCTTCCATTCCTTCAATATTGCCATTCGCAGTTTTGCGAACTAATTACAGGATGATTTGAAATGATTCACATTTTGTGGTTGATGGAATATTTGTACATAGGCAGGTAAATTAGCTATAGGAACACCAATTTTCCATGCCCTATATCAACTACGTCATTCGTCACCGATCGCGGAATATTTATAATGAGCACCTACATTTAGTTTATTTTAACTCATATACGTCGACAGCAGATCAATGGTAACACTTGCAGTACGATTTCAAGCCTTACGACGCAGATAATAAGAACTGTCAAAAGTAAAAAGTGTTACCATTGATCTGCTGTCGACTGTACGTACTTATTCACTTATTTTGTGGAATCTAGTGATTACATTTTATAATATAGTTCAAGGTATTCTTAAATCAAGAGTTAGAAAGAGTCGACAATAATACATTGAACGTCACATTAAAAAACCTTTGCTAAAACAGACGAAGGATTTCCCATCACTTATAGGTAGCATTAAAATCCGGTGTTAGTTGAAATATAAAAAAATGGGTTTCAGACTTAATGTTCATCATATTTGTAGATTGATGCAATAAAATTAGCCAAACACCTTTACAATCCATCAATAAATATCATAATCATGAATTACCCCGTTCATTGTATCCAAAAACTAGATAAACATTTATTATTTTAAATACCAATTTAGGCTATCACAGGTCATTGATTCATAATCGATATTAAAGTTTAAGATTTTTAGAAACATACTCGTCTTTTGTTAGATCTATTGTAATGTAATCGATAAAGTTTGTTGAACTGTCTACTCTACATTTGTAGAGCTGTCAATCTGATTAGAATCTATGTCTAGAGATTTGTGTCGTGTTATGATTCGCGCACATTATGCCGGGCCACAGCGTGTCGGGGCGGGCTGCAGCGCGGCGCAAAATGCTTACTTAGCACATTAGTGACGGGCCGGGTCGCAGCGCATTGACGGATTTTGAGTACAGTGTACTGCCAGATATCGTCCAATCCAATCCGCTTGCTATAGCACACTGTGTCGGGGCGCAGCGGGACGGGGCGGGCCGCATCGCACGGACGCAAATCCGCCTCGCAATAATGCGAGCCGCTGCGGCCCGACACAGTGTGCTCGGACCTAAGTATTAGATGTGTAAAATACTACGACATCTTTGACTTGAATATCGTTTTAAATTTCTTCGAAAATTTGATATAAAATGTTTGAAGGTTGCCTGGAAGAAATCGCTTAAAGCTATAACGCTGCCACGCTGTATACTATATTCTGATTTGATCTAATTTTGTATTAGTATCCAAAAAAAGTATGTTTCATTTGATTTTTCATAGAATCTAATTAATGGTTATAAACACATTTTGCTCATTGATTATTTGATGAATTAACTTGTTTTGTCTTTAAGTACTAAGGAAGATAGAGATACCTAAGTATACAGGGGGCCTCGATAAGGTTGAGATTTTCTCAAAAACCACTGGACCGAAATTAATAATTATTTTACAGGTACATAGTTTTAACTTTTATCTATCATCAGAGAAAGAACTATTGCAATAGGTCAAGTAGGTCACTAAGGACATTTTGCTTAGTTTAATAACTTAGAATTTATAGTTATTATTGTTTGTTATGAATAAAAAGTCCTTCAACAAATGCAACTTGAAGTATATGCTTAGGCCCGTATTAATAAATCACTCTCAGCTCAAAAGTCAATCTTGAGAACGACCTCAACATGGCGTTCCTATTAATAAACGTAACTTAGATGCGCGTTTAGGAATCAGGTACCACGTGAGTAACGCCGTATTAATATACAAAACAAGTTCTCAAGAGAGCTGTCAAACTCACACTTGAGAACGTATTGACTTGAGAAAGACATCATGTGATACGCCCTCAAGATTGTTTTTTAATAAATGACATACTTGAGATGTTGATCACATCTTGAGAGTGTATCAGCTGGATTTGCTCTTGAGGGGCGGGTTTGAGTACGGGCCTTAGATGCCGAGCGATAGCAACCGTTTAGTTATTGTACACAAGTACAATTGTTTATCTAGGTAGTTTGTTCACACGAGATGGATGGATGCAGAAAAACGAGTAGCTGCCGGAAACAGAGTCAATGGTGCCCCGTCTGCGCTGACCTTTGTCAACCATTGCACTGAACTTAGCTCTTTAGCTAAGTATCGGACTAAAAGGCTCAGTAGTCCGATGATCTGAATTAATCTTAATCATCGGACTACTGAGACTAAAAAGTCTCATCAGTCCGATCACCGGACTAAATCATCGGACTACTGAGACTAGCCCGTTTGAAACCTTGTACATCAACATTAGTGTCAGCAGAGGTTATGCAAATAAGCGTACTTACTTGATTTGCGCAAAAAACGTGATGCAACTAGCATACAGATTGTGTTAGCAAAGAATTTCACATTTCTACGAGGTTTAAACGCATAACATTAATGGTTGTGTTTTGATAGAAATTGTAAGACAAATTAAAACTGATTATAGATTTCAATAGATGCAGCGAAGATAGGGCAGGGTTAATGTAAATTGGTGTTCCTCAATGTTTAAAAATAATTTGACAAAAATATTATACACATTTATTTATTTATACATTAAAAAAGTATAGCATTACAGTTATATTATGTCACATGTTTTTTTGCAAACACTTGCAATAAAGATACATGATTTTGATTCTTATTTGTAAAATATTTTCTTTATACTATTGGCTTGTGATTTATTAGATTTATGAGTAGGTAACTAAATATGGTTTCAAGATGTACTACCTACCTTAATTATTTAAAAAAAAAATATCTTAGCAACATTTTGATCGTGCCATTTACAATTTAGGCAAATTTTGAACCATACGTAGATATAGTCTAAAAAACATTAATAAATTTATTACTTATACCCAAAAAATAGTCAATTATTGTTATTAGTTGCTACTTTTTAAGGCAGTGAAATTATTATTAACTCTGAACTTTTGGAGTGGATTTAATTAGGGCTTTTATTTTAATTTAATTTTATAGGGAATATCACAAACTATAGCTTATAATATTATAGTCGAAATTAACACTAATTTATTAACGAATATCGATCGAATCCTACAATTGGCACTACCGCTTCATAAATATAAATGTAATATTAAAAAATATGTTCGCTGCTTACCTCTATAGCAATCGTAGGAGATTCGAGCAACAACAATTATGACTAATATAATTATTGGCAACAGTCCTGTGTAACTCAGAGGTCTAGTTGATTCTGTGTTCTCTTCCTTTACATCAATTGAATTCGCGTTATCCATTGTGTAGATTTTTAATTGTCACTTTCAATTAAATTATCGTATATTTCAAACACTATACGAACATCTTCAATTTATTAATTCAATTCAAATCACCACTAATATTTCAAATAGTCAAAAAAATAATTGACTAACTTTTAATTTTAAATTCACTTGAAAATTGTTTTTAAAATGTAATTGTAAAAAAATTAAATTAAAATCTTAATTTTCATTTGCAAATGTTCCATATTTTATTTATAATGTAATATACCTAATAAAAATTAATTTATGGTCCGACCACTAGAATTTTATTATTAGGTAATAAAAATTAATTTATGGTCTGATCACTATAATTTTATTATTATTTATAATGTTTTTAATTCTATATTTTAAGTTTTGTTTACAACCGCGTTCGGTCACGCACTCAACCACGTTTAAATTTACTAGTGAAATGTGTTTGTCCTTACATACCTATGAGACATACATACGTCATGTACATACAGACTAGGTATTAAACGCTGATAAGACGTAACACTTATTGCGGTAATCTTAGAGGTGACATTTGAATGATTTTATTTACATTAAGAGGTTGAGATAAGAATTATTTCATATGCAGGTCTTGATTTTAATCGTTCATCAATTGATAACCTGTTGTGATTGTTTTGTTTTATTATTAATTATACATAAACTATGGAATCTTTTGTAATAACTTAGTTTATTTTATATAAATATAGGTACAGTCGAAGACAGAGATAAGTAAACAGAGTCCTCAATAAGGTTGAGATTTTCTCAAAAACTACTAGTCCGAATTGAATATTTTTTTCCCCAGTTACATAGTTTTAACTTTTATCTATCAAACAGTGAAAGAATTTTTGCAATAGGTCAAGTAGTTTTTAAGAAAATCTCAAACTTAAAAGTTTTTAAGTTTGAGATACAGGAGAGTTCTCCTGTACACCTTTCTTTGACTTCCACCGCTACCTACTTATTTACATTTATGTATATTAAAATGCGGTAAAAATAAATCTGTAAGACTCTTCCGCAAATATTTGCAGAATATCATAGAGTAATTTTATATATTGACGTGTATCGTGTAGCTATGCCATTAAAATGTAGAGCACCTATATATACATGAAGACAGAGAAAGGTATCCAATGGGCCTCAATAAGGTTGAGATTTTCTCAAAAACTACTGGAATTCAAATTCAAATTCAAAGTATTTATTTGTAGAAACGGGTTACAGTGATCTTGGTAATGTTATAGGTTTCTCCGAATGTTGCTCATCTAGAGCATATAAAAATTTCATTGAGAATCGTAATGTCATAGCTATAAAAGATGCATGTAAATTAAAAAATAGAAATAAAATTTATAAATTTTGTCAAATCGATGAATCGGTCAGGAAGGCCACTAAATTATAATAACATTTGTGTATTAACATTTTGCATAATTTAACTTTAAATAGATTTGTAGGTAATTTCTTTAAATCATTGGGTATCTTATTATATATTTCTGGGGCCATATGTAGACTGAATAGTAAAGTGGGGACTGAAATTAGTAATTATTTTGCAGTGACAATTGTTTTAACTTCTATCTAACAGTGAAAGAATTCTTGCAAATTAGTTTTTGAGTTAATCTCAACCTTAAAAACTCTCCTGTACACTTCTCTCTGTGTTATTTACAAAAAAAAATATTTGGAAAACTAGAAACTAAGTACCTAATAAGCTCAGTAATAATCTTATTTGGGCTTAAATTTCTATTACACAAGAAAGGCTGAATACTGTGCAGATGGAATTCTAATGTCCGCGATAGGTTTCCCTCTGCTGCGGCTACCAGTGACTCCCGGTTTCACCAGTGCGTATGTACAAACCACTATTTTTTGACCTATAGTCGCTTAAGTTAGTTACCAGTTAGTGAATAGGTGGGTGATTGCTTATTTGTAGAGAGTTGTATTGAGGTAAAGTAGCATGCTCATGTAATTGTCTACAAGTGATTCGTGTATTCCGTACATTACCATAGAGTACATTATTATTATTTATATTCTAACACCGCGATGGTACGCTATAATATGTAGAGCACCTCTATCCAACAGTTCTCGAACTTATACAATGTGAAATAAAATTGTCATCAAAGTAATGTGCGTTGTTCCGCTACTCGACTAGAGATGGCGCTACCATTAGTTTATAAGAGTAGGTAGAGCACAATATGTAGAGAACAGTAAGGTTTGTTTACTTACAGGAACTGAAAGAATAGGTTCAGTAAATTCACTTAGCTATTGATTTCTTTACGATAACACTATATAGGGTGTCCTTGAATTTATGCGACAAATTGAAACTGGGGGTTGTACTCATGATAATATTAAATTGGTAAGGTTTTTTAGTTAATCGAAACTGCAAAAAAAATTGAACTAAGTACGTCACAAGTCACACAATGACCTTAGATATGACCAACAAAAAATCAAATTCCAGTGAAAGAAATCGTTGCAAAAAATTAAAAATACTTTAAAATGTAAAAACTCCAAAGCACAGTAGCGATGCACATCAAATTAATAACTTGTTTGATAGTTGATTTTATTTTATTGTAATTTTTAAGATAAGATAAATATTCTTTATTGCAAAAAAGAAAAGAATTACACAAAAGAAATAGGCTAATATCGTTAACATTACAATTGGCGGTCTTATCGCTCAAAGCGATCTCTATTACGATCGCGAATTTTATTTTTATTTTTACCCAAATTGTTTAATATACTTAAATTTTGTGCAGAATTAATGTATGCCACAAGCCTAACCATCCATTTAATTTTGTCGAATGAATTCAAGGCCACCCTATATGTTATTATCAGTCAAAGTAGATAATTTCAATTCAATTTATAAATAGAATAGAATAGAAAATTGATTTGTTTTTGTAAACTATCCCCAAAACTGGGCAAAATAAGTTAAGATTTGTAATAACTGTACTTAAAAAACCATCAAAGGATGTCGTTTTTCTCGAATTTTTTAAAATGCCAATAATTTTCAAAATACATGACTTGATTTTTTTTATATATTTTTCTGATAACTGTTATCACTTGGCCCATCACGCGTTTCCGGCTTGACGTAGATTTCTGGGACACCTTGTATATGTATATATTATAAAACGCTTGTAAACAAACTTACCAAAGATACACTCCCAACAACGCATAATGATGCACGTGAAAATGTAAAAAAATAATATGAACATAACCGGTACAAAAAAGTATACTGTATCCATTTTTATATTATTATAAATAGAGTAATAATATATTTAATTAAATAGCCAGCTGTCGTGGCTGAAGTCACGCTAAAACACTGAATTTTACAATTCCATTATCAGCATGGAGTAAAAAACTTCGCTGTACTTCATGGAGAGAGCCTAAGTTTGTGTGGGGGCAGATCTATCGGTTATGGCAACTATCGTTTTTCGCTGAGAGCAAGCATTAACAAAAGAAGCTACAACATTATTTCTTTAAACATCAAAAATAACGAACTTGTGGCAAAAAAACTTATACCTATACAACAGTTTCCAACGATAATTTTGTAACAGCCTTTTTTTAAATTTATAAATACTTGAAGTCTATACGATAGACTTTTCGTTCCTTATCATTTTTCTGTTGCAATGGCTGAAAAAGCGTGTCGCATTCGTCGCCTCGAAGGCACGTACTGCATACGTCATTTCAGGTGTTTAGGCTCTTAGAAATGCGTACCTAACTCGTCTCCCTTTGGGGGACATACAGAATACGGAAAGCCCTATACGCGGACGGGCCAGCTTATACTGGTTGGTTACGTAATTCGATCCAAATATCTAACTTTCACTCTCATAAGTCAGAAAGAGACATCTGTCTTTATAAATATTCGATTTCTATTGAAAATTAAAACAAATGAGTGGGACAGGCGCTAAAATGACAATGCCAGATTCTGCCCCACCATCAACCGCAAGTTGTACAAGATAACGAATAAATGTAAAAATATCTCCGTTTATTATTAAAATTATTGGTTTAAAATAAAGTTTTGTACAAGTTGCGATTCGAAAAAAAACAGCTTAATTAAGAATTCAGAAAATAGTAAGAAATCGAAGCGAATTATTTATTCTTTTTGTTATTCTTCTATAGGAGTTGCGAGAGTAGTAGAAAATGATACTGATTATGATTATGCAATATGAAACCTGTAATAAGTCTCCAACAAAATGATAGGTACAGCTTAAATGGTCACGTATGTAGGTGGGGCAAAGCTCCATTGAAATGTGGCAATGTCTTTTGTCATGCTAAAGGTGCCTGCGATGTAAATATGGTTTACTCCATACAGCGTTCCTTACTCCATGATTTGATTATCAGTAACGTAATTTCAATAATCTATATCTTCTGATAACGAATCACTAATACATGGTTACATTGAAATAATGAATATGTATATAATGAGGTACTTATTGTAACGAATGGAATCACCAATTAATAATATAATAATACTGGATACGGATGTTAGGCTCGCTCCATTCGCTCTGCCTATCCCATAGTTTTCTTTTTCACGAGTATTTACATAATTTTAGAGATGTTTTATTAATCATCATCATCAGTCTATTTATATGTCCCCATTGCTCGGGCACAGACCTTCCCTTACAACGAGGGAGCTCGGGCCATGATCCACCACGCGGGTCCAGTGCGGATTGGCGGATTTCACATGCCTCAGATTTCTTCTTCTTCTACGGCATGCAGGTTTCATCACGATGTTTTCCTTTACCGTTTTGAGAGCACTCGGTAAATGTACGTAAGTTTATTCGTCGAAAAAACCTAGGATAACTCATTGGTAAGTACATGGCTGCCCTGGCTGGGAATCGAACCTGGGACCTCCGTATTGCAAGTCCATTGACCCAACCATTGAGCCACCGAAATCTTATTAATATTAATTCAAAAATAAATCAAATGTAAATAGATTTCAGTAAGTAAATAGGTAGATACTAACGAATGAATTCGCCCGCTATAGCAACCATGTAATAACGTATACCGCAGCCCAAATCAAGCGTCTTATTTTGTAAACAATAAATATGATCGTCTAATTACCTGTTGTAACACTGAAGGAACTGATTGATTGAACATGTTCATCATTGTGAAAATAAATCAGTAATCATTTATTGTGTAACTGTGTGCATTACAGATCTTAGAAATAGTTTAGTTCTTATAGACAGTTTACCATTTTAGGTGTACAATAGCGACAAATTTTATAAATATGACCATTAACATTTTTTTTACAATTATATAGAATAGTAGTAATGATAGTACTTATATATATTTAAAGTAATCCAATTTAATAATGTGAAAACAACTGTGCAATAATCACAGAACAGTTTAAAATGTTAGTAGAGTATGGTAGTTTTTGTTTACAAAATAAGACACTTGATTTGGACTGTGGTTTAGGTATCTCTCAGGTACTATATTATAGTAGTAATATTAGTATCATATTTTTATAGAACTTAAATTAACGTTTAGGAAGGAGGGATAGGTAGGCATTGTCGTTGAAAGGGAAAAATTTAAAATACTTTCAGAAGCACATCTTTAAACTGACAAAGTCTGTTCGAAAAAGGAACATTTAAAATTCAAAGTAATGACAAATTGGCGATGTCTTGAAATAGGGTCAAGTACGGTCTACTACAAACCGACGAGCATGCATGAAGAGATTGATGAATGTGGAGGATGCAAGGGTGTGTGCCAGGATCGCAGCAGATGGAAGTCCATCGTCTCTGCCTACCCCTACGGGAATCACTCGTGAGTTTATAAATAAAAATAAAATTCGAAAAGGGATATTTCCTGCCATGTAGACCAGTCTTTTTCAAAGTGGGCCATAAAGCCCACTTGTGGGCGCTGGAGGCCTTGAGGGGAGGTAAGGGCTCCAGAAAAATTGGTGGATGTTGAAGTGTTTTAGGGGGCGATGGCTGATTTGTAATTTCATCCGCGTAATATTATAAAGTTGCATTTTAATTGCTCTCACTGGTAAAAGATTCTCGTTTAGAATGTAAGTTTAAACTCCAGACCAGACTAATACAGCACAAATTATATTTATTAAAGTAATAAATGTCATTGTGGTTTTTAAACGGTGGTAAAGTAAAAAAAAATGGGGACGCTGAAAAGTAATTGATTTTCGGATTCCTTGAAAAGCGCGCGAAACGCCATTAGCTACTTTTTTGTGAAAATTCTAATTAAATAGTTTCCGTGGTATTTAGTGATTAATGGTCACGTTAAGTTAATCAGGAGTGTCCGCGAACGTTTCTCTTAACTGGAGTGCTCGAAAGAAGTCGTGATTGAGAAGTTTCGTGCTCTTAGCAAGGTTTCCTGGCATAATTCGATGATGGCGTGGAGCGTTGAGTTATTTCGTTTAGGGGTTTGGGAGGGTTGTGCGTAGGTTTAGGTTAGGTTTAGGTTAGGTTATCTTCGTATATGTGTATGTATTTATAAGAATTCAGACATTCTATTAACATCAGACCAGGCTGTATGCTGGCTTTGCCTTTCCCTCTAGGAAGAATTTTACAATAAAAAAAGTAATTGATTTTCAAAGTGGGTGGTAGACGAAACAGGTTTGAGAATTGTGTGGGTAAATGAATATTTCCAAACTTACCGAGACAACACTTCAGCACAACACAAGTCGATATAAACAAAATCACCAGGAAAATAATATTGAAAAGTGGCATATACACGAATACTACATAAGCCTCCATTTTTAATTCAAACACAATTTATCTAAAATTCTAATCAAACGTCAATACAATTAGAACAGAGAATAAAGTCTCGTGGTGGTTTTAATTATCGATAGATAAACGTTCCTAGTGATAATAAATTTTCTGATAATTAAAATATCAATGAAGCAACATAAGATCGATTGAAGAGTCGATAGTCGTTCTATTATCACGTTATTCGAATCCAGTCCGGTTTGCGTTCACAATTCATCCCATTCGTATATCGTTCGCAACTCATCCCCTTTTGCATTTC
This sequence comes from Tachystola acroxantha, assembly GCA_963506565.1. Classification (NCBI taxonomy): domain Eukaryota; kingdom Metazoa; phylum Arthropoda; class Insecta; order Lepidoptera; family Oecophoridae; genus Tachystola; species Tachystola acroxantha. The sequence goes on along the minus strand of OY735894.1, from coordinate 7,210,401 downwards.
GTCCCGTTCGCAAGTCATAGTATAAGTTGAATCTCATATTCCAATCTCGTCCCGTTGTCAGGTCGTCTATAATTTTCATCCTCATTCACAATTCATCCCATACGCAGATGTATGCTACTAGTCTCCATCCACACTAGAAGTCCCATTCTTATTAGCCTCATCCTATACTCATATCATCCCGATCATTATGATTTGTATCTGATGTTATTCGATCACAACTCATCTCATACGCAAGTGTGCGGTAGTCATCTTCATCCGCAAATCTCATTCTACTCATTTCGTCTTGTTCGCTAGTCGTCCTATAAGAATCTCGTCTCTTTCACAGCTCACTTTATATTCCTCTCGTTCCGTTCGCAACTCATTGCATAATTTTCTCATCTCATCCTATTTGCAACTCATCCCGTAGGCAAGTCATCCTATCAGTCTTTACTTCTGCTATTTTTATTTTTTTATTTTGTACAGCTAAAAGCAGATCAAGTTTAACACTTTGGACTTTGAACCGTTCTTATTGTCTGCGTCATAAGAGTTGAAATCGAACTGCAAGTGTTACCATTGATCTGATGTTGTCCAATTTATTGGGAGTAATAATTTTGTTCGCTGGCAACATTAGAAAAAATGCAAAACATCATGTTTGTTTTCGTTAATTAGCTAACGCCATCTATTGAACTCAAAAAAGCTCGATAATTTTTTTTTGTCTCAATAAAAATACAATTAAATAATATTGGAAGTATTAACTCACCACAAATCTCCGTGCAATGTAAACAAAGACAAGTTACAACATAAATAAATATTACAAACAATATCGGAACGTAAATAGCGGCCCACATAATAAATAAACAATCAATTTATGTAAACAATTCCTAAATTATACTGGACTGTATGGTCAAAACTCTATATTAAATAATGATTCTCTTCTAGTAGTAAAGAAGTCATTCCTCAAAAAACCATTGTTTCTACATTTAAGTACTATGTACGTACTTATATACAGAATGGCCTTGAATTCATTCGACAAAATTAAGTGGATGGTTAGGCTTGTGACGTACATTAATTCTGCACAGCGTTTAAGTAAATTAAACAATTTGAGGAAATACAAAAAAAAATATTTACAATAAATCCAACTATCAAAAAAAAAATATTAATTTGATGTGCATCTTTGGAGTTTTTATATTTTATGATAGTTTGAATTTTTTGCAATGGTATCTTATACTGGAATTTGGCTTAAGATGATTACAATGATAAACAGGTTCGATCAATCAGTTCCTTCAGTGTTACAGCACAACACTTGATTTAGGCTGCGGCATAGATGTCTATGTAATAAAATAACAAGGCTTTATGTATAAACAGATACTATATAGCCTAAAAATATCTACCCGAAGGTCGTCTGAAAGGTAGGTATCTATTTAAAAAAAAAACTAACCCAAATTGCATTATTATATTTTAAAATGAGTGAGGTATTTAAATACGATTTGCATTGTTGGTAAATCGTTATTTTTACCCGGATGCGAAATGAGAATGGTAATGTTTTCTACAAATGTAGAAAATCTCAAATGACTCATATTACGACTCTACTATGTATACTACGAACTTGTCAACCAATCATTCGTAAAAAGTGATAATGATAATTGATACTGATAATGCATTGTCAGATGTGAGTGATGATAAAATTTATAACGGAATTTATATTTAATTGTTTTGTGGTCATAATGATGAAGCTAAGATTGCAATTACTGACAAAAATCATGTTGTAGACAGATGGTGTAAAATTGCATTTTATGAAACGTCCGGACTCTTATATAGCTCACTTGTAGAAGTAAAGTATACTGTGCTATCAATTTGGGATTCTTTATCACACTGTCCTGTCACACTGTGCTAAGGATAATATTTATAAATAAATAATAACAATAATGCCGGAGGCTGTCATTTAGTGCATTCTGATGCACTCAGAGACGGATCCCGCTAGGTGCATCACATATCCTTTTAAATTAAAGCTCTCTAAGGGGCCTCTACGTCTACGCGTTGGACCCATGTCCCCGTGCAAGCCTTTCAAAGGACCGCGTTTTTTGAAACCCGTGAAACCTTGGGAGATACATAATAATAATAATCTTTTATTTTCCGGTAAATAGTACCCATAATATTACCACAGTAGATAAGTATCTGACACTCACACTGTGAAAATCAGGATTTTTCTAAATTGAATCCCTAGCCTTCATACCGTAGAATGAGAAATTCTAAAATAAACCGTAAAATTTTGAAAAAAATATATTCACTACAAAATTCATTATGAAACTCAAACTCAAACTCAAATTTTTTATTTGCGAGAATATAAAATGGTCTTATGGTAAAGTTGGTCATAGTATTCAACCTGCATGCAGGTGTGCAAACATAATTATGTACTTAGCTGAACTGCACTATACAAAGTCAAGTGATAGTCCTTGTCTTGTGATTCATATATTCCGTAACTTTGTAAAAACAGCTTTCCAACAGCCAATTTGTTAGGCTAATCTTAAACTGAGTTTAAACATATTTCGCCCAACGCGTTAGCCTCGCGATACAGCGGGGCAATGCGGCTAGCCTTTTGGGCACGCTGCCAATTGTGGGGGACCTTGGCCAAGTTTTTTACCTCTAATTTTTATTTTTATACATATATTTTTATTTGTACATATAGTTTTAGTTTAGTTTTTAACGTATTAATTTAATAACTTGTAAATTTTAGTTTTTTCCAAATAAAGTATAAAAATTAAAAACTGAGTCATATTAAGTATTTTTATATTATCTGGTAGATAATACAAAAATTATACAGAAGCACACACATGTTACATGCATTTACTTTATAAATATATTTCTTACAAGGAGGTTGATATAGAAGGTTGCTGTATTGACTTCTAGTTCGTCCTGTGAAAGCGTCTGTGTATTTTCTAAAATAAACTGGATGAGACTTGACGAACATACAAGCATCTTTAATGTACAAACATGGCAGCGGCAGTATATTAAATTTTCTGAATAGAGGTTTGCAACTCTCCAAGTACCAAGCTTTGTCTATGGCCCGAATACACCTCTTCTGTATTTTGAAGACCCAACTAACGAGAAGAACTAATTTATTTGCAAATAATATAATGAATTCCGAATATAATTTCGATGTTACTGTTATAGGTCTTATTAGTAGGTACTCTATTACTATTTCGCGAAGAATAAATCAAAAATACTTACTAAACACTTTGAAGACATATCTTCCAATAACAATATCACATACTTGCAAATATATCAATATCAACAATAACACTGTCACTGTGAAAAACAGAAAAACTATTTCTTTATTATTTAAAAACATTTTTCTTCACAAAAACAATCCAGAATCTGCAAAATGTTCACCGAACTATAAAGACACAAAATGAAAAGTATTGTAAAAATCTTTCAAAAATAAAGGTTTTGTAGTTTCTTTTGAATTTAACAAGATTATAGCTTATTTTCATATTATCATTTTAAAGAATGATTCATTTTATCTTAAGAGGCTTCTCAAACTGAAATAATGCCATATGTTATGTTATGATCCGACAATACACTTTATGCAAGATACAATAAAGGCTTAAAATGCCTTAAAATATTAACACAATTTTCAAACAGCCACATTTTATCTATTCACTTAACGGAGGGCGCCACAATCTTTACGAAACTGTCAAATCGTTATAAAATTATGCTTAGTTCCAATTTTCGCCACCAGCATTTATCATATCTTTTGTTTTAAGATGACATATATTTATCTTAACACTTACGTATTACAGTAATCTTCCAACATTAATTATTTTTGGAATTTGATCTTTAGTTCCTTGGATTTAAAGTCGAAATATCTTTAGCTCAGTCTAAATTATCAACGTGGATAATCTGATAGAGATAAGACAATCTTTCTCGTAGTATGATTTCATATAGAGAGTGTTACTAAAATAACATATTTGTCATACAATCTTTGTCATATAACATATGTGATGAAATACTAACGGAGGTTTTTTTTGAAATCAAATATTTATAGTACTGTCTGAATCCTCAAATTAAGGGATCGTATTGGAATATCAAGTCCTATTTGATCACTTGAGGATACCAATAAGGGGATCTAAACGGAACGAGCGAAGAAATTGAGCAATTGTCGTTGGAAGGCCAAGAAAGGCATTTTTATTTAAACATGATGAAAAATTTCTAGCCATGGGCAGGACTTGAACCTGCGACCTTGTCAATCCGTGACATTCTCTTACCAACTGAGCCACCACAGACCACGCCCCGCCCTCCGAAATTCCTCATTTGACCACACATAATTTGAGCAATCATAAATCCTTCATACCGAATGTTTTGTATTATGTTTTTGCTATCCATACACACAAAAACAAGCAAACAAAACAACCCTCATGCAAATGAATGCACTTCTGATTTACAGACAATTGTCTCTTGGACTACACCGTGGTTTTCGCGAGTTAATTACTAATTACTGAACAAGTTCTTAAGAATGGTAAGTTTTAATTTGATTCAGTATGGCTTAAGGATTCATTTTTAAATTTTAATTATGTATATGAGCTCAAGGCATAAATCCTTTGCCCAGATATGCAATCAAAACTTTAATAGCTGCTGTAAGTTAACTCTTCTCTCTCACAGTGTTAGCTTCGGTGTCAAGTGTCAACTCATCCGAAGAAAATAAAACCCGCGGATAACTTGACCACTTTTTAAATCACTAGTGGCAGACTCATCAGAATCAGTGGTCTAATTGTGGTAGTCACAGTGACAGAAAGCGTGTTCCCATTTCTATCATACATTTCGGGTTAGTCACTAATTCAACCCACGGATCTTATCCCACGTGGGCTGAGATTGTTAAAAGTCAAATTTTTTTCGTCAACTCATCCATCCATCATACAATACTATAATAATACAATTTAAAATGTATTGTACTTTCCTAATCATTAATATAAAAAGATATTTATTAATTTCTTTTGACTGTACTTACCCAATATTTTGTAAAAAAAAAAAGAGTGGAATGATTTAACGAATACAGAAAGCAATTTATTATGAGTTTCACCATCTCATCCCACGAGATATTCAATATTATTTTTAAAAATAATTCGTGGGATGAGTTGACGAAAGAAATAAATTTAAGTTTATCCATCTCAGCCCACGTGAGATAAGATCCGTGGAATGAATTGGTGACTAACCCTCCATTTCTCTGCTGTGACAATAATTTTTATTTACTAATGAAACCCAGGAATTCCTGAGGACCAGCCTCGCTATTGTGTAACTGATTTACAGCAAGCCCATTCCCATTTCTATAATCCATTGATCGGGTTGCTGTCACTGGAATTATGATGTTACCAATAAATTAATTCCTAAACCTAATTGCAACTATCACTGTCTTTCATATATATGGTACATTGTGTAAGAATGAGTAACTCGCTTCGCTTAGCGACAGTTAAAATTAGCATGCCACAATGTGGAATCGCTACCAATGCCTATTGTCGCTGTTCATCACTCTCTTTTCCAATCCACGCCTTGTTATTAATATGACGTTAATATTGATTTGTTAGTAATTCCAACAAAACTATCATCAGCTTGTCTAAAATAAACAAACAGTCTTCCAGTTGTGTTTATATCTTTTATTCATTATCGAATACCGGAACAAGGAACACGTTTTATTTTATCGCAAAGAGTTCTAATGTTTTATTTAATTACATATTTCATTATTATTAGCTCAGGTAAACGTGTTTATTCCTTCCAAAGATGCATACCGACTATCCGGACGGTCCCACTTATCTTGGGGTCCTTTTAATTCATAATTCATTTATTCCTTGCTTTATGTGGTAACACGGTTGTTAGATAGTACAGTAAGTGCTCACATAAACCCTGTAAGAGCACCGCAACATTAGATACTTAAACATTAAAAATTCAATTTTGTCAGTCAGTCAGTCAATAATACAAATAAATATTCAAGTAAATATAATAATTAGAAAGTAATTCTTATCCATTAAATAAAAAATTAAAATGTATAAAACAACATATAAAATTAATTTATATGTTGACACATATAAATTAATTTGCAAAATCATGTTCGAAAAACTCTTGCAGATTGTAAAAACACCTATCAATTAGTAATATTTTAATTTTTTTTAATACCAGCCTTCCCAGTTATATTGATGGTCCCACTTATCTTGACGCACCCATTGATCCCAGCGGTCCCAATTATGCTGATGGTCCCACTTATCTAGACGGTCATTTTAATGACCTGTCCCAGTTATATTGACGGTTCCACTTATCCCGACGGCCCACTTATTCCGATGGTCTCACTTATTCCGACGGTCCCACTTATCCCGACGGTCCCACTTATCCCGACGGTTCCACTTATCCCGATGGTCCCACTTATCCCGACGGTCCCACTTATCCTAACAGTCCCACTTATCCTGGCAGTCTAACTTACCCCAACTGACTAGTGAAATATTTTGAGCTGCAAGGAAATTGGAAAAACCGAGTTATCGACGCCGAATTTAGTTGACTAGCTTGTTACGGAGCGAGCAGAAAATTTAAAAAGAAATGTGGATAAAACTCAATTTTAACTCGGAACAGTGGTATTATATTATAAATCTTAAAAATCGCAAGAAAAATCTATTCTATTCTATTTTTATTTGAATGGCTTCTACTCTTATTAAAGAGAAAATTTCGCCAATGTCGAGTAATTTATAGTATTCATGTAAATAGAAAATTAAACAATTAGTGAAAAATCAATCCGCCATTCCACGATGAATCGAAAGTGAAAAGTAAAAGTGACAGCTACTTCTATAAAAACATTGTTCTTCCTGAATTGTGGCGACCAACTACAAGATGCGGTCGAAAGAGACCGCATCGTAACAAGCTTATCCCGACGGTCCCTCTTATCTCGATAGTCCCACTTATCACTTGCTGGGATAAGTGGGATCGTCAAGATATTTCGATAGTTTCATTTGCCCCAACTGACTAGTGAATATTTTTATTGCTATTGTTTCAGATTCCTCTTTCTATCCAGCTCGGTGTCATTTCGCACCATCCCATCATGAGCATCAAATTAAACGAACGCTAGTTTTACCTTGGATCGGTGTGTTACGTGTAAAACAATGTAAGTTTGTGATTCACGATGGATAAAATTCTATCAGGATCTTTAACGATTCTAACAAGATACACTTCGTACCCACCAAAAGCCTTATGATTCATAAATGATAGAGCCTGTATCTGCTAAAAATACCATAACGATATCTTGCAATATTGTTTCAGATGGAAATCGGACTGATGCTGTGACAGGAATAATATTGATAGCTGAGCAAATGGCGATTGGCGTAGCTGATGACTTAGCTAAGCTTGATAAAGCTAATTTAAGGTAAGTGGCAATATACCTAGATGACCTATGAGGTCTCAAAGAGCCTATTTCCTAACATTTCTTTTCTCGTGTGGTTTAGTGAACAAACCTATTAAGTTATTCAGTCCGCCCGTAGGCCTTTGCGTGGCCTAACGACTGCTGTCAAGCGACAACAACCGGGACCAACTGCTTAACGTGCGCCCCGAGGCACGAAGGGGCTCAGATGAAAGTGTCACTAGCGGTCACCCATCCAGGTACTGACCTCGCCAAGCGTTGCTAAACTTGTACGATCGTTTTCAACGTGTGCAACTGGACTACGAGCCCCTTGTTATATTATGTTCGTTGCATTGAGATTGTAAGATCTAAGCTCGCTGGCTCGTTGCTATTAAAATGAAGGCAGGCAGTTTTATATTTTAATATATGTATTGTATTTTGTGATTGGTGGCTATAGAACGATAGCATTTTGTATCATCTATACATATAATAAGACTGTAAAAAAGTTGTGTCTGTACATAGGATTCGATACTGATAGCAAAACACTAATTTTTAGAATTTTTGTCTGTGACTTTGTGCAAGTATCACGCCATAACTACTGAAAGGATTTTGATGGGAGTTTCACTAGGAGATAGCTGAAATATCCGGACAGCTCATAGGCTATAAGGCGGTATGTGATTTGGAAACAAGGATCCAAAGAGGAAGATCTGCCTCCTGATCTCCTCTATCCTCCTCTACGCAAAAGAAGTTGCGGGGTACAGCTAGTAGTGAATAAAATTATAGTATGTCATACAGTGTCCATAGTAGGTATGTATTTATATATATACTTATCTTTTAATTTTTTTCTTTCAGAAACACCACCACAGCAATATTTTTCAGTAACAACAGCTTACCTTTGAGCTGTACAGTCGAAGATTACATTTTACATTCAGAATATGGCGATAGTACAAGAAACACTATTGCTTTGCTGAAATTGAAAGCAGATAAAGTTAAATATTGTAAATTCATCTATATTTTTGCTACTATAGAAAGTTTTCTTAAGACCCATCATCAGTTTATTTATATTGCCCCACTGCTCAGGCACAGACCTTCCCTTCAATCGAGGGAGCTCGGACCACCGTATCGCAAGTCCAGTGACCCAACCAAGGACGTAGCCAGCCGATGGCGTGGGGGGGGGGGGGGGGGAGCCGACATGGGGAAGGAAATTACAGATGTGTTTGAAGGAGAGACAGTAGTACTCTCCTCTCCCCGCTCGCTCTCGCCTCATCGCCTTTCCAGTATCTGACTAAGGACTTTGCATTTGGCTGGATATTTTTCTAATCTCTAGGGGGGGGGGGGGGGGGGGGGGGCTCCGGCCCCTATTGGCCCCCCTTGGACACAACCACTGAGTCACCGAGCTCTTTCTTAAGACATATTATGATAAATATTGTATTTATCGCAATTAGATATTTGGTACATAGCTTTTCTAATAAACCTTTTATTTTTAGAACATATGACTTTTTAACAATATACTGGAATTTACAGGGAAAAATATAAACTGGCCCAGATACAATTACAAACGGCAGAAGCAGGTATTTAGCATCGGCTTCAGTGATCGTAAGTTCAAGTAAATGCGATGTTTCCAGAAATTGTGGAAATAGGGCCTTCCATGAGCCAACTAGCGCCGCCAATCTTAAAAAAATAATATCTTCCAATATAATCAATTTTATTTAAAAAGCTATTTACGAAATGTTTATTACGATAAATACTATTTTTTAAATGCTTATTTATAACGTGATTCAATGTCGGTAAGTTGTAGTTCGCACATTTGTGAACTACAACTTAGCTTGTCGCAATTATGCCATGTATTGTATATTGAAAAATAGTATTAATTCTAATAAACATTTTGTAAATAGCTTTTTTAATAAAATTGATTAAATTGGAAGATATTATTTTGTCAATATTGGCGGCGCTAGTTAGCTCATGGAAGGTCCTTTCATTTGTCATTTTTGTTAAAGTACAAAGTATTCTGATTCTGTGCATATTTGCTCTACCTGCTCCAGATTTCATGTGGTCTGCTTAGATAACTCTATCATAGAGTTAAGTACTATATGAACATCGATATTAATTTCATGTAACGTGTTATTTTGTGTACGGTGGAATACAGAGAAAGGTGTATGGAGTCATAGTACAGTCGAAGACAGAGATAAGTATACAGGGGGCCTCAATAAGGTTGAGATTTTCTCAAAAACTACTGGTCCGAATTTAATAATTCTTTTACAGTTACATAGTTATAACTTTTATCTATCAAACAGTGAAAGAATTTTTGCAATAGGTCAAGCAGTTTTTGAGGAAATTTCAACCTTAAACACGGAGAGTGTTTGCAAAAATTCTTTCACTGTTAGATAGATAAAAGTTAAAACTATGGGTCATTCCTATCGGTCCACGAATCTATTGTTCTCCTTTTCCCACCAGGTCCACTGCCAATTAAAATTGGTTTTCAAATGTCCATACACGAATTCCCAGCAGGTCCACGACATTTATTCAAAGTACAGTCAGTAAAAACGGTTCAGGAGCATTTCACCGGTATTCAAGTACCTTGTAAGTGTTTAATACAAGTAAACAATATGTACTGTAAAAGAATTATTAAATTCGGTCCAGTAGTTATTGAGAAAATCTCAACCTTATTGAGGCCTCCTGCATACTTATCTCTTCTATCTTCGACTGTAGGTACATTAGAATTACAGAGAATAATACAAACTGTGTAGGGTGTAAGGGGTGGGGACCGACTATATTGGCCACCCAAATGCCAACCTCACCGGCACGTGGTGCACCCTGCCGACCAACGAACGGGGCTCTGGCGACCGACAGTTGGCGGTATACCCAGCTCGCACCGTGCCGGCGCCAAGTGCAGCAGGTCGGTGACGGGCAGCAGCGTCACCGGCGCGAGGTGGCCGGCTCTGCGATCGCCAACCCGCTTGCCCAGCGTGGCGATTACGGGCATCACCTCCCAAAATATGAGTGACACCACAAGGCCCCGGCCCCCAGTTCCCGGCCGCCCCGCTATTCCTAGCCAAGGCAGCGGCTACGGTAACGGCGGGGCAGGGGGTGCTAAGAATCCCCGGGTTACGGGAGGCTGCCAAACAAAATTGACCCTGGCTACGTACAATGGACGAACTCTGCGGCTGGACGATCATGTCACGGAACTCGAAGTAGAGTTGGAGAGGATACGCTGGCACGTCCTAGGGTTATGTGAAGTCCGAAGAGAGGGGGAGGACACACTGACCCTGGAATCGGGCCATCTACTCTACTTTCGAGAGGGCGATCAACTCTCCCAAGGCGGGGTAGGTTTTCTGGTGAACAAGGCCCTCGTAGACAACGTAATGGAGATCTCCAGTGTGTCGCCACGGGTAGCGTACCTCATTTTGAAACTTACCGAGAGATACTCTCTTAAGGTAGTACAGGTCTACGCACCAACGTCGGCACACTCGGATGAAGAAGTGGAGGCTGTCTATGAAGACATAGCCAAAGCCCTCAATCACACCACTAAGACACACTTCAACGTTGTCATGGGGGACTTCAACGCTAAAGTGGGAGTACAGAGCAACATCGAATCGAAAATCGGACCACATGGTCTTGGTTGCAGGAATCATAGGGGGCAAATGCTAGTTAACTTCCTGGAGAGAGAGGGGCTATTCTTAATGAATTCGTTCTTTAAGAAGCAGCCTCAGAGGAAGTGGACTTGGCAAAGCCCCGACTCTATGACGAAAAATGAGATAGACTTCATCATAACGGACAAAAGGCATATATTCAGGGATGTCTCTGTACTTAACCGGTTTAACACTGGTAGTGACCACCGACTCGTGCGAGGCACACTGAATATCGACTTTAAGCTAGAAAGACTCCGTATGATGAAGTCTACGCTCCGACCTAACCTGCAACAGATCGTAACCGGCTCCGATAAATTTCAGCTGGAGCTGAAGAATAGATTCGATGTCTTGGAAACCACAATTGACGTTGACCAGGCGTTTGACACAGTGGTGAAGACCATCAGGGACGTAGGCGTAAGGTTTTGCAAGTCGCAACGTACTGGCACGAAGTCTAAGCTCTCAGTGGAGACTCTGGATCTTATGAAGGAAAGACGTGAAAAGGCTACGCAAATCTCTCAGACAGAACAGCGGACCCTCAACAAGCATGTAAGGAAGCTTATACGTCGCGACCTTCGTCGCTCCAATACACGCCGCATACAAGAGGCAATTGAGCAAAATCGAGGGTCAAAAGTATTCATGCAGCAGTTGGGGAGAAGCCATCTGACCAAACTGAAGTCGGCGAATGGCAGAACCGTCACTTCCAAACCAGAGATACTCGCTGAGATCGAAGACTTCTACGGCCGATTGTACGCACCTCACGCACCGCAACCTGAGCCTAGTACCGATGATCCCCGAGCTACGCTAACACGCCATTTTACCGAAGACCTACCTGATGTGAGTCTTGACGAAATCGGACTGGCTCTCAAACAGCTTAAGAATGGAAAAGCCCCCGGTGAAGACGGGGTTACATCTGAGCTCCTGAAAGCAGGTGGTACTCCTGTCCTGATGGAGCTACAGAAGCTTTTTAACTCCGTCATACAGAGTGGGAGAACTCCGAAGGCATGGCACAGGAGCATCGTTGTCCTGTTTTTCAAGAAAGGGGACAAAACCCTATTGAAAAACTATAGACCTATCTCTCTCCTGAGTCATGTATACAAGCTGTTTTCGAGAGTCATTACGAATCGTCTTGGACGGAGATTTGACGACTTCCAGCCCCCGGAGCAGGCCGGGTTTCGCGGAGGATATGGCACCATAGACCACATCCACACAGTGAGGCAGATTATACAAAAGACAGAGGAATACAATCGGCCCCTGTGTCTTGCATTTGTGGACTATGAGAAAGCATTTGACTCTATCGAAACCTGGGCTGTTCTGCAGTCCTTGCAGCGATGCCAAGTAGACTGGCGATACATCGAGGTGCTGAGATGCCTGTATGACGCCGCCACAATGACCGTCCAAATCCAGAACCAGCAAACAAGATCTATCCAGTTGCGTAGAGGTGTGAGACAAGGAGATGTTATATCACCGAAACTCTTCACAAACGCGCTGGAAGATGTCTTCAAAACACTGGACTGGAATGGACGTGGCATCAATGTAAATGGCGAGTACATTTCACACCTTCGGTTTGCCGATGATATAGTGGTCATGGCTGAGTCGCTGCAGGATCTGCAGGCAATGCTGGATAGCCTTAACGCTGCTTCTCGCCGTGTCGGACTCGGGATGAATTTGGATAAGACCAAGATCATGTTCAATGATCTGGTCGTCCCGGAACCAGTAGTAGTCGATGCCACGGTCCTCGAAGTTGTTCAGAAATATGTCTACTTAGGACAAACTCTGCAGCTGGGTAGGAACAACTTCGAGAAAGAGAGTGACAGGAGAATTCAGCTGGGCTGGGCAGCGTTTGGGAAGCTACGTCATATCTTCTCGTCTTCAATACCACAATGCCTAAAAACTAAGGTCTTCAACCAGTGCGTCCTGCCAGTGATGACCTACGGAGCCGAAACGTGGACATTGACGGTGAGACTGGCCCACAAGTTCAAAGTCGCTCAGCGAGCTATGGAAAGAGCTATGCTTGGAATTTCTCTGTTAGATAGAATAAGAAACGAGTATATCCGCCAGAAGACAAAAGTGGTTGACATTGCTCATAGAATCAGTAAACTGAAGTGGCAGTGGGCTGGTCACATCTGTCGTAGAACCGATAACCGATGGGGTAGACGAGTTCTCGAATGGAGGCCACGAACGGGTAAACGTAGTGTGGGACGCCCCCCGACCAGATGGAGGGATGACCTTCGCAAAATGGCTGGCAGGGACTGGATGCAGAGGGCCGAGAGTAGGGTTGATTGGCGCGCTTTGGGAGAGGCCTACGTCCAGCAGTGGACTGATACGGGCTGATGATGATGATGATGATGATGATACAAACTGTGATAATTTAATTTCCAGATAACCAAAGATTTGAACAAGTCATGCATATGATGGCTCCAATAGAGGATACACTATGTGTTAAGTTTTATAAAGATCAAGAGGTAAGACGATTATTCATTGACTCTTTTGTAACTATCAAATTTTCTTTGGTAACTATTTAGCAGTATTACAGGGTATGTCTTATATAATTCCATTAGTTTTAACATATTTAACCTCAGATCAGTAAATAAGATCGTATTACCTGATCTGAGTATTTAACGCTGTTGACTGTCCAAAAATACATTAGTACTTATTAAGACGATATTATTTTTTGATTTCAGCTGGATTTCAAATCCCTTTGGCCGTCCCACTATGGATGCTACAAGGATATGAATAGTATGGACACCTGCGTTTATGATGCAGGCATGGCTCTGGTTACTAATCACTCTGGAGATTGGAGATTGGTAACTCGATTCTAGATTTTTTTCTTTCCGTTTCCCTGAAATATGTTTATTTATTTTATTTTTTATTTTATTAATGGACTCGACAGTTCGTCATTGCCAATGTCATGTTACAGAAAATTCAATGTATAATAGTCTTCTATCTTCCTCCAGGGGAGTCGCCGTAGCGTCATCACCCTGGGTAGCCGCGTCTTCATGTCTTCATCCGCAGGAGACGCCGTAGCGTCAATCACTGTGGACGAAGCAGCTCGACAGTCACGTTCACTCCCGAGCTCGTAGTGGGAATCTTGACCATGGTGCCAAACTTCAGATCCTGCTTGAATTCTCCAATAACTTCACCATACTGTCATTCGCGAACATTTTCTGATTAATTTAACGTGATATTAAACACAAAACACCCACTGTAGACATTATACTGAAAATTATTAAATAATTTCGCAACCGTCGTTTCCCGCCATTTTCAAAAAGCCCCTGAAATATGTTGTTTCCACAACATTTCTGTTTATTACACCAAAACGGTCACAGTTTTCCAAAAGACATTGCCACATTTCAATGGAGCTTTGTCCCTAAAAAACCTACAAAACTACGTGACCATTTAAGCTGTACCTAAGTACCTATCATTTTGTTGGAGACTTATTACAGGTTTCATATTGCATAATCATAATCAGTATCATTTTCTACTACTCTCGCAACTCCTATAGAAGAATAACAAAAACAGTGAATTCGTTGGCTTCGATTTCTTACTATTATCTGAATTCTTAATTAAGCTGTTTTTTTCGAATCGCAACTTGTACAAAACTTTATTTTAAACCAATATTTTAATAAAAAAACGGAGATATTTTTACATTTATTCGTTATCTTGTACAACTTGCTGTTGATGGTGGGGCAGAATCTGGCATTGTCATTTCTAATCAATCTGTTACAATTTTCAGCTTGGCATCAGCACATACGGTCCCGGCTGCTCCTTACCCTCTCGCTTCATACAATTCTTCCCATACATTCCATGGATAGTATCCAATATAGTCATGGGATCCACTCAAAGACCCAACATTCCAACAGCTTTAAGGAATAGGATTCTTCCCAATCGACGCAAAGGTCTGCCAAATGAAAAGTATGTTGATCGGGATACGTTTATATTGAATCATATAAATGACGAGACTGTGGTTTTGAAACCGGGTAAGTGACAAGAGCTTGATGGCTCAGTGGTAGGGTCAATGGATTTGCGATACGGAGGTCTCAGATTCGATTCCAAGCATTGGCTCTATAAGTTTATATAAGTTCACGATGTTTTCCTTCACCGTTTTGAGAGCACTCGGTAAATATACGTAAGTTTTTCCGTCGAAAAAACCGAGAAGAACTCATTGGAGTTCTTCTCGAATGCTATATGAAACCTGCATGCCGTAGAAGAAGAAAAAACTAAGGCATGTGAAATCCACCAATCCGCACTGGGCCCGCGTGGTGGATCATGGGCCAAGCTCCCTCAATGTAAGGGAAGGTCTGTGCCCGAGCAGTGGGGCAATATAAATAGACTGATGATGAAGTGACAAGTGGCTGGTAGAGACTGGATGCAGAGAGCCGAAAATCCGGTTGAGTGGTGTGCTTTGAGAGAGGCCTACGTCCAGCAGTGGACTGTTGCGGGCTGATGATGAAGTGACAAGTATAAGGGTTCATTTGGGCCAAAAAATGCAACATATTTACTTCGCTGCCTCAGTAACCCAAAGTGTATCTTGGTCTCCGACAACGTAGAGCGCCCCTGCAGCCTGTCATGCGCTGTCTGGCGCCAGTCGATCGCTTGCAACTCTCAAATATCCTTCTTCACCTCGCCGCCCCAGCGGTATCTAGGACGCCCGGCAGGCCGTCATCCGCTGGGCTTTCCGACATATGCTCGCTTCGCTGCCGACTCCTCTCCCATCCTCTCCACGTGACCAAGCCGGCGGAGACGAGCTGCTTTGGTCTGGAGCCAAGATATGCTTCGAATTTTTACCATACTCACCTGACCTGATAACTTTCCTTGTATTTGATTAGTGGCACTGGAGCCAAGATATCAAATTCAAATATTTTTATTAGTTTAGATTACAAGATCCATTTTGTGTTAGTAGTTGTACTTAAAAATTATGTTATTACTTACATAATAAAATAGGGAGTTTAGACACGTAAGTATAATTATGCGTTCATCTCCCCCACGAGCCGACCAGACAGTTTGTCTATCTGATCGGAACTTATTACAGGTTTCATATAGCATAATCTTATTCAGTATCATTTTCTACTACACTCGCAACTCCTATAGAATAATAACAAGAACAATGAATAATTCGCTTCGATTTCTTACTATTTTCTGAATTCTTAATTAGGCTGTTTTTTTCGACTCGCTAGATGTACAAGTCTCTGTTTTATACCAATAATTTTAATAAAAAACGGAGATATTTTTACATTTATTCGTTATCTTGTACATCTTGCGGTTGATGGTGGGGCAGAATCTGGCATTGTCATTTATTATTATTAATTGGTCTACGAAAACAGCACTACAAATACAAGTACCAGCAGATTTCTTTTTGAGTAAATCCAAAAGCATTATTTAACAGTAACTCCTGGAGAAACAGTGGTAGTCCACGGAGATTGTGACAACGATGACAGCATAATGTATACTGAAGAAGGGAACTTAAATACGCCAGCAGCACCTGGGAGAGCAGTTTATTCGGTAAGAATTTCTTTGATAGATGCAAAAAGTTTACTTACTCTGCTGACTCAAGAGAGTAAAAGAACAGTTCTGTTTTCTAACCACATAGATAGTCATAGACAGTTTTGAGAACGAACTCAGCGTTAGCTCGCACTTACGACTAGCGACTGTCCAAATTGACAGTTGTAAGACTGAACTCAAATTTCACTCGTACTTAGAACTATCTTGTTTGTTACCTCCTTTACTAATTGCTTTTGTAAAAATGTGGGTACAAAATCAAAGTCAAATTTCTTTATTGCAAGTAAGCACGTTGAGTACATTTTTGCACGTCAACATATTTTTGAATTTACATTTACACCACTTTGCAAGGAAAAGGTGCCAACGCTGAGGAGAAATAGTGGCAAAAAACTCTCAGCAGCACATCTTTTAAAATAATATAATATTACACAATTACTTAATAACTGGGTATTACACAACTATTACTATTGTTAGTAGTCATATATAAAAAGTACCTACTTGGACGCGGTATTCTAGCTGTGAGTGGCCTCTACCAGTCACAGGTAGAACACCGCGTCCAAGTCGCTCCCATGCGGCAGGTGCCCAAGAGAGCGGCCGCGTTACCTCTTTGTATGGCCAAACTTATTCGTTGGCCGAGGTACGCACCCGCTCTCTTGTCACCCGTGACGTCGACCAGACGACTCGACAATTCTTTCTGCAGGAAGAGTACCCAAGACACTGGCAGCGTTACCTCGCTGGATCGCGATGCTAATCCGTTGCGCGAGGTAGCTGCCAGCTCTTGGGTCACCAGTGGTATCTACTACTCGTTTGCTAACCTCTTTATATAACGACCAAGCGCCGGGACCCCACGGGCCGAGGGTCTCGACACCAAAAGCAACAAAGTTGTAAAGGGTGTCGAGACCCCTGTATTTTAGAGCTTTACTCTTCTCGGCCGCCTCAGCCGCCGCGCCAGCCTTTCTGGTAGTGCTCCGTATGTGGGACGGAGCCAGCGTGTCTACGTATCTTATCATATCTTCATAGATAATAAGTGTGTTTAACTAACAACAAAATAAAGATATTTGTATTGTATTGTATGTGTGTGATGGGCTTTAATATATAAAAATATCGTCAACAGGTATCATTATTCGACTTGGAATTAACAAAAACGACTTGTGTCAGAGTGAAACTGAATTGTACGAAGAAGAGTACCATCAAAATTTATTGGGACAAAGGTTTTGGACAGGAAGACATTGATTACCTAACAAAGTCCGTTCCCATTCGTCAACTCGACAGAACTATAGCACCAAAGATTGTGTACATTAAAGACAATTATAAGCAGTATAGAAAAACTAAGACTGTTACTATTTGGTTCAAGTTTGAGTTTATTGGGAAAGCTTATTTGATGGTACAGTTTTTTGGAAAACCCGAGCCTGTAACGACTGATTTTTATAGCGGTTTGTTCATTTTGATTCTCTATTGTTATCAGTCCGAATCAGTCAAATGCTGGACGTGCAGGCTTCACAATGGGGTTGTCTCCACCGATCCCGGGATCCGTTTGGATTGAAAACGGATCCCGGCAGTTTGTCTCCACCGATACCGGGATCCGTTTCCAACACAAAAACCAATTAATGTTTTTACCCACCGATCCCGCAGCTACAAGAAATAAATTATATTAATTTTGAAAACGGGTCAAGGTGTTCAGAAAGGAATTATGTAAATTATTTTCAAAAAAAAAAAGATATTATTTTCACCTAATTTTCCAAACAATAGGAAGTTATAAATAAAACAATGCCCGCCACTCAACACGATTGTCGGCTTTTTGCATCAAATCCCTGACAGCCTCCTCGCGCAGGTCACTCCATCTGATTAGGAAGAAATCCGCGCCATGGGGTGTACGAGGCGCCGCCGTCTAAATAAGGGCCCGGGTGCGCGAACCGCACGGCGCCCGAGTGGCTCGAGGCCCGGACGGGGAGGAGGAAGGTGATGGATGAATGGATGATGAATTGTGAGTTATTACAGCTCCGGTGCTCGGGGCGCCAGTCGGGTCGCGGATGTATCGCAGTTCCCGTGACTCTGCAACAATGGCACGAGGTGGAACACCCCAGGAAGTTTAGCCGGTATACCGCCCCTTCAGGGCAGCGAGCCCGACATAATAAACACGCTACCCCGGGCGTGGTGGTACACGTAAACGTGTTTTACCTAGGACAAAAAAGGGGCACCAAATTTACCCGTTCGAGGCCTCCATTCGTTCAACTCAATGTTAAGTGCTTATGTTATTTGGCGTTTAAACTCGTTTTCAATATTGATAATGCGTAGGGGCAGACCTCGGCGTAGGTGGAGAGACGATATCGTTAGATACAGGGATGGGGGGCTGGAAGAGGCTCAGGACAGGGATGGATGGAAAAGGAGGGTGGAGACCTTTGCCCAGCAGTGGGAAAATCTCTAGGATTCCAAAAAAAAAGAGCTATGCCAATTACTAGCATTTTTTTTCATGTAGTAACATTTGATTAATACCTACCTAGTGATAATCTAAAGTTTTCTTTTGTTTCAGAAACAACTACGACAGAAAGGCCAACTAGATCCACTAGAAAATATACTACCCATGTTAGGAAAAATCCTACTACTACCCATGAAACTGGCAAAGGCAAAGGCAATTAACAGAATAGCAAGGTTATTTCCAAAGGAGGACACATAATAACTATGTATTCTTTTTTGTGCAATAAAGTATATTTATCTTATCTTATAATATTAAAGATATGCTTCACATGAAACGCTGTACTTTTAAATTATTTGTATTATTATTTATATATTTTTTTATTATTATGACATCTGATTAATAATAATTTTATTAATAATAATTAATGTTTCGGACCGAATGTCCGAAACACAACCCTGCGATCGATAACTGGCGTAGCAGACGTGGCCCGCAAAGCAGCCACATTAAAGTGGTACTGGGCGGGCCCCGTGTGCCGCGTGCAGCCGGACCGATGGACCCGGACTGTCACAGAATGGGTGCCATCGGACGGTCGCCGGCGTCGGGGCAGACCGCGGCGTAGGTGGAGAGACGATATCGTTAGATACAGGTATGGGTGGCTGGAAGAGGCTCAGGACAGGGACAATATATAGGTTAACAAACAAAAAAATGAATTGAACATGAATTGTATAGTGCATTAGTGTTTGACTGTAATGCTGTACTTTTTTTTATAATAAATAAATGACCCAAAGCTAATGCCAAAGTTTATTTATTTATTACAACTACAATATCTTCACTGGTATCCCCAATACGATAATGTATGTACACTTGTACAGTCATTTGAAAAAAAATGTATACATTTAGGAACAAACACAATTAAGCTAGGTGGACAGGTGGCTCAGGGCCGCGTCTGTGAATTCCGTAAGCGAACACTGCACCAAATCAATGGACAAGGAACTCTGCTACTACCAACGCTACTAGCGGCGGCGCGGCATCGCGACAGAACTCTCTTAAACCTTTGACAATTTAACGGTTTTTATAACTCTATGGTAATACCTGCAAACGTCGGTAGTAAGATCACCAAACTATTAAACGCACGAACCGCGACCAACAGTGGAGGTAGTTTTTTATTGTTTTCATAAAACGCACGAAACGCGACCAACTTTGTTGTTTACTCAAAACACCGACGCACGAACCGCGACCGTTCCGACACTGCGTTCGTAAGGCACATATTGCCCTCGTAAGGCTGCTTTTCCACCACTGTGCGAGGTAGCTAAGCGGTGTGCGAGGAAAAATCCACCAATAGAATCACTTCATTTTCCTAGCCTCGCTCAGCTCAGTGATTCTATTGGTGGATTTTTTCCTCGCGCACCGGGCAAACCGGAGAACAGTTGTCCTAGCGAACGGTACCTCAAAAAATCTGTTCCTGTGTTATGCTATGCTATCATCGCTATTGAGTGTACTCTATTTTTCATCAGAACTCTTCTCGCCTACTTATAAATAACCGATCACATCTCACATCCATTGAAATATCAATTCCATCGCTGTCAACACCTGGTCCCTTATAAATATTGATCATTTACAGGCTGTAACATGATATCTACACCATAACATCAAATAATAGTTGTCTCCATTTTTCATTAATCTCCTATAAACACAAAGGTCTTTAAAACAATTTAAAAAAACGTCCAAATAAGAGTCCATTGTTATCGTCCAAATAATGTCCAATAAAGCAAATGAGGGTCCATTCATCCGTTTGGACCTTCTTTGCGCTCGGACATTTTTAGAAGGCAGACTGTGTATCTAGTTGTTTATAGGAAATCAATGCCATTTTTCCATATTTTTCTTCTTAGTGTCCAAACCGTGTCAGTGTTGTTCAATTAAGTAATATAATTCAGTTACAATAATTGCATCAGTGTGTACAATAAAATGTTAATCAATAACGCAAAATTTTCACTTGCAATAAACAATTATCTAAACTGCTATTTTTTCATCAAATATTTAATACAGTAAATGTAAATAGTAGACTTAAAACAATACATCACTATTATTATTCAGATATTGCTATTTAAACAATAAATAATCTTTGGATACAATGTGTTTCACTATACATAGGTGAAATTGCAGTAATTTTAAGTACAGTCGACAGCAGATCAATGGTAACACTTTTGACAGTTCTTATTATTTGCGTCGTAAGACTTGAAATCGTACTGCAAGTGTTACCATTGATCTGCTGTCGACTGTACTAATATTTAACGGTTGAACATCCATACATTTTAGAATATAAGATACAGGCTCTTAATTTGGTAAAATCTAGCGATGTTTGACACTTCATTTCTGTTTACTAAAATAGCCTCTTTGGCGTTGATGTTTCATGGATACGTAATAATTTTGATTAATATAAAAATGGCGAAACATGGGAACTAAAGCTGGGTCCGCTTTTGCAACGATTTGCAACAATAGGCATGGTGACTGATTTTGAAAAACTGTTCTATATTGTTTGGAAGTAGCGTCTAATTTTTTTTTTAATAAGCTGTCTGACTGACTAAAACCATAAAATGTGGTTCATAGCCGGTAAAGAAATTAAAAACAAACTTTACAACTTGCAGAAAAAAATCCGTAGATCTACGGGTTTTGCCGTAGGTCCTGGAAACACTGCCCCAATCGTGACGTCATTCGCTCTGGTTGGTGTTTAGCGTAATATGGCGGATTGAGCTATTTCGTAGTTTTATTTTATCAAAAATAATATCAATCTAGCTACGAATAGAAAAATAAATGTGTTTTTCAAAATCTGTGAGTCTTATTTAATTAGATAAACACATGCTTTTGGAGATTCTTTGGTACTGTCACCATGCATATTGTAATAACTGTTTTGCATATGCTGTTACGAAGTCTGTATCTTGTATCAGCCTGTAGACTGGCCCGACGTATCGACGAGCCATCTTAATATAATTAACACCTATAGGGAACAAAACGACGAGATGATGTTGTATCGATGCCGTTTTGCATTTTAATCGGATGGTGGACTCCTGTTGAGGTGATTGAGTTAGACCTCATGTAGTTTTTGAAATCCACACAGGATCCTGTAACACAGTACTAATTATATTGTATATAGAGATTAAATGAATTTACTAGCTAAATAGTCAGAGTATAATAAAAGCAGAGATTGGAGTCCTCTTATTTTAGAGGCGAAGGCCCACCTCGGGTCACTGAGCAAGTGGGGTAAGTACAGCTAACGACAGATCAAGTGTAACCCTTTGGACCGTTCTTATTTTCTGCGTAGTAAGAGTTGAAATCGTACTGTAAGTGTTACCATTGATCTGTTGTTGTCCGTACGTAGTATTTTTTATGTGCGTTTTAGTGTATGAGTGACAGATGTGACTATGGCCTAGACTCATAGACAGATTTCAGCACGAGCTTAGCTTGAGCTCACTCTTACAACTGTCAAACGTCTCTGGAATTTGATCCCTAAAAATGTTATTTATTACATTGTCGATACAGCGCACTTGTCTTTTGGCACGTTGATGACATTGACAGGGGGCGCTGTTCGCAACGAACAGTACAATATCGAACTGTCATGTACCTAGTACGTTTTGCGTTAGTTCCGATGACTATTTAAACGATGAACATGTATGGTGTGTGTCGCCGGTTCCGCATGAAGGATAGAGTTTAGATTTCTAATAATAGTAATAGTTGTATTATACCTAGTAATTGAGTAATTGTGTTACCATTATTTTAAAAGATGTGCTGCTTAAAGTGTTTTGCCAATTTTTCTCCTCAGCGTTGACCTTTTCATTGCAAAGTGGTGTAAATGTAAATTCAAAAATATATTAACGTGCAATGTACACAACGTGCTTACTTGCAATAAAGAAATTTGACTTTGACTTTGATTTTTACCACGAATTAATTATTTTAACGAAAGATATATCCTGGATCGAAACTGATTATAGTACATACGCGTCAAGAAAATAGTGAAAAAAAGAGCACGTCTATCCACGGTTGACAAATTAGATGACTTAGACAAATGTGCCATAAGAAGGAAAGATGAATTTTTTTTTATTGAACTTTCATTCTTATGGCACATTTGTCTAAGTCATCTAATTTGTCAACCGTGGATAGACGTGCTCTTTTTTCACTATTTTCTTAACGCGTACGTACTATGGTCACAAACACGTCACTCATAATACAGTTACCTAAATATTTCTTTAATTAATTGATCGAAACTGGTTAGGTACGTAGACTCCTACGTAACCAGTTTCGATCAAGTCAAGGCTTTATTTTTACTCAAAAATAAAGCCTTCATCGAAACCAGTTACGAAACTCTGGTTACGTAGACGGCCGAAGGGGTGCCAAAATAGTCTTGTCGCACTCTACGTGTCAACTATCCTATTCGCGTACCGAAACGCGAGTGCCTCCCAATAACTGATTCGCCCTGGGCGCAAATTTCTCGTTACCCTCAAGAGCTAACGTCGTTCTGCTATCATCACGTCGGTATTCAATAAATATGTTAAACAATAATGGGATCCATTTTAAAGTGGCCTCTAAATCTAAACTAAAGGTGTATTTATTGGGATAACTCATACCTCACATCATAGTAAGTTGGATGAATCAACAGTCGCGAATACTGACACTATTTATTATTATTTATTTCTATAATTTAACACGATTGAGTTTTTTTTTTGTATTTAGTAATAATTTATTCAAATAACTAAAAATATAAACTAACTTACTAAACTTACAATATTAAACTAAAAATAAAAGTACTTACTAAAATATAACTAAAATAAAATAAAACTATATGTACAAAATAGGTCGGTTGAACTATCCGTAATGCAAGCCATTCGTGCAACGTGCCCAAAATGCTGGCGGCATTTCCCCTCTGAATAGCCAAGCTAATTCTTTGTGCGAAATACAGGCCAGCATTTTGGTCACGTGTGGACTCCACGAGCCGGCCCGATACATCTTTATAGATCTCCATCGCTCCCGGCCTCCACGGACCCAGCGTTTCTACCCCAAACGGCACAAATATGTAGCCTCTGTCGAGACTACAATACTAATGAAAAAATTCTTGCCGTGATGTTCTAATTTATTCACCGAGCATGGATAATGCGTAATTCAAATTCTGAATAATTATATACTTCAATAAAAAAGTAACCACTAAGATTTTACAACATTTGTAGTTAAAAAGAGACGGCGTCATTACAATGATATATTATCATGGTTAATAGCAAACTGTGTGCTAATATAGCGTTTTATTAACTGGCGTGAAAGTATGACCGAAACATAAGTTGTAACTATTAATTTAATATCGAAAAACTAAATTTCAGTTGTGTTAGAGGTAGGTAGAGATTTGCCACTTGTTCTCATCAACGTTGGCACCTTTTCCTTGCAAAGTGGTGTAAATGTAAATTCAAAAATATGTTGACGTGCAAAAATGTACACAACGTGCTTACTTGCAATAAAGAAATTTGACTTTGACTTTATTCATATGAGTTGATTAATCCAAAAATAGGTACTTGTATCGGACCACGTGTTGTTAAAACCTTAAAGAAAACTATATTGCCTTGGTCTATTTAAGAAATGATGTTTTATTTCCGTGTACACAAGGTCATTTTAATATTTTAAATTATCAGTAGTGATAATACTATTTTAGTTATCAAAAGATAGTAGAGTATACATCGGTATAAAATATAATCTATTTGTATAAGTGTGAGCACGTTAGAAACATTGTAATTGGAAGTAAGCGAAATTTTATTAATTATAATTCGTTAACAAGAATGGACTATCGCCGCGGGGGTTGCACGATCCAGAGACAACCTGAAGAAATGGGGATTTCTGGATTCGAGTGCTGACGTCATCAGGCGCAGTTGTGGCTAAACCCAAACTACCACTCATCTATCGCAGTGTCCTCTGTACAAGCTCGTGCACTCAAGATGACCTAAGGAGGGCTACTTCCCGGGCTATAGAGGTCGCAAAATACTGGTGCGGGAAAATCTGACAAAGCCTGCTTTCATTTACGTTAAAAAAAAGAATCGACTATGAGTGTAGATGTTCTTCCACCTGAAATTCTGTTAGAGATCTTCAAAAATCTGAATGGAGAAGACATCGCATCTTGTCTCAAAGTATGTCGACGATGGGAACAAGCAGTGAACAATGCAGGAGATAAATTTTGGAAGGAACTCTGCTCCAAAGACTTCAAAAATATATACCAAGATGCTCAATGGAAAGCAAATTTATCTTGGCGAGAGCTGCACAAATCTTTGATGCTATGGCCAAACGTGGAACAATCCAATGTAACAATTCACGAAACTCCAACCAAGTATGTCCGTTTATTCAAGGTATTAAAGAATAATATCATTTCATATCCTCAAAATAGCAACATACATGAGATATTCATAGAATATGACTATGACACCATCGTATATTACGACCTAGAAACATTACAAGAGTATCGTAAAGAACGTTTTGATTTCAAATTTGATGGATATGAGGAAAATGAAAACATAATTGTCATTGGATTTCAAAAGGACAGGAAAAACTTAATACGTGTAATAGCAAAGTCTAATAAGAATTGCTTTTTAGAAGTAAAAGATGGACCATTAGGATATAACAATTGGATACTCTATGAAAACGAATTGTGTTATACTGATCCAGACAAAAAACATCTATCCATACAATTAATTAAGAAAGACAAGAACATACTATTGAATAATGTGCCGTCAACACGACAAATATGCCAAGAGAATCATATTGTGAAATATAGAATGATTGGTTCGAGAACTGAATTTAATTATGGTAACCTAACAATAACATTCGAAGCGACAGGTATGTTACATATATATAAGCTATACCATGGAAGATGTATACAGCCCGATAAATCCATAGATTTTAGTAGCGTAGTGAAGGAAGAATATTTCTTTGTATCAGAAAGTCAAATAGACGTTGTCGAAACTAAGAACGGGCACAAAGTTATAGTTTTGTGTCTTGGGAGAATATTTGTCGTAGAACTAAGTCACGATGTTTCAATCTAATCTGCAGCCGCCAGCATCCTGGGAACCCTGCCGCATGGGGGCGACGTAGGCGATATGCTTATTAAGTAAATATTTTGTAAATATTACAGCATCCTGGAAGTAATCGCGTGGAGATATGACTCTCCTATTATAAAACACTTCGTTGAGCTGTTGATCGGAAAGAACTAACTTTTTTTGATCGGCACCTCAACGAAGCATAGGTAGATAATAACTTACTAACAATAATTTTAAGGTGTTTTACTAACAAAAATGGATCAATGTTATCTTGAATAAAAAAGTTATTATTATTATTATTACTTTTATTATGTGTTATTTTAAGTTTGTCACAAAAAAAATGAATAGAAAAAAAATGTACAGACATGAAACCTGAAATAATATCTGCAGCCCAGTAGATTTTTATGGAAGTAAATAATCAGAGGTTGAAATACCCAGCCCTCTGCATTCGTTTGATCGCTTTAGTGTGAGATTCTGACTTTATTTAATGATTGAATAGAAAACTAGTAATGTGAAATTAATGCTTTAAGATGCTCCCTCACCGGGAGCATTCGCGTGTAATGTAACGTTACAGACTCGAGCATTACATCAGTGAGGGAGAAAAACAGCGTCAGTCAGGGAGGTAGTATTGTAATGTAATGCTCAAAGTCGAATCTGCAACGTTACATTACACGCGAATGCTCCCGGTGAGGGAGCACCTTTACAAACATTGATCTCCTATAAACAACTAGATACACAACGGTCTTACTAAAACAATTTAAAAAACGTCCAAATAAGGGTCCATTGTTAACGTCCAAATAATGTCCAATAAAGCAAATGAGGGTCCATTCATCCGTTTGGACCTTCCTTGCGCTCGGACATTTTTAGAAGGCAGACTGTGTATCTAGTTGTTTATAGAAGATCAATGTTTACAAGACATGCTTTTAATGAAAAACCAAGGCAATAAATGAAAACATGATGTATTTAGTTGATCCAGAGTATGCACTAGTTCTAAATGGAAGTGTTTATTTCAGTGGTTCTGACTACTTTGTAAAAATGTCTTATCAGCTAACAACGAGCATTGAATTCATTACATTTATTTAAAATATGTACAATAACAGAAACTTATAAAATTAATAGACATAAAAACAAATTAAATACAATATAAACTCTAATAATAAGAATAAAACCTTAATTAGAAACACACAATCATACCAGCTCCATCTTCACATTCTATCCCTCGCACTCTTCGTCTTGTGCCCCTTACTCTAGTTGAAACAGCCCTAATTATTGATATTTGAGTCTTGGCTCTGAGCCAGCCAATCACTTGGGAATAGTTTCTAGACCATTTTATTATTATTACTTTTTTTATTTATTTCAAAAAGGTACAATATAAAATAAAAAGGACCATTCAATATTTAAAAAACCTAATCTAAACTATTTTTAAAAAATTTAGGTGCAGGAAGAGTACCTAAGACACTGGCAGCGTTACCTCGCTGGATCGCGATGCTCTCGACACCAAAAGCAACAAAGTTGTAATATATCGATATTACACGAGCATTGAATTGATTTTTTTTTATGATCAATATGACATGTGTATAATATTATGTATAGGGATATTTATTTATAGGGATCACTGTTTAAATTATAGGTAATCATTTACACATGATTTGCGAATAAAATTTCTAGCTTAATTAAAGCAAATAACACAAAATTTATATACAAAAATATTGTTAATTTCCAGTTTAATTTTGTACTACAATTTAAATATGTAATTATTTCTTTATCCTCCTCATTCACATTATCAGTGTCATTCACTACAATTTTGTTCAAAGAGTGGTCTCCAAATACTTCTTTAAAATCTACCATTTCATCATATATTACTTCATCATCATTTCCAAATCTTAGTGAAGAATTTTTCTTCATCGTCGAATTTACCGGTACAAATTTCTTTTTCCCATAAACTTCATATGCTAAAACGGCTGATCTGCTATACGTGAAAGAAATATACAAATTCACATTTGATATATTTCTAACGTAATCTGAGTCTGTGATAAATATGGGTTCGAGATTTCCAGGGGGCACCCATTTGCCGGGAGCTTTTGTGGTTGTAGCAATTTTTTGAATGGGATGTGGTCTGATAATTTCTCTAGGATTATCTAGGAATGAATCCACACCAAATTCGAAGGTAACGTTGTACCATAGGTAAGCTGGTGATCTGCCATGGTTTTCTACCTGAAAATAAAAAAAAGCAGCATACATACCTATTTCATGGATAGTTGTAAACCGTTGTTCCAAAAACTTAAAGTACTACCCCTACCGTGTATGTACATAAAAGAAATCTGCCTCTTCGTTAAAAGATATCCACATTATTTCAAAATGCTCAGCGATGTATTTACAAGTAATGGGAACACTCGTCACCAAAATGTGTTATGCATACCTTCGATCAAACTAAAAATATACAAAAGAAATGTCTACGGTATGGCAGTATTGATATACAACAAGCTGCCAAATGAAATAAAAGAGCTACCCAACCCCCTCTTTAAAAGAAAATTGCACGAGTGGTTACTTGACAAGCGATTCTATTCTGTTGACGAATTTTTAAATTATAGCTAGGATTATTTTATTAAACATGGATATGACATGAAATTTCAGTTACATTTTAAACATTAAATTCATATAAGTAATATACTCTATATTTGCATGCCATATAAGTGGTAGAATGTATTAGGGGCTAATTATTGTATCATGACAACTGATTATACATGTACCTACATTCACGCAAATAAATGATTTGACTTTGACTATGGACTCCCGGCATTAATCCATTGGGAGACAGAGATTCTATAAGATTTTTAAAATGAGAATTTTGATTATCACTATGAACCCGGACGGACGGACAAACAGACTATTCTTTCTTTCTATTTAGATATTCTGTGCTATTTATAAACATCTGACGAGATGCGTCATTTGACGAGTAGAGTTTCTGACGAGTTACGAGTCTGACGAGTTGCGTGTCTGTCCAATTGCGAACCTGACGAGTTGAGTATCCGTTTTGATATCTGACGAAATGCGTATTTGACAAGTTGAGTATCTGACTCACTTTCTGCCAAACTTGTGATATATCCGATGTTTGTGTGTTTATATTTGGGTCTTATATATGGACGATTGTATTGTCTGTATTTGCATATTTGTATATAAGACAAATATGACAAACATCCAATAGCGAATACGAATGGCCATATGAAGTGGGAGCATTATATTGAGTTTATTGTAATACCTTTAATGTATCATGAAATAAAACTTATGAATTTAAATTAAATTAGTTAAATAAAAATTAATTGTTAGAATAAACTTACCCGTAGAATAATACAAGTGTAATCTTCATGATATAAATCGTATATTGAAATCTGCAACATATTGAAATTATGTTTTTATTAAACTTATAATACTCAAATAACATTTGTTCTGATATTTTATTCAGTAAGCTCACTAAAATTAGAAGCCCAAAATATCTACAAGATTTAATTTTATATTAATTTTGCCGTTTTATTTTATTATAGTGATTTGATACCTTAGATTTATTTTTATTGAGTTGTAAGTAAACAAAGAGGATAAAATTAGATATAAAATCATACAGGCACTAGAAAGGGTGATTGGAGTGAGTTGACATTATTTAATTTACTTCTCTAGAATAAAGAGTAGATAAAATAGCAATTACATAAGATTGAATAATGGATACAGCTGACTCTAAAATTAATAATAAGATTTGAATTAAAATTAGAATAAATAATAAAAAAAGAAGGGAAATTAGATCCCGTCCCTCTTAAAATTCAAAACATTATTGATTATCTTACCTTATTTTTTCTAACAGCTGAAAATATAAATAAAATACCTTATATCTAGCTAATCCAATTCTCCTAGACGTAGCTACTATCTTCATTTCTTCCCTGTAAATAAGACTTTTAAAAGCCACACAATCACCTTTTTGTTTTTCGTATGTAGTATCGACTGGAAAAAAGTAAATAGACGTAAATAAATAAATTGGTATAAAGTATATTTTATTTACCTTGTCTATATAATATATATTTATTCATATAATAATAATAAAAATTAAAAATAACTATTATAATATTAACCTAAATATATATATATAAACTAAACTAAAAACTATATGTACAGTCGAAGACAGAGATAAGTATACAGGGGGCCTCAATAAGGTTGAGATTTTTTCAAAAACTACTTGACCGAATTTAGTAATTCTTTTACAGTTACATAGTTTTCACTTTTATCTATCAAACAGTGAAAGAATTTTTGTAATAGGTCAAGTAGTTTTTGAGAAAATCTCAACCTTAAAAACTCTCCTGTACACCTTTCTCTGTGTTCCACCGTACAATAGGTCGGTTGAACTATCTGAATGTTCAACCGATCCCCGTTGTCCGGCAACGTGCCCAAAATGCTGGCGGCATTTCCCCTCTGGATCGCTAGGCTGATCCTTTGGGCGAAATACAGGCCAGCATTTTGGTCACGTGTGGACTCCACGAGCCGCCCCGACAGGTCTTTATAAATTTCCATGGCTCCCGGCCCCCACGGACCCTTGTCTTACTTTAATACTTCATTTATTCAACCTTAGGAGCTCTACGGAACACTTAGTTATGTCATACATAATGTAATAATTTACAATAATATAAGGTACAGAATACAAACTAGATTTTCTGTACGAACAGAGAAACCGGGCAAAGAACCGACCCACGGGATATAACAAAATGATCTAATTGCGGCTGTAAAGAGGCGTTGTCAATATTTTACAATTTAAAATAAGTTTTTGTATTAACTATATGGTTTATGGATTAACAATAATTATTTAAAAACAAACAAATATGCAGTCTCAGTGGAGACTGCATATTTGTGCCGTTTGGTGTGGAGGCCCTGGGACCGTGGGGACCAGGCACACACAGCATCCACAAAGAGATCTCTGTGCGCCTGGTGGATGTGTCTCATGACCAGAGGGCTGCGCAACGCATTAGCCTCGCAATCCAGCGAGGCAATGCAGCCAGCCTTCTGGGGACACTCCCCGCGGTCGGTGATTTAGGGCAAATTTTTTATTTATAGTTTTTATTTGCATATTTACTGTCTTTAATATAATATTTTGTCGTTTAAAATAAATAAATAAAAACCATATAAAAATAATAGTCGGCTGTAATGTTGTGCAACTTTTCTG
This sequence comes from Tachystola acroxantha, assembly GCA_963506565.1. Classification (NCBI taxonomy): domain Eukaryota; kingdom Metazoa; phylum Arthropoda; class Insecta; order Lepidoptera; family Oecophoridae; genus Tachystola; species Tachystola acroxantha. The sequence continues at coordinate 7,179,251 of OY735894.1, read as the reverse complement.
ATTTTATAAAGAGGACACAAATAATAATATTACATAGATATGTAAAATTAATAATACATGTTTATTAATAAGGAAGTACAATAGGGTATAATTAAAAACAAATAACTAATGATAATAAAAATAAGCCTCCTCTGATCGTTCCCGATGCAAAGGTGCCCATAATACCAGCGGCGTTACCGCGCTGTATGGCTATGGACAGCCCTTGCATCAGGAACGATTCAGAGCGAGGCCCGAGACCGAGGTCCCGCATTCCACACTAATTAATATTATAGTTTAATTTACAGTGATTACCTGAACTAAAGCATCCTAAACTAAGAGAAACAAAACAAATTATAAATATTAAAATTGAGTAAGTAGTAAATAGTGGGATTGATATTTGATTTTTAATTAAAAAATGATTGACATTTGGTAATGAAAAAGAAAATGAAATGACCTTTTTTCTATTCTACTAGAGTTAACGAAAGTCAATGCCACTTGGCTATAATATAACTTTCAATATTGTTAACTTTCATTATGTGATATCATTGATGTTACAAACCATTATGTCAACCTATTGCCGAGGTCTTGAAAAAGGGTCAAGTACGGTCTACTACAAACCGACGAGCATGCATGAAGAGACTGATGAATGTGGAGGAGGCAAGGGTTGTGTGCCAGGATCGCACAATATAATGTACGTACGTAAGAATATATCTCTATTTCCAAAAATCAGTGACACACATAGTTATAATACAAGAAATAGGGATAAACTTGCATTTCCAGGATTCAGACTACGTAAGGTTAGTAGGTACATCCTTCATGGGGCACTGTATTCGCTTTTATAACAAGTTATCAGAAAGTGTCACGACGTTGACAGAGAGGAAATTTAAAAATTTCATTAAAGGAACACTTGTTAGGAAGACGTATTACAGGATAGATGACTATTTAAACGATGAACATGCATGGTGTGTGTCGCCGGTTCCGCATGAGGGATAAAGTCTAGATTACTAACAATAGTAATAGTTGTGTAATACCTAGTTATTAAGTAATTGTGTATTATTATTACATTATTTTAAAAGATGTGCTGCTGAGAGTTTTTTGCCACTTTTTCTCCTCAGCGTTGGCACCTTTTCCTTGCAAAGTGGTGTAAATGTAAATTCAAAAATATTTTGACGTGCAAAAATGTACACAACGTTGTTACTTGCAATAAAGAAATTGACTTTGACTTTCGCAGCAGATGGAAGTCCATCATCTCTGCATACCCCTACGGGAATCAGGCGTGAGTTTATAAATAAATAAATGTCAACCTATATGAAATACTTACAATTTATACTGATAGCATTCTTTTCGATTCGGTCGATCCTGAAAAATTCCTCCCCATATTTATCATAGAACATCGTTTGTGACGATGGCACAGTCACGTTATTTCTTAACAAGCTGTGAGCTGGAACTTCATCGAAATCACCTTTATCCGGCTTTCTGTTGTCTTCGAATCTCCTCGCGTCGTCAGGGACTTCTTCCCTGGACGTAGCCGATTCTATCCACGCTTGGAAATAGTTGAAGTCGAAGAATCTTGCCGGCGCAGCACAGCCTGGGCCGTGGAGACTGAGGCCTACCTGTTCATAGAAAACATTGATAAACCCAATAGCATTTAAACGAGATAAAACGATAAATACCATGCTAATCTTTGAGGAGTGAGGTCTCGATATTTCGATAGCATGGTCCCGAGAAGACTAAAGTCGGTGAGATCAAATTTTTAACGGCTAATGTGTAAAAAGCGTGTTGTGACAGGTTAGAACCCCGGGAACAACTTTTTTCCTCTTTTTGTATGGTCTCCTACACATTAGATATGACACTGATTCTGGCCATACAAAAAGAGGAAAATAGTTGTTCCCGGGGTTCTAACCTCAGTCACAACACGGTTTTTACACATTTTAGACGTTAAAAATTTGATCTCACCGACTTAAGTCTTCTCGGGATCATGCTGTCGCAAATAGGAATATCCTAGGGAAGTGGGAGCATAAGATAAGTAAAATTCCGTCCGAGTCCTTACCAGTATCCAATAGCCAGATGAATTTGAAGCAAGCACCATCCCGTTATCCCAGACACAGTGTTTCTTATTGTTCAAAGCGAATCCACACACATAGTGCTTCGGTGACTGTTTTTTATCCATATTTTGCGTCTGTGAAAAGAAACGTTTCATCTTGATTCCATAATACTGAGAGCCCTTTTTCTTTTTTGGCCCAGGTAAAACACGTTTCCGTGTACAGTCGAAGACAGAGATAAGTATACAAGGGGCCTCAATTAGGTTGAGATTTTCTTAAAAACTGCTAGACCGAATTTAATAATTCTTTTACAGTTACATAGTTTTAACTTTTATCTATCTAACAGTGAAAGAATTTTTGCAATAGGTCATGTGGTTATTGAGATGATCCTGTACACCTTTCTCTGTGTTCCACCGTACCACTACGCCCGGGGAGCGTGTTGATTATGTCGGGCTCGCCGCCCTGAAGGGGTGGGACACCGAACAAATAATACGACTAAACTTCCTGGGGTGTTCCACCTCGTGCCATTGTTGCCGAGCCACGGGAACTGCGATACATCCGCGACCCGACTGGCGCCCCGAGCACTCCACATTGTGGGCTGTAATAGCCCACAATTCATCATGCATTCACTGATAGCCTAGGCAAGTGACTTAGACTTTTGAATAGAAAACATTATGGGATGGACGTGTGCTTTTTTGTTAGCAAATGACCTACTCAATCCCAGATATTTTTCTCAAGAATTTTATTGTGCTGATTTCTAACAATAACATATTTAAATCAAAATATTCATAGACTTACCCCAACTCTTGTATAAAATTCGTCACACGGTTGACGGCTCACATATTGCATTTTATAAATAACTTTCTCTAACAGCTTCTTTTCTGCATAAACAAATTTTCAAAGTTACATACATATAATGTTTTTCAAAGTTCCATATAATTTTTTCAAAGTTCCATATAATGTTTTTCAAAGTTCCATATAATGTTTTTCAAAGTTACATATAATGTTTTTAATAAGAAATTTGGTGAGGCTGTTGGGCCTGTTGAATAAAATGTTGTAAAAAATACGAAGAAACATTCAATTTGATCCAGAATCCTTGAGGAATTCCTGGCTGGATTGAAATAGCCAATAAGAGCCTTTGAACTAGGGATAACCTGGATACTACATACCCCAGCAGTCCTCACAGCGATAGAGAATAACAATTTCCTCTTAATTTATTATTTCACTTCTACTTACCATCAGTAAAACCGATTGTGTATAGTTGATTGCCAGTGTTATAATTAGGTGTTGGCCAACATACTGGGTGTAAAGGAACTGGAAAAAAGGACGCACTAAATCCAATAGCATATGAAGAGTAGAATGAACTTAAATGTATTATAAACAAGAATTTTAAAACATCCGACACAATGATTCATTGATTGATACCATTCGTTCTAATGAACTCAAAAACCATCGACAACACGATGGAGGCATAAACATCAAATTGGAATTGAAACCCAAAAACGTAGTTGGTGAAAAGTTGGTACCTAAACTTTTAACACCTCTCTTCAAAGTCAAAGTCAAATTTCTTTATTGCAAGTAAGCACGTTGAGTACATTTTTGCACGTCAATATATTTTTTGAATTTACACTGACACCACTTTGCTAGGAAAAGGTGCCAACGCTGAGGAGAAAAAGTGGCAAAAAAACTCTCAGCAACACGTCATCTTTTAAAACAATGATAATACAATGATTACTTAATAACTATACAGTACGTAACTATTACTATTGTTAGTAAGTTTATCCCTCATGCGGAACCGGCGACACACACCATGCATGTTCATCGTTTAAATAGTCATCTATCCTGTAATACGCCTTCTTAACAAGTGTTCCTTTAATGAAATTTTTAAATTTCCTCTCTGTCTTTTAAAAGTAGAAAGAAAATGTAGTCGTAACCGTGGATATGAAGTTAAAATGAAGAGGAGACATCTGCATCTGCCCCCTAATACCGTTCTCAAAACGATGAAATCATACCATGTCATATCACGCCGAACAGAGACGCCGCTATACCAACGTAATAGCACTGTCCCTGTCACGCACGTATGGCATGGTATGATTTCGTTCTTGCTTTATGTATGATTTGATCGTTTTGAGAACCGTAATAACCACAGATCAATAAACGTAGTAGCACAGACCATAGACATGAAATCGGTACAAATTTTGCGAAAAATTATGTCAAGCGATAGGCGCAATTAGACGAAGCGGGGGGTAGGGGCGCCATATTAAACCCGTTTCGATATCTCAAGATTACGCGTGTCGCGAAGCAAAGCAAAGCGCTCATGTGCAGGCAGAAACGGGCCCCCTCCTGTTACAGGTCTATGGGGTAAGTGGTATGTGTGTAGTAGATACTCACATTCTTCCATTTCATTCGTTTCTAGCTCAACCAATGCTATGGTCTGCATTGTAGAGAATTCGTACTCTGGATGGGTCATCAGGTCTTTGACTTTTGAGAACCATGGTTCATTGTCTTTTGGTATGAACATTGCTTTGCTGTCATCCCTGAAATAATTGCTAATGTGAGTGAGGAGTCCAAAGCTTGGGCCTATTATAACCCTTCTTGGACTCCAAGCATCAGTCCCCTGTATACTTATCTCTGTCTTCGACTGTACGATGGTTAGGAAGAACTCACTTGAGAACTGATCTTGGTATCTTTGCAATATCATCCGCGTTTGCTATGCAGTACTTGTCCTTGACCAACACTAAACCAGTCAAGGCCACTTTGAATGTAGATCCTTGGTCTAAAATAAAAAATGTGCTTCGTTAAGCTAATTTTATTGTATAGTAAACAATTTATTTTAGAATATGTTACATAATTATGTTAGAAAGGCAATTTTATTTTGTAAAATTTGAAAAAACCTTATTTTAAAATCTGGTATTTTTTTTCTCGTGTGGTTTAGTTACCAAACCTATTTTTTAAAGTTATTCAGGCCGCCCGTAGGCCTTTGACGTGGCCTGACGACTGCTGCCGAGCGACAGCAACAAGGGGCTTAGATGAAAGTGTCACTAGCGGTTACCCATCCAGGTCCTGACCTCGCCCAACGTTGCTTAACTTGTACGATCATTTTCAACGTGTAGTCACAACTGGACTGCGAGCCCCTTGTACAGTAAAACTTACGTAAATGCACTCGTAACACTCCTAGCCAGGGAAACGCAGCCTGCTGGCCCAAGTTACCTTCGGAAAACTTGGAGTTCCGAGATATATCGCAATTATATAACTCTAGTATTGTAGGTCTGCCTGCGAAGAAGACAAAATAAGAAATATGCAAAATTAAAAAGTAGGGGAGCGAGGGGCTTGTTGTAACATTTTTTAAAAACAATCATATATCTTGAGATATATTGGCTAAATTACCACTAACTAAACTTTGATCGGTACTCTAACCATTCTTTAATTAATTATAATTGAAAAAATATCAAATCTATGTCTAATTTCTTCAGAATTATTTTTTTTATAAAAAGAGGGAAGTGTTACATCTTACCCCGTGCTTGGGGCTTGTTGTAACATCTATTGGGGCATGTAGTAACAACAATAAAAAACGAGAATGAGACACCTTCAATCATTTATTATCTTCACATTTAGCTTTGTTTTCAACATATCATTAGGTATTTAACAAAAATATTGAGGTACTTCTATAAAATGAATCATCTATCAAATAATCAACTGAAACATACTTTTTCTATGAGTAATCAACACTTGTTTTCTAAAACTTCAGCTGCAGCGAACTCGTATACCTCCTGGCTTTGTGTTCCCCACTCTGTCTTTGTCTTATACACCCTCATAAAAAAAAGGTATATTGCATTTTCAATCACATACATACAGCAATATGGGGGCAAGTTGTAACATGTTACAACATACCCCAAGATTTTGTTACAACTAGCCCCAAGGCATAATTTTTAATATTTATAACGATAACTATTAAATCAACTTAGTAATCTCGAAAACTGTTACACGACATCGTACATATATAAATTTAACATCAAATAAAAAACAGAAAGCTCCAATTGGTCGATTATAATAAAGCCAATCGAAAGTTTACGAAAGCAAAATAATACATTACCTTGCGACAACGGAGGGCTTGCACACACCCACTCAATACGCCACCTGGCGGAACTCTGACTGTGATGACGTGGTGAGGCGCGTTATAACGATAAGATTGAGTCAAAGAAATACGTTAATAAAGTTTAAATTCCTAGTGAAAAAGCCCTGTTACTACTTACCCCTGTTACATCTAGCCCCTTGCTCCCCTAATATATGAATTTGAAATCAAAATCCAGTATTATTCCAATTGTTTAGTTTAATCTACCCAGAGGAACTTATTCCGTTGGTCATATCAGGTGGTTAGATCAATCTGACCAATGTCATTTTTCCCAGTTGGTCAGATCAATATTATCAGTGGAATTTTTTCCCGTTGGTCAGATCCGTGGGTAGATCAATCTTACCTTTTGTTTTTCCCACAGACCACTTACCCCATAGACCTGTAACAGGAGGGCACCCGTGTTTGCCCGCACATGAACGCAAAATTGTTACGCGCGACACGTGTAACCTAGAGATATTATCGACATGGACGCGTTTCTTTAATGTCGCACGCACCCCTGTCCCCGCTTCGTCTATTGCGCTCATCGTTGACAGAATTTTTCGCTTGCGATTTCATGTCTATTGGGTAAGTGGTCTGTGGTTTTCCCCCTGTTGCTCAGACAAGTGGGATTTTCCCCGTTGGTCAGATCAATCTGACTAGTGATAATTTTTTCCCTTTGGTCAAAACTCAAATCTCACAGAGAGAAAACCAAAATCTCAGAGAGCAATGTTTTGTTCGTTGTTTCATCATTATAATGTGTTTTGGTTCTCTTGAAAATGGCGGGAAACGACGGTTGCAAAATTATTTGATAATTTCATTTTTGATAGATTCAATTTTTAATGTCTACAATGGCTATTTTGTGTTTAATATCACGTTAAGTTAATCAGTAAAAGTTCGCGACTGACAGTATGGTGAATTTATTGGATAATTTGAGCAAGATCTGAAGTTTTATCAAGGGTTCCCGCTACAAGTCGGGAGTGAACGTGACTGTCTAGCTGCTTCGTCCAGAGTGATGACGCTACGGCGTCTCCTCTGGATGAAGACATGAACACACGGCTACCCAGGGTGAAGACGCTACTGCGACTCCTCTGGAGGAAGATAGAAGACTATTATATTGAATTTTCTGTAACATGACAATGGCAAATGACGAACTGTCGAGTCCATTAATAAAATAAATAAATAATATGTTTTTATTCAATAACTTAATATTTAAAACTTACCATGTAGAATAATTAAAATTAATATTATATTAATGAATCTGAAAATCATTTTCCACGACACAATACACCTCGGTCAAATTAGAAGAAAACAGTTGCAATAAAAAGAGTCGTAAATACGACCAAATTGTACATATAATTGTTGCTAATTAACTTTGGCATAAGTGTCAATTAAATTGGTATTTAAAAACAAACACGGCAAACGGAAAATGAATGTAAATAGTGGTATTGGCTTTACAAACAATATTGGGTTTTCAATAAACAAATGTTTTACTGGATTTTATAATAACATAGTTTTAGGCATTTTAAAATCAGATAGTACGGTGGAACACAGAGAAAGGTGTACAGGAGAGATTTAGGGTTGAGATTTTCTCAAAAACTACTTGACCTATTGCAAAAATTCTTTCACTCTTTGATAGATAAAAGTTAAAGCTATGTAACGAAACAATAGGCTAATTAAAATAAAAAATATAGTAAAAGAATTATTAAATTCGGTCCAGTAGTTTTCGAGAAAATCTCAACCCTATTGAGGCCCTGTATACTTATTGTCTTCGACTGTACCTAAGAACAGACATCATGGCTGTTAATCATAAACGAGATTTAAAGTTACGCCACCGTTTATGCTACCGTCCCTTTCTATCTTAACCTTTTTTAACGAGGCGTGAAAGGGATAGCAAGACGATTTAAAGGAAAGGTTTAACGGATAACAGCACATGTCTCTCATTATTCCATACTTCCACACAAAGATTTGCCAAAAAGTGGTAAAGTACAGACAACAGCAGATCAATGGTAACACTTTTAGTACGATTTCAAGCAGATAATAAGAACGGTCCAAAGTTCAAAGTATTACACTTGATGTGCTTTCATGTGTACAACTTTAACCATCAATATTTCTGGTATTAATTGAATTATTTCAAACAATATACGTATCAACTGAGCCACCACAGACCACGCCACGCCCACCGAAAATCTTCATCGCTTTATGTATACATACTTAAAGGGTATGTTACGCAATTCCATCTATCGGACTATAGTAGTAGTATTCCGACAACCATGTCTAACATTCGGTTAGAAACATGATTTACGATCCAGTTCAAGTCCTGTCCACCGCAAGAATTTTTTCATCTTGTTCTAATTTATTCACCGAGCATGGATAATGCGTAATTCAAATTCTGAATATACGTATCTTTAGCATGATTCCTTGAGTTGATTCAGGCAAAAAAATATTCAAATGCTACATTTTCAAAATAATGGTTTTTCTGATTTGCATATTTAATCTACGCCATTTTAGACCTAAAAGTAAGTTAATGTTCAACGGGAAATCGGTACACGACATTGTATTTATTTATTTATTTTATTAATGGACTCGACAGTTCGTCATTTGCCAATGTCATGTTACAGAAAATTCAATGTATAATAGTCTTCTATCTTCCTCCAGGGGAGTCGCCGTAGCGTCGTCACCCTGGGTAGCCGCGTCTTCTTGTCTTCATCCACAGGAGACGCCGTAGCGTCAATCACTGCGGATGAAGCAGCTCGACAGTCACGTTCACTCCCGAGCTTGTAGCGGGAACTCTTGATAAAAGCTTGAAACTTCAGATCTTGCATAAATAATCCAATAACTTCACCGTACTGTCATTCGCGAACATTTTCTGATTAATTTAACGTGATATTAAACACAAAATAGTCCCTGTAGACGTTAAAAGGAATATTATCAAATAATTTCGCAACCGTCGTTTCCCGCCATTTTCAAGAGAACCCACGACATTGTAGTTTAAATAACTCCACCAGTTACTGGTGGAAAGATTCATTCCACTTGGGTCTCGCGTGCTACAAAATTTTAAGCCAAATGAGCCCTTCAGCCGAGCCGAGCAGACTCGATCACCATATTTGGACTACCCACCTGTATACGGACAACAGTAGATCAATGGTAACACTTGCAGTATGATTTCAAGTCTTTCGATGCAGATAATAAGAACAGTCCAAATGACAATGCCAGATTCAGCCCCACCATCAACCGCAAGTTGTACAAGATAAAGAATAAATGTAAAAATATCTCCGTTTTTTATTAAAATTATTGGTTTAAAATAAAGTTTTGTACAAGTTGCGATTCGAAAAAAAAAGCTTAATTAAGAATTCAGAAAATAGTAAGAAATCGAAGCGATTTATTCATTGTTTTAGTTATTCTTCTATAGGAGTTGCGAGAGTAGTAGAAAATGATACTAATTATGATTATGCAATATGAAACCCGTAATAAGTCCCCAACAAAATGATAGGTGCAGCTTAAGGGGCGGCGAGCTGTCAAACTCGAGCGCGAGACAGAAGATGTCCCGCAGCAGCGGAGTGAAGAGCACGGCACAGTGACTCCATATTTGTATTTTTATTGATTTTGGATGAATTTTGGTAGGGAAATTAAAACACGCCAATATAAATCAGATTTTTTTTAAACAAGCTCTCGTAATTATAATACCCTACATTTTGATATATATTTCGTATGAATAACTATTTCGGTTTAGACATAATTTTAATTTTAAACGACATGGAAGGGGTATTTTTGCGATTTTTTTTCTATCGAGCGAAGTTTGTCAAATCGTGTATCGGTATTCATCAGTCCCTAAATATACACCCCAAGATTACTATATATTTTTTTCAGACTTCTAATTTTAGTAGTTAGTGCCGTAGCCTTCATTGAAAAACTGAAAATAAGCTCATATGGTCACGTAGTTTTGTAGGTGGGGCAAAGCTCCATTGAAATGTGGCAATGTCTTTTCAAAGTGTTACACTTGATCTGCTTTGATGTTTACATAAACTCAAGCCCGTATCCCATAGGGTTAGGCACGATGGAATTCCCTCGGGCATGATCCCGATTCCCGACACATCTCCTAGCTCATCGTATCTCGCAACCATCCCCGTACAACACAATTTTGAAGACTTCAAGCTTTTGTAGGTCTACATCTACAAGGTGGCAACAGCATCTGCAACTTTTCTGGAGCATTAAGGTGTCTATAGTAAACTGTGACCACTTACCATCAGGTAGCACCAGCCAAGTGGCATTGACTGTCGTTAACGCTAGTAGAATAGAAATAATGTACGGGTGACGAAAAAGCAAATGCCAGTCCCATGCATTTCTACTATCATTAACGAAAGCCAATGTCAATTATCAAGATGGGCTTCTTGTTTATATAAATTCATGTATAAAAATATCACAGAATGAACCTCCCAGCCCCAAACGAAGCGACCAAACGCCTTGTTGTCTAATATACTGCGGCGGGCAACCGATAGCGCCTCGAAACCTGTCGATTGTGTCGGCCAGTTTGTTCTTGTCCATGTTTCACTGACGAAACTTGTAAAACGAGGTGCGGCGCTGAAGGTCGCAAGTGGAACATGACTGAAATATACTTTGCTTCGTTTAGTTAATCACTGGAGGTTTTTGAAAATGGCGGGAAACGAGGGTTGAGAAATTATTTGAATTTTCATTTTAATGTCTACAGTGGTTATTTTGTGTTTAGTATCACGTTAAATTAATCAGAAAATGTTCGAGAATGACAATTTGGTGAAATTATTTGATGATTCATGCAAGATCTGAAGTTTCCCGATCAAGAGTCCCGCTACTAGCTCGGGAGTGAACGTGACTGTCGAGCTGCTTCGTCCAGAGTGATGACGCTACGGCGAGTCCTCTGGAGAAAGAGAAGTCTATGATATTTTGAATATTCTGTAACATGACATTGGCAAATGACGACCTGTCGAGTACATTACCAAACTAAATAAATAATTACTTTTGAATACTTTATGCTCTGTCTATTTAGAGCAGCCAATTTTTTTCTTCATATATTAATAATGGAAACTAAGCCTTATATTTCCAAGTTCAATGCTAGAGTAGATAGCAATCTTAAGCTTAGGGCTCACGTCCGACTTATCTGCGCTTCGGGTCTAGATCCGTAACTAAATTGCATATTGTTCCGTTGTGCACCTGCCTTAAGGCACAAGCCACGTAGGCTTTAAGAACGCCGTCGTTTCGTAAATTGTCAAAACCATGAAGCACAAAACACCCTATGGAGTAAGCCATATTAACATCGGAGGCATCGCATGACTTTTGGCGTCACTGCCACTCATTTGGTTTTCCATTGCTTGACTTATAAATTAAGTCGTCCGTATAAAAACAGATGTCTCTTTCTGACGTATAAGAGCGAAAGTGACAACAGTCTCCGTCTGCGTCCGTACGTTATTGCATCAGCGGCTCCACTGAAAGCCAGCGCTACGGTAATGTCCAATTACTGCAGCACATGCTGAGCTGGAGACCTGTTTGACACCACACCACTGCACTATGTATCTCTAATCTTTGTACTTATTCTTCTATGTAATTATCTCTTATGTACTGGACTCTGTGTGTGTGTGTGTCAAATAAATGTGTTCTATTCTATTCTATGTTCTATTTAAGTGCGGAGGTCTGTGCTCATACATAATTAACTGTAGGCTCTCTCCATATAGTGCAGCGAAATTTTTTCCTTCATGGACACAACTGACAATTGAACGCCTGGGAAAACTGCAATGATTTTTACTAGCGTTCAAGTTCTGTTAAAGTCAGATTATCTTTGACAGGACTTGAGCGCCTATAAAAGGCCTTGCAGCTGACGCTGTTTAAATTTTCATGGTAATACATAGAGTCGCAGTGACACACGTCTGCGACTGCTGCCTGCAGTCAGCTACGGACTTGTACCTTTATACATCTTTTGATCTTTGACAAAATGTCCTGTCCATCCCTTCTCTGGTCTATGATCGAAGGGACAAAGGTTTAAATCGCAAACAGATGTTACTCATCGTAATGGCCATCGTCTATCACACGTAATCTACGACTATTGCCATCAAATATCATAAATAGCGGCGAGTACAGACTCGATCGTGACATGGAATATGCATACGCTTGTGTCGCCAATGAACAATGCTATTAAAAGGCGTGATTTTCCGTGATGATTAAAATATGTAAAATATCCAATCATTCAAGGAACTTGATAAATAGGCTAGTTGACCCAATTTTTTTGGCCTTAAATAGTTAATAATCGTTATATTACACTGAACAAAAAATAAAGAATTTTTGAGACCTTTACAACCCCAATTTTTTTATTTAAAATGCAACTTTCCAACCTCGATCAAAAACACCGTCCGCCATGATTATCTGTTGCTTGACGTCATCGCGGCCCCGATAAATTAGGGATGTTCGATGTTGAGAAAACACGATGTTTTTAATTTATTTATTTATTCACTATATAGAAATATATAACAACATGGTATTTTGGTTATTCAAATAAGTACCTATATCTATTGAATATATGCATGGAGAGGGTTGGGGTTTCCGCTATTGGATACGTTTACTCCATCCCCCTTCCAAATTAGGTAGTTAGTCAGGTAATACAAACTCGTATGTTTGTATTACCTGACTAAATAAAAATTGTTAACCTATGTTACAATGTTTTAACACGATGTTAAAACATTGATGTTTTTGCTCTTAACATAGGTTATCGCCATTTAATTGGTAAATATTTCATTTACATGTCATTTCATTTACTACAGTCTTCTACTTCTATGTAATAAAAGTGATATATCCCGAATACCTATATCCCAATGTGAAATACTATATGATATAAATATTGTTTTATTGAATTTCGATATGAGTCAACTAGCCTATTGTATCGTTTAAATAGGTTTAGAAAGACTCCGAAAGATTATTTAAATATTTATAAATCATCAAAATCTAAACCATTTTAAACTTACATTTACTCTGCTCGGCGAATAAACTAAGTGTAGGGACTCACCTGCAGATAAATATGCCGGCGAATTCACAAAACTCAAGTCCCCTCATCATCAGCATCATCATCATCAGTCTATTTATATTGCCCCACTGCTCGGGCACAGACCTTCCCTTACATCGAGGGAGCTGGGGCCATGATCCACCACGCGGGCCCACTGCGGGTTGGCGGATTTCACATGCCTTAGATTTTTTTTCTTCTACGACATGCAGGTTTCATCACGATGTTTTCCTTCACCGTTTTGAGAGTACTCGGTAAATGTACGTAAGTTTTTCCGTCCAAAAAACCGAGGATAACTCATTGGTACATGGCTGCCCTAGCTGGGAATCGAACCTGGGACCTCCATATTGCAAGTCCATTGACCCAACCACTGAGCCACCGAGCTCTCAAGACCCCTCAAGACCCTTTAAAACTCCAATACATTCAGGATATATCTAAAATGATAAACCACACTACGATCAAAGATAAATCACACGTAAAATCGATATAGTCCCCCTAACCCGTCAAATGCGACAATACGGCCAAAAAGGCCCGTGTCCCGTCGAACACAATCGGAACGATGACATGTTTATGGGCAAGCCATGGGTTAATAGGCCCTGTTTGGAGAAAAAAAAGATATGGTCAAATAGAAAAAGAAAGATATGCTTATTCTTGTAAGAACAATTTTGTTATAAACTTCTTTTCTTAGTCAAGTGACATTTCGTTAAAGCTCTAGTCTAGTACAGCTAACAGCAGATTAAGTGTAACACTTTGAACTTTGAATCGTTCTTATTATCTGCGTCATAAGAGTATAGTGAGAAGACTGAAAAGTACCAAAACTTTTGAGTTAGTGTAGTGAAAACAATTCGTAGTGATAGTGCGCGAATGTAAGACACGTGAACAAAGTGATCGCCCTTAATAGACTCTAAGTAATGTCGTTGGACTAACTCTTAGATATAAGTGACAATTTATAGAAATTTAGGTCAAAATCAAATTACTTATTAGTCTTATTGTATTTAGGCTAGATCGTAATGTGAATAAAATGTCATATTATAGCACTTTTATTAATAATTAAAAAATAAGAGTTGAATTCGTACTGCAAGTGCTACCATTGATCTGCCGTAGTCTGAGCTCAAACCCGCCCAAAGAACGAATTCAGCTGATACACTCTCAAGACGTGATCACCATCTCAAGTATGTCATTTATTAATAAACCAATCTTGAGGGCGTATCACGTGATGTCTTTCTCAAGTAGCGGTTCGCCTGCAATCAGCAAATACGTTCTCAAGTGTGAGTTTGACAGTTTTCTTGAGAACTTTTTGTTTATTAATATGGAATTGCTCACGTGATACCCGATTCCTAAACGCGCAGCTAAGTTACGTTTATTAATAGGAACGCCATCTTGAGGTCTGATAGCGAAATCCAACGAAAATACGTTGAGTTTGACTATTAGCTCTACATTACTCAATAATTGGGTACTTATATCAGTATTAATCTGAACTAAATAAATTAAATTAATTTATAATACAACGTTTATTTATGTATTTTATATACGTAATCGGCCTGACAATTTATAAGTATAAATTGTCGTGAAGCTTACTTCACGACAATTTATACTTATAAATTGTCACAAAGTTAGCACAACTGTCGATTTGTAGATAAAATAAAAGCTCGTTATCGAATCAATCCGTACAGATCACTGTAAAAGTCAAATACTTCAATAAACGCCCACCAGATAGCTTATCCATATAGCTTACAATTAAGATACTTTCACAGTGGCGTTTTTAAACGCAACCTCTTAAAAGATGGCATTAAAAATCTTTATTACAAAAACAACTGCTCATCTTGCATAAAATGTATGATTTAGATTTCATTTATTTCATCTTTACATAATTCTCTCACAACAGTACAATTTGTAGTCCTATTTGTAAGGATGATCGTCTTATTTTAAAATATAATAATAATAGTTAATACGTTGCTAAAATAATTGACTTAAATTATGTTAGCCCCACATCTAACAACCCCTCATACATTAAAATCCATCAAATTGTTTAGGCTTATGGGGGCTATATAGGATAATTACGATTATTTTCTACGATAATAGCGAAACACTCTGACGACGAGAATAATTAGTGAGAAAGTGCAATTTTTAGCCCCCACCATTGCCAAATGGAGAGATGACCTGCGAAAGATGGCTGCATGGAAATCGGGTAGCGTGCCTTAGGAGAGACCCTCAGGAAATATACCTATGTCCAGAGCCTCTACCAGAGGTGAATTGATCAGATATGTTGATAATGATGAAGGATTCAATCATCTATTCCACTAAGTTCAACTTGTAGTTCAACTAGTTCATCAAGATTTGACAATTCTTGTCAGATTTTGTGACGGAAGTAAAATATAGTTTATTACTTTTTTGTGGTTGACCTATTTGGAAAGAATATTCCAATTATTTCAACTTTGTAACTATTTAGAAATGGTTACATAAAGTCGAAATAATTGAAATATTTTGGTCCAATTAGTTCAACTGGTTGAACTTTGTGGAATAGCCTGGATTCAATTACTCTATTCCATCCTCACTATCTTTTAATACCCACACAATTCAATTTACACAATTTAAAAAGAAAAATTATATCTGTACCTTCGGCTCGATGAGAGCCTACCGCTCTTATTGTATATCAATAACAAAAGTCAGCGGTTAAAAAACGCTGCATCCAATACACGTTACTGTGAAAACCACTCCACTATCACGTGTTGCAAGCAGGTTGCTTGCCAAAGCCTAACAAAATACTACAAAACCGCAAGTACTGCCTCTTGGATACTATTCATAATATACTTAACACCTGATGACTTGGTAGGTATCTAAAATACTTACATTTAGCGAATGAGCTGTACTAAAATATTACGAAATGAGTGCTTTGGGAGAGGTTTTAAGCTGGCACAAAATTTTTGTTAACACCATACATCCGTCTTAAAAACATTTAAGCTACATGAGGTGACAAAATAACTAACATAATACGAGTACAAAACATACTCCAGAAGGGGTAACCTACTGGTGTAAAATAATGAGGATTTGAGGTACCTTTAGGGAATTCCTTCGATGTGGACCGTTTCACTGATTCACTATGCGTCACCACCCGTTGCAGCAAATTTGAGTTAGGTACCTCGGTAGGTTCACAAATGTGCACACACGATTATAGAAAGTTCAGATTCACTTCAGCTAGCGGTAATTAATTTATTTGAATTAAAATGTTCCTCGCGACGCGGAGCGGTTAGCGGTTCGTAGCCATCTTCTTTTCGAAGGTTGACGTCACATCCAATAGGAAGGTAGACAGGGATAGGATATTGTAATGTGTACGTGTTGATATGAGTAAGGTGTATGTATGTTATAGATTAGCCAAACCATACTGCCGGCCTTGGAGTATTAGACTCCAAAATAGACTCTACATGAGCTCTACATGAACTCTACATGAGCTCTACGTGAACTCTACATGAGCTCTACGTGAACTCTACATGAGCTCTACATAATGCGGTATGCGGATAAAGTAATATGCGTAATAACTTGACGTAATAGATAGATATAATAAACAAAAATTATGAAAAATTTAACTAAAATTAATGAGAGAGAGAAAACAAATAAATTAAAACTAAATGCGTCTGATATGATTTAAGCTATTGTGTTGGAAGTGGGCAAATACGGACAACAGGACGCACATAACTACCTGTCTTAGTTTTCACCTTTGCAACCCTTACTATTCCATCTTTGCCAGGGTAAATTTCCTCTATTACGGCAAGAGGCCAACACAGTACCGGGAGCTTTTCTTCTCTCACGATAACAATTTGCCCTTTCTTGATAGGATTCGTTAAAGTATTCCACTTCTCTCGACTTTGCAAGGAAGAGAGATACTCAACGTGCCACCGTTGCCAATATGATTGGACTAACTTATCGATCAGTGCAAATCGTTGAAGGCGATTGATCGGAATATCGTCAAGATTTTCAGCGGGAATGTGTTTGAGAGGAGTTAAATTTAAAAAGTGAGCGGGAGTGAGCGCGGCAGGCTCTGATGGATCACTACTCAAAACACAAAGCGGACGCGAATTCATTAACGCTTCGATTTGTATAAGAATCGTATTGAGCTCTTCATAGGTCAATATTTGAGAACCTATGACTTTATGTAGGTGAGATTTAACACACTTGATGTTGCCCTCATAAATGCCACCCATATGCGCGGCGTATGGTGGATTGATTTTAAATTCTATTTTTTGTGGTGTTAATTCACGAATAATGGCTCTATTAAATTCTTCAGAACAGACTATAGAATAAATTTCATTTATTTGTCGACGAGCTCCTATGAAGTTTTTTCCTCCATCGCTTAAAATAAAAGACACGGGGCCTCGTCGCGAGATAAATCTTTTGAAAGCTGCGAGATACATTTCGGTCGTTAAGTCTGATACTAATTCTATGTGTAGGGCTTTTGTAACCAGACACACGAATAAACAAACATAGGCCTTTTGACTCTTAATGCCTCGTTTTTTAGCTAAAGTTATGTACACAGGACCCATGTAGTCCACACCACATTTGGTGAAAGCTTTAGCTTGCGTTACGCGGTAGTGCGGGAGATCACCCATCATAGGATAGGTTTCTTTAGGTTTATTTTTAAAACAGTGGTTACAAGAATGTACCACTTTGCGGACAAGATTACGAGCGGATAAGAGCCAATATTTTTGACGTAATAATGCGAGCAATAAACTTGGACCAGTGTGACAATGCAACACATGATAATATTCAACGAGTAATTGAATAATGCGATCTTTAGAAGGCAACAATACAGGATGTTGTTGTTCGTACGAGATCGGGGCGTGCTGTAAACGACCTCCGACCCGAAGTATGTCTTTTTCGTCGAAAAATGGATTTAATTTGCGGATTACAGGTCTACATATTTTATTTGATTTTAAAGCGGAAATATCTTGTGAAAAATGCTCACGCTGTATACATTTTAATATGCAAGTTTCGGCGGTTTCTAAGTCAGAAATTTTAATAAAACCACGAGTTTTTAGTTTTCTCGTGAAACGTAAAATGTAAACAGTCGTGTTAATTAATTTTGACCATTTAGAAATTCGACTTGCGAGTACATAAATAGGATGCAGTTCTGGCTCTGTAATTTGAACTAGAGATGTAAGCTTTTTAGCTTCAGGGATGTCGGCGGGTATATTTTGTTTATTAAGTGTAGTTACAGGCCATTCAAATTGAGGTAGTGAAATCCACGCGGGGCCAGTGAACCAGGCGGTATTATTTATTAATTTATGTGGCGTCACTGGGCGCGAGATTAGATCACTAGGGTTTTCAGTACCCGGAACATGATACCATGAACTTGGTTCAATGATATCTTGAATAGCGGCGGTACGGTTGGCAATAAAAGTTTGCCACCGGTGCGGTGATGAAAGGATCCACGCTAGAGTGATCGTAGAATCCGAAAAGGCGAACGTGCTATCAATATGGCATCGTTCCTCTATGACAGGCTTTACTGACTGTATCAGCTGAGCTAAAAGATGTGAAGCACATAGCTCCAAGCGGGCGAGCGTTACTTTTTTAAGCGGGGCTACTCGTGACCTTGCACAGAGTAGGGACACATTGTGAGCGGAAGCGGAAAGCGGACCGATGCGAATATAAATACAAGCGCCATAACATTTTTCGCTTGAATCGGCGAAACCTAAAAGCGTGATATAAGAATCACTTGCGATTCCTACGTGTCTAGGTATTTTTATTTCAGACAAGCGTACGAGTTCGTCGCGGATCTGGAACCAGCTGCTGGCTACGTCATCGGGGGCGGCTTCGTCCCAGGTGAGTTCACGTTTCCAACATTCTTGAACCAGGGCTTTCATACCAGCGGTAAGCGGAGCGAGAAGACCAAGCGGATCATAAAGAGCAGCGGTTTGCGATAAAATCGTGCGTTTTGTGCAAGCGGTTTCAATAGCGGGTTTGATTTTAAAAGTAAAACAATCACTGGCGGGATTCCACCTGAGACCAACTATTTTAGTTTCAGAGCTGTCGCTGTCAAAATTAACAGACTTTTGAGCGCGAGAAGATTCGGGTATATTCTGTAAAAACTGAGGTGAGTTTGAGATCCATTTAGTTAAATTAAAACCACCACATGCGAATAAACTAACAAGTTCATTGTACAGAGTGAGCGCCTCGTTTTCAGACTGGACAGAATGTAGAAAATCGTCCATATATGAATTTTTTATAACAGCGGCTGCGTGGGCGTGTTTCGGGCCCTCATCTTCAGCGAGTTGGCGTACCACTCGCATGGCAAGGTATGGTGAACATTTTAAACCAAACGAGACACGCTGAAACTCATAAGTTTCAATAGGATCGTTAGCATGAAATCTAAACAATATTCTTTGAAAACAGTGGTGCTCAGTGGTTAATTTCAACTGAAAATACATTTTTTCTAAGTCACTAGAGATAGCAACCGCAAAAAGGCGCAAATTGATTAATAAATCAAATATATTTGACTGTAGGTTAGGCTCACAATGTAAAATATCATTTAGGCTTTTGCCTGAGGTTGTTTCCTGACTCGCGTCTAAAACTATTCTAGTCTTAGACGTATCTTTATCAGGTCTATAAACGGCGCGGTGCGGAATATAATATGAATTAGAAGGCGGGTGCGGATCTGTAACTTTACGTAAAAAATCTTTATCTATGTACTCTTGAATAGTAGCATTATAACCGGCGCGTAATTCGATATTCGAATCTAATTTCTTTTCTAAAGAAAATAAGCGGCGTTTTGCGGTAGCGTATGAGTTTCCTAATTCGTTAGGATCCTCACGAAAAGGCAACGAAACTACGTAACGGCCGTCTGATTCGCGGGAAACATTTTCTTTAAAAAGTTGTTCACACATTTGTTCATCAGGGCTTAATACTTTTCTGTTGGGAACAGATTCTAAATTCCAAAAGTTTTGAACTAAATTATTTAATTTTTCTTCAGAGTTTGGTTTAATAAAAGCGTGAAGCGAATGTTTTGATTTAGCAGGCAAGTAGGTATTACTGTCTGCTTTGCCCATCACTAAAAATCCTAGTGTGGAATTTAGAGCGATCATATCTTGTTGTGCGGGATTTGTTACACTGCCTGGTAATAACAAATGTGGGAACAAACCAGCGCCTATTACGCAATCGATTTCCGAAGGTACGAAGAATCGATCATCTGCCAGCGGAATAGTATAAAAATATTCTAACAATCGAGTATTTAAGCGAGATGTAGGTAAGTCGCTTGTTATCGACTCCACTACTGCGGCTTTTATCGTGTAACGACAGCGTTCGTCAAATTTGGATTGAAAAACAATAGTTGTATGACCTATAATAGGTTTAACACACATACCTATTCCTTGTACGGAAGAAGGCTGGTGAACAATGTCCAAATGCAAGCGTTTACAACACGATTCACTTATAAAATTGGCGGTGGAACCAGTATCAAGTAACAAACGCATTTGCCGTTGTTTAATAGGAGTGTTCATCACAATCACTTGAGCCGTAGGAACGATATCTATATATGAACTTTTGTCACTAATTTCACAATCGAAATTCGTCGCGGGCGCGGTAAATAAACATTGCTGTTCGTTATTAAAATTATTGTAAGCGGGGACGTCAGCAGCGGTGACGTCGTGGCCGGCTGCGCGTGCGACTGATGAGCTCACGTTATACCTATACGGTGCAGCCGTACTGATAGTGCGGTGTTCTGTCTCGTTCACATTCGTTACGTGCGACGGATCAGAAACAATAGACGTATGCGCTCGGATATTAGAAGCGGTTTGGTAACTAGCAGGTGATTTAACATATTGGAAGTTATCTAAATGCAACAAGGTGTGATGTCGCTTGTTACATTTTGAGCAAGTTCTACTTGACTTGCATTGATTAGTGGCGTGAAATCCTAAGCAGTTTTTGCAAAAGGAATTTTTGTTAACAATATCAAACCTAATGGCTGGATCTAGCGTTATGAATTTTTGACAAAAATAAAGCGGATGGCGGTTGTCGTTGCATACGACACAAGTAGTTGCGGGCGCGGTAGCGTGTTGCGGTTGATTGACTACATATGAATGTAATTTGTTTTTATTTTGAGGTTGCGTTTTATAAGCGGTAGGTGCGGTAGCGGGGTGCGGGGCGTGCGGCTTAGTTTGTTGTTGCGTGCGGGCGAGAATCTTGCTTTGTTCTTTTATGAACTTTTCAAGCGATTCAAATGTAGGTATTTTTATATTGCGGGAGAATTGCTCAAACTGATTGACGGTGTCTTTATCTAGTTTGTTCAATGCGAGGTGGGTAAATATGTAGTCAGCCAAATTATCGACTTCTAGCAATTTTAAAGCGGCTACTGAGGCACAATATTGTTCAATAAATGAATCTAGGTTTTGCGGGGTTGCGGTCGTGAGAGGTTTGAATTTAAGCATTTTCTCTAAATAACGAGAAGCTAAACTACGCGGATCTTGATATCGTTCGACAAGTAAATTCCAAATTACATTGTAATTCGATGCAACTGGAAGTATGCCTGCCGTAATAGATAAAACTGAACCTGACAATTTAGAAACTAAATATTGAATTCGTTCAGCGTCAGTTAAATGTTTATTTTCGTGAATCATTTCTTTGAAATTTTGATAAAATAACGGCCAATTACTTGGATCTCCGTTAAAAGGTACGAGTTCTAAGACAGGTAATTTATGGTGCGGTTTTATTGGAGCTGAAGTAGGAACTTGAACATTTAATAGGTTTTCTTCAACACTTTTAACGTGACAATATAATTCGTCGAATATTTCGATCGCAGCAAATGACGGAATGTGTTCAGGTTTGCGGGTCATGATCGCGACTTGAACGTCGTGAACAACACTGTTATATTCCGTTCGTACTTTATCTAACGTCTTACAACGAATTAGAAAATTGCTTCTACTATCTGTGTTATCGACATTCTCACTTAGGTCGTACACATTTTGCAATATTTTAAATAAGCTTTGCTGTTTAGCAGCTAAAATGAGTTCATTGTTAGCCATGGTAAAAATTTAGCGTAACGGAAGAATTTGAAAAATGAAGCGGTTTTAGCGTTAACAAAATGGCGGATGCGGTGCGGTATGGAATGAACTAACTGTGTGGCGTGATAGATAGATTGTGCGGCGTGTAATGTGATGTTGAATGTATGCGAACAAAAAGAGAGGATCACGGTAGAAGGACCAGTTCAAGGGATGGTGTAAAATAATGAGGATTTGAGGTACCTTTAGGGAATTCCTTCGATGTGGACCGTTTCACTGATTCACTATGCGTCACCACCCGTTGCAGCAAATTTGAGTTAGGTACCTCGGTAGGTTCACAAATGTGCACACACGATTATAGAAAGTTCAGATTCACTTCAGCTAGCGGTAATTAATTTATTTGAATTAAAATGTTCCTCGCGACGCGGAGCGGTTAGCGGTTCGTAGCCATCTTCTTTTCGAAGGTTGACGTCACATCCAATAGGAAGGTAGACAGGGATAGGATATTGTAATGTGTACGTGTTGATATGAGTAAGGTGTATGTATGTTATAGATTAGCCAAACCACCTACACCACTGTGAATTACGTTTGGTCGAAACACTTTTGATCGACAACTTTTGATCGAAACTACTTTTTATCGAAACTACATTTGGTCGATGGTACAGTCGAAGACATAGATAAGTATACAGGGGGCCTCAATAAGGTTGAGATTTTCTCAAGAACTACTGGACAGATGAGCTGCCATAATATGTTTTATTTACTTTGCCAATATGTACCTAAATAACCATATTTGGTTTCTGGCCGCGAAAATTTCAAAAGGCTCCAAAAACGCCCATTGGCTTTTAATAATTCTTTTACATCACATAGTTTTAACTTTTATCTATCTAACTGTGAAATAATTATTGAAATAGGTCAAGTAGTTTTTGAGAAAATCTCATCCTTAAAAACTCTACTGTACACCTTTCTCTGTCGTCGACCGTACGTTTGATTGAAACCACGACATCTCGTCCAAAATTACAAGAATTGTCAGAGATTGACAAGAACTGTCAGAGACTGACAAGAACTGTCAAAGATTGACCAGAACCAGAAGAGCTTGCGGAAGACGATTAATAAAACTTATGAGCACGCGGGATACTCTACGCATTTTTTGCTAATATCTACCCTTCCGGAGGGATGATCTTCGCAAGGTGGCTGACAGAGACTGGATGCAAAAGCCCGAGAATCGTGTTGAGTGACGTGCTTTGGGAGAGGCCTACATCCAGCAGTGGACTGATGATTATGATCTACCCTAACAAAATATAAGAGTGCTATGACTTTCACAGTCACGGATATTAGACGCTGTCTTTTGGTATTTGGTCAACCGTCAACATTAGCTAATTCTTTAGCGGCCACTAAGTCTAACACTAAACACAACTGCCTCTGTCGTTCATATGCTACATCGCGTAAGAGCGAGCAGGACGCATCGCTTAGAGGTGACTAAGATAATTCACAGACATCGCTGCCTCTTATCACTCCATCCAATCGACAACCAGTAATGACATGTAAGTATTTCGATTTCGTTTAAACACATAAACTATGCAATGTAAGTTTGTATTCCACAATTCAACAACTTAACCGCGCTCTGTGAGCATTATGCGCTATTACAGTCGTCATTTATCAAGAGTTATCACCGATTTGAATAATATAATAACCGGTGAGCGAGCTGAATCAATTATGTGGGTTGTTGGCGTGAAATATTCGCGTAGTGTGGTGCCGCGCCTAGTGCGAGGCGCGCGCTTTGTGAACGAGTTTGTGCGCGTGAGTCGAAACAGGTGCGGTTCACACGGGGTGGTTTTGTGCTGCTTTCACTGTCAATCTTCAGGTGTTTTATGGGCGGTGTGGGTGGCTGGGACTGTTAGTTGTTGGACTATTATTGGTTTCCTTTGCAGATCTTTAGATAGTTGTAGGAGCATAATTATTTTAATGGATTTACAGCGTTTATTGTGGGTTATTCCGGGTTAGAATCTTTTACGATTCAAATATGATACAATTTGTGGTGGCCTAATCTGTCGTTGCTCCTTGAATTCTAAAGTTATTTAATAAATAATGCGTAAAAGGATAATAATGCGTAATTTAAATTCTGAGTAAAAATAGGAGCGCATCATCATAAATCATGTTTCTAACCGAATGTTAGACATGGTTGTCGGAATAATACTACTATTGTCCGATAGATGGAATTGCGTAACATACCCTTTAAGTATGTATAAAGCGATGAAGATTTTCGGTGGGCTCGGCGTGGCCTGTGGTGGCTTAGTTGGTAAGAGCGTGTCACGGATGACAAGGTCGCAGGTTCAAGTCCTGCCCACGGCAATAATTTTTTCATCATGTTCTAATTTATTTAATAAATTTTTGAAAAACGTTTAATCGTATTTCAAATTACAATAATATTATAATAATCATGTCTCATTCAAATACAGCCAGTTTTGTAGTGTAGTTGTATATATGTATTTGTATAGTCTCTCAGAAAGAGTACATACATACAGATTGGCTCATTAAAGTTGCGATAATAAATGTTTTATCGTAGAAGCGTATGAGTGGGTCAGAACCCATTGGTCCCCTAATATTCGTCCCCCGGATTAAAAGTTGTAGATTCGGCCCCTATATAGGTGTTGTTCTATAAACCAAAATGCAAGCAAAAGCCAGTGGATTTGTATTTTACTTTTATTGACTGAATGATCATTTTTGTTTTGTTTTTGTATTGCCAACTAACACTATAAAACTTACCCATTATTTAAACAATATGATTTTCTTCATAACTACTAAACAGATTGTCAAAAAATCTGTGCTTGCCGCGCCTACGGGGTACAGATATAGGTAACTCTATACACAGCCGTGCGCTCACCCGCCACTACGAGACCGTATTCCCTCGTCCCGACAACCCCTGGACCCCGTGGGTGCGGTAAGCACGACATTGCTAGACTATAGTTTAGAGTACTTACAGTCCAACAGAGTTAAAAAATAGTGAACTTAGTTTTTGAACAAATCTCCAACTTTAGTCAAGCCCCCTATACTATTCGCGAAGTTATATAATACTATTTATTTATTTATTTTATTAATGGACTCGACTGTTCGTCATTTGCCAATGTCATGTTACAGAAAATTCAATATATTCAATAGTCTTCCATCTTCCTCCAGGGGAGTCGCAGTAGCGTCTTCATCCTGGGTAGCCGCGTCTACATGTCTTCATCCAGAGGAGTCGCCGTAGCGTCATCAATCTGGGCGAAGCAGCTCGACAGTCACGCTCACTCCCGAGCTTGTAGCGGGAACTCTTGATAAAAACTTGAAACTTCAGATCTTGCATAAATGATGCAATAACTTCACCGTACTGTCATTCGCGAACATTTTCTGATTAATTTAACGTGATATTAAACACAAAATAGCCCCTGTAGACAGTAAAAGGAAAATTATCAAATAATTTCGCAAACGTCGTTTCCCGCCATTTTCAAGAGAACCTATATAATACTATATAAGCACCTATCAGAATAGGGTAAATCACCCAATAATGTACCCAACGGGCACTTCATCGCATTAGTGCGAATAACTCACACAAGTTGTTAGCCTAATGACTGTGTCGACATGCGCTGTACGGAAATTATTGAGTGCATGATCATTTAGTGCGATGATTTATTATAGTTTGAACGGTTGGAGTATGAAAGACAGGGGCGAATTGGCTGCGGAGCTGAAATGATGCGACAAGAGGACAAGCCTTTGCTTACTTGTCCTCGTATCAACAGGTCAATAGTACTGCAGTTGTATCTAATCATGACATTAGTCATAGTATTTAATGTCATGTCTAATATGAGTTTCTTTGTGTAGTTTCATATTTATCTGCTTAAAGAATCCTGCCTAAAACGAGTTCGAACGTGACTTGAATGCGGTCACCTGAGCGAGTTGAGTGAGACTTCAAGTGTGCCTTTAGATAGTAACAATGCTGGGCTTTTTGTCTATAATCCAGATACTTCGTATTAATTTTTTTTTTGTTAACCTATATATTGTCCCACTGCTGGGCAAAGGTCTCCCCCCTCCTCTTCCATCCATCCCTGTCCTGAGCCTCTTCCAGCCACCCATCCCTGTATCTAACGATATCGTCTCTCCACCTACGCCGAGGTCTGCCCCGACGCCGGCGACCGTCAGATGGCACCCATTCTGTGACAGCCCTGGCCCATCGGTCCGGCTGCATGCGGCACACGTGGCCCGCCCAGTTCCACTTTAATGTGGCTGCTTTGCGGGCCACGTCTGCTATCGATCGCAGGGTTGTGTTTCGGACACGGTCCGTTCTCCTCACGCCCAATATGCTGCGTTCCATTGCGCGTTGGCAGACAATTAATTTTAGCTTATTTTTATTTATTTATTCATTAAGAAGTAATATATTACCTATTGGCTATACAATTCATTTCGTCATTAATTACATCATTATAATATCAATTAAATTATATCACTATTATTATCATGTCACATTATTATATTATTATTCACGGGTATTCACAATTTTACCGACTGATACAGCCAAGCAATACACAAGAAAAGCTATCTTCTCTTTCGCTGCTGCCGCACAACTTTCGAATCGCCAACCGCACTGGTATGGGTGAAGGTACGTGCTGTAAATGCGGTAAGTACGTTTGATTTGAGACCTCTGACTCTACATCCCACACGTAAGGTCGTGAGCTGAGCTGAAGAACTTTAACTAGGCTTTTTTGTGTTTGAATCTATCTAAAGTAATTATTATTATGGAAGAAGGTTCTCTTGAAAATGGCGGAAAACGACGGTTGCAAAATTATTTGATAAGTTTCATTAATGTCTACAGTGGTTATTTTGCGTTTATATCGCATTAAATTAATCAGAAAATGTTCGCGAATGACAGTATGGTGAATTTATTGGATAATTTGTGCAGGATCTGATCAAGAGTGCCACTACGAGCTCGGGAGTGAACGTGACTGTCGATAAGCTTCGTCCAGAGTGATGATGCTACGGTGACTCCTCTGGACGAAGACAAGAGACGCGGATTTCTAGGGTGATGACGCCACGGCGACTCCTCCGGAAAAGAGAAGACAATGATATCTTGAATACTCTCTACATGACATTGGCAAATGAAGAACTGTCGAGTCCATTAATAAAATAAAATAATTAATTATGTAAGAAGAAAATTAGTTACCTACAATAATTACAGTGGCGAAACGAAATTGACGTTTTTAAGAGAGGGTTGTCTAAATCTGCGCAGAATAGAGATGAGTGGAAGGGTTGGGGGTGGACTTTACCCAGCACCAGCAGTGGGACATTACAGGCTATTAAATAAATAATAAAATAATTAAAAGATACAACGAAATGCCTAAATAGCATGTCTAAGTAAAATGTCTATATAATTCAAAATGACTAAAATATTATAACTGACTAAGAAGTAGGTGGTACGGACAACAATCAATGGTAACACTTGCAGTACGATTTTAAATCTTACGACGCAGATAATAAAGAACGGTCCAAAGTCCAAAGAATTACACTTGATTTGCTGTTAGCTGTACAAATGCCTAATATAGTATAGTAGTATACGTAATATTATGTTCCCGATTAGTTGTTGGAGAACCTAAATAAAATTTAGCTACATTTTTTCGGCCTAATTTTCACTCTGTATAATATACTAGCGAACAAACTAGACAATTTGTCACATCTTCTACCTAACAACTTATTATAATTTAAAGCCCACATAAATACCAAAAACACCCTTAACATCATTGTACCGGTTAATTACGACATCATACATTAACCCAATAAAAGGAACCATATTAAAATATCGTTAACAATTCTAAAGGACCAAATAACCACAAAAAACAGTCAAAAAACTGTTTAAAATAAATAAAAATGTCAATAATTCAAACAATACTACCACATTTCTCAAAATTCAAACAATACTACCACATTTCTCAAAATTCAAACAATACTACCACATTTCTCAAAATTCAATAGGAAAGCATTCGATCGTGACAGAATAAATCTATTGATTCTTTTTTCTTTTTCTTTATTAGTGGAACATAGAAACATTCCCATAACTCCATATAAGTTGTTATCGCAACTGATTTATGATTTTTATTATTATTAATGGACTCGACAGTTCGTCATTTGCCAATGTCATGTTAGAGA
This sequence comes from Tachystola acroxantha, assembly GCA_963506565.1. Lineage (NCBI taxonomy): Eukaryota > Metazoa > Arthropoda > Insecta > Lepidoptera > Oecophoridae > Tachystola > Tachystola acroxantha. The sequence continues at coordinate 7,150,943 of OY735894.1, read as the reverse complement.
AAATTCAATGTATAATAGACTTCTATCTTCCTCCAGGGGAGTCGCCGTAGCGTCATCACCCTGGGTGCGCCTTCTTGTCTTCATCCAGAGGAGACGCCGTAGCGTCAATCACTGTGGACGAAGCAGCTCGACAGTCACGTTCACTCCCGAGCTCGTAGTGGGAATCTTGACCATGGCGCCAAACTTCAGATCCTGCTTGAATTCTATAATAATTTCACCATACTGTCATTCGCGAACATTTTCTGATTAATTTAACGTGATATTAAACACAAAACACCCACTGTAGACGTTAAACTGAAAATTATTAAATAATTTCGCAACCGTCGTTTCCCGCTATTTCAAAAAGCCTATCGCAACTGTAAAACCAATAAATAAATGATTATTAGGGTTCCGTGCCTCAAAAGGAAAAAAAGGAACCCTTATAGGATCACTTTGTTGTCAGTCTCTCTGTCAAGACCTATATCTCAGAAACGCGTGGACGGATCAAGTTGAAATTAATACGAAATGCTCAGATCTGCAACCTTATGCAGATGTGAAAAATCAAACTCCTAAAGAAAATCTTACTCAAAGAAATCTCGACCATTCTTAAACCTAATGAAACATTCATAGCGTTTCCAGATTGCTTTATATTTTAATAATAATTTTAATATTAGTCGCCGCTAGGCGCGAGGCGTCCCGCTCGTTCTTAGAAGATTTAAAAAAAAACGACTGCAAAAAACTCCTAATCCTTTGGATTAATTTTTTATACCCTATGACACTCCCGTAATCAAGACGAATCTAACGATACCTCATACACCAAAATCCATCAACCTGTTTCGGCTACAGGATGGCAGGGAGGAATGGACGTATACCGCAGCCCTAATAAGTGTCTTATTTTGTAAACAAATATGATCGTCTAATTACCTGTTGTGATGTAACACTGAAGGAACTGATTGATCGAACCTGTTCATCATTGTAAAAATAAAGTGCTCCGATCTAATAATGCGAAAATAACTATGTAATAACCAGAGACCAGCTTAAAATGTTAGTAGGGTATGGTAGTTTTTGTTTACAAAATAAGACACTTGATTTTGGCCTCAGTTTACATATATACACCCGAAAAACATTAAACTCCTTCTGAGGCAGTCGGGTAAAAAAAGACTGAAGTGCAGTATGCATGTTATCACAGCTCTGTGCCCTAAGTAATGTCGTGTTATCTAGTGCATCGATTATCCTAACTCATGCATATATTCATCTACCGCTATATTCAGCGGTAGCATACTGAGTAACCTACTGGGATTCCGTTTCAGCCGCAAACCACAGCTTTCCCTAATATCTGAATGGGTACTGCCGACAAAACAGTTATCTTACTTAAAAATCGACTTTCTCCCTCTCTCTCTCTCTCTTTCGATGCATATTTTAAATGCATGCACAAGATGAACATGAATGGCGTGTGTCGCCGGTTTAGAGTTTAAGTTTAGATTACATTATTAGTAATCTAAACTTTATCCTTCTAACTAATAGTTTTATTATTTATCATTTTATTTATTTAAACAATATTGTCACAGCATTACAGTCACTTGACCAATGCGCTGTGCAATTCATATTATAGTTGTGTAATACCTACCTATTTATTAGGTAATTGTGTTACTATTATTTTAAATAACTAGAAAGAGGCACAGAGTCAGCTTAGTATAACACAGTTCCAACATGTCATAATTTAAATTCTTTTTTTCTCGTGTGGTTTAGTAACCAAAGATGCCTGAATAATAAAAAAAGTAAAATATAAATAATAATAAATTCTAACAAATAATAAGAGACTGATTCTGCAGTCTGTACCGAATAGTCTCTCAAATAATACAGTAACCCTACACCGCTGCTAACTCTCAAGTTATCTCTACGATACGTGACGAGTTACGAAATACACACAAATTCCCATACAACCTGACTATTGCACCGGTTTTTTCGACGGAAAAACTTACGTACATTTACCGAGCGCTCTCAAAACGGTGAAGGAAAAAATACACTTGTTTACTATATCCATTTTACACAAACACTTTCACACAAATACTCACCCACCTTGCACACCTACACACCCAGTCACCCACCCTAGTATAGTTCAAAGGGAAGATAGCACTAGGCTATCTTAGGTCAAGCTCGTTATCATACCGAATATCAGGCATATATTCTGGCAGGGAAGAGGTGCATGTCGAGTCACAGCGCTGCACCTCGGTGTCAGCTCAGTTGAAACATGCACCTTTTGCCACACCACTTACCATAACTATATTGGATTATAACTTACTACTTGATTGATTTTTTTGTAAGCTTATGTAATTGGTGTATGGCAATAAACATATTTTCTATTCTATTCTATTCTAAAACATCGTGATAAAACCTGCATGCCCTAGAAGAAGAAAAAAATTCTAAAGCATGTGAAATTCGCCAATCCGCAGTGGGCCCGCGTGGTGGATCATGGCCCCAACTCCCTCGATGTAAGGGAAGGTCTGTGCCCGAGCAGTGGGGACATATAAATAGACTGATGATGATAACTTTTTAAACTTTCACGGTTTGTATACATATTAATTAGATAGATATCGAGACATCAATAATAAATGTTTAACACGGTAATTCCCGTTTTATCTAATTAATACTGATGATGATGATACATCATCATCATCATCATCATCAGTCTATTTATATTATTGATGATACATACGTGATAACATTTAGTTCATAGATACACGATCAAGCACAAACTTTGGGTTACTTACACCATTGGGAATTACGTTTGGTCGAAACACTTTTGATCGACAACTTTTCATCGAAACTACTTTTGCAAAGCTACATTTGGTCGATCGCTACGTTCTGCGATTAGGGGCCAATCGCTAATGTACCGCGTGCTACGAAATGTGTCTCTAAACTTTGTCGCGGCGTGACGGCGTGGCGCGTTACATCCAAGTCATGCTAGGGGTGCTGGTCAGTTTTTGACAGATTGTACAGTTTCTGACAGATTGGACAGTTTCTGACAGATTGAACAGTTTCTGACAGATTGGACAGTTTCCGATAGTTGAACAGTTTCTGACAGATTGGATAGTTTCTGACAGATTGGACAGTTTCTGACAGATTGGATAGTTTCTGACAGATTGGACAGTTTCTGACAGATTGGATAGTTTCTGACAGATTGAACAGTTTCTGACAGATTTGACAATTCTTGTCAGTTTTGACAGTTCTTGTAATTTTTGACGAGATTTGAGAGAGATCGTGGATTCGAACAAACGTAATTCGCAATGGTGTAGGTAGCCCCACGCCCCAAACCATTTATTTTAAATAGATCGTTCTAAAATCGCTTCGGCTATTTAAGACCGTTCTAATTGAGATAGTTATGTTTAAGTACTTATGTTGCTATCCTAATGCACCAAGAACTTACCTAATTACAGCAAATTACAGTCGCATCTAGGCTGTATGCTCGCCAGTTCCTTCGTTTATCGTCAATAATGTGATGAGATAATTACAGCCATCCTTCAACGGTTAACCGTTAGGGCACGAACGGGTGTATGCAAGGATTGGTCTAGTCTAGATTGACCGTGTCTTGAGTGGTATTAGTAGACTACGGTTTCAAAGGAATGCGATTAAACCAATCATCAATGGCCTAAGATTCCCAACTGCATGTAATTGTTTTATTTTACGACAATATTTTCTGATCGTATTTGCAAAATAAAGGAAAATAATTACAATTTCCATAATTATAAACCCCTACAGGTAGTAAGAAATATTAATATGAGGCCTTACTCATCAGTGGGACATCACCAGTTATTATTATTATTTATTGATATTAATAAATGAATATTTTAAAATTAAACTATAGTGAGCCATTACTACAAATTATTATATATAAACGGATATCACTCACTTATATTGTTAGAGTGCGCGAAGAAACGTCAACGGCGACGCGGGCGTGGCGCGCTCACCTTGAAAAAGACCGTCGAAATCGGTCGAAACTGTCGGTCTAATTGCCGACTTTAACAATATAAATGAGTGATATCCGTTTATATATAATAATTTGTAATAAATGAATAGACTTCACATAAGGGTGGCAATGGTAATGGTACCTGCTTAGGATGGCAATGGTACCTACTTAGGGTAGAAATGGTACCTGCATTGCAACTCTTTCATTCCGATCGTTTGTCGTTGTTATAAAATACAGTCAGATTTGACACGATTTTATGTTGAAACACTTCTTCAACCAAGCACAAACTTTATTTCTATGTCTATGTGACGAACAGATGAGGGAATGCTCGCTAGTTCGCGCTACACCATGACGTTGACCATCAATCCATGTCAAACGCTCTACCCACTTTATTTACTACCCTCATGTTGAAAGTAGAAATTACTTCAGTTTACTCATATGATAGTATGAATAAACATTAATTAAAACGGCTGATTTCACTTTATTCACAAAATTTAAAATAATTAAAATTAAAATAATCAATATGGGTAAATAAAACATTATAAAAGGGCATCGTGCCGAGGACGCTAAATAAATATAAAAATATATAAAAATAGAATAAACTGAAGTGTTTATTGTTGATAATCTAATTCAATAGATACATTTTAGTTTTAAGTTTGACATGTAATTGTATTTTATTGGTATTTATGAATAAATAAAACACTTTAAAAAAATCAATAGTCAATAATCAAATACTAAAAGAAATTATTAAAAAAAAAACTACTTCATCATTACTTTTATTAAATTTTTATATCCTATGTCACTCCTACAATCAAGACTAATCTAACGACACCACATATTATTATACAGGGTAAAACGGAAAGGGTATATGAAGCCGAAGGGAGGGTGTTCAGTAAAAGTAACTGAACAACTTTTGTTCTACGACTTTTCGAATAATATTATACAACCAACTTATTGTATAATTCAAAGAGCATGACTCCACAACACAGGGAACCCTAGTGTGGAGTCACAGGAGCTTAGAATAAGGTTATATTTCCTTGAATAAATTATCTTTTATCTTATCTTAAAAAAAAAACGGATATCACTCACTTATTATGTTGAAGCCGGCAATTAGACAAACATAATACACCTCATATGTTAAAATCAAAGTCAAGGCATGTCAAAGAATTTCACATAAATATTACATTCACTCGAAAAACATGACCCTCCTTCATGCGCAGTAGGGTAAAGAATCAATAAGTAGGTGCTCAGGAGGTCGGGTATCTTTTAAAAGATTTCCCCCCCGTTACCAAAAAAAAGGTGCCCTTTAGTATCAAAAATAGATTCCCCAGTTCCCCTAAGAATCAGTAAAGCATGGCCATATTGTAAGTGTTATCACTGGATCTACCAAAGTGCTGTGCCCCAATTAATTCGTTAACAAATAGCGTCACAACACAATGGCTCTGGGACACTCGCCCAAACACCGGGAAGGATACGCGCCGCCGCCGCCGCCGCCGCCGGGATAAAGGTCCTGGGTGTTAAATGGATTTTAATTTAATAAACTAACTTTATTATTGAGGATTCCGTATAGAATTTATTTTTTAAGCTTATTACACCCTCAGATTCTGGCTATGTTTAATACTACCTTGTAACTTCTTTCGTGGTAATACTATTAGAAAATTAACATTGATATTTTGTTCCGATAGCTTGGGTAGATTTAAGGCACAGATTATAGATATTGATGATTCTAAAGAGGCAGCGGTTGCCTCCCATCAGTAACAGATTTTTCAAACAGATTTTTGTTTGTTAGGTTAGGTTAGTTACTGAAATGTTTTCTAAATTTGTTAAATTTTATTTTTATTGTTAAGATCGATATAACATTGTAACCTTTTCCTTGGATGTCTAAGCATGCCGTTGTTGCCTATAATTGGGGTGACACTTAGCATAATTATTTTGTGGACTATTACACTGTAATTGTTTTGGTTTTGGTGTGTGTGGGTAACCTATTTCATAAAATAAAAATAAATCAATATTACTAATAAGTTTTGGGCATTTAATTTTATTTTAGGGCACAAAATTTCCGAAACTTAAATCTTACTTAATTTTTTTTTTGAAAAAAAATTTTTTGGGTCGGGGGGTCGGCTTTTTGCATCTGACTGCGTCAATGAGGAGGGGCGCGCGGTGAGTATGTGGGACACCAGGACGAGGAGGTGGACGCAGTGGCGGATCAGCTCGGCGAGGCCCTAACCCGTGTCTGTGATGCGGCCATGCCTAAAACCGGACCGGTCCCCCCTAGCGTAAGGTGTTTTGACAATCCTAGAGATATTTTACTAAATTATTAAATATAAATTCCACCAAAGGAACCCTGAATAAAGGTGCGTCCCCAGTGCCGCCGGTAGCGATCCGTCAGACGTTTTATTGCTACAGATAGCGATTGTGACGTATTTATCGTTTTTGTCGCGACAATCGTCGCTAATTCCCTGTTAAAAGGTGACGACTTTTTGTAAGTGATCTCGCTTTTAGAAGGGTGTTTAGGGTGAGATCATAGTGCAGAAAAAATGCATTTCGAATTCTTTGTTTAATTTCTAGTTACACAATAAGGGTACTCTAATTATGTTATTTTACTATTTGTGTCATCATAATTGGAGTACAATGAAATTAAATAGAAGAAATAAACGTACCAATTTTCCATGTACATTTTCAAATAATAAATTGAAAAAAGGTAAGTGTTCAATTCGTACATATCCTATGATTCCTGCGTTTTTTGATGAAATTTTTGTTGAAACCAAAATTTATTAAATAGTTTTAGGATCCTAATTTCCGATTTTACCAAATCAATTTAGGTTAAAATAAAAGACATCCTAGAATGCGTTCCTGTATTTATTTAATAAACATTCATTGCTTTTAATTTATTAAAAAATAACCATTTGCACAAAAATAAATAATTTTGATAAGTCGTAATATTCGGATACATCTCAAAGTTTTTAAACAATTATTAATGGTTGTCAGGAAGAGATTGCTTTGAGCGTTAAGACCGCCAATTGTGTGGTCTTATGTACAGCTAACAGCAGATTAAGTGTAACACTTTGGACTTTGGATCGTTCTTATTATCTGCGTCATAAGAGTTGAATTCATACTGCAAGTGTTACCATTGATCTACCGTCCGTACCACATCGCTCGTCGCTCCGCTCAACTATAAGCACCACCCTTACATTGATGCATGTCCTCACATTATGCAATTTTAATGGGCTGTTGAAAACTATTAATTTTACTCGCCATTTCTTAATAAGGAGATAACGATCACTGTTTTTGTCCCACTGTTTTATGTTTTGTTAATGGACTCTTAATTAACACGCCATTTTAAAAATAGAGTCAAATGTTAAATGAATTATTTTTTGGAATAATTACAAAAAGGACAGTAAAAGTTAAATGTTGGCAAATATAATAATTAACTTCGAGACAATGTGATCATGGCAGGTGTAAAAAAGTAAGATTATTAAGGACGTCATGGTACCAAATAACACAGTATTATTGAAGTAATCCTGCTATAAGAGTTCATGGTAAGAGGGCAGGTGATCAATTTGTATGATTTTTTTTTTGATCGAATAGTCGTGGAACAAAAATTATTCTCTTATCGACAGAACACCTGCCTTTCAGATTACTATACCTATGTATAAATATGAAATACATCTAAAGAGTATAAAATATATACGAATAGATTTCGAAGCAACATTTTGACGTATTTAATAAAAGAAATGACGCAAATCTCTGCACGGTTGTCGGACACAATAAAAATCACAGCTAAGTAGGTACGGTGTACAAAAATAGAAGGAAAAAATGTAAGCACGACTCTGCAATGGCACGGAGACCTCTGACATTAAACGGATATGGAGCGATAGCAAAATAATATACAATAAAACGTATTTTTTTAATCTTACTCCGCTGGCTCAGTGAGTGACCCGAAGTGGATCTTGGCTTCTGCCAACGAGCCGCCACGAGTGTGCCTGCAGTCGTCGGTTCCGCTTTATTAGACTATTAGTTTTTAAGTAGGTAAGTACTTATATTTTATAGGATAATTTATTTAATATTTAGAAGTGAACTGTGGAAACATCCTAATCAAAAGACATTGCCACATTTCAATGGAGCTTTGCCCCACCTACAAAACCACGTGACCATTTAAGCTGTACCTATCATTTTGTTGGGGACTTATTACAGGTTTCATATTGCATAATCATAATCAGTATAATTTTCTACTACTCTCGCAACTCCTATAGAAAAATAACAAAAACAATGAATAAATCGCTTCGTTTTCTTACTATTTTCTGAAATCTTAATTAAGCTGTTTTTTTCGAATCTCAACTTGTACAAAACATTATTTTAAACCAATAATTTTAATAAAAAACGGAGATATTTTTACATTTATTCGTTATCTTGTACAACTTGCGGTTGATGGTTGGGCAGAATCTGGCATTGTCATTTAGCTGTTTGTTTGTTTTTGGATCTATACGGAAACAAATCTGATCTGTTAGACTGCCTAGGCTAACGGGATCGTAACGTAAACGTGCTCTCAAAAACTTATAAACTAAGACCTTTTACTCACAGTTTATAATTTTTTCAAATAAATAATTATTAAAATGTCTCTTTGACTTGTAATTTCTAGGTACTGACAACAGCAGGTCAATGGTAACTTGCAGTACGATTTCAACTCTTACGACGCAGATAATAAGAAAGGTTCAAAATTTTACAGATGATCTGCTTTGATGTGTAGGTACTGCAGGGTTACTCTCACCTCTTATAGAAAAAAATAGCTATTCAGTTTAGGTTCCGAATCGCTATTTCCTACAATGACGTTTGACGTCATTGTAGCAAATTGTCAGTTTAGGATCGCTATAAGAGGTGAGAGTAACCCCCCTGTCGTCCTATTACTGTTCTCAAAACGATGAAATTATACCATGTCATGTCGCGCCAAACAGAGACGCCGCTACACCAATGCCATAACACTGTCCCTTTTACAACCGCTATGGTATGATTTGATCGTTTTGAGAACCGTAATAGACCGTATTAGATAGGTTTAAGAATTATTTATTTTTTTTGCTATCGCTATACAAAGCTACAAGTACTATGCTATCCGATAAATCGGATAACGAATAAGCGCCGGCGCTTCTTAGGTACTGATTTCTTGTGAAACCACTTTTGAATCTATAATCTACCTTCTCTACTTAAGGCTTTTGCAGTCACCAATGACGTCACAACGATTATCCCAAGAATTGATATCTCGGTGGCGCAGTGGTTGGGTTCCCAGAGATTCCGTGGGGTATTGCTTAGGTGCACGAGGCGTAAGCTCAGGTTTACATTTGTGTGAGTGATAGCGGCACAAGAGGTGAAGTGCGGTGCGTGCGCGGCAGGGTGTATTTTGTTGCGTTTGTATTTGTATGCGTAGGACGCGTCGCGCCTCAGGCCGAATATCACTCTACACTATCTGTGTGCACTCACACAAATGCAAACCTGAGCTTACGCCTCGCGCACTACCGAATTCTCTCCAAATGGCGAAGGAAAACATCATGAGGTGACGCATGCATGCTGAAAAAAGTTTAAGGCATGTGTAATCCTCCAATCCGCACTAGGCCGGCGTGGTGGATCATGACCAGAGCTCTAAATTAATGTTTATTGTGCATAAACAGTATAGATAAAAAATATAGGTAATATTATAATATAAAGTTCGAAATTACCAAAACTATTATAATACAAAAGTTATTTGTTACCGAATAAATGAACTTGAACGAAGCAATAAAACATTTTTCAACGACACATACATATGTATATGTTGTACGGACAACAGCAGATCTATGGTAACATTTGCATTACGATTTTAAATCTTACGCTGCAGATAATAAGAACGGTTCAAAGTCCAAAGTATTACACTTTACCTGCGTACGTACAAGGACTAAATTCACGCATCACTCCATACAAAAGACATCAACGAGCTTTCATTTCTAAATCCGGTATTTTCCCGTAACCATTTCAGTCTTACCAAAAAAAAAACTCGCGTTGAGCGCCTGTCTAATTTTTTTAATGAAATATATTTGTTGTAGGAGGTGTTGTAGAAAGTCTTCAATAGTCAGTAAAATAAGCGAAAGGACTGGAAATCACTCACCAAGTACCGCAGCCTAGAATACCTGGGGGCCCCCGGTGAAGAAATCCAAAGGAGTTGGTTCGAGCAGGATCAGCTCTCTTGTACTGGTGCTTTAGGGTCTTCAGGTGATGAAGGAATCGCGTTTGACGTTAGTTTGTTGGTTTTATCAATTTATTTGAATATTTATCGAGGAGCGATATGAGCCGATCGCCATTAGTTTTCTGCAGACGAGTTGCGACTGTTCCTCACTAGAGGCGCTGCTTGTAGCATGCAAGTGTACCGTCCAATACTTATTTTGCAATAATAAACAAAACAATGAATTTTTGATTTTGACAACTTTCTGAATTGGTGCTTTAACATGAATACTGAACAGGAGGGTTCCTCCTAAAACACCAATTTTGTATTTTTTTCCGTCACCAATTTTCTGCTTACTAATAAATTCTACTAACAAAAATACTAAATAGATGTAACTTTTTTTTTAATTGCATTATCTGATTTACTTTTTACCACTCCTTATTAGTTGCCAACCTATTATTATTTTTAAATCCCAAATTCAGATTACTTTGTCGCCGCGTTAAATACAAGTCATAAGCAAACATACATTGAGTTTAATAATTATACAGAAGAGATACATAAAAGGCGATATGCTTAAAACCTGTAAGGTTTTTTATCATATACACTTGCCGACCCTTTTCTGGACTCGCTTTTACTAATACGTCGACATGAAAGTACCTACTCAACTGGTCACATTACGAACGATTTTTTTTTATAAAGATAAGGCAATGATGTTGTCCCATTCAGCCAATGTTTAAATGAAAGTTGTTTTCAAATATCAAGTGAAACACATGGTTAAAATTTAAGTATAAAAAATTACGTGAGTACAGATTTATTATCACTCAATTAATTACAAACTCACAATAAACGAGTAAGTAATTAAGTAATTGTGTATTATTATATTATTTTAAAAGATGTGCTGCTGAGAGTTTTTTGCCCCTTTTTCTCCTCAGCGTTGGCACCTTTTCCTTGCAAAGTGGTGTAAATGTAAATTCAAAAATATGTTGACGTGCAAAAATGTACACAACGTGCTTACTTGCAATAAAGAAATTTGACTTTGACGATATGAATATAAAGTGTGGTTAAGAGGATACGTCTGAAATTAGCTTTTCGCTATTTCAATTAACACCAAAGATTGTTCAAATGGTATGGAATTAGTGAAACCTGACGTCACTTCATACTAACTGCAGTCTTTTCATGGATCTAACAGTGACAGCAAACTCATTCCCATTTCAATGCATTCTACAATTAGACCGCGGATCTGATTTTCAAAGGTCAATGTCATAAATTAATAAATAAAATAAATAAATTCGTCCAAATATCATTTTGCCCAACAGCAAAAAATAAATTAAATCGCTTTGCGTCCAAGTCGCGTTTTGTCCAAATCTCTTTTTATTCAATTATTTGGTTCAAATATTATAATGACCACCGATTTGTTTATTTTAATTTTCAATACTTGTCAACTTCTTGTCAAAATACGTGGTATCACAATCGAGGTAGCAACCTAGTGAAAACCTAGGCTAAAAAGTATATTTTAGTGCCTTGTTATCAGAAATTAACACTTATTCGAGTCACATGTTGCTAAAATGTAGAAACATTATAGATATAACATGCAATGTAGGTCAAGATATTTTTTAAATTCGAAATATTTATGATGTAAAGGTAACTTTTTTTTACCTAACTGCCGCAAATATATATCGATATATTTGCGATGCAAAAAAAAGATAGCATTTTAAAAGATTGTCGCAAGTGTAATAATTATAAAGGTGTAATGTTTTTGGGTAGCATTAACGAAAGGCAAAGCTACTTGTCTATGGGGACGGATTATCTGTCGAGTGCACGTACATAATTACTGTTTGTATTTCTAATAGAATACAAATAGAGTATGAATAGCAAAAGAACTGGCTGGAAATTAAATAAATGCAGTTCAGCTCAGAAATGTGACCGGTTCGTTCCATTTTCAAGCAGTGGATGCTGGGAGTCGGTTTGGAACGCACGTCGGTCCCGGCCGGCCAATCGAACTGATTGCGGAACTCAACCGAAATACGATTTTCGAATTTTCCTTTCGTGACTTTTTCAAAATTTACTTTTGTGAGTCGTTGAGACAAAAGTGTGATAGTGTTTTGTTTATGGTTTTTGTGTGTTTATGTATAGTTCGGAGTTTTTGGTGAAAATGTAAAATAAAGGTAATATTTAAAAGAGGGAACTGCAATAATAATTTATGAATATTTTATATAATTTTTTTAAATTAAAATGAAAGCCCCAAAATAATATTTTTCTCAAGGAGAAAGTTTTGGATATACAACTGTCTAATGTTTTTAATAACTTTTAAAACTATTATCTTTTGTATAGTAGAAATAAAAGTTTTCGGTTTTATTCATGTTTTTAAGAGTTAAAAAAATTATAATATGGAATTTTTGGTGAAAATATAAATATAGGGTATCTATAAGAATCCCTTTCCAGGGTTACGTTATAAAAGTTAAATAAAATCTTTAGGGAAAGCCAAGAATGCAACTTAAATTCAAATTAACGCATAACTTCACAAAACTAGTTAAAACATCTAAATCTGTTATCAAACACATAAATATTTATAAATTACACATAAAATTTGAATTAATTAATTGAAATTATGTATTTAGTGGAAAAGTCACACATAATTCTGTTGGCTATAAATATGGTAGGTACATTGAACTGATTTCAATTAACTTTTAATTTATTTAAATATATTCAAGGTGCAACAAATACTTGGTAAAGTCGAACTATTTGCAAGTATAAAGGTTCTATCCAAAATAGGATATTATTTTGTTAATTTATTACGTAAAGACAAACTCACTCCTTACTCGCCTATGGGTAAGTATAGACTCAATGTAGTATTTTGTTTAAATAAATAATACTGGTGCAAGTATTTTTACAATCGGTCAAGTTATTTGGAGAAAAAAAATCAAACTTAATGATATTACACCTTTATCTGACGTAATGTTATAGTTTGAACCAATACACTTACACCAAATAACACAGACCACTTACCCCATAGACCTGTAATAGGAGGGCGCCCGTGTCTGCCCGCACATGAACGCAAAATTGCTTCGCGACACGTGTAACCTAGAGATATTATCGACATGGACGCATCTCTTTAACTCCTGTCCCCCGCTTCGTGTCTATGCGCTCATCGTTGCCAGAATTTTTCGCGTGCAAATTTGTACCGATTTCATGTCTATGGGGTAAGTGGTCTGTGGTAGAGACGATGTACTTCTCTGCTGCGATCCTGGTACAAGCTCGAAATTAAAATCATTATTGTGTCATATAGTGCTTACATAAAATACTTATGATACAAGATAAGATAAGATAAATATTCATTATTAAAAATAAAAAAGTATTACATAAAAGAAATAGGCTAATACAGTTAGTATTACAATTGGCAGTCTTATCGCTCAAAGCGATCTCTTCCAGACAACCTTTGGGTAGAGAATTCGGCGTATGAATAGGTAGCTTGTTGAGCAATATTAAATACCTAACAAGATGTGGTTTTGATCAAAAGCATCCCCTGTATAAATTACCTATTTAATAAAATCTCTTGATGCAAAAGAATAGCTATCAACGTGTCTTCCAAAAAATACCTGCGAGTTTGTAATAAAATGTAAATCGAATTTTATAGTTTCTGTTTTGGATCATAAAATTGTTTAAATTAATTTATTACAGTTTTATAGCTCATTGGGTGAAAACGATTTCAATTTGCGTAAAGCTGGTACAGAAGTGGTAACAAAATATACGATTATATTCACACTTACTTACTTTTACTGGTATACAAAAAACTTGGGTTAAAATTATAACTAATTATTTAAATTTAAAAGACTCATAATCCCTTCTGGTAGTAGATTCTATTTAATAGGGATGTTTAGAGTGTATTTTCGTGTGTCTGGGGATGTTTTTGTGTCTTTTGTGTTTTCTCTGATTTTTGAATTGAACTAGTGAGAAAAAAATCCCACTAGTTCAGTCAACTGAACAAATAGGATTTTTTTTTCACTAGTTCAGTCATCTGAACTGGCCAACTCAACTAGCGGGAATAGACAAATAAGTAACATTATAGGTATTGGACGTTGGCCCTTAGTAATAAAACTTCTTAACGCCGCGCCGGTTTAATTTAGAACTTAGTTGCTGAATTTAGAACGTAACAGGCTCATAGCGATAGAAAAGCGAACCGAACCACCTATTTTATATGGCGAAATCCACCGAAAATCCTTAAACTATGGCTAAAATCGCCGCCTTACTTTTAGTCAACTTTATAGCTGCCGTTAGCTATAAACTTATAATAAAATATGGCTTCTACCGTAACTAGCAATAATTTTGTCAATTTTCCACGTGATAACCTGTCAACACAGTCTGTCGATTTAAAATCGACCCAGTAAATATTAAAAGAATGTTTTATTGTAACCCGTAGCCCAAGGGCGTCGCCAAGGGGGGGCAGGTAGGGGCAGCTGCCCCCCCCCCCCCCCCCCCTAGAGATTAGAAAAAATATCCAGCCCAATGCAAAGTCCTTAGTCAGGTACTGGAAAGCGATGAGGCGAGAGCGAGCGGGGAGAGGAGAGTGCTCCTGTCTCTCCTATTCCGTCCACGCGGCCGCGTCGTCGCCTGCTCTCACACACAGCTGTAATTTATATCGGCTTGCCCCCCTCTGGGCCATCGGCTGGCGACGCCCTTGAGTCTAGCCCAAATCAAGTGTCTTATTTTGTAAACAAATATGATCGTCTAATTACCTGTTGTGATGTAACCCTGAAGGAACTGATTTATTCAACCTGTTCATCATTGTGAAAATAAAGTGATCCGGTCTAATAATGTAATAATCACAGAAAAAACTTAAAATGTTAGTAGTTTTTGTTTACCTAATAAGACACATGGTTTGGGCTTCTGTATAAATGTTACGAGCATTTGATGTCCCACTTCTGGGCAAAGGCCTCTTCCAACTCTTTTCCACCAATCTCTATTCTCTGCAGACTCCAGACTCTCTTAAAAGTGCCCATTTGGACTCACCATCGATTGGGTGAATTAAATTAAACTAAAAAATAAATGGAAAAATAATTTTATTACTTACATAAAATTCAAGTTTATTTTACGAACATCTCTTCCAAAAATAATCTCGCAACAAAACAATGAAAACACAAAAATATTAAAATAAACTTAGACAAGATGACAGTACACTTAACATTCAGAGGCATCATAATTTGTGAGGCAGCACGTATGCTTGCACAAATAAAATATAATGAGCTGGTTTCCGAGACGAGGTGACTCATGCGCAGGTTCGCGTAGAGTAGGCTGTGGGATATTGGAGGATGTACCCTTTGTTCTAGAATTTAATACTTTACAATGGTTTTGGATGTACGGTGGAACACAGAGAAAGGTGTACAGGAGAGTTTTTAAGGTTGAGATTTCCTCAAAAACTACTTGACCTATTGCCAAAATTGTTTCACTCTTTGATAGATAAAAGTTAAAACTATGTAACTGTAAAATAATTATTAAATTCGGTCTAGTAGTTTTAGAGAAAATCTCAACCTTAATGAGGTTATTATTACTGTATATCTGTCTTCGACTGTACATACACTTACCGAATGTTCTCAAAACGATAAAAAAAAATCTGAATGCCGTAGAAAAAATTTAAGGCGGTATAGTCTGCAAATCCGCACTGGGCCCGCGTGGTGGATCATGGCCCGATCTATCTCGATGTATTAAGGCGTCAGGCAAGGTCTGTGTCCGACCAGTACGGACATAAAAATAGACTGATGATGATAATAATGAATGATTTTGCAAAAGTAAGTCAATATGTCGATTTCAGAGTGTAGCAGGCTAAATTTAATCATCGTTTAGCGAAGGGCCAATCCGTAGTAGGCTTTAGGATATGGGAGAACATTTTAATCTTTGTTCTATAATTTAATATTTTTGCAATGATTTTGTACATCATTGCAAAAGTATTAAATTTAAAATTCAGTGGTAGTAATTAAAAATGTGCATTTTTAAAACAATCTAAAACCTAAAACAAACCTAAAATGAATAAAATCTCACTTTCCTACAACAAAGTTATAAATGTCATTACTTTCAGATCTGTCAAAATTAGCTTAAAAGTTTTAAAACACACTGTAGAATCTGAAACAACTCTCTACTCTATGTTACAACAGAAGCGCCCATTTCCGACTAATTGGCAATAAAATCTACCAAATCGTCATCTGTTCGCGTAATTATCCCCAAAAACGTATGCTACATAGTTAATATCAGTTTATTGTTGGCTTAGATTAAAATACTATAGATACATGGACCAAATTGCACTATGAGTTTGATGCAATGAGTTTTTGACATGAATTGACATTATGGATTATTTATTATTTAGGTAGGAAAACATTTTTTTTTTCAATTTATCATTATATAAGCTTACCGACATATAATTTTTGCCTGCCAAAAATTGGCGAAACATGTGCACTTTATTATTTAATGACACTTCAATATGACCTAATTTACCATGTTTCTTGCAAATAAATTTATTTCATTTCATTACAAATATTGAATAGTGCAATCTCGCACTCAGTTGCCTCGTTCGCCGTTCACGCAAAGTTATTGTTGAACAACTATAAATGCAATCAAATACATTATTGTACTTAGAAAAGTACACGTACAGCTAACAGCAGATCAAGTGTAACACTTTGGACTTTGGACCGTTCTTATTATCTGCATCGTAAGAATTAAAATCGTACTGCAAGTACCATTGATCTGCTGTTGTCCGTACCTAAATGGTAACCAGTAAAACCGCGATTGTAAATTTCGGCGGCCGTTTATCAGTAAAGGCGATTTTTTTCCAGGCAACGCAAACATTTGAAGATGTAAAAACAGAGTAAGGTTAAACAACATTTTTACCAATCAGAAGAAGGGTTGGTAACTATTTTGTAAGAGATATTTGAGAGATAGATTGCAATATCCGATATTTTTGTTGTCTTTCTAGCGCATTATTTTTGCATTTAACATCATCAGCCCGTATCGGTCCACTGCTAAACTTAGGCCTCTCCCAAGGCGCCACTCAATACGATTCTCGGCTTTTTGCATCCATTTGCCAGACACCTTGCATAGGTCATACCTCCATCTTATCGGAGGATGTCCCACACAATGTTTACCCGTTCATGGTCTTCATTCGGGAACCTGTCAACCCCATCGGTTGTCGGTTCTATGACAGATGACCAGACCACTACTTCAGCTTACTGATCCCTACTTTTGTCAATGTACGTGTATCTATAGTTTTTTTAATCAAAGCCAAAAACGTAAACTTCATAGGTAGTTATTATCGGTTTATTGATGGCATAAATAATTCATTTTTTAATTAATTTTACAAGATACATTAATAATTTGATTGGCATTTGATTGCGATTTAAATATATGTTGATTTGTGACTGATTGTGTAACATATGAGTAATATTTTAAAACTGATACCTACGACTTTATCCATGTGGATATTTCAGTCAGATGGAAGAAAAATGAGAATATCATTTTATTTTATATTTATTAGTAAACTTCACAGATATATACATAACATTACAAATAAATGCAAAGTCAACACATCATCTGTTGGCTCCTTACGAAGCCAGGGGTTGGTTAATGATGATAATGGTTGATTAGGCAGTACGATTTCAAGTATTACGACGCAAATAATAAGAACTGTCAAAAGTAAAAAGTGTTACCATTGATCTGCTGTCGACTGTGACTATATTTTTTTACTTAAACTCAACCATCCTCGCTTAATTTATGTAGATTCAAGTAATGACTCAAGTTCATAAGCTTCATACTTATTACGTACTTACTTTCTGCTTGTACGTTTTAACTTTTAAGTATGATGGTTATTGCTAAATGCCTTCCCTGTTTCAAGCTTCTCACGTTTGAACATAATTTTCCTAAGTTACTCGTGTGTTCATGGTTTTGTTTTAAATCATACTTGGGTTCTCTTGAAAATGGCGGGAAACGACGGTTGCAAAATTATTTGATAGTTTTTATTTTAATGGCTACAGTGGTTATTTTGTGTTTAATATCACGTTAAATTATTCAGAAAATGTTCGCGAATAATATAAAATAGTATTCATCCTAATAAACATTTTGTAAAATTGATTAAATTGGAAGATATTATTTTTTCAAGATTGGCGGCGCTAGTTGGTTCATATCAGGCCCTTTTAATCACACTAGTTCAGTTGTCAGTTCAGTTGACTGAACTAGTGAGAAAAAAATTCCCATTTGTTCAGTTGACTGAAGTAGTGGGAAGTTTCTTTTTAGTGGGAATATACGAAAACGAAAATATATTATTATTCACGTATCGGAAATAATTTTTCAATACTCAATATATTTATTGCATTCCATAAGTTATCATACAGATGTTCACATACTTAACATTAAAATGTTACAATGTTCTTTATGGACCTTGTTTAGGCACAGCAATACAAGAGAGAGACGATATTTATTGTTCAAATATAATGTAATTTGCAGTAACTAAGAAGTAGTATGTAGCGATTATTTATTATATTTTCTCATTTAGAAATTCATTTACTCTGTTTCAATTTCAAAAGGTTCTTCAATAACGGGCTCCTAAACTGGACCAAGATAATTCACGTTATAGGAACAAGGTGCTATCGGGAGCGTGTTATAATTATATTATATTTTATTGGTATTTATGATACTCGTTACCGGAATGGCTGTAAACGATACCTGTGTCTACTGATTCATAGTAACGGAATTCTAGGCTCGGGTCAGATCGAGATCTCCTGCGGTTATATTTGCATTAAAAATGATAATCTGTGTTTTAGGTACTATGACTTGTTTCACGGGTTCATAACCCGGTCACCGGTTCCTTCGAAAAATTCTTTGGGCGACCTGAGAATCGAACCTCGAGCCTCCGTAAAGGAAGTGTAGATAATAAAAAGTCGAGCTCGGTGGCACTGTGGCTACACCGAGCTCGACCTTTTATTTATATATAAAAAATTATCTATTAAAAACATTTGACTTTATCACTTTTTAAACTTTCACGGTTTGTATACATATTAATTAGATAAAACGGGAATTACCGTGTTAAACATTTATTATTGATGTCTCGATATTTCGACAGCATTGCAGCCATCATGGTCACGAGTAGACTGAAGTCGGTGAGTGTTAAACGTCAGAAGGGTGACACAAAACGATCTACCCTCTTTCGTGTTTGCTGACTGCGTTGAGAAAGGTTGTTGATATTTGCAGGTACCCCCATTTTGCAAAAATAACTAATTATGTCCGCTCGTTTGCACGTGTAACACTCACCGACTTCAGTCTACTCGTGACCATGATGGCTGCAATGCTGTCGAAATATGGAGACATCAATAATAAATGTTTAACACGGTAATTCCCGTTTTATCTAATTAATATTTGACTTTATGTTTTTGTTTGAGAATAGGTCTTAAAATTTATTCAAACAACTAAAATATACAAACTAACTATTACTATATTAAACTAAAAATAAAGGTACTAAAATACATCTAAACTAAAATAAAACTATAATAATGTAGAAAATAGGTCGGTTATGACGTATTTAAAAAAACTTTTTTAACACCATATATTATATACGTATTTGCTGTCTATATTTTATGCCATTTATAATAAATAAATATAATATTTTGACTTTATATCAAAATTGCACAACATACCATAAAAAAACAGTATTGATTAATAACATCTCAGATATCGACATAAATGGGAAGTTGCAATCGTAATCGAGAACTCGATTTACGATGCGACTGATTTACAAGGTGCGGTAATCGATTTATGTTTTCGTTACTGATTGCTGTCACTTCGCAGTTGTAGAGTTAGCGGTTGAGTTTATGACTAGAGGCTACCGATTTCTATGTTTCCTGTGTCATAAAATTGGTTTAAGGAAATTATAGATTAGTGTTAAAGTTAGCAGAAGGTGGATGGATTTTATTATTGTTTGGTGTAAGTGTATCGGTAGTTCAAACTATAATATTAGAACATGATGAAAAAATTCTTGCCGTGGGCAATGACGGAATGACGAGGTCGCAGGTTCAAGTCCTGCTCACGGCAAGAATTTTTTCATCATGTTCTAATTTATTCACCGAGCATGGATAATGCGTAATTCAAATTCTGAACTATAATATTATATCAGATAAAGGTAAGTTTGAGTTTTTTTTGCTCTAAACAACTTGACCGATTGTAAAAATACTTACACCAGTATTATTTTTATATTACAACATTGAATTCTTTTTTTAAATGACATAATTCTTAGGTTTTCTTAGGCTTTTCGTATTCGCTATTGGATGTTTGTCGTATTTGTCAAATACTTGACGTACCTACCTATATACAAATAAGACGAATATTTTGTCAAGAATACCAACCACACATGGCAATTATGACAATACGCATATACGAACAGCCAAGTGAAGTGCCAACATAAGAACCAGGTCGCCAACACCACCAATCAAACGAAAAAAAACGCTTTCAAATCGGAACATCTCTAGCGTATTCTAGAAAGTCTAGGCTAGAGTGTCCCTCAAATCCAAAATCTATTTGTATATTTTGGAGCTAGGGATAACACTTTTTAGAGTCAATGGGAATTAATGGAATTACCCGACGTAAGACAAGTTAGAAGACGGTACTTTAGTTGGTTTATTTATAGTTACAATTAGTCAATTAACTAATTTGCGACGTCTCCGAATTCGCAACGAAAATTGCTTGTAGAATTGAAATTGTTTTAATAGGTTACAGTTAAAACTGGTACTAAATGATAAATATTTATAAGTAATAAAAAAACTAACTCATAAATAAAAAATTGGGACCAAATCGCTGCCCTGCGGGAGAGTGCCCAAAAAGCTGGCGACGTTACCTCGTTGTATAGCCACCAATATACCTACGCTGGCCGAGGTAGGCGCCAGCCCTTTAGTCACCTGACGAGACAATGAGTCGCGACGACAGTTCTTTGAACAGTCGCCGCGCCTCTGGTCCCCATGGCCCCATGGTCTCTACACTAAAAGGCGCAAACTGGTATAGATGTGGTCAATAACTCAATTTGATATCTCCATAAACGTAATCTTTGGAGCGGGGTGAGTTGACCACTAACAATTTTGAAAGGTGGCATCTCACCCATAGGTGAGATTTTAGGAGGGTGAGTTGCCACCTAAGCCTAAGATGACTATTTAAACGATGACCATGCATGGTGTGTGTCGCCGGTTCCGCATGAGGGATAATTATCGAAAAAATCGTCTATCGTCGTAGTTTATCTTCTACGAAAATTCCTTGTTATCCTCTTATGTAGTAAGAATATAGGAATAGATAGTTACACCGCAATCAATCAAAAGAAGCGTAACAAATAATACATCACCCACTTTAGTGCGATTTTGAAAAATTTACATCGAAACGTTACTTCGCCGACAGAGGCAGTAAATTCCCAACAGCGATACAAATCTTCTTGTCACTTACAACTTGCCACATATCACTTTTGAAGTGACAAAGTGACAGTTAGAAGACAAATTGCAACTTAAGACTTATAGTTAAGTAAGCTATGCTAAGCAACATTGGAAAAGGTGCTGAAGCATGAAGTAAGGAACAAACGATGGAGTTAGCCATATTCACATCGCAGGGGGGCTAGCCGGCCTTTTTAACCTGTCAAAGCCTACGCGATCGAAACGACAATGCCAGATTCTGCCCCACCATCAACCGCAAGATGATGGTTTTAATATAACGAATAAATGTAAAAATAACTCCGTTTTTATACAAATTATTGGTATAAAACAGAGTCTTGTACATCTAGCGAATCGAAAAAAACAGCTTAATTCAGAATTCAGAAAATAGTAAGAAATCGAAGCGAATTATTCATTGTTTTTATTATTCTTCTATAGGAGTTGCGAGAGTAGTAGAAAATGATACTGATTATAATTATGCAATATGAAACCTGTAATAAGTCCCCAACAAAATGATAGGTACAGCTTGGTCACGTAGTTTTATAGGTGGGGCAAAGCTCCATTGAAATGTGGCAATCTGGCAATGTCATTTTTGTACTAATTTTCTAAAAAAATTGTCTAGAAAAATCGACGCAGCGCACTCCACAACTTCCATGTCACCGTCAATTTCCACGTTTCGGCTTCGTAGGTCATCACTGGCAGGACGTGGTTATACGCGATTATTATTTACATAATAAGGAAAGCCCTCGAACTAAAAATTTACCATTTCGTTTGGATACAAATCGAATTGATTTCTTTATTGTTGAAACACATATTTGCGAAGATTTCATTTTTATAAATTGTCATGATATGATCGCGG
Organism: Tachystola acroxantha; assembly: GCA_963506565.1. Classification (NCBI taxonomy): domain Eukaryota; kingdom Metazoa; phylum Arthropoda; class Insecta; order Lepidoptera; family Oecophoridae; genus Tachystola; species Tachystola acroxantha. Next base: position 7,128,513 of record OY735894.1, on the reverse strand, counting down.
AATTGTGAATAAGGTCATGCAATTTACATTCCACACTGATGTTTTACACGTTTCGTATTTTAAAACGACAAAGGGAATATTATTATGTATGTATATCTGTCACATAAATTTTTCTAGCTAACTGTTAAACGCGTCAATAGAAAGCGTTGAATGTTTTTTTTATTTGGTACCTATGGGGCTTCATGGAGCCAACTAGCGCCGCCAATCTTAAAAAAATCATATCTTCCAATATAATCAATTTTATTAAAAAAGCTACGTTCACATTGTTTGTTGCTATAAATATTATTTTTTAAATGCTTATTTGTAACGTGATGCAATGTAGGTAAGTTGTAGTTCACAAATGTGTCAAAAACGGCCGTTTTTCGCAATTATCACGTTACAAATAAGCATTTAAAAAATAATATTTATAGCAATAAACAATGTGAACGTAGCTTTTTTAATAAAATTGATTATATTGGAAGATATGATTTTTTAAAGATTGGCGGCGCTAGTTGGCTCATGTCAGCGCCTTAATTAGAATAATTAAATTGGTTTCATTGATTTTACAAATTAGTATAGGTAAACTATTTGTCAATTGAAGTTTATGCGAATGAAAATTAAATAGTTTAATTGTAATTTTCGAGTTATCTTGTCATATTATTCTACGTGACGACTAGTAATAAATAAAGACCCAATCTCATTGTATAAATCAATTGAATCGTAAAAAGCAAAGAAATTTTAAAAAAGCGACCTCGCAATGTTCTGAGAAGAGTGTCGAAGTTTAAGCGTTCTGTTAGACATAAACACAGTTTCACCTCCCTTAAACCGTGTTTTATGAAATGAAATGAAAAAATTAAAATAGTTAGGAGACCTCACGGTCATTCTAAAGACAGAGTTAGAGCTTATAAAATTATATAATAATAATAAAAATATTACTGTCAACAAGTCGTTAAAAACGTAAAGTTAGAATAACCGTGGAATAACTTTTAAGCAACGATTATCGCTAACAGCGAAGTGTACATAAGATTATTTAAACATCCAATGATATATTAATCGATTTGAACCCGACCACTCGGTGATAGTCGAAAAACCTGAATAAACTACCACATGGCAATAATTTATGAACTACCGGTAGGTAATTTAATGCATGACCTGTGATCTATACAGAGGTATTAAATACCCCGCAATTATCTACTACTTGTATGTGATTTGGTACCGCCCTCTGTGGTCGCATTGTTGTGCGCTTCCTGTGGTTTAAAGCGATTTTGTAATGGTACTGATATTCATAACTGTTGGTTTAATATCAGAAAAAGGGGATGTCTTTGTGATAACTGCATCGTATATGGAAGTCCTTGCATTTATAGCTATTCACAAATTATAGGAAATAGTTATATAAGTTTTTTTTACTTTCGCTCTTTGACGTTAGAAATATGTAGATTATTGTTCTCAGGTATGTTTCAGTGCCTCACAATATTTTTTTCGAGATTTTTTCGAAATCATTCAGAAAATATAATGTACCTACACAAATTTTCATTACATAAATCACTCGGAACATCTATCACACAGCCCTTGTCACGGGTCAGCATTAGCGATAGGCGCAACGCCGCGGAGCTCTCAAACTGACGTTATTACAAGGCGTTTGACACTAGTTTGATAGTTCGCTATCAAGACTCGTGCTAGCCCCGCTGATCACATACCTATTTGTATGAATTATATTATATTGTATGTGTATCAAATAAATGTTTTCTATTATATTCATTAATACTTGGTTGACCTGAGGTTCAAAGCCGGGCCTCCATAACGAAAGTCCAAGGTAATATCTACAGTGCCATCAAGCCGTAGAGCCGAGATATGTTTTATCATCTCCATACAATAGTCAAGCCAAGTGGGTTTTAACGTCTCTATATAATTGTATAAGCTAGGCTTAAATTCCTAGGCAAGACAGATAGTGTATCATATAGTCTGTGTAGCTAGACCAGTTACTAGGAGCGGATCTTTATCGCCTCGCTCGTCAGTGCATAGCTATAACAACTCATTGTAAAGGCTTTCAATCAATCAATCAATCAATCAATCAATCAAATATACTTTATTCAGAAATCAGAAAAATGAGGCGGCCTTGTCGCTTTAGGCGATTTCTTCCAGGCAACCTTCGGGTGATTAAGATTTTGTATAAAAAAAACGTAGCGGGTGCAAAAATGTCCTAAATAACTAAAATTTAGTCTATAAACAGTTCAATAATTTTATTAATGAATAATAAATGTAATAAATACGTATCATATTTAAAATACTAAATAAACTAGAATATAATTTAGGCTTTTAGGATAGAGTATATTAAGGGGGAACGCCACGTCTCTTTCTGCTTACAAAACCATGTCGGTATAAACTCGCGCAGAACTGTTTGTTGCTAACTTTTCACCCGACTGCGCAGAAAGAGGGTTATGTTTTTCGAGTGTATGTATGTCTAATTCTTTGGCACGCGCTGCAGCCTAAATGGCTTGATGGATTGTAACATATGGGGTATCGTTAGATTCGTCTTGAATGTAGGAGTGACATAGGCTATGAAAAAATATTATATTTGCAGTCAGTATTTTTTTTAAATAATCTCTGATTGTTTCAAACCTATTATTATTATTTGTGAAGTTCTATTGCATCATCAATCCGCACTGGGCCAGCGTGGTGGATCATGGCCCGAGCGCAATAATAATTTATATTAAATTATTTATTTAATTAGAATTACAATGTCAACTTACAGCTAATACCAAAACATTAACATTGTCAAGAATTAGAATTTAGAATTCACAAAATATAACTTAAGGCGCTATATGGTTGTCAAAAGCAAGAGTGAGACAGAAGATGTCCCGCAGCGGCGGAGTGAAGCGCACGGTGCAGTGTCTCGATATTCGTATTTTTGTGAATTTTGGCAGGGAAATAAAAATACGCCAACAAAAATCAGATTTTTTTAAAACAAGCTCTCGTACATAAATACCGTATATAAGTACCCTATATTTTGATATATATTTTGTATAAATAACTATTTCGGTTTAGATATAATTTTCATTTTAAAAGACATGGAACATACCCCATGTTTGGGATTTTTTTCTATCGAGCGAAGTTTGTCTAATCGTGTATCGGTATTCATCGGTCTCTAAATAGATATCCCAAGATTGCTATATATTTTTTTAGACATTTAATTTTAGTAGTTAGTGCCGTAGCCTTCGTAGAAAATCTGAAAAAAACGCGCATCATCATCAGTCTATTTATATTGCCCCACTGCTCGGGCACAGACCTTCCCTTACATCGAGGGAGCTGGGGCTACACCACGCGGGCTCAGTGCGGGTTGGCTGATTTCACATGCCTTAGATTTTTTCTTCTTCTACGGCATGTAGGTTTCATCACGACGTTTCCTTCACCGTTTTGAGAGCACTCGGTAAATATACGTAAGTTTTTCCGTCGAAGAAACCGACGATAACTCATTGGTACATGGCTGCCCTGGCCGGGAATCGAACCTGGGACCTCCGTATCGCAAGTCCATTGACCCAACCACTGAGCCACCGAGCTCTACTAACGAAAAAACGCTCATACGAAGCCTTAAATATATGAAATCAAACGTCATCCGTCGCTCCAACAACCAAGAAAAACAATATATTTCCAACGCGATATACTTTAGACTAGCGAGAGAGTGCAAATATGAGAACATAATAATAAGGAAGCAATAAATACAAAGCACCACAAAGATTCATCATTTACCGAAACCGAACCAATTGTCATCCATAACGCACTACATTTAAAGCATATATTTGCGTTGTAATATTGACATGTCATAGACAATGAGGTAGGTTGTATGCACATACGCAACGCCTCGTAACCCGCTAACTAATGGATAATAAAATATATAAATATTGCAGTTTCATATGAAATCTTCCTTCACTATGATACTTACGTACATATGTGGATATTTGTAATTGTCTTACTGTTTACAATGTTATTTACTGCTAAGAATTAGCTGTAAATCTTCCTAAAGGAAATAAAATTAAATCTCTAATTATTATAAAATAAATAAATAAAATATACCTACTAATTTATTCAAAATATACTCTCAGTATTAGTTGTCCACCCCTGTCCCCCGCTTCGTCTCTATGCGCTCATCGTTGACAGAATTTTTCGCGTGCAAATGACATTGCCAGATTTCAATGGAGCTTTGCCCCACCTATACAAAGCTGCGTGTACATTGAAGCTGTACCTATCATTTTGTTGGGGACTGATTGCAGATTTCATATTGCATAATTTATAAACAGTAAGAGTGGCGAGAGTAGTAGAAAATGATAACAAAAATAACGAATAATTCGCTTCGATTTCTTAATGTTTAACGCTCAGCACTATCTGTTACATTGTCTGATGGTGGGCCCACAATAAAAAAAATGACACATTACAATGAATGATTAGCGGAAAAACTAAGAGGCAAACGTACAAAAACTTTTAAAATTGATTTTTCGACGCTCAACTTGTACAAATCTTTATTTTAAACCAATATTTTTAATTAAAAAAAGGAGATATTTTTACATTTATTCGTTATCTTGTACATCATGCGGTTGATGGTGGGGCAGAATCTGGCATTGTCGTTTGTACCGATTTCATGTCTATTGGGTTGGTTGGGTCTATGGTCTGTGGGTAAAGGCCTTTGCGCTAATTAATAAAACCAAAGAAATATTCATATTCATATTCATATTCATTTATTAGTAATAATCATACATTGTCAAGTTAATACATTTCATAAAATAATTAAAATAATTATGTCAATAATTACATTAATAACTAATTATACAACTGTATAGAATAAAATTAACGCTATAAAATAGATTAGTCAATAATAAATTAATTACTTAGTCAAATGATAATACATTAGTAGTATGTCAATTTAAGATGGACTGTCTTCGACCAAAAACTCGACTACAGAGTAGTAGGCCTTCTGGACCAACCATAATTTTAGTTTCGCAACAAAACCATTAGTAGTTTTGGCTTCTTTTATACTTTTTGGAATTTTATTGTAAATACGAGGGCCCATGACGTGTGTGGAGTTGCCGGTCTTTTGTAGCCGATGCCGAATGGTCTCCAGGTCCTGTCGTCTCACACGCGTCTGTCTCTGTCCCACCCATGTCTTGGTCGCGTACTGGGCAATATTGCGCCTCACGTACTTGGCCACCTCCAGTATGTACAGGGATGGCACAGTCATGATGCGGTAGTCGATAAACAGCTGCTTAGCTGGCGTGTCATTGGGAACTCGCGCCATCCTACGGAGAACTCTCTTCTGGATTATAAACGGGCGGTCCCTATCCGCGGCCAAACCCCACAGATCTATCCCATAAATGAGATGAGAGTGGAAATAGCCATAGTATGCTTTCAGTAGGTTCTGTCTGGACAGCGTGGGGGTCAGTCGGGAAATCGCGTAGTAAGCAGAGTTGAGTTTAGCGCACACGGTGTCTATGTGACTGTGCCATTGGAGGCCGGCGTCGAAGGTGAAGCCCACAAAGCGCGCGTGCTGCACAGGCGACACCAGTGTGTCGTCCACCTTAACAGACATGGGTGTGCCTCCATGCTTTCTCAATGAGAATTTCAACAGGTTTGTTTTATCCACATTGAGCTGCATGCCATTCGCTAGAAACCATTCGGAGAGGCTCATTATCACGGACTGAACTTTTTCACTCAGTTCCCGGTCATCACGCGCACTCACGATTGAGCAAATGTCATCCGCGTACATTATAAACTCAGTGTTCGGTGACTCAAATGGGAGATCGTTCATAAGGATTAGAAAGATGGTGTTGCCAACATTAGATCCCTGAGGGACAGATCTATCTCCTATTAGACCGGTCTCTGATCTGTCACCACCCACCATTGTCACCTGGCTTCGATTCGTTAGAAACGATACTACTAGCTCGAGTGGAACCCCGCGAACGCCGTAGTGGTCGAGCTTGCTTGCGATCAAGTCATGGTCCACCAGATCAAAGGCCCGGGACAGGTCGAAAAATATGGCCGCGACGCACGCTCCTCCGTCCAGGTGGCCGAGCACCGTCCGGAGCAGCGCGCGCGCCGCGCCCACCGTCGAGCGGCCGGCCTGGTAGGCATATTGCTGCTCACACAATGACTCGTTTCCAGTCAGGAAACTGATTAGACGATCACATACTCCCACCTCAAAAACCTTAGAGATAGCAGGAACCAAGGATATTGGTCTGTAACTCTTTAACTCAGTCTTACTGCCTTTGCCCTTGTAGACCGGAGTGACCTTTATCCTCTTTAGACAATCTGGGTATCGGCCACCGCCAGCTGAGGTATTGAATTGATCGCATAAGGCATGCAAGAAGGTTGTAGGTAATTTGTGGAGTACATGGGTGGGTACGCCATAGATGTCTTTGGTGCCCTTTGGTTTTATGACTTTGATAATTTTTAATATCTCCTGTATGGTGAAGGGAAAGAAATACATGCTCCGGGAGATACGCGGGATGCTCGAGCGCAGCAGTGCCAGCGCCCGGGCTACGTTCGGCCGGAGCGGGGTATCTCGCACGACAGAGAGATAGTATGCGTTAAGCGCGTCCGCGAGCCCCAGGCCACCGGCCACACCGCCGCTGCCGGCACCACCGCCGCCCGCGCCACACACAGCGTGCCGGAGGACAGCCAGAGAGTCTCCAGTCACCACATTTTTGTTGGTCTCGGACTTGATGACGCTCCACAAAGCCCGTGCACTGCTGGTGTCGGTGCCAGTTAATTTATCATTAAGGAACTTTTTTCTCGTTGCTCTAAGAAGCCCATTATGTTTACATTTGAAACTTAAATAAAACTGGTGTAACTCTAGGTTTTTCGGAAAGAATCGAATCATCATAGTCAAGAGCTGTAGAAAGTCACTGCTATCCCTTGTTTCAACATTTCGCCATATTACATCAGTATTTAAAATTGGGACCTTCTTCAGTGGACACGAAGCCTCAAAAGTGCCCACCAAGCGGCTCAAAATATTGTCAAAACCCGTGCAACCCATGTTACTGCTATTTATATGTATTGACCAGTCGTAATTACTTACGGTGTCAACAAACCTATCTATGTTACATGGCGACGTTATTCGTTTGGTGACATGCCGAGTGGTGTCCGTGGAATGAGGCAGACACACGTCCATGCGCACAGCGCAGTGGTCACTTAAGCCAACATCCAAAGGGTAGGATTTCACGTGATCAGCAACTATATCCGTATAGGCATGATCCAGACACGTCTTGGACTCTCCTTCGATGCGGGTCGGAAAGTTAACTACTGATTGGATATTATATTGATCCAGAAGACTTAATAAATCTCGTTTTTGTTTAGATCGTGCAAGAAGATTAATATTTACATCACCCATAATGATGATATTAGCATTTTCATGAATTATGCTAGATAATAATAGGTCTAATTGACAATTAAATACCTGGTAGTCGCCTTCAGTATTTGGTCGGTATACACATATCACTATTATATTAGTTTCAATCAAATGTACGGCAGCTATTTCTATTTGCATTTCAATCGAATATTTACACAAATCAATTCTTTCTAATACAGTAACACTACTGTGTGCATATATGCACACTCCGCCGTGTTGTCGCGTAGAACGACAATACGACGACACTAAATTAAAATTAATAATATTAATTACATTAAGTTCGTCAGCCGTTAACCAATGCTCCGTCAAAAGTAACAAATCACATGTCGACTGCGATTGCAGCAAGTGCTCAACACCCGCAACTTTGTTTCGTAAACATCGAATATTTTGTAGCATAACTCGTACGCGTTTGGCTGCACCCAATGTACCGCGAACAGCTGGTCGAGCGCCCGCGCCGTGCGGCCGCTCACTGTGCGCGAGAGGAGCACCGCTCGGTGACGTCATCGCGTTCGTCTTCCTTGTCGCCCCGCTGCCGGCGGGGACGCCTGAGAAACCAGTTGCTGTAGCGTATGCCTTGGGGCCACGCAGTCGGCGAGTTTATGCAAGCGTATAATCTTTCGGGTACACCTATAATATCCAGTGATAGAGATTAAGACACTTCATACTTCAAAATCCATCAACAATCAAGTTACATCTTACAGCCCAATATTACCGAAAGTCACATTCATATAAAATAAACCTGAAACTGAAAATTCTCAATTAAATGTGACTCTTTAATTATACCCATATTAGAGCATTCTCGCTTCAGAGTTAGCGTGGTAAAGGCCTCTGAAAACGGTAACACGTTAGGACAACAGCAGTTACGCCACGATAGCCACTGTGACAATTCGGTCACGATTCACGCCTCGTGACGTAACTTGTCGCAAATACGACATTTTTGTGACAAAATGTAGAGCGAGCAAATGTTAGTCGAATCGAAGGGTTTAGAAAAACATAACCCTTGCGCAGTCGGGTAAAAATGCTACGAAAACAGCTACCTCTGCCAACGTATTGCGTTGGCAATTCAGAGAGGGAATGCTGCCAGCCTTCTGGGCACTGTGACTCCCGATGCCCTCCTACTCTACATGATAATATCCCAGGACATAGACCCGAAACCTCCCCCCATAATGAGGGCTTCCGGGCGAGTGGACACGGGGTAGTCCAACGCCAGGTAACAGGTCCTCGAGTTGGTCGGCGTGCATGTGTTCCAGCACACCGCTAACAGCCGGATGGGAGCCAAAGGTTTCCCAAGATGGGTGCCCCGGACACCTGTGCTGTTAGCTGTACCACGGGGAACAAACGGGGAGAAAATCCCAATCAGAATGAATGCCGGTACTCCAGGCGGCTGGTGCGGTGCCAGCCCAGAAGAAGCGAAATGCGGGTGCGACAACTTATGCTACCGGACAATAACGCTCAATCTTTTTTTGGTTTTTGTTTATTTGTATGTTTGTTTGTTATTTTTACTCTCTAGCTTATAAGGTTTTCATATCAAGTACTTATTTGCGAATACCTATTACTGGCTGCGTTGAAAATTGTTTTTGTAAATCATCGACTGTACTTTACAGCTGTTGGTATTCCGAAAATGTAAAATAAAAAATAAAATAAAATACTCCGCCTTGGAAGCTGTATATGATTTTATACCATTTGCCGTGGAAACGGCAGGGCCATGGTGCTCTGAGGCCAGGAAGCTGGTAGGGGAATTGGGTCGCCGGCTCAGGGATAAGGGAGGAGACGCTCGATCAGCATTTTATCTGGCCCAAAGAATCTTGTTATTTCAGTTAATTTCAGCGAGGCAACGCAGCCAGCATAATGGGTACTTTCGGTCAGGGGACACTTCGCGGAGGTCTCTTTGATACGTAGTAGTATTACATAATAAGTATATATATAATTACATAGGTAAGTATATTTCATATTATCAGAATGATGCCCTAGTATGAATGATCGGAAATCGAACCTAGTACCTCCCGTAAGACCAGTGTCTCAACCACGTGCTATCGAACGCTCATGTCGCTTCATATATCATTGAATCAACATTATAATATTGCAATCTAAACAGTTTATAATTTTTCATTGTGTGCAATTAGTTCGAGAATAACAGTCAGTACTTGCTATGTTATTGACTTATACGTAACTTATTTTTAAATGTTAAGTGTAATTATTATTATAATTTCAAATTCAATTAAAAAAAATATAAACTAAAGTTGATTATTATTGCAGTTTACCCGTAAATAACTTATATATCAAATCTATTTATTCACAGTGGCATAAACTATTATGAACTCTACACAAAGAAACATTGAATTAAATAGTATTACGGTTAATATAAACCCAGTGGTGTAAAAATGCTAAAATACTGGACAAAACATTGACAGCATAAATTAATGATATAAAACCAGTAAATTGTAAATAATGACAAGCATACCAGTGTAGTAAAAACAAAATATTATAGACAAAAATGCATTTTTGAAAACTACAGCAACTATATTAAACAGTGAAAAGTGACAGTGAAAATGTGTTTAAAATGATAAAACATCGCAACAAATAATTAGGATGTGAAACCATGTTGGAATGCGTGCGTCGCGCGAGCACAGTGGTTCGCGCGCCGACGGATCCCGGACAAAATTTAACGAGAATTTTTTTGCTGCTTCTTCTCGTTGTGCTGCTGTGCATGAGGTAAGTTGCATAATGCGTTTTTTATTGTTAAATCATTATGTTTTCGGTGATTTGATTCTGATGCAATTACGTGTATGTTAAGGCGACGTCTTTTCGTATTGTCAAATCTTATGTACTTATTTTTAAATATTTCAGTTCAGTTTCAAAGTCTTTATTTATCGATAAATATATTACAGTATTTTATGACACAGTCTATAATAATAAAGCAACATTTAACAAGAGTCTTTCGGAAATTTATATAATTGGATATTTGTATTAAAAACATGAATTTTTATTTTATATCAATTCAATCAAAAAAATTGAGGTTTGACTCTTGGGTCAACTAGTTAAGCACTACCTATTATTGATTTATAATATTAATTTATAAATAATCTACCTTACCTAGGTTAGGTACCTACATACGTACATAGACCGGTCTATTATCTAAGGTATAGTTAATTTTTACTTTACAGGTCCCTCAAATAAGGGTAGTTGAGATGAAAGAAAATGTGATTACTGCAGAGAAAAAAATAGGTATCAAAAATATCAATATGATTAATATCATATGAATTGATTATGAGCACTTTGTTAGTAATCACATTTATGGCCGAGATATTAAGTACTTTTACTTTTATACATAGACGGTTTGTAAATAATATTAGATAACGGGATAAAGCGGAAATTACTCGCAAATATGTATTTGGAACTCAATCCTCAATGTTTAACACGATAATTATCATTATCTCGTTAATAGTATGTGTTTGTTTAAATTAACTATAATCTCGTAATTAAATACAATAAATTTTCGTGAAACAGTCGAAGTACATTGAAGACAGAGATAAGTATACAGGGGGCCTCCATAAGGTTGAGATTTTCTCAAAAACTACTGAACCGAATTTAATAATTCTTTTACAGTTACATAGTTTTAATTTTTATCTATGAAACAGTAAAATAATTTTTGCAATAGGTCAAGTAGTTTTTGAGATAATCTCTACCTTAAAAACTCTCCTGTACACCTTTCTCTGTGTTCCACCGTATACATTCGCTTTCTCCATATTCATGAATCTCCTCACAATTACCTATTTTAGATACCAATCCATAAAGCAGCTCTCTCGGTACATTATTATTATTCTGAAATAAAACTCTTTAAAAACATGGCATTAATTTAAAAAAAGTTCTTAGGAATCTTAAACTAATATCCTGACTCGAAAATTATAAGAACTTAAAAAACAAGGAACAAAAAATGTAATAAAACGTATTTTAGCCTTTTGCATATTATTAGGTACGCAAAAAAAAGTGATGCATCCCAATTTGCTTTGATTGCTATGCTTGTTAAGAATCACTACCTATTCTCATTTGGATTCAAAATTTATTCTAAATTAGCATCAATAATGGCAGCTGCCAACCAAAATCATGCGTCATAAAAATTTATGACAAAACTTGACATAAACGTTAAATTATCGGATGCATACATCATGGCGTCTTATTAAGGTGCCGACATAATGCAAAAATAATATAATAATAATATTATAAGAAACATACATTGTTGTACACTTTTTTTTTAAATATAATTCTGTGATATTAGGTGTTTATTAATTAGAATATAAATACAAACAAATAATAAAATAACTAACATTAAATAACAAAACTAAAACTACCTATAAATGAAATATGTCCTCTAGGAGGGCATCGGGAGTCACGGTGCCCAGAAGGCTGGCAGCATTCCCTCTCTGTATTGCCAACGTAATACGTTACTACGTAATACGGCAGAGGTAGCTGTTTTCGTAGCATTTTTACCCGACTGCGCAAGGGTTATGTTTTTCGAGCGTATGTATGTATGTCTAATTCTTTGGCACGTCCTACAGCCTAAACGGCTTGATGAATTTTAACATATGAGGTGTCGTTAGATTTGTCTTGACTGTAGGAGTGATATGTCACTGTCACAAAATCATTTCTAAGTCTTTGCCTAAGTGTATGGAATAAAATAGGTACCTGCAAAACCACTTCAAATATAAATCTAAATATTTACAGTCAACTTAATCATTATAATAAATATGTTTATAACCCTTATCAACAAGTATATTGTTATACCTTGTAAACCCAACAAAGGAAAATACGAGTACCTACCAACAGCTACCTACACCCTATAATTACGTCCAATAAATCCGCGAATATATAGCGATCCACATTTTCAATACAAAAACAAACAAAAAAACTTACATTATGATCGAAATCTTTATAAATCAACCTATAAAAAAGACGGTGAGGAACCACCTCTAACAAATTGTCTTACACGTTAAAATCTTATCCACAAAAACGTAATAAGAACACAAAGTCTAGTTTCCACAAAAAGAAAAAAAAATTGCATTGATAATTAAGATATTTCTTGAAAAGCCCGCGAAACGACATTAGCTACTTTTTGAGAAAATAGTTTCTGTTATTATGATCACGTTAAGTTAATCAGGAGATGTCCGCGAACGTTTCTATTAATTGGAGTGTTCTAAAGAAGTCGTGTTTGTGAAGTTTTGTGCTCTTAGCAAGGTTTCCTTGCATAAGTCGATGATTGCGTGGATCGTTGAGTTATTTCGTTTAGGGGTTTGGGAGGGTTGTGCGTAGGTTTAGGTTAGGTTATCTTCGTATATATGTATGTATTTACAGAATTTCACACATTCTATTGACAGCATACCTGGCTGTATGCCCTAGTTGGCTTTGCCTTTCCCACTGGGAAGAATTTTACAAAAAAAAAAGTGTAATTGATTGAATACTCATTGTAGGTCAGGGAAAATATCCATACAGATTTTATGGGCTTGAATTCATTTTAAATTATTTTAGAAATAATCTAAATAGGTATTATTTTTACAGATGACCCCATCTCCACCAGCTTTGAGTTGAGTCTGTAAACGTGATACGAATGGTTATGTACCTGTTAAAATGCTTTTTCTAAAAGGAATTAAACGTAAACGCCCGCGTTTAAACGAGTTTGGGCTTAAAGTCTGAGCCGACCGCCAAGTGGGCCAATTATAATACATTTTGGGACAAAAATAGCTTGTTAACATTTTATTTGGAGTACGTACGTTGAGATAATTTTATCTGAGTTTTTTGATCATTCAGTGGTTTTTATAACATCAAATCTGTCGGTAGGATGTTCTTTTGTTGTACTTAAAGCAGAAGTAATAAATTCTAAACGTCATTTCGTTTAGCATAAATTGTTTGTGAATTGTTTATATTTCATATGAAAATGAATAATTTAAGTAAATAATAATCACATTATAATTATTTTAAGTAATTCTCCAATTAGAGATAATCTCTATAGTAATTCTAAGTAGTAAACTTGAAACATTTATTTCGAAAACAATAAAAAATAAAAATAACTATTATAATATTAACCTAGAAAATATAAACTAAACTAAAAACTATATAATACAATAGGTCGGTTGAACTATCTGAATGGCTTAGCTTTACAGATAGTTCAACCGATCCCCGTTGTCCGGCAACGTGCCCAAAATGCTGGCGGCATTTCCCCTCTGGATCGCTAGGCTGATCCTTTGGGCGAAATACAGGCCAGCACTTTGGTCACGCGTGGACTCCACGAGCCGCGCCGACAGATCTTTCAAAATCTCCATCGCTCCCGGCCCCCACGGACCCAGCGTTTCTACCCCAAACGGCACAAATATGTAGCCTCTGTCGAGGCTACTATACTTGCGCCGCTTGAGAGATTCGGCTGCTGCAGCAAACTATATTCTAATAATAATATGCTATTTGGATTGTTGTAAGTAGCAACACTTTGACAGTACTTGTAGAACAGATTTAATTTATTTTTATAACTGCTTTTTAATTCCTTTTAAATCATTTTTCTTTTCTCGTGTGGTTTAGTAACCAAACCTATTTGTCAAAGTTATTCAGGCAGCCCGTAGGCCTTTGACGTGGCCTAACGACTGCTGTCAAGCGACAACAACCAGAACCAACTGCTTAACGTGTGCCCCGAGGCACGGAGGGGCTCAGATGAAAGTGTCACTAACGATCACCCATCCAGGTCCTGACCTCACCCAACGTTACTTAATTTGTACGATCGTTTTCAACTGACCTACGAACCCCCTTTAAATAGTGTACTAATTAGGTAGTGTAGACATATTTCAATTATCCAGCTAGACATTATGTTACACAAACCCGATGCAAAGTCTAATGCCTAAAGCTATTTGTATATTCTGAACCTACGGTCTAACGTAACTTTAATGTGACATAAAACGTTTTATAGCCCATTTGTTAATAGGTTAATCCAGGGCTTCCCAAACTGTGCGTCGCGACGCCCTGGGGCGCCGCGGCACTATCCTAGGGGCGTCGCAAGACGATCTACATAAATAAGCTGTCTGTATCAATGGCAATTACCAAACTTGAGCCCCATTTTGAGAAACTATGCTCAGAAAAGCAAGCACATCGTTCTTGTTAATAGCCAGACAACAAAGTATAATAAATATTTCTTTTCATGCTCGTTCTTCAGGGTTTTTAAACTCTTTTTCTAATGAAAATCATAGAGGTTATTTGAAGTTTTTCTGATAACTTGTTACTAGGCTACAACTACAACTTTGGTAGGTACTTTTTGACCTAAGGGCGGGGGCGTTGCGAAAAAAGTAGCAAATTCCCAGGGGCGTCTTAGTTAAAATAAGTTTGGGAAGCCCTGGGTTAATCTAATCTCAGTAAAACATTGGAAAACCTATTCGGAACCGTTTTAAGTAGAGGTCCAATATGTGCAAAGCTCATCAACTGTAACACTTTGGCCTTTGAAGCGATCTTATTATCTGCGTCGTAAAAGTTGTAATCGTACTGCAGGTGCTACCATTGATCTGGCTGTCGTCCGTACAGTTTTATAAATAAAGACGAAGACATTTTACTATATTATAAAACACAAAGTAAACAGAAAATAATATTTATTATAATACCTATTGTAAAATTTTCAGTCTTCACTGAATAAAATAAACGAAAAAAACTACAAATTATTATATATAAACGGATATCACTCACTTATATTGCCGACTTCAACAATATAAGTGAGTGATATCCGTTTATATAGGTATAATCATTTGTAGTAATGGTTCACTATAGTTTTACTACTATAGGTTACTAAATCTAAGTACTAGAGTATAAATATAGTATAAATATTCCTAAAATATATATAAAAGTATAAAATGTATTTGTTTATATCATATAAGTATAGTACAAAAGTTGAGTTAGCCTAATCCCTCGACCTGTAAACATGAAATTCCTTCTTTCTTTCCCATCCTCCCTTATTGTTAATATCCTGGCGAGATTTATTGAAAGTAACAACATTAAATTGTAACATTTTATTTGATTTGTTTTCTCAATCTATACATTCGCAGATCTATTTATTTATTTATTTTCTATTCTGCCTTTTATTTTCATAATTCCTCATAAAGCAATTTCCGCATAAAGCCTGTGCTGCCATCTATCTGTTTTATTGGATGAATAAACTTTTTTTTTTGGTTTGTTTCGTTTAACCGTGCATTTTCTCAATTCGTTGGTCATCACCTAAGTACTCGACACTGGCAAAATTACTGTGTCAGTCACGGTAGAAGCCATAATTTAAAAAGTGAAGTGAGTTAGCCTATAAGTAAGGCATTGTATATGCATGTTAGTGAAATAATAATTTTAACTATGTTAATTACGGTGTCTTGTTGGCTTCCTATATAAATAAATAAATAAAAATAATTCTGAAAAAACAACTACATTAAAAATGTACACTAAAAATGCGGTTCGACGTCTAATTAAATAAATTGCTAAGAAGTTGGCTTGAAACCCAACAAATATAATAACCTATATAGAACCGAAACCAATAACTTGGTCAAGCCGAGGCTCTAGTTTTGACAGGCATCACAACCAATTCCCATGGTTTCCGAACGAAACCCATCATTACTGCCAATCCTTTCAACGGGCCTCATAAGCGAAGCGACAGTGTGAAATCACCTTTATTTCCTTATCCACATGCAAATCTCAACCATAACACTCCTTATTTACAGTTGAAAATTATTCATATTCGATTGTCATTATGACAGCAGATCATTTCGAATTTTGTGCCTAACGACCCCGCCTACTCGCCCACTGTGTTTTATAGCGTTAGCGGTTTACGCAAAAGTTTGCGTTTAGTTTTCATATAGTTTTGTATGGGCGGGTAACGTAAACGTGATGTTTATGGGTTAAGGATGGGTATGATTATGGATGTCAGTCAATTTCCGTTGATTTCTGAACGATGGCGTGTGAATGATGTGGTGTAGAGTCACGAATAGTCACGATATTTACATTATTATGTAATTTGTGTTCGCTTGGTCATCTATCTATAAATAAGTATTGACATGTCGCATAAAAATTATCGTATAAATATTGAATTATATACCTACACATAAATATTAATTGGTATTTTTTGTGGAAAAATATGCACCCAGTGATTTGAAAACGAAATAATCTTGTAATCAATAATAAATGAAATAAACAAATAAGGATACATTAAATTAAGGGTTGTTGTATATTCGTCACAAAGTAAATTCGTCATATTTTTGTACAGTCCGTACATTGAAAGTAAATTCGTCACATGCAATAAAAAATATGTGTTAATTTGTCACAGGTAGGTAAGGGTTACTGTAAATTCGTCACAGTTTCTCATTTTACATGTTTTTTGCATAAAGTAGCGATAGCAAGCAAACTATTACCCTGTACAATAATGTAGGTACAGAAAACATAGAAAAGTATATTGGGGTCTAAATTTTGGTTGAGATTTTCTCAAGAACTAGTGGACTATTCCATCCTATACTTTAATAACTCTCCTATATACTCTGTATTAGAAATAACCTAAGATTTATTACCGACTAGCTGTACCCCGTAACTTCGTTTGCGTAGAGGAGGAGGATGGAGGAGATCAGGAGGCAGATCTTCCTCTCTGGATCCTTGTTTCCACATCACATACCGCCATGGCTTATAGCCTATGAGCTGTCTGGATATTTAAGCTATCTCCTAGTGAAACTCCCATCAAAATCCCTTCAGTAGTTATGGCGTGATACTTGCACAAAGTCACAGACAAAAATTCTAAAAATTAGTGTTTTGGCATCAGTATCGCTCCTATAACACATTACAATTATTCTTTTCATAAAATATCCAATGTACAGACAACTTTTTTACAGTCTTATCATATGTAGGTATAGATATAGATAATAAAGACCTCTAACCTTGCTATCTCCATGCATATATTCAATAGATATTACTTATTTGAATAACCAAAATATCATGTTATTATATATTTCTATATAGTGAATAAATAAATAAATTAAAAAACCTTGCTATTATAAGAGATTTTGAATTCCAGTAACAATAATTTAAAATCTAAAGAGACACGAAGGTTCTTTATAAACAAAATCAATTTTTAAATAATATAAACGGTTGATTTCGCACCGGTGTGAAGTTAGCGGCCAAAAGTAGCGGCGGATTATAACCCGACCAAATTGAAAAGGCTTGCGCATACTTTCGCAATTGCCGACGATATAGGTCCTATACGGGCTGGGTATGAAAGTAAAGAGGGGGAGGGGGGATAATAAGGGTGAAACAACGCAATTGAAAAGGAAATTCAAGAATAACAGCAGTTGTGAACTTGGCGGCAAAAATCAGCGGCCGAAAACCTTACTTTAGGGCTATTTCTAAACGCTGCATACAAAGTCCAAAAAACTTTTACCGAGCATAGAACTGTCCCCAATGCTGAGGTGTTATGCAGTGAAAGTGACTTGAGCGGACGGATAAGACCCGAAATATTTTTTTCCAATTTATAGCAGAAGAAAATCGGCCGCCAAGTTTATTTCTAAACGCAGCATTCAAAGTTCACGAAACTTTTACCGAGCATAGAACTGTCCCCAATGCTGAGGTGTTATGCAGTGAAAGTGACTTGAGCGGACGGATAAGACCCAAAATATTTTTTTCCAATTTATAGCACAAGAAAATCGGCCGCCGAGTTTATTTCTAAACGCAGCATTCAAAGTTCACGAAACTTTTACCGAGCATAGAACTGTCCCCAATGCTGAGGTGTTATGCAGTGAAAGTGACTTGAGCGGACGGATAAAACCCGAAATATTTTTTTACAATTTATAGCAGAAGCAAATCGGCCGCCAAGTTTATTTCTAAACGCAATATACAAAGTTCACGAAACTTTTACCGAGCATAGAACTGTCCCCAATGCTGAGGTATTATGCAGTGAAAGTGACTTGAGCGGACGGATAAGACCCGAAATATTTTTTTACAATTTATAGCAAAAGAAAATCGGCCGCCAAGTTTATTTCTAAACGCAATATACAAAGTTCACGAAACTTTTACCGAGCATAGAACTGTCCCCAATGCTGAGGTGTTATGCAGTGAAAGTGACTTGAGCGGACGGATAAAACCCGAAATAATTTTTTTCCAATTTATAGCAGAAGAAAATCGGCCGCCAAGTTTATTTCTAAACGCAGCATTCAAAGTTCACGAAACTTTTACCGAGCATAGAACTGTCCCCAATGCTGAGGTGTTATGCAGTGAAAGTGACTTGAGCGGACGGATAAGACCCGAAATATTTTTTTACAATTTATAGCAGAAGAAAATCGGCCGCCAAGTTTATTTCTAAACGCAGTATACAAAGTTCACGAAACTTTTACCGAGCATAGAACTGTCCCCAATGCTGAGGTGTTATGCAGTGAAAGTGACTTGAGCGGACAGATAAGACCCGAAATATTTTTTTACAATTTATAGCAGAAGAAAATCGGCCGCCAAGTTTATTTCTAAACGCAGCATTCAAAGTTCACGAAACTTTTACCGAGCATAGAACTGTCCCCAATGCTGAGGTGTTATGCAGTGAAAGTGACTTGAGCGGACGGATAAGACCCGAAATATTTTTTTCCAATTTATAGCAGAAGAAAATCGGCCGCCAAGTTTATTTCTAAACGCAATATACAAAAATCACGAAACTTTTACCGAGCATAGAACTGTCCCCAATGCTGAGGTATTATGCAGTGAAAGTGACTTGAGCGGACGGATAAGACCCGAAATATTTTTTTCCAATTTATAGCAGAAGCAAATCGGCCGCCAAGTTTATTTCTAAACGCAATATACAAAGTTCACGAAACTTTTACCGAGCATAGAACTGTCCCCAATGCTGAGGTGTTATGCAGTGAAAGTGACTTGAGCG
This sequence comes from Tachystola acroxantha, assembly GCA_963506565.1. NCBI lineage: Eukaryota > Metazoa > Arthropoda > Insecta > Lepidoptera > Oecophoridae > Tachystola > Tachystola acroxantha. The sequence goes on along the minus strand of OY735894.1, from coordinate 7,109,236 downwards.
GACGGATAAGACCCGAAATATTTTTTTCCAATTTATAGCAGAAGAAAATCGGCCGCCAAGTTTATTTCTAAACGCAGCATTCAAAGTTCACGAAACTTTTACCGAGCATAGAACTGTCCCCAATGCTGAGGTGTTATGCAGTGAAAGTGACTTGAGCGGACGGATAAGACCCGAAATATTTTTTTACAATTTATAGCAGAAGAAAATCGGCCGCCAAGTTCATTTCTAAACGCAGTATACAAAGTTCACGAAACTTTTACCGAGCATAGAACTGTCCCCAATGCTGAGGTGTTATGCAGTGAAAGTGACTTGAGCGGACGGATAAGACCCGAAATATTTTTTTCCAATTTATAGCAGAAGAAAATCGGCCGCCAAGTTTATTTCTAAACGCAATATACAAAGTTCACGAAACTTTTACCGAGCATAGAACTGTCCCCAATGCTGACGTGTTATGCAGTGAAAGTGACTTGAGCGGACGGATAAGACCCGAAATATTTTTTTCCAATTTATAGCAGAAGAAAATCGGCCGCCAAGTTTATTTCTAAACGCAGCATTCAAAGTTCACGAAACTTTTACCGAGCATAGAACTGTCCCCAATGCTGAGGTATTATGCAGTGAAAGTGACTTGAGCGGACGGATAAGACCCGAAATATTTTTTTACAATTTATAGCAGAAGAAAATCGGCCGCCAAGTTTATTTCTAAACGCAATATACAAAGTTCACGAAACTTTTACCGAGCATAGAACTGTCCCCAATGCTGAGGTGTTATGCAGTGAAAGTGACTTGAGCGGACGGATAAGACCCGAAATATTTTTTTACAATTTATAGCAGAAGAAAATCGGCCGCCAAGTTTATTTCTAAACGCAATATACAAAGTTCACGAAACTTTTACCGAGCATAGAACTGTCCCCAATGCTGAGGTATTATGCAGTGAAAGTGACTTGAGCGGACGGATAAGACCCGAAATATTTTTTTCCAATTTATAGCAGAAGCAAATCGGCCGCCAAGTTTATTTCTAAACGCAATATACAAAGTTCACGAAACTTTTACCGAGCATAGAACTGTCCCCAATGCTGAGGTATTATGCAGCGAAAGTGACTTGAGCGGACGGATAAGACCCGAAATATTTTTTTCCAATTTATAGCAGAAGAAAATCGGCCGCCAAGTTTATTTCTAAACGCAATATACAAAAATCACGAAACTTTTACCGAGCATAGAACTGTCCCCAATGCTGAGGTATTATGCAGTGAAAGTGACTTGAGCGGACGGATAAGACCCGAAATATTTTTTTACAATTTATAGCAGAAGAAAATCGGCCGCCAAGTTTATTTCTAAACGCAATATACAAAGTTCACGAAACTTTTACCGAGCATAGAACTGTCCCCAATGCTGAGGTGTTATGCAGTGAAAGTGACTTGAGCGGACGGATAAGACCCGAAATATTTTTTTCCAATTTATAGCAGAAGAAAATCGGCCGCCAAGTTTATTTCTAAACGCAGCATTCAAAGTTCACGAAACTTTTACCGAGCATAGAACTGTCCCCAATGCTGAGGTGTTATGCAGTGAAAGTGACTTGAGCGGACGGATAAGACCCGAAATATTTTTTCCCAATTTATAGCAGAAGAAAATCGGCCGCCAAGTTTATTTCTAAACGCAATATACAAAGTTCACGAAACTTTTACCGAGCATAGAACTGTCCCCAATGCTGAGGTATTATGCAGCGAAAGTGACTTGAGCGGACGGATAAGACCCGAAATATTTTTTTCCAATTTATAGCAGAAGAAAATCGGCCGCCAAGTTTATTTCTAAACGCAATATACAAAAATCACGAAACTTTTACCGAGCATAGAACTGTCCCCAATGCTGAGGTATTATGCAGTGAAAGTGACTTGAGCGGACGGATAAGACCCGAAATATTTTTTTACAATTTATAGCAGAAGAAAATCGGCCGCCAAGTTTATTTCTAAACGCAGTATACAAAGTTCACGAAACTTTTACCGAGCATAGAACTGTCCCCAATGCTGAGGTGTTATGCAGTGAAAGTGACTTGAGCGGACGGATAAGACCCGAAATATTTTTTTCCAATTTATAGCAGAAGAAAATCGGCCGCCAAGTTTATTTCTAAACGCAGCATTCAAAGTTCACGAAACTTTTACCGAGCATAGAACTGTCCCCAATGCTGAGGTGTTATGCAGTGAAAGTGACTTGAGCGGACGGATAAGACCCGAAATATTTTTTCCCAATTTATAGCAGAAGAAAATCGGCCGCCAAGTTTATTTCTAAACGCAGCATTCAAAGTTCACGAAACTTTTACCGAGCATAGAACTGTCCCCAATGCTGAGGTGTTATGCAGTGAAAGTGACTTGAGCGGACGGATAAGACCCGAAATATTTTTTCCCAATTTATAGCAGAAGAAAATCGGCCGCCAAGTTTATTTCTAAACGCAATATACAAAGTTCACGAAACTTTTACCGAGCATAGAACTGTCCCCAATGCTGAGGTATTATGCAGTGAAAGTGACTTGAGCGGACGGATAAGACCCGAAATATTTTTTTCCAATTTATAGCAGAAGAAAATCGGCCGCCAAGTTTATTTCTAAACGCAATATACAAAGTTCACGAAACTTTTACCGAGCATAGAACTGTCCCCAATGCTGAAGTGTTATGCAGTGAAAGTGACTTGAGCGGACGGATAAGACCCGAAATATTTTTTTACATTTTATAGCAGAAGAAAATCGGCCGCCAAGTTTATTTCTAAACGCAATATACAAAGTTCACGAAACTTTTACCGAGCATAGAACTGTCCCCAATGCTGAGGTGTTATGCAGTGAAAGTGACTTGAGCGGACGGATAAGACCCGAAATATTTTTTTCCAATTTATAGCAGAAGAAAATCGGCCGCCAAGTTTATTTCTAAACGCAATATACAAAAATCACGAAACTTTTACCGAGCATAGAACTGTCCCCAATGCTGAGGTATTATGCAGTGAAAGTGACTTGAGCGGACGGATAAGACCCGAAATATTTTTTTCCAATTTATAGCAGAAGAAAATCGGCCGCCAAGTTTATTTCTAAACGCAATATACAAAGTTCACGAAACTTTTACCGAGCATAGAACTGTCCCCAATGCTGAGGTGTTATGCAGTGAAAGTGACTTGAGCGGACGGATAAGGCCCGAAATATTTTTTTCCAATTTATAGCAAAAGAAAATCGGCCGCCAAGTTTATTTCTAAACGCAGCATTCAAAGTTCACGAAACTTTTACCGAGCATAGAACTGTCCCCAATGCTGAGGTATTATGCAGTGAGAGTGACTTGAGCGGACGGATAAGACCCGAAATATTTTTTTACAATTTATAGCAGAAGAAAATCGGCCGCCAAGTTTATTTCTAAACGCAGTATACAAAGTTTACGAAACTTTTACCGAGCATAGAACTGTCCCCAATGCTGAGGTGTTATGCAGTGAAAGTGACTTGAGCGGACGGATAAGACCCGAAATATTTTTTTCCAATTTATAGCAGAAGAAAATCGGCCGCCAAGTTTATTTCTAAACGCAATATACAAAAATCACGAAACTTTTACCGAGCATAGAACTGTCCCCAATGCTGAGGTATAATGCAGCGAAAGTGACTTGAGCGGACGGATAAGACCCGAAATATTTTTTCCCAATTTATAGCAGAAGAAAATCGGCCGCCAAGTTTATTTCTAAACGCAATATACAAAGTTCACGAAACTTTTACCGAGCATAGAACTGTCCCCAATGCTGAGGTATTATGCAGTGAAAGTGACTTGAGCGGACGGATAAGACCCGAAATATTTTTTTCCAATTTATAGCAGAAGAAAATCGGCCGCCAAGTTTATTTCTAAACGCAATATACAAAGTTCACGAAACTTTTACCGAGCATAGAACTGTCCCCAATGCTGAGGTATTATGCAGTGAAAGTGACTTGAGCGGACGGATAAGACCCGAAATATTTTTTTCCAATTTATAGCAGAAGAAAATCGGCCGCCAAGTTTATTTCTAAACGCAATATACAAAGTTCACGAAACTTTTACCGAGCATAGAACTGTCCCCAATGCTGAGGTGTTATGCAGTGAAAGTGACTTGAGCGGACGGATAAGACCCGAAATATTTTTTTACAATTTATAGCAGAAGAAAATCGGCCGCCAAGTTTATTTCTAAACGCAATATACAAAGTTCACGAAACTTTTACCGAGCATAGAACTGTCCCCAATGCTGAGGTATTATGCAGTGAAAGTGACTTGAGCGGACGGATAAGACCCGAAATATTTTTTTCCAATTTATAGCAGAAGCAAATCGGCCGCCAAGTTTATTTCTAAACGCAATATACAAAGTTCACGAAACTTTTACCGAGCATAGAACTGTCCCCAATGCTGAGGTATTATGCAGTGAAAGTGACTTGAGCGGACGGATAAGACCCGAAATATTTTTTTCCAATTTATAGCAGAAGAAAATCGGCCGCCAAGTTTATTTCTAAACGCAATATACAAAGTTCACGAAACTTTTACCGAGCATAGAACTGTCCCCAATGCTGAAGTGTTATGCAGTGAAAGTGACTTGAGCGGACGGATAAGACCCGAAATATTTTTTTACATTTTATAGCAGAAGAAAATCGGCCGCCAAGTTTATTTCTAAACGCAATATACAAAGTTCACGAAACTTTTACCGAGCATAGAACTGTCCCCAATGCTGAGGTGTTATGCAGTGAAAGTGACTTGAGCGGACGGATAAGACCCGAAATATTTTTTTCCAATTTATAGCAGAAGAAAATCGGCCGCCAAGTTTATTTCTAAACGCAATATACAAAAATCACGAAACTTTTACCAAGCATAGAACTGTCCCCAATGCTGAGGTATTATGCAGTGAAAGTGACTTGAGCGGACGGATAAGACCCGAAATATTTTTTTCCAATTTAAAGCAGAAGAAAATCGGCCGCCAAGTTTATTTCTGAACGCAATATACAAAGTTCACGAAACTTTTACCGAGCGTAGAACTGTCCCCAATGCTGAGGTGTTATGCAGTGAAAGTGACTTGAGCGGACGGATAAGACCCGAAATATTTTTTTACAATTTATAGCAGAAGAAAATCGGCCGCCAAGTTTATTTCTAAACGCAATATACAAAGTTCACGAAACTTTTACCGAGCATAGAACTGTCCCCAATGCTGAGGTATAATGCAGTGAAAGTGACTTGAGCGGACGGATAAGGCCCGAAATATTTTTTTCCAATTTATAGCAAAAGAAAATCGGCCGCCAAGTTTATTTCTAAACGCAGCATTCAAAGTTCACGAAACTTTTACCGAGCATAGAACTGTCCCCAATGCTGAGGTATTATGCAGTGAAAGTGACTTGAGCGGACGGATAAAACCCGAAATATTTTTTTACAATTTATAGCAGAAGAAAATCGGCCGCCAAGTTTATTTCTAAACGCAGTATACAAAGTTCACGAAACTTTTACCGAGCATAGAACTGTCCCCAATGCTGAGGTGTTATGCAGTGAAAGTGACTTGAGCGGACGGATAAGACCCGAAATATTTTTTTACAATTTATAGCAGAAGAAAATCGGCCGCCAAGTTTATTTCTAAACGCAATATACAAAGTTCACGAAACTTTTACCGAGCATAGAACTGTCCCCAATGCTGAGGTGTTATGCAGTGAAAGTGACTTGAGCGGACGGATAAGACCCGAAATATTTTTTTCCAATTTATAGCAGAAGAAAATCGGCCGCCAAGTTTATTTCTAAACGCAATATACAAAAATCACGAAACTTTTACCGAGCATAGAACTGTCCCCAATGCTGAGGTATTATGCAGTGAAAGTGACTTAAGCGGACGGATAAGACCCGAAATATTTTTTCCCAATTTATAGCAGAAGAAAATCGGCCGCCAAGTTTATTTCTAAACGCAATATACAAAGTTCACGAAACTTTTACCGAGCATAGAACTGTCCCCAATGCTGAGGTATTATGCAGTGAAAGTGACTTGAGCGGACGGATAAGACCCGAAATATTTTTTTCCAATTTATAGCAGAAGCAAATCGGCCGCCAAGTTTATTTCTAAACGCAATATACAAAGTTCACGAAACTTTTACCGAGCATAGAACTGTCCCCAATGCTGAGGTGTTATGCAGTGAAAGTGACTTGAGCGGACGGATAAGACCCGAAATATTTTTTTACAATTTATAGCAGAAGAAAATCGGCCGCCAAGTTTATTTCTAAACGCAGTATACAAAGTTCACGAAACTTTTACCGAGCATAGAACTGTCCCCAATGCTGAGGTGTTATGCAGTGAAAGTGACTTGAGCGGACGGATAAGACCCGAAATATTTTTTTACAATTTATAGCAGAAGAAAATCGGCCGCCAAGTTTATTTCTAAACGCAATATACAAAGTTCACGAAACTTTTACCGAGCATAGAACTGTCCCCAATGCTGAGGTGTTATGCAGTGAAAGTGACTTGAGCGGACGGATAAGACCCGAAATATTTTTTTCCAATTTATAGCAGAAGAAAATCGGCCGCCAAGTTTATTTCTAAACGCAATATACAAAGTTCACGAAACTTTCACCGAGCATAGAACTGTCCCCAATGCTGAGGTATTATGCAGTGAAAGTGACTTGAGCGGACGGATAAGACCCGAAATATTTTTTTACAATTTATAGCAGAAGAAAATCGGCCGCCAAGTTTATTTCTAAACGCAATATACAAAGTTCACGAAACTTTTACCGAGCATAGAACTGTCCCCAATGCTGAGGTATTATGCAGTGAAAGTGACTTGAGCGGACGGATAAGACCCGAAATATTTTTTTCCAATTTATAGCAGAAGCAAATCGGCCGCCAAGTTTATTTCTAAACGCAATATACAAAGTTCACGAAACTTTTACCGAGCATAGAACTGTCCCCAATGCTGAGGTATTATGCAGTGAAAGTGACTTGAGCGGACGGATAAGACCCGAAATATTTTTTTCCAATTTATAGCAGAAGAAAATCGGCCGCCAAGTTTATTTCTAAACGCAATATACAAAGTTCACGAAACTTTTACCGAGCATAGAACTGTCCCCAATGCTGAAGTGTTATGCAGTGAAAGTGACTTGAGCGGACGGATAAGACCCGAAATATTTTTTTACATTTTATAGCAGAAGAAAATCGGCCGCCAAGTTTATTTCTAAACGCAATATACAAAGTTCACGAAACTTTTACCGAGCATAGAACTGTCCCCAATGCTGAGGTGTTATGCAGTGAAAGTGACTTGAGCGGACGGATAAGACCCGAAATATTTTTTTCCAATTTATAGCAGAAGAAAATCGGCCGCCAAGTTTATTTCTAAACGCAATATACAAAAATCACGAAACTTTTACCGAGCATAGAACTGTCCCCAATGCTGAGGTATTATGCAGTGAAAGTGACTTGAGCGGACGGATAAGACCCGAAATATTTTTTTCCAATTTATAGCAGAAGCAAATCGGCCGCCAAGTTTATTTCTAAACGCAATATACAAAGTTCACGAAACTTTTACCGAGCATAGAACTGTCCCCAATGCTGAGGTGTTATGCAGTGAAAGTGACTTGAGCGGACGGATAAGACCCGAAATATTTTTTTCCAATTTATAGCAGAAGAAAACCGGCCGCCAAGTTTATTTCTAAACGCAGCATTCAAAGTTCACGAAACTTTTACCGAGCATAGAACTGTCCCCAATGCTGAGGTGTTATGCAGTGAAAGTGACTTGAGCGGACGGATAAGACCCGAAATATTTTTTTACAATTTATAGCAGAAGAAAATCGGCCGCCAAGTTTATTTCTAAACGCAGTATACAAAGTTCACGAAACTTTTACCGAGCATAGAACTGTCCCCAATGCTGAGGTGTTATGCAGTGAAAGTGACTTGAGCGGACGGATAAGACCCGAAATATTTTTTTACAATTTATAGCAGAAGAAAATCGGCCGCCAAGTTTATTTCTAAACGCAATATACAAAGTTCACGAAACTTTTACCGAGCATAGAACTGTCCCCAATGCTGAGGTGTTATGCAGTGAAAGTGACTTGAGCGGACGGATAAGACCCGAAATATTTTTTTCCAATTTATAGCAGAAGAAAATCGGCCGCCAAGTTTATTTCTAAACGCAATATACAAAAATCACGAAACTTTTACCGAGCATAGAACTGTCCCCAATGCTGAGGTATTATGCAGTGAAAGTGACTTAAGCGGACGGATAAGACCCGAAATATTTTTTCCCAATTTATAGCAGAAGAAAATCGGCCGCCAAGTTTATTTCTAAACGCAATATACAAAGTTCACGAAACTTTTACCGAGCATAGAACTGTCCCCAATGCTGAGGTATTATGCAGTGAAAGTGACTTGAGCGGACGGATAAGACCCGAAATATTTTTTTCCAATTTATAGCAGAAGCAAATCGGCCGCCAAGTTTATTTCTAAACGCAATATACAAAGTTCACGAAACTTTTACCGAGCATAGAACTGTCCCCAATGCTGAGGTATTATGCAGTGAAAGTGACTTGAGCGGACGGATAAGACCCGAAATATTTTTTTCCAATTTATAGCAGAAGAAAATCGGCCGCCAAGTTTATTTCTAAACGCAATATACAAAGTTCACGAAACTTTTACCGAGCATAGAACTGTCCCCAATGCTGAGGTGTTATGCAGTGAAAGTGACTTGAGCGGACGGATAAGACCCGAAATATTTTTTTACAATTTATAGCAGAAGAAAATCGGCCGCCAAGTTTATTTCTAAACGCAATATACAAAGTTCACGAAACTTTTACCGAGCATAGAACTGTCCCCAATGCTGAGGTATAATGCAGTGAAAGTGACTTGAGCGGACGGATAAGGCCCGAAATATTTTTTTCCAATTTATAGCAAAAGAAAATCGGCCGCCAAGTTTATTTCTAAACGCAGCATTCAAAGTTCACGAAACTTTTACCGAGCATAGAACTGTCCCCAATGCTGAGGTATTATGCAGTGAAAGTGACTTGAGCGGACGGATAAAACCCGAAATATTTTTTTCCAATTTATAGCAGAAGAAAATCGGCCGCCAAGTTTATTTCTAAACGCAATATACAAAGTTCACGAAACTTTTACCGAGCATAGAACTGTCCCCAATGCTGAGGTGTTATGCAGTGAAAGTGACTTGAGCGGACGGATAAGACCCGAAATATTTTTTTCCAATTTATAGCAGAAGAAAATCGGCCGCCAAGTTTATTTCTAAACGCAATATACAAAAATCACGAAACTTTTACCGAGCATAGAACTGTCCCCAATGCTGAGGTATTATGCAGTGAAAGTGACTTGAGCGGACGGATAAGACCCGAAATATTTTTTTCCAATTTATAGCAGAAGCAAATCGGCCGCCAAGTTTATTTCTAAACGCAATATACAAAGTTCACGAAACTTTTACCGAGCATAGAACTGTCCCCAATGCTGAGGTGTTATGCAGTGAAAGTGACTTGAGCGGACGGATAAGACCCGAAATATTTTTTTCCAATTTATAGCAGAAGAAAATCGGCCGCCAAGTTTATTTCTAAACGCAGCATTCAAAGTTCACGAAACTTTTACCGAGCATAGAACTGTCCCCAATGCTGAGGTGTTATGCAGTGAAAGTGACTTGAGCGGACGGATAAGACCCGAAATATTTTTTTACAATTTATAGCAGAAGAAAATCGGCCGCCAAGTTTATTTCTAAACGCAGTATACAAAGTTCACGAAACTTTTACCGAGCATAGAACTGTCCCCAATGCTGAGGTGTTATGCAGTGAAAGTGACTTGAGCGGACGGATAAGACCCGAAATATTTTTTTACAATTTATAGCAGAAGAAAATCGGCCGCCAAGTTTATTTCTAAACGCAATATACAAAGTTCACGAAACTTTTACCGAGCATAGAACTGTCCCCAATGCTGAGGTGTTATGCAGTGAAAGTGACTTGAGCGGACGGATAAGACCCGAAATATTTTTTTCCAATTTATAGCAGAAGAAAATCGGCCGCCAAGTTTATTTCTAAACGCAATATACAAAAATCACGAAACTTTTACCGAGCATAGAACTGTCCCCAATGCTGAGGTATTATGCAGTGAAAGTGACTTAAGCGGACGGATAAGACCCGAAATATTTTTTCCCAATTTATAGCAGAAGAAAATCGGCCGCCAAGTTTATTTCTAAACGCAATATACAAAGTTCACGAAACTTTTACCGAGCATAGAACTGTCCCCAATGCTGAGGTATTATGCAGTGAAAGTGACTTGAGCGGACGGATAAGACCCGAAATATTTTTTTCCAATTTATAGCAGAAGCAAATCGGCCGCCAAGTTTATTTCTAAACGCAATATACAAAGTTCACGAAACTTTTACCGAGCATAGAACTGTCCCCAATGCTGAGGTATTATGCAGTGAAAGTGACTTGAGCGGACGGATAAGACCCGAAATATTTTTTTCCAATTTATAGCAGAAGAAAATCGGCCGCCAAGTTTATTTCTAAACGCAATATACAAAGTTCACGAAACTTTTACCGAGCATAGAACTGTCCCCAATGCTGAGGTGTTATGCAGTGAAAGTGACTTGAGCGGACGGATAAGACCCGAAATATTTTTTTACAATTTATAGCAGAAGAAAATCGGCCGCCAAGTTTATTTCTAAACGCAGTATACAAAGTTCACGAAACTTTTACCGAGCATAGAACTGTCCCCAATGCTGAGGTATAATGCAGTGAAAGTGACTTGAGCGGACGGATAAGGCCCGAAATATTTTTTTCCAATTTATAGCAAAAGAAAATCGGCCGCCAAGTTTATTTCTAAACGCAGCATTCAAAGTTCACGAAACTTTTACCGAGCATAGAACTGTCCCCAATGCTGAGGTATTATGCAGTGAAAGTGACTTGAGCGGACGGATAAAACCCGAAATATTTTTTTCCAATTTATAGCAGAAGAAAATCGGCCGCCAAGTTTATTTCTAAACGCAATATACAAAGTTCACGAAACTTTTACCGAGCATAGAACTGTCCCCAATGCTGAGGTGTTATGCAGTGAAAGTGACTTGAGCGGACGGATAAGACCCGAAATATTTTTTTCCAATTTATAGCAGAAGAAAATCGGCCGCCAAGTTTATTTCTAAACGCAGTATACAAAGTTCACTAAACTTTTACCGAGCATAGAACTGTCCCCAATGCTGAGGTGTTATGCAGTGAAAGTGACTTGAGCGGACGGATAAGACCCAAAATATTTTTTTCCAATTTATAGCACAAGAAAATCGGCCGCCGAGTTTATTTCTAAACGCAGCATTCAAAGTTCACGAAACTTTTACCGAGCATAGAACTGTCCCCAATGCTGAGGTGTTATGCAGTGAAAGTGACTTGAGCGGACGGATAAAACCCGAAATATTTTTTTACAATTTATAGCAGAAGCAAATCGGCCGCCAAGTTTATTTCTAAACGCAATATACAAAGTTCACGAAACTTTTACCGAGCATAGAACTGTCCCCAATGCTGAGGTATTATGCAGTGAAAGTGACTTGAGCGGACGGATAAGACCCGAAATATTTTTTTACAATTTATAGCAAAAGAAAATCGGCCGCCAAGTTTATTTCTAAACGCAATATACAAAGTTCACGAAACTTTTACCGAGCATAGAACTGTCCCCAATGCTGAGGTGTTATGCAGTGAAAGTGACTTGAGCGGACGGATAAAACCCGAAATATTTTTTTCCAATTTATAGCAGAAGAAAATCGGCCGCCAAGTTTATTTCTAAACGCAGCATTCAAAGTTCACGAAACTTTTACCGAGCATAGAACTGTCCCCAATGCTGAGGTGTTATGCAGTGAAAGTGACTTGAGCGGACGGATAAGACCCGAAATATTTTTTTACAATTTATAGCAGAAGAAAATCGGCCGCCAAGTTTATTTCTAAACGCAGTATACAAAGTTCACGAAACTTTTACCGAGCATAGAACTGTCCCCAATGCTGAGGTGTTATGCAGTGAAAGTGACTTGAGCGGACAGATAAGACCCGAAATATTTTTTTACAATTTATAGCAGAAGAAAATCGGCCGCCAAGTTTATTTCTAAACGCAATATACAAAGTTCACGAAACTTTTACCGAGCATAGAACTGTCCACAATGCTGAGGTGTTATGCAGTGAAAGTGACTTAAGCGGACGGATAAGACCCGAAATATTTTTTCCCAATTTATAGCAGAAGAAAATCGGCCGCCAAGTTTATTTCTAAACGCAATATACAAAGTTCACGAAACTTTTACCGAGCATAGAACTGTCCCCAATGCTGAGGTATTATGCAGTGAAAGTGACTTGAGCGGACGGATAAGACCCGAAATATTTTTTTCCAATTTATAGCAGAAGCAAATCGGCCGCCAAGTTTATTTCTAAACGCAATATACAAAGTTCACGAAACTTTTACCGAGCATAGAACTGTCCCCAATGCTGAGGTATTATGCAGTGAAAGTGACTTGAGCGGACGGATAAGACCCGAAATATTTTTTTCCAATTTATAGCAGAAGAAAATCGGCCGCCAAGTTTATTTCTAAACGCAATATACAAAGTTCACGAAACTTTTACCGAGCATAGAACTGTCCCCAATGCTGAAGTGTTATGCAGTGAAAGTGACTTGAGCGGACGGATAAGACCCGAAATATTTTTTTACATTTTATAGCAGAAGAAAATCGGCCGCCAAGTTTATTTCTAAACGCAATATACAAAGTTCACGAAACTTTTACCGAGCATAGAACTGTCCCCAATGCTGAGGTATTATGCAGTGAAAGTGACTTGAGCGGACGGATAAGACCCGAAATATTTTTTTCCAATTTATAGCAGAAGAAAATCGGCCGCCAAGTTTATTTCTAAACGCAATATACAAAAATCACGAAACTTTTACCGAGCATAGAACTGTCCCCAATGCTGAGGTGTTATGCAGTGAAAGTGACTTGAGCGGACGGATAAGACCCGAAATATTTTTTTCCAATTTATAGCAGAAGAAAATCGGCCGCCAAGTTTATTTCTAAACGCAATATACAAAAATCACGAAACTTTTACCGAGCATAGAACTGTCCCCAATGCTGAGGTATTATGCAGTGAAAGTGACTTGAGCGGACGGATAAGACCCGAAATATTTTTTTACAATTTATAGCAGAAGAAAATCGGCCGCCAAGTTTATTTCTAAACGCAATATACAAAGTTCACGAAACTTTTACCGAGCATAGAACTGTCCCCAATGCTGAGGTGTTATGCAGTGAAAGTGACTTGAGCGGACGGATAAGACCCGAAATATTTTTTTCCAATTTATAGCAGAAGAAAATCGGCCGCCAAGTTTATTTCTAAACGCAGCATTCAAAGTTCACGAAACTTTTACCGAGCATAGAACTGTCCCCAATGCTGAGGTGTTATGCAGTGAAAGTGACTTGAGCGGACGGATAAGACCCGAAATATTTTTTTACAATTTATAGCAGAAGAAAATCGGCCGCCAAGTTCATTTCTAAACGCAGTATACAAAGTTCACGAAACTTTTACCGAGCATAGAACTGTCCCCAATGCTGAGGTGTTATGCAGTGAAAGTGACTTGAGCGGACGGATAAGACCCGAAATATTTTTTTCCAATTTATAGCAGAAGAAAATCGGCCGCCAAGTTTATTTCTAAACGCAATATACAAAGTTCACGAAACTTTTACCGAGCATAGAACTGTCCCCAATGCTGACGTGTTATGCAGTGAAAGTGACTTGAGCGGACGGATAAGACCCGAAATATTTTTTTCCAATTTATAGCAGAAGAAAATCGGCCGCCAAGTTTATTTCTAAACGCAGCATTCAAAGTTCACGAAACTTTTACCGAGCATAGAACTGTCCCCAATGCTGAGGTATTATGCAGTGAAAGTGACTTGAGCGGACGGATAAGACCCGAAATATTTTTTTACAATTTATAGCAGAAGAAAATCGGCCGCCAAGTTTATTTCTAAACGCAATATACAAAGTTCACGAAACTTTTACCGAGCATAGAACTGTCCCCAATGCTGAGGTGTTATGCAGTGAAAGTGACTTGAGCGGACGGATAAGACCCGAAATATTTTTTTACAATTTATAGCAGAAGAAAATCGGCCGCCAAGTTTATTTCTAAACGCAATATACAAAGTTCACGAAACTTTTACCGAGCATAGAACTGTCCCCAATGCTGAGGTATTATGCAGTGAAAGTGACTTGAGCGGACGGATAAGACCCGAAATATTTTTTTACAATTTATAGCAGAAGAAAATCGGCCGCCAAGTTTATTTCTAAACGCAGTATACAAAGTTCACGAAACTTTTACCGAGCATAGAACTGTCCCCAATGCTGAGGTGTTATGCAGTGAAAGTGACTTGAGCGGACGGATAAGACCCGAAATATTTTTTTACAATTTATAGCAGAAGAAAATCGGCCGCCAAGTTTATTTCTAAACGCAGCATTCAAAGTTCACGAAACTTTTACCGAGCATAGAACTCTCCCCAATGCTGAGGTATTATGCAGTGAAAGTGACTTGAGCGGACGGATAAGACCCGAAATATTTTTTTACAATTTATAGCAGAAGAAAATCGGCCGCCAAGTTTATTTCTAAACGCAATATACAAAGTTCACGAAACTTTTACCGAGCATAGAACTGTCCCCAATGCTGAGGTGTTATGCAGTGAAAGTGACTTGAGCGGACGGATAAGACCCGAAATATTTTTTTCCAATTTATAGCAGAAGAAAATCGGCCGCCAAGTTTATTTCTAAACGCAATATACAAAGTTCACGAAACTTTTACCGAGCATAGAACTGTCCCCAATGCTGAGGTGTTGTGCAGTGAAAGTGACTTGAGCGGACGGATAAGACCCGAAATATTTTTTTCCAATTTATAGCAGAAGAAAATCGGCCGCCAAGTTTATTTCTAAACGCAATATACAAAGTTCGGGTCTTATCCGTCCGCTCAAGTCACTTTCACTGCATAATACCTCAGCATTGGCGACAGTTCTATGCTCGGTAAAAGTTTCGTGTATTTTGAATGCTGCATTTAGAAATAAACTTGGCGGCCGATTTTCTTCTGCTATAAAATGTAAAAAAATATTTCGGGTCTTATCCGTCCGCTCAAGTCACTTTCACTGCATAACACCTCAGCATTGGGGACAGTTCTATGCTCGGTAAAAGTTTCGTGAACTTTGTATACTGCGTTTAGAAATAAACTTGGCGGCCGATTTTCTTCTGCTATAAATTTAAAAAAAAAATATTTCGGGTCTTATCCGTCCGCTCAAGTCACTTTCACTGCATAACACCTCAGCATTGGGGACAGTTCTATGCTCGGTAAAAGTTTCGTGAACTTTGTATATTGCGTTTAGAAATAAACTTGGCGGCCGATTTTCTTCTGCTATAAATTGGAAAAAAATATTTCGGGTCTTATCCGTCTGCTCAAGTCACTTTCACTGCATAACACCTCAGCATTGGGGACAGTTCTATGCTCGGTAAAAGTTTCGTGAACTTTGTATATTGCGTTTAGAAATAAACTTGGCGGCCGATTTTCTTCTGCTATAAATTGTAAAAAAATATTTCGGGTCTTATCCGTCCGCTCAAGTCACTTTCACTGCATAATACCTCAGCATTGGGGACAGTTCTATGCTCGGTAAAAGTTTCGTGAACTTTGAATGCTGCGTTTAGAAATAAACTTGGCGGCCGATTTTCTTCTGCTATAAATTGGAAAAAAATATTTCGGGTCTTATCCGTCCGCTCAAGTCACTTTCGCTGCATAATACCTCAGCATTGGGGACAGTTCTATGCTCGGTAAAAGTTTCGTGAACTTTGTATATTGCGTTTAGAAATAAACTTGGCGGCCGATTTGCTTCTGCTATAAATTGGAAAAAAATATTTCGGGTCTTATCCGTCCGCTCAAGTCACTTTCACTGCATAATACCTCAGCATTGGGGACAGTTCTATGCTCGGTAAAAGTTTCGTGAACTTTGTATATTGCGTTTAGAAATAAACTTGGCGGCCGATTTTCTTTTGCTATAAATTGTAAAAAAATATTTCGGGTCTTATCCGTAAGCTCAAGTCACTTTCACTGCATAACACCTCAGCATTGGGGACAGTTCTATGCTCGGTAAAAGTTTCGTGAACTTTGTATATTGCGTTTAGAAATAAACTTGGCGGCCGATTTTCTTCTGCTATAAATTGTAAAAAAATATTTCGGGTCTTATCCGTCCGCTCAAGTCACTTTCACTGCATAATACCTCAGCATTGGGGACAGTTCTATGCTCGGTAAAAGTTTCGTGAACTTTGAATGCTGCGTTTAGAAATAAACTTGGCGGCCGATTTTCTTCTGCTATAAATTGGAAAAAAATATTTCGGGTCTTATCCGTCCGCTCAAGTCACTTTCACTGCATAACACGTCAGCATTGGGGACAGTTCTATGCTCGGTAAAAGTTTCGTGAACTTTGTATATTGCGTTTAGAAATAAACTTGGCGGCCGATTTTCTTCTGCTATAAATTGGAAAAAAATATTTCGGGTCTTATCCGTCCGCTCAAGTCACTTTCACTGCATAACACCTCAGCATTGGGGACAGTTCTATGCTCGGTAAAAGTTTCGTGAACTTTGAATGCTGCGTTTAGAAATAAACTTGGCGGCCGATTTTCTTCTGCTATAAATTGTAATAAAATATTTCGGGTCTTATCCGTCCGCTCAAGTCACTTTCACTGCATAATACCTCAGCATTGGGGACAGTTCTATGCTCGGTAAAAGTTTCGTGAACTTTGTATATTGCGTTTAGAAATAAACTTGGCGGCCGATTTTCTTCTGCTATAAATTGTAAAAAAATATTTCGGGTCTTATCCGTCCGCTCAAGTCACTTTCACTGCATAACACCTCAGCATTGGGGACAGTTCTATGCTCGGTAAAAGTTTCGTGAACTTTGAATGCTGCGTTTAGAAATAAACTTGGCGGCCGATTTTCTTCTGCTATAAATTGGAAAAAAATATTTCGGGTCTTATCCGTCCGCTCAAGTCACTTTCACTGCATAATACCTCAGCATTGGGGACAGTTCTATGCTCGCTAAAAGTTTCGTGAACTTTGAATGCTGCGTTTAGAAATAACCCTAAAGTAAAATTTTCGGCCGCTGATTTTTGCCGCCAAGTTCACAACTGCTGTTATTCTTGAATTCCCTTTTTAATTGCGTTGTTTCACCCTTATTATCCCCCCTCCCCCTCTTTACTTTCATACCCAGCCCGTATAGGACCTAAATCGTCGGCAATTGCGAAAGTATGCGCAAGCCTTCTCAATTTGGTCGGGTTATAAATCCGCCGCTACTTTTGGACGCTAACTTCACACCGGTTGATTTCGCAATCAACCGTCCACAATTTTACGAGGCTTTCAAACCGAAATTAAACCGCCCAACCTATTGAAACGGTGTTAAAGTTTAAATGAACATCTCTATATAAGCTCATGGTTGGAAACCTGTGCATTTTATGACAATTTAATAGGTATTGGTGGTTAATTATATTTGTAAGCAGTACAATACGGCCTATAAGGTTGAGATTTTCTCAAGAACTACTCGACCGTTGTGCCCACGCCTCCTCCCCCCCCCCCCCCCTCCCCACCCCGCAGGGTTAGGCAGAGACGATGGACTTCCATATGCTGCGATACTGGCATATAGCACGCATATCCTGGCATACTATAGCACACATATCGTGGGATACAATAGCACACATATCCTGGATACAAGACAGACAGACGGACAACGAAGTGATCCTATAAGGGTTCCTTTTTTTCTTTTGAGGCACAGAACCGTCGTGCAAAAATGTACTCAGCACGTTGAGTACATTTTTGCACGTCAATATATTTTTTGAATTTACATTTACACCACTTTGCAAGGAAAAGGTGCCAACGCTGAGGAGAAAAAGTGGCAAAAAACTCTCAGCAACACATCTTTTAAAACAATGATAATACAATGATTACTTAATAACTATTCAGTACGTAACTATTACTATTGTTAGTAAGTTTATCCCTCATGCGGAACCGGCGACACACACCATGCAAGTTAATTCTAAAAATTAGGAACCCTAAAAATTATATTCTTTAATCCTTAAACGAAATTTTATAAATAATAACTGTTATACTAATCATAGTTTATAGAGTTAAGTTTAGAGTCATTTAATAGATCCCTCGGATTACAACTATTACATTCAGTCCCACGTCGAATAAAGACATTTATTATATGATTACAGAGTATTACTGCTAAGTATCGAGGAGAGTATTATTTTGAATTTGAAATATGAGAGTTTGATAACTTTTCTATTAGGTAGTTACTATAAACCGAAACGTGGACATTGACGGTGAGACTGGCCCACAAGTTCAAAGTCGCTCAGCGAGCTATGGAAAGAGCTATGCATTTATCTGTTAGATAGAATAAGAAACGAGTATATCCGCCAGAAGACAAAAGTGGTTGACATTGCTCATAGAATCAGTAAACTGAAGTGGCAGTGGGCTAGTCACATCTGTCGTAGAACCGATAACCGATGGGGTAGACGAGTTCTCGAATGGACGCCACGAACGGGTATACGTAGTGTGGGACGCCCCCCGACCAGATGGAGGGATGACCTTCGCAAGATGGCTCGCAGGGACTGGATGCAGAGGGCCGAGAGTAGGGTTGATTGGCGCGCTTTGGGAGAGGCCTACGTCCAGCAGTGGACTGATACGGGCTGATGATGATGATGACTTTACTATATCGATACTAATAACCAGAAATACTGGACGGGCTCGTAATTCAGTTGCGAGTATGCGACCTAGCCGCGGCCTGCGTCCTGCGATCAGTTGAAACGCATGCCCCGCCTCATTTTCTTATGTCGTTACTGGACGTAGATCGCGGGCCTCAGTTCGCTACCTACTGGACGTTAAAGTGCCCAGAAAATGAGGCGGGGCATGCGTTTTAACTGATCGCAGACACAAGCCGCGGCTGTGTGTGGAGGGCATTAAACGATCGTAGAAGTTAAGCAACGTTGTCAAAGTCAAATCTCTTTATTGCAAAAGCACGTTGTGTATATTTTTGCACGTCAACATATTATATACTTATTTTAGTAATGGACTCGACAGTTCGTCATTTGCCAATGTCATGTTACAGAAAATTCAATATATTCAATAGTCTTCTATCTTCCTCCAGGGGAGTGGCCGTAGCGTCTTCACCCTGGGTAGCCGCGTCTTCATGTCTTCATCCAGAGGAGACGCCGTAGCGTCATCACTCTGGACGAAGCAGCTCGACAGTCACGTTCACTCCCGAGCTTGTAGCGGGAACTCTTGATAAAAGCTTGAAACTTCAGATCTTGCATAAATAATCCAATAACTTAACCGTACAGTTATTCCCGAACATTTTCTGATTAATTTAACGTGATATTAAACACAAAATAGTCCCTGTAGACATAAAAAGGAAAATTATCAAATAATTTCGCAACCGTCGTTTCCCACCATTTTCAAGAGAACCAGCTAGAGCTTTTAAAACTATCATCCATTGCAACCATGTGTGGTCACACAATAAACCAGAAGTGGCATCAATAAATTTACATACTAAAACATAATACAGATTATCCTAATTGAGCGTGACGCTGTGAAAGATAATCTGACCATTTCAAAAACCAACATTGGTACGAGAACAAAACGACAAAAAGTCCCAAATAGAGTCACTGTGCGGAGCCCACAGACCGTGTCGCATTGTCTGTCTGTCTGTCCATCCGGTCGCGTGTAGCTCATTACAGGGGCATATAAAAACTATGAGATGTATCATAACGACTAACATAGTTGTAGATGTAAGTACAAACGAGGAGCTCGTTGTCCAGTTGCGAGGACACATTGAAAACGATTGTACAAGTTGAGTCCCTCCGTGTCTCGGAAAGCACGTTAAGCAGTTGGTCCCGGTCGCTGTCGCTCGGTAGCAGTCGTTTGACCACGTCAGAGGCCTTTTTTAACCCAGGTAAAACATGCAAAATCATGTACCACCACGCCATGTTGATTATGTCGGGCTCACAGCCCTGAAGGGGCAGCATACCGACTAAACCTCCTGGGGTGTTCCACCTCGTGCCATTCTTGCCGAGCCACGGGAACTGCGATACATCCGCGACCCGACTGGCGGCCCGAGCACTCCCCATTATAATACATACGTCAGAGGCCTACGGGCGGCCTTAATAACTCTGGCAATAGATTTGGTCACTAAACCACATGAGAAAAGGGCAAACGGGATTGACCCCAAGCAGCTCGAAAAGGCAATGCGGCCGCCCCAGCAAACGAATGGCGAGACGAACTGGACGCTTTAAGGGTGGTCTGAGTCTGCACAGAATAGAGATGAGTGGAAGAGTCAGGGGAAGCTTTTGTCCAGTAGTGGGACATTGCAGAATGATAAATAAAAATAAATAAATACTTAAAGTGCAAACAGCTAAGAAAAGCACCGTGAGGCTACGTTCCTGAACATAATAATAAAATCGAAGACAGTGTAATCCAATCCCATCCAGGCAGATTAGAACAAGTACAGTAGAAGATGCATGCCTTAGATTTTGTATTGTTCTCAGGCATGTAGGTTGCCTCATGATGTTTTCATTCAACGTTTTAAGAGCATTCCACAAATGTACGTAATTTTTCCTTCCAAAAACGAGGAAATCTCGTACATGGTTTTTTTAAAGATATCAATCATAATACGCCTAAATTATTGTGATGGAGATCACAAAATCGTCCAAATACCACATCTACTGTTTCTGTGATTCTCGTCATGGTAATCATATACTAGGCATTATATTATTGCATATTGAGTTACATAGAGTTTTTTGTCTGCTAGGTATGCAGATTTTGAATTAGGTTCGTATGTAAAAAAAAATAGTACACAGGACAGAGATAAGTATACAGAGGGCCTCAATAAGGTTGAGATTTTCTCAAAAACTACTGGACCGAATTTAATAATTATTTTACGGTTTAAAGTACTAACTTTTATCTATCAAACAGTGAAAGAATTTTTGCAATAGATCAAGTAGTTTTTGAGATAATCTCAACCTTAAAATCTCTCCTGTATACCTTTCTCTGTGTTCCACCGTACTCATTTCGAATGGTGAAAATTTGGTACATAGGTTTTCTAATCAAACAAGGTTTTATAATTAAACTTAATCTGTGGTTCAATAATTAAGCAGAAAATATTAAAAAAAAACCAACTGCATCACTTTAGGTAAATTTTTATAGCCTATGTCACTCCTACAATCAAGACGAATCTAACGACACCTCATATGTCCAATCCATCAAGCCGTTTAGGCTGCAGGGCGTGCCAAAGAATTAGACATACATACTTACACTCGAAAAACATAACCCTCCTTCTTGCGAAGTCGGGTATAAAGGGCAACATTTTTAAGTCACGGACAAACGGACAAAATTTCTAAAAATTAGTGTTTTCGCATCAGTATCGATCCTAAAACACATTACAATTATTATTTTCAAAATATATCCAATGTACAGACACAACTTTTTTACAGTCTTATTATATGTATATGTCGTGGTCAGATCGTTAAATTGAGCATTTCATGAAATCGTCAATCATTTCATGAAATGGTGGCATTTCACGAAATCGTCAAGTTGTGCTGGGCAAATCGTTTAAACGTCAACGTTCGTCGATTTGTCGAACCACGTTTGGTCAGATCACCATTAAATATGTAAGTAATAAATAATTATGAATATATGTATAATGAGCGGTTTTTGTGTGACTGTCATAAAATTCGCAACGTTTCGAACACTTTGCCAAGTTTCCTACACACTTTCTTATATAATTTGCACATTATTATTCATACAACATAAACAATGACAAAGACTCTCAGCGCCTCTAGCGGTAGTTATTGCTATTTTTCTACGATATGGTCAATTGTGTTTGGTCATATCACGAAATAGCCGTGCGTTTGTTGGGCATATTATCAAACGCTTTGTATTCATTGATTTGGCCAAGCTATTTCGTGAAATGACCTCTATTGGTCATTTGACGATTTCGTGAAATGCCACCATTTCATGAAATGGTCGATTAAACGATATGACCACGACATATAGATAAAATCTACGATTACCAAGGATACATAATTGAAACCTTACAGAGCAACAAATCAATGACAAAACAATAAAATTACGGTTTTATTGTAAATAAAATGTCGAATCACTCGATTAAGTGTGTCGTAATGTCGCGGTGCATTACGCAAAGTTGCGTTAATGCACTAAACGCATTAAAACTGCGATCCGCGTTAACGCGTAAAATTATAAATGATCACTAAAGAGGTTGTAAAAATTCAGTGCAAATAACTGGTATTACTGTATCGAAAAACAAACAAAAACTCACTGCTTTTGTGCCATAGTATAGATATCATCTTTGATTAATCCGCATGAATACGTTTTATTTATTTATAACAAGCTATTTTCAAAAGCCCCCTTTATTTCTGTTATTTCCTTTCAAAACCAACAGAATTACAATCACTACAGAGAAAACAAAATGCTAATAAGGAAATAAAAGAAATAAAGGGGGCTTTTGAAAATGGCAGGAAACGACCGTAACAAGCTATTAAATTTAAATAAAATGAAAAAATAATATACCTACCTATATAAAGTAAATTAAATTCTAAAAAAATGTACCTACTTGGACGCGGTATTCTAGCTGTGAGTGGCCTCTACCAGTCACAGGTAGAACACGAGATGTGAAATTTTAATATAGAATCTCGATTTAGCCGTCATCGATCAAACCTTTATTAATCGGCAGATCAATTTAATATAAACTAAACATGTTTAGCGTAGAATCTTCTAAAGCATCTCCAACCTGAGTAAATAGAGATCAAAGTTTAAAAAATTAAAAAATATTTGTTCTTAGGCAATTTTATATTATAATGTTTGGTTATTCATATAATAATTTGGACTAAGACATGATTAAAAACTAACATTAAATAACTAAAAACTAAAACTACCTATAAATAAATTAACTATAAATAAAATATGTCCTCTAGGAGGGCATCGGGAGTCACGGTGCCCAGAAGGCTGGCAGCATTCCCTCTCTGAATTGCCAACGCAATACGTTGGCAAAGGTAGCTGCCAGCCCTAAATGTTTGGTTTATCCGAATTCACCAAAGTCTGTTTTTGATTGAGCCGTGCATTAGCGATTATTTTACTATTCATATAATTGTTATAATGAATACATCATTTGCCAGTACTTACACAAATTAATGTCATTTACACACCAAATAAATGTCATTACCGCACAGTCGGTCGAGTAGAAATTCCCAAATTATCATATCGTTGCGTTTGACATTCGAATATAATTTGTAGACGATTACGAGTTACATGCAGCGCTTCGTGTGTTTTAGAATAGAACAGTCGCTGTAATGTAAGTTTTAGTATAGATTGAGTAACGTAGTATTTATGAAATGTCTTGTCAACATTTTTGAGAAACGGGAATTACCGTGTTAAACATTTATTATTGATGTCTTGATATTTAAATGTTTAACACGGTAATTCCCGTTTTATCTAATTAATATGTATACAAACCGTGAAAGTTTAAAAAGTGATATTTTTGAGAAATATTATTACTTCTTTTTAAACTGATGAAAAATTTTTGAACTGACTTCAAAAAATATTATCCAGCGTCTCGAAAATAATAAAATACTAATAAATAATAATTTTTTTAGTTAGGTAGATTTTTAGTTTAGTTTTTAATGTATTTTTAAGTAGTTTAGTTTTATTATATTTGTTTATTATTATATTGTAATAAAATTGATTATATTGGAAAAAAAAAATACTATATTTATTAACACGGACTCTAATCTAAACATGATTCAATAATATCTTGGAATTATTTTTTATAACTTAATAATTATATGAAATTACTTTCTGAATCAAAAGATTTAAGGCAACTTTCTTTTACGACTAGTCCTCGTGGAAATATGACCCATATTTTTACAATAACAGATCTTCAAAATATGATTCCTAAAGCTAACTAAGAATTATGTAAAAAATTAAAATGAAATTACAAGTTTACAAGTATTTTTTTGTTTGTTTAGGAGTTTTTGTGTATTTGTAAATACATTTTATAAAAATACATGTGAAATCTACTTTCCCATCTTAGGTGAAACCACGTATGGTTTGTATGCCGATGGGGAGTTCTAATTTATAATATAGCATGTAAGCCGTCGCCTTAGAGTGAGGGGTTGTGACTCTCACTCCAGGTCCTACCTGGTGCAAAGGTTGGCCACAGCTATACAGCGCGGCAACGCAGCGAGCGTTATGGGCACCTTTGCACCGGGTATGACAAGGGGCGGGTTATTTGATTGACGAAGGTTCAACGGATAATTTAGTTATAAGTATATTATTGTATGTAAGTATACGAGTATTACACATAATTTTTAGTGTTCTTTTACTTTATACATTCCGAAAATCCACACAACAGCGACTGCACTATACAAATATGCATAAATCACCGGCCGGTATGTTAATGAGACACGATTATTTGGAATATATCGTCTAATGATAATATATGTCTCGTTCTAAACCTATATATTTCTGATCTGTCGGTCGGACCGTTACGTAATGTCTCTAATAGGAATTCCGTTTCGGATGCTTCGTTCTAGTTTGTTAGACCACCTGGTTAGTCCTTTGTTTTCTACGGCTTATTTAGGGTTGCGTATGCGTAATCTAAAATATTGTTTTCCCTCAAAAAATTAGAGATGCCTATCTACTAAGTTACATTAGTAATTGTTGAACGCTTTTTGTTCTGAATTGTTTGAAAAAATATTTAGTAAATTGAGTATATTTATGTAGATATAGATTATAGGTACAGTCGACAGCAGATCAATGGTAACACTTGCAGTACGATTTCAAGTCCAATTCCAATTCCAATTTGGGTATTTTGGCTCCACCGAGGCTTCGGTGATTCCGCCAATGTCCTGGTTGAGAGAGACACTGAGTATTAGTAAGAATTTGACCGGTAGCTATTAGGCGATGGACTCTCTGAGTGTACTGAACAGAACATTGCTGGGGGACAACACAAAATATTACTAAATATACCAAACACAGAAGAGGGACTCTTTTTTTTTTTTTAAACACACAACAAAACAATGCATATCATATAACGTAGATAGACATCACAGAAGCAGTAGTATGGACGAACACTTAAAGATTTACAGTTTAATATTATTGGTTTTTATGAATTTAGCGAGTATATTAACACGTGGAGAAAATACCAATGTGAGGAGATGTTTAACATTAATAGGACGAGAAAAATCAGCAGGGAGCATGTCATGTCGATTTCAAGTCTTACGATGCAAATAATAAGAACTGTCAAAAGTAAAAAGTGTTACCATTGATCTGCTGTCGACTGTACAACGACAAATAAAAACAAAATGAACCTTAAAATTAGGGTGTTACGTAAAGTAACTAAAAACTAAATTTTTCTACAATTTTCCGGTTTTATTCCATTTAATACATTTTATTATTATTTTTCAAAAGTTTTCATGTATTTTTTTGTTGCAATTAATAATATATAATTTGTATTAGATGAATTTTGATGTATGATTTATCGTTAGATTCGTCTTGAGCGACATTAACATAGGATGCACTTTAAGCCAAATAAAAAAGCACTTGAGATTTTTATTTTGGTAATCATTCATTCGTTTTAGTTTATTATACCCTCCATAATTGTCAATTGTTTAAGCATTTATCCCAATTTTATTTTCCATTTATATCGCAGGGAACAAATACAATATCTGAGCTCTACGGAACACTACTTCGCACTATCGACTCTCACTTACCAAAGCTTTTAATTGGTCTCAAATTAATACAAGAATATCCGAAATACCGAACTAAACTATCAAACAATTCAACGAATTCCTATTTTCAAAGGGATGCTTTATGATAGCGCGACGCAATAGCTTTGGTCCTGAGGAATATTCCATAGTGTTCCGACAAAGGATCAAAACCTCGTAAACTAAACTACGCGTTATAGATTAACGTACCTAATAGCTATTTAGTTTATTGTTGTTAAATTTTATTGGGACACACCGTCGTACCATTTGTCGAACAGTTTCCCTTTTTCTTTTTGTTATTCTTTTAACTGTAGTCTTACTGATAGATGTAGTCATTACTTCCTTAATTATAAAAAAAATATCAATATAGACTACAATTCGGGTCCAACAGAATACCATTGTTGCCGGCATCCTGTCGAAAACATTATGCTGAGTTGAGGCCCTGGCCGCAACGGCAGCACAACCGCTCTATATTTATTTGGTGTGTTATCTTGTTAGCCGTTTAGTTATAGAGCGGTTGTGCATGCCTTTGCGAAAAGGGCCTCACTCAACTCAGCATAATGTTGTCGACAGGATGCCGGCAACGCTGGTATTCTGTTGGACCCGAGTTGTAGTCTATATTGAAATTTTTTTTATTAAGGAAGTAATGACTACATCTATCAGTAAGACTACAGCCAAAAGAATAACAAAAAGAAAAAGATGTCGGGAAAGCTAAGCAAAGCAATCGACTCGACAATCCCCGAAACTGCCGGTTTTGTACGTAAATTTCGGTTATAGACGAAATTAAAAAAAAACGTGCAGGTACTTCCAAACAAATATTACCATTAAAATATCCAGGTCAATTAACTTAACACGATCAAAAAGAACACTTCTAAAACCGTTTTACGCACTACTCGACTGTGTGTCACTTTCTTCAAAACTATTTCACTTTAAATCGAATTAAAATTTATCTCAAATTGTTCTTGGATGTTTACAGTAACTTTATTGTTTGTTTGTTGTAATAAAAATATTTTATGGTTATTTAAAAACTTTGGTAGCAATTAGGGCGTTTTCACAGTTGGGTTATGCCTTTTAAGGAAATTGGTTGGTAAGATCCCGTTCTAAAATTAATCCGAATAGTGTCTAACAGCCTTACTTATAAAAAAAACACTAATCAACCACTTAACAACATATTAACTAATCATCAGTTTTCTTTACAAGTAATAATAGCAATGCATGTAATAATTGGAAGTAAGTACTACTATGTAGGTCAACTTTCCCAAGTTCAAGGATCCCAGTCAAAGGTCAGGCCAGACCCCCCGCGGTCTTAAATAGCCTGAACACTATTAAGAGATAGCTATCGTTCTTACTAAACGCTTCACTCTATCGGAAATAGTTTTAGATCGAAACAATAATAATATTATGTTTTGCGATACAATTTCATTATTTAAGAGCCTTCCATGAGCCAACTAACGCCGCCAATTGAAAAAAAATAATATCTTCCAATATAATCAATTTCATCAAAAAGCTATTTACAAAATGTAGTAGTAAGTTGTAAATCGCATAATTGCGAAAAACGGCCGTTTTTGGCACATTTGTGAACTATAGTATGACCGTCTAAATCAGTCTTCGCCTGCGCGGTACAGGGATGCGGGGGAAGGTGACAACGGGACCGAGAGAGGTGCGGGAGGGTGTGTGTGTGGGGGGGGGGGGGGGGGGGGTAACAGAAATGCGCCTGCCGCCCGCACCTCTCTCGGTCCCCGTCGTCGCCTTCCCCCGCATCCCTGTACCGCGCAGGCGAAGACTGATTGAGACGGTCATACTATAGTAACTTAGCTTGTCGCAATTAAGCCATGTATTGTATATTGAAAAATAGTATTTATCGTAATAAACATTTTGTAAATAGCTTTTTTCATAAAATTGATTATATTGGAAGATATTATTTTTTTAAGATTGGCGGCGCTAGTTGGCTCTATGAAGGCTCTTAATCTTCTTTATTAATATCAACTATTCCTTCCCGTCTAAGGCCCATGAATATGCTTATCGCGGCGATAAGGGCTAACTAGCGGCGTAACTTAACATGTGTTCTTACTTACGAGGTGCTTAAGACACGATAAGTTGGAAGAATCACTTGAGAGTCAGGTAAAGATCACAGTACAGTCGCAAACAGATAATGTTTACAACTTTAAAGGTTAGAATAAGCTAGTTGACTCATATCGAAATTCAATAAAACAATATTTATTTCATATAGTATTTGACATTAGGATCCCAAATATATCACTTTTATTACATAAATGTAGAAATTAAATTATGAAATGAAATTATTTATTTGCCTTGAATGTGGTTACAGGGTTCTTACATTAGTACTTATGTCCAGCACACTCAGTCATTGCTGACATGCAAATATTATGGTCACATATTAACTTATTCCTATTAGTATTCTTATTCCTAAAAGATGACTGTAAAAAATGAAATTGAAATTAAAATATTTACTCGTTTTTTCCGACGCGCCAAAAAGGTAGTCGGCCATTTTCGCGAGGTTCGTGAATCGTGACGTCACTCCACGTTTTTAGGGATGACCGATTTTTTGATTTATCGATCTTATGTGGGTTTTGGTAGATACATTTAATTATTAATAATAATTCAAATTTTAATGACACGAAATTGAAATATTTACCAATTAAATGGTTATGAATACATTTGAAGGCTCCGTTATAGCTAGATTTAACCAGGTATTACGATGATAATATACATTAAGAGCAAAAAATCGATGTTTTAACGTCATGTTTTCTCAACATTGAACATCCCTAGTTTATTGGGGCAGCAGTGACGTCATGCCACAGATAATCATGGCGGACTCTGTTTTCAATCGAAGTTGAAGAGTTGCATTTTAAATTAAAGTTTTTGGTGTTTTAAAGGACTCAAATAATTCTGTAATTTTTTGTACGGTGTAATAGAATGATTATTAACTATTTAAGGCAAAAATAAAAAGTTTGGTTTAACTAGCCAATTGTTTGTACTCCTCCGTTTGTATTGGTCGATCTCATTTTCACTCTCAACCCACAAATTAAAACTTACCAAATATGAAATGTACTAAATAAATAATATAATATAAATATAATATTTTGTCATGATTTAAATGAAATGTATAAATGTATGGAGAAGGTATTTATTCATTAAACAATAAAAATAAAAAATAACTATTATAATATTTTTTTTTGTGAACCTATAAATTGTCCCACTGCTGGGCAAAGGTCTCCCCCCTCCTCTTCCATCCATCCCTGTCCTATAATATGTATTATAATATTAACCTAGAAAATATAAACTAAACTAAAAACTATAAGGGAACTGTCCCAATAACCGTCACTTTTTGAACTTTTCACTTTTGATTTTGTAGCCACGGCCGTAGTATAAGACCCACAGGGAATGAAATGGTGCAAAGATATAAACAATTTATTTAAATTTTACGTAATTAAATAATGTTTCTTTAATTTTAAGATTAAATAAGATATTTTTAGACTTATATGAAATAATACCCCTTTGCCCGGTATCCGGCATGTCCTTGTACAGATATCCGACATACCCATGTCCCAATAGCCGTCATATATGTATATAGTTTTTGTGTAGGTAATGTATGACGTATATATATGATTGATCAAAGTGTTATAGTGTAAATGGAATACCTGATTGGACAAGCTTTATGTTTTCGACATTTCGACATTTCTCAAATATATAAACCAAAATAGTCAAAATATTCATTGTTGCTGTTCCAGCCAGTATATATAATTCAGGTCATTATGCCTATAATTACTAATGCACCCAAAGATGTTTTAAAAATCCCAAAGATGTTTTTTTTTTCTCTACCCTCAAAAAGTGAACAGTGTTAGAATTTGTGTCTTGTATTAAATTAATTAAATAATTAGTTTATGTATCGAAATTACGCCAAAAACACGTTATTTAGTGAAATTGTGCATTGTAATAATGTACAAGTGTTATCTCGCAAAAACTACGACATTACATAGTGTAAAATTCAATTGACTTTTTTTTACGAAAAATTAACGACTTTTCGTGGCAAACTTGTTTCCAAAATGAAGTGCTTCCAGTGCCAGAATGATCATAGCGATGAAAATTTGATACAGTGCGATGGTTGTAAACGGAACGTATGTCTTAGTTGCAGCAATCTAACAAGCAGCGAGGCTCGTGTCATGGGGGTTGAAATCCAAACGCACCCTCATCTTTCTGTGTTCGCCTTACCGCGAGACCTTATTTCATGTGCCTAAACTGATCCAAGCATATGATTGTGTACGTGAGGAATTGGACGAAATAAAAAAACGGTTTTCTATACCAGTGACTCATGCAGTTTCTACTGCTTCTCTGGCCACTTCCTTAGACACTAACAATATATCGGAGGAGATGGCGGAGCGTGATCGCAGAGCAAATAACGTGATCCTTGTTGGTCTCCCTGTAATGGATACGGGTGACACACCTATTCAAGGGCCCACTGATGAGGCCACTGTCAGAAGGATCCTGGTGGAGATTACGAGTGAACAGATATCTTCTGACAAACTGGTGAAAGTGTTGCGACTTTGTAAACGAGACAACAGTAAACCGCGCCCCATGAAAGTGATCCTCAAGTCTCGGCATGATGCAGTGAAGGTCCTTAAAAACAAGAATAGAGCCATGGAGGTAAGAGTGCATGATGACAAGACACCGATGCAGCGGGACGAGCTAAAGGAGCTGAGGTAACGTCTCCAGCTACGTACCGACACATACGGTGTGCCGAAGATAATCAACCAAAAAAACTAATTGACCCCAACAACCCCTACCTTCCTATACACCAACTTATGCTCGCTGTCATTAAACTTCGACCTATTTCTTTTATATGTAAACACCAACAAGCCATCCATTATAATTGTCACGGAGACCTGGCTGAACAGCAGGGACAGAAACAGCACATTTGCCATACCTGAATATACTATATTTAGACAAGACCGGAAACATCGACCTGAGTCGCAGGGTGGCAAAACGCGTGGTGGCGGTGTTGCCATATATGTCAGAGGTCGTATCAACGGTATACCCATTGTTGCAAGAACTCATAAGAAGTATGTAAGTGATCTTACGGAAGCTTTGTTTTTGCATATTCAATATGACTCTCACCATTTCCTTGTTGCTGGGGTCTATCGACCCGATGATAGGGAACCAGATATATGGAAACGACGTGACTCTAAATTATTGGCTAACTTGGCTGCTGCTTTAACGAACAATGTGATAGTTATCGCTGTTGACTTCAACTACTCCGCCATACTATGGCCTCAAGACATCGAACAGGATCTCACGGGACCCGAGGAACTGTTTAAGAACATGTTTCTCAACAGTAATCTTCATCAATTGGTCTCCCAGCCGACACGTTTCCGCACAGGCAACACTCCATCCTTGCTCGATCTGATCATGACAAACGATGAAAACTTAATCACTGGAATATGTTATAAAACCACCTATAGGAAAGATTGATCATTGCGTACTAGAGTTCAGCAGCCAATTTCTGATACAAAGAGTCCACAGTCAGCCCAAACTTAAAAGATATTACCATTACATTGACAACTACATGGAGGAACTGGAGAAGGACCTCGAAATCTTGGAACCTACTACTGACGTGGAGCGTTTTTGGAGACAGCACCATAAGAGAACCATAGTGGATACAAACACAGACAGACACGCTCCGCTTAAAAAAGTGAAGAAGAAGATAGGTAATAAACCCTGGATCAATGACAATATATTGAAACTTGTATCTGAGAAGAGAATACTTTGGGATATTTATATTGGCACAAAGGATGACGAGGACTACCAGCGCTATAGAACCGCCAACAATCATTGTGTGGTAGAAAGCAGAAGGAGCAGGAGACTGTATGAAGCAAAACTACTGGATAACGGACAAAAACCCTTCTATTCCCATCTGCGAAGGTGCATGTCATCCAAAGTGAGCATTCCACCTGCAATGAGGAACCATAATGGCGACCAAGTTACAGACCCCACCGACATAGCGGAAACCTTCGCGCAGCAGTTTCAGAAAGCCTATTGTCGTGAACTAGATGTGACCATATGCCAACAAGTGACTACATTAGCCCGTGTGGAGCACTCGATCTGTGGCATAGACTTTACACCCAACACAACTTGACTCGACACAGGCTCTGCTCCTGGATCTGACAACATTCCCAGCATTATTCTAAAAAAACTGCAGCAAAACACTTGTTCCTGTTCTCACTGAGCTTATGAGGGTGTCTTTTGAGGTCGGACATGTCCCACTTGACTGGAAACATGCTGTAGGTACACCTGTGTACAAATCCGGTGATAAAACAGACCCTGCCAAGTTTAGGCCAATCAGCTTGACAAGTATTGTGGGTAAGGTGATGGAGAGACTAATATGCAACCAACTGAAGAATTTCCACAACAGAGAAAATGTTATGTCCAGCAGAATGGCTTTGTCGAGAAGAGATCCACAATAACGAACTTACTGTCATGTGTGCACCCGTGGACTATGGACGTGGACCGTGGCAACCCGGTTGACGTTATTTACCTCGATTTTGAGCGCGCATTCGACAAAGTCCCGTATCAGCGCCTGCTTATAAAATTGGAGCATTTTGGCATTCTAGGTCGGCTTTTAGACTGGGTAAAGAGTTACCTGTTGGGAAGAACGTTCCAGGTCAGGATCGGTTCCTCCTTGTCCCAGAAGAGCTGAGTGGAGTTCCCCAAGGATCTGTTTTAGCCCCCACTATTTGTGGAATTTTCATCACGAACCTAATTGCGCTGATAGACTCACAATCTGCATTTTTTGCTGACGATGGGAAATTCTTTGGCAACCCACACTTAGTGTCTGGACAACTACAGAGCGGTCTAAACAAGCTCCAGGAATGGACGAAGCAGTGGCTAGTCAAGCTGAACATATCGAAATGTACTGTGTTGCATCTAGGTAGTAGAAATCCTGGCGTGGTATACACCATTGATGACACTGATATAAACACTGTGGAATCCCAAAAGGACCTTGGAATTGTGGTTTCAAAAAATCTAAAATGGGGAGAACACATTAATGGCATTGTCAAGAAGGCTAATTCATTTATGTATGTTATAAGGAGATCCTTTCAATATATTACATCCGAGGTTCTTGTCAAAATTTACAAAACATACATTAAGCTTCTTCTGGAATATGGATTTCAAATATGGAACCCATATTTTCATAAAGGACATCCTACCTACATACTGCCTACTTGAGAGCGTGCAAAGAAAGGCAACAAAGATTCCATATAACCTGCGCAAAAAATTCTATGAAGAAAGGCTTAAAATCCTAGGTATTCAAACCCTGGCAGAACGTCGACTCAGAGGTGATCTAATTGAGACAAATAAAATTCTCTCTCCACCGTTTCTTTGAAACTAAAGACATACGTCCATTGCGAGGACACCATATGAAAATCTACTGCACTATCGCCAATACCAAAATCGCTCATCACTTCTTAAGTAACATAGTTGTCAACGCATGGAACAAACTGTCTGATAATGTAGTATCTGCACCATCAGTTGTGCACCTCGACATGTGGTTAAAATCAAACATTATTTAAATAAGCAATATGTGTAGTGAATCATATGAACATTAGACAACATAGACTGAACTTACCAACACTGTGATATAGACACACCAGCATTGTGCTGCCTGTCTATCAAATGAATAATAATAAAATGCACAAAAACGTCCTAAACCATAAGAAAACACATCGTAATGTTTGGGACGTTTCTGTGCATTCGGGGATGTTTTGTGTGTTTTGGGAACTTAAAAAATATTATTTTACGAGTACTGGTGTGGAAAGTAAGCAATATCTCTATAGTTATCTATATATCATATAGATGACGGGTACTGGTACATTTTGCTATTTGGTTGAACCAATAGCCGTCAACGAATTTAAAATGTTATTATTTAATTAATTAAAACAAATAGGCATCAAATCAAATTACAGAATGATATTAATATTAATAAAGTTTCATTTTAAACATCAACACTTACAAATAAGTAAATACATGAACCAGCGTTGATAAAAAACCGTAGTCAGTAAAAACAGCAGTTTAGTAATCGAACTTCGTAACTTTTTTACAAAAACGTGAACACAAACTATAAAGTGATATTATATTATGTTATTTGATGTTTTATTGTATTTTTGCCAGTTAATTAGCAGCAAAACAGTATTTATTTTCATAATATTGCAGAGAAAACGAAATAAACTACCATTTTCGTGAGATATAGGTAATTTAAGTTGACTTGACGGGCATACGTACATTGACGGCTCTTATACCTATACAATAGGTCGGTTGAACTATCTGAATGGCTTAAAATAATTGATTTAAATTAGATCCGAGAAGAGAGCAAGTATATTTTATATGGGGACGTTTCCGATCTTTGTTGTCCTTTTCACTCGCATACGTCAGAAAGAGACATCTATTTTATACAGGATGGACTTGAATTTTATGATAGGCTTCTATTGAAAATACAAACAATGGAAAAACATGTAATTGTAAGAAAAGAAACAGGATAGAATAACTACATAGGAAAAGGGTACAGTAACAAAAAAAAAACCTAAATGAAACTCTCAACAAACCAACATTTCGAAAGTTCATTAAAGAAATTAAACCGTGTATCACCACGGGCGAACTGTAATTACAATATTAATGTTCGATTAATATTAAAATTAATATTCCATTTGAACCAATATTAATATTATATTGCAGTTAATAGAAATAACATCCCACGTCCGATACCAGAGAAAGTACGGTGGTTTTGTTTGATGAACATTTCAATAGTGATTGGGAAAATTTATTGCATTATGAAACTATTTCGTCATACTGTATGTTCAATTTATAGAGAAGTTAGAGTAAATGGAGGGTCACAAATGATATTGAAATTATTATTTACGTATAACAATACACATGGATAACACTAACTTTTTGGTCACTCACCTTTAATAATATTTTATTTAGGTAGTTAAGTTATTTATTAATAAAATTTAAAATAATTAAAATTTGGAATAATTAATTGTGTAAAAATAATAATAATTTATTTTGTTTGTTTGTTTTGTTTTAACACTTTATTGCACAACATAGACAAATACATAAAAACGTCCAGAAGAAACAAATTTATTTCTTATCTATAATTATTTATTTACTGTTTGTACTTTTTGTTGTTTTTTGTGTA
Organism: Tachystola acroxantha; assembly: GCA_963506565.1. Classification (NCBI taxonomy): domain Eukaryota; kingdom Metazoa; phylum Arthropoda; class Insecta; order Lepidoptera; family Oecophoridae; genus Tachystola; species Tachystola acroxantha. Next base: position 7,074,223 of record OY735894.1, on the reverse strand, counting down.
ATAAAGAAACCTATAATATTTAACGTAATATTAAACGCAAAACAACCACTTTATAAACAAAAGTATAAAATATATTTATTTCAAAAAGGTTCAATATAAAATATTTAAAAAAAACATTCATTATTTATAAACCAAAATTAAATCTCAATAAGGTTTATTCACATAATGAAACCTTAAAAACAAAATATAATAAAACTAAATATGAAATGTGCTGAAATCTAAGTCAATGCCAAGTTATAAAACACTTTTCCAAGCAGTAACTTCTAATTAAAACATGAGAACATGAAAAACTACAATAAAAAAAAACTAAACAAACTAATAATTACATCTAAACTAAAACTAAACCTATCTAAAAAGCAAACATTCTATATATAAATAAATTAAAGATAAAAAAAAACTGCCCCAGGTCCCCTATAGGCAGCGTGCCCAAAAGGCTGGCAGCGTTGCCCCGCTGTATCGCGATGCTAATCCGCAATAAAGTATCAAATAGATTTGCATTATCATTATGCCCTTGCCATGCAACTTTTCCTCACCCCATTTATTGTCCAATAAGCAAACAAAGCGCCTCTCAATATGCCATAAATCAGTGCGCTAATTGGGCTCCGAGTGACGCGAGTGGGCGGAGCTCCACAGGTTGCGCATTTCTCATTATGATCACAATTCAATTTTAGATTGGTTTGTATTGATTTTTTTATTGTTTATTAGTTATTTAAATATTTATTGAAGGTTCTTGGGAATATAATTGTTTATTTATTTATTTTTATTAATGGACTCGACAGTTCGTCATTTGCCAATGTCATGTTACAGAAAATTCAATATATATTTAATAGTCTTCTCTGTCTTCTATCTTCCTCCAGGGGAGTCGCAGTAGCGTCTTCACCCTGGGTAGCCGCGTCTTCATGTCTTCATCCAGAGGAGACGCCGTAGCGTCATCACTCTGGACGAAGCAGCTCGACAGTCACGTTCACTCCCGAGCTTGTAGCGGGAACTCTTGATAAAAGCTTGAAACTTCAGATCTTGCATAAATAATTCAATAACTTCACCGTACTGTCATTCGCGAACATTTTCTGATTAATTTAACGTGATATTAAACACAAAATAGTCCCTGTAGACGTTAAAAGGTAAATTATCTAATAATTTCGCAACCGTCGTTTCCTGCCATTTTCAAGAGAACCCGAATATAATTGTTTCATTTCATTATTATACGTTAAGAGCCTTCCATCAGCAAACTAGCGCCTAATATAATAAATTTTATTAAAAAAGCTATTTACGAAATGATTATTACGATATATACTATTTTTTAAATGCTTATTTATAACGTGATTCAATGTCGGTAAGTTGTAGTTCGCATAATTGCGAAAAACGGCCGTTTTTGGCACATTTGTGAACTACAACTGCTAAGTTATAGTTCACAAATGTGCCAAAAAAAATTAACCTCATCTTCATTGAGGGCCTTCCATGAGCTAAATAGCGCCGCCAATCATAAAAAAATAATAATATCTTACAAATTATTAATTTTTATTAAATAAGCTATGTAAGTACACAATCTTTATTAGGATAAACACTATTTTTTAATATACAATACATGGCATTATTGTGACAAGCAAAGTTATAGTTCACAAATGTGCCAAAAACGGCCGTTTTTCGCAATTATGCGAACTACAACTTGCCGACATTGAATCACGTTATAACTAAGCATTTAAAAAATAGTATTTATCGTATTTTGTAAATTGCTTTTTTAATAAAATTGATTATATTGGAAGATGTTAATTTTTTAAGATTGGTGGTGCTAGTTGGCTCATGGAAGGCCCTATGAGGTTAATTTTAACAAACAAAAGTTATACAGAGTCCTGCCTGACAGTCCTGGGCAGTTACCCAAAATTTTTGTAAGTAGAGGGAAATGTAAAGTACTAGAGGGTGTTTTTTTTAGATTTAAATAAAAAAATATATTTATTAGTTATTAGACTTTAGTGATAGATTTCCACTTCATTCTAAGTAATTAGACCCAAAGATTTCACCGTCTGTCCCTAGCATTCCCACAGCGTTCTTAGAGTTCATTAAGAGCCTTCCGGTAATGAGGTGCACCAATTAACGACGCCGTGACAGACCGACGGCCAATTCACACCGGCCTGCGCCCACGCACCCTGAAATGGGAAACGTGGCAAGAGGCGGGATGGCTAATTTTGTGAATTGTATTGCACGAAATGTCTATCAAAATATACAGCCTGAATTCATTCGACAAAATTAAGTGGATTGTGCAGTAGCGGATTATCCTAAAGGCAAACAAGCATGTGCCTAGGGGCGCGAGGTCACTAAGGGGCGCGCACGGAAGGCGTTTAGTTGACGAAAACCCAAAATAAGTACCTACTTAGTACTTACATAAAATAAAAGAGTCATAATATAAAGCTAGATTCGGATTCTGGTAAAACCCGCGCTTTCACGCCAGGCATTGCCACGAATTCCTAATATTATGTCGTTGTCAGTGTTTTTTGTGATTCTAAATCCACCTTTAGAGCTTCCTAAGTGCGCCCCGTTTGCTTCATTACACCTACATCGCCAGATTCCATAACAGAAGTTGGTGAGACATAAAAACCGAGGGGCGCCGGTGAGGTGATAGCCTAGGGCGCTGTCGACATTTAATCCGCCTCTGGGCTTGATACATTAATTCTGCACAGCGTTTAAGTAAATTAAACAATTTGGGGAAAAATAAATAAAAATATTTACAATCAATTCAACTATCAAAAAAAATATTAATTTGATGTGCATCGGTACTGTGCTTTTGAGTTTTTTTTACATCTTAATAATAATAAAAATTGCAACGATTTCTTTCACTGGAATTTGACCTAATGGTCATTTCTAAAGTAATTGTGTGACTTACTAAAAAAAACCTTACCAATTTAATATTTATCATGAGTACAACCCCCAGTTTCAATTTGTCGAATGAATTCAAGGACACCCTGTATAAATACTTATATTTTTTTTTATAGATCTAATGAAACTCTTTATCGTTAGTGTTCTATTCTACTCGCCATGGCCCACGTAGTAATTATTGGAACACTCAAATACTTAGAACATGATGAAAAAATTCTTGCCGTGGGCACGACTTGAACCTGCTTCCTTGTCATTCCGTGACACGCTCTTACCAACTGAGCCACCACAGGCCACGCCACGCCCACCGAAAATCTTCATCGCTTTATACATACTTAAAGGGTATGTTTAATTCCATCTATCGGACAATAGTAGTAGTATTCCGACAACCATGTCTTTCGGTTAGAAACATGATTTATGATGATGCGCTCCTATTTTTACTCAGAATTTGAATTACGCATTATCCATGGTCGGTGAATAAATTAGGACATGATGAAATTTTTTTGCCGTGGGCAGGACTTGAACCTGCGACCTTGTCATTCCGTGACACGCTTTTACCAACTGCAGTGGCGGCTCGTGAAAGATTTTATTAGGAGTTCACTTACTACAGGCCTACTCAAATACTTATGGCATTCGCGAACACTGATCGTACGTAGGTATGGACAACAGCAGATCATATCAACACTTGCAGTATTCAACTCTTACGACGCAGATAATAAGAGCGATTCAAAGTCCAAAATGTTACACTTGATGTGCTTTTTATCTTATCCTGATTGGGTGCCAATGTGGCGGCACTTCGACCCATTGGGATCTTTCGTGCTTCACCCCTTTCCTTTACACTCCTTCCTCCTCCCTAAAGATATAACTCAATAGGTCCGCTATGCAACTCATGGGAAGGAGCCTGTAGTCTTCTGGTTCCAGATAGGCCGACCCCAGGAGACTCATTCGCTTTCTAGCCAGTGAGTTACATTCACACAGTAGGTGTTTCATGGACTCCGTTTTGTCACCACAGGCTCTGCAGGTTAGAGATTAGATTCCGCCAGTACCATCTTGTGCAATAGGTCGCTTGATGCTTGGTGTCCCGTTGGCGCCCCAATTTAGCTTTGACCATTATTAAAGCTATTGTTATAAGATACTTCATGTACGTTTTTTGGTTTTATAGATGACATAGCGTTTTTAATACTTGAACAATTCGCATGGTTGAAAGCGTTGTACAAATGATAGTGAATGACCACAGTTCCGTTCCACGCACCCGTTACAAACTAACAAAGAATGCGCGCTTCCTGTTTATAAATTGCAGGCAATTTTAATAATAGCGTGAGAATAATGCGACTGTGACAAATGTCTGCATGTTTTGTGGGTAATGTAATAACAACAAACTGTAAAATAGAATTACATTGCAATATGCACCGCATCCAACAAGAGCGACCAAAAAAGCAGCCTTCAAAGTGTAAACTGTAGCGATAAATGTGACTCAAAGTAAGACGGAGGGTTAAATCATAGTTGAAGGAATAGTGACCTTAGACTTAGTGACCTAAATCAGATATTGCGCTGTCACACCTCAAAACAACACTAATGGCTATCGACATTCGGGCGACAAAAGCTTTTTCAGTTCTTTCTGCACCTAGGCCGTCGTCCGTAAAGTTTTCCACCATTAGGTTGAAAACTTTGGTTTTGGTTACGCGTTCCTCTGCTATCCTCTCCGTGTAACCAAGCCAGGGGAATCAGGCTGCTTTAATTTTACCATCAAAGAGAATGCAAGACACAATTTAAGATACTAATAATAAAAATTCAACTAATAATAACAAACTAATAATAATAAAAATTAAAATTAAAGATAGAAACCCTGCCCTAGGTCCCCCACTATAGGCAGCGTGCCCAAGAGGCTGGCAGCGTTGCCCCGCTGTATCGCGAGGCTGATACGTTGTGCGAAGTAGCTGCCAGCCTTTTGGTCACGCGATGCCTCGACCAGGCGCCGCGATATTTCCCTAACGATGCGGTGTGCTCCCGGCCCCCATGGTCCCAGCAAGATACTTAAGATATATACTCAAGATACTTTAAGATACTTAGCCCACACAAAACTATGATGCGGGATACGACGTCGCATCGCAGAAATCGGAATCGTAGCACATGGAAGTCGTCGTCTCGCAGATTTTTGCAATGCGGTGCGAATTCGCAGTTTTGTGATATTACAGTCGCATAGAGGTATCTAAGACGCCCATTTGAGACGCTTTATCTTTCCAGAGGCAGCACTTCAGTGTCGCTCGGCGCACATCTGGTGTGTGCAAGGGTTGCGGGCTTGACGGAGAAGCAGCGAGCCATGTGCAGGTCATCACCTGCCGCCATCGCGGCCGTCGGAGACGGGCTCAGGTGAGGACATACCGTCACAGCTATGGGGAAATTGCTAAGTAGCGATTTTACAGGAAAGCGTTGTTTTATCTTATCTCATCCTGATAGGGTGCCAATGAGGCGGCACTTCGACCCATTGGGATCTTTTGTGCTCTCCCCTTTCCTTTATGCTCCTTCCTCCTCTCTAAAGATATTAATAGGTCAGCTATACAGCTCATGTGAAGAAGTCTGTAATCTTCTGGTTCCAGATATTCCCCCAGAATATTAACATGTCATGACGTGCTTGAAAAGGACAGTGCTATTGCGCTGGGATTCCCGCGCTGGGAGGTCATCTCAGGCAGGTCTGATATAGCCCATATCAGACCTGCCCTGATATAGCCCAATTCAGACCTGCCCTGATATAGCCCAATTCAGATCTGCCCTGATAAAGCCCAATTCAGGCCTGCCTTGATATAGCCCTTATCAGACCTGCCTTAATATAGCCCTTATCAGACCTGCCCTGATATAGCCCATATCAGACCATATCAGATTATCGTCAGTAATAGGGCTACTGATGATATGTGGGCTCCGCAAATTATAAATGTTATAAATGGTCCCAGATCCAAGTTTGGAACCCCCTAACCCTTTAATATGATGTCCATAGGATGGCGTATGCGGAGTGTCGGACGCAACTTGGAGGGCATCGGTGGAATTGCTCAGGAGTCGGAGACGGGAACCACTTCGGCCACGTCATGCCTTTAGGTGAGCATTAATCCTGTTATAAATCATTTATAGTAACAGTATCCTAATAGATAGGGCATGAAATGGAGTCGATTTGCCGATATCAATCTCTGGACTACCTGTCATATACTTCTTTTCATCATCATCCGTCTATTTATATTGCCCCACTGTTCGGGTACAGTCCGTCCCTTACACAGAGGGAGCTGGGGTCATAATCCACCACGCGGGCCCAGTGCGGATTGGCGGATTTAACATGCTTAATTTTTTTCTTCTACGACATGCAGGTTTCATCACGATGTTTTCCTTAACCTTTTTAGAGCACTCGGTAAATGTATGTAAGTTTTTCCATAGTAGCATTTCCTCAAAAGTAATAATATGTAATACAATAATGTCTCATACAAAACGATCAGCTGCCGTAAAATTTATTTATTTTTGCTGATAATTGTTTTATTTAATTCGTTTTAGATTGGGTAAGTATATTAATGACATTAATTATCCAGATTCAAGGTCAGCGGTAATCACACTTCTACCATACACGAGTATGTATATCTGACATAGTTATCTATTTATTCATAAAATGAAGCGGTTAGAAGATGGTGCCCGATAAAACCTATTATTTACAAATAGATGTAGCGTCGTGACCGAAGCCTCCCACAGCATATCGTGATCGGGAATCAATTTGTAGCAGGCTGTTATTATGGTATTTATTTTCGTTTTTGTTAACTCTGTCTGTGGTCTAGCCAGGTAGTTGGGACTTGCAAATTAAGATACTTACCTAACTAACTACAGGGTGTCCTTGAAATCATTCGACAAATTGAAATTGGGAGTTGTACTCATGATAAATATTATTGGTAAGGTTTTTTAATAAATCAAAGTTGCAAAATAATTGAACCACGTACGTCACAAGTCACACAATGACCTTAGAAATGATAATTACGTCAAATTCCAGTGAATGAAAATTGAAATTACCTCAAAATTATAGTATTGTATTATGACATTCTTGCACCCGCTACTGTTGTTGATACAATATCTCCATCACCCGAAGGTTGCCTGGAAGAAATCGCTTAAAGCGATAAGGCCGCCTGTCTGTACACTAGCTAACTTTGGTTTTGTATGTAACTGATGTATTTTCATTTGTGTGCAAATAAAGTATATTTGAATTGAATTGAAAATATGAAAACTCCAAAGCACAGTAACGATGCATAGGTATCAAATTAGATTTTTTTGATAAGTAGTTGAATTATTATATATAAACGGATATCACTCACTTATATTGTTGAAGTCAGCAATTAGACCGACAGTTTCGACCGATTTCGACTGTCTTTTTCAAGGTGAGCGCGCCACGCCCCCATTTTTTTATTTTTCCCCGAATTGTTAAAACTTAAACGCTGTGTAGAATTTTTGATAATAAATGTATGTCACAAGCCTAACCATCCAATTAATTTTGTCGAATGAATTCAAGGTCACCAACACCCTGTATAAAAGACATTGCCACATTTCAATGGAGCTTTGCCCCACCTACAAAACTACGAGACCATTTAAGCTGTACCTATCACTTTGTTGGGGACTTATTACCTACAGGTTTTATATTGCATAATCATAATCAGTATCATTTTCTAATACTCTCGCAACTCCTATAGAAGAATAACCAAAACAATGAATAAATCGCTTCGATTTCTTACTATTTTCTGAATTCTTAATTAAGCGTTTTTTTTCGAATCGCAACTTGTACAAAACTTTTAGTAAAATACGGAGATATTTTTACATTTATTCGTTCTCTTGTACGTACAACTAGCGGTTGATGGTGGGGCAGAATCTGGCATGGTCATTTATACAGGGTGTTGTTTTGGTCAACGACGAGCGACTCAATGGTAATTTAAGTTTCTGTAAGTTATAGAAAGCCACAAAGGAACCACCTTACAAACATACAATTGAAAATCATTACCCTACCTTTCGGCAGTCGGTTAAAATATAAATTGCCAATCAACCCCATTGAAAAATCCCAATATCAATCGACAAACCCATCTGCGCAAAGCAAACAAACCACGGTTCGATATCACACCCACTCCTGCGCAAGTGATTTATACCCTACGGCTAATTGATGCGGTGGCGTGGTACAGAGCTATGGGGTTTATACGATAGTGTTTTGGTCGTGTCGGAGACGTAGTCTTTTTTAGGGGTTTCATACGATACCTGACTGTAAAAAAGCAGGGTTTTTCTAAAAAGCTATAAGTACAGCTTTTTTAATAAAATGGATTATATTGGAACATATTCTTTTTAGGGATCCGTGCCTCAAAAGGAAAAAAAGGCGCCCTTATAGGATCACTTTGTTGTCTGTCTGTCAAGATCTATATCACTGAAACGCGTGGACGTATCAAGTTGAAATTAATACCAAATACTCAGTCTGCAATCTTATGCAGCCGTGAAAAAATCAACCTTCTACGTTAACGCGATCAAAAGACATGGTCGTATATGTCGAATTTTGGCGCATATTTGGACCTAGAATCATGAAATTTGGCAAGAAACTAGATTTTTTCCTTATTTTTGTGCTATAAGACCTAGCTTCTTGCCAAATTTCATGATTCTAGGTCAACGGGAAGTACCCTATAGGGTTTTTTGCATTTTCATACAAATATGCGATAAAGTACGGCATAAACGGCCATATCTTTTGCTTGCGTTAACGTAGAAGTTTAATTTTTTCACGGCTGCATAAGGTTGCGGACCTGAGTATTTGATATTAATTTCAACTTGATCTGTCCACGCGATTCTGAGATATCAGTATTGACAGACAGACAGACGGACGGACAGACAGACGGACAACAAACTGATCCTATAAGGGTTTCTTTTTTAGAATTAAAACTATAGTGAGCCATTACTACAAATTATTATATATAAACGGATATCACTCACTTATATAGTTGAAATCGGCAATTAGACCGACAGTTTCGACCGATTTCGACGGTATTTTTCATTGTTTTTTTTTTCTTTTTAGGCACGGAACCCGGCAGGCAAAAAAAAAAGTAAAAAGCGGCAGGCTAACTTATTTATTTCACATTGTTTTCGTAAACGACCACGCCACGACTCCGATAATCGTGACATCTAAACACATTTTTCTCACGTGTCCGATTGTTCGTCTGTCGCTTCAGCTAAACATTTTTGTTTATTTATTTTATTGGCGTGTTAATTGAGAGACGGGCCCGAGTGAATTTCTAGTAGCCATATTTGTTATTCGTTTTGTTTCTACGAACTGTTTGGACAAGGAATTGATTTGGGGTTATAAAGCTGTTGAAATCAATTGAAATGTTTACTGACAAGTTAATTGGAAAAATAAACTATCAAAGGTTGAGATTTCAAATTCAAATAATACGTGATACGTAAAGTCAAACTACACGGAAAGAAAAGACTAGCTACAGTTGTTGAATATTCGCAAACTCGGCTGAACTGCTACAAATGTAGAGTGTGCTACCAGTGTAGAAGTAAGAGAGCTACGCCAACAAACTGCATTGCAGTGCGGCGACAGATGTAACATTGCAATTTTGTTAAAAATTAATAAATAAATTAAAAAAAAATAAGGGGTAGCCAAGTTTTTCGAACATGATGAAAAAATTCTTGCCGTGGGCAGGACTTGAACCTGCGGCCTTGTCATTCCGTGACACGCTCTTAACAACTGAGCCACCACAGGCCACGCCGAGCCCACCGAAAATCTTCATCGCTTTATACATATTCCGCAATTCCATCTATCGGACAATAGTAGTAGATATTATTCCGACAACCATGTCTAACATTCGGTTAGAAACATGATTTATTCGGTTAGAAACATGAGTTTTTGCTGTTTTCGTCTTCCTAGCTAGTAGGATTAGTTATTGTTTACAATTATTTGTCATGACTGATAAGTTGTTTTAGATAAGAAATTAATATATATGTGAATATATAGTGTAGGTTTTTTTCATACTTTCATACTTACATAAAAACCACAAAATGAGTATTTATAACAATAATTTATTGTATTTTATCTAGTTTTACTAATGAACTATTATAATAGTAATATTAAAAATGGAGAAAAATTTGCCACAAACGTATCGACAAACATACACCAGAAAAACATACACACTTAAATACACAAAAATACGACTAGCAAAAATAATATCTAAAACAATTTTTTTGCGAATTAATTTATCACGAATAAACTCTGTATCCTAACTTGAGAAGTTAATTTATATCGCTTGGATAATTTCTCAATCAATCTCTATAATATGTAAATACGCGTTTACTTCTATCGGTTCTATAAATCTCCATACATAAATATGAGACGTTATCTACGTACTAAGAGCGCACTAATTGACTTGTCAAGTCCTCAAGATAGATGTCACAACCGTCTGATATAAGGACAGGTGTATACGGGATTCGACCTATCGATGACGAAAAGTTTGGAAGCCATTTTGTCCAAAATGAACTTTTCTTCACGAAGACAGAGAAACACGGCCTCAATAAGGTTGAGATTTTCTCAATAACTACTGGACCGAATTCAATAATTTTTTACAGTAACATAGTTTTAACTTTTATCTATCTAACAGTGAAAGTTTTCTTGCAATAGCAAGTAGCTTTTGAGATAATCGCAACCTTGAAGACTCTCCTGTTCACTTTTCTCTGTGTGGTCTACCATACTATCTTGCTCTGTTTCAAATGCTCAATCGATCTATTTGCTTTTACCAAATTTAGAATCGTAAATTTTCGTATCTAAAGACGAGATATTTCGACCTATCAGTGATGAAATGTATGGAGGCCATTTTGTCCAAATAGAACTTTTTAAACACTATCGATCTATTTGTTTGTAACAACTTTCGAATCATACATTTTCATATCTTAAGAACTGAAGATGCGAGATTCGACCTATCGATGACGAAAAGTTTGGAAGCCATTTTGTCCAAAGTTAACTTTCGTACTATCTTGCTCAGTTTCAAACGGTCTTTCGATATATTTCTTATCAAATGTCGAATCGTAAATTTTCATATCTTAAATAAATACATATTACCACGATGGCGTTAGCCAAATTAAAACCCAGACTCTGTTATTGCAAAACATTTTTTTGGGTCTCTGCCATCTTGTTGTTCCATTGTTTAAAAAACCTCATCTAAACGTTACCAAAAGTTAATTTTGACTAAGCTCTTACTGCATTTCTAATGGCTGTAAATATACAAGTTCCGTTTATGAGCAGACCGCCTTAACGTCGGTTTAAAATATTAACATATTCAGTAGCCACATTTCAATCAGCTGTCAGCGCTGTAGTTATTTCATCTATTTGTAAAATATAGTTAAATATTTTGAGACTAGTTAAATTAAATTATTTTTTTCCGAAACTTTGCATCATAAAATGGAATCTACAAGTAGCAGATCAATGGCAGCACTTGCAGTACGATTCCAACTCTTACGACGCAGATAATAAGAACAGTTCAAAGTTTAAATCGTTACACTTGATTTGTACCCACATGCTGATCCAATATCCTGTCCACAGCAACTCGCGAAGCGGCATTCACCTATGCTATCACATCAGCCGGCGTCACGCATGCGCTGAGCACGGCCTGCGCGAGAGGTGATCTACCGGCGTGTGGCTGTAGCAGTAATAGGTAAGGATGTATTAGTAATAGGTAATGATTTAGGAGGATGGTAAGGATGTAGGAGGGATAGGTAATGATGTAGGAGGAATAGGTAAGGATGTAGGAATAAAAGAGTGCAGGAGTAATAGGTAAGGTTGTAGGAGAACAAAATTTTAAAGAACCAATTACGGTTATACTACAAATAGATGAGGGTGCATAAAGAGATTAATATATGTACCAGGATTGCAGCAGATGGAAGTAGGTACATAGTCTCTACCTACTGCAACGGGATCCAGGTGCGAGTTTAAGGTTTGTTTGAGGAAGTGAGAGAGGCGTATCAGGATCGCAGCATATGAATGTAGATCCTCTCTACATACCGGTACAGGATACAGGAGTGAGTTCGTGTATATACTATATACATACCTATGAGATAGCGAAAGTGGTGTACCAGGATCGCAGCAGACGGAAGTAGTAGGTACCTATCTGCAACCGCTGCGGAAAATAGGCTTGAGTTTAAATATATGAGGAAGCGACAGTAATGTACCAGGATCGCATAAGATGGTAGCCATTTGTCTCTGTGTTTTACGTATGTATTATTAAAGGTGCAATTTTCCCCAGACGAAGGTCAGCAAACCCGTCAGAACAGTATCACTGGGGCGGGTGCGGAGAAGCAGCGTATGGAGTAAGGTTCGCCAGGAGGTTCCTGGATGCAAGGGAACTGGAAGACGATGCCAGGAGTATGATGAATCTACACAACAACCGCGTCGGAAGGAAGGTGAGTGAGGTAGATATACTATTTACCGTTAGAGAGAAAGAGACGGCAAGGAATAAATAAGAGATTAGAATTGTGTAAGGTTGGAGTCGCTTTTTGGTGACTCCTCTGGAAGAAGAAATGAAGACTACCGAAGGCTAGTCTAAAAAGTTAGATATTTCTAGGAACCAATATCAACCATTAGAAATAAAACCTTCAGTATTACAGATACCTTAATAAAGACGCAGAAATAATTATCCCGTAAAGAAAGAAAAGAAAGAAAACAGATTTATTTATCACTACATACTTACACTACTAATAATAATATATACTAATAATATTGTGCAAATTAATAATAGATAGGTACATAAACATCAAATCAATAATAATAGATACTTAATTTAAAACAACAACATTTTTTTTTAAACAGATAGGTACACTAATAATTATGTTAAAATGGAAAGTAATTAGGTACTACACTGGTGCTCTAAAAACCAATCACACCAGAAACAATACTCATAAAGAACAACGATTACAATAATTAAAACCTATTTTTTATCTGTCTACATTTAGCCCATTGCGTGCAGGACTGGTTATTAAAAAAATAAACAAAACAATATGGCGACTGTTTTAAGGTGGAACATGTGCTTCTTTTTTCATGCAATATTTACGCTACAGTAGCGTAATTCTACGACTGCCATTTTTATATTATTGAATTATTTGACCTGCGCCAAGTCCCCCACAATTGGCAATGTGCCCAAAAGGCTGGCGGCGTTGCCCCGCTGTATAGCGAGGCTGACCCTGAAGGTTTTTTTTATATATAATTTTGTTTAAATAGTTTAGTTTTAATTTTTTATTACCATAATTCATTTTAAACCTCACTTCGTTTAAATCGTGTTGCTATCCCTTTCACATTTCGTTAAAAAACGGTTAAGATAGAAAGGGCTAAACGGTGGCGTCACTTTAAATTACGTTTATGAATAACAGCCAAAATTTCAAGTCCTTGATCGATATGAGTATAAATCAAAATTCATCAAACCGTTTAGGTTGTAGGATGCCAGAAAGAAACCGACAGTCCAACAGTATACTAACCATCCTCATTACGGCAATAAATGTATTATATTCATAGGAATATTTGTAACAGTCAAATAATAAAATTAATATTTATTAATTGTAATTTAACTAGGTTTCTGAATAACAGCATTTGTGTTAAAAAGTAGTCGTTTTTCTGTAAAATCACAGGTTTTCCGATTTAATTTGGTTCCTGAAAATCCGGGAGATCTTTATATTGATATAATAATATAATAATATAATAATTTTTATTCATTTAGGCATTGTATCCCATATACACTTAAAATTCAATACAATACAATAATATAAAAACAATACAAATTATAATAATAATATCACAGATAATAAATTACGTCATTTTCGATTCGGGTTCTGGTGGACAGAAAGCCAATATTTAAAGAAGGGACTAGATAGATCCTCAGACACAACTTTTAAAATGCTGTTGTCAGAGCTCCGCAATCTATCCCAGAAGGACGCTATGCGGGCCCTCACAACAGCAAAGAAGTCGGGCACCCTCCCTTCGGCGAACATGCCGGACGCACTGCAGTAGCGTGGCAGTTTCATAAGGATGCGGTATGCGTCATTATACTGCACCCTTATGGTGCTCAGCGAGGCTCTCTTAAATTTCACCCAGAGCTGACCTGTGTAAAAACACTGGCAATAAGCCTTAAACAAGATCGTTTTTACATCTGGGCTACATTTAGAGAACCTCCGCGCCAGCATGTTGCACCGAACCGAGAGTGCCCTTCTCTCTCGCTCTATATCGAGGTCGTCTTTGAGGTCATGGGTAAGTATATGGCCTAAGTATTTGAATTGCTGTACAACCCGAACTGCAGTACCATTCAACTGTACTTCAGGCACCCTCTCCGGACCTTTGCCTGCTCTAAATATCAACATTTCCGACTTTGAGACATTGTACTTCAGTCCATGAGCTCCTGCATAGCGCTCACAAACCAAAAGCAGTTTCCTGAGGCCGTTGATCGACGGACTGAGGAGCACCATGTCATCAGCATAACTTAAGTTGTTTACACATACGTTTCCTATGTGGCATCCGACTCTGGTGCGCCTCAGTTCGTCGATCAATTCATTAACATATAAATTAAAGAGGTCCGGAGAGGTAAGCCCTCCCTGGCGTACCCCGCAATCTAACCTGTAATCGTTAGATGTCGTGTCGCCCCATCTCACGTTATTTATTTGGTTTCCGTACCAGTACCTCAACAGATCTACAATTTCGTTGGGGACTTGTGAGCCGCGCAGTTTGCTCCAGAGAATATCATAATTCACTAGATCAAACGCGCGGCTCAAATCCAAAAAGCAAGCATACACGGATGTGTCTCGGCTTGTATAATAGCTCACCGTGTGTTTTAGACTTATTATTGATTGATGTTTTAGACTTATTATTGATGACCCTAGCTTAGTCGGTAGTGCACTTGGTTTTCTGTGCTAGGGGTTCTGGGTTCGATTCCCAGCCGGGAAGGTATTGTATGTATTTGCTGTACAAAGCAGATCAAGTGTAACACTGAACTTTGGACCGTTCTTATTATCTGCGTCGTAAGAGTTGAAATCGTACTGCAAGTTACCATTGACCTGCTGTTGTCCGTACCTAAGGAATAACCACTTTTACCGAGTCCGTATGTAATGTGTAATCGTATGTGTGTTCACATATATCACATATTCCCTGGACACATAGCACAGAGAATACTAGTTTAGGTCATATTAGGACCACAATTTTTTGTGGCATTGTCAGTACAATAATATAAAATATATTACACCAACATGTTGTATGAAAAATCGACGCTCGAACCGCCTTAAAAGTAAAACAAAATGCTAATATGACGGTATAACTCAGTAATAAGATGTTGAGATGTTTTCTCACCGAGTGAGCGTTAATATCTCTTTTAACTGCTGCTTCGTGTTGTGAATAACAAGTGACGTGTGTATGGGCCTTTATGATGAATGGTTCCGTAAGATTTGCATGTTGGCGTTCCTTTCTTTTGTCTGGCCTTCTGTAATTCTTTAATTTACACAATAATTATCCCTATTATTAATGTGTGTATGGTATGATAATACGATGAGGTTGGCTATCCAAAACGTACAGTCGAAAACAGAAGTATACAGGAGTCTCAATAAGATTGAGATTTTATCAAAAACTACTGGACCGAATTTATTAATTATTTTACAGTTACATAGTTTTAACTTTTATCTATCAAACAGTGAAATAATTTTTGCAATAGGTCAAGTAGTTTTTGAGAAAATCTCAATCTTAAAAACTCTCCTGTACACCTTTCTCTGTGTTCCAACGTACCTACCTAGTGAGTGGGTACGATCAGTTTTGGAAGTATTAATTTTATATGCATCGTTACTGTGATTTGGTGTTCTTTTTATATTTTAGGGTATTTTTAATCTTTTGCAGCGATTTCTTTCACTGGAATTTGACCTACCTAATGGTCATTTCTAAGGTCATTGTGTGACTTATAATTTTATTGCAGTTTTGATTTAATAAAAAAAACCTTACCGTAAGTAAAGAAGTTCTAAGATTTCAAAGATTCGCGTTGCCAGTTCTAAAACAACCACTGAACCCTAAAGATACGTTCGAATCCCGAATACCTCCCGCGTTCAGCCCGCGGGGGTAATTGCAGCTCCCGAACGCACGCCGGCCATTGCGCACAATAGTGTAATTGGCCCCCGCAGCACGGACGTAGGGTTGCCAGGCACGGGAGTCGTATTTTCCCAACATTACTGGAATAGGTAAATGGTTTTTTGAAAGGCGCAAATGCATGATGCCAGTGTATCGCTAGCTACGCATTAATGCTTAAGTTTTATTATTATAAGAATTATGTAGTTGCCTAGTTATTTACAAATTATTTTCAAAGGTGTGCTGCTATAGAACTTTTATGCTAAGCTAAGCAAATATTCAAATCTTAAAAAATAATGCAAATATTAAATACGAATAATGTTTTGTTTCCGAAGAAATTTGAAAATGTGTATATTTATTTTAGAAACTATAGTGTCAGATCAAGAAATATAATATCTGGATAATACGGATTACACTATCCATATTATACAGATATTTTGATTTTTCGATCCACAGACATAGAATAGACATGAAAACGGTACAAATTTGCAAGCGAAACATTCTGTCAACGATGATTTTTTTGTTGTAAAATTCTTCCCAGTGGGAAAGGCAAAGCCAACTAGGGCATACAGCCTGATCTGATGTTAGTACAATGTCTGAATACATACATACATACATATATACGAAGATAACCTACCTAAACCTACGCACAACCCTCCCAAACCCCTAAACGAAATAACTCAATGATCCACATAACCATCAAGCTATGCAAAGGAAACCTTGCTAAGAGCACAAAACTTCACAAACACGACTTCTTTCGAGCACTCCAACTAATAGAAACGTTCGCGGACATCTCCTGATTAACTTAACGTGATCATTATTCACTTAATACCACGGAAACTATTTAATAAGAAATTTCCCTAAAAAAGTAGCTAATGACGTTTCGCGCGCTTAACAAGGAATCCTGTCAACGATGAGCGCATAGAGACGAAGCGGGGGACAGGGGTGCCGTATTAAAGATATGTCGATAATATCTCTAGGTTACATGTGTCGCCAAGCAATTTTGCGCTCATGTGCGGGCAGACACGGGCGCTCTCTTGGTACAGGTCTATGGTGTAAGTGGTCTGTGTTTCGACCTGACTGTGGCAACCCTACCGAGACGTCTCGTCGGCGGAAACATTAGGAATGAATATTACCGTGTTTGCGATGATTGAGGACTCGCACGGAATACGCTGGAAGTCATGGTTTGAGGACTGAACGGAAATGCCAGGACGGCTAATAGTCCGACTGGTAATTATGAGAGTGGTGGACTGCGAGTCGCTACAATAAAGACCATATACCTAAGTTAAAGACCACTTACCCCATAGACCTGTGACAGGAGGGCGCCCGTGTATATTTGAGCGCAAAATTGCTTCGCGGCACGTGTAACCTAGAGATATTATCGACATCTCTTTAATACGGCATCCCTGTCCTGTCCCCCGCTTCGTCTCTATGCGCTCATCGTTGACAGAATTTTTCGCTTGCAAATTTGTACCGATTTCATATCTATTGGGTAAGTGGTCTGTTCAGCAATGTCGTTGCAGTTATCGATACAAAACGCGGATTTTAGATTTTCGCGAATTTGTTTTTCTACTTTTCATACATTTCGTTCCGGTCAGATTATCTATTTGTATGAGATGAATGTATTTTTATTTTTTATTCGAAAAGTCGTAGAACAAAAGTTCAGTTACCGATACAGAACACCTTCCCTTCGGCGTACTATACTCTTTTCGTTACACCTGTATTATGTACTCCTAAACTACCTATTCGTTGAATGAATTTTTACAATCAGTCAAATAGTTGTTGATGATATTTCAACTTTATTAAGATCCGAAAATTTCGAAACTAGACGGCGGGCGCGACGCTTAAGAGCCTTCCTAGAGCCAACTAGCGCCGCCAATCTTAAAAAAATCATATCTTCCAATATAATCAATTTTATTAAAAAAGCTACGTTCACATTGTTTATTGCTATAAATATTATTTTTTGAATGCTTATTTGTAACGTGATGCAATGTAGGTAAGTTGTAGTTCACATAATTGCGAAAAACGGCCGTTTCTGGCACATTTGTAAACTACAACTTACCTACATTGAATCACGTTACAAATAAGCATTCAAAAAATAATATTTATAGCAATAAACAATGTGAACGTAGCTTTTTTAATAAAATTGATTATATTGGAAGATATGATTTTTTTAAGATTGGCGGCGCTAGTTGGCTCATGTCAGCGCCTTAAAATGAGCTGACCCGGTTACTATAACGTTTGCTGTTATTCATAAACCTTACTTTCCTTAAGTCGTGGTGCTAGCTATCCCTTTCAGACTTGGTCGCGACGCGATCTATTGAACTTTTTTAAATCATAATTTTTTTTGGTAACCTATAAATCGTCCCACTGCTGGGCAAAGGTCTCCCCCCTCCTCTTCCATCCAACCCTGTCCTGAGCCTCTTATAGCCACCCATCCCTGTATCTAACGACATCGTCTCTCCACCTTCGCCTAGGTCTGCCCCGACGCCGGCGATCGTCCACTGGCACCCATTCTGTGACAGTCCGGGCCCATCGGTCCGGCTGCATGCGGCACACGTGACCCGCCCAGTTCTACTTTAATGTAGCTGAGTTGCGGGCCACGTCTGCTACGCCAGTAATCGATCGCAGGGTTGTGTTTCTGACACGGTAAAGCATTCAAGTATATTTTACTTATGTCCGCAGACAGTGAAAGACCTAATCCGTCGCGACTGCAAGTGTCACGGCGTCTCCGGGTCGTGTGCTCTCCGCACGTGCTGGCGCGCGCTGCCGCAGTTCCCGGCGGTTGCACGGGCACTGCGCGACAAGTACCGGCGGGCACGACTTGTCGCAACACACCCGCCGGCTGCACAGCCACATGACACGCATCTTGTTATACGCAGGTTGGTCATATGTCGTCCCAGGCTAATGCCCGGGCACTCTGCGACAAGTACCGCCGGGCACGACTTGTCGCAACACACCCGCATGCTGCACAGCCACATGACACGCATCTTGTCATACGCAGGTTGGTCATATGTCGTCCCAGGCTAATGCCCGGGCACTCTGCGACAAGTACCGCCGGGCACGACTTATCGCAACACACCCGCCGGCTGCACAGCCACATGACGCATCTTGTCATACGCAGGTTGGTCATATGTCGTCCCAGGCTAATGTCCGGGCACTCTGCGACAAGTACCGGCGGGCACGACTTGTCGCAACTAACCCGCATGCTGCACAGCCACATGACGCATCTTGTCATACGCAGGTTGGTCATATGTCGTCCCAGGCTAATGCCCGGGCACTCTGCGACAAGTACCGGCGGGCACGACTTGTCGCAACTAACCCGCATGCTGCACAGCCACATGACGCATCTTGTCATACGCAGGTTGGTCATATGTCGTCCCAGGCTAATGCCCGGGCACTCTGCGACAAGTACCGGCGGGCACGACTTGTCGCAACTAACCCGCATGCTGCACAGCCACATGACACGCATCTTGTCATACGCAGGTTGGTCATATGTCGTCCCAGGCTAATGCCCGGGCACTCTGCGACAAGTACCGGCGGGCACGACTTGTCGCAACTAACCCGCATGCTGCACAGCCACATGACACGCATCTTGTCATACGCAGGTTGGTCATATGTCGTCCCAGGCTAATGCCCGGGCACTCTGCGACAAGTACCGCCGGTAATATGATGATGATGATTTTATGTCAGATTCCACTAATTTTCAGTACTCAGTGTTCCTTATACTTCATTTCCAGGCCGAGGCAGAACCCCGGCGTGGGCCGCCAGCCCCGGAAGTCAGAGCTGGTGTTCTTGGAACCCTCTCCGTCATACTGCGAGCCAGACCTGGTCTCCGGGGCCCTGGGCACTCACGGCAGACACTGCAATAGGACTTCTAGGGGTAAAGTTTTTGAAAAAAAATTAGAATTCTTATCTGTTTGTCTGTCTGTGTCGATGTTCAGACACGCCAGAACTACTGGAAGGATTCTGATGGGAAAGCACTAGGAGTTAGCTCAAATATCTGGGCACATAGGCTATAAGCCATTGCGGTATGTGATGTGGAACCACGTAACAAGAGAGGAAGAGCTGCCCCTAGTCGAAGACAGAGATACAGGGGACCTCAATAAGGTTGAGATTTTCAAAAAAAAACTACTGGACCGAATTTAAAAACTATTTTATATTTACGTAGTTTTAACTTTTATCTATCAAACAGTGATAGAATTTTTGCAATAGGTCAAGTAGTTTTTGAGAAAATCTCAAACTTAAAAACTCTCCTGTACATTCTCTGTATTCCACTGTACAATGTCAGTACTTTGTGGAGGACTTAGTATAGTGCGCGAGGCGTAAGCTCAGGTTTGCATTTGTGTGAGTGCACACAGATAGTGTAGAGTGATATTCGGCCTGAGGCGCGACGCACTTCACCTCTTGTACCGCTATCACTCACACAAATGTAAACCTGAGCTTACGCCTCGCGCACTGTAACCAGCGACTTATACGTATACTATAATTTGTTTCTAAATACAGTGCACATATGCAATATCCTATGCCTTAAATCCTACGCCGTAAAGTGGCATAAATGGTTAGTCCTCTCATCACAATTGTTATATTTCACAGGTGAAGACGGCTGTGAAACTCTATGCTGCGGCCGTGGCTACAATACAGTGCGAAGCGTCGAGGAGACGAAGTGTAACTGTCGTTTCCACTGGTGCTGTCGCGTGACATGCGACAAATGTGTCGCCGTCACAGAGATACATGTGTGCAAGTGACTTACTGGCACTCTCTCTTTGTATAGCCAAGATACAAAATTACTGGCATATCTCTCTCTTTGTATAGTGAAGAGACCATCAAATTACTGGCATTTCTCTCCTTGTATAGTGAAGAAATAAAATAACTGGCATTTATCTGTCCTTGTATAGTGAAGAGACAAAATAACTGGCACTTTTTTATCCTTGTATGGTAAAAAAACAAAATTACTGGCATTTCTATTTCCTTGTATAGTAAAGAGACAAAATATCTGGAATTTCTATCTCCTTGTATAGCGAAGAGACATAATAACTAGCATCTCTCTCCTTGTATAATGAAGAGATAAATTAACTGGCATATCTCTCTCCTAGTATATTGAAGAGACAATACAACTGACATTTCTCTCTCCTTGTATAGTGAAGAGACAAAATTACTGTCACTTCTCTCTCCTTTATAGTTCTCGTGACTGAATACCACTTATAGAGTGCCACTCGTACTGAAGAGACTAGTTAGTAATTTCATTGTGACGAGAGTGTTTGTTGTACATAAAATTAAAACATGGGTAGGTAATTGACTAATTATTCATTATCGATACTTGTCAACTGCTCTTTTGCAATATTGTTTTTGTACTTATTCATAACTTTATACCGTTTAACCACCGACTTAGAACAAGGCTTAATCAATCATCTTTTCTAATTTGCTGTTTAAAAGTTCTTCATTTTAATATTTTTTGTAAAATAATTAACTATTTAAACCGCAGCCCAAATCAAGTGTCTTATTTTGTAAACAAAACTACCCTACCCTACTAACATTTCTTTATATAATGTACAGACACAAAGCTGTTCTGTGATTATTGCATAGTTATTTTCACATTATTACATCGGATCACTTTATTTTCGCAATGATGAAGAACAGGTTCAATCAATGTTCCTTCAGTGTTACATCATAACACGATAATATTTGTTTACAAAATAAGACACTTGATTTAGGCTGCGGTATACATTATATAAAGAAACATCTCATGAAAATAACATAATTTATCCCAGTATTTAAAACTCAACGCGTTGGCTTTAAAATTTGTAACTTGTATTATTAAGTTGTAGTTTAGTCGTATTTAAGTAATTATTTGTAAATTAATGTTAAGTGATTTTGAAACATTCCGCGTAGATTAAGCTTAACTTATTCACTTTTAACATTTTATGAGATTTTTTAAATAAAAATTGTCACAGAATATTTTTGAGTTTTACTTTATTCAATTAAACATTTTTGTAGTTCATTGGCATAGTGTCGAGTATTTTTACAGATGCATCAGAATCATATCTTTATTGAAAATAATTTAGGTAAGTACATTGTGTTAATTATTCACCACTTTGCAAGGAAAATGAGAAAAATTGGCATACTTGTGGTTACAATCAAATTACAACTTTGAAATATAGATTTTTTTTAATACTTACAAATGGTCATAATTACAAAAATTCGTAAAACACAATTGCGTGCTTACCTACCTAAATAATTAAATTCTACTTGACCTATTGCAAAAAAATATTTATTAGATACATAAAAGTAACTATGTAACTGTAAAATAATTACTAAATTCGGTCCAGTAGTTTTTGAGAAAGTCTCAACTTTATTCAGGCCCCCTCATATACTTATCTCTGTCTTCGACTGTACAGTTAAGTAAGTATACATATTTAAAATAAGTACCTAAGTAGGTACTAATTTATTTTATTGGTTCAATCAAAGTACCCAAAAATAGTAAATTCAACTAATATGGATATATTCGAGTTGTGCTTATCTTTTTAGCAAAGTTTTTTGCTGTTGAAAGTCACAGTTGATAAACTTTCAGCCAATTAAAAGTTTCAGAAAACTCCACCATCCACATATGGCTAGAAGTTGTGTTTAGAACTTTTGGAATCTTTTCCTTTTACGTAACTTTTAACGATTTCATCCCGTATTAACTTTTAACAAGCTACTTTTGATTTGACCTATAGATATACCTACCTACTTTAAATCTTTATAGTTGCGAAAGGGACCCGACATCGCAATCTTGCTTTTTTGTGAAGAAATTATTACCTACGTATTTTAAATTTTAAAATCTCTAAGATACCTACTTAAGTACCTTTTTTTTCTTATGACCAATTGGAACCGATAATTTTATTTATACTAAAATCAATGCCGTTTTCTTATAATTAACTCAAAATCGATCTATCTTCTAACTACAGGGATATGAGTGACTAATTAATATGCATACGTTGATGATAGTTTGATTGTATCAATCAGGATTTACGATTAAATTATTATCTCCGTTAAACACACGAAAACTGTGAAATACCAATAAAATTTATCACTACACCGTGTAATAACAGATAGGTATGCTAATAAAATCAACACAATTTATCTTACAAATGCTTCGCGCGTAATAAATTAAAGCTAGCATTTTCGTGGCCATAAACATTGGCGAGCAAACACCGGGACGTGCAATCAGATAGCGGCCATAACTCACGCAAACTGGTATCCCATGCAAATTCACTGGTTCCAAATGATTGATACGGTAGTCCGGACGTTTTAGCATAGTCGTTACTGATACAATTACTAATATTTTGAATGGAGTTTGGAAATATGCAACCATTTAGTAATTGCTACTCGTTAACAGATGGCGCTCCGGTTAGTGCTACGTGATAACAGATGGCGCTGATATTTAAATTTTAGTACTGCATTTGATATATAGATGGCGCTGTTGATTAATTTAGTACTAGCGTTACACATAGATGGCGCGACTATTAAGCATATGTAATTATAAAGTTATATCTACTTGATACAAGATGGCGGCGTAAAACTTTTTTTGTTTGTTGAAAAAACATTCCGTTTCACAGTATAAAGTTACATTATAATTTCATTTATGAATAGTTTGTTTAGTTCTATATTTTCTAAAATTTAAATCAGCAATAAAAATAAATATCCCAAATAGAAAGGGTTTTCAGCGAAATTGAAACATCGATTTTATATAATTTTGCGATATTTACATAAAAACTTATAACGGAACGTCGTTGTCAAAACAAACAGTTTCGTTCGTTCCATTTCGTTTCACTTTGTTTTGATTGTATTTTGAAATAAACACTATTCTTCACAACATTTCACTGTGAAATCCACAAATATGCCAAAACCGACGTGTGTACAATGCAATACGGACGATTCCCTCCTCTGGCGAAGTGCTGAAAACGGTCAAATCTGCAATGAATGTCACCTATCCAACAGTATTACCAAAGATCTAAAAGTCGAGCTTTCGGACCTTAAAGTTGAAAGGGACGATGACAAAGACGATTTAGATGGTAAGAACGGTAAAGATGGTGAGTCTACACCAGCAAAAGCTACAGGAAAGGGTACTAGGAAGAGTACTAGAGCTACGAGATACAAACCTAAGACTCCGGCGCCTGTGCCTTCTAAAACCCCGGCTCCTCGCGGTAGAGGACGCAGGAGTATATTCAAGAGACAACCATTAAAAGCACCGACTGCTACAGCTACTGTAGTCACTAGCGATTCTGTATTTTTTAAGGTAAGACCCCGGATAATAAGGTAGAAACAAAACAAATTACAATTTGAAAGAATGCTGTAACTTAGTTTATATATATTATATTTTATTAATTATATACTGTACATACATTGTCATATTAGGGGATACTTATAAAGATATTGTGTCGTGTTAATAAATAGATGACACATTCCAGTCGCTATCTCATAATCATTCAAGTGCAATCTCTGCGTAGAAAAGCATCAACAATTTTTATTCACGCTCAAGTCCACTCAAAGTCTGCACCAACAACCTTTATTATTCATTTTATAGACAGGCAGCATAATGCTGGTGTGTCTATATCATAGAGTTGGTAAGTTTATGTTGTCTAATGTTCATATGATTCACTACACATTTTGATCCGTTATTCGGCAAAAATCTTACTTTTACAGAACTTGAGCGCTTATAATCGTTGTTGCTATCCCTACAGAGGGTTAGTGACAATTAAAACTAATGTTCCACACACTGGGAACTACTGGTACCCAGTTTATTTTTTATTTAGCTTTAATACTGCATACATACATTACGTACTACATTTCAAATGATGATAGTTTTTATCTTAACTATGTTTATTACTATGTTAGTTGGTAGTAAGGTTCCTGTTAGGGTAAAAGCCTCCTCCATGTCTTTCCACCTTTCTTTCTCTTGTGCTGTTATTATCCAGTCCTCACCAGCCACTTCCATGAGTGTGCCCAGTTATTACACATGAAATATTAATCATGCTTTTCTTCCAGGGTAACTACATGCAAGTAGGTGACATAGTATCCATGATAGATGTCGATGGAGGCACATATTATGCACAGATTCGAGGGTTCATGACAGACCAGTACTGTGAGAAGAGCGCTGTGGTCACCTGGTTACTACCGACGAAGGCCAGCGCTCCACCGGATAAGGGATTTGATCCTGCTACTTATATTATTGGTAATCAATCTTAAGTAGACAAATTAAAACAGTTTTAATTGCAAAATATGGCACCGTGTAACATTTACAAGTATGTATCGTAAAAATACTGTTTCAATAACGAAATAATTTTGATATGCTGGATATAGGAATAGACCTGGCAATCAGTACAGGATCAGCATGACGTGCATCTTCTCATTATGGAGAAAAAGACCCGCGAAGGAATCTTATGGGCTTTCGTATTCTAAGTTTAGTACCCTACCAAATTAAGTACAGTTCTCCTATTACGATTCTCAAATTGATCGAATAATAATGTATGACATTGGCGTGTGTGACAAGGACAGTGCTAGTTGGTATAGCGGCATCTCATCTCATGATTATGATAGTTATAATTTCATCTTATGTAATGGTAATGCAGCTGAAGTGACTAATCTTATTCTAAAAATAAATATATAATTTTTCTTCAGGTCCCGAGGAAGAGCTACCACGCAAGTTGGAAGTAATGGAGTTTATAATGCATGCACCGTCAGATTACTACAAGGCTAACAACAGCCCATATCCACTGGTCGATAATGAGCTAAACAACTATAACGGATACATTTGGACATCCCTTGAAGCTAAGGACAGGACATAGTGGCTCTTAGCAAACTGCCTAAACAATGGCTTGATTTGATTGTTGCTGAACCACTATTTTTGTATGACGAAGTCTGGCACCGCCTAACCTTTAAGTCGCGTTTATCGCTAAGAGCCAGTGTGGTTTTATGTATTTAAAGTTTTTAAGATTAAAATAAAAGTGCATTTTAAGTTGTAATATTAGAATAAAAGTATTTCTGATGTAATTTTTTTTTTTTTGACTAATTCGTATCAACCTATAAACCATTCATTTCGTCGCATTAGCCATATTCGTAAACGAACATAAATAGTATCACGTTCCGTTTCACTCATGTTTCACAATATCGAAAATACTAAATCAATTTTAAAAGTTTAATTCATTATGATTTCAGAGTGATTTCACAATAATACGTTAGAAAATTCAATCAAATATTTTAATGAAATAAAAATGTTTCAGTGCATTTATCTAATTATTATTAATAAATCCCAATGTCAAACATAGACACGTGAAACGGAACATTAGTTTAGTATATATTTGGTTTTTTTTTTTCGCAAGTTTGCAAATTGTTCGAATCGCTTGACTCGATAACTTGTGAATTTGGATTATATTTTTATCCTATATGTTTATTGTGTAAATAATAGTCGAACTTTGCAACAAGTTTCCAGGGAGCTAGTGGAACTTAGCAGTAATTGTAGGTAATGTTTGTTTTCTAAACTCGATCTTGATAAAACTTCGTAAAAGTACATATTGTTTTTATTAGATTTTACATAGATAACATTGGTATGTAATATATTGTTATTTATAACTAATGTGAAGTTATTTCTGCTTTAGGCAGTAAACATTTTGTCGTTACTATGGCTTGGAAAGTGAAGTGACTCATCTACGGTATTTCCGTAGCGCTTAATCCTTTTTTCCTTAAACTTATTTTTCAAGCTTACCTATGAAATAAATTGTGTAAACATACTTTCCATAATGACAATTAAATGTTGCTGTAAAAAAAGTGTTTTAGTAGTTATGAAATTATTTAAGTAAGTACAGATTGCAATATTATTGCAATAGTCTTAAGGACGAAAGACCTGCCTTCTCATAGCACAGGGAATCCTAGTTTGGGAGCCAGGAACATTATTGTCCTATGCTATTTTTTGTGAACAACAATAAAACATTTCATTTCACTAAATAAGTCTAAAACCATTTTATTACAAGTAGGTATTACTGTGGAGAAAGAAATATTGCACAATTTTATTAAAAGTTACAATTTACCTTCCCACTATTAATTTGTTTGTACTCAATTATATTTTCAGAATAAGGCCCCAAAAATGGACAAACTACTGCAATTTGAAAACTACCAATGGTTTGTATAATATTTTCTAAACATTTATAATTTCTAGTTGTATACTGTTGCATCATATTGTTTATAACTAATTGCAACACATTTAATAACCCTAAATTCTGATGCAATCCTCACATATGGTAATCATTTGATTATTGATCCGTGAACTCGATTTCCATCGTTATTGTTACAACTTTCAGTAAACCGTCAAAATCTAGTCTGGCTTTTATACATGCTTATTTATTTATTTTAAATTTTGTCCGACATAATGGGTTGCCCCAAGGCGTAGGACGGTCATACTTACATTATAAAATAACGTAACTGCATAAAGGCTGAAAGCTTGGGCCGTGGATCAAAGCAGGAATACCTGGAATGCCGTGGCTGGCCAGAAGCATGCAAAAACACTTGTCACTGGTTACTCCCAAAGCTCTGTTAATAAATTGTATATCTTGTCATTTATAAATGGTCTAACACAGAGAAAAGTGTACAGGAGAGTTTTTAAGGTTGAGATTATCTCAAAAACTACTTGACCTATTGCAAGAATTCTTTCAGTGTTAGATAGATAAAAGTTAAGACTATGTGATTGTAACAGAATTATTAAATTGGGTCCATTAGTTTTTGAGAAAATCCAACTGTATTGAGACCCTCTGTATACTTTTCTCTTATATGTTTACACACTACAAGTATTTAGAGCATCTCTCTCCAAAAGAAATCATACATTTGAGCAAAACTTTAGTTACTCAAACTTTAGTAAGTGGTGTGAATTTTAGGAATATTTTTCCTAACCTTCACACTAGTGTGACAGACCAGTGTCAAGGTTAAGCGATCGTGTTATGATTTTGTGTGAGAAACGATATCCTAGAGAGGTTTACATATTCCTTGCTTTATAACCTTCTTAATTATTTTAGGTGTAAACCAGATTGGGGTTACCCAAGTATGAGCAAGGAGACAAATGAGCTGCTACAACAATGCTTGGATTTGCCTAAAGCGGAACTCTCTGAGGATGTTGAAGATATAATACAAAATAGCAAAGAGTTTCCTATACCATTCCCTATTGAGTCGGTCAGGTAATTAAATTCCTCCATATTTTATAAAATTATTTCGTACGTAACTTTTATTGAGATTCTGTTTAAATTCACACTAATATTATAAAGACGAAAGATTTGTATCCCAGAATTTGAATTACGCATTATCCATGCTCGGTGAATAAATTAGAACATGATGAAAAAATCATTGCTGTGTCACGGAATGACAAGGTCGCAGGTTGCGAGTACATGTTGAAAACGATCGTACAGGTTAAGCAACGTTGGGCGAGGTCAGTACCTGGACCGTTAGTGACACTTTCATGTGAGCCCCTCCGTGCCTCGGGGCGCACGTTAAGCAGTTGGTCCCGGTTGTTATCGCTTGACAGCAGTCGTTAGGCCACGTCAGAGCTACCAACCTATTGGTTTGGTCACTAAACCACACGAGAAAGGATGTTAAAATTAAAGACTGTTACAGATTGGAAACGCTAAAAGAGCGAAGACCCGTAGAGAGATTGCTAAAGAATATAGTGTCTACATACCCCATCATACACGAGAGGGTCCTACTGCTAATGGCAGGCTTCCTCAACTACAAAAGGTAATACGAGCAATGTTACTGTATTTTTAACTCAGCTATTCCAAAATTCTGTAGGTTTTTTTTTCACAAATATTTAACCTTAACACTAGTGTGAAGGTTAGGAAAAATAATTCCTCACTTTCACACTAGTGTGGCAGTGTGAAGGTTAGGAATGTTTTTTTATTATTCCTAACCGTCACACTGACTATTATGAAGTATGGAAAGTAAAATATTGTTACTTGTTCGATAATTTCAATTCGGGTATCTTGACTCCACCAAGGCTTCAACTTGCGTGTGACGTCACGGCCACAGTACATCGTGTACTGTTTCTGTCTCTTTCTAACCAAACTTATTAATGCCTGTAATTACTTTATTTTTCAATTAATTTTGATTTTGATTTCACAGTTGATCATGAATTTGTGTCTATTTTGTAATGACAACGAAAATCATTTACTTTTGATACTTCTCTAATACCCTATTATTATGTTACCCAGGAAATTTGGCACAAGTATAGAGAAGGCACTATACAAAGACATGACTGTCCCACAACTGATCGACCGGTTACTAAAGAATCGAGCCGTTGCATTCCTTTCCAAGCATGATCACTACAAACTATTGACTGGGGAGGAACAGTAAGTATTTTTGTTAGATATTTTAAGAAGATTATTTGGCCCCACTTAATTTATTATTGAGTGAAATGAAAATGTACCCACTGCTCGGCCACAGATCTACTCGGGAACTCGGACTATGATCCACCACGCAGCGGCCCAATGCAGATTGGTAGATTCAACATGCATTAGATTTTTCTTTGTCATGCATTCTTCTCCCGATGTTTTCCTTCACTATTTTTGACAGATTTCGGTAAATGTACGTAAATAGATAGATAAACACTTTATTGCATAAATAAGCATACACATAGAAAACAGGTAGTAAGTGAAACAATTTGTACAAAGGCGACCTTATCGCGCAGAGCGATTTCTTCCAGGCAACCGTGGATCAATGGAAATTTGCAAAAAAATAAACGGCAGTGTATTGCATAAAATAAATAAAGAATAAGAAAAATAAGAAACACCAATATACGTAAGTTTTCCTTCGAATAAAGCGAGGAAAACTCATTGGTACATGTTTTACCTAACCGGGGATCGAACCTAGGGGTCCGTATCGTAAGTCCAGTGACCCAACTACTACGCCACAGAGCACTCATTTACAATAAATTAAGTAGTATTAGTATATTACAAGTTATAGTAGTAGTAGTTAGTGAGGCTCCTATATAGTTAGTTGTAAAATGGCTTCGTTTCAGTCGAGGCGGCAGAGGGGGCCGTGGCCCCCCGGCCAAGCGACGCAAACCGAATGAAGGGAACAAAACGTAGGTATCCACTTAAGTGGAGTATTTACACTGTTAGCCATAAAACGTGACCTAAAAGTTATAGGTACTGTACATTGACATAACATATTAATGAATAATTTTAATAATTTTTTTAACCAAACTGGCGATGAAATTATGGATGAGTTGTTGATAATACCAGATAAGTATATATTATTATGTAACTTATATAAATTGTGATAAAAAATATAATCTATTCCACGATTTATACCACTCTAATTAAAAGTTTCTAACATGGTTTAAGTAAAGGGTAAATTAGGTTTATGGCTAACAGCATTATTGTTGGATCTTTATAAATTACAGCCTATGTGTTATTCTGATTTATAAGCTATATTATTGTAAAGTTTCATTAAAACCCGTTCATTAGTTTTTGCGTAACTTTCGCGTTTATAATATTAGTGGGACTTCCATGTACTGTAATGTGTTTGGTGTTTATTGTGTGTATCATCTAAAAATTCTGAAATATAAACTAGCTTCGTAGAGTCATAGAGTTTCATACATTACAACCACTGCCATTGCGTTTCCGCTGCTTTGTTTTAGTCATGACTTACTAAGTCAGTAATTGCTATTATTTTAAAAGATTGTGCTGCTGAGATTTTTGGTACTTTACGGGGGGGGGGGGGGGGGGGGGGGGGGGGGCTACTTCAATAATTTTCATTATCGTTTTCATATTGTCGCTTGAACGATCTACATTGCTGGGTTTCGCTGTCGTTTGTTAAAACTAGCAGCAATGTATAGCGACCATATGTCAAATTGAAAGCGATAACGATGGAAGTCGCGGTCACCCCACTGACCTAGCACAAGGAATACTAGTATAGACCCCTGATGGTTTCTTTTATTCACAGCTACGAAGGCTGGGAAGCAGTAGGCACACCGCAAGAGAAGCCTCCATTACTCCTCGAGAACTGCCTGAGTTACGATGAGATCAAAATATCAGCCTTCGTGTATGTCAGTGGCTATACTGAGTGCATCAACTATGGCACGCGGCGTAACGTTGGCAAAGTCAATGAGAAAGATATTGAGAGTAACGCTGTTATTATTGGTGAGATCTATTTGCATTGTATAAGTGCTCCATCTAATCTATTGGAGGTAGTATATGGAAGCCTAAAAATCGCCACGGCTAACTTTAACACTAGTGTGAACGATAGGAAAAAGAATTCCTCAGATTCACACTAGTGTATAATGTGTGAAGGTCAAATAATTTAATTGTGAAGGTCAGTTGATTTAAGAGGAATATTAAAATATGATGAAGTAAAAAAATTAAATAAAGTATCTCTCTACCTTTCGTATGCTAAAAGTATATAATCTTACATAACTTATTCTCAACATTTTAGGTATAATAGGCCCCCGATTCAAGCGTAAATTCCGAATGGATTACGAAGACATGATTCTGAACAAGCAGCAGAATGTCCAAGAGAATGGTTACGGGGCAGAAGACGCTCCTACGTCTTGCCTCGACATGTTGAAGACCAAGGTCTTTGGGGAGAGCCAGGAGAGACGTATGTGGAGGCAGCTGTGGGCTGACTTCTATGAGGTGAGGAATGAAGAAGACCAAAAATTTATGGAAGATTTTATGTTTCCTATATTGTTTTATGTGCCGAGCATGTGTTGCCCATTTCTCCTCAGCGTTGGCACCTTTTGCTGGCAAAGTTATGTAAATTCCAAAAAGTTGACGTGATTAAAAATATACCTACGCATTTTTTATATAGTTTGGTGTCAAATGTCGAGGCCAAAAATCCGTACATCTACGGATTTTCCCGTAGTCTAGCAACACTGGTGCCGTTAGCTACGGAAGGTATTTCATAGAAATATATAGAAACCAGGAGAGTGACCGCGACTTCAATCGTTTTCATTTTGACACTTGAACGATATACTTTGCTGCGTTTCGTTGTCGTTTGTTAAAACTTACAAAAACATAGCAGCAATGTATGTATAGCGTCCTTGTGTCAAATTGATAACGATGGAAGTCGCGGTCACCCCACTGTCAACCTTCACGAACTGCCGCCATTTTGGGTCAACTTAGCTGCCTGGAACTGTTGAAACGTTTACATTGCAAGAAAAAGGTGCCAACCAACGCTTGATTCATAATAGCAAGGTCACCATTTATCTGTTCCCAGGTTCAGAGTTTTACGCATGAGGAGTTAACCTCTAATGTTAAGATTGAGGACAAACCGGTCGACGATAGCTACACTGATAGATATGTGAAACTTAAGGTTTTGGAAGACATATTTGACAATGAGGTGAGTTTATTTATAACAATTCTTCTATGATAAGGGGAAATTTGAAGTTACCCAGCTTTCTAGGGATATTGGGTGCGATTCTATGTGCGTAAGAGTTAGCCTCGCTTAGGGACGATTGATTTTTACTTCTTTTTTTTAAATTCTTTATTAAGCTTGTATAAAAAAATATTACAAACCTAGAATTAAGATCTAGGCTTACAATCTAGTAACACGTTACGTTTTACAGGCTAAAGGTGCCATCTAAAACTTTTGGCATACAGTTCAAACTATTTAAAACTTAGTAGAAGGTAGGTACATACTAAAAAATGTAAACAAATATATCAATGTGTAATGCAATCTTGGTTCGAATGGGACGATTAGGATCTTAAAGGAAGTCAAGCTACGGAAGCTCCAATATTTCGGTCACATTATGCGGAACTCCCGATATAACCTGCTGCAATTAATCATCCTGGGCAAGATTTGTGTGAAGAGGAGCGTTGGCAGGAGAAGACACTCTTGGCTAAGGAATTTACGTGATTGGTTCGGCTGCAGCACCGGCTCCTTGTTCCGGGAGAACGGCTGCCCGGAACAAGGTGGTGGTGAAAATTGCCATGATGTTGTCCAACCTTCGATGAGAAGAGGAACGATTAAAATCGAAGATGAATTTGACAAATGACAAACTCTTAATTTGGAACTAAGTAATAATTTTCAGTATAAAAATAAAACTGTTATTCACAGATATACTACAAACGGTTGTGCGTGACAGTTGAATGCGTGCTGATTGAAGCGGAAGAGAGAGCGCGAGTAGATGGCAGAGATGGTTTCGTCAACGTCATTGGCGCGGGTGAGTACTAACCACATTTTCAATTTTTGACGACCTATCCTAGATCGTACGTCTGCCTTAGGGATACTGTTCTAGGTTAGATTCACAGTCGGAGCTCAGAAGAGTGCTTGAATAAACAAAAACAGAGAAAAGTATACAGGGAGCCTCGATAAGATGGTTTAGGTAGCAACTCACCCTCCAAAAGAGCTCTCGCTCCACACCGCGAACGAACATAGTACAGGATGTGATGAAAATCAGCGCTGTGCCCAGTCACCCCAGTGGCTGGGCACAGCATTTCAGCTGATCACAGTCCTATTACACATATTATTATAAGTTAGCTCTAAGTGTATAAATAAGGTCACCTTGTATGTGTAATGTCACAGAATATAATAGTACAAGTACAGAAGAGTCTCTCCTAAAAACCGTTAAAATAAATCGCGAGTCTCGCAGCGACGCAATAAAGTACAATTCAGCTCGCGCAGCGCGAAGTGCCTACAATTATATTCACCTACAACGTGCGTCTCTTTCTATCGGGTAGCTCTTTACTCTTCTGACACGATTAGGGCTGCCGGCTTGTGAAAGATAAATAATCTGAATATTTAATGAACATATATTATTATACCACTCTATTATTCTACTTTTGTAAACAAACTGATATTTCAAATATACCTACGGTATTAGATCGCAAAAGACCATAGGCATGCTATCTTCTTACACTTTAATGGGTGTCTACAATACTAAACATAACTCTTTTAGGTTTTAGCTAGGTACAATCTAGTCCGGGAGCCGTAACCCATATTTACATATTTAAGATGCAAGAACTAGCCTTGAGATTTATTATATAAATCTAATCTAATTATTCGTTCATTATTCATTCAATTTCATTCAATTATCTGAAACTATTCTCTAGATTGCATGGTAAAACTACTCGTAAGTTAATGGAGAATAAAATCGGGGAATAAAAATAACCCTGGGATAGTTACTCCAGTATAAATTGAAGTTTGGTCGAATCCACCCTAAATAAAATAAATTATTATGGTAGGTACTAAATTGTATGAAAGAATATTTTAATAATTTAGACCAAATTCTTGTCACGATTTTTTTCTTCCGATACAATGAAAGACGGCTAAATACGTCGCAGCGCGGGCGCAAAATAGCGGGCTACGTGCAATCAATCTGGCGCGCAGCAGCCCACTGAATAGCCGCGCCGGCGCGGCCCAAGGCCGCCCGCCCGATGTACCTGTAGATTTATACCTAAAGCGCGGAGTGCACCAGGCCTGGTAATAAATATTTTTCCTTTCATTTCAAAATTCTCACCCATGGGTGAGATGCACCTTTTAAAATTGTTAGTGGTCGATTCACCCAGTACCTGGGTGAGCTCACTACTCTAAAATGTAGGGTGGTCAACCCACCCCGCTCCAAGGGTTACGTTTATAAAGATATCAAATTGATTTATTGCCCACATCTATACCAATTTTAACTCTCAAAAATTACAAAAACTGTATTGATATTTTCTCAAGAACTACTAGCCTGATTATAAAAAAATTAATAGTTTGTTTTCGACTGTATATCTATGTCTATTTTGTATAATAGCAAAAAATAATATTTTCAATGCTTGTCAAAATTCCTAATATTAAAGGTATTTCCGCAGGTTTGGGTGTATGGAGAGCTTCGGAACATCAAAACGACGTGTACATCTTAACATTCCTGGAGCGAATACGAGTATTCCTCATGAAGGAATTACTGAATCACGTGACGGATATCAACTTCGCGTATATTAAGCCTAGTGACAGTATATTGGGTATGTTTAACTAATAGTCAACTTACCTTACTTATACCGAAGCCAGCAAGTGTCTTATTTTGTAAACAAATATGATCGTCTAATTACCAGCTGTTGTGTTGTGATGTAACACTGAAGGAACTGATTGGTTGAACCTGGCCATCATTGAGAAAATAAAGTGTTCCGATCTAATAATGTGAAAAAAGCTGTGCAATAATCACAGACAGAAAAGCTTTTTGTTTTTTACAAAATAAGACACTTGATTTGGGCTTTGGTTGTAGACTATATATCCTCAGCGTTGGCACCTTTTCCTTGCAAAGTGGTGTAAATGTAAATTCAAAAAATATATTGACGTGCAAAAATGTACTCAACGTGCTTACTTGCAATAAAGAAATTTGACTTTGACTATAGTTTGACTGCAATCGCTGTACTACTCCTTAGGTTGCTGCGATATGGGAGACTTAGAGGGGCGTGATTTTATGACTGTAGTATCTAATCGATTTTACTTATTTATTACAGAGTCGTTCTCAAAAGCGACAGGTCCAGACGGCAAACCTTTGAAAGTTAAAAAGATGTTCTTGGAAAACGAGAAACATCCTAAAGGTTCGTATCGCGTTAATGTTTAATCCATTGTGATTAGATCACTGACGCCAACGCCGGCGCCGTTTATGGAATAAAAATTATGCTAATAAAAAATCAACGTGACTATCCATTGTCCTTATAAATAAACAACGACTGCATCATTATTTTGATTAAACTTTTAAAGCCTGTGTCACTCCATTCAATACGAATCTATCCTCATAATTATGTTAAAATCCATCAAGCCGTTTAGGCTTACTCACATACATACTATACTCGAATTATTTATTTGTTTATATATTTTTTTATATTATATTTATGTACACTGATATTTAATCATATATTTACTCTATTTATATACATAATCATTTCATATCTTATAATAAGTATTTACCATATTTATTTTATATCATTAATAACATACTTATTTATTATTATAAATTGTGTATATTATAGAATGTAGTCATCGTTATTTATCATATAACATTATTTACATTATATTGTAGTATTTAAGTATTATTTTTATTTTCGTCCGTCTTATTTATCCAAAAAAAATACTATACTTACTCGAAAAACTTAACCCTTCTTGCGCAGTCGAGTAAAATTTACGACTAACGTTAACACTGTCCTGTGACACTGGTGTGGAGGTAAGGAATATTTTTTCCTAACTTTGACACTATCATTATTTTTATTTCCACCACAGGCGGTATAAACGTGCAGCTAGAAAACCGCGAGCCGTCAGCTAAACTACCCGCGCAGCATTCTGGTAAACTGCTGATACTGACATACGCGTGGGACGGGAACGCGCAGCCGGGGAATGAATTCTGGTAAGGATTGTAAAGGGACAAACATGGTTTGAATCAGGAATAATGCGGATGTAGAATTTTAGACATCCGCGGATGCAAATACGGATGTCAAGTGTTTTAAGAGATACCTAATTTAGGTTTATGACAAAATGAAAAAGTTTGTAACATCAGAGTATAATAATAATAATAATAATTTTATTTTTTCGCAACAAGATTAATGGTAACACTTGCAGTACGATTTCAACTCTTACGACGTAGATAATAAGAACGGTCCAAAGTGTTACACTTGATCAGCTTTGGTTTAAAATTAGGTACACATCAGTGTACCTAATTTTAAATAATCTAATTTCTAAAGTCTACACGTTGTGAGTTGTGTTTCATTATAATTATATCAAAGGCCATAAAAAATACAAAAAAATCGGATTCCCTATCGGTACTACGACAAATGTGACCAGCCCACAGCCACTTCAGTTTCAAAGTCAAATATCTTTATTGCACGTTGTGTACATTTTTGCACGTCAACATTTTTTTTGAATTTAAATAAATAAAATAAAAGATTATTTATTTGCCACATTCTTCGTACATAAAATTAACATAAATAATTACATTGCATCTATCGTACACTGTGGCAAAAAGGCTAAGAGTGGCTCAGTCCTAAATGCAGCATTTAATGCAATACAAATAGTACTGATTTTCAGCCTCCGCCTGACAGGTTACATTCATTTGTAAATCGGTAGAACGATCGAATGTGATACTTAATTTGGTATTATAAACTAGACACTGTATTATATTGGGGGGTTCAATTTACATTTACATCACTAAACTTTGCAAGGAAAAGTTAACAACGCGGAGGAAAAAACTTTTATTTTGCTGATCTATGATCCTATGAGCAATGTCAACTATTATATTATATATTTTGTTATCTGGCGTTTAAACTAACTCATGCACGCTTGAAGACCTAAAATATTATTGTTCTCTGTTCCCCAGGCTCGGAAATCTAAAAGGATCAGGCGACTCAGCGGCCGCTTGCGCCACGCAGGTGTCAGAATTGCACAACGCGTTTATAAACCCGGCAGTCAGTGCGAATAACGTTAGAATAGCCGGCAAGGGTGGAGTGAAGAGCATATCCGACCATTGTACCGCTGTTATTACGTAGGAGTGAGCGAGATAGAGTATATATTTATTACTTATATAAATTATACCAGCCGTGTGGTCACAGTTTAATTGAAACTGGGCAACCTGTTTCATAGAATCTAATACCGACATTGAAAAGTTAATTGCAGAGTAAAAATAAATTCACTCTTCCTACATTTTGTTTCAGGGCCAACGGTGAGCCACTGCCACCTTATAAATTATACCATTTTTATTTGAAATAATGTCATTTTCTGGAATTTTAAAGCGTTATTGACTTTGACTATGGGGGTCATCTCTAAAATCTTTAAACAGCTGTTTCAAGTAAGTACTAAATTGAAATGTATTGAACAGCTCATTCAGAATCATAATCTTATCTCTAGTGATATATAATGTATATTTTTCCCGTATTTTTTTTTAAAATTTACATATACACCACTTTGCAAAAGATATTCACACTAGTGTGAAAGTCAGGAAAAAATTTCCTATACAGTGCTATCAACTTAAGCTGAGAATTGCATTTGTGTGAGTGATCGCCAAAAGTACAGTTAGTAAAACACATACAAATAAAATTAATGTTTTATTAAAAGGAAGTCCACAAAACACAATGTTACCAACTGTCCAATTCTCGACCTCATAATGACTGAATCTTATAACTCTTCTACTCCGCTCATTGCATATTTCTTTGTTTTTTAATTGCATGGTCACAAACATTTTTCCACTCTTGTGCAGTGATCGCGTCAACTTTTTCATATGTTAATTTCATTATAATGTCCATATTCATTGACACGTTTCTTTTGGCTACGTATCCTTTTACCATTGACCATATATTTTCAATGGGATTGAAATCAGGGTGGTAGACGTAGAACGCTGTGACCATGTTCTTCGAACAAATTATAAATTTTATATTCAACAAATCTTGCTTTGTTTTATAGAATCAACTGATAAAGTACAGTAGGAGCCATTTCACTAATATTTCGAACACAATCACATAAAATTATACGTCTATCTGCTACCAGTACCAGAGGTGAAGTGAAGTATGCGGGCGGCAGGGAAGCGGCGCGTGGCGGACGCGCCGCGCCTGAGGCCGCTTGCTATAAACTAGTATAAACTGGTTTAAACCATGCGCGGGACGCGCCGCGCCACGAGCCGATTGCCAATCTACACTATCGGTGTGCACTCACACAAATGCAATTCTCAGCTTAAGTTGATAGCACTGTACTTCACACCAGTGTGAAGGTTAGTCAGTCGTGTAAATGCATTATTTAATTTAGATGTTGTAAGTAAAGATTTTTAATTTATTCTGAAAGTATGTTGTTTAGTGTTTTTTGTGTACTATATGGTGCTTAAGTGTCTGAAAAAAACATAGTTTTATTTATTTTTATACACATAATTGCACAAAGTAGCATTCAAATGTAAGTACTTATAAGTACAGAAATATTTTAAGAGAAGATGTATTTTGTGATAAAACTATATTTTAAATAAATTATGCCATTTATACCTGAGAATGATAAAATGTGCATTATTTCAAAGTTGATTTCTTTCTGTGTAGATACGTAGTAGGTATGCATGGCCCCCATTGATCTCCTACTAACAACTAGATACACAAAGGTCTCACTAAAACAATTTAAAAAAACGTCCAAATGAGGGCTATTCAGCCGTTTGGACCTTCTTTCCGCTCGGACATTTTTAGAAGGCAGACTGTGTATGTAGTTGTTTATGGGAGATCAATGATCCCCCCTCCCGAAAGTAAGGGAGAATCTCGGCACCCATCACACCATGGCCCATGTTGTGCCGAAAAGCGGGCGGGCAAAACTAGTATTTCCGAGGCTTGGAATCATTTCTGTAATCAACTAATTTTAATTAACGTAAGGATATTCGTAAATGCACAGGATTATGTCAGTTTACGTTTCGTTTCACTGTCAATGGTGGAGATTGGATATATATAGACACATTGCAAAGCAGCAGTTTGCTGCCTATGTCATATTTAACTTTATAGTATTACAAAGTGTTTTTATTCACGTTATTTAGATACAAAACTCTAAAATATATCGCAAAAAATACGATTTACATCATTGACTTACAGCTATACGTAAAACAGAACGGAACTGTCAGCCAACTGCTGTCAAGCAAAAATTGTTGGTCGCAGTTTTCGTTTTTATGTAAAATAAATGGAAATTAACGTCTAATTTCGCCACAAATTATTCTATGATTATTTTAAAGCTACTTCCAATTGCTCTCTGCTTTCATCGAGCAGTATTCGTAAGTAATTTAAAGATGTTTACATTATAAAAGTAGCTCACGTTTAATGTACAAAATACTTATTTTTAGGTCTAAGTTAGCATTATTTAGGGTTCATCATGTAATATTTGTTTAATTAGAGGATTTGCAATATTTTTTTAACCGTTTTTACGCAGTTGAACTAGTTATAGATGAGTCATCTTACATCTTGTATTTCCCATAATAACCGGCCGCTGCTATGCTAAATAGTTACTCTTTGATACTACTAATAGTTTTCCTTAACTTCTTGTTGTCATACACAATCATCAAGTGCGTCAGAAGCAAAATTAGTTAGGTTTTTGCCTTAGGTTACCTAGTCTTCTGGTATTGTTAAGTTCTAAGTCACTTTTTTAATATTTTCTTTTTTTATAGGTTAATAAGATGAGTCCTGTGGTCACACATGATCTCTAGTTTGAATAGCAGACGTGTAAATTTTTTACACCATTTATTATTAAATATTTATCTTTGACCAATGAAAGATCTCTGAGTCAGAGTGTCACTAAGGGGGCATTGAGGAAAAAAGACCCCTAATTTGACAGGGGTTGATCAGACAAAAAAAATGACCTTGACAAAAAAATTTCCCCAAAGAGATGATATCATATCATCTCATGTCATTATATGTTATGATGTCATGATATCATAACATATAATGATATCATATCATCCTTGTGATGATATCATAATTTTTTTTTGATCAAAATTCGTTTTTTCTCAGTGCTCCCTTAGCGACACTCTAACCCTTATTTCTATGTGTTTTTAACTTTTCACTATCTTATTTATTTATTAATAAATAATAATTAATAGAGTACAGTAGGCAGATTGAACTTGGATTAAATAGTATTCAATTCGTACATTGTCACTTTTCTGACTCCCAAGTTACAGGTTTTTAACCTAGTTTGAGAGTTCAGCGTTCCATACTGTGTGCTCATCACCATAGCCTTCCATAACTTTTTTTTTTTTAAATTTATGTTGGTTAGGTACTGCAAATAAATATTTTTTGTTTTATTTGTTTATTTCACTGTATCTTACCTAAAATGTTATATTTTCAGGGTAAAGCTATGACAATGGACATTCTAAGGCATTTTCAAAATATCTCCTGGTACGTATATTTTTATTTATTAAAAAGCAGCATAAAGGCAACCATACACTTCCTAATCTAACAATAGGCTATTAGACAAGTATCGAAAATTAAATGTTATTCATTATTATTACAAAATAGCAAATTCACATTGATCTCCTATAAACAACTAGATACACAGTCTACCTTCTAAAAATGTCTGAGCGCAAAGAAGATCCAAATGGATGAATGCACCCTCATTTTCTTTATTGGACATTATAAAACTGATTCTTCAGCAGGAATATGACAGTTGATTGATGCAATAAAGTCAAAGTCAAATTTCTTTATTGCAAGTAAAGCACGTTGAGTACATTTTTGCACGGCAATATATTTTTTGAATTTACATTTACACCACTTTGCAAGGAAAAGGTGCCAACGCTGAGGAGAAAAAGTGGCAAAAAACTCTCAGCAACACATCTTTTAAAACAATGATAATACAATGATTACTTAATAACTATACCGTACGTAACTATTACTATTGTTATTAAGTTTATCCCTCATGCGGAACCGGCGACACACACCATGCATGTTCATCGTTTAAATAGTCATCTATCCTGTAATACGCCTTCTTAACAAGTGTTCCTTTAATAAAAAAATTGAGTCAATATAATCATCATAATACCTACTAAAAGTAGAAAGAAGCACATGATACTATGACGTTCTTATAATGCAGGTGTAAGCCCGATTGGTGTTTCCCAAGTATGGGTAAAGAGACCAATGAGCTGCTCCGTCAGTGCATCGACCTGCCCAAAGTGAATATCTCGGAGGATGTCGACGAGATCATCAAGAGAAGCAAAGCATTTCCCGTACCGTTCCCTATTGAGACTGTCAGGTAAATGAGTTTGTATACCATTGTACAGTTGAACACCGAGAGAAGTGTACAAGAGAGTTTTTAAAGTTGAGATTATGTAAGAAACTACTTGACCTATAGCAAGAATTATTTCACTGTTGGATAGATAAAAGTTAAAACTGTGTACTGTAAAAGGATTATTAAATTCGGTCCAGTAGTTTTTAAGAAAATCTCAACCTTATTGAGGCCCCTTGTATACTTTTCTCTATCTTTGTGTGTACACATAAATGTAACATTTAGTATTTTGGACAATTTTATTACGTTCGTAAGAATTGAAATCGTAATCCAATATTTACCATTAAACTGCCTTAAAGATTCTGAAAACAAAATCTATAATATTGTATTCATCATCATCAGTCTATTTATACGTCCTCACTGCTCGGGCACAGACCTTCCCTTACATCGAGGGAGCTCAGGCCATGATCCACCACGCAGGCCCTGTGCGGATTGGCGGATTACACATGCCTTAGATTTTTTTCTATGGCATGCTGGTTTTATCACAATTTTTACTTCACCGTTTTGAGAGTACTCGATAAATGTACGTAAGTTTTTCCGTCGAAAAAACCGAGGATAACTCACTCGAACCTGGGACCTCCATATCGCAAGTCCAGTGACCCAACCACTGCGCCGCCGAGCTCTACAATATATATAATTAGAACATGATGAAAAAATTCTTGCCGTGGGCAGGACTTGAACCTGCGACCTTGTCATTCCGTGACACGCTCTTACCAACTGAGCCACCACAGGCCACGCCACGCCCACCGAAAATCTTCATCGCTTTATACATACTTAATTTAATCACCGAGCATGGATAATGCGTAATTCAAATTCTGAATATATATAATGTTTGTTACAGGTTAGAAAAGCTCAAAGTGCGGAGGCCAATAGAGAAGTTAAGAAAGAACATAGTGTCCACATACCCCATTATACATGAGAGAGTACTGTTGCTGATGACACACTTCCTTATATACAAAAGGTAAGGTATTTAATAAAAAAAATCCAAAGTTGATCAAATAATTGCGAGTAAGTATGTCGATGTATCATGTATGTGAGCTTGGTGGCTCAGTGGTTGGGTCAATGGACTTGCAATATGGAGGTCCCAGGTTCGATTCCCAGCTGGGGCAGCCATGTACCAATGAGTTATCCTCGGTTTTTTCGACGGAAAAACTTACGTACATTTACCGAGTGCTCTCAAAACGGTGAAGGAAAAACATCGTGATGAAACCTGCATGTCGTAGAAAAAAAAAATCTACAGCATGTGAAATCCGCCAACCCGCACTGGGCTCGCGTGGTGGATTATGGCCCGAGCTCCCTCGATGTAAGGGAAGGTCTGTGCCCGAGCAGTGGGGCAATATAAATAGACTGATGATGAAGGTATTTAATATTCATAATTAGTTTTATGCATTATGCCAGACTCGGTGAACTGAATGAATGATGAAGAATTTCTAGCCGTGGCATCATGCTTTCTACCCGAATGTTAGACATGCCTGTCGAAATAATTCTCCTATTGTCCGATAGATGGCGTTGCGCACATTGGACTATGTATTTGAAATCATCATTGTATTTCTGCAATGTATAGTAACTTGTTTATTAACATTTGCTTTAAAGTTTTTATGAATAGTTTATTATTAATTTCGGTTGTTTTTTTTCAACTTTTCGGGCAGATTATTATAGATACTTATTTAATTTGTTGTGTTGCAGGGAATTCGGCACAAGCATAGAGAAAGCGTTATACAAAGACATGACCGTCCCACAATTGGTTGATCGGATACTGAAGAAGCGAGCTGTTGTGTTTATGAACGAAAATGACTCTTATAGCCTATTGACTGGGGAAAAAGAGTAAGTTTCTTTCAGTTTACATGCAGTTAACCAACGACTGCACGCTTACTGCAAGCTTGCAGTCGTAGGAACTGCACACCGACTGCAATCGGGCTGCACGGTTGGTTTGCAGTTTTATTGCAGTTTTAACCTCCTTTACAGTGAAATACACTGCTATCAACTTAAGCTGAGAATTGCATTTGTGTGAGTGATCGCCAGAAGTACATTTAGTAAAACACATACAAATAAAATTATTTATATGTGTTTATTGTTTGGCGCCGCGCCACAAGCCGATTGCCAATCTACACTATCGGTGTGCACTCACACAAATGCAATTCTCAGCTTAAGTTGATAGCAATGTACCCTATAGCTTTTGAGTTTCTCGCGTTTTCATACAAATAGTATAAGGCGACATAAGCGGCCATATCTTTTGATTGGGTTGAAGTAGAAGTTTGATTTTTTCACGGCTGCATGAGGTTGCAGACCTAAGTATTTGGTATTAATTTCAACTCGATCCGTTTACGCGTTTCAGAGATATAGGTCTTGACAGACGGACAGACCGACGGACAACAAAGTGATCCTATAAGGATTTTGAGGTTCGGAACCTTATTTTATTTTTAATAATGGACTCGACTGTTCGTCATTTGCCAATGTTATGTTATAGAAAATTCAATATATTCAATAGTCTTCTATCTTCCTCCAGGGGAGTCGCAGTAGCGTCTTCACCCTGGGTAGCCGCGTCTTCATGTCTTTATCCAGAGGAGTCGCCGTAGCGTCATCACTCTGGGCGAAGCAGCTCGACAGTCACGTTCACTCCCGAGCTTGTAGCGGGAACTCTTGATAAAAGCTTGAAACTTCAGATCTTGCATAAATAATCCAATAACTTCACCGTACTGTCATTCGCGAACATTTTCTGATTAATTTAACGTGATATTAAACACAAAATAGTCCCTGTAGACATTAAAAGGAAAATTATCAAATAATTTCGCAACCGTCGTTTCCCGCCATTTTCAAGAGAACCAGTTCGGAATCTTAAAAACCTACTCATTTCAATTTTTCAATACTTATACCACAGTCACGAAGGTTGGGAAGCAGTAGGTACACTCCAACAGAAGCCTCCGTTACTCCTCGAGAACTGCTTGAGCTACGATGAGATCAAACTCTCAGCTCTGGTGTATGTGAGTGGTGTTACTGAATGCATCAACGATGGCTCGCGACACAACTGTGGCGTCGTCAGTGAGGAGAACGCGGAGAGAGACGCTGTTATCATTGGTAAGTGTTATACAGTAAAATCTTAGAACAAAAGCTTCGTTTACATCTACAGACATTAAGCGTGTCAGGCACGTGCCGTAGCAGACAAAAATATACTTGTATACTGTGTTTATTCAATTCAATTTATTTAATTGCATACACAT
Organism: Tachystola acroxantha; assembly: GCA_963506565.1. Lineage (NCBI taxonomy): Eukaryota > Metazoa > Arthropoda > Insecta > Lepidoptera > Oecophoridae > Tachystola > Tachystola acroxantha. The sequence continues at coordinate 7,029,298 of OY735894.1, read as the reverse complement.
GTCAGAATGTACATTAATACATTAGGTCTTAAAACTATGACATATGCATGTAGGGCACAGCAACATGGAATGACAGAGGCAGACATTGCGGCAATTAGAAAATTATGTAGTTAATTAATTTATTTCATTTTATCCTCCAAAAATTCGGCGACGGTATAGTACGATTGGTCAATAAGAAAATGTTTTAATGTTCTATTAAATTTTGTATTGTTATTTTCATTTTTTATATTTATTGGTAATTATTAACATATTAACACGGTCGCACAGACACTGACAGACACAAGCCAGTATTTGTGTAAGGAATATTTTGTCTGCGCGGTTCATGTCTGTTTGTACTTGTCTGTGGACCTGGCATTGTGAATATAGCATTGGCAACGTGCAGGCATATTTTGTGTTCTTTTTCAAAATGTCGTTAAGAGAGACCGCCCGCTGTCTGACTCGACGCGCTATACAGGGTGTAACGTAAAGGGTATATGAAGCCGAAGGGAGGGTGTTCAGCATCGGTAACTGAAAAACTTTTGTTCTACGACTTTTCGAATAAAAAATAAAAATAAATTAATGTCTCATACAAATCGATCAGCTGACCGGTACGATATGTATGAATAGACAAAAAATAAATTCGCGAAAATCGAAAAGTCGCAGAAAAAAGTTGTTCAGATACTGAACACCCTCCATTCGGCTTCATATACCCTTTACGTTACACCCTGTATATGTAAATAACCGTGTCTGTCGGTGTCAGCTATGCACAGCACGTGTCTGTAACGCTCAATATAAACGAACCTTTACCCATTATACGGATGCATCCGATGGATATCGGATCGTGATCATTAGTATTGTGAAAACATTAAATTAGATAAGAAGAAATAGATAAATCAGTAAAAGTATTTTTGTAATAATCATATTATTTTAAAACACCTACATTTATTCAGGTATAATCGGCCCTAGATTCGAGCGCAAGTTTCGTATGGAGTACGAAGACATACTAATAACTGAGCAACAGAACTGTCTGGAGAATGGATATGGTGAAGAGGTGACGCCTACGACGTGTCTGAACGTTCTAAAGACTACGTATGTGAGAAATAATCAGTCCGCCAGGCATATGTGGAGACAGATGTGGGCAGAGTTTTATCAGGTCAGAGATTTTTTTTTTTGGGAAAACAAACAATTATACAATGTGTATACTTAGCCTAAGCTTACGTACTAACAAAGGTACTTATTGCATAACCAGCAACGTTATCCACAGATTACATTTTCAGATATGTAGGATTTACAAAGTGAAGCTTAAATTATTAATAAGTATTATTCTAAGTTTAATATATAGATTTATTTAATGTCGTAAAAATGGCGGGAATGTGAGAGTTTTAAAATTGTCTAAGTTGGTTTTGTGTTTAATGTCACGTTAAATTAATCAGAAAAGGTTCGCGAATGTCCCTGAATTCATCCGACAAAAGTTTGGCGCTATAGTCAAGAGTCCCGCTACGAGCTCGGGAGTGAACGTGACTGTCGAGCTGCTTCGTCCAGAGTGATGACGCTAGTGCTACGGCGACTCCTCTGGAGGAAGACGCGGATGTTGAGTTTCGGAACGCATCTTTAAAAATAAAAGTAAAATGTCAGTTGTCAAAGAATTGGTAGATTTGAATAAACGATTTTCTATTTATTTATTTATTTGATTTACTAGTATTACAGATACACTCTTATTCACTAGGTAAATCTACGTCAATCAATTGTAACATAATTCCGTTTTTTACATTAAATATCCATCGAAAAGGACTATATTTCACAGCGGATACCCAGGGTCACGACGCTACGGCGACTCCCCTGGATGAAGAGAAGACGATATGATATTTTGAATATTCTGTAACATGACATTGGCAAATGTCGAACTGTCGAGTCCATTAATAAAATAAATAAATAAACGTGACATTGGCAAATGACACAAATTGTCTAGTCCATTTATTAAAAAGTCTTTCTTCAGGTCCACAGTTACACCTACGATGAATTGACATCATACGTCTCTATCACGGACAAGCCGGCCGACGCGCGCTACGTAGACAGATACGTGAAGACACCGCACGGGGACGACGTGTTTGATAACGAGGCAAGTACGGTTTAAGGTGCAACGTTAGACCCCGTTCTGCAAACAAAACTGTCGGTATAAACTCACGAAGAAAACGTTGGTTTTAACTTTAAGAGCCTTCATAGAGCCAACTAGCGTCGCCAATCTTAAAAAAATAATATCTTCCAATATAATTAATTTTATTAAAAATGCTATTTTATTACGATAAATACTATTTTTCAATATATATATAATATGGCATAATTGCGACAAGCTAAGTTGTAGTTCACAAATGTGCCAAAAACGGCAGTTTTTCGCAATTATGCGAACTACAACTTACCGACATTGAATCACGTTATAAATAAGCATTTAAAAAATAGTATTTATCGTTAAAACTATAGTGAGCCATTACTACAAATTATTATATATAAACGGATATCACTCACTTATATTGTTGAAGTCGACCTAATGTGAGTGGCGGTGACTCCCCGACAAATGAGATCCAGACGAATCCAGCTACAGCCATCGAACGCACCGTTCGTCGGCGGGACAAGTTATTTCGGAACTCGCACAGAGGGCGCTCATCCGCAGTGCGCGAAGAAACGTCAACGGCGACGCGGGCGTGGCGCGCTCACGTTGAAAAAGACCGTCGAAATCGGTCGAAACTGTCGGTCTAATTGCCGACTTTAACAATATAAGTGAGTGATATCCGTTTATATATAATAATAAGTATTTATCGTAATAAACATTTCGTAAATAGCTTTTTTAATAAAATTGATTATATTGGAAGATATTATTTTTTTAAGATTGGCGGCGCTAGTTGGCTCATGTAAGGCTCTTAAACACTGCAGAATTAATGTATGTCACAAGCCTAACCAAATTGTTGGTTTCTTCGTGTGTGTGTTGTAGGTATACTACAAGCGCCTGAGCGTGACAGCAGAATGCGTGCTGCTTGAAGCGGAAGAGAGAGCGAGAACCATGGGGAGGGACGCTTTCGTCAACGTCATCGGCGCCGGTGAGTATTCGGGTAACTCTCGGGTTATCTTGACGGTAATGAAACAGTGGTACTGTGCTGCTCTTTGCTCTTATATCACCCAGCCATGCGATTTTAAATATAATTAAGTATATTTACAAATATATACTCTTTGACATTTTCTATTATTTGTAATGGTAAATTTTAATTTAATTTATTATTGATGACATTGAATCTCAATGTATTATTATTATATATTTTTTTTTAAATTAGGTATATATTTATTATTGAAATAGGTACTATATGTTTATTTCAAAAAGGTACAATATAAAATAAAAAAGAACCATTCAATATTTAAAAAAACCTAATCTAAACTATTTTAAAAAAAAATATTATATTAGTTAATATTACATTATGTACATCGTCTACTAGTATAGTAGTGTAACTGTGAAATTATACTATTATTGTTATTAAAAAATTATGACGATCATCTTTACAAATAGGACTGCATTATATGTATTATATACTATTGTAAGAAAATTATGTAAAGGTGATATAAATGAAATCTAAATCTATATAGTTATGTAAGAAACATGACGTAACCAAGTGTTACATTGTGTACCTAAGGCCGAATAAATGAGTATGAGTATGAATGACTTGCAATACAGAGGTCCCAGGTTCGATTCCCAGCTAGGGCAGCCATGTACCAATGAGTTATTCTTGGTTTCTTCGACGGAAAAACTTACGTACATTTACCGAGTGCTCTCAAAACAGTGAAGGAAAACTTCGTGATGAAACATGCACACTGTAGAAAAAAAATCTAAGGAATGTGAAATCTGCCAATCCGCACTGGGCTCGCGTGGCGGATTATGGCCCGAGCTCCCTCGATGTAAGGGAAGGTCTGTGCCCGAGCAGTGGGGCAATATAAACAGACTGATGATGATTATAATAAAAAACGTAGACATTTTTACATTTATTCGTTATCTTGTACATCATGCGGTTGATGGTGGGGCAGAATCTGGCATTGTCATTTGCAAGCGAAAAATTCTGTCAACTATGAGCGCGTAGAGACGAAGCGGGGGACAGGGGTGCCGTATTAAAGAGATGACCAAAATACATCTAGGTTAAACGTGTCGCAAAGCAATGTTGCGCTCATGTGCGGGCAGACACGGCCCTCCTGTTACAGGTCTATGGGGTAAGTGGACCATGTGGCAAGCATAATAAAGAGTATGAATAAATATTATTATTTCAAAAGTCAAATTTCTTTATTGCAAGTAAGCACGAAGTACATTTTTGCACGTCAATATATTTTTTGAATTTACATTTACACCACTTTGCAAGGAAAATGTGCCAACGCTGAGGAGAAAAAGTGGCAAAAAAACTCTCAGCAACACATCTTTTAAAACAATGACAATACAATGATTACTTAATAACTATACAGTACGTAACTATTACTATTGTTAGTAAGTGTATCCCTCATGCGGAACCGGCGACACACCATGCATGTTCATCGTTTAAATAGTTTAATTTAATTTTATTCCAGGGCTGGGAGTATGGAAGCTGTCCCCCCACCAGCCAGACGTGTACATCCTGACCTTCCTGGAGCGGATACGGGCGTTCCTCAAGAAGGATCAGTTGGACCACGTGACGGATGTCAACTTCGCATACATCAAACCCAGCAACACCATATTAGGTGTGGTTTTTTTGTATGTTCGCCAGCGTTACCTCCGATATGGTGATGGGAGACTTTGTGTGGCGTACATTTTTTTACTGTACGCTCTCTCCATAGAGCGCGGCGAAATATATTTTTCATGGATTTCATCATCATCATCATCAGTCTATTTATATTACCCCACTGCTCGGGCACAGACCTTCCCTTACATCGAGGGAGCTCGGGCCATGATCCACCACGCGGGCCCAGTGCGGGTTGGCGGATTTCACATGCCTTAGATTTTTTTTCTTCTACGACATGCAGGTTTCATCACGATGTTTTCCTTCACCGTTTTGAGAGCACTCGGTAAATGTACGTAAGTTTTTCCGTCCAAAAAACCGAGGATAACTCATTGGTACATGGCTGCCCTAGCTGGGAATCGAACCTGGGACCTCCATATTGCAAGTCCATTGACCCAACCACTGAGCCACCGAGCTCATCATGGATTTAGCAGTATCAAATGTAATCAGCTGTTCGGAATTCGGTCCGCCATTTTCCTAATTAAGCATTTAAACAACCCTACTACGGGCTCTCTTGAAAATGGCGGGAAACGACGGTTGCGAAATTATTTGATAATTTTCCTTTTAATGTCTACAGGGACTATTTTGTGTTTAATATCACGTTAAATTAATCAGAAAATGTTCGCGAGTATGGTGAATTTGTTGGATAATTTGATCAAGATCTGGGGTTTTAAGCTTTTATCAAGAGTTCCCGCTACAAGCTCGGGAGTGAACGTGACTGTCGAGCTGCTTCGTCCAGAGTGATGACGCTACGGCGTCTCCTCTGGATGAAGACAAGAAGACGCGGCTGCCCAGGGTGAAGACGCTACTGCGACTCCCCTGGAGGAAGATAGAAGACTATTACATATTGAATTTTCTGTAACATGACATTGGCAAATGACGAACTGTCGAGTCTATTAATAAAATAAATAAATAACCCTACTACGTTGTTTAAACTGACAGCTACTTATTCGGTTGTTCAGGAGTTGATTAACTTTATTTAGTGGTTAAGTAAACATTTTTTTAAACAATTGTTAAACAAGGTATTAATTTTAATCATCGATTATAAGTAAGGCTGCTATTATTGATGTCTCGATATTTCGACAGCATTACAGCCATCATGACTCGTGACCAGGCTGTAATGCTGTCGAAATATCGAGACATCAATAATAAATGTTTAACACGGTAATTCCCGTTTTATCTAATTATTACTTAATATGTATTCTCTTAAATTTTACAGCATTATTCACAAACGCGACGAGTCCAGATGAGAAAAGGATATTCTTTGAAAGCAAAAGACATCCCAAAGGTGAGTTCCTACTTCTTTCTTATTCCAAAAAAAAAATTGTTTAAATGGGAGTCAAAAACTCAAGGTCTGCCAACGCGCAATGGAACGCAGCATATTGGGCGTGAGGAGAACGGACCGTGTCCGAAACACAACCCTGCGATCGATAACTGGCGCAGCAGACGTGGCCCGCATAGCAGCCACATTAAAGTGCAACTGTGCGGGCCCCGTGTGCCGCGTGCAGCCGGACCGATGGGCCCGGACTGTCACAGAATGGATGCCAGCGGACGGTCGCCGACGTCGGGGCAGACCTCGGCGTAGGTGGAGAGACGATATCGTTAGATACAGGGATGGGTGGCTGGAAGAGGCTCAGGACAGGGATGGATGGAAGAGGAGGGGGGAGACCTTTGCCCAGCAGTGGGACAATATATAGGTTAACAAACAAAAAAATGGGAGTCAGACTCGCGCAACGAGGTTTCCGTGCAACGCAACTTAACCGTAACCTTGCTCTAACGAAAAGATAAACTAGATTTAGAGACCAACTTATCTTTGCCGTTATCAAAATATTATGTCTATACATCGACATAGGTACTTACTCCTGATTAGTTCATAATCTGCAAATACAAGTTTGAAATAACAAAAAAATCTTTTTGGAGGGATGTAATTTCAAATTTACAGTTTTCGGATTTTTTCCTTTACTTGTGCTATAAGAGCTAGCTTCTTGCCAAATTTCATGATTTTAAGTCAACGGGAAGTACCCTATAGGTTTTGAGTTTTTTGCGTTTTCATAAATATATGCGCCAAAATTCGACATAAATCATTTGATTGCGTTAAGGCGCTGACATGAGCCAACTAGCGCCGCCAATCTTAAAAAAATCATATCTTCCAATATAATAAATTTTATTAAAAAAGCTACGTTCGCATTGTTTATTGCTATAAATATTATTTTTTAAATGCTTATTTGTAACGTGATTCAATGTAGGTAAGTTGTAGTTCACAAATGTGCCAGAAACGGGCGTTTTTCGCAATTATCGCGTTTTATCAATTCCTATATTATATCTTCCAGGCGGTATCAACGTGCAGCTCGACGACCGCGAGCCGTCCGCCCGGCTGACGGGCGAGCACGAAGGCAAGCTGGCCGTCATGACGTATCCGTGGGACGCGAACGCGCACCCGGGGAACGAGTTCTGGTGAGTAATGCTGCGACATCACAACCCCCTGACAGTCAGCCCTATGGGGCAGGGAAGAGGGTTCAGATTACCCCAGTGCCAGACATGTGCGCAACACTGCAAATATGTTCAGATTTCTTTTTAGAGATCAAGTTTTCTTGTTAGAGCTTGCCGTTTTAGGTGTCACGACGATGACAGAGAGGAAATTAAAAAATTTCATTAAAGGAACACTTGTTAAGAAGGCGCATTACAGGATAGATGACTATTTAAACTATGAACATGCATGGTGTGTGTCGCCGGTTCCGCATGAGGGATAAAGTCTAGATTACTAACAATAGTAATAGTTGTGTAATACCTATTAAGCAATTGTGTATTATTATTATATTATTTTAAAAGATGTGCTGCTGCTGGGCTGAGAGTTTTTTGCCACTTTTTCTCCTCAGCGTTGGCACCTTTTCTTTGCAAAGTGGTGTAAATGTAAATTCAAAAATATTTTGATGTGCAAAAATGTACACAACGTGCTTACTTGCAATAAAGAAATTTGACTTTTTTTTTGACCGATATTATAACAATAAATAATTATTGTTATAATTACGGTCCCACAATGATATACTTAATGAAGAATATAACGTTTTTGTATCCGCAGTCAAAATATCGTAAAACTAGATATCACTTTTAGACAAAACATAGCATTATAGGAAGAAAACGCGGCTACCAGAGTGACGACGCTACGGCGACCCCTCTGGAGGAAGATAGAAGACTATGACATATTGAATATTCTGTAACTTGACATTGGCAAATGACGAACTGGTTTCCTTGTTTAACTCGATGATGGCGTAGATCGTTGAGTTATTTCGTTTAGGGGTTTGGGAGGGTTGTGCGTAGGTTTAGGTTAGGTTATCTTCGTATATACGTATGTATTTATATGAAAATGTATTAAATATACTCTATATAACATCAGACCAGGCTGTAGTGGGCTTTGCCTTTCCCTCTGGGATTTTTTTTTACCAAAAATGAAAGGTAATTATAGCCACATCTAGGTAAATTAAAAAGGTAGTTTTACCTTACGAAGGTAAATCGAAGAATACCTTATATACCTAAACGGTGACGTAACTTTAAATCACGATTATGAATAACAGCCTTAGTATTCTGCTACTGATCCATTTTAATTGTATTTTAGGCGCAACAGTCTAAACGGATCTGGCGACCCAGCCGCCGCGTCTTCCACGCAAGTAGGTGAACTACACAATGCCCATATAAACCCAGCGGTCAGCGGAGACAACGTCAAAGTGGCCGGCAGGAGCGGAGTGAAGAGTCTACCCGAGTATTGCGCCATACTGACCACGTAGGAGTGAGCGAGATAAGTTTGTATGAAGCCCACATCTTATTTTGTAAACAAATATGACCGTCTAATTACTAGTGTCCGACCTAAACTAGGATTTAGAGCCGAAACCGCAACTTCCATATTATAAGGTTGTTTTCGTGGAAAAAATAAATAGGCAATAATCTTCGGTCTTTTTGGGTTGCTACTGCAACACCGCATCATACCACTGTGAAACGCTTACCTGGGGCATTTGTTCATATAGACTGGTGTCAAATTTGGTTTTATTATACAGGGTGTAACGTAAAGGGTATATGAAGCCGAAGGGAGGGTGTTCAGTATCGATAACTGAACAACTTTTGTTCTACGACTTTTCGAATAAAAATTAAAAATAAATTAATGTCACATACAAATCGATCAGCTGACCGGTACGAAATGTATGAAAAGTCACAAAACAAATTCGCGAAAATCGAAAAGTCGTAGAACAAAAGTTGTTCAGTTACCGATACTGAACACCGTCCTTTCGGCTTCATATACCCTTTACGTTACACCCTGTATAAGAAATAAATAAATAAATCAGTCAGTTTTTATTTATAAATCACATATTACACAATAGGCTTACTAGCCTAGTAGCCTTAGTTCTACTGAACCAAATTTGTTTTGGTCTTAAATAGTTAATAATCGTTCTATTACACCGTTCGAAAAATTACAGAATTTTTTGAGACCTTTAAAACAAAACTTTAATTTAAAATGCAGCTTTCCAACCTCGATCGAAAACAGCGTCCGCCATGATTATCTGTGGTATGACGTCATTTGGGCCCCGATGAACTTGGGATGTACGATGTTGAAAAAAACATCGATAATGACATCGATGTTGAAACATCGATGTTTATTAAAGTTATTAGTCATTGTGAAAATAAAGTGATCCGATCTAATAATGTGAATATAACTATGCAATAATCACAGAAAAGCTTAAAATGTTAAGTAGTTGTTTTTGTTTACAAAATAAGACAGTTGATTTGGGCTTCGATATAGTACCCTATATTGAATGTTTGCTATTGATCAATGTAATTGTAATAGAACTTGTATTTTTGAAGAGACTGAAAGAGATGAACTTATGTAAAGCTCTTGAGAGTGAAAGAGAGCCAATTAAACTGTTACAAAGAAATCAATTTCATTGACAATAATGTATTAATGACTTTTGTTCGCTATGAAATAAAATATAGTTATCTATACATATAATAAGACTGTAAAAAAGTTGTGTCTGTACATTGGATATTTTTTTGAAAAGAATAATTGTAATGTGTTTTAGGATCGATACTGATGCCAAAACACTAATTTTTAGAATTTTTGTCTGTGACTTTGTGCAAGTATCACGCCATAACTACTGAAGGGATTTTGATGGGAGTTTCACTAGGATATAGCTGAAATATCCGGACAGCTCATAGGCTATAAGCCATGGCGGTATGTGATGTGGAAACAAGGATCCAGAGAGGAAGAGGTGCCTCCTGATCTCCTCCATCCTCTCCATCCTCCTCTACGCAAACGAACTTGCGGGGTACAGCTAGTTATAAATAAAAGTCTATATTAACTTTGTGTATGTAATTATGGTGTAAGGAAGTTAGGATTGTCACAAAGAAATTATGTGAAATGCATTGTAGATACTAAAATAAAGGTACCATTCCGCCGCCGACTGCAGACAGCAACTACAGAATGATTGGAAATTCGATACATTCCTTGAAAGGGGTAATACTAGAGGTGGTTTGCAACAAATTAGGCCCTATTAACGAGGGGTCGAAAATGATAACAAAAAAATTCAAACCTCGTCATTTTATTTTTGAGTTAATGGGAATATTAGGCATGCATTTTTTAAGGTAATCTCTACTTTATCAGCTTTCAGAAAAGTATTATTTCAATGCTCATAGTAGAGCAATTTTTAAACATCCTTTTTTTTGTGAACAAGTCAGAAAATTCGTAAATAAAATTAAAACTACCGTAACTCAGAAACCACTCATTTTCGACCCCTCGTTAATAGGGCCTAATTTGTTGCAAACCACCTCTAGTATCACCCCTTTCAACCACCCTGTAGTTTTACTTCCGCTCTCTTCTAAAATTACTGCGAGAGTTACATGTATTATACAACATTTTTAGCAGTTGCTCTACGTTTTACTCACAAAAATCAGGATTGTGTGTATTTTTTATATAGTTTGGTGTCAAATTTTTTTGAGACCAAAAATCCGTACATCTACGGATTTTCCCGTAGTCTAGCAACACTGGTGCCGTTAGCTACGGAAGTTATTTCATAGAAATACATAGAAACCAGGAGGATAGACCGCGACTTCAATCGTTTTCGTTTTCATTTTGACACTTGAACGATATACATTGCTGCGTTTCGTTGTCGTTTGTTAAAACTTGCAAAAACATAGCAGCAATGTATAGCGTCCATGTGTCAAATTGAAAGCGATTACGATTGGAAGTCGCGGTCACCCCACTGTAGTGTCGCGGCGACACGACGACGGTGTGCTGCTGGCTGCGGTCGGCTGCGGAAAGGCACCTTAACTACTCGTCTACTATTAGTTTTTAGATTTAGTATGTGATACTAAGGCAATATACCTACGCATAGATTTTATAATATAAAACTTATATTATATGATTTACTAGTCGCCAGTGTAAATCGATTGACGTTAAAAAATAAGTAAATCTTTTTCTAAGCATTTGTGTTATGGGCCTGATATGAGCAAACCAGCGCCGCCAATCTTGAAAAAATAATATCTTCCAATTTAATCAATTTTATTAAAAAAGCTACGTTCACATTGTTTATTGCTATAAATAAATATTATTTTTTAAATGTAGGTAAGTTGTAGTTCACAAATGTGCCAGAAACAGCCGTTTTTCGCAATTATGTGAACTACAACTTACCTACATTGCATCACGTTACAAATAAGCATTTAAAAAATAATATTTATAGCAATAAACAATGTGAACGTAGCTTTTTTTTAATAAAATTGATTATATTGGAAGATATGATTTTTCAAGATTGGCGGCGCTAGTTGGCTCATGGAAGGCCCTTAAGTAATTATACTTGTTATGTCTCAAGTTCTCAATATATCTAGCCTCAGCTAAATTGTATGATGTATTGTATAGTAAATAAAGTTGTTGTTTATGTGAAAAATATATTCAGCTGTTTTATACTACTATTTGTTTTATTTCAAACTAAGGCCGCGTTTCCACCAGCAAGTAAACTCGCGCAAGTCTTGCATGAGTTATATTATACTTGCAATATCGTTAGGAAGTGATAAACAAGCTGTCGCGTAGCAAGTTGATGACTTGCTTCGCAGTTTACAGTCTTCCAAGTTGCTGTCGGACATTACTAATGCAACTAAAAATGTTGTATCTATGCTCATACTTTAATGATGACAGACACAAAAAAAATCTAAGGCATGTGTAATCCCCCAATCCACACTGGGTCCGCGAGGTGGATCATGGCCCGCGCTCCCTCGATATAAGGGAAGGCATGTGCCTGAGCAGTGGGGACATATAAATAGACTGTGATGACAAGCGAATCGTCCCGCTCGCTCTTACGCGACGTAGCATATGAACGACAGTGATAGCTTATTGTCGAGTTCCAACTTTACTGCTCGAAACATTTTGACGCTAGGTATGCACTGACCCTAATGCTCTTGGCAATAAAAACTGCCTAACAGTAGCTTAATTTGAAAGTTCCTGTATCACTGAGTTTGTTTTGAAAAATCCCACGAAAATCCGAGTTAAACCATCCCTACCTTACCTTTAAATCGCGTTTATAGCCACGATCGTAAGAAGTACACTACCCGACATTAAATTTAAAATAGCGCCATCTAGTAGTGAATAGCAGTAAAGTTATACAAATTGTGGAACCAGCACAATGCTGCCAACTGCTCAAAATAATAGACCGCGAAAAATATAACACTACGCAAGCAAGACCAAAATAAGTAATTCGTAGTTAGTAATCATTATGAATTCATTGTAATTATTATAGGAACAAACTATACAATTTTCCTCATTTGCAAATAAGAAAATTACGCCGTAATTTCAAACATATGCTTTCCGATAACACGTGCAAGCAACATTAAATCTATATTTACACTTGATAAAATATCATTGTGAACTGCATTCATAGGCAGAGAACGTAATCTGCGCATTATGTAATTATGTACCTATTCAAGGTCGGAAACTTGTTTTTCTGCCTTTTGCTATGCTAGTTTAAAAAATACCGGGCGCCATGCGAGTATCTTACATAACTTTAGCGGTGTGTTTTGTTTACAATATTTATTTTTAATCTTATTAGGAACTAATTATAAAGAATACTTATTCGTAAAGTTCGACATAAGTTTGAAGTTTACCGAATTATCCTTTGGTGTTAACAGTTCGCTGAAGGCTTTTCTATCTTTACTCAATACATACTTACGTTTGAAAGCGTAAGTAAGCATAAGCGTAAGTAGTAAAAGTTTAAGCATAAGTTTTAACACATGTGTGGCGGTAATACGGCTTATATTGTAGCCCCTTTGTCGTCTAAACTTTAAAATTTCAGTTAATTAAATGAAAAAGTGAGTCAAAACCTTTCTGCTCAACTGCAATGATCATAAAGTTCATTATGTTATGACCCCAACTTTGTTCATTATGCACGGAGAACAGAAAAGTAGTGTAGATTTATTTTATTCTTCACCGAATCGTTCATCAACGTAATAATTCGGTGAATCTTTGAGGTCGGTTAAATAGGTACAATACACGACATAATATGTGTCAAGTTTAACTATTTACGGGCATTTATTTAAGGACGCATGTAATAAACGTCTTGAAACATTCTCGCATGTTGTCCATTACATGTGCGATGCGATGTTAATCATCACGTGCTAATCAACAACAACAAATAAACAAAAGTAACGGGAAAACAAGTCGTAGATAAGATAATATACGCAGCGGAAGCGAAATATAGTCTTAGAAAATACTATTATGGATCTATGCGATGAATCAAACGTCGATTATGTATCTAATATGTATGTAAGCAATTCAAATGCGTGCATTTTAGTTAAGTCTGTTTTTATGTTCCCACTGCTCGGGTATAGACCTTCCCTTATATCGAGCGAGCTCGGGCCTTCTAAAAAATATTTCTGTTAGTAGAAGAACCGATAAGGTGTTAGAATTGGATAAACTAGTGTGGGACGCGCCCGGGCCAGATGGAGGGATGATCTACGCATGGTGGCTGTCAGGGACTTGATGCGAAAAGCTGAGAACCGAGTTTAGTGCTTTGGGAGAGTCCAGCAGTGGACTGACACAGGCAGATGATAAAACTAATTTATGTAACTACCTAATTAATAAATTACTTATGTATCTAATTTTCTTAGTTAACTAATTACTACTTAATCGCAAAGCATGTCGTTGCGTTGTCCCCTTGCATAATTGTCGATACAGTCACTGTCTCATACGGAAGTACGAACGTAACTTGGAACCGTTTCAAAAGACGATCATACGATGTTTATTTACAAACCGTAGCGTTACATTCAACCGCGTGGAGGTGTGGCCAACTCGTCAGCTTACGCTGCGCACTGAAATTCGCAAACATGTTTTGATACTAGTATAAAACTTGCTCAATGCATAACATTAGCTCAGTCTAAAATCTACCTTTGCGGATGTCTGACAATAAAAAAACATTTCAAAAAATAGTGACAAACTCAGTGAAGGGTTAAAAAGTGTACGAACGAAAGTGAACGGGCCAAAAGGGGTTTGTTTTGTTTTGATAGCTAATGTTGGTAGCACTGATCGCGCGATTTGACGTCATACGTCATTGATTTATTTATATTTTTCCAATGATATATTTGCCAAGGTTTTACGCGAAATTATTACAGTAGCCGAGACATTGATACGATACAGTGATTCTACAAAGAGATATCTGAAAATCGTGATCATGATTGAACTGTATTTATTGAAGTAATAAGCTAAAAAAGTGGTGTACGTGACTTTGGTGTTTGATAGTCGAATTCATCATATTTACGCTACAAAAACCTGTTTATAAGTTAATTAAATATATCTAATACATACCTGGACGTTGTATTCGCTTAATTTGTGTTAGAAAAGTGTTATAAGTGGTGAAAAATGTCTTCATTTGGGGGCCAGTGGCGAATCATCAGACATTATCTTTCTATGACCAATTTGAACGCTGAAGTCGAGAAATTGGTTCAGAAAATCAAGCCTGCGAGTCCTGAACAATGGGACAGTAAGTATAAATTTTTGGTCATTTATATCTGCAGGAAAACTTCACTAAAACTTAAATTTTTAAGTCCCAAGTTTTACAACATATTTTCAGACAACATAGTGGAATTTTGTTCTAAATTACTTTAAATTGGAGTCAATGAATGATTGGCCTTCCTTTAGGACGTTGACGTGTTATTTATAGATTTTAAACTCCAATGAACTGGTATCATAAGATTTCATCTATTCTATTACATAATTCAAACATAAACCACCTGATGTGTTTCAAAACAAAGCTAAGAACATTTAGATGATTCAACCTAAATTCCACTATCCCCAGCTGTATAAATAGGACAAGTTATTTGTCTATATAAAACCATACAACTTACATACTAACATTATTTTAAAATGAAATCATTGTTTACATTTCCAATTAATTGTAGAGCTCTAATGATTTCACTGTAGGTAGGTACTAGGTATCCAAACCTTTTTTTACTAGGTAATGCTTATTTATACTTATGTTCAATTAATAATAATAATATTATAATCTAGATACACCTTGTACAATAATTAATAAATGTTCTATGTAGTCTAAACCTCACAGATTTTAATGTTAAACTCTAAATTTATTAAATTATAGCATCAGAGCCCCTGGGTGAGTAAAGTGGAATGAACCAACTAGAAGTCTAAATAAGTCATATGTATGTAAAAAAGTCTGGATATTTTTTTAATATTTTAAACCCACAATCTATCCTATAGCCTGGGCAATAGCCTATGACATTTCTTTCCTTAATTACATTACTTAACCTAAAGAAATTGGCATGTATCTGTCCTCTTGGCATAGGCCTAATAAGAATATTGCTTTTATTCTGTACATATTCATTCATACATTTCTAATGTGTGTTAACTTATTTGTTTAATAAAGTTCCTCATTCTATGTTACTCTTATTGTTTTCAGCATGTACGGACAACAGCAGATCAATGGTAACACTTGCAGTACGATTTTAAATCTTACGACGCAGATAATAAAAATGATCCAAAGTCCAAAGTGTTACACTTGATCTGCTGTTAGCTGTACATATCCCTTCTGGGTAAAAACCTCCTCCATTACTTTCCACATGTCCCTTTCTTTGGTAACATTAAACCAATCTCAGCCAGCAACTGTGATAAAAACAAATAAATATACGCTACCTGCGTCGACACACTGTCCCTCCCATGTGCAGTCCACGAGCAGGGCGGCGGTTGGATCTGCCGAACGCCTCAAACGGCGCAAATATGTGACTCTCAGCGAAAGCTACATATTTGCGCCTTTATGTAGAGACCATGGGGCCTTGAGGACCAGAGGTGCGGCGACTGTACAAAGAACTGTCGTCGCGCCTAATTGACTCGTCAGGTGACCAAAGGGTTGGCGCTTACCTCTGCCAGCATATATCACTTGCTATACAATGAGGTAACGTTGCCAGCCTTTTGGGCACTCTCCCGCAGGGCAGCGATAATTTTTTATTTAGAAGTATTTTTCTATTAATATCATTGTTTTTGTGACATAAAATAAGTTTGTACATGATAATTTTCAAATTTCAGATCTAATGAAAAGATTCGAGAAAGCCGTATCAGTCCGACTAACAGAAAGTGTAAAGGAGGTAGAAACTACGAAAATTGAGCAGAAACCTACACAAAACACTCTCACGACCACAATTGATGAGGCAGAGAGAGTCAGCAATAAAGAGAGAGTGGAAGAGAAGATAAGCCAAGAAGGTTTGACAGTGGGATCAGAAGCTAAGGAGATTACGATAGAAGGCTTATGGCAAGGGTTTAAGTTGAAAAAGGATCTCCATTTTGGGAAAATATCTGAGCCGAGTTGGAAAACTAATAAGCCTATTGTTACTAAGGTAATAATTATTTTAATATTTTTAAGGACCGTATTAATAAATCACTCTCAGCTCAAAAGTCAATCTTGAGAACGACCTCAAGATAGCGTTCCTATTAATAAACGTAACTTAGATGCGCATTTAGGAATCAGGCCTCACATGAGTAAAGTCTTATTAATAAACAAAACTCAGTTCTCAAGAGAACTATCAAGCTCACACTTGAGAACGTATTTGCTGATTGCAGGCGAACCGCGACTTGAGACATCACATGATAGGTTTATTAATAAGTGACATACTTGAGATGGTGATTAAGTCTTGGCAAAAAACTCTCAGCAGCACATCCTTTAAAATAATTATAATACAATTAGAACATGATAAAAAATTATTGCCTTGAGCAGGACTTGAACCTGCGAACTTGTCATCACGTGTCGCAGGTTGAAGTCACCGAGCATGCATAATGCGTAATTCAAATTTTGGATACTTAAGGGCCTTCATAGAGCCAACTAGCGCCGCCAATCTAAAAAAATAATATCTTCCAATATAATCAATTTTATTAAAAAAAGTTATTTACAAAATGTTTATTACGATAAATACTATTTTTCAATATACAATACATGGCATAATTGCGACAAGCTAAGTTGTAGTTCACAAATGTGCCAAAAACGGCCGTTTTTCACAATTATGCGAACTACAACTTACCGTCATTGAATCACGTTATAAATAAGCATTTAAAAATAGTATTTATCGTAATAAACATTTCGTAAATAGCTTTTTTAATAAAATTGAATATATTGGAAGGTATTATTTTTAAGATTGGCGGCGCTAGTTGGCTCTATGAAGGCCTTAATAACTAGTTATTACAAAACTATTACTATTTATCCCTCATGCGGAACCGTCGACACACACCATGCATGTTCATCGTGTAAATAGTCCCAAATCACGTTTAATACGCACCTAAAGGTTTTTATTTATCGTAGACCATTCACATATCACTTTCTATACAACGCTGCCTACACGTGTTAAGATAAGACGCACCGATAGCCTTGTTTACATACGTTGTGCGTGTTACGGACAATCTTCAGTCATGGACGTGTGAGACAGGTTTATCTCAGTATGTTATTGCAATAAAATAGAATAATGCCAGATAATGCCTTTGCGGTCACGATAATACTTGCACCTTATTTGGGTTGTTAAGCAAATAAGATAGTATTGATGGTCTAAATATTTTCGAATTGATTGTCGCAAGCACGTTGTGTATATGTCGCAGTCAACTGGCTGAAACAGACGTGTTATTGAACAGCTAGCTTGATTGAACGACGGCATCCAATCAAACAGCTAGTTGGGTGGTTGGATCATAATGGATCATAAAACGTTCAACACCTCAGCTGACTGAAAAGCCGCTGTAGTGTTGACTTAGTATGATTCTCTGCCACGGCGGCGCTAGTTTCATTTTGTTTACAAGATGGCGTCGACAGCTGATATTATATGAACATACTAAGTCAACACTACAGCGGCTTTTCAGTCAGCTGAGGTGTTGAACGTTTTATGATCCATTATGATCCAACCACCCAACTAGCTGTTTGATTGGATGCCGTCGTTCAATTAACGTGCTAGCTGTTCAATCACACGTCTATTTCAACCAGTTGACTGCGACATATGTTTTTGCACGTCAACATAGTTTTGAATTTACATTTACACCACCTTGCAAGGAAAAGGTACCAACGCTGAGGAGACAAAGTGCCAATAAACTCTCAGCAGCTGCTCAGGTACCTTTTGGTTCCCCGATAGACAACCAGCCAATTAATTATATTTAAATTATTTCCAGACCTCAATCCACTCGCGGACTGCCTACGTGATATCAGCTATAGTATCTGCGGAGACGTCAGAGTGTTTGCTGAAGCGAACAGAGCACTTCATAGACCATTTGAATCAGTACCCCGAAGCGAGGGATTATGCTATCAAGGTAAGAGGCATCTGATTTGTATTCCATTTTCTATATTTCATTATTCACTCCCGTAGGGGTAGAAAGAGACTACAGAGACGATGGAATTGCATCTGCCGCCAGGATAACCCCCTCCAAATTTGGTCGCATCTCGCTTCTACGTATTCATTGCAGCAAATGATTCACCGCCGCCCGATTTTCGCCACCACCATGGCTCGCTACGGTGTACAGAAATATCTTCACCGAAAACATGCTTAGCCGACGGTTTGTTCTACAAAAAAATTCATTGATGGAACGCTTAGCTGAAAACACGCTTAGCCGACAACGGTTCGTTTGGAATGTTTATGTGTGAACAGTCAATCGTCGGTAAAGAATGTTTTCGACGAAGCATAAAAAGGTGAATGATTTTTTCGTAGAACAAACCGTCGTCGTCGTCGAACGGTGAACCGTTCTTTCGGTGAAGGGTATATTGGTATAAAAATAATACTTATAAAATAAAACTAATGAACGAATAATAATAAATAACGAAATTAGTATACTATACAATAGATTATTTATTGTATACTTATCTTTTCAGGAAGGAGCGGTGCGAGCCTTGCTCCGAGTACAAAATAGATTGAAGGACGATACGCCTATCACTAAAGAGGTTGGCGGCATTGTTAGCGAGGTAAGACTAGGTACTGTCATCTGCTGCGATCCTGGTACACCACGCTCGCTTTCACATATTATACCTGTCTATACCATACAAACTGGGGAACATTCGTGATAAATATTGAATTGGTAAGGTTTTTCAGTAGATCAAAACTCGAAAAAATAGATATTCTTTTTCAAAAATATATTTTTTACAGTCTCACTTTATTATACATATCATAGTTATACAGGGTGGCCTTGAATTCATTCGACAAAATTAAATGGATGGTTAGTCTTGTGACATACATTAATTCAAAATATTTACAATAAATTCAACTATCACTTTTTAAACTTTCACGGTTTGTATACATATTAATTAGATAAAACGGGAATTACCGTGTTAACATTCATTGTTGATGTCTCGATATTTCGACAGCATTGCAGCCATTATGGTCACGAGTAGACTGAAGTCGGTGAGTGTTGAACGTCAGAAGGGTGACACAAAACGATCTACCCTCTTTCGTGTTCGCTGACTGCGTTGAGAAAAGTTGTTGATATTTGCAGGTACCCCCATTTTGCAAAAAGAACTAATTATGTCCCTTCTGACGTTCAACACTCACCGACTTCAGTCTACTCGTGACCATGATGGCTGCAATGCTGTCGAAATATCGAGACATCAATAATAAATGTTTACCACGGTAATTCCCGTTTTATCTAATTAATAGAAATTCAACTATCAAAAAAAAATATAAATTTCATATGAATCGTTAATGTGCTTTGGAGTTTTTTTTTTACATTTTAAGGTATTTTTAATGTTTTGCAACGATTTCTTTCACTGGAATTTGACCTAATGATCATTTCTAAGGTAATTGTGACTTGTGACATACTTAGTTAATTTTTTTTGCAGTTTTGATTGAAAAAAAAACCGTACCAATTCAATATTTATCATGAGTACAACCCCCAGTTTCAATTTGTTGAATGAATTCGAGGCTGTATGTACAAAATTGTTTTTTTTTTTCAGGCCCTAGCCTTAATGGGGTACACCGGCCCTACGAAGGGCCCCGGCCCCAATATTCTGTCCATAGACGGCGGCGGAATCAGAGGAATCATAGCCATTGAGATATTGAGGCATTTAGAGCGTCTTACGGGGAAGAAAGTGCAACATCTATTCGATTATATCATCGGTGTCAGTACTGGGGCCATCATTGCTTCTGTTATAGGTAAGTCTATTTTACGGTGGCAAAATTATTTGATAATTAGACATTTTCTTTTAGAATTCATCTTTAAAACTATACTAGCCCAAATGAAGTGTCTTATTTTGTAAACAAATATGATCGTCTAATTACCTGTTGTGATGTAAAACTGATGGAACTGATTGATTGAATTGGTTTAAATAATTGTGAAAATAAAGTAATCCGTTCTAATCTATACATATAATAAGACTGTAAAAAAAGTTGTACACAAATTTTTAGAATTTTTGTCTGTGACTTTGTGCAAATATCACGCCATAACTACTGAAGGGATTTTGATGGGAGTTTCACTAGGAGATAGCTGAAATATCCGGACAGCTCATAGGCTATAAGCCATGGCGGTATGTGATGTGGAAACAAGGATCCAGGGAGGAAGATCTGCCTCCTGATCTCCTCCATCCTCCTCCTCTACGCAAACGAAGTTGCGGGGTACAGCTAGTAATAATGCAATAACCACAGAATAGCTTAAAATGTTGGTGAGGGAGCAGTTTTTGTTTACAAAATAAGACACTTGATTTGGGCCTCGGTTTAGATGACAGCACGAGTATATATACATATATATATATATATATATATATAAACCGGCCAAGTGCGAGTCGGCCTCGCGCACCGGGGGTTCCGTACAACTTCACCATAACATTTGCTCTAACGAAAAGATAAACTAGATTTAGGGACAAACTTATCATTGCGTTCTCGAAACTGATAACGTCGTACCAGGCGTCAACTGCAAATATAAGTTTGTAATTACAAAAAATAATTATTTCGTGATGGAACTTTAAATGACATTGCCACATTTCAAAGGAGCTTTGCCCAACCTTCAAAACTACGAGACCGTTGAAGCTGTGCCTATCATTTTGTTGGGGACTTATTACAGGTTTTATATTGCATAATCACAATCAGTAGGAGTTGCGAGAGTAGTAGAAAATGATAACAAAAACAAAGAATAATTTGCTTCGATTTCTTACTATTTTCTGAATTCTTAATTAAGCTGTTTTTTCGACTCGCAACTTGTACAAAACTTTATTTTAATAAAATTTATTAAATTGGAAGATATTATTTTTTCAAGATTGGCGGCGCTAGTTGGCTCATGGAAGGCCCTTAAGGACGTCATGGTATGTTTACTACATTCGTAACATTGTTACAGGAAGTGGTGTTGGCAACTTGGAAATGGCAAATCAAATGTACATCACTTTATCTAAGAAAATGTTTGGAAACACATCACTTATTGGTGGTAAGTAGTATTTGAATATTAATTAATCACACACACACACACCCTTAACACATAAACATACACGCGTCACACTGACACACATGCATGCTCTACACACAAACGCACACACCGCTCTTTTGTTTATGTTAATAACCTTTTTAAAATGTTTGTTTCTTCACCCTATTTTTCTTTTTAATGTCCATTATGTCTGTAAGGGGGAGGCCTGGTGACTCAAAACACAGGATTAGTCCTAGCTTGAGCACCAGTCTTCCACCAATCTGTGTCTAATAACATGAAAATGTACCCTAATGTGGAAGGAAAATAAAAAACATTTGAATTGAGAATTGAATTGAATCTGATAGATAGCCTGTATTTCGCCCAAAGGATCAGCCTAGCGATCCAGAGGGGAAATGCCGCCAGCATTTTGGGCACGTTGCCGGACAACGGGGATCGGTTGAACTATCTGTAATGCTAAGCCATTCAGATAGTTCAACCGACCTATTGTACATAGGGTTTTTAGTTTGGTTAATATTATAATAGTTATTTTTATTTTTTATTGTTTTCGAAATAAATGTTTCATCTGATAGAAC
Source organism: Tachystola acroxantha (assembly GCA_963506565.1). Lineage (NCBI taxonomy): Eukaryota > Metazoa > Arthropoda > Insecta > Lepidoptera > Oecophoridae > Tachystola > Tachystola acroxantha. Next base: position 7,007,066 of record OY735894.1, on the reverse strand, counting down.
GACGTGACGTCCGCTCCATAAAAACACTTAAACAAAAATCAGATTTCTTTAAAACACACTCGTATTTATAAATATACACCATTTTCAGTATTTTTATAAAGGCTACGGCACTAACTACTAAAATTAAACGTCTGAAAAAAATATATAGCAATCTTGGGGTGTCTATTTAGGGACTGATGAATACCGATACACGATTGGACAAACTTCGCTCGATAAGTAAAAACGCAAACATACCCCTTCCATGTCTTTTAAAATGAAAATTATGTCTAAACCGAAATAGTTATTCATATACAAAATATATATCAAAATGTATGGGGTATTATAAATACGAGAACATGTTTAAAAAAATCTGATTTTTGGTGAATTTTTATTTGCCTGCCAAAACTCTTCCAAAATTAATAATATAATCAAATCACACCCTTTTGATTAATTTATATATAGGGTATACCCTATGACACTCCCGTAATCAAGACGAATCTATCGATACCTCATACACCAAAATCCATCAAGCCGTTTAGGCTACAGGATGGCAGTAATGAGTGGACATAATACACCCGAAAAACATTACCCTCCTTCTGGGGCAGTCGGGTAAAAGGCAAATATGTAGTCACTGTGCCGTGCTCTTCACTCCGCCGCTGCGGGACATCTGTCTCACGCTTGAGTTTGACAGCTGGTAGCGCCTTAAAGTTCGCTAAGCTTAATCTTAACCACCACAGGCACCTCTCGGCTGGTGTGGACGCATTCCTACTACGACACGGACGCGTGGGAGGCGATGCTACGCGACAACCTTCAAGAACGCACGCTCACACAGTGCAATAGGAATAATACGCCCAAAGTGAGTAGTGGAAAAAACAAACTAAAAAAAAAAAATTGACTGCCAAAAATTTAAGCCGCTTTGATCAAATTTTTATAGCCTGTCACTTCTACAATCAAGACGAATCTAACGACACCTCATATGTTACAATCCATTAAGCCGTTTAGGCTGTAGGGCGTGCCAAAGAATTAGACATACTTATTTATTTATTTATTTATTTATTGTTTTATAAACTTCACAGCAATGTCAATTGATTTACATATAGCACAAATACAATACATAGTACGCCACAAAAGAAGTTCACCTGATTACAATAATAAATTTGGAGGAAAAACAGGATTCTAATAAGATGATAAATAATAATAGTATGTATACTTAATAATAATAAAAACCAGAAGTTAATAATTAAAAAATAACAACAACAAAAAATAATATAAGATAAATAAATTATACCACATACTTACACTCGAAAAACATAACACTCCTTCTTGCGCAGTCGGGTAAAAATACAGGCTGTTCTAAATTTGGACAAAAGTCCTAAGTTTTCTTTTCTCGTGTGGTTTAGTGACCAAACCGTTTTTCAGGCCGCAAAGTCAAAAAACAGTCTCATTTTGTTCATAGCTTTTATTAAAAAATCTATGTACAAAATCTTTATGACGATAAATACTATTTTTTAAATGCTTATTTATAACGTGACTCAATTTCGGTAAGTTGTAGTTCGTATAATTGCGGAAAACGGCAGTTTTTGGCATATTTGAGAACTACAACTTAGCTTGAAAAATAGTATTTATCATAATAAAGATTTTGTACAGTCGAAGACAGAGATAAGTATACAGGGGGCCTCAATAAGGTTAAGTTTTTTTAAAAACAACTGGACCGAATTTAATAATTCTTTTACAGTTACATAGTTAAGGTCAAGTAGTTTTTGAGAAAATCTCATCCTTAAAAACCTGTACACCTTTCTCTGTGTTCCACCGTACATAGCTTTTTTTTAATAAAATTGATTATATTGGAAGATTTATTGATTTTTTTAAGATTGTCTGGCGGCTTTAGTTGGCTCATGTAAGGCCATGACATTGTCAATTGACGGACTGTAATAATATTCCAGATGGCGTTAGTGTCCTGTGTGGTGAACACCGGCTCAAAACTCACCCCGTTCCTGTTCCGTTCGTATGAGTGCGGGTTCCGCGTGCGCTCCGTGTTCCCGGGCACGTCGCGCGCGCTCGTGTGGCACGCCGTGCGCGCCTCGGCCGCAGCGCCCACGTACTTCAACGAGTTCAGGCTGGACGGGCTGCTGCATCAGGTAAGATAATCTCCAGGCGGGTTATGGTGGCCTGGTACTTTTAATGACACTTATAGGGCTCATTCTGACTAAATGGAAACAGCAGGTACTGAGTGAGACATATTGAGACTCTAGGCGAGGTATAGTGTCCTGGTACTTTTAATAATACTTACTTCAATGAGTTCAGGCTGGATGGGCTGCTGCATCAGGTATGGGCTTACATACATGAGTTTCTAATGAGACTCTAGGCGGGTCATACTGTCCTGGTACTTTTAACTTCAACTAGTGCCGCACTCGTCCCACAGACATACTCTGGACAGTATGCTAATGATACTCTAAGCGGGTCATAGTGTCCTGGTACTTTTAATAATAGTTACTTCAATGAGTTAAGGCTGGACGGGCTGCTGCATCAGGTACGGTACATATAAAGGTGTACATGAGAGTTTCTAATAAGACTCTAGGCGGGTCATAGTGTCCTGGTACTTTAATTGATCCTTAAAGCCCTGGGGCTTCTGTACAGGTGTTGAGTGAGACATATTGAGTCTCCGGGTTAGCCATGGTCTCCTGGTACTAGTAATGCAACTTCATCATCAGCCCGAATCAGTCCACTGCTGGACATAGGCTTCTAAACCGCGGCCTCAACAGGATTCTCGTCCTTTTGCAGTCTCTGCTAGCCAATTTGCGCAGGTCACCTTCATCCCTCCAAGTTCAGTGTTTAACAGTCAAACCTCTTTTCTAGGACGGCGGTATAATGGTGAACAACCCAACTGGAGTCGGCCTGCACGAAGCGAAGCTGCTATTCGGTGCAAATGCACTTAAAAACGGGACAGTGGTCTCAGTTGGCACTGGGAAAGCACTTAACAAGCATTTTGACTATCAACTGTTAAGCAAAGGCCTTAGCAAAGATACGTCTGGGACAAGTTGGAAGGACAAGTTTAATAAGATCTTGGACTCTGCTACTGATACTGAAGGTAGGTGAAGTTTTAGTTTTGTCGTAAATTAATGGGTATGCAGAGTATTGTAGAATAAATAATTCTTTATTCGATTGTTCCACATTCGTTTATTATTCGTTAGTTATATATTAAATAGTTTATCCATATCTCTATAAATACCGAAGATATTAAGCGGTTAAGTCAAGTGGTGGGGGGGATGCTCCTCCTCTTTTGAGCAAAATGGTCTTTAGAATGAAGTTTGTATGGCGCTACCTCAGTATGACATCAGAACCACAATACATAGTGTACTGTTTCTGTCTCTTTCTAAATGACTGTAGTTACTTGATTTTTCAACTATACCCCCTATTATGATAATAGAGCTCGGTGGCTCAGTGGTTGGGTCAATGGACTTGCAATACCGATGCCCCAGGTTCGATTCCCAGCCAGGGCAGCCATGTACCAATGAGTTATCCTCGTTTTTTCCGACGGAAAAACTTACGTACATTTACCGAGTCAAAACGGTGAAAGAAAACCTGCATGCCGTAGAAGAAGAAAATAAATTCTAAGGCATGTGAAATCCGCTAATCTTCGCTGGGCCTGCGTGGTGGATCATGGCCCCCAGCTCCCTCGATGTAAGGGAAGGTATGTGCCCGAGAAGTGGGGCAATATAAATAAGATGATGATGACTCTATTAAGATTTAGTCGCTCAGAATATTTTATTTTCGATAAGTAGGTATGTGAAATTGCACCATTATGCTACCACTTCCTAACTCACTGCCCAAAGGTTGTCTGGAAGAGATCACTCTCAGCGATAAGACCGCCTATTGTATAATAGTTGTTTAAGCTTAGTATGTGTATCTGTTTTTGTGCAATAAAGAATATTTATCTTATCTTAAGACCTTATTTATCTACAAATACCGGTCTATTAATAATTTAGACATAAACCTGATCTGAAATCTCTATTCCAGGTGTCCATTTAGTTCTAAACGACCACCTACCCCCCGGGAGTTATTACCGCTTCAATCCTCCCCTAATGCAAGAGTGTGCTATGGACGAAATCGACCCAGAAAAGCTACAACGTATGGTCACGGATACGAACGCTTATATACGTAGGAATCAGCATAAGTTTGAGCAAGCAGCCGCCATGTTAATGCGAAAACGAGGCATCGCCCAGAGAGTGATGGACTACGTTCAATATAAGAGTGAGCTAATGGGCGTTGTGCCTGCTAACTGACAGAGGGAGAGTCAGCAAGAGGGTAATACTTGCTGATTAGTGTAGAAAAAACAACGGTCCAGAATGCAACGATGAATCAGATCCTTAAGTGGCCTCTAAACAACGATGATTTAGAGGCCACTTCAATATCTGATTCATCGTTGCATCTACAAGGTAGAGATTTATAGACAGTTTTTAGTGCAACGCTGAATTAGATCTTTAAGGGGCCTCTAAATCATTTTTTGATAACACAACAGAAGTTCGTTCAAATAGCTGCCATGCTGATTAAAACGAAGCATCGTTCAGAGAGTGATGGACAATGAGCAATATAAGAGTGAGCTAATGGGCGTTTTGCCTGCTAACTGACAGAGGCAGAGTCAGCAAGATGTTAATACTTGCTGATTTAGGTGTAGGGAATACAACGATGACTTAGTTCAACTGCATAATGCAACGATGAATCAGATCCGTAAAAGGCCTCTAAACAACGATGATTTAGAGGTCACTTGAGGATTTGATTTATAGTCAGGTAATACTTGCTGATTAGTGTAGACATAACAACGGTCAACTTCAGAATGCAACGATGAATTAATGATCCTTAAGTGGCTTCTAAACAACGATGATTTAGAGGCTACTTAAACATGTAATTCATCGTTGCATTCTGAAATTGACCTATAAAGCCGAGTTTTGAGCTTACAAATACTCGCTGAAAATAGTTGCTTCAACTCTGAATCTTAGAGATAGTTTCATCAGATTATTGACCAATTTTAATAAAATATATTTTAATTGTGTATTTAATAGTTGAGAATCCATTCTATTGCCAATAATTATAACGTAATGCGATGACAATTCTGACTAAATCTAAATTTAGAGATTGCTTCATTTAAATGAGTTGGCAAATGATATTAAAATATTACGACTTAGATACTAAATAGTTGTTTTGATATTTTCTCGTATATGCGCTATGCGTAACGAAAATCTAAATGATAAATCGAGAAAAAATTACAATGCCAGATTCTGCCCCACCATCAACCGCAAGTTGTACAATACAACGAATAAATGTAAAAATATCTCCGTTTTTTATTAAAATTGTTGGTTTAAAATAAAGTTTTGTACAAGTTGCGATTCGAAAAAAACAGCTTAATAAGAATTCAGAAAATAGTAAGAAATCGAAGCGATTTATTCATTGTTTTTGTTATTCTTCTATAGGAGTTGCGAGAGTAGTAGAAAATGATACTGATTATGATTATGCAATATGAATCCTGTAATAAGTCCCCAACAAAATGATAGGTACAGCTTAAATGGTCACGTAGTTTTGTAGGTGGGGCAAAGCTCCATTGAAATGTGGCAATGTCTTTTCACCACGATTCGATTCAGGATTCGAACCAGGGAGTGCCATTCCGTGGCACGCTCTATTCCAACAGAGCCACCGTGATATCGTACCCAGTTCGTGAATTTTGTCTCCATATTAGTCTTAGGGACGGTAGCGACATCTATCCAGTAATTGTGCAATTAAGAAATCACGGTGGCTCTGTTTGATTAGAGCGTGCCACGGAATGGCGAGATCCCTGGTTCGAATCCCGGTCGTGATGAAAATAATTCTCAATTTCTCATCTAAATATAGTTATAAGAATTTTTGCATGTTTGTACGTCTATAAATAAATATAATGAGAAGTCTTATTATGAAAAAAATATGCAATAAATAATACGTAGTCGCAATAACTTGTTTCCATATCTTTATAGTTTTATTTAAGTATTAGAAATATATTGTGTTATAATATAAATAAGTAGATATTTGTAATTGTTTGTTTTATAAACAAATAGTTTATTTAAAGTTAGCATCACTGCATTTTGTAATTATAATTTGTTATTTGTTGTAATATTTTACGTTAATAGTTATAATAGGTGTGTAATATAATGTTTAATTATGTTAATACGAAATATTTTATACTTATATCGACTTGCGCCAAGAAAATAACCCCGGGTTAATTACTTAACCCCGTTCAAATCTGAAATTTATCTTCAACTAAATATAACCATTATTATAAATCAGGTTTTGTTACTTTAACTTCGTTCAAAAACGTTAAATTAGAAAGGGACCGATGGCTTAAACCGTGGAATAACGTTAAGTCACGTTTATGATCAACATGGCATGTGTAAAATTCGAGTTAATCCCTGTCAAACCGTAGGCTCAATACTCAATATATTTATTGCATTCCATAAGTTGTAATACAGATGTTCACATACTTAACATTAAAATGTTACAATGTTATTTAACTAACTAGGGTATTTTTGAAATCGAGTTATATGTAATCCGTTTCAAAGATTCAACCCGACTTTTGACACAGGTTACAAAATTATAGTGAGCCATTACTACTATATATAAACGGATATCACTCACTATATTGTTGACACAAGACAGTGCGCGATGAAACGTCACCGGCGACGCGGGCGTGGCGCGCTCACCTTGGGAAACACCGTCGAAACTGTCTGTCTAATTGACGACTTCAACAATATAAGTGAGTGATATCCGTTTATACAGGGTGTCCTTGAATTCATTCGACAAATTGAAACTGGGGGGTTGTACTCATTATAAATATTAAACTGGTAAGGATTTTCAGTAAATCAAAACTGCAAACAAGTAGTAAGTACATAATCTGTATATAATAATTTACAAGTTACAAATATAGCAAAATCAATTGATCATTTGCAGGCAGCTTCTGTACCTAACTTAAGATCCTTCATAGAGCCAACTAGCGCCGCCAATCTTAAAAAAATAATATCTTCCAATATAATCAATTTTATTAAAAAAGCTATTTATAAATGTTTATTATGATAAATACTATTTTTCAATATACAATACATGGCATAATTGCGGCAAGCTAAGTTGTAGTTCACAAATGTGCCAAAAACGGCCGTTATTGATAAGCATTGACGTTATAAATAAGCATTTAAAAATAGTATTTATCGTAATAAACATTTCGTAAATAGCTTTTTTAATAAAATTGATTATATTGGAAGATATTATTTTTTTAAGATTGGCGGCGCTAGTTGGCTCATGGAAGGCCCTTAAGGGCGGAGAATGTCCCATATATATATAATTCATTTATTACAATTTCTTTAAAGATTAGAATGTAAAGCGAAATTGTATCCATACAATATTATATAATAAAATATTTTGATCAAACTTAATAACATAATAAATTGCCTCAATTGTTGTCGATATTATATAGTTTTATGTTTTTAGTAATATTTTATACTTGATTTAACAAGTTAAGTTGTTTTAACATGTTATTCTAATAACATTTTCAGTCCCAAATGTAAATAATTCGAAATAGACAATATGCAAATAATACTATACATTCTAGTCAGATTTAGTTCTTTGTATATAAAAATGGTAGTCTGTATAAATTGTTGTATTGTATAATAGTTATACATTTAAGTTAATTTTATAAAATGCAAATTGTGATAATTATTATGATTAAATAAATGTTTACGAAGTCTATTTTTCTTTTAATTTTAATTTAGGTTTGACGGTGATTTAAAAATACAAGTGCGGCCTACTAGAAACCGACGAGCATGAAGAGATTGATGAATGTGGAGGAAGCGAGGGTTGTGTGCCAGGATCGCAACAGGGAGAATTCCATCGTCTCTGCCTATGGGAGTCAGGCGCAAGTATATTCAATTATTTTCTTTTTATTCTTTATTCATGTACGTATGTATAGTTTTAGGGTTATTTTAACATCCTACAACGGAATTCAATCTGCCGCAATTCTTACACACCTCCTCCAAAGTCATCGTATCTCGCATCCCTCCACGTACATTTATTGCATAAAACTGCCTTACATATTTTATCATCAGTCCACTGCTGGACGTAGGCCTCTCCCAAAGCACGCCACTCAACCCTACTCTCAGCCCTCTGCATCCAGTCCCTGCCAGCCATCTTGCGAAGGTCATCCCTCCATCTGGTCGTGAGGCGTCCCGCACTACGTTTACCCGTTCGTGGCCTCCACTCGAGAACTCGTCTACCCCATCGGTTATCGGTTCTACGACAGATGTGGCCAGCCCACTGACACTTCAGTTTACTGATTCTATGAGCAATATCAACCACTTATATTCTCTGGCGGATTCATACCTTACATATTTAGTTAAGCCTTTACAGGAAGCCACCAAGGAGCCGACATATAAAAAAAACATTACCATCCACCTTTTGTCAGTCGGTTAAAAAAATCAAGGCACAAGTCTATCTACCAATGACCTACTAATAGAGTGAGACAGAAGATCCAAGAAAGTACATGTGTGAGTAGTGCAGCAATACTCATTACGTTACGGTATATCTACTTTCACTTCTCAGTCCGATGGCCATAGCGCGACTGTTATTCTTGATACTTGGTTATTTTTATTAGATTCGAAAATGTATAGTACGGACAAAGATTACCTATAATCGCAGCCCAAATAAAGTGTCTTATTTTGTAAACAAATATGATCGTCTAATTACCTGTTGTGATGTAACACTGAAGGAACCGTTGATCTAACCAGCACATCATTGTGAAAATAAAGTAATCCGATCTAATAATGTGAAAATAACTATGCAATAATCACAGAACAGCTTAACATGTTTGTAGGGTAGGGTAGTTTTTGTTTACAAAATAAGACACTTGATTTGGGCTCCGGATACCTACATCCCACTATGCAATCCAATGGCAAAAAAAAGTTAAAATCATTGTTCTATCGTTTTCAGGTTCTTTGATATCTTCCTTGACGCTGTACTCTGAAATAACTATGTTTTTTCTGTTAGATAACTGGTTATCTAATAGGAAGGTTTTTTCGAATTTCAAATCATGAGTCGACAGCAGATCTATGGTAACACTTTTTTACTCTTGACAGTTCTTATTATTTGCGTCGTAAGACTTGAAATCGTACTGCAAGTGTTACCATTGATCTGCTGTCGACTGTACCTATACCTACTTATTCAAAGTACCTATTTCACTTGTAAAATCCTCAGAGGAAAATTAAACTTCGATTTATAAAAAGTATCAACATTGTTACTGCCCACTATTTTTTGAGAAATAATTTTTATTTTTATTGTAAACGCAAGTATTTTTCTAGTATGATTTCCGAATCCTTACTTACATAACTTTTCGAATATAATATTTACTTCAATGATGTTTTTTACCTTCATTAGATACTTTAAATGACGATTACTAAGTAGGTGACTGCCATTAAAATACTAGTCTGGCTTCCCACCATTCAATTTTAGTTTGGTAATCATTCGACTGAGAAACGCACGTACGCATACGCAGGCTGATTGAATAACATTCCTCCCTTGCCTCGGGATAAAGTCTTCTTATAATATAACCCTTCCTTGCTCGGATAAAAAGTGTAATTTTTGCGGGAAAAGTTATTTAATTTGTGAGTTTTTATAATGGAAAAGTTTGCCCAACTTTTTATGTTGATGGTAAGTTATGAAACACTTACTTAATGTGCTTGATATTAAGGATTATTATGTTATTTATATTACGACCTTGTGTTGTGCCCTTTTACTGTCTTTTTATGACTAAGTACTTACGTATTTTAAATATAAACTTTCTAAATGCGCTTTCCGTTAAGCTAGTATTCTTATAAAATAAAAATAAAGCTGGATATATTTCCAGCTTGAACATAACAACATTGTTATAATAAATGTACAAAACTTACATTTATTACAGGAATTAGAAATTAATTACATTTTAACCCAGTTCCGCTACTCAATAACAGAGGGCGCTGATAAACATACTTTTTAATTCAATGGGCAAAGACAGCTAAGCCTAGACAGCCAAGGGAACTCCATAAAATAAATTGAATTTGTAATCGTTTGGTTTCAGATAGTGGCGATCCTAAGTATGTTCATCGTAGTAGAGTCTACGGTACCACAACCTAGAGCACCTAACTTCCAGTACTTTGAACGGTGAGATTTTAGACTAATTTCATAAGACAGTTGCCAAATTGGAAATGCCTAGGTATGGAGTGAGAATCGCACGAATCCCTTGTATTTAAAGGCACGTTTGTAGCTGCAAGGAAACTCGTGCCAAACAAGCTGTCGCGACAACACTTGCTGCGAAGTTTACACTTTCAAGCTGCTGTCGGACATTTCTAGCAGGTGGAAATGCGCCCGAATTTTAGTTTGCGTATTTTATAAAATCGTTTTTTAAAATAATATTGAAAGCACTTAGTTTTTTGTTCTCAACTTCGGCCCCAATTTTCTATTCTAAGTAAACTGTAACAATCCTTTGCAGGCCCAAGTACCGCTACCCTTATTACGACGAGAACGGCAAAGGGAAGCTTCTCTACGGCTACGGAGGCCCAGAGTTGTATCAGTACAAGTCCTACTCACCGCTCGAAGGGATACATTAGCCTGACTTAGTTTATTGTAAATACTTAGGGGCTTTAATTATATATAAGAGGAACGGAAGAGTCGTCACCCAAGAGTTCAGCCCCCTTACCTTGAAGTCTTATAGCAGTATTACTTCCATAATACTTTGTTACTTGGTATAATGACGACCTTAAAGTAAGTTCATTAAGGTCGTCATTGTACGAAGTAACAAAGTATTATGAAAGTAATACTGCTATAAGACTTCAAGGTAAGGGGGCAGTTCAAAGTGCCTATACAGGGTATAACAGAAATGTTTCAGTTCAGCAACTGAACCGCTTTTTCAACGAATTATCGAATAAAAAATAAATGTCCTCGCACAAATCGATGATCTGCCCCCTATTCTGCTAATAGATTTGGATCGAACACAGTATAGTCGAACGATTAAGTAACCAGTATAAACTAGCATGACGATGTTACCTGCCGGGCTAGGTTTAACTGGCTACTTAATCGGTTAATCTAAATATTTTAATAGAATTGGGCTAAATGATGAAAAATGAAAAGTCGGAGAACAAAAGTTGTCCCGTTATCGATACATTCCCATTTCGTCTTCCAATGTCCTTTTCGTTACACCCTGTATAAGAAATGAAAGTTAGTCATCCAGTAGGTATAAGTTTTAGATAATAAATTAAAGTTAATGGGAACCAATATAATTGTATCATTTATATTGTCCCTGGTGTAAATAAGGTAAGTATGTACCTATATAAATAATACCTACAATGCAAATGCAATATTGCAAACAAGTACTTACCTACATACTTACATAGTCATAAAAATATCCATAGGAGTAACCGATGACGTCACAAAACTGTTATCACGCGAGAGATAGGAAAACTCATTGGTACGGCTGAACACGTAGAAAGGTGTCCAGTATAATATAATTAGGGTTGAGGTTTTATCAATAAGTAGGTAAGTTTAAGTACTTGAAATGTACGGACAACAGCAGATCAATGGTGACACTTGCAGTACGATTTCAACTCTTACGACACAGATAATAAGAACGGTCCAAAGTGTTACACTTCATCTGCTTTGAATTTTCTACTCTTAATCTACAATCGGTCAAAAGTAATTCTTGAAAAAAGCTCAACCATTTTGGGCCATCCTACTTTTTTTTGTTTTCGATTACATGGTCGATCTGCCCCCCTATTCTGCTAAGATTTGGATCGAACGATTAAGGAACCTGTGGGGTGACCGCGACTTCCATCGTTATCGTAATCCCTTTCAATTTGACACAAGGACGCTATACATTGCCACTATGTTTTTGCAAGTTTTAACAAACGACAACGAAACGCAGCAATGTATATCGTTCAGGTGTCAAAATGAAAACTATAAAGAAAACGATTGGAAGTCGCGGTCACCCCACGGTATAAAATAAGCTAACATGACATCCTAACCGGTGAAGTTAACTTAATCTAAATATCTTAGCAGAATTGGGGTTGTAACAGAAGTCCAGTGTCTTAACAGCGCAGCGTTACCGATCAATTAATAAACCGACTTTTTTCTCTGCTTATTTCATTGTTTAAAAATGTGATTAGCTTTTGATCATCACTAAGCTGTTAGAATTGAGTGACGAGTAACATTTTTTTCGGGCGACATCTCTAGATTCTCTTAAGGGCAGGTCCAACGCTGACTTTACGAAGATGTTCCAAGTTCGATGAAACGCGACTTAGACGAACTGCGTATAGGTTGATAGACGAACCGCTTATTGGCCAAATTGCTACTAATCCTGTTACTCTCACTTCACTTAAACAGTGATGTCCTTTTCACACTTATTTAAAACGTCAAGTTAGAAAAGGGACCCAAGCTTTAGCGGTTGGAATAACATCACGTTTATGGCGAACGGCTTTTATCTTTAAAGTTCGTGTACGTATGTGGCTTAAAAGTTAGGCGGTGGTTTAAGTCATAATTTAAATAGATTGTATTGTAACTATATAAACCAAGGCTTATACAGTTATGTAGCGTTAATTCACACGTACCACAACCACACTACATCGCAGCTACAAATAGTAGCCGATCACATATTGAATATTGGTTAAAGTAGATGGCAAAATGTGGTCCATGTGAATTAAACTATTCATTATCATAGAAATTAGCAACCGCCACGTATTGTAGTTGTCGCGTGGTTGCGGATGCTGACTGGTTATGAAACGTCTTTAGCTTACACTGTCGACAACGCTGACAGGGGCGCCTGAGGCCCGGTTTCCATCAAGCGGAGATATTAACCAATCAGATTTCGTTCATTTTCCTAAGCGGAGAGATGTGGAAATAACGAAATCTGATTAGTTATTCAAACACACATCTCGTCTCCGCTTTGGTGGAAACAGGGCCTTAATATACAATTAGTATAGCACATGCACGGACCTTGAGGCGTGTTAACACATCACACAACGCTATTTACTGACGCTATAGATAGGTACTCGACCAGGTACCTATGACTGTATGTATGTATAAATGCAGTACGACAAACTTAGATTTGCGCGCGGAGAAAATTGGAACTATTTACTTATAAGACAGCTATTGTCCTAGAGCTCGGTGGCTCAGTGGTTGGCTCATTGGATTTGCGATACGGAGCTCCCAGGTTTGATTCCCAACCAGGGTAGGGGCAGCCATGTTCAGCTGACAGCAGATCAAGTGTAACACTTTGGACCGTTCTTATTATCTGCGTCGTAAGAGCTGAAATCGTACTGCAAGTGTTACCATTGATCTGCTGTTGTCCGTACCAATGAGTTATCCTCGGTTTTTTCGACGGAAAATTTGCGTACATTTACCGAGTGCTCTCAAAACGGTGAAGGAAAACATCGTGATGAAACCTGCATGCCGAAGAAGAAAAAATCTAAGGCATGTGAAATCCGCCAATCCGCCAATGGGCCCACGTGCCGGATTAAGGCCCCAGCTCCCTCGATGTAAGGGAAGGTCTGTGCCCGAGCAGTGGCGCAATATTTAAAGATTACATCTCTGATGTGAGTCATATTCTTCGCCTAAATAAGTTTGGCGCCCGGTTTCATTGTACGATACCAAATTGTTGTTGACATAATCAAGTGCTCTGTAATGTTCCGTATGGTTAGAAATAAAGTATATGAATATGAATATACATAGACTGATGATGATGATTGTCCCAGAAACTAATGCAGAGGCATGTTCCCTTTTCAAAACATCGTCAATTTCACCAATATTCGATCTATCTATGTAGTTTTTATTTCATGAAATCGTGTCCCATTCATTCTCTTTAAATACCCAAATGCGGATATAATTAGGTACTACTAGTGACCTCATCAAATGCAAAACTAAGTTTGTAAATCTTTTGTTTACAGCAAGTTCAGAACGTTCATTCATTTCCTTACTTAGATCACTTATATATCACGTTTGCGCAACAAGTCTGAAAGAAAATGTATTTAAAAACCACATTTTTAATGGCAACATTATTGTGTTGCCAGGCTGTCTGTGCTTATTCGAGTTTTTGGGCGCCGTTGTTCAATTCGAGGATATTGAATTATCGCGTGGACTCAAGGTTCGAACCTGACGCTGGTAGTTATCATAGGCAAGCGTTTGAAAATAACTATGGTTACAGAGGACAGAATTTGATTGCTGATTTGGGAAATGGTAATGGACCGAATAATGAAAATAAGGTGAGTTTAGAATAATTAATAATTTTTGGGTAATTTGGAGATGTCTCGCAAACCACACAGACAGTGCAAATTGGCAGATTATTCATATTTAAAAAAATAGACTTTTTGGAAGTTATTATATATATAAACGGATATCACTCACTTATATTGTTGAAGTCGGCAATTAGACTGACAGTTTCGACGGTGACGTTTCTTCGCGCACTGAAAAAGACCGTCGAAATCGGTTGAAACTGTCGATCTATTTGCAGACTTCAACAATATAAGTGAGTGATATCCGTCTATATACAGGGTGTAACGTAAATGGTATATGAAGCCGAAGGGAGGGTGTTCGATTTGTATGAGACATTAATTTATTTATTTTTATTTTTTATTCGAAAAGTCGTAGAACAAAAGTTGTTCAGTTACCGATACTGAACACCCTCCCTTCGGCTTCATATACCCTTTACGTTACACCCTGTATAATAATTTGTAGTAATGGCTCATTATATTTTAGATTCTAAAAATTTTAGAAGTTGTTTAAAATATTCAATTTCTGTGAACAAACTTATATTATTAAGCACACGAGTAAACCAAACCAACACAGACTGTGATTTTAGGTGCACTGGAAAACAAGATTAGAACAAGCATTATTAATTTTGAAGTTTTTATTTTATTTTTCAGGACCACGCTTATGGAGATGTGAAGTTCTTTTTTACAAAATAGGTAATGAAGAGCTAGTCGATAACCTGGGTTAGGGCACAAAAACGCATAGACATATATTTTACTGATTTAACTCTGGTTTAATTTAACCTAAGAATGGACCTACTGAGTTATATCTTTAGGGAGGAGGAAGGAGCATAAAGAAAAGGGGAGAGCACAAAAGATCCCAATGGGTCGAAGTGCCGCCACATTGGCACCCAATCAGGATAAGATAACCTAAGAATGAGTTTTATTAGATGTATATTCATAATATAATATAATGTGAAATGTATAAACTATGAGGTTATATATACCACAACCTATAGATGATACAACAACCTCATAGTCACGCCTGGTTTCCGTACGATAGGCAGAGACAATGGATTTCTATCTGCTGTGATTCTGGCATACAATAGCACCCATACCTCATTCATCTAAAATCCCCATACACTCGACGCAGCAAAACGCCGCTCGTTATCGCCACTACGTGGGCCAAGGCGTGAGGGGTGGCGAACTACATCACTGTTTCTGAACCCAAAATAAATGGGTTTTATTTAAGTTTACATGTACTAATATTAATAGACCTTCACAAAACTGTTTCTAAAATAAATACAAAACATACAAAGATATAATTATTTTTATTTATAACCTTAGACTTATCATACACACAATTAAACCTATATTCTCCGTTTTTGTGTACTTATGTATAGAACATTGTTCCCTCGTATGAAGGCGTCACCATACTTGTTCTTAAGTTGTCCATTCACATATTCCTCGGTTTGTTCTAGAGCTATATTCATGTAGCCGTCTAGACAGGCTAGGACACCTGAAATATAAAAGTATGTATATTTTTTAGGTTATAAATAGAAAACTGGCCCTTACATCTCAAAATTTTTAGATCTTTTGTAAGTAATATAATAGGAGACCGCCTGTTATTGATTAAAAAGGCCCTAGTATAAATACTGATATTTTGCGAAATAACAAAACAAACATACCTCGGTAATCTACGCCACTGTTTAACTTCACTACTACAGGTCTGCCATGGATTTGTTGAATGAACGACGATAGAGCTTCTTTGCGACTCATATTTTTGTATTTTTATGATTAGTTTGCCCAAAATATAATTAATAATTGCAGCAAAACTAAATTCACAACACAGCCGGCCGAAGTAAATTATCAATCAATCAAATCAACCAGCTAATGACTGATTGACAGTTTGATGATGGTGTAACGGGCAGGCTCGGGCAGGCAAAGGAAGGACTGGTACTAACTGCCTTGTCATTTTTTACTAAGGGGCCGACATTTTATATTTCGTACCAAATACAAATTATTATAATCCATTGTTGAAAATTACAAAATCTTTTGAGGTAGGAAAAAATTTTAGTCAACAAAATATTTATTTTCCAAGAAATCGAAGCTTACTCTATAAACACGCAATTGATCAATCAATCGTTGCTATGACAACTGGCAAATGTCAATGTCAGATTATTGTCAGAATTGTCAGATTTGGCGGGTTTTCTGTTCTTCGTAAACATGTTACAATTGTTTGTTACATGAGTTGAGTTGTGATCATGACTATCATGAGCTCTACTCTCTCTAGAGTCTAGCCTTCCTGCGTAGTTTTTAGAGTTTTTCGCCTCAATTTTCACAATGGCAGACATAAAACAAATACGGCTTGAAGTCAATAACGCTTTCAAACTCAGCGGATTCACTATCAGAAGAGATGCGAGCACTTTCGTTGCTGAGCAGCTGCTAACGTTGACTCCTTCGGAACGACGGAAAATGCTGGACAAATTGACTGCTCATTTACTCCACCAGTGCCTATCCCAGCCGGTTTTGGAGAAAGAACACATTGAAGTTGCCTATAAAGAGTGCTCCACTTCGGGACTTGAGGAAACAGAGACGATCCTGAACGTCATCGACGCTTTCAACATCCCAAAGCTGTGTTACGACAACGAACGGAAGAGATTCGTCAAAGACGTGAGTACTAAAAACGATTTTTTCCCCGACCCAAAATGGAAAGCACAATTTTTGATAGACCGTTACACTGTTATTTGGCAACGAACGGTTAGAAATAAGCTGTTTGCTCAAAATACGTTGACTTCAATGGAAAATGAGAAGAGTTTTCAACTGCGTAAGGTTGAGGTTTTGCTTAGTTCTTCGAGTAGAATCGATGAGGTAATTGTTTTAGGGTTATTGACACAGTTGACGGAAGGAAAGTATTATATAGAAGATCCAACTGGCAGCATAGGTCTCGATATGTCACAGACTAGATACCATGCAGGATTATACACTGAAAGCAGCTTCGTATTAGCCGAAGGATACTACGATGACAAAACTTTGTATGTCATGGGATTGGTGCTACCACCATCGGAACACAGAGCATCATCGTTGCCTTACTTCAGCAGTTTAAACACTTTTGGGGGCAAATCAAAGAGTTTACTAAAGAATTCCCAAGCTTTACTAAAGATTGAACAAGAAAACGAAGATGGAATGATTATTTTTCTATCCGATGTCTATTTCGATAATTTGAAGGTTATGTCCAAATTAAAAACATTGTTTTCTGGTTATAACGAATTTCCTCCAATCGCAATAGTTTTTATGGGAGAGTTTCTATCATGCCCATATGGGTATGAACACAGTACTCAGCTAAAAGCAGCCTTAACGAATTTAGGTGAAATAATATACCCATTTACGAAGCTCAGAGAAAGCTGTAAGTTTATATTTGTACCGGGCAGAGGTGACCCGGCTGCTGCCAATATACTGCCCAGACCAGCGATACCGAACTCTATTACAAAGGAAATACGAGAGAAATTGGGTGATTCAGTAATATTCACAACAAATCCATGCCGAATACAGTATTGTACACAAGAATTGGTCCTAATAAGGCAAGATTTGGTGACGAAAATGTGTAGGAACTCTATACATTTTCCCGAGACTGGTGACATTCCTGATCATTTAACGAAGACTTTGTTAAGTCAATGTACGTTGTCACCGCTGTCTCTCGGAGTCCAGCCAGTTTATTGGAAACATGCGGAAGCTTTGAGTTTATATCCGATGCCAGATTTAGTGGTTATTGCTGATCATTTCCAGCCATATACAAGGTCATATCAAGACTGCCAAATAATAAATCCTGGATCATTCTCACGTACTGAGTTTTCATTTAAAGTGTACGTGCCTTCGTCTAGGACGGTCGAGGATTCTCATATAACTGAAGAAGATACTTGAATTTTTTTCTCATATAACTGAAGAAGATACTTGAATTTTGTATCGAAGTATAGTTTTTTTTAAATTATTGTCTATAATATTTACAATTGAATTGAAGAGACCACAGATAAATTATTAAATCCAATAAAACTATTATTCATGGGCAGAAAAAAAAGGAATTATGATTATAAGTGCCTTGTATTGATTAAATTTAATTATTATTATGATAATGTAAATAAATAATGCCATTATTATTGTAAACTATTTTTATTTTATACAACATCTATATTTACATTAATTATAATCTTAAAACTAGTAGATTCTTATTAGTGGGACTTGTTATTTGATTCAAATTTTACTTACAGCTAAACGTAATCTTTAAATTAAGTTATCATCATTTAAATAATACTAAAAATATATTTTACAAAATAATAAATGTCACACTCTCTGTATAGCAAAAACTTTAGGATGGTCGGTATGTATAAATAATTCTTTTTTGCCTTAACTCCCATCCTAAAAGTATGATCTTGAAAATGCTTCAAAATGCTCATTTTATTAATTTATTATATAATATTTTAAGGAAACCGTTTAATAGTCATAACTGTATCGACTTGAGCTTGGTCCTCAATGATAGGGTAATTTATTTACTGAGAAAAACAGTGCATCACTGAAATTGATTTTTTGTCAACACCTGATTTTTTTATAAATATCAATATTTTGCAAGAAAAATCTAACATCTAAACTATTATTTTCACAATTTAAGGAACCTTCTACAAACTGGCTACATATCGTAAAGTAGACGAACATTTTAAATAGCGAATTTCCAATGAAGTAGAACCTGTGCCATCATTGCACAAACGATCGTGATCTAATGAGCATGTCGCAAATTGTCGCGATGAATGAATACTGCCCTTTAAGCATAAAGTTACGTTTACTGCCAGACGAAACAACACTTTTATCGCCACAATTTAACTTTGGACAACATTTTGACTGCTAATTTCGAATTAATGCACTTTACTTAACAACAAATCGTCAATTCAAATTGTAAATTACAACAACAATTAGCTATTTACACCATAAAACTGTTAAAATACTAAACAAATTATGAAGTTCTAAAGTTTAAAAAAAAGTTACAGTCAGTTAACGATCATATTTTAACAGTCTAGTAAATTGTGTGGGTAGTTTATTATTAACAGTTTGCACGAAAGAGAGGAATTGTTTAATCCCTTTATCATCAAGTTAGTAAGTTTCAAGCGCCCATCAGGTTATTATAAGTGTCACTTATAGGCGCTAACGCCACTAAGCAGATCATCGCCACGGCGAACAGGACTATTATTGGTGCGTATATCGACAGCAGGAGTTTTCTGAAGCTCGAGAACTGTGGACAAATAAATAGGTTAATTTATTTAACAAGTAAAGAATCCGCTGACTTGGTTACGTAACGGTGCAGAATCAGAACGTGTGACGAGTGTTTTCAGAGGCTAAGTAAGACTTTAGGTCAGTGAGCCCTCGGGGAAAGGCCGAGATTCAAAGACAATTTTGAGCGCGGTTTTATTAATGGGAGCTCGCTCTTACAATTGTCAAAATTCTAGAGCTCGCTCTCAAAATTATCTCTGGGCTAAAGCATTTTTGGACTGGGCATCGCATGTTGGATAGATATTTATCATTTAAAGCGATATCTTCCAGGGAAACATATACTAATCTTTGCCTCGACGAAACAGAGACGAAAGGAAACACTTCGTCAATCAAACAACCCGCCCCTTGTCATACCCGGCGCAAAGGTGCCCATAGTATTGCCAGTCTTTGCACCAGGTATTGAAGCACTATTTTTCAACAAAACTGATAGTGTCTGACGGATGAATGCCCTTGAACATATAACTCACCGGCGCATCAATGCTGCGGTCAATCTGCGTGGTCTGGCGCGGCTGGCCCAGCATGTCCTTCATGGGGAACGAGTTGACGCGCCCGTTGCTGATGCGGCCCTCAGACACGCACACCGTTAGCTGGGGACATGTTAAATATTGATACATTCTAATGATTTTATTGCAGTTACAAAGACCTAGTTCTAGGTACGTTAGTGGTTACGCGCCATATTTCCTACGTGTTACGACATACGAGTTAGGTCCGATTCTGAGGCTCCGGGATATGTATCCAGTGCCTCAGAATCGGACTGCCCATGATATCGGCAATGCTTTTCGGCATGCTGTTATGGCGTATTTAGTTTTTGAAACTCTGAAATTGCCACAATATTGGCGCTAAATCGCCATTGCCACACGCCGTCCGCTGATTGGATGGTGTGAAAATTGTGGCGTGATAACGCGGGGTTTGGTTGAGATTCTGAACCTAGCTTAGAAATCAGTTCTTGCAATATCCTGACAGCTGTTGACGACCAACGCTCGAAACGCTCGTTCTGTTGAGCCCTCCTGTTGAGGTCTGGCTTTAATCTTTAATCCGGCCCATTGCCTAAGTTTGTACTCCTTCTTCGTTTCCTACTTCGTTTACGTTGTATTTTCTCCTCTATTATTCCAAAACCTTACAGTTATTTTGCTTTTATGAAAATTTCCAAATACCTTCCTGAGTGCTGTTAAATATCATCAAGAAATACCTGAATATCAACTTACAGAGAGAACTAAATGCATGATGACGTGGAAAACCACGAAGGCGGCGAGGATGAAGACGCTCCATGATGGAAGCTCAGCCTTCGTCAGGTACACAGCCAGGAATATTGTTGCAACTGGAAAGAAACAAGCCAATGTTATTTTATGTGCCTTCTCAAATAAGTATCCTGATGATACAAGTGTGTGCTAATCGTCATCTAGACTGGAATCCTCATGTTGTTAGTACGCTGCGGGCACAGACCACTTACCCCATAGACCTGTACCAAGAGGGCGCCCGTTGTCTGCCCGCACATGAGCGCAAAATTGCTTCACGACTCGTGTAACCTAGAGATATTATCGACATGGACGCATCTCTCTAATACGGCACCTCTGTCTCCCGCTTCGTCTCTATGCGCTCATCGTTGACATAATTTTTCGCTTGCAAATTTGTACCGATTTCATGTCTATTGGGTAAGTAGTCTTCTGTGATAATATACTGAGAGTGGGTTTTAAGCATTGGTCCATTTATATTGTCTCTTAAGACGCAAATTTACGTGGAATTTTAGGGTTATTGAATTAACACACAGAAAAACTAATGGATACTCACTGGCAAGAATGTGAGCCGCATTGCCAACGAGCCAATGCAACCAGTTGAAGACAGTCCTGTGCTTAGTGCCAGGATGAGGTCTGAAGTACGCTCCAATCGGCTGGATGAAGCAGAGAATGACAGTCACAATGCCGGTGATGGCGTGAGGGTTGTCTCCTGTCGTAGACCAGCCACCGACTTCAATTAGGATCAGGATGAAACCGCATACAGTCAGCAGCCAAGTCAGAACCATGAGGATTCTGTGGTACTGTGAACAAAAGTGTAATATTGTCAAAAGATCCTTGTATGAAGAATAGTTTCATAGTAAACAGTGAAGATTTTAGGATTTCTTTGAAAACTGGTTGTGGTCATTCGCGCTGATTATGGTAATAAACTGAAGGTACTTACAGCGAACCAAATGTCTTTTCCAGCCAGTTGTTTGCCGACCCATGTTTGTCTGAAGTATCTGTGAAAAAAACCCAGCAAGTTGTAATGTCGTACTATAATTGCGCTGTAATAAGTCAAATTAACATAATTAAAGATCAAGTTGATTCCAAAACTACTCACCTAGCCAGCAATATCCCAAGGGACGCAGTGCCCAGCCAAGCGGCCAACATGAAGCTGCCGTGTAACTTCAGGAGTAACTTAGACGAGCCACCAGCTGTTCCCACATTGGCCAATGCTAAGGGCTCGCCAGTCGCCTCGTAAGCTAGTGAATGGAAACCTACTCTCTCTGCGTCTGAAAAGAAAATGAAGGAAAATGTAATGAGCATAATAATAATGAAGGATGACGAATAAATAAATGTAGTGGCTGGACCCAAAATCAGTAGAATGATTATGCTAATTAATTTCAGTTTGATTGGGATTAAAACAACAATCACGTCAGATAATACGAGAACTCGGTGGCGCAGTGGTTGAGTCAATGGACTTGCGATACGGAGGTCCCAGGTTCGATTCCCAGCCAGGGCAGCCATATACCAATGAGTCAGCCTCGGTTTTTTCGACGGAAAAACTTACGTACATTTACCGAGTGCTCTCAAAACGGTGAAGGAAAACATCGTGATGAAACCTGCATGCCGTAGAAGAAGAAAAAATCTAAGGCATGTGAAATCCGCCAATCATGGCCCCAGCTCCCTCGATGTAAGGAAAGGTCTATGCCCGAGCCGTGGGGCAATATAAATACACTGATGATGAATACGAGAAGTCCTGTAGAAGATATTATCTTACCTTTCATACTATCACCAGCTACAACCATTAAGTTGTATTTATCATTCGCCAAATCGAAAGTAACCCCCTTAACGGTTGACACCGTATCTCTTTTGAACTTGCAGTACAGTTTCCTGTCAATTATTGACGATTCTTGAAGCTGGACGATGTCTTGAGGGGAGTCAGATCTTCGGACGTAAGGTTCTGATTTCGGATAAGTCCAGGACGTGAATAAACTGATTCTTCCGTTGTCATTTCTGACGCATTCCATGGCGCTGTCGTCGCCCATTTTTGTGTCCAAGCTGAGGCCAGCGGCGACGTATTTAGGGTTGTCGGTGCCTTGGAGCTCGAAGGTGTAAACTTCACCGGCGACGAATACAGCCACGATTGCTTTGCAGTTGCCGCTGGGTATGCAATTTTGGGGGACACCGAAACAGAGTTTGGTGTCTCCGCAACCCTGGTAGATGACGTCCAATTGGCGGTCCACAGGCTTGGGCTGGAAATAAGTAGACACATTGTATTTTTGGGCTTGTCCGTAATAATAGTCTTGTACATTTGAATTCGAATGTTTCACACTCCATGGCATAATATAATCTGTACCATTACCTACCATGACTTGTTTTAGTCAGTTCGCTCGCTAGCTCCTGCGTAAACAGTAAACGCTGTTGCTGTGAGGCTTGTAATTAGTGCGATTTTTGTTGCTAGCGGCAAGTAGCGGAACTAAAATCCCACCATTAACAATCATCATACATAGCTGCGCTGCGGTGTTTACGTAGGTACTCGCTAGCGACTGCAACTCATTGTGTAATGTGTACTGGCATTAAATATGCCTTCTGTGTACTTAAGACTTCTTCAGGTCGATTTTCGGAAGAGGAGATAAGCACGAATTAGACTGGCTATTAATTATGTTGTGTTAGCTCTGATTAGTCTGATCTGGGGAATGGTACCTGTGCCGTCATTTGTCAACACTGACCTTAGTTTCCATAATAACAGGCGGTTCTTGTGTGGTCCTCGATGTGGTGGTAGGCGCTGGTGTAGTGATGACAGTTGTGTTGGTGACAACCTCCACAAGTGCTGACTTGACACCCTTCCAGAAGGTCGCATATCCCTGAGCTACTGTTGCTCTGAAAATGTTTAAAATTAACTCATATCAGGGCTTTGTCAAGGGATTGGATGCAAAAGCCTCGGGAGCAGCCTACGTCCAGCAGTGGACTGTTATGGGATGATGATAATGTAAGCTAATAATAGCTCCGCACTCTTGATGTAGGCAAGGCCAGTGGTCCTGACGGCATACCAGCAATTGTCTTAAGGACATGTGCTCCTGAGTTGTCTCCTGTACTAACACGCCTGTTTCGGCTCTCTCTGAGAACTGGATTAGTTCCCAAGTCCTGGAAGCTTGCCAAAGTGCAACCTGTGCCCAAAAAGGGCAGTCGCGCAGACCCTACCAACTACAGACCCATCGCAATCACCTCTATACTCTGTAAGATTATGGAGCGTGTACTGAATAACCAGCTCCTAGCGTATTTAGAAGCGAACGACTTACTCAGTGATCGACAATACGGTTTTCGTAAAACCCGATCAACTGGAGATCTTCTAATACGAACCACACATTTTTGGGGTGAAGCCATCGAGAATCACGGTGAGGCTCTGGCAGTGCCCCTCGATATATCAAAGGCCTTTGATAGGGTCTGGCATACCAGCCTTTTAAACAAGCTTCCTTCATACGGAATCCCCACCGGCCTATGCGGCTGGGTATCAGATTTCCTGAAAGGGCGTTCTATTCGAGTAGTCCTAGATGGCTGCTCGTCGGAAGAACTGGCTATTAATGCCGGAGTTCCTCAGGGAGCTGTTCTCTCTGCAACCCTATTTCTGCTACATATAAACGATCTGCTTATACCTGGAATATATGGGTACGCAGATGACAGCACGGTTACAGAGAGATATATGTCCAGTGCCCGAGCTGGAGGCGACGAAATACGGTCTCTCAGGGAAGCTATGGTGGCGCGGATGAATTTGACACTCCAAACCGTGTCCGATTGGGGCGAAGACAATCTGGTCAAATTCAACGCTGCTAAAACGCAGGCGTGTCTGTTCACAGCCAAACGGAGTCCTTTTACCCTCACTCCGACTTTCCAGGATGTAACCATACCGATTACCGATGAGCTGAGTCTTCTAGGCATGGACATAAATGGTAGCCTGAACTTTGGACATTCCATCGAGTCTAGAGCGCAAACTGCTGCCAAAAAGCTGGGTATCTTATTTAAGGTCAGAAGGTACTTTACGCCGGGACAGTTCTTAAACCTTTATCAAGCACAAGTCCGGTCATGCATGGAGTACTGTTGCCACCTGTGGGATGGCTCAGCAAGGTATCAGCTCGCTGCGCTTGACTCAGTGGAAAAGCGCGCCAAACGACTCATAGGTGACGAGCTGTTGTTGGCTAATAAACTGCAAAGCCTGGCGCACCGCCGCTCTATTGCCTGCCTATCGGTGTTCTACAGGTTACATTTTGGTGAGTGTGCGATGGAATTGCACGAATTAATTCCTGCGTCCCCATTTCACCTCCGAGCCACCAGGCGTCGGCTGGGGTTCCATCCGCATGTCGTAGATATCCCGGTTGCCCGTACGAAACGTTTTTCTTCATCTTTCATCATACGAACGGCCAGGGAATGGAACGCCCTGCCGGCGTCGGTGTTTCCAGACACTTATAACCTTGGGATCTTTAAGGCAAGAGTGAATAGGCATTTACTAGGCCCGCGTGCTTCATCATCGGCCTCATCGTCACTTACCATCAGGTGAGATCGGGGCCAAACGCGGGTTTAGTCAATCAATAAAAAAAAAAAAGCTCGAAGACCAGAGTTATGTGCAATTTAAGTAGGATACTCACATCTATAAGCCCTACATTCCAACTACGCTGACGTCGGTCGCTTACATCGGTAACGTACGAATATACATACATTAGTATGGTATTGGGCTATTGGACCCGCACTGTGACGCTGACAGCGAGTCAGTACCTATATTCATACGCGCGACCGATGTATGAGATCGACGTCAGCATAGAATGAATGCAGTGCTTACAGAAGAAAACGCTTGAACTTGAAGGGATTATGTATCCTCTCTACATGTCACCATGTCTGTACCTATTAGGATTAATGGACGGCTTATGAATATTTCTATAGAAGCCACATGGTATAGAGTGCTTGCATGGTTTGATTGGAACGAAGAGGCTGATAACGATTGCTACTCTGACACAAATTAGGTTCAACAGAAATTGTTGCACTTAGAAGAACAGTGGGGTTATTAGTATTACCGTTCCATCCATGACATGGCATGGTATAATTTTGACGTAAACTTGTCATCAATAGCATGATTTTGTATTACCGTTAGTCGATCTTATCATTCTATGACATGTTTTCGTCTATTCAGCAATGCACTGATGATGTAAATCATACCTGAACTCAATACTCCCCAAGAAGTCATCTGGAGCTTGCCATTGGAACGTCATGCCTGGCTTGTCTTCAGGAGTGGCGTGAGTGACAGTGTCATTGTCGCCTCGACAGCTGATGATCTTCGTGTTATCTGGGTCTGGCACTGTGATGAACTTGCCGACAATTGTATCTGGGTTCTGGAATTGAAATTGTAGTGATATTAGGGAGTTTTCTCTTAACCTTAGAAATAAACATTGACTTAGAAGTCAGTAACAACTAGGAAATACTGCATCAAAAGGCATTGCCACATTTCAATGGAGCTTTGCCCCACCTACAAAACTACGTGACCATTTAAGCTGTACCTATCATTTTGTTGGGGACTTATTACAGGTTTCATATTGCATAATCATAGTCAGTATCATTTTCTACTACTCTCGCAACTCCTATAGAAGAATAACAAAAACAATGAATAATTCGCTTCGATTTCTTACTATTTTCTGAATTCTTAATTAAGCTGTTTTTTTCGAATCGCAACTTGTACAAAACTTTATTTTAAACCAATAATTTTAATAAAAACGGAGATATTTTTACATTTATTCGTTATCTTGTACAACTTGCGGTTGATGGTGGGGCAGAATCTGGCATAGTTATTTTGCGTACATTGTCAGGGAAGCAATCTTGTAAGTTGTAACTGCTATACTTTATCAAGTCACTTTAAGAATGTCTTTATGATTTGATACTTATTCAACAATCCAAGGAAGAGACGAGGTTTTAATGAACCACGACCTAGTCTAGGACGAGTCCACATACAAAGTCGTATACAATTTGAGCAAGGTGCTATGGTAGTGCTTGAAATCGGATAACTAAAGATCAGATATTAAGTACTAGCTTTTTCTAACGTCCAGCACTGGACTGATACGTCGGTACAATTAGGTACCATGAGTTGCCATGGTAAAATCGCTCGCTAGAGACTAATCACATGCTAATAAGTTTCGTGATTAAAGTTCTGCTACTGGTTCACTTAACAGAACTTACTACAGCAAGTCGGTATGCTACTGATCGCGGATATTAGGATAGGGGACGGGATGACTGACGGCTTACCTGAACCTGCCGAGCCTGTAATATGAATCCTCCGATAACCATAGGCGCTCCAGCCGGGCTGCCAATGGAGACGTCCAGCAACCCTCCTTGCCTCACTTGAGGGGACGATGTGACGATGAAGTAGGGAGTCAGAGAGGATTGCGGCTCGATGGTGGAATGCCGCGGTGTTTGGTCGATACAAGCCTGAAAGTTTAACATTGATCGTTGATGAAATTTCAAGATTGAATTACCTAATTCAAAAGTAAAATATTACGTACATTTACCGAGTGCTCTCAAAACGGCGAAGGAAAACATCGTCATGAAACCTGCATGTCGTAGAAGAAAAAAATCGAAGGTATGTGAAATCCGCCAACCTGCAGTGGGCCCGCGTGGTGGATCATGGCCCGAGCTCCCTCGATGCAAGGGAAGGTCTGTGCCCGAGCAGTGGGGCAATATAAATAGGCTGCTGATGATGATGAAAGTAAAATATGACGCCTTTTTTCTTCTCATTTCAAGCATACCACTTGCGCATAAAGTCTTTCCTACACAGACGCGATCAGCACGCGGCTTGCGGCCTGCGACCAGTTGAAACGCATGCCTCGTCCCATTTTCTCCCGTCGTTAACGTCCAGTAGGTAGCGATCTGATAGTAAGTAGCGGAGCAACTAGCTGCAGGCTGCGCGTGTATGGGTCAGGATTAACTCGAAATTAAATGATGATTTTTTTTAGCTGTGGGCAGGATTTGAACCTGCGACCTTGTCATTCCCTACTTTTACCAACTGAGCTAAGAAACGGTTAAAATTCATCATTTAATTTGTTCACCGAGCATGGTATATAATGCTAATTTTTAAGCATCTGCGTTAACTCGAAAGTTTACACACCAATCGGAAGTTAGGTAAGCCTTGCAAACTCGATATTGCAAGTGTTTATTCCCATAAAGGTAACCGTCGAGGTTCCTTCACGTATATATGTTCCGAATAGTGTTAATAAACATTTATAATCACGATTTGTGTTTCTCGTGTCTAGAGTAATAACAAGTTGGTTTACCCCGGACGGCGCGCCACTGCCATGCTGCTCAGACGATTGTATCAGGAACAGTGTGGCCAACAACACGCTCAGACCTCTTTTTCTTGGCAACATTTTTAATTACCTGAAAATAAAAAACAATTACGTTATCGCAAGAATATAATCCCAAAAGTGGTTTTGACTTTCGTTAAAGCTAGTAGAATAGAAAGACAAGTGTCATGGGATAGACGCACTGAAGAAACAGGGTTGCCTATAACAACTTTTACTTAGCTGTAGATTTCTAGCTAAAACAACTACTTACAGAAAAATGTATGGGATTCGCTAAACGACCAAGCAGAAATTATTTCAAAAAACAAAAAAACCAGACTGCAGAAAAACTATAGTATGACCGTCTAAATCAGTCTTCGCCTGCGCGGTACAGGGACGCGAGGGACGCGGGGGTATGACGACAACGGGGACCGAGAGAGGTACGGGCGGCAGGCGCATTTCTGTTATAACTGCTCGCCCCCGCACCTCTCTCGGTCCCCGTTGTCGTCCTACCCCCGCGTCACTGTACCGCGCAGGCGAAGACTGATTTAGACGGTCATACTATATACCCTTTTGGTTAACTTTTTATACCCCGTATATATGACACTCCCGTAATTAAACGATACCTCATACATCAAAATCCATCAAGCCGTTTAGACTACAGGATGGCAGGAAGGAATGGACATACATACACCCAAAAAACATTACCCTCCTTCTGGGGCAGTCGGGTATAAAGACTGAAGTTGCATTTTCATGTGACGAGTTAATAAATAAAGCATAAAAGCATTCCTATTTGACCTCACGAAGAGATTGATGTGATCTGAAATTAGTTATGGGCATTTCGTGACTTTGAAATGTGCTCAAGGTCCGAGTTCTACGAAGAACTCTATTTTCGTGACCGTAACAAAACGCTATGTTATTATTATTAAGGATCACACGAGATAAATCGTGCTGCGGTAAAAAAAATGGACGCGAATCATCGAAATTTAACTTCTTTTGTTTGTTCTTGTTGCAAACCTTTAAATAAGTAACTTATCTAGGTACTTAGCTCAAAGAAAATATAACCTGTGATGTCCGCATTCATAGTAAAGTTAATCTACCACGAAAAAAACTCACTTTTTATGTATAAGTATTAAATGACATGGTCACATTTCAATGGAGCTTTGCCCCACCTTTAGTCACCTACGTGACCATTGAAGCTCATATATCATTTTGTTGGGGACTTTTGGGGGGTTCATATTGCATAATCATAATCAGTAGAAGTTGCGGGAGTAGTAGAAAATGAGAACAAAGACATGAATAAATGGCTTCGATTTCTTACTATTTAACGAGTCAAAAAGCCGCCTAATTAAGAATTCAGTTCTTAATTAAGCTGCTTTTTTGACTCGCATGTTGTACAAAACTTTATTTGATGATATTTTTACATTTATTCGTTATTTTGTTCATCATGCGGTTGATGGTGGGGCAGAATCTGGCATTGTCATTTTTAGCCAACGTACACATTAAAGCGCATCAAGTGTAACACTTTGGATCGTTCTTATTATCTGCGTCGTAAGAGTTGAAATCGTACTGCAAATGTTGCCATTGTCTGCTGTTGCTTAAAAGTGAGTCAAGTGATGTCTTATGGTGGCACTTCACTTGGCTATTCGTATTCGCTATTGGATGTTTGTCGTATTTGTCAAATACTTGACGTAGGTACAGTTGACAGCAGATCAATGGTAACACTTTTTACTTTCGACAGTTATTATTTGCGTCGTAAGACTTGAAATCGTACTGCAAGTGTTACCATTGATCTTTGATTGTACATACAAATAAGACGAATATTTTGTCAAGAATACCAACCACCACACATGACAATTATGACAAATACGCAAATACGAATAGCCAAGTGAAGTGCCACCATTATGTTATGTATGATCGAACTTACGTCAACATAACAACTAATGGTTGTGGCATAGTTTCCCATGCCTTTTGCGGTGCAAACCATTGGTTTAAAGTTCGTGATAGCATCTACAATAACTGTGAGCCAGTTAGCCGTGACCGCACGTAACGTCGCGTAATAATGCTAGTCATTCGCCGGTATTGTTAAGACATTATTATTTTTTGTTATTTAGTATTGTTAGAAATCGCTCACGGTTACTTTAACATGCAGCTAACAAATTATTTTAGATTTTATAATCTACTTTTTTATGTCCCCACTAGTCTCTAGAAGAAAATGCTTAGAGCGATAAGACTGCATGTCTGATCGACTTATGTATGTGTATTTTAAGTATAAAAAAATATTTTTATAAAAATAATAAAGGCTTATTCCACCTTGGTCATAGTAGACGTAGGTCACACCTTGGAATGCTTCCACGTAGTGCCGCCGATTTTTTTTTTGCCACTTTTCCTCAGCGTTTACGCATTTCCTTGAAAGGCTTAGTAGTGTACCTAACCTACCTAAATCTAAATTCTCAAAATTGCTATGCAAAAACATACAGAATATATTTACGTACTTGCAATAAAGAGATAGGAAGTGACTATAGCATAGTGGTTTATAGAATAGAAAACAAAAATGTATGGAATTGAGATATGCTTTTACGTTAGCAAATATCCACCCTACATTTTTCTTTATATTCTACTAGCGTTAACGAAAGTTGAAGTCACTAGGCTACATTCATCGTAAGTACCTATTACTTACATAGTTAAATTGTTCCATAGCATAGTAAGTAACATATACATGAATACCAAAATTAACGAAGGCTATCGATCGCCAGTAAATACTTAATGTACGGGGCAAGTATATTAATTCGTTACTTACGTCACGCGACTTCAGACGTGAAGTAAAACTGTTTATAAGTAGGTACCTACCTATAATACAGGGTGTGACACCATTATAACATACCCAAATATTGAAGAAAAAAACGCGCGACCATTTCTTTTTACTTCCAACGACACCGTTCGCTGATACCATCATTCCATAAGTAGTAAAATTAAAAATATAGATAGGTAGATAAATACTTTATTGCACATAGAAGCATATGG
The DNA here is from genome assembly GCA_963506565.1 of Tachystola acroxantha. Lineage (NCBI taxonomy): Eukaryota > Metazoa > Arthropoda > Insecta > Lepidoptera > Oecophoridae > Tachystola > Tachystola acroxantha. The sequence goes on along the minus strand of OY735894.1, from coordinate 6,975,938 downwards.
TACGGTGGAACACAGAGAAAGGTGTACAGGAGAGTTTTTGAGGTTGAGATTTTCTCAAAAACTACTTGACCTATTGCAATAATTCTTTCACTGTTTGATAGATAAAAGTTTAAACTATGTAACTGTAATTTTTTTTTATTAAATTCGGACCAGTAGTTTTTGAGAAAATCTCAACCTTATTGAGGCCCCCTGTATACTTATCTCTGTCTTCGACTGTACATATAGAAAACAGGTACCTAACCCATTAAGTGAAACAATTAAAATAATAAACATAAAATAAAATAAATATTGTAGTTTATGTATTCTTTCATTGTTTTGCTTTTGGTTTTCCTGTTAAAATAAAATTAACAAAATAAAAATACCAAGCCACGTTGAATCACCCTGTATATTCGTAACAAGGAAGCGTTACCAAGTGAAGGGAACGTTGTCACGGTAAAGCCCGCAACACAAATTAACTCGCATTGTATCCTTATTACAACGCAATAGGGGTTAAAAACTTGATGTAGTTTGTTGTTGCGTGTACTTATATGAGTCAATGCTCCGTTCTAGGTCTGCAAAGTCATGCTTGTGATATTTGTGTCTAAGGGGTTTCCTCCATGGTAATATTTTACGGGTAAAAGATTTTCGCGGGTCTCCAATCCAGTGGATTGGAATGGACAGACTATGTAAAACTGGGTTTAAATACTGGCTACCCTACAAAAATTGACATGATATAGATATACCATACTATTTTATTTATTTTATTAGTGGACTCGACAGTTCGTCATTTCCCAATGTCATAATATGTTACAAAATATTCAATATATCATAGTCTTCTATCTTCCTTCAGAGGAATCGCCGTGGCGCCGTCACTTTGGATATCCGCGTCTTCTTGATGATGACATTCGCAAGATCGCAAGTTTTTGAGAAAATCTCAACCTTATTGAGGCCTCTGTATACTTATCTCTGTCTTCGATTGTATATTTTGGTTTTTGTACAATTGTATCTGATAATACCCATAGGGGTTCTCTTGAAAATGGTGGGAAACGACGGTTGCAATTCTTTGTGATAATTTTTGTTATGATGTCTACAGTGGTTATTTTGTGTTTAATATTACGTTAAATGAATCAGAAAATGTTCGCGAATGACAGTATGGTGAATTTATTGACAATTTGAGCAAGATCTGAAGTTTCAAGCTTTTATCAAGAGTCCCGCTACAAGCTCGGGAGTGAACGTGACTGTCGAGCTGCTTCGTTCAGAGTGATGAGGCTTCTCCTCTGGATGAATACAAGAAGACGCGGCTACCCAGGGTGAAGACGCTACTGCGACTCCTCTGGAGGAAGATAGATTACTATTATATATTGAATTTTCTGTAACATGACATTGGCAAATGACGAACTATCCAGTCCATTAATAAAATAAATAAATAAATAGTACCCTTAGGCTAATTAATATATTATACCTAAAGTCGTATTAGTGTATTTCCCATATTACGTGATTGCGCATCATATTTTCCTTATTCGTTGACATTGTGCCGTGCGATCGGTCACAAACAAGTTTGTAAGGAAGTTGGACAATGACATTGGCGAATTAGATACGGCGACGACGAAATGCAAGGTAGCGTGGCTTGACATGTACAGAACTTATGTAGCGATGAACGCGATCTAAACTTTGGCGGTGGCATAACACCCTCGCGGTTAGCCATGAACAGATTTAAAGTTAGTCCATCGTTTAAGCCATCGGACCCTTTTTAGAAAGAGTTTTTGGGAAGGGGGATGAAAGAGACGACATCACGGTTTAAGGGGAGTTAGGTTAAATTTAAATATTTTTATTAGGCCTTAGACACTGATCTCCTATAAACAACTAGATACACAAAGGTATTACTGAAACAAATTAAAAAACGTTCAAATAAGGGTCCATTGTTAACGTCCAAATAATGTCCAATAAAGCAAATGGGTCCATTCATCCGTTTGGACCTTCTTTGCGCTCGGACATTTTTAGAAGGCTGTGTATCTAGTTGTTTATAGGATATCAATGGCCTTAGATCATGTTTTTGGCACATAAATAACTTTGGCAACAACATTTGTTAACAATAATAACATAACACTATAATTCAAAACACTTCCTCGTTTAAAACGAGTTAATTTATTACCAATGTGATAATAAATGTCGTCAAGTTGGGAATAATGCGCGTTGATGTCTTTTGTTCAGTCGATATGTTTAGCATACATATTTTTTTGCTATTCCGGATATATCACTTTACTTATTCATAAAGTGGCATTGCTTTTAAGTTTATTCAGTGTTATGTTTCAATTAAATACACTTTTTTTTCACACGCATATTTTTTGTTTTCAGTTTCGTTTAAAAATACTACAATACTTTCGTTGTTAGCTATTTTAATCTTACAGATGTGTATTTTTGTGATACATTTAATGCGGAGATTATTGCGGTAAGGTTCAACAACAACAAGCTTCATACATACAGTAGATCAAATGTAACACTTTTGACTTTGGATCGTTCTTATTATCTGCGTCGTAAGATTCGTACTGCAAGTGTTACCATTGATTTGCTGTTGTCCGTACAAGCCATTAGACCGAGATTAAGGCTGATAGCCTCTCTTACAGCTGTCAGACGTTTATGGAATTTGACAGTCGTAAGAGTGAGCTCACGCTACGCTTGCGTTCAAAACTATCTTCGAATCTTTCCCTAAGTTCACGCTAACTGTTAGAAAGTAGCTTAGAATCTCGGCGTTAGGCCCTAACACAGACCACTTACCCAATAGACATACAAAGCAAGCCAAAATTTCTGTCAACGATGAGCGCATAGAGACGAAGCGGGGACAGGGGTGCTGTATTAAAGAGATTGTCCATGTCGATAATATCTCCAGGTTAGACGTGTGGCGAAGCCATTTTGCGCTCATGTGCGGCAGACACGGGCGCCCTCCTGTTACAGGTCTATGGGGTAAGTGGTCAGTGGGCTCCAAACACATCAATCGCGCGGGCTCGGGCTCCGCGCATACATTATCACCGCGCCCGCTCCTTCACTCACTGTGAATGCGCCTGTTCGCGCGATTCCATACTACCTGCCAGTGAATCATGTCTAAAAGAGCTCTAGATCTTAACGATTGCATGACATTGTCGGTCACAAGACAAGGTTGCACACTGCACAGCCAGGTGACCTCACATGCCGCCAGTTAAATCGGTTAGTTAGCGCAGTCCCTAATTGGTACGGTCTTACATAGAGAAAAGTGTACACGAGAGTTTATAAGATTAAGATTATTTCTAAAACTATTTGACCTATTGCATGAATTCTTAAAATTGTTTAGGTACCTACTTAACTGTAAAAGAATTATTAAATTCAGTCCAGTAGTTTTTGAGAAAATCTCAACCTTATTGAGGCCCACTGGATACTCTTCTGTCTCAGAATCAGGTTTCCGGTACTGGAAACGGATTCTTTGTACGGTGGAACACAGAGAAAGGTGTACAGGAGAGTTTTTAAGGTTGAGATTTTCTCACAAACTACTTGACCTATTGCAAAAAATCTTTTACTGTTTGATAGATAAAAGTAAAAACTGTGTAACTGTAAAATAATTATTAAATTCGGTCCAGTAATTTTTGAGAAAATCTCAAGCTTATTGAGGCCCCCTGTATCTCTGTCTTAATACTCCATACTGAATATATTTATTGCATTCCAAAAGTTATAATACAGATGTTCATATACTTAACTTAAAAATGCAAGCGACTTGCAAGCACCCTAAGCCGACAAATCGCGATTTTTAGTGTGAATGCAGTTTAAATAAAGATTGTAACATTACCAATATTTTTTTTATTGAATTACGTGACAATTGGACTGAGTAAGTAAAAACTTAGCGAAACGCGCTAATAGTCCATAGCGGAAGGTCGCAGTTGGTTCGTTTTTATATCCACAGTAAGGTCATTGTGTAGTGGACAGTGGGTGCAAAGCAGAGCCTATTTGGCGGACGCTACACATCACTAATTATCGTGAAACGGATCGCGATCCCCATGGTTCAGAATTATCAACAAATGATTGCTGTTTTTGTTTGTTTGTGTGTATATTGGATGTTTTTATGGTTCTTTTTTCCTATGTAAAACTAGATGGCTTTTTTTAAAGAGTCTTGTAGGACAGTTTGTAAAAATTGTATATATTTTAAGGAAGTTCACGTAGATCTACATACGTATATATCTACATACTTACTTGGATTTCTTTCCAACTAGTCTCGTCTAGTAGAGCTCTCTTCAATATATGTAGAACTAAATGTATCATATCAGTCTATTTTATACGTCCCCACTGCTCGGGCATAGACCTTCCCTTACATCGAGGGAGCTCGGGCCATGATCCATCACGCGGGCCCATTGCGGATTGGCACACATGCCTTAGATTTTTTTCTACGGCATGCAGGTTTCATCACGATGTTTCCTTATCAATAAGTGTATGACTAGATTGAACGGACCGCATTTTGAGACTCTAATTCCACCAATATGGATGGCTTTACCTAAGCTTGGATTCAGAATCTCCGAAAATTATATTGTCACAATATGATTGATGACGTGCAAACGCAGATTTTGGATGAATTCGAATTCAGAACGCGCATTCTGAATGAACACAGGATCGCGATTCGTATCACGATAAATGTTGATGTGTAGCGTTCGCCGTTGACCTCTACTGTAGAGGTCGGGTATGTTTGACATTACGGCGCTAATTGTGCGAGAATATGAGATTCAGTGAGTTACCTAATTGCAAAAATTATAATCTTATCTTATTCCTATTGCAGGAAGGAAAACCAAAATTAGGAACTCGGAAACCAATGCTCATTACTAAAATAATCACTAGACAATTAAGGAAATGTTTGAGTTATCCCATTTGTATTAATACTATGGTGAGGCATTACTACAAATTATATATTACTCACTTGTATTGAGAGAGCGCGGTCGCAGGGCAACCGAGCGCAGTGTACCTACGTAGAGGCGCTAACGGCGACTTTGTAAAAGACCGTCGAAATCGGTCGGCACTATCGGTACGGCCCGCCGTTATATTGTTAAATTGCCGAATTTACCAATATAAGTGAGTGATATCCGTTTATTATACTTAATAATTTATCTCATTTGGTATTTGAATACCGACATTTACCTTGCGCACACACGCGCATCTGTACGCGTTGATATCGGTAACTGAACAACTTTTAGGACTTTTCGAATAAAATACTCAACAAACTCAGCCCTTACTCAAACTAAATCTCAGCCTAGGTCTGAGTACGACAACGCCTTGAAGGCAGTGGCGTAACTACACTGTCGGGGGCCCGTGGCAAATTAATGGAATGGGGCCCTTCCTCATTAAAAAAAAACAATGTTCTAAAAATATCAATAAATTCTAAACCCTTTTCTAATAAATTGGCGTCATTTAAATTTAACAAATGACATTGCCACATTTTAATGGAGCTTTGCCCCACCTACAAAACTACGTGACCATTTAAGCTGTACCTATCATTTTGTTGGGGACTTATTTCATATTGCATAATCATAATTAGTATCATTTTCTACTACTCTCGCAACTCCTATAGAAGAATAACAAAAACAATTAATAATTCGCTTCGATTTCTTACTATTTTCTGAATTCTTAATTAAGCTGTTTTTTTCGACTCGCAACTTGTACATAACTTTAATTTAAACCGATAATTTTAATAAAAAACGGAGATACTTTTACATTATTCGTTATCTTGTACAACTTGCGGTTGATGGTGGGGCAGAATCTGGCATTGTCATTTGCAGGTTGCAAGATACTGAAATTGGGAACAATTACATTCATTCCATGGAAACGCGATTTCTAAAACTGAGCGAAGTTTTCTTATTTCATTTCATTTCATTTATTTGCCTTCAATTGCAGGTTATTATACAGAGATTTTATACATATATTTAATAAAGTGCCGATACAATTTTACCCAATCTTGGGTGTAGCAAAATAAAACTTACTTAACAAAATGAATTATGCTTCTGAATGTGTTCAAATCGCGATACATTTTTAGTTAGCTTACTAACTAAATTTTGAAATAATACAATTTTAGGTTCCTTCTTCTGTTCATGGCCCTCTGGGGGCCCTCTCAGGCCCGGGGCCCGTGGCATTTTGCCCGTCATGCCACCCTATTGTTACGCCACTGCTTGAAGGTGAAATTTTCGAAATTGAAATGAAAATTAAAAATTTGAATGGGAGATTTCATTTTCTTAGACTTACAGATAAGTAACACCTCCTAAATCATAATTTATTTGGTGTTTTAGAATGGGATTATGAAGATTGAATTGTTTTTAGGTAAGTAAGGTAGTTTTTAGATTTAGTTATAAAGTATTTTTAGGTAGGTAGTTTTTGATTTAATTTCAGGTACTCTATTTTGTTAGTTTTAATTAAGATTGAATGATCTAAGATATCCTTTTTATCCTTGCATTTTTGAACCACTTAACTAATCAGAAATGTATCGGGGCCGTCTCAAAGGGTGACCTGAATAGGGGTGGTTAATAATTGAGCCGTGACAAGAAAGGTTCCTTTGAGGGCGTTTCACGTGGCCTGGTTTAGAAGCCTTAATATTGGGACGCGGAGCGTCTGCTGTTAGTTATTCATATGTTTAGAATTACATAAAGGTCAATAGGTGTTGGACAAAATTTTAAGGTTCCATATCTCAAAAGAAAAAAAAGGAACCCTTATAGGATCACTTCGTTGTTCATCTTTGTCTGTTTATTGAGGCCAGGCGCGCACTACGGTTTTTGTCGCGAAATAATTTTGTAACGCAACGTAGGTACCTACGCTAACAGCAGATCAAGTGTAACACTTTGGATTTTGGACCGTTCTTATTATCCGCGTAGTAAGATTTAAAATCGTACTGCAAGTAGTGTTACCATTGAACTGCTGTTGTCCGTACCTAGACCGAAGCCCAAATCAAGTGTCTTATTTTGTAAACAAGAACTACTAACATTTTAAGCTTTTCTGTGATTATTGCACAGTTATTTTCACATTATTAGATCGAATCACTTTATTTTCACAATGATGAACCGATCAATCAGTTCCTTCAGTGTTACATCACAACAGGTAATTAGACGATCATAGGTATTTGTTTACAAAACAAGACACTTGATTTGCAAACAAGAACCGCTTTTATGTGCGAGCGCATTGGATATGGGTCTATGCTACCAGAAAAAGAAACACCTGGGAAAGACATTGGTACTTTGGTGTGTGTGTGGGGGGTGGGGGGGTTCGGGTATCCTTTACGGAAGTTCATTGGCTTGTACCTACATATAAATCATTGGCGGCTATAAATATATCGACATTCTCTCGAATATTCAAGGTCCTATTCTCGGTAAGGGTGACGTGGACTTCCGTTTTCTATTTACATTGTCCAATGCCTTTCAAAGCACGAAATACTGTGGTACGTTTTCTAAATTACAAGCTATTTTTTGGCATTCATAGTCATTTTAGTTGTTCAGGCCTCTCGTAGGCCTCTGGCGTGGCCTAACGACTGCTGCCCAGCGACAGCAACTGGGACCGACTGCTTACGTGCGCCCCGAGACGCGGAGGGTCTCAGATGAAAATGACACTAGCGGTCACTCATCCAGGTACAGATCTCGCCCAAAGTTGCTTTAACAGATAACATGAGAGAATGTTTTCACAGGTTAAGTCCCTACTCTGGAGTCATCTTTACAAGGGCCACTTTCCACCAAATTTTCTCCAATGTAGGTGTACATGTGAACCATCAATTTACCTAACAGTTAGCATTTATTTAACGACGTCAAACAACTCATTCGCCGCACATACTATACTATGTACTTTCTCTTCATGTTCATGCATACAAACATTAGTTACGCCGACTGTATTTAGACATACGTGGTCTAAACATTTCATTTGACCGTTTTCACGACTATTCAGTACAATAGCAATATCATTAGATTCACGCGATTATTATAATTACTAAAATGTGGACTATAATTACTAAAATATAGACTATAATTACTAATATGTGGACTACAATTACTAATATGTGGACTATAATTACTAAAATGTGGACTAAAATTCCTAAAATGTGGGCTGTAATTACTAAAATGTGGACTAAAATAGGAAGGGGCCAGGGCAAAAACTTTTTGAATTTTTTTAACGGCAATGCAGTTTGAATGAATATTGCCGTTTCTATGTTCTACCAAAACCACAGGGCAATAACATTCAAAATCACTGAGTTTTCCTGTTTTTTAAATACAGGTACCTATAGGGTAAAATAATATGTCCGATATGAGCTATATTTTCTTAAATTTCTAAGTCGCATGTTGTACGTAAATTATCCCATGTCAACTATTATGGTCATTTTGTGATTTCAATAAATAATTTTAATTAATATTTTTCTACGTAGTTAGTCTAGAGTTTAGTCGAGCTAATAAGTTATTTAACTAAGTCTCTAAGTCAGTATCAGCCACTAAGTGGAATCCTAACTAAATCTATAAAAGAAACTGTTACGGGACGCCTCGCTTAGCAGAGATCTAATATTAGTGTACGCAATCTGGAATCGCTACGATTTCTTTTCTCGTGTGGTTTAGTGACCAAACCTATTGTCACAGTTACTCAGGCCGACTGCTGCCGAACGACAGCAACTGGGACCAACTGCTTAACGTGCTTTCCGAGCTCCGAGGCACGGAGGGGCTCAGATGAAAATGCCACTATAGTTACCCATCCAGGTCCTGACCTCGTCCTATGTTGCTTAACTTGTACGACGTTTTCAACGTGTACTCGCAACTGAACTCCGAGCCCCTATACGCTACGATTATTTTTGTCTATTATGCATATAGTCTACCTACATAGTGGATAATTTAGGTGTAAGTATTTAATTAATTGTTTACGAGTCAAAACCACGCAAGCGTATAGATAACCATACTGGCTTGCTGCAACGGGGAATTGTACACTCATTTGTATGGCCTCTACGTTATGGTAATACGTCCTAGATTGCAATGGTCTTGTGTAGGTTGACTGTACTAGGGTCCAAAGCGGTAGGCCTTGAACCGACCGGTCTGGTACGTAACCCCACGCTCTCGTGCGAAACCATTGTTTCTACCACAACCGGAGCAATATTCGGTTTTTATACAATTTGAATTTTTCTAAAGCTATGGATGATTGATTTAATTTTTTTAAATTATTTAATATTTATTGTTACATATTGTACCGGACGAACTTAATGCCTTGCGATATTTTCTTCCATTTATTTAGTTGTAACTTTTAAGATCATGATTTTCTCAAGATGTTTCCCATTACCATTTTGAGAGCATTCAGTGACTCATTGTTTTCCTCGGCTGACTTGACTGGGAATCGAACCTAGGACCTCCGTATCATAAGTCAACAATCATCTTCAACAAATTCATGAGAGGACAGAGCTCTGTCCTCTCATGAATTTGTTGAAGATGATTGTTAATTTATTTTTAGCTGAGCGTTCACGGAAACAAAACAAAAGTTCACGATCGAAGATATTTAAATATCGACTGCTAATTCTGGAGACGTTTGCATTCATGAAGCAAGGAACGCAATTTGGAGTAAGTCATATTTACAAAGGAGACATGGCTCTGCATGACAAAATCGACTGCCACTCATTTGTTTTCGCATTGTTTGAATTTTCGAAGTCGAACATATAAAAGAAGAGAAGAGAAGAATCGGTCGCAGGAAAAAGTCGTGGCTGCGTAACATCCGGGAATGGACTGGAATCGCGAGCGCCGCAGACCTGTTCCGTCTCGCGAGAGATAGGCATAAATATGATGAGCTGATTGCCAACCTTCACTAGTTGGAGAGGCAACCCCCAAGAAGAAGAAACATATAAAAACAGATGTTTGAGGGCAGTATACTTAAATCACCTGCGGTAATTCTCCCGGGTGCATTAAGTACACTATCACAGACTTGATTCATCCAGGTCATTTCCGGGTAAGTGTGTAGTACTGTGTACACAGTAGACTTTAGTCACTCAGGTGATATCGGGTGCATTAAGTACACTACATTAGTAGACTTAATTTATTCAGGTATTGTACTCACGAATTACGACGTATATGAGATTGAAAGTGACTTCTTCTTTTCTTCTTCTTCTTTTCTTGTGTGGTTTAGTGACCAAACCTATTTGTCGAAGTTATTCAGGCCGCCCGTTGACCGACGTGGCCCGACTGCTGTCAAGCGACAACAACCGGGACCATGTTTTCCGAGGCACTAAGGGGCTCAGATGAAAGTGTCACTAGCGGTCACCAATCCAGGTCCTGACATTGCCCAACGTTGCTTAACTTGTCTACTACTAACTGGCCTACAAGCCCATTGTAAGTGACAACAAGGTCGGATACCTGTCCCCATAAAAATATACATTAGGCTCTCTCCATAGAGCGCGGCGATTTTTTCTCCTTCATGTTTGTTTAATTATGTGTAGGTACACAAATTATGCAACGAATCTGGTTATTCTCGTATCAATCAAATGACACAGTTTAAGCGGAGGCATTGCCTCACAGCATGCCATTTAGCGTCTCTTAGTATGTGAGCGACCTTGTTTTGTGTTTTTATTGGGCATTTTTGTTCAATTTACCTTGGCTGCAAATTGAGGCAGTAGCAGGTTGGTTTAAGTTCATGTTTAATTCTATTTTTTTGTTATATCTACTCTTCTCATCATCATCATGTTATATTGTGTAAGGACAAGCTGAAAATACGTGTCGCAACGTACACTATGCGGAGCCTGCTCTGCTGCTACTGTTTTTTTTAAATTTCCCCCTTTTTCCGTAGGTACGGACCACAGACAACTTACCCCATAGACCTGCAACAGGAGGGCGCCTGTGTCTGCCCGCACATGAGCGCAAAATTGCTTCGCGATACGTGTAACCTAGAGATATTATCGACATGGACCCCAGTCCGCTTCGTCTCTATGCGCTCATCGTTGACAGAATTCGCTTGCATTAATGTCTATGGGGTAAGTGGTCTGTGGTACGGTCTAATTAACCTCAGATCAGGCAATAACAGATCTGAGGGTTTATTTCATAGCAAAAGGTGGACAGAGGTTTAGATTTTCATGTGATTTGAATGTCGAAAAATAAAATAAAACACATGACCCGAGGGGTAGGTACACATCAAATGTAACTGGACCGTTCTTATTATCTGCGTCGTAAAAGTTGAAATCGTCTGCAAGTGTTACCATTGATCTGCTTAACTAAAACAGCATTTCTAACATTTACCTATAGTCTCTTAGGAAATATAGGTCTGCGATAAATCTGTCTTTATGGCACTTCGCTTATGTTTGCAAAATAAACGTGCAACTGGTTGTGTAAACCGTCGAAGTGTGTACCACTCACTACCTGCAAATTGCATAACCATAGGTTTAGTTAGCGATATCGCACCGGGGCGACATTTCCCGGGGACAGACATTTATTATAATTATCGGATTATTGTTCTTCCTTGATCACAAATCTTGAAACTTACTATGATATAGGAATCTAATTGTAGTTTTTTAACAGACTACGCAAGAAGTAGGGTTATGTTTTTCAAGTGTATTGTGAGCATTTATACATATATTTACATACATACATTTATATATCAGGTATACATGGCAGGGAAGAGGTGCATGTCGAGTCACAGCGCTGCACACCTCGGTGTCAGCTCAGCTGAAACATGCACCTTTTGCCACACCACTTACCATAACTATATTGGATTATAACTTACTACTTGATTGATTTTTTGTAAGCTTATGTAATTGGTGTATGGCAATAAACATATTTTCTATTCTATTCTATTTACCTATGTCTAAGTCAGTCTGCAGCCTAAACGGCTTGATGGATTTTAACATAATGACGTTAGATTCGTCTTGATTGTAGGAGTGGCAAAGGCTATAAAATTTTTATCATGCAGTCGTTATTTTAATCTGTTAATATATCTCAAAGATCCTACAACATGCTTGTATGCATGTAACATACTTGGCCTACCAGCGCCGCGTCTATAGTGATGTATATTTTACATTAAATCTACCCAAAATAAATGTACTAACTTAGCTTTTAAGAAAATTGTTACCAACACAAATGGACCTAGTTGTCTGAATAAATAAATATTATTATTATTCAGAATTTGAATTACGCATTATCCATGCTCGGTGAATAAATTAGAACATGATTGCGTAACATACCCTTTATGTATAAAGCGATGAAGATTTTCGGTGGGTGTGGCGTGGCCTGTGGTGGCTCAGTTGGTAAGAGCGTGTCACAGAATGACAAGGTCGCAAGTTCAAGTCCTGCCCACGGCAAAAAAAAAATTCATCATGTTCTAATTATTATTATTATTTAATAATTTCTACGTGTTTGCTAACTAGGTAGTGTCTTCTTAGTACATGCCTCAATCTTATAGGGGGGCGTCCCACTCTATCTCGTCTGACCTATCTTTTGTCGGTTCTAGGTTCTGCGAAATATTGTGACCAGCCCACTGACACTCAAGTTTGCTGATCTTTTGAGCAATGTTAACTGTTTTTGTTTTCTAGCGGATAAACTCATTTCTTATATCAACATAAACGCCAAGGTTCTTTCTATAAGTCGAAACAAGTACCTACGGTACTTGTCCAAGTACTCGTTTAGTTTAGTAATATTTATGCAATATTGGTATGAAGCATTCTTGAAAATACTCGGCTTAAGTTGATGATTATATTTATTTATCTAATCTATGATGAAATTATGTCAATATTGAACCACTTGTTATCAAATTCGACTAATTGATAATGAATATTTAATTTCCCAATGATAATAAAGAATACATATCCCTAGGTTATTCTAATGTTATAATTTCTGTTTTGTATTTTGATGAATAAATGTCTTTTATTTATTTATTTATTTATCTTTTATTTAATCTTGAACAGTCAAAGACAGAGATAAGTATAGGTATAGTGGGTCCCAATAAGGTTGAGATTTTCTCAAGAACTATTTCACCGTTTTTTATAATTATTTTACAGTTACATAGTTTTAACTTTTATCTATCAAACAGTAAAAGAATTTTTGCAATAGGTCAAGTAGTTTTGGAGAAAATCTCAAACTTAAAAACTCTTCTGTACACCTTTCTTTGTCGACCGTACAGTCAATAACAGAGAGGGGGCCTCAATACAGTTGAAATATTCTTAAGAATTATCTTGACCTGCCATGAAAAATATTTTACTAGTAAGTCGAGTTTAGAGTTCATCCTACTATGTACCTACTTAATTGTAAATAACTTTCGAAAATCAGTCCAGTACTTTGTGAGATAATTTGAACATTAATAACTCTCCTGTTGGTACCTACTGTACATCTTTCCTGAAGTTAACAGTCCAGTGACCCATATGGAGCATGACGAACTAGCTTCACACGACAGTGCCCCACATATGTGGCACGATGAAAAAAGTATGTGCCTACCAGATCCTCAATATAATTTTTTCTGAAGGTAAGTAAATACGATGTCCTTGGTGGATGCTGCTGTCCGTTCACGTCCTATTGTCTTCAGAAGAGTGCTCCACCCAGTGTTGAAGTGCTCATAACTTTGATGTATTTTTTTTGTTTTGATATTTTCTTGCATATGCGAAACGAAAATCTAAATGATAAATGGAGATTTTTTTTTTCATCACGACCGGTATTCGAACCCGGGACCTCGCCATTCCGTGGCACGCTCTATTCCAACAGAGCCATCGTGATTCGTATCCAGATCGTGAATTTTGTCTCCATATTCTCGTCTGAGAATATGGCGTCATCTGAGATGTTTCGAAAAAAAAATATCTCCATTTATCATTTAAATTTGATGTATTTCGAATTGTACAGAGATTAAAATAATAGGCGGGACTTATAAGGACTTTTTTGTATGGGGACTGTGATCGTGTTAAGTTGTACCAGTTCATAGGGTTCAAAGATCCAACAGCGATCCAGCCAGCGGAAGGCAGCAAAAACAAACAAATGAATATGATGGGAACAGACTTGAATAGGCCACTTTGCCAAGTATGTGCGTTACATACGAAGGTATTATGTAGTAGATGGTAACTTTTGTGTTCAAGGTGATTTGATTCATGTGCAAGACACTTCCGGGATAGCTTAAGGTGAAACGCTAGCTCCGTTCTAAACAACAACTATAACAAAACTGTTTCGGCATAAACTCACGAAGACGACGTGCTGTGCGTTTCCAACCCAAACAGATCCCGGGATCGGTGGGGACAAACTGCCGTGATCCGTTTTCAACCCAAACGGATCCCGGGATCGGTGGATATTGCATTGCTGTTCAAATATGAGCTGCTACACAAATTAAGAAACCTCAATTACTGCTCTTATCTATCTATTATATTATAATAAAGAGGAAAGATTTGTATTTATGTATGTTTGTAATGAATAAACTCAAAAACTACTGGACCGATTTCAATCAAGCCGATAAAATTACAGATTCAATTCAATTCAAATACACTTTATTGTACATAAAAGACACAAACAATTACAATACAGAAATACAAAACAATATGTATTTTGGCGGCCTTATCGCTAAAAGCGATTTCTTCCAGGCAACCAACTGTTGATGGAATTTAAAAATAGTAAAGTGAAAGAGACAGATGTGTGTGAGAACAGGCGACGACGACGCGGCAGCGTGGACGGAATAGGAGAGAGTAATACTCTCCTGTCCCCGCTCGCTCTCGCCTCATCGCCTTTCCAGTACCTGATTAAGAACTTTGCATTTGGCTGGATATTTTTTCTAATCTCTAGGGGGGGGGGGGGGGGGGGGCAGCTGCCCCTACCTGCCCCCTTGGCGACGCCCATGAATATTACCTATAAGCTTCTTGGCTTAAATATACAATACCTTGAATAACCTTGTTTAAGTTTAGGCGCATTTCAATATGTTAACTTGAGTGACTCACACGAAAGGCGTTTCGGCAATTTTAAGGCTATTTCCTCGGCGATAACACCTGAATCAATATTCAGCTAGTTACTTTAACAGCCTCTCTATGCGATGGTAATACGTGCTAAACTGCAATGGTTCAGTACGCTGTGTTGATCGTACTGGCAATGTAGCCGTTAATGAGGCGTATCGAATTTTTGAGTTGCCGATGTATCTTTCTTACCGATTTTGGTAACTTTATGTGAAATGAGAATAAGTACCTACCCCAAGATAATGAAGATAGATATGCTGTCCTCAGTCAGAATTATACATTTGTGCCGTTTGGAGTGGAGACGATGGGCCCGTGGGGACCGGACGCCCGGCATTTCTACAAAGACTTGTCGAGTCGTGTGGTCGACGTCACGGGTGACAAGAGAGCGGCTGCGTAGGTACCTCGGCCAACGAATAAGTTTGGCCATACAAAGAGGTCTTGGTCTTGAGAGCGACTTGGACGCGGTGTTCTACCTGTGACTGGCAGAGGCCAATCACAGCTGGAACCGCGTCCAAGTAGGTACATTTTTATTTTTTAAGTATTTTATTTTTAAATTTTTTATATCTTTTTTTTGTTTATGTAAATATGTTATTGATTTGTTATAAATAAAGCATATTTAAGATAGATAAGTAAGATAATCATTTATTTCATTAAACATATTGTAGAGACATACAAAAAAGGTGTATCACTATATACGCCAAGCCCAACCACAATAAAGCTTATTTTTAACTCAAAAAAATATTTTTTTGAACTTGAATTTCTATTTCATATAGGTAACTCTTGATTTGAGTTGAATTTAAAAGAAAAAATTTCTAGATAAAAAACTTTAGCTTTGTATGCCATACCTAATAGGTACAGTCGACAGCAGATCAATGGTAACACTTGCAGTACGATTTCAAGTCTTACGACGCAAATAATAAGTGTCAAAAGTAAAAAGTGTTACCATTGATCTGCTGTCGACTGTACCTACATGAGTTTGGCCGATATTGCTCGCATTGTCAATAAGAATGATATCCTAAAATAAGTACAGTCGAAGACAGATAAGTATACAGTGGGCCTCAATTAGGTTGAGATTTTCTTAAAAACTACTGGACCGAATTTTAATAATTCTTATACAGTTACCACATAGTTGTCACAGTGAAAGAATTTTTGCAATACGTCAAGTAGTTTTTGAGAAAATCTCAACCTTAATAACTCTCCTGTACGCCCTGTGTTCCACCATACGAATAATTTGTTTGAAAACTCTTTTTTTCACCAGTAGGTACCTAAGTCAATTTAGAACTTGAAAATGAGTCAAGTCCGTAATTAAACAAATGAGTGTCCAAATTACATCAACCTAACTTATAAATAATTACTTTTATCTCCGAGCGTCGGCACTGGCGCACACAAATTGTAAATCTTAGGGTTTACTTTCGACTAATTTAGTGTTATTACTAACGATTAGCGTCAGGAAGGTCTCTTAGATCCACCTGCCGCCATTGTTGCCGCCAAAATGTGTGTCATTGACACGTGTTCGTCACGTCGACGTCACGTCAGCGGCCTCGGGCGTGACGTGACGCTCTGTCAAATTTGTGGCTAGCACTTTTTGTCGTGATTGTACACTCGACTATGACGAGTACGATTTAAAATCTTTTGTCACAGACAATAAGAACGAAAAAAGTGTGACATGTAAGTAATCTGTTTTTGACTGTACGGTGTAACACAGATAAAAGTAAGGAATGTTACTACGATAGAATTTTTTTTTTTAATATTTGACAGATTTTTTTTACAATTAGGTACTTAGTGGTGTGTATTACCTAACTATCTACTAATAAAATAAATTTTACGTCGTAGTTCTTGAGGAAATCTCAACCTTAATACCTATACTTTTATCTGTTTGCGATTGTACCTACAGCTAACAGCAGATCAAGTGTAACACTTTGGACTTTGGACTGTTCTTATTATCTGCGTCGTAAGAGTTAAAATCGTACTGCAAGTGTTACCATTGATCTGCTATTGTACGTAAAGTAGAAGTATGATTCAAACTGGATGTAAACTATTTTGGCGCATATAATAAGAATGGCTTTAAACTGCTACAAGTAATATGGTTTTGACTGTACATAATACGTTGAAGCAGAAAAAAATATGATTTAATTTTTTATTGAAGTTTTTGGCATCTTTTGTGGTTACAGTTGAAAGCACATACTGTAACTCTTTGTACAGATCTTATTAAAGTTGAAGTCGACGAAGTAGATATTATAATAGTGTTAGGCAGATGATCTAGAAGTTCGAAAAAGTTTAGTGTTAATCTCTCTAAACTAAACATTGCTCTTAGTCAGAAACCTACTTATTTTTACCTCAATTCCCATAAACCTTGATTTGTCACTTTCAAACTTCGTTAAGAAACGTTCGCTTCAACCATCGACTAACTTTTATGGCTAATAGCCGTCTTTTAATCCATTAGATACAAATAAACAGCCCCCTTTCAGCTAAAAAACTGAAACACTTTTGACACTTATTTGCGAACATATTAATCATACGGCTGGCAGTCAAGTTGTTTAATGTTGCACGGCGCTGTTTAGTTAACGGACTAGGCCGATGCCGGTAAATCTAAAACTTGCATGTCCAAGTTTGTAAATAGAGAGATCTAGGCAAGATATACGAAGGAATTGAGATACAATTCTTCGCGCAACTTAACATGTTATAAACAACATTTTATTAGATCTTGCTGGAAGAAATGTCTCTTTAGAGATAAGCACCACTTGTGTACATTACTTAGGTATGATGTTAATTCTAATACTTATCTATGTTCTTTCGTATAGGTACAATAAAGTAATAAATGGTAAATTATATATAATATATGTAATTATTCTTCATACTTTTCATTAAGTACCATTAATATTTTTCAACATACCGACTACCAACCTAAGTATGTATTACAAACACAAAAAAATCCTTGAAATTAAAATTCCATACACACCTTAAACCTAAAGTATTTGTACTTTTACTTTCTCATACTTACGAAAAACTGGTCGAACTAGTCTGTAGTATGTTATTCTAGTAACGTAGTAACACTTCACGTTAACAAAACTCTAAACTCGAAGCAACAGTTAATTGTTTTCACGCAAAAAACTACAACAATTCACACGATACACTGAACACTGGTTTTGAGCAAAAACTTAACTCGCAATTTGAATAAAATTCCAATTAGAACAGTCTTTTGTTTGATCGGAAACAAATGAGTAACGTTCACAATTAGTTATTTAAAAAGATTTGTCGTTGTTCCAAAGAGTTTTTGTTAAGTTATTTTAAGTTTTCGAACGTCGAATATCGTTATACGACCTTCTCTTTGGAACGGTTTAAGTCGACTGAGTGAATGAACAACGCTAACTTAACCGGTCTAGAGTGCAGTCGGTTTGGTTTCGGCCTTATGAAGCCAAAGTTTTGTAATTCAAGTAGAGAAAAATCTATCTATATCCTACATATACCTAATAAGACTGTAAAAAAGTTGTGTCTGTACATTGGATTTTTTTTTAAAAGAATAATTGTAATGTGTTTTAGGATCGATACTGATGCCAAAACACTAATTTTTAGAATTTTTGTTTGTTTGCCTGTGACTTTGTGCAAGTATCACGCCATAACTACTGAAGGGATTTTGATGGGAGTTTCACTAGGAGATAGTTGAAATATCCGGACAGCTCATAGGCTATAAGCCATGGCGGTATGTGATGTGGAAACAAGGATCCAAAAGGAAGATCTGCCTCCTGATCTCCTCCATCCTCTCCATCCTCCTCCTCTACGCAAACGAAGTTGCGGGGTACAGCTAGTCTAAAATACAACAACTAGCGTAGTCGGTAGTGACCTTCTGTGCAAGGGGTTCTGGGGTTCGATTCCCAGTCGGAAGGCATTTGGACAACTTTTACCAAGTCTGGGTGTAGGTGATTTGTGATCGTTTCTGTGCATGTCTCTGGACCTATAACACTAGCTATCCTAGTTTGGGCCATGGTGTTATGTCTTATTAATTTCCTACCGCCTGAAGTAGATAAATTCCTGTGCAATGCATCAAGGGTTCGAACCCGGGACTCGCCATTACATGGTCCTTGTCTTTTTCATTAGAGCCACCGTAACGTCGGATTTGGTCGAGGAATAGCGATTTTCTTTATCCTTATCTTAGGGATGATACACGAATCATGAATATTTTCCATTAACCTTTATCAAACATTTTTCAAAATTACACATAATGAAAATAATAACACACAATTGTCACACATGATTGTCACATAACGCATGTATGTGCCCTGCGCTTGCATAAATAAAAATAATATTTTTTTGTGAACCTATAAATTGTCCCACTGCTGGGCAAAGGTCTCCCCCTCCTCTTCCATCCATCCCTGTCCTGAGCCTCTTCCAGCCACCCATCCCTGTATCTAACGATATCGTCTCTCCACCTACGCCGAGGTCTGCCCCGACGCCGAAATAATATTAAATATGGAAAATGTAAGTTATGTTATAAATTACTTACTACTGTAATAAAATCGTGAATAGTTTTATCTTTATGTAATAATTTAATAAAATTGTACTTATTATAAAACCAGTTATCAGTTCGGTTTCGGCCCCAAACTACTCTAATAAGACTCTAGTAACTTGTCAGGTGAACTGGAATGAGTCAGACAGAGACAGACGTCATCGCGCCAGCAGACGCTTGCGCATCTAAAATCGACACTTCAAGCATTCTACGCGACTCACACACGATCACTCTACGTGACGGTAATATGGCATAGTTTGTAGGCTGTTGTTGTGCCGACTTTACCACCGGGTTTTTACGCAGGAAATTGTAGTGATCAATTCAGTAGTTTCAATCTATATGGACATTTCACCAGGTGCACTGGGTAATAATGAACGCTGGGAAATACCTTTGATTTGACGGGAATATCCACTTTGTTAATATTTGTTATTTTTACCCGACTGAAGGAGGAGGGTAATGTCTTTTCGGGTGTAATATCGGATAGTTTGTGGTCTTCTGTAGAAATATTGGATTTTGACCTATTTGACTACCGGACGGGTAGAAGAAGCGTGGGCAGACCACCGGCCAGATGGTCCGACGACATAAAGAAGGTTGCTGGCTCGGTGTGGACCAGACAACCTTGGGATCGGGCCACATGGAGGATTCATGGAGAGGCATATGCCCAGGAGTGGGCTGCTGTATGCTGAAGAAGAAGAACCTATTTGATTAGTCCGTATCAGTCCACTACTGGACGTCATTCTGCATTTTGCGATTTGTTCCTACATTTTGTCTGTCGTATCTACTCATTTTGCGTTTTTCACATTCTGCGTAATGTAGTTACGATACCTATATTTTGTGATTTGTACATTATGCGCCGAAGGGCGTAGGCGTAGTTATTATTCATTTATTTTATTAATGGACTCGACTGTTCGTCATTTGCCAATGTCATGTTACAGAAAATTCAGTATATTCAATAGTCTTCTATCTTCCTCCAGGGGAGTCGCAGTAGCGTCTTCACCCTGGGTAGCTGCGTCTTCATGTCTTCATGCAGAGGAGTCGCCGTAGCGTCATCACTCTGGACGCAGCAGTTCGACAGTCACGTTCACTCCCGAGCTTGTAGCGGGAACTCTTGATAAAAGCTTGAAACTTCAGATCTTGCATAAATAATCCAATAACTTCACCATACTGTCATTCGTGAACATTTTCTGATTAATTTAACGTGATATTAAACACAAAATAGTCCCTGTAGACATTAAAAGGAAAATTATCAAATAATTTAGTAACCGTCGTTTCCCGCCATTTTCAAGAGAACCTGTACCTACCTAACTTTAAAAGAATGATTAAATTCGGTCCAGTAGTTTTTGAGAAAACGTCAACCGTACTTACTGATACTCAATATATTTATTGCATTCCATAAGTTATAATACTGATGACTGATGTTCATATAGGTAATAACATTAAAATGTTACAATGTTCTTTATGGACCTTTAGGCACAGCAATATTAGAGAGAGACGACATTTCTTGTTCAAATATAATGTAATTTGCAGTAACTAAGAAGTAATAGGTAGGTTTTTAGTTTAGTTCATATATTTTTTTTAGGTTAATATTATAATAGTTATTTAGAATTTTTATTATTGTTATATGGAATAAATGAGATATATAGGTAACGATTGTTTATTATTATTATTGTTTTCATTTTTTTTTTAAATACCATTCATTTTTAATTACTGATTTCTTTGAAGTCCCGCCTGTTATTTCAATCTCTGTACAAGTCAAATAATAATAAAAGTATTTATTTGGTAAAAAAACAGAGCTTAAATAACCTAATACAAGAAGTTATATACCTACTATTACAGTACCTACATTAGTTTTGGTGCTTTTACCTATTAACTGTGGGTGTGATCAAGCCCCTTACCATGAGCTCTTATAGCAGGATTACTTCAATAATACTTTGTTACTTGGTACAATGACGACCTTAAAGTAAGCTTGTTAAGGGCCTTCCATGAGCCAACTAGCGCCGCCAATCTTGAAAAAATAATATCTCCAGTTTAATCAATTTTATTTAAAAAGCTATTCACAAAATGTTTATTACGATAAATACTATTTTTTAAATGCTTATTTATAATGTGATTCAATTTCGCATAATTGCGAAAAACGGCCGTTTATGGCACATTTGTGAACTACAACTTAGCTTGTCGCAATTATGTCATGTATTGCAGATATATTGAAAAATAGTATTCATCCTAATAAACATTTTTTAAATAGCTTTTTTAATAAAATTGATTAAATCGGAAGATATTATTTTTTCAAGATTGGCGGCGCTAGTTGGCTCATATCAGGCCCTTAAGGTCGTCATTGTAAGAAGTATCAAAGTATTATTGAAGTAATCCTGCTATAAGAGTTCATGGTAAGGGGGCATGCCTTGTAGCAGGTGGCGCGGCTGTACCTACACTAGGGGAACCTGTGTTGTAGGTAACACCAATCCTTCCGGTGAATATTTATTTAGAAATTCCTCTACTGTGTAATAGCATTTTCTGCCCCTGGCAGGCTGCCTATACTGTCTTCGTGATATAAATTTTTGTTCTCTCGCGAATAAACTCATTTTAAACGGAAACAATAAAAGTCAGTTATTTACACATTTTTTTACTATATTTTATTGATATAATTTTGTACAAATAACGGCGTATAATACAACGGACAGGTCTCACATACAAAACTAATGCTAGTGAAGCTATTCGTATTTCACAAGTAGGTCTACATACATATAGTTATTTAGTTCATTTATATCAACGGGGATCCTCTCCCTTCATACAATTTTGTACAATAAGCCCCCTTACCTTTAACTCTTATAGCAGTATTACTTTCATAATACTTTGTTACTTCGTACAATGACAACCTTAAAGTAAGCTTATTAAGGTCGACATTGTACGAAGTAACAAAGTATTATGAAAGTAATACCTACTGCTATAAGAGTTAAAGGTAAGGGGGCTGATATAAACTTTCAATATGAATTCCTACACACACGATAAGTTGTTAATGTCGAAAGTATTCAATTATTTTCATAAATTTAGCAAATTTAGAATAGGTTAACTGTGGAAACAGAATTCATAAAGAAATTAACTGCTTACCCATTCATATGAATATTAGGAATCTCATTACCTCCATGACAAATCTCACACGTCTTACTAATTCCATGATTTATAATAAATTCGTTATAAAAAACAAACAGAAATTAATTTTAAAAAAACGCCAAAAATTTAAGCCGCTTTAATTAAATTTTTCAAATCAAATCAATTTATTGCTTCATGTGGTACATATATTTTTATAGCCTATGTCACTTCTACAATCAAGACGAATCTAACGACACCTCATATGTTAAAATTCATCAAGCCGTTTAGGCTGCAGGGCGGGACAAAGAATACATACATACACTCGAAAAACATAACCCTCCTTCTTGCGCAGTCGGGTAAACAGGGATGATGCAATACTTTGAAAAACTATGGCGTTAATTGGAATATTGAAAAACTAATTTAAATAAAAAAAATATTAAAATATTTTATTTATAGGCAGTTTATGTTTTTTAATGTTACATTTTAGTTATTTTATTGTTATTTCTTTGTATTTTTAGTCCTGTATAAATAAATGGTTACTTCCATAATAAAAAATAACTAATCACGGAAGTCGATATATGCGATACTTAATTTTTTTAGTCAACTTCAAGATTCTACCACAAAATTAAAGTACATAAGTCGGTATGTGGTATTTAATGGAATCGAAGTTTTAATAATCTCGGACCGCGGAAAATTTAAAATTTTCATATTATTGAACTGGTATGGAAATATAAAATAATAAACGGGTGACCCTCGTGCTGGCGGCTTTCTCGCGCAGAGGCTGAGCCTGGCCATCCAGCGCGGGAATGCCGCCAGTGTGATGGACACCCTCCCAAGAGGGACGAGTTTTTTAGAATGTTTTTAGTTAGGTAGATTTTTAGTTTAGTTTTTAATGTATTTTTAAGTAATTTAGTTTTATTATATTTGTGTAAATAATAAATGTTTTCCGTGATTCTATATACGTTAATGTTAGTGTGTCTACGAGTTCTGTATTAAAAGTTGTCCTGTATTTGTATGAGATGTGAAAATAGAGGATCCACGTTAATTAAAAATAAATGATTTTAATAAAATATTTAAATTTAACTAGCAGTCCGGTGTTAAGTAGGTACATTACATGAAGGATCAGGGAAAAGAATATTTAGAACGCGACAAATTTTCTTGGTCTTTTCAAATTTTATTTTTTATCAGTGTAGATATCATAGGTAGGTACGGTCTAACACAGACAAAAGTGTACAGGAGAGTTTTTAAGGTTGAGAATATTTAAAAAAAACTACTTGACTCACAATAATTCTTTCACTGTTAGATAAGTAGATAAAATTTCAAACTATGTAACTGTAAAAGAATATAAAAGAGAAATTTATTTAATAACCATAATAAAATTTAAAAATACTTACCAATAATACCTAGAAAATAAATAAATAAACTAAAACTAAAGCAAACTAAAAAAAGAATTAAGTACTAAATTCGGTCCAGTAAGCAGTTTTTGAGAAAATCTCAACCCTAATAGGTAAGTAGATAGTTTAGTTAGAATAAGTACCTCTATGTAATGGTAAAGGATTTAAAATAAATCAGTCAAGGACTTTTTTGATCATTGGTACTTAGGTATATTTTGATTCCCAACCTTTAAGTCTCCAGCCCCCTTACTATGAAATCTTATAGCAGGATTACTTCAATAATACTTTATTATTTCGTACCATGACGACCTTAAAGTAAGCTTATTAAGGACGTCATGGTACGAAATAACAAAGTATTATTGAAGTAATTGAAGTAATCCTGCTATAAGAGTTCATGGCAATGGGGCCTTGGGGGCTGTACACCATTCTTAGTGTTAGAGCGTAGCATCCAGTGGTAACATACCTTAGACGTGATATACAGGGTGTAACGGAAAGGGTATATGAAGCCGAAGGAAGGGTGTTTAATATCGGTAATGGAACAACTTTTGTTCTACGACTTTTCGAATAAAAAATATAAATAAATTAATGTATCATACGTATCTATCAGCTGACCGGTACGAAATATATGAAAAGTCAAAAAATAAATTCGCAAAAATCGAAAAGTCGTAGAACAAAAGTTGTTCAGGTACCCATACTGAACACCCTCCCTTCGGTTTCATATACCCGTTACGTTACACCCTGTATATAAAAAATTATGGTAGGTAACAATACAAACGAAACTTTAAATCTAACAGCTTAATATTAATATTACGCCGAAATTAATTATCGAACATAATTAAAATAACGTCAAGATATGTAAATATTACTTGTAAATAATCTTCACACCCTGTGAAATATTACATAATAGTAATTGACAGAAATTATTGGTGAAAATTAACCTTTGGAGGTTTCAATGAGTAGAAAGTATATATTCGACTTTTAATGCAGTTCATTCTGATTTTCATAAAAGGGTTTTATCAGTTCTTTGCGAAAAGACATTGCAACTTTTCAATGGAGCTTTGCCCCACCTACAAAATTACGTGACCAGCTGTACCTATCATTTTGTTGGGGACTTATTACAGGTTTCATATTGCATAATCATAATCAGTATCATTTTCTACTACTCTCGCCACTCCTATAGAAGAATAACAAAAACAATGAATAAATCGCTTCGATTTCTTGCTATTTTCTGAATTCAATTAAGTGTTTTTTTCAAATCGCAACTTGTACACAACTTTATTTTAAACCATTTTAATAAAAAACGGAGATATTTTTACATTTATTCGTTATCTTGTACAACCAGCGGTTAATGGTGGGGCAGAATCTGGCATTGTCATTTAAATATCGATAATTGATAACCGAGACCACCAATATTAGGGGGCGGAAGATAATTCCGAATGCCTACCCGATCATGTCTTAAAAATCAACTATTACAAAGTCTTGTGTAGGTAATAGTATAAACTATAATGACTTTTTAAACTTTCACGGTTTGTATACATATTAATTAGATAAAACGGGAATTACCGTGTTACACACACACACAGACACATGTGATAGCTATAACGTAAACTGCATTAAAAATCGATTAATATCCCATTTTTACACATACGTATAAAGCGCATTTAAAATTATCATTCTACCAGATAAATATATTCTATGATTATTGACTACGGTGGTGCTAAAAATATTCACTTTGGGAACTTCATTTAATCCAAGCAAAGCATGTGACCAAATAAACGCCATAAGGGGATTCCTCAATTCCTCTTATTCATACATTACAGCATAACTTACCTATCTTATACGAAATTTTAAGCACACACTTTGACTGCCAAATTAAAATTTAACCTATTATTAAGTAGGTATTGTTTATCACAACGTTTTCTTTAACGTTTCAGTTTTAAGTGAAATGCATCCACGATACGTCACACTGACGTCACTACGTCACTGACGTAACAGTTTACAAAATTGATGTATTGAAAACCTGTTGTATTATTGTTCTACGAGGACTCAGGCCCGTATTAATAGTCTGAGCTCAAACCCAAGAGCGAATTCAGCTGATACCTACACTCTCAAGACGTGATCACCATCTTAAGTATGTGATTTATTAATAAACCAATCTTGAGGGCGTATCACGTGATGTCTTTCTCAAGTCGCGGTTCGCCTGCAATCAGCAAATACGTTTTCAAGTGTAAGTTTGACAGTTCTCTTGAGAACTGAGTTTTGTTTATTAATACGGCGTTACTCACGTGATACCCGATTCCTAAACGAGCACCTAAGTTACGTTTATTAACGCCATCTTCAGGTTGTTCTCAAGATTGACTTTTAAGCTGAGAGTGATTTATTAATACGGGCCTTAAAAATCATTCATAGTCTGATTGTGAGGGTAGAATTGCAATATAATAAGACTGTAAAAAAGTTGTGTCTGTACATTGGATATTTTTTGAAAAGAATAATTGTAATGTGTATTAGGATCGATACTGATGCCAAAACACCAATTTTTAGAATTTTTGTCGGTTTGTCTGTGACTATGTTCAAGTATCACGCCATAACTACTGAAGGGATTTTGAAGGGAGTTTCACTAGGAGATATCTGAAACATCCGGACAGCTCATAGGCTATAAGCCATGGCGGTATGTGATCTGAGCGTAGAACTTTTTCTACGCAAACGAAGTTGCGGGGTACAGCTAGTTTTGTATAAAGAAGTGAACTTGAGGAACTCCCTTAACACTTAAATATAAAAAGCTCAATCCATAGACTATTGGTATTATGAACTAGCTACTTACATTCTTCTAAAAAACCACGGGCATATGAAAATTTCTTGATATACAAACGCTATTTTTTATGTTTACTTATCTTAGATTGAAAATACTATAGATGCAATGTCATTGCGGTAGAAATGACGCAACACAGATTGCACTCAAAATATCAAATAGTGCAATCTCCCTCTGTCTTTTACTAAAAGTGCTGCTTTTACAGCTTTTCAATACTCATCGCGACTTCGCAAGAACACGAAAGATGAGAGCCAGATTACTATTCGATGTTTTAAAGCATTTTTCAGTGACGTTAGAATTTACAGTATTTTGAATCAAAGTTACTTATAGAACTATTTTATAAAATACACTCACATTTTAACAAATTGTGATTAGCTATTTCATTTAGAAAGTAAATAGAAAAATAAACGAAGAACGCGTGCAAATCACTCGTACGTTTAGAGTTTTTTTTAAATATAATATTACAAATATTTATTTCTCATAACTACTAGATAGTAAAGCACTTTGAAAAGTTATTTCAATCTTCGTACAAAAATGATAGTAGAATATTTTAAACGTGTTTAACATAAATTAATAATTAACTTAATGATAATATACGAACTCAAATACAGGCCAAGGAGAGTTGAAAGGACAAGATGTCGAAAATTCTGCAGTACACTTATTCTAAATTGACTAGAGTATTTTTATAAATTAACATATTCGTTTATAAATAAACAAATCGATGGTAATTATTTGTTGTGGGCAAATCTATCAAAAGTGTAAAATTTCTCATAATACAAATTGTTATTTATTGCCTCCGATTATTTAAATTTTTACATTGATATGTTGGTACGGAGATTTAAATTAATTGGTCATTCATTCAAATAACGTAAAATTAAGTAAAGCAATTGTTTCAATAAAAGAATGAATGAATCTATCAATCAAACACACCTATCACTACACGCTCACAAAGAAACACCGGTTCATTTATTTGTACAGAATGTAAACAATTAGGACTAAAGCATAGAACAGAGAACTACATACGTTTAACTCCACACAAAATTCATGTACAACTTTGTGATATTGAATTCCACATACTAGGGGCGCCGACTTTTAGGAAACCTCTTGGGTGCTCATTTGATATGTTTGATATTTTCTGGCATATGCGCTGTGCGAAACGATCCCCCGTGTCCGTGACCGTGATCCCGGTCGTGATGAAATTTTTTCTCCATTTATCATTTAGATTTTCGTTTCGCATAGCGCATATGCAAGAAATTATCAAACATATGAAAAAGGAACGCGTCATCAATTAAAAAACATGATTTCTAACTGCAATGTTAGACATGAATTTGAGTAATTGCACAATTACTGGATAGATGTCGATGTCTCAGACGAGAATATGGAGACAAAGTTCACGATCTGGATACGAATCACGATGGCTCTGTTGGAATCTATTCCAACGCTCTAGCGTGCCACGGAATGGCGAGGTCCCGGGTTCGAATCCCGGTCGTGATGAAAATTTTTCTCCATTTATCATTTAGATGCTCATTGGATGTCCCTTCCTTTCATAACAAAAAATTGATGCCATTCGAGAAGAGTTCTGAGGTATCCTTTTGCTCGCATTCGGCATTGCGCATCGAAAAACGAACATTTTGATAACGGATACCGGCATCAGTAACTGGCATCCATTGCCAGCATTGGTAATGAACGCCCATCCCTAAAAGGCGATTACTGATCTGTTTCTTGATGTCTTTCTCACTTTTTCAGGGGTGCTCGGCACCCACTGTTTATTTCTCATGGGTGCTCGAGCCCCCGAGCACCCACGGAGTCGGCGCCCCTGCTACACACAAATTTTACTATTAAATCAATACGAGGTAAAATACAATAATATTCTCCTTATCTAAATTTCGAGAAATAGATACTTATATGATTTGCTTTGTGGTATAGTTTTGCTTGTAAGTGTTCGATATTAAATTAAAAGTTATGTGAATTTGTGTGGAAGTAATTCGAGGTTCAAGGTAATACTGACGTCTACGTAACGTCATTTTTACTTCATTGACGTCATTTTTTCGTCTGCTACAATTTATAATCTAGTCCGAATTCTTTGTCCAAAAAAATGAACCGATGTTCTCATGCGTCAATAACAAATGAACAATTAATTCACTTAAATGAACCGCGTAGATTCATTTAAATGAATTGCCCAGTTTTATGGGGTGCATCGGCCGACGTTGTTTGTGATTGTATGCGGCAGTTTCGATAGGGACAGCGGTATGTCGAAGTCACCACTGAGCGATATTTGCGAGACGCATCCCACTAAGCCGCTCTTGTATTTGCCCATGGTGTTCATTTCTATTGATGGTAGACCGCCTGTAACGAAGAAAAACAAGGTTTTAATAATTTATAGCCAATTTTTTTTTGATAAAAAATGGGGTTGAAAAAAGAACAATTAATTTTTTATGACCTATTTTTATCGAATTTAATTTTTTACGCCACTTTGAAATGAAAATGCTCCACTGAGTCGAAAAAAAACAGCGAGTAGGTAACTAAAATATTTTCGAATTATTTTTACTATCAATTACTTACGAATCACGAATTACGAAGCGGGGATCGGTTGAACTATCCGTAATGCAAGCCATTCGGATAGTTCAACCGACCTATTTTGTACATATAGTTTTATTTTATTTTAGTTATTTTAAGTAAGTACTTTTATTTTTAGTTTAGTATTGTAAGTTTAGTAAGTTAGTTTATATTTTTAGTTATTTGAATAAATTCTTACGAATTATTTTTCAACTTAAAGTTGAAACATTAAGTTTCAACTTCTTTACCTATGCGTAAAGGTGCAACCGCGCCGTATACATCATACAAAACTGTGTGGTGTAAATAATATTTTTATTTTTTAAGGTTCCGCTCCGCTGCCGCGCCGCGCTAGTTCGGTTGCAACTTTAAAGCTATGATTAGTCTAGAGACACATTATGCGGAAAGTACGCGACGGAATTCACAAACCTCAAGTCAAAAACAGAACTTCTGCTTATAGCTGTAACGCTGCTTTTAGCCTGTAGTGGTGAACCGCTTTTGTTTCGACGCCGGACTCATTCCTGCCAGACTGAAAGCAGGGTTAAGGCTATGGGCTGAGCGCCTGATTTTGACTTCAATTTTGTGAATTCCGTGGCGTACTTTCCGCATAATGTGTCCCTAGGCTTAGTCTTAACGGTCACACTGACTATTGTGAGGTACGAAAGCAAAATAAATTTATTTATTAAATATCAATATTAACCCACCTATATACAGTCCATTTTCTGTATTCAGTTGCTTGAGTTTCCCCGGAGACACCTTGCCTACGGAGCCCAAGCCATCCACTTCAAGCACGCCAGCTTGACGGTTTCTGCAATTATTGTATTCAAATCATCGATTAATTCGATTAAACTCTTATGCTGTTATTCATAAACCTAGTTAAACTTCATTTCCTTTAAATCGTGTTGCTATCCCTTTCACACTTCGTTATAAAAGGTTAGATAGAAAGGGACAGGGTGGCTAAACAGTGGCGTAACTTTAAACCACGCTTATGAATTTATTAAGAAGCCTTAAAATAATATTCTCATTTTCCTGTCAAAATGGAACAACATATGCACATATGTTGTTCCATTTTGACAGGAAAATGAGAGACCGTGTTGCACCCTAAGCCAATAATTAATTCATTCTGAGATTTATTTCAATGCATAACCTTTTAATTAGTTAAACATCTATTTAAAGTTCTATTGTTACGATCTACTTTTCGTCAAACAATATATTGACTCTTGTTATTTTTTTCAGTGTAATACCAATTTAAATTACCAATTCAAAATATTATACTTATTATAAAGACACAAAATTTCTGAATACATTCAGAATTAGAAAAAAAACTCCAATTAGAAATTATTTGATTTACCTCGTTGCTCTTGCTCTGTGCCACAAGCCGTCGTCGACCTTTGTATGATTGGCTATGATTACGACTTCCCCACTGCCCAGGTCGTACCTGAAATATACAATATTTTCTAATGTGTTTGATACAATGAAATATATGTACTCGATTTTTTCTCTTGCATACAATTTGACATACAAATTGCATAATAATTGCGCGGGTAGTCGCACCAGAGAGGGCCTGGCACGTCAGTTGCACGAGAGCCGCGGCCGCGGGCGGACGTGTTTCATCTAAATGGAGTTGGCGAGCCAGTCTCGACTCAGTCAAAATCGCGTATGCAACTGATTTATTACGTATGTCACAAGAGTAATTTTCCTGCAGGATTTTATTTGAGAACTATCAAAATGTCTGAAAATACGTGCGCTCGTAAAACTCATAAAAACTACAAATCTAACCATGCCGTGAAATGAATTTCTGTGATGTATTCGTAAATACTCGAATTCTTGTGTGGACAGTGAATACCGCGCGGCAGCTTCGAAGGATTTATCTCGTTACTCCTTAAACTTTCCCCACAAGAATTGTGGAAAGTTGTTATTGTAATGTTATGTCGGTAAGTAGTCGTATTTGGTTTGACTTTGTGCATTCAATATTACATTGGCAGATGCTACTGTTGCTAATAGTCACCTAAAGACCAGGACCGAGTTTTCCACAGCGAGCGACAAGAAGTCGCCCGACAGTGACACTGGCGCCCTGCCGCTCCACACCAGCAGCCCGCTGGGCGACACCGACCTGAACCTGATGTTGATGTCCAGAGTGTAGCTCAGCAACCTGTGGGATGACAATGATGTGAGATATAGGCAAAATTAGTACCTTCCTCACCATTCACCTCTATATCAGGTATCTTTAGGAGATCCCTTTAAATTTCCAACGTACTTTAATAAAAATCCGCTGCTGCCCGCGGCCGGGGCAGCAGCGGAGTTCGCAGCCGCCAGGAAGCGCGAAAAGTATGCCGCTCTCCAGCAAAATTATCTGTTTGTTCCGTTCGCGGTGGAGACGACGGGTTGCTGGGGGGCGGATGCCATACAATTTGTCGCAGACATTGGCCGTCGCATTAGAGAGAGGGGTTGTGACTCTCGCTCCGGGTCCTACCTGGTGCAAAGGTTAGCCATAGCTATTCAGCGCGGTAACGCCGCAAGCGTTATGGGTACCTTTGCACCGGGTATGACAAGGGGCGGGTTATTTGACTGACGAAGGTTTACCGGATATTTTAGTTTTAAGTTTAACATTGTACTACTATAATTAAACATTTGGATTTATGACATAAATAAATATACTTTAATAAAATACCATACCTCTTCATAGTTTCTTCATCATCTATATGAATAAAGCTGTCCTTCCCAGTAAAACTTGGATACGTATTAGTATCACCCCAATTGATTTCGTTTGCATTCAAATATTTGACTTGCATATACGTCCGTCCATCGTACGCTGGTGCTTCTGTTATGACATCATTATTCCTTTCCTCGCTGAGATATTTGTGCTTTTTAGTAGCGAAATACTTCTTCTTCTTTATTTTGTCAGTGTAAATGTGTTGAGGATGTTTCTTGGACTTTATTTTGTGGTATTTAGGTTTAAATCCCTTCTTAGCCACGATGGAATGATGGATGCCGTCCTCGGATACGTTTTGGTGATACTGCGGAGTTGGTGTCAGCGTTTCTTTGCAGAGACTCTTGTCACTGTAAGAGAATGTTGATTTGTTGGATCAGACAAACATAACATGCAATATACTTATTAATTTCTAAAAGAAAAAATTCTTAATCGATGACATCAAAAAATTACGCCAGTATTGTCTTTGGTCAGACAAAGGGACGTTTGTTCACTGTTTGATTACTGCATCATCAAGTCAACGCGTGTTAATAATTTGTGAATTTCATGGACTGCATTAAATTATCAGAATAGGATCCAGGATTAACTATAAAAGCCACTTACAGACAAGTGTTGTTGTGTGGTTCGTCACAATTGTCCACGTTGACTCCGCCGAGGGCGGATGACACAACCGCCAGTTCTTCGTCGTTTATCACCAACTGAAAGTTTACACGAAACAAATTTCAGGAAGCTCCCTCGATGAGAGGGAATGTTTCAAAGTCAAAGTCAAATCATTTATTTGCGTGAATGTAGGTACATGTATAATCAGTTGTCATGATACAATAATAAGTCCCTAATACATTCTACCACTTATATGGCATGCAAATATAGAGTATATTACTTAAATGAATTTAATGTCTAAGTGTCGCCGCACACGGGCCACACGCGACAGCCACAAACGCCGCCACGAGAAGCTAGAAGCTTGTAGCGTGTGGCCGCCACCGGCGTCAACCGTGTGCGGCGAGTCCATATAAAATGTATGAAAATTACAGGAATAATGCCAGTGGCGGCGTTTTGTGGCTGTGGCCGGTGGCCCGTGTGCGGGAGCACTAAAATGTAACTGAAATTTCATGTCATATCCATGTTTAATACAATAATCCTAGCTATAATTTAAAAATTCGTCAACAGAATAGAATCGCTTGTCAAGTAACCACTCATGCAATTTTCTTTTAAAGAGGGGGTTGGGTAGCTCTTTTATTTCATTTGGCAGCTTGTTGTATATCAATACTGCCATACCGTAGACATTTCTTTTGTAAATTTTTAGTTTGATCGAAGGTATGCATAACACATTTTGGTGACGAGTGTTCCCATTACTTGTAAATACATCGCTGAGCATTTTGAAATAATGTGGATATCTTTTAACGAAGAGGCAGATTTCTTTTATGTACATACACGGTAGGGGTAGTACTTTAAGTTTTTGGAACAACGGTTTACAACTGTCCATGAAATGTGCGCCACATATGGCTCGTATACATTTTTTTTGGGCTCTGAATGCCTTTTCGACCTCTACAGAGTTTCCCCAAAGAATAAGCCCATAGCTCAGTACCGACGACACATACCCATAATAAGCGAGCATTGCTGCTTGTTGAGGAGCAACTTGCCTTAGCCTCCTAAGAGGATATACGAATCGGTTCAGCCTACTGCGAACTGACTCAACCTGATCTTTCCAATTGCAATGCTTATCTAGAGTAATACCAAGAAACTTGGTTGATTCGACTTCTTCAAGTTTGACATTATCATGTTCTATATTAAGATTAAGATTTTTAGATTGATACGTTTTAAAATTGATTATTTTAGTTTTATTTACATTTATTTTTAAATTATTATTGTCTTATTACATCTTTAATTGCGTTATTAATGTCATTTTCAAAATTGTCAATATTATTACATTTTATTAATAGTGTTGTATCGTCGGCGAAAAGAATACAGTCATGAGATGTTATGTCAGGCAAATCATTTATATATAATAAGAAGAGGAGCGGTCCCAGAATACTTCCTTGGGGGACTCCATTCTCATTTATTTTATAGCTCGAGTGAAATGTTAACTTGTCTAGCTTGATTATTTTTGTGACTTTTGTGCATTGCTTTCTATCCTTTAATAAACTTTGTGACTGAGCAGCGCATGACTGATGATGTGATGAATATTTAGGAAGATGCGAGGCGACAAACTTGATGTTGCTTAAGGGAGTGCACATCAATAGCCACCGTCGACGAGCTGTTCTTTTTGACTTAGAACAGAGGAAGATATATATAACTGTTGGCCAATCTTCAGTGGTGGCAGGAACGCACCACTAGCACCTAACCTGTGCGCGCCTCCTTTCGCAATATGTTGTATGAGGTCCGGTATTTAGGTACGGTCGGAGCGGAGCGGAGACTGACGCTTCTTACGCAGTACATAATTAGTATTATGGTAGTGGAGAGGCAATGCAATTCAGGCATACATGATGAGATGGCTTAGAATAGAATTAGAACTTACGCAGAGAAACTCTGCAAACCCTATGGTTACTGACCTGTCCAACGCATCCACTAAACGAGGTCCTCAAAGCTAGTCTCGGTGGCAGCGGGTGCGGCGCTCCCCCCAGCAACATCGGCTGCCGCAGCGTCAGGTGTCGCGCGAGGCCGTGTGACGTCACGGAGCGGGTCGCGTCAGTGACCTCGCGGGGGGAGGTGGTGCGCACGCGCAGGGAAGCGCGACGTCCGGAACGACTGACCGATATACGGTGCCAGGTGTTCGGGCTGAGGGGGTACGCGGATCTGGAAGGATAATTTTGGGCATGTAATTTGATTTAGGCTTGGAGTTTCTATGGTGAATAGAATAAGAAATGAATTTATTTGTAGAGACAATGGGAGACGATCGTGCTGCAAAGAGAGCATTCTTCGGACGACCGGAGGGTCTTCGTATATCGCTGGAGTGAAGAAGTAGAGAGGGATTTGGACCGACTGCAGGCACACACGTGGCGCTGGCATTTTAATTTCGGAGACCAATATCACTGAGTCAGCGGGATAACTTATTCGCCAGATAACCAAGTGTTGACGACACACAACAGCTCAGTGGCAATGGTCTGGTGACATGTGTCGCAGAACCGATAACCGATGAAGTAGATGGGTTCTCGAGTGGAGTCCACGGTCAGTCGACAGTAAATATCAATGGTAACCCGTTACTTGCAGTACGATATCAACTTTTATGGCTCCGACAATAAAAACGGTCCAAAGTGTTACACTTGGTGTACTGTAGTGTAGACTGTACGAGTCGGAATTAACGCTTCCTGACCAGATGGAGGGATAACTTGAGCAAGGTTGCTGGCAAGGACTTCGATGTATGCAAAAAGTCGAGAATAGTATTGAATGACATCTTTTGCGAGGCCTACGTCCAAAAGTGAATATGCTATGATGATGATGAGTTACTAACCTGACAAGAGCGATGCCAGAGCCGAGGTCGAAGGCGAACTCCACGAAGTAGTCCCTCAGGTGCAGCGAGAAAAAGTCTCCATCACCGCTCGCATGCTCAGAGTTATACAGCACCAGGCCGTCGCCGTTGGAAGGCTTGAGGGTCATCTGGGAATACAGATAATATTGTTAGGTTAGGTATTCATTAGGTAGTTACTTGTTCGGAAATGTTAATTATATTTCTTTATTTACTAATACAAATTAAATACAATTACATGTCAAACTTAAAACTAAAATATCCGTTAAACCTTCGTCAGTCAAATAACCCGTCCCTTGTCATACCCGGCGCAAAGGTGCCCATAACGCTTGCGGCGTTACCGCGCTGTATAGCTATGGCCAACCTTTGCACCAGGTAGGACCCGGAGCGAGAGTCACACACAACGTCTGCGATAAATTGTTCGGAACCAGTTCCATACAAGTAAATTAAATTCCTCATTCGGAACCAGCTCCGTGCCACAAGAAAAGCCTCGATCGGAACCAGTTCGGAACCCCCGGTTCTGAAGACGGCCGAAGCGATTCTTCCAGCACCGCGATACTCCGTCTCCGATGCACACCACCACCAATATATTTAATTAAAGTTCTGCGCTATCGGCTTCGAACGGTATTTGGAAACTGAATGAGCCACATGGTATTCCTTGATAAGAAGAGACAGGTTCTACGAAATTACGAATATCCAAACAAATAGAAGGGCTGGATAAACTTCCCAAGATAAGGAAGACTTGCAACATATTTTGATGGATTGTGTCCGGTACGCGACTAAAAGAGAACAATATTATTAATAGTTTAGGTTTATGTATTTTTTTTATACTGTTTATCTTTCTTTATTTAATACTACAATAAAACTATACTTACAACTGTTTGTAAATTAGATGTAGGTATATTCTACGGCATTTTAGCCGAGCCAACTTCAGGCCCAGCTAAAATGTTGCTCTTGCTTTTTTGTAAAATTAATAAACTTAGATAAGTTAGTTTAGAATAGGTACGATGGGATTGACATTGTCACTATGTGTACAAATATCCCTAAATCAATATAGAAAAAAAATATTTCCCCCTTGTCAGTACCATTGGGTATACCAGTAGGTATAATCCAATCTCCAGCTAGACCGGAAGGGTTACACGATGTGAGAGTAACAGTCAAGGTATTTACTCGCTTCTATACGAAATTAAAGGCTCAATTAGTAATGTTTACCAACTCCAACTTCCCCTCTCCCAAAGTCCCAACTGTCTATAAATAGAACTAATGGAACGTACACACAAGATAATAATATTAATTCAATGTTTATACAAATAGCTTGCATCAATGGCTAAATGGCAAGCAGTTTGATCGATGTTGTTGATATTGTAAGTCAATCAGAGGAAAGATTCATATCATATTTATTAAGTACCTATATGCTTATTCCATGGCATTTTACCTTTTTTTTTTTTTTTTTTTGTTACCCAGGAGAAATACATTATGTATACCGCCCGTCCGGGGGAACGGGCGATTATGTTGGACTTGCACCAACTAAAACTCCTGGCATTTTACCTGAGCCAACTTCAGGCCCAGCTAAAATTATGTTCTTGTCTTTTTGGTAGGTAGATAAGTTAGTTAGAATAGGTACGATGGGATTGTCACTATATGCAGAAATATCCCTATATCAATATAGAAAAAAAGTATACGCTTGCTACATGGTAAATAAAATATCGATATAATACCTAGATCGTAAAAGATTGTTGGATATTATAAAAAAAATCGAGTATGAATAGGTACCTACATATGTTAAATTAAACTCAAAGAGCAATCACATACATGTAAACCGAATCCCAAATCAAGTACCCGATATTCTGTGATTATTGCATAGTTATTTTCACATTATTAGATCGGATCACTTTATTTTCACAATAATGACCAGGTTCAATCAATCAGTTCCTTCAGTGTTACATCACAACAGGTAATTAGACGATCAGATTTGGGCTGCGGTATAGTTGGTTATTTAGTATTATAATATGATTTTTGTTAAAGAACAAACATTTATTTCTAACAATATATTTACTTACGAGTACCTGTATGTCCAGCCAAGATTGCGCCGAGTTCCCTAATCCAGGCAGACGAAGGTAGGAGGAACCATTGAAACGCGGGACCTGGAAAAACGATATAAGAAATGTAAGATATTTTTCACATTCTCAGAAAGTTACCTACTTAAATTGATTTTAAAACACCCGTTGGTCCAACGGGTTCCGCTGGACACCAAATCTAGTTTTAAGTAAACTAAGTATTCTCTGAGCTACGTTTTAGAACCCAATAGGTGGAACACAGAGAAAGATGTAGGTACAGGAGAGTTTTTAAGGTTGAGATTTTCTCAAAAACTACTTGACCTATTGCAAAAATTCCATCACTGTTTGATAGATAAAAGGTAAAACTATGCAACTGTAAAATAATTAGTAATAATTATTTTACAGTTGCATAGACCGAATGTAAATTCGGTCCAGTAGTTTTTGAGAAAATCTCAACCTTATTGAGGCCCCCTGTTTACTTATCT
Source organism: Tachystola acroxantha (assembly GCA_963506565.1). NCBI lineage: Eukaryota > Metazoa > Arthropoda > Insecta > Lepidoptera > Oecophoridae > Tachystola > Tachystola acroxantha. The sequence goes on along the minus strand of OY735894.1, from coordinate 6,937,989 downwards.
CTTCGACTGTACTACCCTAACCTTTCCCGGATTTTTGAAGCAAAGTATAGGCATCGTGTACCACCCTTGAAAGGAATGTGTACGAAAAGAGCTCCGTTCACTGCAAACATTTATGTCAGTAAATGTTAACGAAAATTAATAATCCTTCTTAAACTTAATGAAAACAACGTGCTCATACTTTCAAATTGAAACAAGTTTTAAGAACCCTCTCATGAATCTACGAAGTACAACAGCATCATAAACTAGCGGAGAGTTTTCAGACAAAACAAACAGTTTTAAGTTACAAACTTCGCAGTAGCACGGTCCTCGGCAGACGAAGTTGTGTTAAAAATAACTTTGAAAAACATCGTAACATTTCATTAATAAATTAAAATGAATAAATGGAGAATTCGTTGAAACTAGTGATGGGGATACGAATACCAATTCTTGGGTAAAACTGAAACCGAACTACGGGACAAAGTCTGGAATTTATTGTACGTTGCCCTGGTTTTCTATCTGATTAATAAGGGACTGAAAACAAGCAGCCCTGATGATAAGTAGACTTCAATAAGAGTTGCAGATACCTTTGCCGCCCTAAGCATTGAGATGTAACGCCTCGTGTGCCCATAATACTCGTATACCTACTGACTCTTTTACCACGCAGTATACAGCAACGATAATTTCAATTCCAGAAGTACTTAGGTCAGAGTAAGTAGGTACTACAAAGATGGCGACAGAAACAGTTTTGTTTTGAGGTTTGTTTTCATATTGGGGTACAAAATAGGGACAATTTACTAGCTAATAGATATTGGTTAAATAGAGTTTCCGAATATGCTCATTTCCATTTCCAATCCAAACATTAATTATCTGTTTGTTTGTTATTCAATTACCGCTAATAGGTTCTATAATTTAACAGGAGCTTATAATTATTTATCGAGTAGTGCTAGATATAACTACAATCAAATGTTAAATTGAATACGATTTTAGTAGTTTGTCTGTACCATAGGATATGTTATCGTACTCATACATAAGCGCCCATTGGCAGATCTCGTTAGCAAGAGCTTAATGTTTTGGTTATATCTTGTCCGGCATTTTTTTATACAAAATTGGGCTCGGATTTCATTGGTAAAATCAGGACAAAGTCACGTTCACATCACTAGTCGGGACATAAAGCGCGAGGTGTAATTTATAAAAGCTTCTGAGACAATGGGACATAATGAGATGAGAAATGTAACAGAGTGCTCTGTGAGAGTATGCATTAACGCTTTAGTTAGAGCTTCCGTTTTTATATTTTATGTCTAGCATTCATGATGTGAAGGATATTTTAATGGGCATGTAGTCTTTAATACTAAGGCCCGTATTAATAGTCTGAGCTCTAACCCGCCCTCAAGAGCGAATTCAGCTGATACACTCTCAAGACGTGATCACCATTTCAAGTATGTCATTTATTAATAAACCAATCTTGTGGGCGTATCACATGATGTTTTTCGCAAGTGGAAGAACTCAAGTAAACGTCGCGGTTCGCCTGCAATCAGCAAATACGTTCGCAAGTGTGAGTTTGACAGTCTCTTAAGAACTGAGTATTGTTTATTAATACTGCGGTACTCACGTGATACCCATTTCCTAAACGCGCGCCTAAGTTACGTATATTAATAGGAACGCCATCTTGAGGTCGTTCTCAAGACTGACTTTTGAGCTGAGAGTGATTTATTAATACGGGCCTTAGTAATTTATATTTTTTCTAGTGTTTTTCACTTGTCAATCATCATCAGCCCGTATCAGTCAGCTGGACGTAAGGCCTCTCCCAAGGAGAGCGCAAGCGATAGGTACTCGTCTTAAAGAAGGACAGACCCATAGATTTTTTTATAGCTATAGATGCTGAATATTTACTGTTCTATCTACATATACCATTTAGCTACACCTACCTATCGTCTTTCAAGTTTTTAATAATAAAACAAGCAGAGAAAGTCTGCACTTTGAAGAAGATCATTTCTTTTCTCGTGTGGTTTAGTGACCAAATCTATTTGTCGACGAAATTCAGGCCGCCCGTAGCCCTTTGACGTGACCTAACGACTGCTGTCAAGCGATAACAACCGGGACCAACTGCTTAACGTGCGCCCCGAGGCAAGAAGGGGCTCACATGGTGTCACTAGCGGTCACACATCTAGGTACTGACCTCGCCCATCGTGTTTTCAACGTGTACTCGCAACGCAACTGACCTACGAGCGTCTTGATGAAGGTAACATTAGTTGGAATTCAAGTCGAAACAATTCTAGAATGAACTTTTGAAATTGTTATAATGATGAGGGCTTACCTTCAAATCCAAAGTAATCTCACACTTCACGCCAGCGTATCCGAGCGGGCACAAGCACACTCCAGAAACACAGCCGCCGCCATGTTGACATTCGCACTTCCCATCTTTATCCATTTCCATCGGCTTCAAATCAAAACTTTTTAACTCTTTAACCACATCATTTACAACTACTTGTCTTTTACTATCATCATTGAGTGGTATTTCGTTAAATATCTTGAATTGTTCTACAGAATTGTCCAGTTTGTTGTTGTCATGGTTTTGCTTTTTGGAGTCACGCATGACTATATCGTTGTCTTCAAAATGGACTATGTCGTTTATGTCGTAGATTGCGTGGCCGTCGACGTCGTTTGGGTGGTGAATGGATTCGCTGGTGGTCACTTCGTTGACTGGTTTCCAGGGGGCTAGGGTTGGCGCGCATTCCGCTGTGGAAGAAAGGGCTGAATTAGTCACACATCCTCCAGAATTCATGTTTTTATGGGAACCCTTAAATTAATTAGGTAGTTCACATAGGTGGACTTTGTTTACTTAATGCTTGAAAGATTGAAAAGTGAATAATTTTTTGTTAACAAATACCACGTTCGTATGTGTAGGGATCACACAAGACCAAGAGACCATGGCTAACCCGGACTCTCAAAGTGTCTAACTCCACACCTCCTGTTTCCACCTGATCAGAATCCCCAGCTCTTTAAGTATCATTAAAAGTACCAGGACCCCATGACAAGCCTAGAGTTTCATAGGAATTCTCCTATGAGTCGTCTGTCTGGCAGCTAGGTGGACTCTGAACACCTCTGAACAATGTTTGTATACGTAGGTATTATGTGCGGTTGGAGTAGCAGGCAAAATCTAGTTAACTTCGTAGCTCTAAATACCGCAAGATTTATGACATCCAAACCCATCCCATATAAACAGCGTATGTAACGACACGAGAACACACATCACGCATACACAATGAGCGTGATTACGGATTCGAGGCGACGACTCGGAATTTCATTATTCCCAGTATCCCCGTACCGGGGAACATTCCCGGGGACGGGGATCGAAAAATGGGAATCCGATGTGAATATAAACACAAGAGGTTACATTTCATTGGAGAATGATTATGTACTGTTGTCAGAGAAACTATACCCCTCATGCGCTATGTCTAAAACGCACACTGAGCAAAATACCAATGCCTAAGAAGGTATTTGCCCGAGTAGCAAAAAACTCGAATTATAAAACGTCTAGGCGCCAATTTAAAAACGTGATTTAGAGTAGAATAGAAAATATGTTTATTACATACCTTTTATTTTAAACGACAAAATATTATATTAAAGAAAGACTACTTATATATAAATAAAAACTATAATTCTTTTATTTTTTTTATTTATAGTTTTTTGCCATACTATGTTTATTGCCATACACAAAGCTTACAAAAAATCAATTAGGCAATAAGTTATAATCTAATATAGTTATGATAAGTGGTGTGGCAAAAGGTGCATGTTTCAGCTGAGCTGACACCGAGGTGTGCAGCGCTGTGACTCGACATGCACCTCTTCCCTGCCAGAGTATATACCTGATATTCGGTATGATAACGAGCTTGAACTAAGATAGCCTAGTGCTATCTTCCCTTTGAACTATACTAGGGTGGGCGTGTTGTGTAAGGTAGGTGAGTGTTTAAAGTGAAATTTAAAGTTACGCCACCGTTTAGGCCCCCTGTCCCTCTCTATCTTAACGTTTTTTAATGAAGTGTGAAAGGTGCAACACGATTTAAGGGAAGTGAGGTTTAACTAGGTGTATGAATAACAGCAATACAGTTGTACAGAAATAAAGCACTTTTGTATGAAATTGACATTGCCACATTTCAATGGAGCTTTGCCCCACCTACAAAACTACGAGACCATTGAAGCTGTAGGTACAGTCGACAGCAGATCAATGGTAACACTTTTTACTTTTGACAGTTCTTATTATTTGCGTCGTAAGACTGGAAATCGTACTGCAAGTGTTACCATTGATCTGCTGTCGACTGTAGATACCTATCATTTTGTTGGGGACTATTACAGGTTTTATATTGCATAATCACAATCAGTAGGAGTTGCGAGAGTAGTAGAAAATGATAACAAAAACAATGAATAAGTCGCTTCGATATCTATTTTCTGAATTCTTAATTAAGCTGTTTTTTCGACTCGTTTGATGTACAAAACTTTATTTTAAAGTGATATATTTACATTTATTCGTTATCTTGTTCATCATACGGTTGATGGTGGGGCAGAATCTGGCATTGTCATTTGACAATTGAGTTACCATTATTTTTCTTGATTCACTTTGAAGTGTCCGTTTTTTGTCTTCCTAAGTTAACACACAAATCGAATTCAAAGTATTTTTTACTAAGAAACTCCGGCCTATTTTCTCGGATAAAAGGCCTATAAAAGCCTGAAAGGCCTCATCGAAAAAAAGGTTCAACGCACCCGATTAACATATCGGCAAATTTTTTATCCCAACAACGGCAGGCCTCCCGCGGGAGGTCTAAAGTGACGCGGAATTGTAGTAAATATTTATCGTATCGTATATTTGTTAGTAAACATATAAACAGCGTGCGATATCCTAAATCCTTGCCCGTGAGGGATCGCAAAAATTTATCTTTTAAAACTGTCAGGAGAGTTTTGTGGACAGGATCGGTTGAAGGACGGGCAAATTAGGGTCCACTAATTTACGGGGCGCTAGTTAAACGTAATGATATGATAAATATAGAAGGATACATAATTATCATTTATTATTATTTGATATCAGGGTGTTGGTACAAGCTCAAGGGTCACTGCGATCTCAAAGGTCCGAGTTCTTATATCTCGCTCCCAAGGCCAACGTCCTTCAGGAATCGTATGATGCACTTGGGCGAGATAGTTTTAATATCCTCGGGTGGCATTATGTGGCCAGCTAAGGCTCGGCTTCTGCTGTGAATGAGTGCTCCACACTCACAGAGAAAATACATAATTATCAAACTTAGTTTACACAATTTTATACAACAGGCGGTCTTATCGCTAAGAACGATATATTCCAGTATTGAGTTGAGCAACATCACTGAATGAAGCTTGGATTTAGACTCATGATTACTTTTAAGAAGGACTCGCTTAACGTTATGTGAGGTTGCCTGTCTCTCTATTCTGGAAGGCTTTACTCAAATGGACCACCACTTGCAAAAACAATGTACACGTCTTTGAACTTTGGACGGTTCTTATTATCAGCGTCGTAAGATTTAAAATCGTACTGTAAGTGTTGCCATTGATCTGCTGTTGTCCGTTGTGAACCTATTATTGAACTTCGCGGCCGATACACAAACCGGCTGGCTTGTTTTGTGTACCTACCTACATGTTACTGGATGACGTTGTGAATCCCAAAAGACATTGCCACATTTCAATGGAGCTTTGCCCCACATACAAAACTACGTGACCATTTAAGCTGTACCTATCATTTTGTTGGGGACTTATTACAGGTTTCATATTGCATAATCATAATAAGTATCATTTTCTACTACTCTCGCAACTCCTATAGAAGAATAACAAAAACAATGAATAAATCGCTTCGATTTCTTACTATTTTCTGAATTCTTAATTAAGCTGTTTTTTTCGAATCGCAACTTGTACAAAACTTTATTTTAAACCAATAATTTTAATAAAAAACGGAGATATTTTTACACTTATTCGTTATCTTGTACAACTTGCGGTTGATGGTGGGGCAGAATCTGGCATAGTCATTTAAAACTATGAGAAACATTTTTTTTTCGGGCCCCTGTGTAAGACTCTAACTCCGGCCCAATTTCTCGAGACTCGTGCTTACGAAGTATATGCGAACTTCTCCGTCTCAAGTGCTGAAGTGTCATTTATCAGGATTCCTGGCAATACTTAATCTTTCCTGTGAGGGGCGCAAATGGACAGGTATTAGTGAAATGTTAAGAGAATGCGAAATACAAGGCTTATGTTATTTACCTAGTTGAAATAGTTGGTTTTTGAGTTAAAGGAAGGACCATGAAGGAATAAACTTCAGCGCGCTCTGTGGAGAGAGACTACAGTACCTGAGTATATTTTATATGATGGATGGGGACAGATATCTGTCTTGCTGTTATTTTAATTCTCATATGTCACAGACATCTGTTTTTAGGGTTCCGTACCTCAAAAGGAAAATAGGAACCCTTATAGGATTACTTTGTTGTCCGTTTGTCTCTCTCAGAAACACGTGGACGGATCAAGTTGAAATTAATACCAAATACTCAATGCAACCTCACGCAGCCGTAAAAAAGTAAACCTTCTACTACAACGCAATCAAAATATATCGCTATTTATGTAGCATTTTCTCGCATATTTGTATGAAAATGCAAGAAAACCAAAACCTATAGGGCACTTCCCGTTGACCTAGAAATCATGAAATTTGGCAAGAAGCTAGGTCTTATAGCACAAGTAAAGGAAAAAATCTGAAAACTATAAATTTGAAATTACATCTCCCCAAAAATATTTCTTTTCTTATAACAAACTTACATTTGCAGATGATGAACTAATCAAGTGTATATCGATGTATGGACATAAAATTTTGATAATGGCAAATGATGATAACTTGGTTTCAAAATCTAGTTTATCTTTTCGATAGAGCAAAGTTACGGTTAAGTTGCATTGCACGGAAGTTTCAGCCTGCAGGAATTTGTCAGAGTACACGAGACTACAAATCTATTTTGTTTCCCAAAATGTAGATCCCAAAATGTTGAATTTAACAATAGTTGTTCAGTTCATCATCATCATCATCAGCCCGTATCAGTCCACTGCTGGACGTAGGCCTCTCCCAAAGCGCGCCAATGTGGTGTACATCATGTTTTGTTTGGGAGGTGATGCCCGTAATCGCCACGCTGGGCAAGCGGGTTGGCGATCGCAGAGCCGGCCACCTCGCGCCGGTGACGCTGCTGCCCGTCACCGACCTGCTGCACTTGGCGCCGGCACGGTGCGAGCTGGGTATACCGCCAACTGTCGGTCGCCAGAGCCCCGTCCGTTGGTCGGCAGGGTGCACCACGTGCCGGTGAGGTTGGCATTTAGGTGGCCAATATAGTCGGTCCCCACCCCTTACACCTTGTTCAGTTGAACACCCTTTATTCGCTCTTTCATTAAAGTAAATACACACTGTAAGTAAACGAGTTGTCGTCAAACGTTTTTACTCCGATTGAGTCTCGCAGACAGAGCTTGGCTTAATGAAAACGATGTCGAACTTAAGTTGCAGCTTGTTGGAAACTTAGTTAAGTTAGTTAGGACTTGGCTTCAAAGATTAAACTATGTTCCGACGAGTCTACATGCACGATATTGGATAGTGTTCTAACTGTAGGTAATTTCGACTTATTCGTCAACTGGCGAGTGTGGAATTTTACCTATTTTTTTTGTCGTCAACTCGCGCGCACGTGTAAAGTACAGTCATATAAAAATGGATTGAAATCAAAAACTTAAATAAATAACTATTACCCGCATTGCCCGAGTTGGCTAATTCGGTTAAGTATGGATTATTTACTTAGATTTCGATTTAGATGTGCAAAATGAGGCGAGGGGGATCGTCCGCGTCCCCCTCGCCTCATTTTAAAAAAATAGGTAAAATCAGAAGGTGCCAACCCGCGCGCACTCGTCAGTTGACGAATAAGTCGTAATTTCTACAGTATAGGTTGTATGTCCTTTCATTTAGGTTTATATAACACTTAGGCTGCTCAAAATCTGATCTGAGTTCAAATCGGAGAGAATTAGGTTGAACAGTTGTAATAGCGATTGATTGATTTATTGAATTCAACCTCAAAACAAAGTTTCAATTCAAATACACTCTATTGTACATAAAAATGCAAAAAAGAAAAATACAAAACAGAATGTAGGTACAATTTGGCGGCCTTATCGCTAAAAGCCATTTCATCCTGGTTAACCTAACCTAACAAACTTTTAAGGAGTTAAATAATAATAAAATAGAGAGAGAGAGGTAGAGCTACAAATACATGAAGAATGAAATGAAAATTATTCGTATCGTATTTTTGCAATTTGTAAAAAAATTGAATACCTAATTATTTTTTTATTTGTGACGGTACTCTGCACTCGTAACGAAAATGTATGAAAATGCAAATATGTTAAAGAATCATGTTTTATTCGATCCTTTTTTTTTACTTGGGGAAATGCTTTTCGCATCTCACCGCGCCAATGAGGAGGGGCGCGCGGTGAGTATGTGTACTCCCGCCAGAATACGGTCCTATACCCACTAAAACCCCAAGGTGTTCAACGCATCGCGTTTGGAACGAGGTTGTGGGAACGCAGCGCCAAATACCACAACCTCGTTCGCGGCCGCCCGCGTGGGCCCTTCTCGTTTTATTCGATCCTGGATAAACAGAACATTAGTTTCGGAGAGTAGACCTATACCGCAGCCCAAATCAAGTGTCTTATTTTGTAAACAAATATGTTAGTGTAATTACCTACTGTGATGTAACACTGAAGGAACTGATTGATCGAACCTGTTCATCATTGTGAAAATAAAGTAATCCGACCTAATAATGTGATAATAACTATGCAATAATTTATTTATTATTTCATTTAAATGTATAGCATTACAGTCTTAAACTTATGCACTATACATTTCATAAATTGTCTTAGTTATAGTTACATATTATTAAATTAATTTATAGGATAACAATAATGAATTTGTCAATAATAATAAAAAATACAAAATGTCACCAACAGTCACATAGTATGAACATGATTACACAAACAGATAGCACTATATCACAACACAATACAGAAATCCAGCCGCATTCATTCATTCATCATTCTCACATAACAACAAACATTCACCCAGCACTTTGTATAGCGGGTCGGCGAACAGGTCGCATATTCGCAATGCGGCGCTGCTGCCAGCAGTGCGTTGAGTCGAGTGGGCATGGCCACAATCATAATCACATAATCATAGAACACAGGTCACATTGCCAGGAAGAGTGGCGACAACCTGGAAAGATCAATGGTGACTGGCAAGGTAGATGGAAGGACCTCGCGGACGAAGCCCGATACGTTGGTCCGAACAGTGCCCCTATTACCGTTCTCAAAACGATGAAATTATACCATGTCATGTCGCGCCAAACAGAGACGCCGCTATACCAATACAATAGCACTGTCCCATTCACGGCCGCTATGACATGGTATGATTTGATCGTTTTGAGAACCGTAATAGCCCCACAGATCCGTACCAATATCGATACCGGTTTTTACGATGCTCTTCACGTCGCCGAAGATAGGAGCAGATGGCGCAATATCATCAGAGAAAAGATGATCCAGAGTCACGACCCTCAGCAATGAGGAATACGACGCAAGGAGAGGAATCACAGAACAGCTTTTTTATTATTATTGTATGACAGTATTTATTTATTTACAAAAACAAACTATTTCATATTTATAATAAAGAATTTTAAAAATGGTATAAAAAGGAAAATAACAGCTTAAAATGTAGGGTAGGGTAGTTTTTGTTTACAAAATAAGATTGTATGCATACGAAGTACTGCTGTAAAGTATTTTATACCAAAGATGACAGTGGAGAATTCACCTTAACAGCGCGTCAACAAGTTTTAATATCAGACGCTAGAGCCAGAGGTTATTTATATGGCTCGGCCGCGGCCCGCAGCGGGCTGCGCTGCGGCCCCTGATTTATACCCCACATCTAGCCAGGTTTACCTAGCAGCCGGTGTAATTGAAAAGCGGGACGTGACTCACTAATACACATAATAAATAACGTCTTGGAGAGAATTGTTACTCGTATGTTACTACAACCCAGAACTAACGATAGAGTATTTGACAACATTACGTACAGCGAACAGCAGATCAAGTGGAACACTTTGGACCGTTCTTATTATCTGCGTCGTAAGATTTAAAATCGTACTGTAAGTATTGATCTGCTGTTGTCCGTAAATTAGTGGATATTATTTTGTTATTTTTTGGTACATACACAAAACCCTTACTTTTCATTTAAGGGCCTTCCATGAGCGCCGCCAATCTTTGAAAAATAATATCTTCCAATTTAATCTATTTTATTAAAAAAGCTATGTACATAATATTAATTACGATAAATACTATTTTCTAAATGCTTATTTATAACGTGATTCGCTGTGGTCTGTACATAATTATGACCTACGCCTGTTCCGCTTTCCAGTAGTAGATACTTCAGTCTTCTGCGATCCTGGTACACCATTTTCATATCTTCCACAGTTATCGATTTATTCTTTATATATTACACGGTATACCTATTATATTTCATATCATGAAATAGTCGTAAAAAGCTTTCTATTCATTGATCTATATGTCGTGGTCAGATCGTTAAATTGAGCATTTCATGAAATCGTCAGTCATTTCATGAAATGGTGGCATTTCACGAAATCGTCAAGTTGTGTTGGGCATATCGTTTAAACGTCAACGTTCGTCGATTTGTCCAACGACGTTTGGTCAGATCATTAATGTAGGGTGCCCATTAAAGTTTTAAGTAACAACAATTCTAAATATACTTATTACGAACTTATTTATTGGTCTAGTCAGTACCAAATTAAAAAATATATGTTACAAATTGTCCACTGCAATTAAATATACGAAATATTCATATTTAATTTCTTTTTTGAGACATGTTGGTACTTACATAATAAATATAATAATAATAAAACATTTAATATACAAGAAGAAATGCATAGTAGGATCATCAATGCATTTCTTCTTGTATATTAAAAACTCGTAATTCCAGTATTTCCATGATGTCATATTTTGTAATTATAGTCCGTCGCCTTTCGTTGCCTGGTCACCTTACTTTCCTTTATTTGTTGTATAACCTAAAAACGAAAATTATGTATTGTATGTTAAACTAGGATTCATTAATTAAAAGTAAATACATTTTAAATACTTAGGTGAGATTTTAAAAGGATATACTTAAACTAAATACTTATTGTCATTGAGATACTAACCTGTGAAATGTATTCCCAAGTTTTATTTTTGTAAATTGCGGTCGGTTTTTGCGTGACTGTCATAAAATTCACACCGTTTCGTATAAGTAGTAACACTTTTCCAAGTTTCCAACACACTTTCTTATATAATTTGCACACTATTATTCACTTTTCAACATGAATCCGCATTATTTACTTACGCACACAAACATAAACAATGACAAAGTGCGCTCTCAGCGCCTCTAGCGGTAGTTATTGCTATTTTTCTACGATATGGTCAATTGTGTTTGGTCATATCATGAAATAGCCGTGCGTTTGTTGGACATATCGTAAAACGCTTTCTATTCATTGATCTGGCCAAGCTATTTCATGAAATGACCAATAGACATTTGACGTTTTCGTGAAATGCCACCATTTCATGAAATGGTCGACTATTTCATGAAATGTTCAATTTAACGATATGGCCACGACATATACATCATGATGTGGCCAATAAATAATTGGTCACAAATCATGAAATACCATCATTTCATGAAATGGCCGACTGTATGATCCGAAATGTATGTGCCGAAATGGTATGATCAATTTAACGATCTGCCCAAGTAGCATTTCGAGCTGTATATATTAGAAGCTGTCCCGTCCTACTATAATTTTTTTTGCTGCTCTATAACGTTAACTAGGTAATTAATTATTTACTTGCATAATTCAATCGAAACTTAATCCTTCATGAAAATCTCAACCCTAAATTGAAGCCCCCTGTATAATCTTATCTGACTCTATTTTGACCTCTAGACGACGTAGACCTCTCGGTAAGACCTAAGGGCACTAAAGAGGCTTATCGTCTTATGCCGAATCTAAGTTATAGGAAACTGGAGCTTATATTATACTCAGAACGGATCATAATGATAAATCGGGAAGTGATCTGAATACAATTTACTAGCTAACGTTCCCAATGTCCCAAATTCCCAATAGATAAGTCCCGGAATCTATCGGGGATTCCCGGCGTATTTGTCAGTGGGAACCGTCAATTTCCGTGGGATATTGCGTTCCCGGGACACGGGAAAATGGTACCTTTTTACATAATTTCCTGTCTCATTCGGATTGGCATAGATTTTGTAAATTGGAAAATTATTTGGGGAAATATAGGTGGAAAAGTTATAAAAAAGGTGATATTACCTGGCATAAAAAATATTATTTAGATATTATTAGGTAAAATAGGTATACCGCAGAACATTGAGATATTGAGGCATTTAGAGCGTCTTACGGGGAAGAAAGTGCAACATCTATTCGATTATATCATCGGTGTCAGTACTGGCGCCATCATTGCTTCTGTTATAGGTAAGTCTATTTTACGGTGGCAAAATTATTTGATAATTAGACATTTTCTTTTAGAATTCATCTTTTAAACTATACCGCAGTCCAAATCAAGTGTCTTATTTTGTAAACAAATATGATCGTCTAATTACCTGTTGTGATGTAACACTGAACGAACTGATTCATCGAGCCTCGTGCGTCATTGTGAAAATAAAGTGATCCGACCTAATAATTTGAAAATAACTATAATTCCATAATCATAGAACGGCTGTAAATGTTAGTAGGGTAAGGTAGTTTTTGTTTACAAAATAAGACACTTGATTTGGGCTTCGGTATAGGTCCGTTTATAGGTTCCAATATAAATAAAGGAGAATGTCCACTGTAGGAGCTATGCTACACTGCTTTTGATTTTAGTGATTAAATCCAAACAAAATAGGAGTCATAGCAGTCATACTTAGTAAGTGAATACAAGTAAGTAATTGAGAGTTCTTGCCACTTTTCTCCTCAGAGCGTTGGCACCTTTTCCTTTCAAAGTGGCGTTAATGTAAATTCAAAAAATATATTGTCGTGCAAAAATGTACACAACGCAAATAAAGAAATTTGATTTTGACTTTCAATTATATTATATTTTTCTGTACTAATGTCTGTGTTCACTAATTTATATATATATATAAAAAAAAGATCATGCAGGAGAACGACGAAAAAGTTTTTAATAAAAACCTTTCATTGATCACAAAAGATAGTCACTTCAGTTCGTGAAAAATAGCAAAAATGACTACCTCTTAATAAATACGTAAATAGAGAGGGGAGATCATTTTGTACGGCATTTTACTGATCACGACTGGTCCAGAATACTGTTGCGGGTAATTCAATACCACAGCAGCAGGATGAAATACTAACAAAGCATACCCGGAGTTCCACCAAGGAACTATAAATAAAACCCGCATCTCCCATCAAGTAAACGTCGGATATTGACAGAGCCCGATCTTGCAAACTATAGTGAGGAAGCCATCTAAGAAATATATCCTATTTAACAATTTTAGTAACACCCTGATTCATATTAGTAAAATAGGTAACCACTTAATAATTTAATATATCTAATGGTGGCACTTCACTTGGCTATTCGTATTCGCTATTGGGTTATTTGTCGTATTTGTCTGTTTTGTCTTATTTGTATTTACAGTCGACAGCAGATCAAAGGTAACACTTTTTACTTTTGACAGTTCTTATTATTTGCGTCGTAAGCCGTGAAATCGTATTGCAAGTGTTACCATTGCTCTGCTGTCGACTGTACGTCAAGTATTTGACAAATACGACGAACATCCAATAGCTAATAAGAATAGCCAAGTGAAGTGGGAGCATAAGGGTAATGGGCATTTTCGTTCGGCCTTTTTCGTTCGTCTAGAAAGAGTTTCAGTTCTAAGATTTTTTAAATAAAGAACGACCTCATTTTAAATGGTCACTGTCGTCTATAGACGTCTAATTCTTCAGAAGAATTGTGATGCTGTTGCAGCCTTAATGACTGAGATGTAACGTCTGGTGTGGCCGTAATTACACTTACATTTACAGGGTCCTTTACCATTTACACCAGAATTTAGCAATGCTATACAAGTAACGCATTGTTAACTAAGTGTTTGTCGGCACAAGTATTTAGTTAGATGGTTATGAAATTTAAAATTGAGGTGCAAAATACAATTAACTACTATTTGATTTTTAAATAGAGTTCCCGGTTCACTTATTTTGTTATTAAATTGCCGTAAATAAGTTCAATATAAGCGGAGCTTAATGATATTTATTGAGGACAATACGGTGGTGGGTGACACTGCAAGAAGTCATACCCGATAGATGTTAGTTAAATGTAGAAAACCTAATAAAGAAACGAAAAGCGACTCTACTAGACGATTCACATCACAATACATTTTGCCGCGAAAACATGGCGTCTGTTTGTCGTGTCAAATGGAACGTTTTAAATCCCAAATCCAATCGCAGCCGACGGATTTACTCGAAAATTGTTTTAAACCAGCTCGTACCCACTCGGCAAGTGCCGAATGAAGTGTGGAATGGGAATTAGATTGTCTGACAATAGAATTACTCGCTTTATTTATTATTAGTAGAATTACCTACATGCATTTAGTTAGGAGCAGTTTTATTCGACTTCCATATAAAATGTTCCACCAATCCGCATTGGGCATGGGCTTTTTTTGTCCCAGGTAAAACAGGTTTACGTGTACCATCACGCCCGGGAGAGCGTGTTGATCATGTCAGTCTCGCCGCCCTGAAGGGGCGGAATACCGACTAAACTTCCTGGGGTGTTCCACCTCGTGTCATTGTTGCCGAGTCACGGGAACTGCAATACATCCGCGACCCGACTGTATATGAGAGCTATGCTTGGCATTTCTCTGGTGGATAGAATAAGAAACGAGCCGCCAGAAGACAAAAGTGGTTGACATTGCTCATAGAATCAGCAAACTAAAGTATCAGTGGGCTGGTCACATCTGTCGTAGAACCGATAACCGATGGGGGAGACGAGTTCTAGAATAGAGACTACGAACGGGTAAACGTAGTGTGGGACCCCACCAGATGGAGGTATGAACTTCGCAAGGTGGCTGGCAGAGACGCAGAAGGCCGAGAAACGGATTGATTGGCGTGCTTTGGGAGAGGCCTACACGTCCAGCAGTGGACTGATACGGGCTGATGATGATTAAGCCCCCTGTGTTCAGTATTAAAATGTACCTATACATGAAATAATATTGTACATGAAAGAAAATGAAAGGTTTCGTTCAGTTTATTTACCGTGTGTATCGGTCCTGAAATCGTTTTAAAATGGCCTGAACTCGCAAACTTTTCGATTTCCCGTTGTAACGAACTGGGACTGACAATTCTAACGCATGGCCGCGTCCAAACGGGATTCCAATGTTTGCTCCAATACACGAATTGTACTTGAATTTGGGTTTGAATAGTTTTAGCAATATTTTGGTAAGTATATTCAAAAAGACCAACCGTGAAATGGGTAAACGCCACACTCGCAGCGTTAACAAACTACATCTACCGCATACAAGAACAAAACTAGGTAAAAAGAATATAAGAGTTGAAGGAGCTACGCTGTACAATGATTTGCCTAATAATATTAAAGACTTAACATCATTCAATACTTTCAAAAAAGAACTCAAACTCCACATAGCGAAAGATCTCACACGAGTATAAAGCATGTATGTATTGTTGCGAACACCGGCACAGGAAAACTATTTATATTATATTAATAAATTTTAAGTTCTCATGCTAAGTGAAATGTAATTTCTTAATGAGAATAAATTCTTTCTTTAACCACATATTCTTTTGAGTAAATCACACTTATTAGCACTAGGTAATAGTTTTAAACATTGACAGAGAGTAATTTAAAAAAATTCATTAAATGAACACTTTGTTATGAAGGCGTATTACAGAATAGATGACTATTTAATTAAACGATGAACATGCGTGGTGTGTGTCGCCGGTTACGCATAAAGGATAAAGTTTAGATTACTAATAATAGTTATGTAATTACCTAGTTATTAAGTAATTGTGTTGTTATTATTTTAAAAGATGTTGAGAGTTTTTTTGCCACTTTTTCTCCTCACCGTTGGCACTTTCCTGTGGTAAATGTAAATTCAAAAAAATAAGTTGACGTGCAAAAATGTACACAACGTGGTTACTTACAATTTTTTTTCCATAATACTAATCTTTAATAAACCAAAGATCATTTTCCAAAGGTGTGACTGTTTTTTCTAAATAATTGCTGTAATATTAAAATTGATTGAAGTTGTGGTTTTTATAATGTAAGAGATTTATAACTCAAATAAACATTTATTAAACATAATGATATAGGTATGTTATTGTCCCTGACTATACCGACTAATAAAGTATTATTAAAATTCGGCTACTATTCGGTATTCGGCCTATTCGGCCACTTTGTTTGGTATTCGGTATTCGGCCGAATATTGCTTACTATTCGGTCGAATACCGAATACTAAATCATGAAAAATAGACACGTCATATTACTCAAGATTATATGTATTCATTACCAAATTACAATACTTTAATCCTAACTCTACATAGTAGCAAGTCTAGTTTAAACCATGGAATAGCATTTAAGGCAGGTTTATGCCTAACAGCGAATAGGTTAGTTATTATTATATTACCCTCCATTCTTGATTTTCCGTCGATAAAATGCGCTGCACGTCCGTCCGACCTCTCAACTCCGGTAGTTAGAGTCAAAACTCAATTGTAGCGTAATTCTACCTCTACATTCTCTGCCTCTACATAGAGTTAGTTGTTTCTACTATATTACTCATACAACGTTATATACCTATTAGAGTTGTTAGTAGTTTAGTTTAGTAAATGGAAACCATTAGATACTGGTGCCAATTCTAGAATGCGAAGGCTAATATACTATTAGTCGCCTCTAAGCAGGCGTCCCGCTCGCGTAAGGAATGTGAAGGAAGCGAGAGTTATGTACCAGGTTCGCAACAGACGTCAGGCCATCATCTCTGCCTACCACTACGCAAAACAGGGAAACAAGAATGGTGTACGAGGATCGCAGCAGGCAGAAGACTATTGCATCTACCTACCGCTATGATAGACAGTCGTGAGTTTAAGTATGTATGAATGCAAGAGTGGTGTATCAGGATCGCAGCATGGAAGGTGTGTCTCGGCCTGACGCTATGGGTGACAAGCGTGAATTTATGTACGGAAGAGTAGGTACCAGGATCGCAGCAGATGAAAGTACATAGTCTCTGCCTATCGCTACGCGGAGGCAGGCGTGCGTGAGTTTATGTAGGAAGATTGAGGAAGCAAGAATGGTGTACCAGGATCGCAGCAGATGAAGGTACATTGTCTCTGTCGCTACAATAAAATAAGGGTGAGTCTATGTTTGTATGCGGAAGCAAGAGCGGGTACCAGGACTGCAGAAGATGGAAGTGTAGTATAGACACTGCATATCGCTATACGAAACATGCGCGGGTAGGCATCTATATTCATCTCATTTGTCTATTAACTAAAACAATTCCATAGTCACCTATTTATCTTAATTATCCGTTTATCCGTTCTGGAACTCCCTAATCCGGATATAAAAGGGGCATTAATTGTATTTCCCGGTATTACCGGCCGCATGTCAATTAATTCATCGGATTTATCCGCAAATTGGACTCAATTCCGGATTTAGTGCAAACAAATGGCAACAATAAACTATGATTATGGCCGTTGATTTCGTAATTAATTAAGTTTCCGGTTCACTTCTCATTAATTTATATTAATTAGCTTTCGTTTGAATAAACAGAAGCTCACGAATTAAAAGTAGATTTCGGTAATTCCACGAATGAAAATAAAAACGCCACTCTCCGTGGGTTTGCGCGGATTTTTAGTTTTTTTCTACGATGGCTACGGCACTAACTACTAAAATTAAACGTCTTAAAAATATATAGCAAACTTGGGGTGTCTATTTAAAGACTGATGAATACCGACACACGATTGGACAAAAATAGCTCGATAGAAAAATTGATTGCAAACATACTCTTTCCATGTCTTTTAAAATGATAATTATATCTAAACTAAAATAGTTATTCATACAAAATATATATCAAAATGTAGGGTATTTATAAATACGAGAGGTTGTTAAAAAATGTTTTGTTGGCGTACTTTTATTACTTGCCAAACTTCATCTAAAATTCATGAGAATACAAATATAGAGTCACTGTGCCGTGCTCTTCACTCCGCCGCTGCGGGACATCTCACGCTTGAGTTTGACCGATGGTAGCGCCTTAAAATATAATTTAAACCATGGAAAACTGAGTGGCAGAGAAGCGAATTTTCATGTAAGAGCGGAGTCTGCGATGTAATAAGGTTTACTCCATATACCGTTCTTTACTTCATGACAGACAGAGCTTCGCTTAAAAACGTTCCCTGTTTTGACAGAGCCCTAAAAAGTTGATATTTTAATCCGACAAAAGCGAGCCAGTTTAAAAAAATATTTTTTATAAAATATTTAAATTTCTCGTTGAAAAATCCGCGCTTTCAGACTACAAAATAAAACGTTAAACTACGTACGGTCGACAGCAGAACCATGGTAACGAGGAACGATTTCAACTTTTATGGTGTAGACAATAAAAACTGTAGGTACAGGTTTTTTTACTAACGGTCTAACGAGGGTTTCTCTTTAGATATCATATTGTTTGAAATCAACTTTATATTCAATACCTTGTCGCTATTTTCTGAACGGCAATTTAACTAAAAAATACGCTGGATTGAGTCCCAAAATAAAAAATAAAAATAAAGTTAAAAAAGATATAAGTAAGTAGGTTACAAGAAACGGATATAGGTACGTTAACAGCAGATCAAGTGTAACACTTTGGACCGTTCTTATTATCTGCGTCGTAAGACTTAAAATCGTACTGCAAGTGTTACTATTGATCTGCTGTTGTCCGTAAATTAGTGGATATTATTTTGTGATTTTTTGGTACATACACAAAACCCTACTTTTCATTTAAGGGCCTTCCATGAGCCAACTAGCGCCGCCAATCTTTGAAAAATAATATGATCCAATTTAATCAATTTTATTAAAAAAGCTATGTACATAATGTTAATTACGATAAATACTGTTTTCTAAATGCTTATTTATAACGTGATTCAATGTCGGTAAGTTGTAGTTCTCAAATGTCTTTGCTTGTCGCAATTATGCCATGTATTGTATATTAAAAAATAGTGTTTATCCTAATAAAGATTGTGTACATAGCTTTTTTAATACAAGTTAATAATTTGTAAGATTTTATTTTTTTAAGATTGGCGGCGCTAGTTGGCTCATGGAAGGCCCTTATGTAGGTACTTACTTATTTAAAATTTATTCTAATAAGACAAATAAATAAAGCAGTGTACTTACCTATTAAACCATTGCTGGACGGTAGGTATGTACAAGTTCAAAATAACTAAGGTAATTTAATTTCCATAACAATTTTGTTAATCAAAATCTTTTCAGTCCTGTAAAGTTCCGCTCACAATTTCTTCAAACAAAAACTGTCTATTTCTGTAAAAAATCAAGGTTCACCTTTCCTCCAGTTATCATCAAAGGAATCTTCGGGCGAAAGGGGTTATTAATTAAAGAGTGAACCAAAGGCGGATCGAGATTAGCTCGGGCTTTGGCTAGGGTTGGCACTTGTGAGGCTGGACACTACAGATTCTGACGTGAAAAGATGAGTGTTTTTATGGTATCATAGCTTCCAAACGCTTTTTTTTGTAAACCTTGTTATTTTTTGTAAAATTGTCCCACTGCTGGGCAAAGGTCTCCCCCCTCCTCTTCCATCCATCCCTGTCCTGAGCCTCTTCCAGCCACCCATCCCTGTATCTAACGATATGGTCTCTCCAAACGCTTAAAAGGATTAATTTTCTTTTGGTTTGAAATTTTTTAATAAATAAAAAATAATATTATTGTAAAAAATACTGCCCATGTTGCCTTATAAGGTTGCCCTAGAAGGCTAGCCACGTTGCCCCGCAGTATGGCGAGGCCACAGACCACTTACTCATAGTTGACAGAATTTTTCGCTTGCAAATGACAATGCCAGATTCTGCCCCACCATCAACCGCACCGCAAGTTGTACAAGATAACGAATAAATGTAAAAATATCTCCGTTTTTTATTGATTTAAAATAAAGTTTTGTACAAGTTGCGATTCAAAATAAACAGCTTAATTAAGAATTCAGAAAATAGTAAGAAATCGAAGCGATTTATTCATTGTTTTTGTTATTTTTCTATAGGAGATGCGAGAGTAGTAGGAAATGATACTAATTATGATTATGCAATATTAAACCTGTAATAAGTCCCCAACAAAATGATAGGTACAGCTTAAATGGTCTCGTAGTTTTGTAGGCCCACCTACAAAACTACGATGTCTATTGGGTAAGTGGTCTGTGGGCTAGGCTACCGCGTTGGTCGAAGTAGGTGCCAGGAAAGCGGAGTTAAACCACTGCTAAGATATGCTGTAACAAACGCAAGATTCTCAAACTGAATCAAAGCCCATTTTTTGACATTCATTATGATATGATAAAGAACATTACCATATTTATTAATTAGTCCAGGTTAATACATATTGTGGCAACCCTATTGCGGAACAGGGCCGGAACTCTGTCAAATAACGTGGTTGAGGAGATTTGGGGCCGGATCAAGTTGTCAAAGGCGACACGCGGTAGTTAAGGTTTGGGTACTGGTTTAGCTAGGATAGTTTGTTCGTGTACAGATAAAAACAAAGAAAAGTATACACGTGGCCTCATTAGATATTTTCTCAAGAAATACTTGACTGATTTCTACTTGAGTGTTTTATTTATTTATTTTATTTAACACTTTATTGTACACAACATAACAAATAAAAACTTAAAAATATAATTTGTACAAAGGGCGCACTTATCTCTATTAAGAGATTTCTTCCAGCTGACCCATTACGAAAAGAATGAGATAAATACAGAGGAGGATAGGTGCACATAAAGTAAACACAAATAAAACATATAAAAGAAAATCGGTCAAATAGTTTTTGAATAAATCTCAACTTTAATGAGGCCCCCTGTACACTTCTCTCTACCTACTCAAAATTATATAAATTATAATACAGATGTTCATATTATTAACATTAAATTGTCATTTTCAACTGTACGGTCGAGCGAACATAGAGAAAGGTTTTTTCACCTCTGAAGAGAGAGAAAAGTTGTTAGGGCTGAGATTTTCTCAAAAAGAACTACTGATTTTTAAACTTCATTTACAATTACATAGTGTGCATTGCATATTATCTACAAGTAAAAAAAAATCAGTATGTCCAGTAGTTTTTGAGAAAATCTCAACCTTATTAAGGTATTAACCTACGGTGCCCAGACATGGTCATTGAGTAAAGATCAGACGTCCAAACTCAAGGTCTGCCAACGTGCAATGGAACGCAGCATATTGGGCGTGAGGAGACCGGACCGTGTCCGAAACACAACCCTGCGATCGATAACTGGCGCAGCAGACGTGGCCCGCAAAGCAGCCACATTAAAGTGGAACTGGGCGGGCCCCGTGTGCCGCGTGCAGCCGGACCGATGGGCCCGGACTGTCACAGAATGGGTGCCATCGGACGGTCGCCGGCGTCGGGGCAGACCTCCCGTAGGTGGAGAGACGATATCGTTAGATACAGGGATGGGTGGCTGGAAGAGGCTCAGGACAGGGATGGATGGAAGAGGAGGGGGGAGACCTTTGCCCAGCAGTGGGACAATTTATAGGTTCACAAAAAAATATATAAAGTAAGTGTGTGCATGTGTGTTATATTTTATATAGTGACAACGCCACCTTACAACAGCTATTTATTATTTTCCTAGAATTTTCTTTGTACATATACCTACTGTAAAGTATATTGGGTACTACATTTTATATAAAAATAAATGTATTATTATTATTTTGATGAATGACAATGCCTCTTTACAGCTGCTATAATTTAATTTCAATTTATAAAGGGTTTATAATGTATGTGCCTAATGTCTGGTCTGTCCTGGTGATGCCTGCCGCATCGTCTCACATGGAGCATTCTCCGGCCACGTTTCGCATCGCTGTTACAGCATGTTTATTTGTATACTTAAGTATATTGTTAGTTTACTGACGTGATCAAGTGTACCGATGTGTTCCTACGATCTTAATAAATGAGTATGAGTATACACATTTCTGTTTTTAATAGTGTCACTTACCTATATCCAACGTGGCGACCGCATCCTTCACCAGCATGTACGTGTCGCCGTTGATCTTGAGGAAGTCCACGCAGCCGAGGAGTCCGTCGGAGAGACCCAGCTTGGTCTTCAGGCCAGTGGTGTTGCCAGCGCCGCCCACCCACACGGGCTCGCGGAACGTCATGCGGGAAAATAGACCCTGTTGACAATGACACAGAGGTTTTCAATTCTTGGAAGCACGATAGAGGGGATTTTAAAATGACGGGAAACGACCGTTGCAAAATTACTTACTTGATAATTTTCATTAATTTGTTTAAAGTCATTGATCTCCTATAAACAACTAGATACACAGTCTGCCTTCCAAAATGTCCGAGCGCAAAGAAGGTCCAAACTGATGAATGGACCCTCATTTGCTTTATTGGACATTATTTGGACGTTTTTTAAATTGTTTTGTGTATCTAGTTGTTTATAGGAGATCAATGTCTAAACTAGTCTAAAGTGTTTAAAATTATTCAGAAAATTTTCGCGAATGACAACGGTGATACCTCCGATGGATGAGAAGTTTATATTTATTGCCTTTGTAAGTACGATATGTCTCCTATTTGGTGTGTAATTATGATAGCCCATCATAAAAAAAATCATTGGAATTGAAACTGCGCTACATAAAAAATGGGCAATCTCCTTTTCGGATGATTTGTGCAAGATCTTCAGTTTCGAGCTAGAGTCAAGAGTTCCACTACGAGCTCGGGAGTGATCGTGACTGTCGTGCTGCTTCGTCCAGAGTGACGACGCTACGGCGACTCCTCTGGAGGAAGACTTTGATATTTTAGGAATATTCTGTAACATGACATTGGCAAATGGCGAACTGTCTAGTCTATTAATAAACTAAATCCACCATACATACACCTGCACCATAAGAGTTGAAATAGTTCAAATGTTATCAAGATGTGCTTTTAAATTGAAACTAGATAGCAGGTGCTCATTTGACAAACCAGGAGGTCATCAAAGTTGAGAGATTAAATTAGTTCTTAGTTGTAATAGTTTGAAACGAGAGATCGTAATCTTATCGTCAAATTCCACCAGAAATATGAAGTCCTGGTGGTCTGTTGTCAGTTGTTATCTCGGAAAGTTACGACGAACAAGGATAGGAGTTAAACTAGTGAAGATTTGACACTTTCAAACAACTAGATTGTAATCTTATCGGCGAACTTTACTGAAAGCAAGACGAACGTTGGATTCACAATGGAAATATCGCTGAAAGCAAGAGAAGATAGTATTTACTTACATAGATAGAAATATAGATGGACACTTTATTCCACAAAGATATTAAACAATTACAGCATTCAACTATTAATCAGAGGGGGCAATATAGGTAGTAAACCTTTAGGACGTAGCGACAAAGGACATTATTCGTAGCGCCATAGAGCGCATGCACAAAAAAATATTTTTTTGCTAGCTCAAACGCATTCAAAATAGAATAAAAGTCGATATAAACCTAATTTATTTGTAAATATGAATTGAATAATTTCCCAGTACAATTTCTATCTAACAGGAGGTATAAAAATATGAAATGAATATTGAATATTGTCTCAATAACAGGACAGCTCTATCAAGGGTGGGCCTTGGATGAACAATGTCCTTTAGGCGATAAACAGCGGTTGTCCACATTTGAGGTGGATTTATAATAAGGGTGGATGGATAGGTGCACATTCTCAAAAAACGTTGAAAATACAACAAATTGGCGTGAAATCGTGGCTATGCCAATGGATAAGAATCGGTTTTAGGATGTCATGGTGAATCCAAATTAACAGCGGCAGCGTTCTTTTGCTCTATAGCCGTAATATTTGCGTTAAATGCGATACTTGAACGTTAAACATTGGCAATAACCTCTTCTGATTGGCCGTACCTACTCAAAAATTGTGTCGCCAAAAAGCATTAATAGGCTAGTTCAACAATAACAATATTTAATTCATATAGTATTTCACATTAGGATCCCAAATATATCACTTTTATTACATAGAAGTAGAAGATGACTGTAAAAAATTAAATTTAAATTTTTCCCAGCTTTTTCCCACGCGCCGAAAAACGCCAGTCGGCCATTTTTGCGAGATTCGTGACGGCACTCTGGATTTTTAGGGATGCTGTTTTTGATAGAGGTTGGAAGTTGCATTTTAAATTAAAGTTTTTGGTATTTTAAAGGTCTCCAAAAATTCTGTAGTTTTTTGTACGGTGTAATAGAACGATTATTAACTATTTAAGTCCAAAAATAATAATTAAAAAACTAGCCTATTACACGTGTGGTTGAAAACTGTATTAGAAACACATTATTCAAATAATTATGTTTTGTTTGGAACTATTTACAATTCCCGATTGACCGGCCATTAGCGGGGAAAGTTCCCGGGAATCGTAAACTCCGGGGCGTGGGGGCCGGGGCACGCCGATCTTTCTGTAACATTACCCCGGCAGCGGCGACGGGGCAATTATGCAAAACTGAAATTGGACGCCCGCAGGCGTTGGGGCAAGTTTTAGGAAATGTGAGGATTCTTTATACGCACAGAGTAACGGGAAGGGTATAGAGTAAGCCGAAGGGAGGGTGTTCAGTATCAGTGACTGAACAGCTTTTGGTCTACGATTTTTCGATTAAAAAATAAAAATACCTACATATATCTCATATAAATCGATCAGCTGACCGGTACAAAATATATGAAAGTCGAAAAAAAATTTCACGAAATTCAAAAAGTCGTAGAATAAAAGTTGTTCAGTTATCGATAGAAGAATACCCTTCCTTCGGCTTTCTATAACCTCTTAACCAAACCTATTACCTATGTTTATGTCGCTTTGTGATGTCTTGCTTTCTTTATTAATTGACTCGACAATTTGTCATTTAGCCAATATCATGTTACAGAATATTCAATACATCATAGTCTCTTCCTCCAGAGGAGTCGCCGTAGCGTCACCACTCTGGACGAAACAGCTTGTAGCGAGACTCTTGATAAAAGCTTGAAACTTCAGATCTTGCTCAAATTATGAAATATATTGCGAACATATTCTGATAAATTTAACGTGACTGAACACAAAACACCCACTGTAGACATTAAACTGAAAATTATCAAATAATTTCGCAACCGTCGTCGCCGCCATTTTTAAAAACCCCCGCTGATGCCTTGCACCGCGCCTGCAAATGTTAACCCATTTCTTACCTCCAACCCTTCGGCAGGAATGCGCATAATGAAGGGCCGGGGTGCCGCACAAAAATCCGTTAACGACGCACCTAATGAATGGGCTTACATTTTTCATCGCGGGAAATTAATTTATTGCTATTGCTGAAGATTGCCGAGAATAAAATGTAGCAAGAAAATATTCAACGGCTAAAATAAAACCTACCGGATTTTCAATCAGGGAACTTTTCGAAATGGCAGGAACATGACGGTTGCAAAATAATTTGATATTTACATTTTAGTGCCTAAATTGATCTTTTTTGTTAATACGTGTAAAAAGGTATATATTATTTTTATTCATAAAACAATAAAAATTAAAAATAACTATTATAATTAACCTAGAAAATATAAACTAAACTAAAAACTATATATACAATAGGTCGGTTGAACTATCTGAATGGCTTAGCATTACAGATAGATAGGCATTTCCCCTCTGGATCGCTAGGCTGATCCTTTGGGCGAAATACAGGCCAGCATTTTGGTCACGCGTGGACTCCACGAGCCGCACCGACAGATCTTTCAAAATTTCCATTGCTCCCGGCCCCCAGGGACCCAGCGTCTCTACCCCAAATACGTTAAAACTCTTAGGGCCGACGTACAAAGCTACGTGCTGTCACAGGCGCGGTACACGGGCGCTAACGTGCGCCGGCGGACGCCGCCGCGCCGCGCCGTCGCGTTGTGCATCCGGGAAATGGGAATTTTAGGCATGCATGTTTTTAAGGTAATCTCTACTTTATCAGCTTTCAGAAAAGTATTATTTCAATGCTTTTTTAAACATCTTTTTTTTTGTGAACAAGTCAGAAAATTCCTACATAAAATTAAAACTACCGTCAGAAACCACTCATTTCGACCCCTCGTTAATAGGGCCTAATTTGTTGCAAACCACCTCTACTATCACCCCTTTCAAGGAATGTATTGAATTTCCAACCACCCTGTATGTAAAAGTATAGGTCTTTAAATCCGTTGTACGTGATTCTCGTTCTGTTGCCGATATCATCCTGTACAATCCTTTCATGTTATCACAATTCTCAGAAGGTGGATCTGTCGATAACATTACATCCTGTGTGCTTGTAAATCCAATCTGCGGAAGAGAACTTATCTCTACGGCTCTCAAACGCTTGCGACCGATTTACTCGGCTCGGCCATTCGATAGGGCTGTTAGCACAGACCATTTACCCAATAGACGCACGCGAAAAATTATGTCAACGATGAGCGCATAGAGACGAAGCGGGGGACAGGGGTGCCGTATTAAAGAGATGCGTCCATGACGATAATATCTCTAGCTTACACGTGTCGCGAAGCAATGTTGTGCTCATGTGCGGGTAGACACGGGCACCCTCCTGTTACAGGTCTATGGGGTAAGTGGTCTGTGGCTGTTAGCATATTTTTAATCAGTATAATAACCTCACAATTTTAGAATTACAACTATAGTGAGCTATTTGTAGCGATTGCAGAGTGGCACGATTAAATTGTCGCTAAGAACTAAGATGAATTTATCATTTGAGAATTCATGAGAGAGTTATCTAGCTTGGATACTCTCTCATAGCTCATACATTACTCTGACAGCCTTATAATAGTAGAGTCCATTGGTGCGCTAGCCTCACTTAAGGCTATTTAGGGGGTCCCGTTAGAGTTATAGATAACTCTCTCATAACTTATTTGAGAAACCATAAGATAGTTATCTAATTTGGATAACTCTTTCATAACTCAATTATTACTCTGATAGCACTGTAACAGGTAGATTCCATCCATTGGTACGCTGCCCTATATGGTTTATGGTTATCTAACTTAGATGACTCCCTTATAACTCAATTGAGAAATCACGAGAGAGTTATCTAACTTGGATAACTCTCTTGTAATTCATTCACGTTTGCCGCATACAGCCGGACCGAAGTGTATGTCACAGAATGGGTGCTAGTACTGTACAGTCGCCGGCGTGCGGGGCAGACCGCGACGAAGATGGAGAGATGATCTCATTCGACACAGGGATAGATGGTTCGAGGAGGCTCAGGACAGAGATGGGTGGAAGAGTAGGAGGGGCCCAGAAGTGGAACGATTTATAAGTTAAAAAAAACTCAAACTTCTGTGCCAGCCCTAAACGCAGAGTCAATTGGTACGCTGGCCTCACTTATCGGCTATTTATCAATAACGGGCCGCCTCGCGAGTTATTTTTTGTTGACAAGGGTTGGATAGTTGAGTGGCGACCCTAATATGACGGTATTTGATCTAATTCAATGGAACCACTATAGGACCACGTGGCCGTCCCTGTAAACTATGAAAAAATGGCAATGAACACACTCTTACAAATACTGAAAACGTCCGAAACATGGGTATTCACCGATTTTGGAACGACACTATTTCAGTAATGTGACATCATCGTCACTTACGCTATTTTTACTTTACAAAGAAAAAATATGGATTCCTTAATTTTACCTATATTTTCACAAAAAAGTATAATAGAGATTTATTTGTAAGTAAGTATGTTGTTTTGTTATCTATAATAAGTATGTTTTAACCTTACGTGAGAATTATTTTTGGTTTAAATTGTGTTATCTTATCTTATTATTATTACACCTGCCTCTGCTTTCTCCGCACGCCCAAAGGTCAGCTGGTAGATAATGCCGCAAGGCATTAAGCTCGCCTTTTGTACACAATGTGTAAAAGCTTAAATAAAATAAAATAAAGGGTGGTAATAAAATTTAGACTTTGTCAATTAAGTACTTACTTACATAGTGTGTTGTACTCTAAGACATTCTACTAGTAAAATAATTTTACAAGCGATCAAGTACTTAGTTCTTTAAAAAATCACAATCTTATCGAGACCCCCTGTATACTTATCTCGTCTTCGTGTACCAGGATCGCAGAAGATGGAAGTACGTTGTATCTGCTTGTACACGGATATAAGCTCACTCACACAATATGTATGTAGAAATTATTTATAAAACGAAATATTCTGGAAATCGAAACCTCACAAAATACGACATGAGTGAGGAGTTTTTAATAACATCTCATACCGCATTCACATAGTTGGGAACCCGGATATTACCGGATGGAACCGGTTAAGAGCGGGCAAAGTTCGCCCCCAGGGGACACGTATGCGTATTTCAGCACAGGAGAAGTTGTACGAATATATTGATTGCGATTGCCGTGCTATGTGACTTCGGTATACTTAGTTTAGTCTATTTCAGTTCAAAACTATATTATGCATAATCAATCGTGTATGTACATTGTACATACACGATTGATACAGGGGACCATTAAGTCTGATGTGTTCTGAAAAACTATTTGACCGATTATAAAAAATGCCAGTTAAATAAACTAGTCCCAAAATAAAAAATTTAAAAGTAGGTACCTGCCATACCATGCACAGAATTTGCATTACGCATTATCCATGCTCGGTGAATAAATTAGAACATGATGAAAAAAGTAGGTACCCTATGCAATGTTTTGCTGTTATGTTAGTGTAGAGTATATACCTATCATGTAATACATAGTTGAAATTAGCAAGAGAAATATTACAATGAAAACGATGGCTTTTATGTCATTTCCATGATCAATACTATAATACCGATTAACGATTGTAGTACCGATAGTTTTTAATAATGGATTATATGAATCAGTATACTTTTATCATCATTATCAGTATATTTTTATGTCCCCACTTGAGCCACAAGTTTTTCTTACATCGATGGTCATAACTCATAAAGTCATAACCCACCACGATGACCTAGTGCGGATTGGTGTATTTTATGGATACTTATATGATTTGAAATTATGGGGTAAGTATAGGTATTTTTCCATCGGGAGAATTTGCGTTATTTGCTAAGACTACAATTTGTAAAAAAAAATTGTATTTTGTAAATATAAAATTTACTAGATGACAAAGCTATTATTAATTAGTGTCACAACACTATTAGTTGGGGGTATCGTTTGATTTTAAAAGACCCACGATACCACCAGGGTACCATCGTGGGTCCGCAATGTTCATTAGCATGTATAAATAAAGCATACATTTTAAACAGCTACGAGTATTTCAGTCTTTCAGTGCCTACGCAAACCTGAAACCCGGAAGCGGCTGGATTTACAGCTCTTAAATTATTTACAGCCGGATGCAGACTTTAAAATGGAATATTTTAACATTCGCTACGTAAATATTTAATAATTGGGGAAAATTTCGTTACAACCTGACTCAGAGTTTTGTCTCTAATATCAAACCTACTATGAAAACAAAGGTCTTCAACCAGTGCGTCCTACCGTGGTCCTACCAGTGATGACCTACGGAGCCGAAACGTGGACACTGACGGCGAGACTGGCACACAAATTTAAAGTCGCTCAGCGAGCTATGGAAAGCCATGCGAGCATGCTTAGCGTTTCTCTAGTGGAAAGAATAAGATATGAGTTTATACGCCAGATAACAATAGTTAATATTGCTCATATGATCAGAAAACGGAAGTGGTGGGCTGGCCACATCTGTCGTAGAACCGATGGGATAGACGAGTTCTCGAATGGAGGCTACAAACGTAGTGTAGAGCGTCCCCTGACTAGATGAAGGGATGAGCTGCATAAGGTATCTGGCAAGGACTGGATGCAAAGCCGAGAATGCTTTGGGAGAGGCATACGTCCAGCAGTGGACTGTTACGGGCTGATGATGATGACTTAGATTTAGTAATACAAAATTCGATGACATCAAAATAAATGAAAAATAAGTGAAATTTTAAATCTATAATTTATATTTTTCGGAAAAGAATGCCCTGAGTTTTCTTTTGAAAGATATTAGTGTATCGCCAAATATATCTATATTTATTTCGCTAGATATAGTGCTAAAAGATATACCTAGTAATTCTAGTTGTAGGTGCCGATGACCCTAGAACCCGATGACCTTATTATAAAACAAAACCATCAACAAATGGAAGGCATACAAACCATTTACTTACCTACGAAAAGTTTAATTGTGTTCGGATTGCACTGTCATGTCAGGGTAGAACGGAAAAAAATGTCCAAGTTCGCGGCTTTCTCATTTCCGTCCGAGATTTTCAGTATGGAAAGTAATTAAAAAGAACCTTTTTTTAGCCGCATTAAATATTTCCGTTGGCTAAAAATAACGTCTCGTTTAAATACAGAATATTTTTTTAATTATCTACAGGGTATCCTCAAACCGTACTCTGAGTGGGTTTTGAGGATACCCAATATTATATAGGCTTTTACTCTTTGTTGCTACGAAGTTTGACTGGAAGAGGTTTCCCTGCGTGGGACAACTTTATTTTGAGATTTCAGAGTTGGCCCCATAGTATATTTGTACAATACACCTGCCTGATTAAATGCTGTATTTAATAATATACAAAAACTTTAACTTTTAATATACACATCTACTATGGGGCCAACTCTGAAATCTCAAAATCATGGATGTGATAAATTAATGCAATATTTTTGTAAGTTTTAATAAACTGAATGAATCGTATTTATATCATAATGATGTGACAAAATGAAAATGAAAACGTTAACAATGAAAGTAGTTGACGTTTAACCACGGGCGCTGAAGTCCTTGTACAAGCTTGCCTAGTGTGGATGTTGGCGTACTACACTTAGGCCCGTATTACACTCTCAGCTCAAAAGTCAATCTTGAGAACGACCTCCAGATGGCGTTCCTATTAATAAACGTAACTTAGGTGCGCGTTTAAGAATCGGGTATCACGTGAGTAACACCGTATTAAAAAAAACTCAGTTCTCAAGAGACCTGTCAAACTCACACTTGAGTCACTATTTGCTGATTGCAGGCGAACCGCGACTTGAGAAAGACATCACGTGATACGCCCTCAAGATTGGTTTATTAATAAATACTTGAGATAGAGATCACGTCTTGAGAGTGTATCAGCTGAATTCGCTCTTTAGGGCGGGTTTGAGCTCAGACTATTACTCAGATTATTACTAGCTACAGGTCTAAGACCCTTTTTATGTTCAATAAAAATATTTAATTTACCCAATGGTGGTACACTATTATTTTTTATTGTTGGCCTCGGGTATAAGCAAAGAACGTACGGCCCTTGCCAGCGCCGGACCTTCATTGCTTCATGATCTGGTCCTCCCCAGTCCTCACCTTAGACCGTCCCCTCACTCTCTTCCCATTGTTCAGTCTGAGCCAGGCATCCCAGCGGTGTCTGTACACCGATATGGTGTTCCAGTGGCCCAGACGCACCGGCTCCGGAGACCGCAGTACACCGGCACCACTGCCGCAGTCGAATCTGGGGACAACATTGAAATATTAGGTTTAAAAAATAAGACATCACACACAAATGACATTGCCACATTTCAATGGAGCTTTGCCCCACCTACAAAACTACGTGACCATTTAAGCTCGTTATCATTTTGTTGGGGACTTATTACAGGCTTCATATTGCATAATCATAATCAGTATCATTTTCTACTACTCTCGCAACTCCTATAGAAAAATAACAAAAACAATGAATAAATCGCTTCGATTTCTTACTATTTTCTGAATTCTTAATTAAGTTGTTTTTTCCGAATCGCAACTTGTACATAACTTTAATTTAAACCAATAATTTTAATAAAAAAAGGGGTATATTTTTACGTTATCTTGTTGTACAATTTGCGGTTGATGGTGGGGCAGAATCTGGCATTGTCATTTAACAGTCACTATAGAATAATAACCACTACGTCAAACAATATTATTTTATTAGTGTCCGCTTCAAGTACTAGTAGTATTTTTACAACAAAGACCGCGGAGATCCGCCTCCATTTCACTTATGTAGAAATATTGGCTGTAGGAGCTTGGTGTTTCAGTGAAAAATAACAAGTTACGCCACTAGCTGCCATTGGCAGAATAATAAATAATCCCCTTGCCTCCGCGGCCGCACCCGCTAAAGAAAATGTAAATGAAATTAAAAATATATACGAACAGCGCTCGTTCCTTTTTTATTACTACAAAGTAATAATTAATTATTTCTGAATTGTAACCTTATATATAGGATTAATGTATTTCTAAATTGTACACCTGATTTTGTTAAATCCTAGAGCTTGTACAACGAGTTGTCTGCTTGTCTGCCTTCTATCTGATAAAAAAACGGACTTTTGAAAATTTTAGAATTAAAACTATAGTGAGCCATTACTACAAATTATTATATACAAACGGATATCACTCACTTCCTGGGTCCCTATCTATACAATCTAATTAATAATAACATATCTATTTACGATCTTACAAAAACTACTTGTAAGAAACATGGCACTCGATGGTTTTTAAGTCTAGATTATAACAACACTGAAAATAAGTTATCAGTCACCTTTTAAAATAGACAAGATTTTTGGGCACACGCGCATTATACACACACGCATTCACCCTCTCACACACACACACACACACCCCTCACACACACACACACACTAACACGCCCTCTCTCTCACATACACACACATACTAACCACGACCATCACCACTCACATACTCCTAATTAGTACCTAATGCTTATTTTCTTATTTTCCTATATCTTGTTTCTAAATGGGTATGGCCTGGTGATCTGTAACACAGGCTTATTCTGTAGCACAGAATGACTGGCCTATTACACCTAGCACAGACACCAGACTCTCGCATCTTAGAACCATACATTGTTATTGCTAGTTGTACCTTGTACCTACCATTCTTTGATGTGAGATAAATAAAGATTTTTATTATTTTATTGTACTTATATTGTTGAAGTCGGCAATTAGACCGACAGTTTCGACCGATTTCGACGGTCTTTTTCAAGGTGAGCGCGCCACGCCCGCGTCGCCGGTGACGTTTCTTCGCGCACTTACACATTGAAAAAGACCGTCGAAATCGGTCGAAACTGTCGGTCTAATTGCCAACTTCAAGTCAAATAAGTGAGTGATACCCGTTTATATATAATACTTTTCAAAATGTCGGGAAAGTTTTGTTGAATTATTTGACAATTTTAATTTTATTGTATGTAGTGGTTGTTTTGCGTTTGATATCACGTTAATCAATATGTTGGAGTTTAAAAAAACATTGTGTATAAGGAAATTCAAAACTCAGCAGCCTACTTCGTAAGGCGGTTTTGCTTGTCCGATACGCAGTTGACCCATTTTTCTCATCAGCCACGGAACAGTGAATAAATGCTCCAGGGATTTATGTTGGAGCCTCTAAGGCTTCTCAGATAAAGGATCAGCCGGGATGAGAGCGGAGGAAACCCGGCGAAATATCCTTCAAGCTTACGAAATTATGAGAAAATTAGATTTAATTTGATTTTTGCTTTATTTACAAGATAGGAAAAGCAGTCCTTTAGAAGTAAGAAAATAATCCACTTTGATGAGGATTAACGTGACTCATCGAAATTTAACTTCGATGCGTCAAAAAATCGTTTGTCGGAATCAGAATATTTATTTGTAGATTTGGGTAAATGTGGTACATACAACGGCTCTAGTTCATGACATCGACGTCACTACATCGGTGTAATTTTGTCTGATCCCCTAATACATAAAACATATGTTTTATGTTTTGCGAGAGGATGGATGAATGACGAATAATTGACATTTTATTATTGTGTTGTACTTGTTTTTATTTATTGTATATAATTTAATGTAAATGCAATTGACTTTAAATATTATACCTATTTAATGGAATAATGAGGCGTGATAACAATATATAACTGTAATACCAAAGTGCTGGCCTGTATTTCGCCCAAAGGATCAGCCTAGCGATCCAGAGGGGAAATGCCGCCAGCATTTTGGGCACGTTGCCGGACAACGGGGATCGGTTGAACTATCTGTAATGCTAAGCCATTCAGATAGTTCAACCGACTTATTGTATATATAGTTTTTAGTTTAGTTTATATTTTCTAGGTTAATATTATAATAGGTAGTTATTTTTATTTTTTATTGTTTACAAAACCAATTAGATAATAATATTATGAGTATTCCCTATTTTTAAATTCTTTAATGTAAATATATAATAGTTTGTTATCGTAAATAATTACACTGTAATACTAATATAATTGATTTAATGTTCTAATAATGTAATTAATGATTAAATGAAATGTATAGTGCATAGGTATGTAAACTGTAATGCTATACTTTTAATGAATAAATAAATAAAATAAATAAATAAAATAAATTAACTCTCACGAAACGAAATATAAAATGTACTAAGGTACACCCGACAAGACATCATTGGTAAGACTTGGAATTCTATTTCAACTCTTATGATGCAGACAATAAGAACGGTACAAAATCTAAAGATAGTTACACTTGAAATGCTTTCGATTGTAGGTACTTGGAGTAAGTATCCTTTTAAGGTACCTAATGCAGGTATGGTATAGGTTCCATTATGTAGGCGATTTCTAAATTCAGGAGAAGATTTTATTTTAATTGAGAAATTCTAATAAGTACTAAACTATTATTAAGCTGTGTTAAATAAATCAAAGCGAACGCCCTAATTAGCTAGTGAATGTAATCCATAATCGATTCAGATGCACCGGATGCACCCAACAGGTTAATTAGTCCGGAGCGAGCTAAGCCGTGATTGGCTGCGGTTATTATTAACTGGCTATAGGGGTAACGTGGAGAGCACCTCGGTATGTTTTTATAATAATATCTAAATATTATAAACGTCAATTAATTGAATTAATGATAGGTGTAAAAAAAATCGCGATAACTAATGGACTGATGATTAAAATTTCTATACAATTAGGTACAAGGTTGGAATCTATCGTGGTTACCGAATCTAATCCTAAACCTAAGGTTGCCGAATCTAATCCTAAACCTAAGGTTGCCGAATCTAATCCTGAACCTAAGGTTGCCGAATCTAATCCTAAACCTAAGGTTGCCGAATCTAATCCTAAACCTAAGGTTGCCGAATCTAATCCTGAACCTAAGGTTGCCGAATCTAGCCGAATCTAATCCTAAACCTAAGGTTGTCGAATCTAATCCTAAACCTAAGGTTGTCGAATCTAATCCTGAACCTAAGGTTGTCGAATCTAATCCTGAACCTAAGGTTGCCGAATCTAATCCTAAACTTAAGGTTGCCGAATCTCAATTATACTCGTCATCATACTTCTGCTACATCGCATAAGGCTAGATTCAGACGCACCACACACAACAACAACCACGCAATAACTACAAACACGTCTAATTTAAAAGAAAATTAATATTTCAACTGATGATTTTTTTTTGACTTGACCTTGCGACCTTGCTATACATTTGTTTAATGAGCATGGTTTAAAGCTTAAAAAATAAATCTGAGTAAAATGAATAATATTTTTTCACACGGATCACGATTTTGCTTTCAACTTCAACAATGTGTTCTAAGTATAAGTGATCGACCACTTTTTGTAGCTGCGATGTAGTGTTTTTGTGATACTTGTGGAATAGACGCTATGAATTAATGAAGATTATATTTGTCGCACTCTGGAATCATCTGCGTTCTCTAAAATATATACCTATACGTAAACTGAAGCCCAAATCAAGTGTCTTATTTTATAAACAAAAGCTACCATCCCCTACTAACATTTTAAGCTGTTCTGTGACTATTGCATAGTTATTTTCACATTATTAGATGGATTACTTTATTTTCACAACGATGAACAGGTTCGATCAATCGGTTCCTTCAATGTTACATCACAACAGGTAATTAGACGATCATATTTGTTTACAAAATAAGACACCTGATTTGGGTTGCGGTAAGTGACATAATTTTTGCACATTCGGTCCAGCATTAATCACTTTGAATACTTTTTTTTTATGAATTAGACCGTACCATCTATTTCCATCAAGTAATCTAAAGAGGGCGTTAACAAAATCAAGAAATCCGTCTACACAGCTACTTACTTATACCTACCTATAAAACTCCCGTCCTATAGCTTCGCTAACTTTGTCACAGCATATGAATACAGAACACTCCAGATGGTACAACTTGCAAGTCTCAGGCCGAGATTCATAGACAATTTTGAGCGCGATTTGGGCTGCGGTATACTTCTAGACATACTTCTCACAATGCCTAAAAACTAAGGTCTTCAAGCAGTGCGTCCTGTCAGTGATGACCTACGGAGCCGAAACGTGGACATTGACGGTGAGACTGGCCCACAAGTTCAAAGTCGGTCAGCGAGCTATGGAAAGAGCTATGCTTGGCATTTCTTTATTAGATAGAATAAGAAACGAGTATATCCGTCAGAAGACAAAAGTGGTTGACAAGAATCAGTAAACTAAAGTGGCAGTGGGCTGGTCACATCTGTCGTAGAACCGATAACGGATGGGGTAGATGAGTTCTCGAATGGAGGCCACGAACGGGTAAACGTAGTGTGAGACACCCTCCGGCCAGATGGAGGGATGACCTTCGCTAGATGGCTGGCAGGGACTGGATGCAGAGGGCCGAGAGTAGGGTGGAGTGGCGCGCTTTGGGAGAGGCCTACGTCCAGCAGTGGACTGATACGGGCTGATGATACTTCGAGTTTATCCTGTATACTGACTCCGGTATAAAACAACACCAATTACAGGCGAACGTGGAAGGAGCGAGGAAATGGCAATAAAGAAACGCCTGCGTCGCCTCCAGCGGCAATTGGGGAGATTAGAAACAATAAACAACGCCATCTAGCGGAGGGGATTAATACGTAATGCGGTGGGTTCGCGTCTGAATGTGTTAACGAAAATTGTGTGAGAGAATTATGTTTATTGCTTGTGGGATGTTTCGGTGGTCATATTCATGAACTTTTACAGGTATCGATTAGTTAAGAGTTTATACTTATGTATTTGAAAGACTTGGGGCAAGTTTTTGCCTATTTTTTTTAGATATTTTTTTGTAGTAAGTACTTACATGTACGTTAGTTTAGGTCTTATATCAATGTTTCCGTATACCTACTTCAAACAAATAAGTATATTAATTTGAAAGAATCTAACGCATATTGGAATTTTCCTACCTAAAGCAGAAGGGGTACCTACTTATTGAAAAATTTACGATGTCACTAAATTTTGTCCGCCCGTTCCCGTTAACCTATGTACGAAATTCATGATCATTTGCTGAGCTAGGGATGTGCGAATGGCTTTATTATTCTATCTAAATCTAAGTAAAGTGCCCACCACAACCCGTTTGGAAGAATCAGAAAATGTTTGCGACAACCACTAATCCCCTCGATAGCCGACCTCGTGCTATTCGGATTGCTACGGGTTCTCCTACGGAACTCACTGGTATGATGCCCTAGCACTTGCCTGCAGCCTGTTCTGGGAGGTGTGTGCTCTACCTCCCAGAACCTCCCCTCCCAGGATCGCTACTGCCCTGGACGGTCAAAGCCCCCACTTTGGCCACCCGCGACCCTGACCCGTTTTAGTCGCCTTTTACGATAGGCAGGGATTACCGTAGAGCTGACATTGCACTACCTAGGTACTGTGATAATTATGTGCTAAGTTACTGAAATGTTTTGTATCTTACCATCCTCAGTAGGATTCTTCGCTCTTGACTACAGCTACCTATCTACTTATCGAAAAAAATAGGTAGTATCATTGTCGTTTGCGAATTGGACAGTTTGAGCCCGTTTGGCTCATATCACGCTTAAAATGTTAAGAAGTTTGGATGTATGCTTTGTAGTTACCTAATAATGTTTGCGCTGGCAAATGACAATGCCAGATTCTGCCCCACCATCA
The DNA here is from genome assembly GCA_963506565.1 of Tachystola acroxantha. Lineage (NCBI taxonomy): Eukaryota > Metazoa > Arthropoda > Insecta > Lepidoptera > Oecophoridae > Tachystola > Tachystola acroxantha. The sequence goes on along the minus strand of OY735894.1, from coordinate 6,899,871 downwards.
ACCGCAAGTTGTACAAGATAACGAATAAATGTAAAAATATCTACGTTTTTTATTAAAATGATTGGTTTAAAATAAAGTTTTGTACAAGTTGCGAAGAAATCGAAGGGAATTATTCATTGTTTTTGTTATTCTTCTATAGGAGTTGCGAGAGTAGTAGAAAATGATACTGATTATGATTATGCAATATGAAACCTGTAATAAGTCCCCAACAAAATGATAGGTACAGCTTAAATGGTCACGTAGTTTTGTAGGTGGGGCAAAGCTCCATTGAAATGTGGCAATGTCATTTATAGCTTGCAACACTGATACATGTCACTTTCTCTTGTTCGTGAATGACCTTGCACACCATCTATTTTCTATATATTTCCGTACTTTAGATGCTTATCATAAATTCTGGTCTCTATTATGGTAATAAAGCGTCAGAGTTTATGAAACGTTCAAGCGTTTCATTTATCCGCCCGCCTACAACTATAGTAACAGCGCACACTTGCCGTGTCTATGCCTCTCAATTATTAGTCTCACCTGAGTTCCACATGGCCATTCCTGAGCACGAGCGCGAGGTAGTCTCCCGAGAGGTCGTCGTGCTCGCCCGTGAGCAGCAGCACGCCGCGCGCGCGCTCGGGACGCACGCGCAGGCGCACGCGCACGCGCTTGTACGCGCCGCGCAGTGCGCGCAACGCGAGCCACGACGAGCCGGAGAAACGGGGAGTGGAGATCTTCGTGTCTGTGGAAAGGATTGGATTTCAGTTGCAGCTTCTTGGCATATTTCGTGGAACAATTACTAGAGATAAGTACGAGGGTGGGTCAATAAGTCCGTGACTTTTTGAATTTCCCACCTCTTAATTGCAAGAGCAACACTGCTCCTGTCAACAGGCAACTGTCAGTTGCCTCCTGGCAAATGACAATGCCAGATTCTGCCCCACCATCAACTGTAAGATACTCCAGGAGATGACAGGGCGTCGCCATGGACGGACACGTCTCGGAGGACATCATCATTATTATGTTAATTATGGTTAATCAAATTATTTTTTCTAATTAGCTAGTCAATAAAAGTCTTTTTTATTTTTATTATATTATAATATCCGTGAGACGGTCACACTTCTTACGGCGATGGTATTCTGCCAAATGGTATTTAAAAAAAGGATGTAACGAAAGCCGAAGGGAGCCCCCTCCGTATCCCTTCATTTCATACCCTTTTCAATATCGGTAACGACAGTGACACAGACTTCGAATTAGATTTCGCGGCCACGACATAAACATCTTAAACTTACGCTAAACTTAACGACGCTCATTATTACAAATGTTAACGGTGTTCTTACAAATACCAAAATTAACGCTCTCAGTAACAAAACCGCCGAATTTTCCGCGAAATCCGTTGGTATGTCTGTGTTGAATGAATCTTGGCGTCGCGCAAGTATTACACTGAAATTAGAACCTTTGTCTCCCAAATAGATACGCATAGGGGCACGCATAAATTTTATACTCGAGGTTTGTTCGCATGTACGAAAGTTACTAGAACCATATACAGGATGGTCTTGAATTCATTCGACAAAATTAAGTGGATGGTTAGGCTTGTGACATACATTACTTCTGCACAGCGTTTAAGTAAGATAAGATAACGTTTATTTGACACACACAAACAATGCACAATACACAAGAAAAAGAATAGACTAGTACAATACAAGGTGACGGTGCACATTGGTCCGGATTTAAAAAAACGTGGACATTCTAATTTTACGATTTTTAAAAATACTATTAGATAGTACTAACAAAACGTAACAATAATTGTTATGTACAGTTTTTCAAAAAAATAAGTCTTTCATACATAAAAAAAATATTGAAAAATAAAATGTATGGAAGAAAACTTTGTTTATTTTTTTTCTCGAGACTGTTAAGAGCTGTCAAGGTCTAACCTAAAGAATCATTTAGAACAACATTTTCTTAATACCTACCAATTAAAATCTTTTGCCGTTACGCGCGGCTTTGCCTTTGAGAGACTTTTAAAGTTTAAATATTTTTTTCCCGTGTTTTCGATTACTCACACGTGCCATTTATTGCGTAAATGACGTTAATGGGGTTTAAATCTTTGATGGAAGCGCACTCTACTTACCGAATTCATGGAGTGAACTGTATTCATTTCATTTGTTTTGAGACAATTTAATTAAATAAATATACAATAAGAGACAAATAAATGAGTCATCCTCGAAAGTCGGCTCTGATTGGTCGTCAGCTGCATGCGTTGCATGAGTCATCTTATATACTCGGCTCTGATTGGTCGGTCGGCAGCTACGTCCGCTCGCACAGTCACTAATTGGGATACTTGGTATTGGATATAAATATAGCGGAATGTGCGTAGGTCATTCATTCGCTAATTAACTGCGTAACCTGTGACCTCTCACGATAAATCTCGGGAAATTGTGACTACTTCAACAATGTCTACATTTGTGACTTACTTAGATTTCTACGTTTTTTTGCGTGCAGAGGACCTAAAGGACGTTGACCGATTATATCAAGCTATTATCAGCAAGATTCCTTCAGCGATATCGCCAGAAGATTCCGAAACTATCATGGGGTTTGCAAGAAATTTTGTAAGCAACTTGCAGAAAAAATGGACTGAAGCTTCTAGAAATAATAAAACTTTCATGAAGAAGCACACTGCATGGTTGGAATCCTTTATAAAATGGCCTCGATGTAATTCAGTCGAATTAGAAGAAATATTTCAATGCCATGAAGGTGTCGATGAAAATGCTGACATGGAGCCTACAACATCTATTGAGCCAAGTACATCAACATCTACTGTTGAAACGACGAGGAAACCCTTCAGTGATTTGGGAAACAAGCAGAAGAAAAGACGTTCCGGGTCCCTGGTTGATCATTCGGAAGAAGAGCTTTTTTTTGCATTGATTACAAAGCTGAAATCCAATGGTAAACTCGACTTGGCCCATATAATCGACCATCTTGAGAAGAATCCCCAAAGGGTTCTTGATGTCAAGAATCTTTTATTTGGAAAAGTTGAAACGACAATTGTCCATGAAGATCAAGCTCTAGCTCTCACAACTTCACTTCATTTATCAAAGTGGCAGTATCTGACTATGAGATCTGTATTAACTGATAATAATGTATCAGTATTGCCTTCATATCACAAGTTATTAGCCGCAAAGGAGAGGTGTTATCCGCCGAGTGCAGACCTAAGTATAACAGAACAGGGTGCCAAGATTAACTTGCAAGCTCTTCTGGACTTGACAGTGCAGAGGATACTGAATATTCCTAGTACCGCGTTGGATTATTTGAACTGCAACAATTTGAAACTGGTCAGCAAGTGGGGTTTTGACGGATCTTCCTCGCAAAGCAATTATAAACAGAAGAGTGACATTGCTAACTTCGACGACTCATCGGTATTCATGACAAGTCTTGTGCCTTTGAGGCTAGAGTCGAATGACTTAGTCATGTGGGTAAATCCAAATCCTTCATCATCATCATCATCAGTCTATTTATATTGCCCCACTGCTCGGGCACAGACCTTCCCTTACATCGAGGGAGCTCGGGCCATAATTCACCACGCGGGCCCAGTGCGGGTTGGCAGATTTCGCATGCCTTAGATTTTCTTTTTTCTTCTACGACATGCAGGTTTCATCACGATGTTTTCCTTCACCGTTTTTGAGAGCACTCGGTAAATGTACGTAAGTTTTTCCGTCGAAAAAACCGAGGATAACTCATTGGTACATGGCTGCCCTGGCTGGGAATCGAACCTGGGACCTCCATATTGCAAGTCCATTGACCCAACCACTGAGCCACCGAGCTCCAATCCTAATCGTAAATCCAAATCCTTCATCTACACATTATTGTAGGCCTGTCAAATTTGAATTTGTGAAGGAATCAACTGACCATATCAAGAGTGAAGAAACGGCCATGAAGGAAGCAATAAGGAACTTGGGTCCTACCATATGTGGAGAATTCCAGATACACCACGACTTACACATGACTATGGTTGATGGCAAAGTGGTTACAGTTGTATCGGATACATCTTCTGCTGCAACTTGCAATGTATGCCTAGCGAAGCCAAGTGAAATGAATAATTTGGATCTAGTATTGTCAAAGCCGCTGAGAGAACATGTCTACCAATTCGGCCTATCTACTCTACATATGTGGATTCGGTGTATGGAATGTTTGCTGCATATTTCCTACAATCTCGATTTCAAAATGTGGATTGCCCGAGGGGTAAATAAAGAATTGAAGCAAGCAAGGAAGGAACTAACTCAAAAGCAATTCAGAGAGCAGACAGGGATGTTGATTGACATTGTGAAACAAGGCTTTGGAACAACGAATGACGGTAATACGGCAAGAAGATTTTTCAAAGACTTTGAAATAACTGCCGAGATCACCAAAATCGATGTAAGGTTGATAAAACGCTTTGCAATTGTCTTACAAACAATATCATCTGGGAAATCAATCAACATTGAAATGTTCAGAAACTATTGCAAAGAAACAGCAGAGCTTTACGTGCAGCTTTATTCCTGGTATTACATGCCAGCGAGTGTACATAAACTTCTTATTCATGGTGCCGACATTTGCAACTACTACGGACATCTCCCTATAGGAATAATGTCTGAAGAAGCATCCGAAGCAAGAAATAAGGACTTCAGAAATACTAGAGAGATGCACTCAAGGAAAATTGGAAGAGTACAGACAAATGAAGACTTGCTTCACAATTTTCTGATAAGCTCTGATCCTTACATATCCCATATTCGACCCAAAATGTCAAGGACCACACACAATAAGTTACTTCCAGAGGCTATTGAACTTCTCGTTCAAAAAGAAAATGAAGAGTATGATGAGACCCAAGTATTAGAATTAGCATCAGAAGCAATTCCAGATCCTTTGTCAATTTAAGACAATAGTCGCCGAAAAACCTTTTTTCGGATTCTTCAAGTGTTTTCAACACTGATAAAAGTCCTTTTCAGGACTATCCAGCTCTATTAAAGACTTACCAACAGCCCTTTTCAGGGCTACAACACATATCCACTTGTTTCAAATGATTATTACGCAATAAACGTCACGTGTAATCAAGTAAAAACATGGGAAAAAAGATAATAAAATATTTATATTTTGAAAGCCTCTGAAAGGCAGAGCCGCGCGTAACGGCAAAAGATTTTAATTGGTAGGTATTAAGAAAATGTTGTTCTAAATGATTCTTTAGCTTAAACCTTGACAGCTCTTAACAGTCTCGAGAAAAAAAATAAACAAAGTTTTCTTCCATACATTTTATTTTTCAATATTTTTTTTATGTATGAAAGACTTATTTTTTTGAAAAACTGTACATAACAATTATTGTTACGTTTTGTTAGTACTATCTAATAGTATTTTTAAAAATCGTAAAATTAGAATGTCCACGTTTTTTTAAATCCGGACCAATGTGCGGTGCAGTGGTATGGTGTCAGACCGGTCCCCAGCTCAGCGTGTGCTGTAGTAGGGGTACAGCGCTGGCGGTCAGCGGGGCCGCGGGTGCAGTGACGTACGGACGCAAACAGAATACATAAATAGATTATGAAGTATACACAATATAAACAATAATATGGGTTGAAATGAACAATGGAATAAGTATAATACGAGTAAATAAATATAATAAAACTGTAGAAAGAGCAAGTAAAACAATTTGGGTAAAAATAAAATATACAATAAATTCAACTATTAAAAAAATATTATATTGATGTGTTGTGCATCGTTACTGTGCTTTGGAGTTTTTATATTTTAAGGTAGTTTAAATTTTTTGCAATGATTTCATTCACTGGAATTTGACCTAACGTTAATTATTATCATTTCTAAGGATGTGACGTACTTGTTTCAGTCTTTTATGCAATTTTAATTTAATCTTTACAGCCGCAATTAGATCATTTTGTTATATCCCATGGGTCGGTTCTTTGCCCTGTTTCTCTGTTCGTACATCCAGCCGTAACCTAACTTGTATTCTGTACCTTATATTATTGTAAATTATTACATTATGTATGACATAAACAAGTGTTCCCTAGAGCTCCTAAGGTTGAATAAATGAAGTATTGAATAATGTTTATATAATATAATAGGAATAAGTTAATTGATGTTAAAAAAGCTATTTACAAAATAAAATAAATACCTAAATACTATTTACAATTAAATTCCGAACACGCCGTCTAACTCCGCACTGCGCGGCAGGGACCCCAGCACGCTGGCGGCGTTGCCCCGCTGAATAGCGAGGCTCAGCCTTTGCCTGAAGTAGGCGCCAGCTCTGGGGTCACCCGAGGCGAGAATCAGACGGGTGGAAATATCTTTACAAAATTGTTTCGCGTCGGACGATAATATTGAATTAAAAACCTGAAAGTCCATTTGGCGAGACCCTCTGGTACTCCTGCTCTACCACTGGCGCAAGTTCATAAGTAATGATATATAAGCCAGTAGTGTAGTGCAAACGCGGCTCGGCCGTACGTCTGCCAAGTGACTCGAGTGTCACTCGGAGTCACTCGTGTCTGGGGGCGGGCGGCCGGGATTTGTCTGATTTACATACGCACTCTGAGCCGAGGACGAAACCCATTGCGGAGATTACACGAATATACGGTACGTACGGCGGTATTTTTAGATCTAGGTAGGCTGGAGCGGCCGACTTGCTTACAGCATGATCGTAGGAAACTCTGATATAAAATACTTCAATAATCACTGTAGGCGCCTGCAATGCAAGGCGTCAGAGGGGCCCCGCGGGGGTGACGGGCGGGAGCTGCCTACAACCAGTTTGCCTCAGAGAGACATTCGCAATCCGTCATGTGCATCGGTCATTTCTACATTTTGTATTTTTACTTATTTTCTATTAAAACCAACGTAAGATGGCAGCTTGTGTTATGAGCGGCCACCACAGTCGTAATTAGTTACCAAACTTAGTCAAGATGGCGGTTGGTTTTGAGTAATAAAAAAGATATTCCTTCGAAACCGGTTACGTACGAAAATCATTTTGTTGCTCATACGCAACCGGTTACAAAATGCCGGTTACGTAGGCGGCTGAAGGGAATAAAACGAGCCGCAGTTTTACGCCCTAGTCATTGGACAATGGTGGCTTAGAATTCCCAGTTGTGTGGGTACACAACTTATGTTCTAAAACGGGCGGAGGACTGGAGACCTGAAACACAGGTGTTATTTACCTAGTTCAGGCGCCAGCCTCCCCACAAACGTATGTTAAGACTGATAATGTACCTTACCCAATACTATGTTACCTAGAGCTGTTTTATTTATTTAATCTTTGTTACATTTAATGTATCGGGCGAACTTAATGCCTTGCGGCATTTTCTTCCAGTTTACCTTAGGGCATGCAGAGATTGCTTGGGCTGGTGTAACACAAAGATATTATAATAAAAGAATAACAACAATGAACAGTAAATAAAATCATACCTATATACTTACATACAATACACATATACGTTTAAACACTATTACATATATTATATACATGAATATACCTATAATACATACCTATATTATAAATAATATATAGTATAAATATAAATACATATACCTACTACTTAATAGCTAGATATTCGTATGACATACAATGACTACTTAGATGACAATTTAAGTGGGTTTCAGAAAATGGTTGCGGAGCTGTTTGTGGTGAGGAAAGAATAAATGATTATTATTATTATAAAACTTACATTTGATTGCTAATATCGATTAGGTTCGATGGCAGGATAGCTAGTCTGAAGCAGTCCAGGGCCTGTCAAACTATTGACCTCTATTAAGACGACATGCCGTTTTGCTAGAGTTGATATTTCGTAGCACGACCGAGCTCTTTTTCCGATAACACAAGGATTAATCCTCTTCGTGTGAAAGCCATGTGTACGAAGCCTTCTCAAAGTATCTAATTATGTGTCCTCATATTCAAGGAGGCTTCGTGCAAAACAGCATTACTTCGTCAAATGTAAGAGGATATTTTACAATTTCCGCCAGCAAAAGCAACAAACCGCGAAACGTTCAGACGGGCGTTTTCATTGCAAACGCGCGTCTTTGTCATAATTAAGAGGTCTCGTCTCGCCGAATCTCGCCTCTCAGGAATTACTCAATTCCGCTTCCCTCTCGAGTGTCGTTGTTCTGGGCGTTGACTTGGAAACAGACAATTTCTGTAATCCTCTGGTAACATCAAATGCTCGAATAAATGTAATCAACCATCAGTGTCATAGAGGAATTAATATTACTTCGTACTATGATTTTTGATAAGTTTTGTATAGTTGATAATATAATTAAGTATGCAAAACTTATCAAAATAATCACTTTTTAATTAAGTAATTACTAATTTACGCTAAGAGTACTACTAACTAAATTATATACAAACACGTGTGAGTTTTTTTCGACGACTTAAAAAACAATTTTGCGTATTGTGTGTGGAACTTTAATCGGTTTCTTAATAATAATAACAAGTTTTCATCTAGGTGTGGGTGATTATTTGTACATGGAAAGTTTTTTTTAATTTGTATATCAAGGAAATAATTTATTATAAACTTGTGTAATAGGTGTGTAGGAGGAGCCGTGAGACGAGAGTAAAAGGAAACTTTTGCCTTGCTGTGGGATAATAGAGTATTTGACCAGTAAGACCCCCCCCCCCCCCCCCTCCACCCACTCTACTTTACCGCTTAATGTCTTCGGTATTAATTGAGATATCGAAAAACCGATTTCACAGTTCTCTTCAGCATACTCCTGGTATGCGAGGTAAATTATAATTATATTAAAATGTATTTGTATTGCTTGCTCCAACACATCTATATTGACACACGTGTTACTAAATTGTCATTTACCCTCATTTTAAATACAGTTTTCCACTTACAATATTCACATTTCTTTCATAGATTATTAGATTACACGACTTTTTTTCTTCTCGATCACATCAACCCATGCTGTAGGTAGAGTTTCCCTTTTTTGCACTTACCCCAAAGGTGATACACCCTCAGCCCTCAGCATACCTGAGAGTGGAAGTGAGGCCATAGATCAAGGCCCTCGATATCACTTAATATAATTCAAGAACGCCGCATTCTTGGGGGCCCTTCGATTAAGGGAGTACTTAGACGAGCGTTTATTAAACTGCTTTAATATTTGATCATGCGGACAGCATACAGAGCATTTACATAGTAGTAGTTAAAAATATTCTAGTACCTTTGCATTTTTTTTGGAAAACAGTAAAGTGTGTTTAGTTGATGCTATTACCTACCCATGGTGAAAACTGAAGTTACTAACTAATTGTAGAATGTATATTTCAGCAATTGTTTTATATAGTTTTCTAGTTCCCTTTCATAATCTATTAACCATTGTTAAAATACATATGAGGAGTAATTAGTCCTTATTTTTATAGATATTATGATAATAATTCTAATTTTTATTATTTCAATCAATTACCATTATTAACAAATACATTGTGTTGTGTAGTTCTCTATATAAATGCAGATCTATATTTCTATCTAGTTAATGTCCGCATGTCGTAGTACTGACAGCAGCATATCAATGGTAACACTTGCAGTACGATCTTAAATCTTACGACGCATATAATAAGAACGGTCTAAAGTGTTACACTTGATCAGCTGTTAGCTGTACGTAAATATAGGTATTTGTGACTTCAATCAATCATTTGAATTGTAATAATCTGTCTAAAATTATGACAGCAACTAAGTTCTTGAAATATAAGTAAAATAAACATTGACAAGTAGCTGAACTTACACAATATTAAGGAAATGCGAAGCATTCAGTATTAAAGTCAGTAATGTATGATTTCAAGCGTTTAAAAACGCGCCCGTCTGTAATTGTAACATACGGGCCTGCAAAAAATCCACCCCTTGCGTAATCGAAAACTCCCGGCTTGAAGTTTTACGTAGTGGCCTCTACAGGGGGGATTGTTCAAATACAGGGTGTAACTTAATAAAGGGACACATTTTTTCCAGCTTAGGGTTTCTTCCTCCATGGCTCCAGGCTCAGAGTTGTTTCGTTTTCTTGTATCTGGTAACACTGTGTAACGATGTCGGACGGTTTGGTCAGACCACTTACCCAATAGACATGAAATCGGTACAAATTTACAAGCGAAAAATTCTGTTAACGATGAGCGCATAGATACGAAGCGGGGGACAGAGGTGCCGTATTAAAGAGATGCCGATAATATCTCTAGGTTTCACGTGTCGCGAAGCTTTATTGCGCTCATGTGCGGGCAGACACGGGCGCCCTCCTGTTACAGGTCTAAAGTGGTCTGTGGACCAAACATATCCTCATTTGCCAATGTCATGTTACAGAGTATATTCAAAATATGAATTACCTATCCAATAATTTCACCATACTGTCATTCGCGAATATTTTCTCAGTAATTTAACGTGATATTAAACACAAAACCACTGTAGACATTAAACTGAAAATTATCAAATTATTTCGCAACCGTCGTTTCCCGCCGTTTTCACAAAAACTATACCTGACAGGCAGGTCTATAAATATTATCACTACTCTCTGAAGCAAAGAAAGCATAGACAAGTTCGACTTCGAAAATTGACGTTTTCCCGATTCGCCCGCTATCTAACGATCGCCGCCATTTTGAAACTTGGAAGTCGAAAGTGGCAATAACCTAAAATATCAGATTCGGCCGAGCGAGCTCCGCTATCTTTGAGAGGCTACAATTAATTGCCTTTCGTTCCGCTACTACGTTACCTCTACCAAGGTGGAAACATTACGCTCTTGTAATAGGCTAGTTGCATTGATCTCCTATAAACAACTAGATACACAAAGGTCTTACTAAAACAATTTAAAAAAACGTCCAAATAACCATTGTTAACATCCAAATAATGTCCAATAAAGTAAATGAGGGTCCATTCACCCGTTTGGGCCTTCTTTGCGCTCGGACATTTTTAGAAGGCAGACTGTGTATCTAGTTTTTTTTATAGGAGATCAATGGCTGGTTGACTCAATTTTTTTATTGCATCAATCAACTCTCATGCTCCTGCTGAAGAACTGTGAAATCAGTTATTCGATATCTCAATTAATACTGAAGATATTAAGCAGTGAAGTCAAGTGGTGGTGATGCTCCATCTCTATTTAGCAAAACGGTCTTTAGTATGAAGTTTGTATGACGCTACCACGGTATGACGTCACAGCCACGATACGTCGTCTAAATGCCTGTACTTACTTCATTTTTTTACTAATTTCAATTTTGATTTCACAGTTGATCATGATAAAAACAAGTCAGAAAATTCCTAAATAAAATTAAAACTACCGTAACTCAGAAACCACTCATTTTCGACCTCTCGTTAATAGGGACTAATTTGTTGCAAACCACCTCTATTATCACCCCTTTCAAGGAATGTATCGAATTTCCAATCACCCTGCAGGCAATACATATTATTATATTCTTGTATTATATTCATTAAACCTAATGAAAAGACAAACAACATAAGTATCTAACAACACTTGTTATTGTTACTAGAACTAGTGTTCTACAGAATAGGACCCTCTTCGATAATTGCCCCCACTTTACGAGGACCCCCAACTTTGGTGAAGGGATCAGAGGTCTATTGATGCGGTAATACGATTATTTTGGATATTTCCAACAACTAATTGAGATAGGTTTCTCAGAAAAGTAATCTATAATCTAGTAGTCGTGGGGGCCGGACGCTCGACAGCTAGTTAAAGAGCTGTCCAAGCGGCTGGTTGAGGAGTCCGGTGACCAGAGGGCTGGCAGCTACCTCTGCCAACGTATTGCGTTGGCAATTCAGAGAGGGAATGCTGCCAGCCTTCTGGACACCGGGACTCCCGATGCCCTCCTAGAGGACATATTTTATTTATAGGTAGTTTTAGTTTTTTAGTGTTAGATTTTAGTCATAAACAATAATAAGTACTTAAGGGCTTTCCATTAGCCAACTAGCGCCGCCAATCTTGAAAAAATATTATCTTCCAATTTAATCAATTTTATTAAAAAAGCTATTTACAAAATGTTTATTACGATGAATACTATTTTTCAATATACAATACATGGCATAATTGCGACAAGCTAAGTTGTAGTTCACAAATGTGCCAAAAACGGCCGTTTTTCGCAATTATGCGAGCTACAACTTACCAAAATTGAATCACGTTATACATAAACATTTAAAAAATAGTATTTATCTTAATAAACATTATGTACATAGCTTTTTTAATAAAATTGATTAAATTGGAAGATATTAATTTTCAAAGATTGGCGGCGCTAGTTGGCTCATGGAAGGCCCTTAATAAAAATTACTTATAAATAAATAAAAGTTTTGAAAATAACATCGTTCTAAAATTACCGGTGGTAGCAATCTTTGCATTAAAAAGAAAAATGTACCTAAGCAGGTAGTTTTCCAAAAAGATTATGACGGCTTTGACAAACTTTCATAGTAGATTTTACATTGCACATTCAATTTGGTAACTTTCAATACGTATCCGATACAATATATTCGGCTAAGTTGCCTAACATCTGTTAGTAAAGTCATTAACAGTTACACATCTTGCTTCAAACATAAACTTAACTCTAAATTGATTTAACAAACTGTAGCGCAGGTTCTATTCACTCCATTACAGAGGCGGTTCTAGTTGCTAATAAGGCGCCCGAGCCTTAATAGGCTATTTACGGCGCGGCGGTAACATCTGTGGAATTTTTTCCGAAGAAAGTGTACGTTTATATGAATTCTATTTGTATGAATATGGTTACACATTGCGGTAATGTAGTACCCCTGCGTGGATACCCTGGCGCCGTCCCATCTTCCAGCAACATCATCAAAGGCTGCAGCAGCTACCGCAGATGCAACTAAGCGGCGCAAATATGCAGGTCTCAGTGGAGACTGCATATTTGTGCCGTTTGGTGTGGAGACCCTGGGACCGTGGGGACCAGGCGCACACAGGATCCACAAAGAGATCTCTGTGCGCCTGGTGGATGTGTCTAATGACCAGAGGGCTGGCGCGTACCTTGCGCAACGCATTAGCCTCGTAATCCAGCGAGGCAATGCAGCCAGCCTTCTGGGGACACTTCCCGCGGTCGCTGACCTGGGCCAAATTTTTTATTTATAGTTTTTTTTAATTACTGTCTTTTGTTAAATATTTTGTCGTTATTAAATAAATTTAGTACTTAAATAAAATTTAAATAAGGTAGATTTATGTTTTAAGCCATGCTCGGCAAACAAATTAAATGATGAAAAATTTCTAGCCGTGGCGTGGACATTCTTGAAACTGCGATCTTGTCATTCTCTGCGATCTTGTCAGTCTCTGTGTCACGGAATAACTGGTCGCAGGCATTTAATTAATTGATTAATAAAATACATTTCTGTTCATTGCTGTTGTTGAGGAGCTGGGCTCGCTGGTGAATTAAAATACTTATTTTCAAGATATCAGGTGGTATAATTTAGAAGGAATTTAGGTGTTGATCGTGGCGTTTACAATGGCAGAATGAGGATGACAGAGAAGGATAAATTAGTTATAAAAACATGGCACAAAAGGTGGCCAGTCCGTAACAGCTGTCATTATAATATCGAGGATGAAGTGCCTCTACTAAAACATGGTGCCGCTAATACTGTAGCGGCCAGTCGAATCCTAAGCCTAAACCGCAACTGTCACTGTCGTTCATATACTACATCGCATAAGAGCGAGCGGGAAACATCACTTAGCGGCGACTAATATTAGCATACGTAATCTGGAATCGCTACAATTGATTATAAAGTCTTGAAAGCGTCTTCATCAGTCTATTTATATGTCCCCACTGCTCGGGCACAGACCTTCCCGTACATCGAGGGAGATGGGGCCATGATCCACCACGCGGGCCCACTGCGGATTGGCGGATTTAACATGCCTTAGATTTTCTTTTCTTCTTATACGCGGCATCCAGGTTTCATCACGATGTTTTCCTTCACCGTTTTGAGAGCACTCGGTAAATGTACGTAAGTTTTTCCCTCGAAAAAACCGAGGATAACTCATTGGTGCCCGTATCGCAAGTCCATTGACCCAACTACTGAGCCACCGAGCTCTTCAACACAAAGCGTTTTAAACACTCAAAATGCATTTTTTAATGTCCTAAACAGGTATTAACTAAGTAAATTGTATGATATTCGCCCCAAGTATGGCCTGTATTTGGCGCCCTTGCATCGTAGTCTGGAAACGACCCTGTCCTCACATAAGGTGGGGCTGTAGCCGGAAGTCGTACGGCCGCCATTACGGGCAACCGCTTCCGTTTCCGCAACTTCCGCTAACTCATACAGTTACGAGTTGTAGCGATGAGATTATTCTGGCTTGGTTGATTTTACTCTGGTATATAGGTACCTACTTATTAATAATGGGTGGTCTGTATATTTACTAATGAGAGGACAAAATGAGATGCAATATTGTAATGCTTACTTAAGGTTAGAGTCTTAAAGATGTTGGTTTTAGGAAAAGGGGAATTACCGATTCTTAATATATTTTATTTATACAGAGTGTAACGTAAAGGGTATATGAAGCCGAAGGGAGGGTGTTCAGTATCGGTAACTGAACAACTTTTGTTTACGACTACGGCAACCGCCGGTAGAAAATAGCGCAAGGCAAGTTTTCCTTTACATGTTTGTGTAAAAGTTTAATATAAAAACTCACCAGGTTTGCACTTAGCGTGGTGGCATGAGCACCTCGCCCCACAGAGCGCGCAGTCGCAGGCCTCCACTGCGGCCGTCCACGCAGGGGAGGCAGTCGCCCCGGGGACCTGGGGATACAGAGCTTTAAACGGCAGTCCGGCCCTGGTTCACGTAGAACACGCAAGTGCAGTTACTTACATATACCGCACCTGCGTTTCGTACGTTAACATGTCATACTATGTCATAATATGTTTGATTATAATACACAGACCACTTACTCAATAGACATGAAATCGGTACAAATTTGCAAGCGAAAATCTCTGTCAACGATGAGCGAATGAGTCTACTGGGGTCGGCCTATCCGGAACCAGAAGACTACAGGCTCCTTCCCATGAGCTGCATAGCGAACCTATTGAGTTATATATTTAGGAAGGAGGAAGAAGCATAAAGGAAAGGGGAAGAGAATAGATCCCAATGGGCCGAAGTGCCGCCACATTGGCACCCAATCAGGATAAGATAAGATGACGTGAACAAGCACAAAGGGCGAAGTGCGTCGAGCTGACGAAATTCGCCAGCTTTGAATGGGATTTTACAGCTCATATACGTTTGTCACCCATTTAACATTAGAAGGGTTGATCCGTTATATATTCTAAAATGGCAAAATTGGGATTAATACTTACTTTTTGTTCTAAACTAGGTCCAAGCGTCGTGACCTTCAATTCGCTCGCTTCTACATCTTTCTTTTCAGCAATGATGTTAAGATCCACCTCACTGATTCCATCTTCCATCAAACTCTTCAGTCCATCCACCTCTTTCGTCCTCTCCCCCGTGTAGGTATAATTGTCTTTAGTTAATGGCAGTGGCGCATGTGTGGCAGTCATTAGTCTTTGATTGTCATCGATATGTGCGTTAGTTTTACTAAATCTACTGGACGGTGCTATTTCTAGTTCGGCGGAGAATGATGCGTCTTTCTGATAGAGCACGTCTTCTTCAATGTCTATTGATGCTTCGGAGGGCCTCGTGGAGTTCAGTTCTGGAAGAGAAATTAGTGGTTTAACACCTTCAACAGGGTTACTCTCACCTCTTATAGCGATCCTGTTTAGGTTCCTAAACAAAACCGAATCGCTATTTGTATGAATGATGTCAAACGTCATTCATACAAATAGCGCTGGATCGCTATAAGAGGTGGGAATAACCCTGCAGGTCCAATGACCTCTTTCCCAAAATGACAGGTATCAAAATGGCTACCTACATCCCAAAGCGCCCGCTTCCCAAAATGACCGTTTTCACAAAATTACCTCATTCCCAGAATCCTTTTAAGAGTATATCCTAAGCAAATCTCAAAGTTCTTGCAAAATAACCGATACATCATAATGGGTACATGCATACATAAACTCGCGTCTGTTTCCCGGAAGGGTATATACAAGAGGCGGTGATTCTCCATCTGCTGTGATCCTGGTACACCTCTCTCGCGCACTAGTTCAGTCAACTGAACTGGCTTCATTAGTGGGAATAAACGCATTCATCACTATTCATGCACTCGGTTTGTAGCAGACTGCACTTGGCCCTTTTTAAAACATTGTCCATTTGGAGGATTTTAAAGGATATCTTAAATAGAACCAATGAAAACAAATGTCTTCCACTACCCTTTCTCAGCCTCTATTCGATCCTAACGACACAAAATGTCTCAAATCGAATGCTCCAAGAAAACGTTATTGCATTTGGCCTTCAATAGACGCGACGAACGATGCACTTCGGCGAAGCGGTGCAATTTGTCCGGAAAAGGATCTAAAGGGGTTTTATATCGAACCACTAGCTTACACTCCCGCAGATGGGCTTTGGAAGCGATCGGTCAATTTGAGCAATTGGTGGAAATGCTCGGCAAATTGGTGCGGAATATACGATGGTTCGTTAGATTTGATGGATCACTTAGGACTTCACGATACCTAGCGCAGTAAGAGCTTACTGATATTACTGTCTAAGTAATTATTTTGCAACAACCTTATGTTGGAGATAGGCGAAAGGACAGGCTGCCATAGCGAAATAAATTCCAACATTATTTTATGTACTCAAATCTCTAGCACAACATGGAAACCCTCATGAGCGCTAGGATGGGTAGATGTTTCAGGAGTGCACAAATAATAAGGCATGCAACCAGTTGGTGGGTTGTTTCAGTTTCAAAGGTAAATGTGGCCTGGCGTAGGCCTCTCATGTGGGATTGACGACTAAAACATACATGCATATACACCAATATAAATAAAAACAGCATGATACACATACAAGCAATATGTATTTACTTTTTGATTCTATATTTCTAATATTATAGTCTCTACCCACATTCAAACCTTTCCCCGTCTATTAACTCTCCCCTTGGGCCTTGACAGTATGGTGTGGAGTCACTTACCCAGACAGCCGTACCCGTTGACGTGCAGCACGTACGCCGGGCCGCAGCCGCACTCGTAGGTGCCGTCGTGCAGCTCACGGCACAGCTGCTCGCACGGGCTGCCCTCGCCGCACCGACCTGGAACAATAGGAATAGGACTTAGGGCTGGTACGCGTCACTCCACATATGGTGCCGACAGCGTATGCACGCGGCACGACGAGCGGCGTCTTGCGTCCTGTCATTGCACCGATAAGATCAGCGAACTCGCCCTCGGGCTTTTGAAAATGGCGGAAAACGACGGTTGCCTTAAATTCATCAGAAAATGTTCGCGAATGACACTAATATTGGATGGTTTGGGCAAGATCTAACTAAAGTTTCGAGCTAGAATCAAGAGTCCCACTACGTCGGGAGTTAAGTGAACGTGACTGTCGAGCTGCTTCGTCCAGAGTGACGACACTACGGCGACTCCTCTAGATGAAGACAAGAAGACTGACAAGAGAATCTCAAAAACATGTTGAAATTTTCACAATATTTCATGAAATCGTGGCAATACCGTTCGCTGATTGGCTAGAATTTATTAATATTCTGAACCTAGCTTTACTCAATTTTTACTGCCAAGGACGGAGTTGCTTCAAGAAAACTCTGAATAGAGTTCTACATGCAGCCGACCAGCAAACTTTGAAACTCAGTCTGAAATTACGAACACATGTCGATAATTCACGCCAAATATCTGGCAATTCTGGCAACAGCTCGCAAAAACCGAACGGAATCCGGCAGGAAATTCTATGATAAATGACCTAAACCGAACGAGGCTCGTGAACCAGGAGCTTCATCAGTAATTTATATAGTACAATAGGTAATGATGAATTGATATGGCAAAGTAAATTTTGAAAATTATTTTACAATAAGCATAATCTGCTATGTTAAACTATTTATGGGTGATACGTATTTTTTTAATTGTAAGTCCTATTGGCCAAGCTATATGACAAAATCTTAACTTTAATTAGGCCAATACCTACCTAGTTTTCTTGGTACTGTACTTATATGGTCGTCAATTTTAATTTAGGACTTTCTTTGATACATTGAATAACCTTGTCATTTGCTGTCCTTGTCGATAAGGTTGTAAGTTTGATTGCTGTTTAAGGTGCGTTTTAATGTGACTAAGATGTTAATTATTTACTAAATTAAAATTGTTGACGGTACATTCATTCACGCAAATAAATGCTTCGACTTTAGTTCGATATACCTGACACACAGACTTAGGCTGTTGACCCATTTATCAAACAGTGTTAAATATATGGATATTTTAGATGGAACGGTCATACAATGCATAGGTTTTTTGATAGTAATTTTGACAGTCCGCCGCAAAATTGCCTGATGGGCACAGCTTTACAATTTCACATTCAAGTTGACGGGTTGAGACCAATTTATCAGATTTTTAAAGACATAAATCAGAGTTTTGATATTTTCTTGCATATGCGCTATGCGAAACGAAAATCTAAATGGAGAAAAAATTTCATCAAGACCGGGATTCGAACCCGGGACCGCTCTATTCCAACAGAGCCACCGTGATTTCATAGCCAGATTTTGTCTCCATATTCTAGTCTTAGGGACGGTAGCGACATCTATCCAGTAATTGTGCAATTACTCAAATTCATGGTTCGAATCCCGGTCGTGTTGAAATTTTTTCTCCATTTATCATTTATAAATCAAAGAGTGGGCTCCTGTGCTAAACGAAAAATAACCCAGTCACTTTCCGTATTAGTTCAGTCAGGTATATCTCAGTCCATACTGTCTGCGGTAGGTAAAAATAGGTCAGTGGTCAGAAGGGTCGAAACCAACATGGGTTCTTCACGCGATGGTAATACGATCTACTTTGTAAAGGTTTTGTGTAGGTTGTTGAGCTGTCGACTGTAGACTTGCTTATGAGGTGTGAACTTTGGTATTTAACCCCACAGACTTTACAAATGAAGGTTAGAGGGATTTACTGTTATAATCCGGGTTAGGAATTTTCGTAGCATTTTAGTCTCTCGTAGCCATAAACGAGGAATAAAAGTTATTACATGGTCTAAGTCACGGTATCTTTCTAATTTAAACTTTTTTTTAACGAAGTGACTGTGATCTTGAACGTGAGAGTTGAAACGCATGCCCTGCCCCATTTTCTCCCGTCGTTAACGTCCAGTAGGTAGAGAACTGAGGCCTAGGCCTCAATCCGCTAACTAGGTATTCATAGAAAAACTGAAAATCAGCCTAACCACATGTACAGTTTACAGCCTGGAAACACTTTTGTCATTGTTGCTTTGTGTGCCTGAATAGAGCCTTAAAGCAATACAACCTTTACGTGGCAAGGCCTTCCATGAGCCAACTAGCGCCGCAAATCTTAAAAAAATAATATCTTATAAATTATTATTTTTTATTAAAAAAGCTACGTAGGTACACAATCTTTATTAGGATGAACACTATTTTTTAATATACATTACATGGCATAATTGCGACAAGCAAAGTTGAAGTTCTCAAATGTGCCAAAAACGGCCGTTTTTCGCAATTATGCGAACTACAACTTACCGACATTGAATCACGTTATAAATAAGCATTTAAAAAATAGTATTTATCGTAATAAACATTAAGTACATAGCTTTTTTAATAAAATTGATTAAATTGGAATATATTATTTTTTCAAGATTGGCGGCGCTAGTTGGCTCATGGAAGGCCCTTACAGCAATACAACCTTTACGTGACATTTAGTAACATTTAAAACGAATGTAGTCATGTGTTCCCCGCGTAGCGGCGCCTAACGAAATAAATGCCAATGTGAGGGACCATTTTCCGTATTTTCACCGTGTTCTCTTTCCAGGGCTGTACTCTGTAACGCTACTTCCACTAAGCTAGTACAGTCGACAGCAGATCAATAGTAACACTTTTTACTTTTGACAGTTTTTATTATTTGCGTCGTAAGACTTCGTACTGCAAGTGTTATCATTGATCTGCTGTCGACTGTACTAAGGCCCATAATCATCGACAGTTTTCAGGCACTTTGAGTTAGATCTTACAACTGTCAGATTTCATACAATTTTGATAGTCGTAAGCGCTTCGTTCTCAAAACTTTTTATGACCATCGGCTTGAGAGACATCGTGTTACCTATTATATTTAGCTATTATACTTCTTTATTTCATGTCTCTTCTTTCATTCATTTGCCATATCTAAATAGTCCCCATATTCGATATTAGTGGATAACACATTAATATTGCCTTGTGTTTCTAGTATGGAGAATTAATTAATTAATTAAAGAAAGGAAAGAAAACACATAATTTTTTTATAGATTTATTAATTATACTTAATTTAAAAAAAAAAGGATTTTGATATGTTTTATGTTCTTAATTGATAATTATCTAATCTCTCTATCAAAATAAATCAAGGTCAATCAAAAAGTCAAGAAATTTATATAAAGATGGCAAAAAAATAGAATTACTGAGTGACAAAATTGAATTTTAATTATCATTATATTAATTGTTTAAGTATCTAATGTTGCGGTGCCCTTACATGGTTTATGTGAGCACTTTCTGTATCTAACAACCATAATACCACATACAGCAATGAATAAATGAATTATGAATTATAGAATTACTGGTTTTTTCACCGCGCCCTATGGAGAAAGCCTTAAGTATATTTTGTATGGAGACATACCGCTTTTGTGGCCCCGGTTACTTCCTTCATGAGTAACCCTGACTACGGCACTGCCCCTCATGTCTTATTACCACCGAAAAGAAATGGTGGTCGTTCTCAAAATAAAATAACCCCTAAATTGACGTGCGATCCTTGACTGGCATCAATTCGCCTAATCGAGTAGGAATTTATTTGCTCTTCGCCTTTGTTATGATATTCTTTGCTGTTTATATTTCTTAGGAGACTGGCATTATTTTATATCCCACATTTTTTTTGGTGTTAAAGAAAAACAACTCTATATACGGTCTGTAGTGGTTTACGCCAAGTTTATGCATTTTTGCTCGACTTCGCCATACAAAATCAGTGGTATCTCAGATTAGTTTACCATTTAATCATTTTTATCGCTATGGATGAATTTTAATTACACTTACGCGTTACTTTTCAACTAATTTTATGACATACTATCTGTACCCCGCAACTTCGTTTGCGTAGAGGAGGAGGATGGAGGAGAACAGGAGGCAGATCTTCCTCTCTGGATCCTTGTTTCCACATCACATACCGCCATGGCTTATAGCCTATGAGCTGATGATATTTCAGCTATCTCCTAGTGAAACTCCCATCAAAATCCCTTCAGTAGTTATGGCGTGATACTTGCACAAAGTCACAGACAAACAGACAAAAATTCTAAAAATTAGTGTTTAGGCATCAGTATCGATCCTAAAACACATTACAATTATTCTTTTCAAAAAATATCCAATGTACAGACACAACTTTTTACAGTCTTATTATATGTATAGATTTGAATATAGTCACTACATATTTTTTTCTTATTACTTGTTCAGTCAACTGAACAAGTGCGAATAAGCGACCTCCCCCCACCAATATACTGAAGAATTTGTACTGCAACTCGACTCGTAACTATATTCAGATGTGTCATAAAATTGGGCGCATACTTCACGATAATACTCCCATAATAATTAATAATGCTCTATAAAGTTATATGCTCGCCTAGGACCCTTTGATCGAATGAAATGAAGTGTCGACTGTATGCTATAATAGGTATACGAATTTAATTAGAAATCAATAATCGTCATTTAGTGGTTCAATGAATCCATTATAGTAGCTAGCTCGACGACTGGTTAACGGTCCCCTACCATGGAACCAGTGTCTTGTAACAACTCTGGTTACGATCACGTTATTAAAGCGTCCGCTTAAAACTTGCTCTATAAGGCTTATAAGGGGCTCGAATTAAAACGTCACTAGGTCACCCATCTAGGTAACGAAGACAGAGATAAGTCCCACATAGATAAGTACACAGGGGCCTCAATAAGGTTGAGATTTTCTCTTCTTCTCAACGTTCCTCTTCTCATCGAAGGTTGGACAACATCATGGCAATTTTCACCCTCTGTCCGGCTGCCCGGAACAAGGAGCCGGTGCTGCAGCCGAACCAATCACGTAAACTCTTTAGCCAAGAGTGTCTTCTTCTGCCAACGCTCCTCTTCCCACAAATCTTGCCCTGGATTATTAGTTGCAGTTATAAGATAAGATAACATTTATTCATCCAAGATGTCGTTATGCAATACATAAGTGTTTGTGATATACTCGTATACATTGCTTCAAATTGAACTAGTCGAGTTTTTCTTAATTCTATAATTATAATCATTTATAACTTTATTTACTTAATGTTAACTAGTTATTATGTTACGTATGTGATTTTCTCAAGAACTACTGGACCAAATTTAATCATTCTTTTACAATACATAGTTTTAACTTTTATTTATCTAACAGTGAAAGAATTATTGCAATAGGTCTAGTAGTTTTTGAGAAAATCTCATCCTTAAAACTTTAGACCTTCGTCTGTCTTCGACCGTACAAACCTCGCCCAACGTTGCTTAACTTGTACAAATTAATAGCAGATCAATGGGACCTTGCAGTATAATTACAACTCTTATGTCGCAGGTAATAAGAACAGACCAAGTGTTAGACTTGATGTGCTTTGGGCTGTACGCTAGTGTTCAGTGCCTACTCGTTACTGAACTACGTGCCTCTCGTCAATACCTACCATGGGTTGGGTCTAGTGATTGTAACAAGAGGACCTGCTTAGCGTTGTTGGTTGAGGCACAGTTCGAGTGTCAATCGAGTCATCGAGCGCGTTGATTTCATTATATATATTGAGATGCGGTACAAGTTACAAGCTTTTGCGGAAATAAGGAAAAGGATGTTTAAGTGAATTATAAAGTTAAAAAGTCTTAATAATTTCAATTATAAATCACACAGAATTATTTAAAAATTATCATCAAGAAAAATCGGTGGCGATGGCGCTGTGGTTAGGACACTGGAATTACGTTACACACAAAAAACGACTGATTCTCGACACAAAATGTATACTACCTATATGTCAATTGAATCTAACTACAACAAATACTTCAAAATGCATGAAGCCATTCTTACTAGCTGTCAATCTACGACTCTGTTGCTCTACTATGTCTATTTTGTACGCCTATGTTGTGTACATTTTACATTACTTCCTCCGCTGGCTCAGCGACCCGAAGTGGGTTTTGGCCTCCGAAACGAGAACGCGCCAGTCGTGCCGGTCCTGCACCGTCTCCCGCCACGTGTGCCTGCAGTCGGTGCAGGGCCTTCGCGACCTCGTCCCTCCAGCGGTATCTGGGGCGTCCGACCCGGCGGCCGCTCGGTCGTCCCAGATACGCTCTCTTCACCGCACGATCTTCACCCATTCTCTCAGCGTGGCCGAGCCAGCAGAGTCGAGCAGACTTGATCTCGCCTATGATGTTGGGCTCGGACACCAAGCTCCTCAAGTTCCATGTTCCTTCTAATCCTTATGCTGCCATTATGTATTTTACATTATACAACATGACAATGCCAGATTCTGCCCCACCATCAACCGCAAGTTGTACAAGATAACGAATAAATGTAAAAATATCTCCGTTTTTTATTAAAATTATTGGTTTCAAATAAAGTTTGTACAAGTTGAGATTCGAAAAAAACAGCTTAATTAAGAATTTAGAAAATAGTAAGAAATCGAAGCGATTTATTCATTGTTTTTGCTATTCTTCTATAAGAGTTGCGAGAGTAGTAGAAAATGATACTGATTATGATTATGCAATATGAAACCTGTAATATGTCCGCAACAAAATGATAGGTACAGTTTAAATAGTCATGTAGTTTTGTAGGTGGGGCAAAGCTCCATTGAAATATGGCAATGTCTTTTATGTTTGCTGCTTGTATCAATTAAATATTCATTCATTCATATCAGGTACCAAACACAAGAGCGTCAGTAGCTTGCATCCGCTAATCGCTTCTGCCTGTGAACTATACCAGAATGCATCGCGTTAGTCGCATGTGCGGTTTAATGTACGCTGCCTTTGATCCATCCCCGGATGGCTGGTTAACAATATCCGTGCTAGCCAATGCTATACGCACATGCTACGGATATAGGCATGCTAGCTGCACCTAAAAATACGTGGTTTTTATCGTTAGATGAGTTTTTATCACGGGCTTTCAGAGCTGGGTCAGTGGTTTCGTTGACCCTTCAATAAATTTAATTTATAGCACAGTCATTGATCTCCTATAAACAACTAGATACACAGTCTGCCTTCTAAAAATGTCCGAGCACAAAGAAGGTCCATACGGATGAATGGACCCTCATTTGCTTTATTGGACATTATTTGGACATTAGCAATGTACTCTTATTTGGACGTTTTTTAAATTGTTTTAGTAAGACCTTTGTGTATCTAGTTATATACAGGAGATCAATGAGCACAGTACTAAAAAGTACTACTTACCTATACAGGGAGTGTTTTTGATCAGATTAGATGTGCTGCCTAACTTAGGGCTGGTAGTTTAAATAATCCTAGTGCCTAAAATTATGTTTAATTTTTTTTAAAACAAAATGTATATTGAAATATAATAATTAATTGCATAAATGATAGTATAAAAGGTACACGTCGTCGTCCTACTCCCTTCCACAGACCATCATGCCGAGAACGCTGGCTGCGACCTCTCTGTATGGCCAGGCTAAGCCTTTGCGAGAGGTAAGCGTCAGCCCTCAGGTCGCCGGATGCAGCGAGATATCACACACTATTTTCTCGGTGTCAAAGGACCACGGGTCGATCGTTTAAAATCAAAATTTTCTGTTAGTTAACAAGAACCAAGCCGATGAAATGCGCGGGTAGATCCGCGGGTACGGTGGAACACATTCTCTGTGTACAGCAGAGTTTTTAAGGTTGAGATTTTCTCTAAAACTACTTGACTTATTGAAAAAAATCTTTACCTGTTTGATAGATAAAAGTTAAAACTATGTAACTGTACAAGAATTATTAAATTCGGTCCAGTAGTTTCTGAGATAATATCAACCTTATTGAGGCCCCCTGTATACGTATCTCTGTCTTCGACTGTACATGCTTGTCTTTTAATAAAAAGGTACGCGAACTCGCAGACAACGCTGAATAAAGTAGGTAAATTAATGAAGAAATAGCTGGAAACTTCGTACCGTTCGTGCTGGCCGCTATTACCCTCGGTCGACGATTTTTCTTCACAAAATATTCACCGTTGAAAAGTTGGGTGTCGTTTGCGAGCGGTGGCGGATTATAGGCGGAGCGGATTAGAAATTTCCTTCCGGCCGCCCGCCACCGGTGGAAACTGAATTTGGCAAAGCAAACAGTTGCGTGCGATAGATGATTTTTTGGTATTTGTTGACACCTAGTTGCAATAAAATATTTTTTTTCCTTAATACGCAACTAGTTGACAACAAAGATTTTCTGAAAAAGTCCGATGCTGTTATTCATAAATCTAGTTAAACCTCACTTCCTTTAAATCGTGTTGCTATCCCTTTCGTGTTGCTTCCACTTCGTTAAAAAGGGAATGGTATATTATTTGTCTATTAGACACACAATATGTTGACAAACATATCACATATTTGATGGTGGCACTTCTCTTGGCTATTCGCTTTCGCTATTGCATTTTTGTCGTATTTGTCAAATACTTGACGTACCATACAAAAGACGAATATTTTGTCAAGCATACCAACCACACATGGCAATTATGACAAATACGCAAATACGAATAGCCAAGTGAAGTGGGTGCATGATATATAGAATCGATAGGCGAAGAATAACAAAACATATTGAAGACAGTATGTCTCAAACTGCAATGGCATTAAATATATTTATTAATGTCCCGCTAACACTGGCGCCCCATACCGAAGTGGTCATAATTTAGACCATTGCGGAGTGTTATTTTGTCCGTAATTAGTCGCTGTCGACGCGTAATGGCGGGTTTTACTTGTGACGCCTACGGATATTTGATTTAGGCGCGATTTCGCTTGTAGTGCGGCATTGCTAAGCGGTTTTTGAGTGTGAAATGGCAACCCACCCTGTTTTATTTGTAAAGTTGGATACTAACTTCGGCATGTGACTTCGTACGTCTTGATATTAAAAATCCGTGCGGTGCCTATACTTTACAACGTGAAGTTTTAGTGGTTGCTTTCCCACGGCAGAATGATTTGCCATCAGTAGTACCTACTATTGAATAGAATAGAATAGAATAATCGTTTATTTGGCAGCCAAACAGCACACTTATAACACTTATAATAATGTAAGTAATAATATTGAAAAAGAGAAACTAAATTTAGTTACATACATGAGATAAAATAGTAGGTAGCATAAGTGGTACTGCAGCGCCAAAAAATCCCAACTCAACATGTGCTATACCCGAGGGTGTGCGCTGCTATTCTGATATATGATATTGAATTATAGAGTTACTAGAAAAATAAAAAGTTTAGTCTTTAATTATTTATTTCAACTCGAAAACATAAGAGACGATAGTAACTCACTAGACGTATGCTGCGATATCGAGGTGTTACTATTGATTCGTGATCGCTATCGAGTTTAGTTTTTCTCCATATTGAACTCGTAGAAATTGCTATTTGATGACAGAAATAGGCAAGTCTCCGACACTTAATTAATTATTCATTTTCCCTGTTCCGTATTCTTACTTGGTTGTATCCAATATTTACCTCAGAATTTACCATAATAATAATAGAGATATAATTTAGATTACAGCCCGGGGCCCCCGACTCTTAATCCGTCCCTGTAGAACTGCGACAACGCTACCCAAACAAACATTCCGTAGTGTATACGTTACGGATCTTGAATAATTAAATACACAGCCCTTGGCCATATATCTTGGTCCCTCTTACGGTCTTGGACAGGGGTGTAATCAGATAATAAGTAGGGGGTATACCGGTATATGTTGTATCTTCCGTTAGATTTTATTTTAATAGAAATTTATTAAGCCATGAAGTGATGATGATATAGGGTAAACAATACAGTGATCGTCCGCTTTAGGAATGGACTCATGTTTTGCCTCATAAAATCCTGTATTATGGAGAAATCCTAATCAATGCTTATTTCTATGGTAACATGAATGTTTGAACAGAGAAAACCTCCAAAAACATAGTGATTTGTAACACAATTCAGTTATCGCCATACATTTTCTATAGTAATTGCCCACTTCCTAAACTCAGCTCTAATCATCTTAAACCTATGCATGTAGTATTTACTTATATATTTCATGCATAACGTTCCACACAATTTCTACAAGCGAATCAATATAAAAAATATTTTCCATAATCGTAGTTTCCCAGTGTCTATCAGGCAAAAGAACTTGTATGGAAATCGAATTCGGAGGATCCTATTTTATGTGAAAAACCAATTAGGAATACAAAAATAAAATAGTGTTAATTTTCCAAGTTATTTTACTGAAATACTTCACGACGCGTAGCGACGTAGCACCCGCGCTACACCGCTACGCGTAGCGGGCGCGGCGTAGGTAACTAACCAAAGAAGTCCGTTTATTACTAGCTCAGCTGACTGAAGTAGTGAAATTTTTTTTCCATTGGTTTAGTTGACTGAACTAGTGGGATTTTTTTTATCGTTTGTTCAGTTCGAAAATCAGAGAAAACACAATTCAGAGTACTGTCGGTCTAATTGCCGACTTCAACAATATAAGTGAATGATATCCGTTTATATATTTCAGAGATTTTGTTTAATTCAGAGTATATTTAGTATTCTATGTCAGGTGACAGATCATTCCAAGGTCACGTTAAAAGAAGACCCTATATATATTAGAACAACAAACGTCCGGTACGATCGATAGTCTGTTAAGAAGAGAAATGGTAACCGGAACGGAAGCGCCTGATAATTCAATATAGCAACCGGAAGTGGGTCAGTGAATATCGATAAATTACCGCATTCCGTCCGTTTCCGTCCTGCGGTGCCGGTATAAGTCTGGTTTACTACCGGATTGTTGAAAAACTAAACAGCTATTTTTTCATCATTCTTTCTTCAATGACGATGTAAGCAGCGCCGCATCGAGCCCTACCTCACCGGGACATCAGAGCGACGTCGCCAGCTACGTATCCAAACAATTGACAAGTCTAAAAATATAACATCCTGAAAGAAAAATACCATTTCAAGTTCACAGTTCGTGTTATGATTACTTGATATCGAATCGAATGGCTACAAAAATATTTTTTCAATTACTTTCGAATTAGGTATATATTACGGATATCACCCACTTATATTTAATTATTTGTAATAATCACTATAGTTTTAATTCTAAAATAATTTCGATTTTGTTTTTTAAACCAATTGCCGAAAGGAGGAGGCTGAAACATGCACCTTTTGCCACACCACTTAGCATAACTATATTAGATTATAACTTACTACTTGATTGATTTTTTGTAAGCTTATGTAATTGGTGTATGGCAATAAACATATTTTCTATCTTTCTTTCTTTAATGTTTTTCGAGTGTATGTATGTAAGTATTATTATTATTGTACATAAAATCTTAAAATTAACACTGAGTTTTGCAATACATGATAAACAATGGCGAGCTGAAGTTATCTTACAGCATCACATTCTCATGCTACATGCATTTGTAGATATGTCGGTTCCTTTTTCTCCTCCTGTAGTCTCCGGAATAGTCCAAGCTTCTCTCTCATTATCGCACCGCAAAATTGAAAAAGCAAACAATATAAAATCATTTGGTCCACGCAAATTGGATCCCACCTAGAGAGACAGGAAAAATATGAAAATTTCGCGATTAAACATTTCATTTGGGACAGACAATGGGCCAGATGTATGGAAATAGGGATGTTGCGAGATATTTGTATCCGCATCCGCAATTGCGGAACCTCCGTATTAACTGTGAAATACGCGTCTGCGATAATCAATACGGAACTTTTGCGGATACGGTTGTTGTGGTTTTGACAAGAGTGAAGCGACGAATGATGATGATAATGAGATGAGTAAGTCAACTCGACGAAACTAGATTAGTATGACCGATATAAGATTCATCTTGACCACATGACCTAACATAGTATTAGAGCGTAAGTACTTCACGAAGTTTCTAGACACTTCACTTGCAGTTATCTTATTCTAACACAGATAAAAGTGTATAGGAGAGTGATAGAGGTTGTGGTTTTCTCGAAAAGCACTCGATGAATTTTTGAAACCTTTTTACAATTATATAATTTGGGCTTTGAGCTATCCAGTGCAAGAGTTTTTACAATACGCTTTACCTACCTATCTATTCTCGTTGGCATGTATTAAACGTGATTTAAAGTTACGCCACCGTTTGTTCTTTTCTTCTTCTCTATCTTCCTTTGGAAGTGAGGTTTATCTAAGTTTATGAATAACGGCACTAGTACTTAATTATTATGTATATCTTTTGTGTATTGTGTTGTGTGTGTCAAATATATGTTTTCTATTCTTTTCTAATAGGTCGAATAGTTCTTGAGAAAATTTCAATCTAATGAGACCAGCTGCGTACCTGTCCCTGTTTTCTATTGTACCTAAAGTAAGCATTATTTTAAAAAACCATCCGTATCCGCTTAAAATATCCGACTCTTCCCATCCCTAGCTATGGAAACAGTGCGAGCCGTTCTGCCCGCTCATTGTTGGCAACAATAATGCTATTATGCGGCTAAATTGAATGAATAATTAAATATTCTGACGGCGGGGTCTCTGGGGGCACAATACAACGTCGGGGGGTAATGTTCCCACTAATTTCTAGGACGTGTGCTTTAGAGAAATGTGAAGAAAATTGCTGAAGAATGTTTACGTAAAGATAGAAATTCTTGCTTCTTATGGTGCCGCGGCTACAAAGGTTCTCTCGTCTACTCCATCGGTTCTACGACAGATGTGACCATCCCACTGACATTAAATAGTATAATTTTATAGTATAGTAGAATTTTTGGACACCTTAATTTATGAAACAGAGTTTCTTGCAACTAAGTACAAGTCAACTTTTTTACAATTTGTTACAAGAATATAAAACGATAGCATCCGTAAATAGGTACTAAAACTGTAGCAAAGGCCCAAGTGACCCAACTTCAAAGGCGGAGGGTAATATTTTTTTAAACTGTACGCATTGAATATGTCGTTAAAATCGTCTTGATCACGATTCACGATACTTCAAAATTCTTGGATTCAAAATAATATTACAAAAACGCTGTAGATAATTGTTATAATAAAATAAATATCGGCGGGAAATTGTGGCAATGATATCCGCTGATTGGCCGTGAAAATTTAAGCGTGAAAACGTTTTGGTTGATATTTTTAATTAAATTAATTTAATTCCGCCATTTTCTTTTTGCCTTTATTGGTCACTTTATAGGCAAAGAATTTCAGACCATACAGCCATCCATTTAAAGGAGTATTTTATGTCAGTTCAAAAACTCACGATCTAGGGGATATTAGAATTACATTGTAATGAACCAGCCGAGTCCCACCTACATCACTTTAGGGCACTTTGGGCGTAATGCGAACACTTTACCGGCATCATTCCATTTAATTACACGCGCTCACTAAATTGGCGCGAAGTGACGCGGCATAGACGTTTAGTGCTCGTAACCTGGGCCGATGAAACGGAGAATTTGGTGAATTTCAACAAAATACATTAATTATATTTCGGCAATATATGTATAAATGAATGGAATGGATCTAGTTCGTAGAGGGCGAATGGATCTAGTTCGTAGAGTGCAAATGATTCTAGTTCGTAGAGAGGGAATGGATCTGTTTCGTGGAGGGCGAATGGATCTAGTTCGTAGAAGGCGAATGAATCTAGATCGTAGAGTGCGAATGGATCTAGTTCGTAGAGGGGGAATGGATCTAGTTCGTAAAGGGCAAATGGATATAGTTCGTAGAGGGCGAATGGATCCCGTTCGTAGAGGGCGAATGGACCTAGTTAGTAAATTCAATAAACGATAGTTATCGACATTTCATTATATTATATTATATTGTTTTTTCGTGCCGAGGTAACTGATTGTGGATGTTTCGAAAAACAAAACAAAATGTGTTACGCCGGTACCAAGTTATAGCGCCACGATGATTATCAGCTGTATAACTAATCAGACTATTTATAATGAAAATACGTTAAAAAATATATTTCGCCGGTACAATAAATTGCTTGTTTTGTTTACAATGGTACATATTCAAATGGTAGGTAAGCTAACAGCAGACCGTTTTTATTACCTGCGTCGTAAGATTTAAAATCGTACTGCAAGTGTTACCATTGATCTGCTGTTTCTGTGTCCGTAAATGTATAAGTTCCCTAACATTTCATCTGTTGAGTTTTAAAAAAATACAAAATTATCACCAACTTATTCAGTGAGTGGCCGCTATCTAGTCCTAAACGTACCCATCACTGTTATTCATATGATACATAGCGTAAGAGTGAGCGGGACGCCTCACTTAATTAAATGTAGGTGCCAGGTATCACGCTATCGAATTACTCAAACCGTCACCCATAAAAACCTGACTAATCCCTAGGCTATTGGCATGATCGATGACTTCCAAACTTCACTGTCAAGCCCCAAATTATATTGTGACATACCAGGAAAGCATAACAACATAGCAACACAATAAGTTCGTTGAACAGGAAAAAGGTTCCCATCCCGTCTGCATCATAAGGCGACAGATGAGGGGATAAGCCTGGATAAGCCAACTGGGCACAAGTATTGTAACCAACAAGTTGAAGGGATTTAGTGACGGAAAACTGTCCAAGTCACGTCCCAAACATGTCCTGTACTGTATTGATCGTTTACATGGGCATTCAGTTATGTTTCAATAGAAAAACGATTGTTATAATATCTCAGTGCGTAAAGCAAACTCGCATAATTTGATTATTTATTTATTTTATTTATGGACTCGACAGTTCGTCATTTGCCAATGTCATGTTACAGTAAATTCAATATATAATGGTCTTCTATCTTACTCCAGAGGAGACGCCGTAGCGTTATCACTCTGGACGAAGCAGCTCGACAGTCACGTTCACTCCCGAGCTTGTAGCGGGAACTCTTGATAAAAGCTTGAAACTTCAGATCTTGCTCAAATTATCCAATAAATTCATTCGCGAACATTTTCTGATTCACTTAACGTGATATTAAACACAAAATAACCACTGTTATGGAGACATCATAACAAAAATTATCAAACAATTTTGCAACCGTCGTTTCCCGCCATTTTCAAGAGAACCCATAGTTTAATTATTCTCTCAGAGAAACTCTGAGATTATTCTATACTAAATTTGATATTTTTTTAATAAAAAGGCAAGGCTAAGTAGGGCATTACAGCCTGTGATGCTACGAAGAAGTTAAAAATCAAAGCAGATCAACGGTAACACTTTGAACCGTTCTTATTATCTGCGTCATAAGAGTTGAATTCGTACTGCAAGTGTTACCATTGATAGTTGTCCCACAGAACACTATTAGCCTTGTTGTCCGCACCTGCCAAAGGTGACTAAACCCCAAAACCAACAACAATAAGCGTTTCTCAAACTTCTAAGTTGTTGTTTTGCGTCACAAACACAAAACAGCCTGCGCTGTTGTGATGCTATCGTTAAGGAATAGTAGGTTTACTTGACGATCAAAGGGGATTATTTCCGCCGGCACTCCCATATTCTCAATCGATTGCCCGGCGGGTGCAATGTTATTGCAGCGAAAGTCCGCTTCAATCGCTACACAAATTGCTACCTGTGCTGTAATGAGCCTGAAATAATTTATTAAATATATCTGACTCTACAAAATGTACACGTGCAATATTTATTGCTATTAAGAATTTAATTTGTGTAAAAATGTAATATTTTACTCATAATTCTTATTAATGTAAACTGGAAGAAATCCATAGTCAAAAGCTTGAGTTAAAAGATAAGATAAGATAACGTTTATATGACACACACAAACAATGCACAATACACAAGAAAAGAATAGACTAGTACAATACAAGTTGAGTTGGGTCCGTTCTTTAATATTTGTATGGAATTATATCTATAATTAATTTCTGAAGGATTTAATAGCTAGGTACACTTTATCGCAGTAATTTTAATATACACCGATCAGTGGATTTATTGAAAAGGTCAGCCGGAAAAGTCACAATCAGACCTTTAACGCCACAATTTTGGCATTTCTTGTCTGATTTGAACGCAAAATCATGCGCCCTTGATTGTTTATCGTAAAAATAGCAAACGGTGTCTTGTACACTCTAATGGTGGATTCCGAATCTTTAAAAAACACCTCTGTAATTGCCACCAAATTAACAAATAATATAAATACTAATTAATAAAGGCGTGAAATCGTGATTGGTTGGCGTTAAAATTGTGGTCTAAAACCGCGAGTTCTGGCTGAGATTCTGAATCTAGCTGTACAAATTAGCACCAGAAGCGCTGAGTTGCCCGCTGGCTCGCCTGAACGCACCCTCTGCTGTCGTGTCGGACATGAAAAGCACTCGACTCCGCCCCCGTCGTGTATTATTTGATCAACGAGCGCTGCAGACGTCAGCTCTTTACTTTGTTCCAAGACTTGACCACTTAATTCCATAGAAGAAGTTCAAAGACCTTCCTTTGTAAATCTGTTTATTGATTTACTGTATCTAGGAATATCAATTACAAACTAGTTTTAAAGCAGTATTCATAGAGCCCAGAATACAATTTGATTTGTTTTATAAGTTTGCAATCATGTGAAAAATATGAGAGTTCAAATTAGAAAAATATTTCTTTATGTAAATGGTCATTTAAATTTAGATTGTAACGAATGTTGGCATTTAAATGTCTACCTGCATCACCATATTGTTTTCGGCATGTTAAAATCATTCCATATTTAATAAAATAATAATATGTAAGAGGATTGGTTTAATATCTGTGAGGCAGACAATCTGATGCGTTCCAGAAGCCATTTGCAAAAAAAAACGGGTAGTTTCTTCAGTCCTGAATCCGAA
Organism: Tachystola acroxantha; assembly: GCA_963506565.1. Taxonomy (NCBI): domain Eukaryota; kingdom Metazoa; phylum Arthropoda; class Insecta; order Lepidoptera; family Oecophoridae; genus Tachystola; species Tachystola acroxantha. The sequence goes on along the minus strand of OY735894.1, from coordinate 6,865,940 downwards.
AATGATTTTCGGAAGACCATAACTTGCGCCCAAAGAATTCATTTCGCAGATAACGCCACCTCTCGGGGTCCTCCATAAATGTTTAGCGACGTCCCGCCCATCATATCTTACTTTTATTGCCTATACCAACATTCGCTTTATTTCCTTTCTCTCGGGGAGCGACGCGTAATTTCTGGAGCGGCTCGATTATTGCCTTTTCATTAGGACGTTAAAATTAATAGACTTTATATTGCCATCATGAAGGGAAACAACAGCTGTTAGGCGTATAATGATAATGAGCTATGTTTCGTGGCTGGGGATTTGTGAAACATCTACAGGAGCTTAAATGATGAACATTCTGTTAATATCCCACCGGGAAGGCTGAAAGATATTGCGCGCGCTTTCATACCAGACCTATACATCAGCAGGGTGTGACAGGGTTATGAGAAGGAGAAGACTAGGGTTGAGACTTGAGATAGGCTGTTGTCTGACGATAACAAGGGTCCAAATTGTTATAAGGTATAAGGCATGTAGTAAGGTATGAGGTTGTTTTAAGGCATCTCATAGAGTGACCAAGAGCTTCGGCGTCGGGCAAATGATGAAGGTGTTGCAACGGGCTCCCTCTATTGGAGGCAACTTTGTGAGCCGGGTAGATGTATGTTGAACAAACTTAAAGATCGTTAAAGCGGAGTCGTGTACAAGTATGAGGGGAGCCGATACCTTCAAAACTGCGGGTTATTAGGACTGGACGAGATTTAACACGATTTAAGACAGTTTATAAGTAATAGTCAAGGGCGGCACCAAAATCAAATCCATCCAAATGCAAAGTCCAGTCAGGCACTGGAAAGGCGATGAGGCGAGACCGAGTTGGGAGAGGAGAGTACTGCTGTCTCTCGTATTCCGTCCGTGTCGTCACCTGCTGTCACACACATCTGTAATTTATATCGGCTCCCCCCCCCCCCCCCCCCCCCCCCGGCCATCGGCTGGCGCCGCCCTTGGTAATAGTATTTCTATTATTCCCAGCAGGATCATAGGCGGAGGTGGAACTGGGTTGATTTGGTAGCTATTAAAAGCTCACGAAAATTTTAAGCAAAATATAAATTTAAATTGGTACGTTAGACCACACATCCAGCTACACAAATCCAGTGTAATCTACTACGTATTGCCATCGCATAGAGTGCCCATGTTACACCGACTGTATCTACATTTAAATAATTATCAGAATGAAGAGTCGAGCAAACGCCGGAAATCCATTTCAAACGAAACTCCGACCACGGCCGTTCGCAAATAACAGATTTCCCCGATATAATGCCGCCCCAAACAGTAAGTACATTAATTTGGTTCGGACTGGATTGGCTGCTGATTAAAAATGTTCACTGTTTGCTCACAAACTTTTTGTTTAAACTGTGAGATTCCCGGGGGTAGGCGACATAATTAAATGGGGATTATCCAGCGGTCCTGGCACAAAATAAAGAATGACGTACAGAAGACGGGCTCCATGGAAACGTGTTAAGAATACCTCACGCACACATCGAGACTACAACTTACAAGACCTGTCAAAGTCTGCGCTAAAGAATTTTTTGGACTATTTTTCGACAATAATCTGACTTTGACATCTGGATTTGAGCACTAGTAAAAATCGTTGCGGCTCACCTGTTTGGCATAAATCGAGTAGCCAGTATAAAAAATTATGATCGACGGATGTAAATGGTCTCCATGCGTGATTTTTCTTATTTAATTTATCGTCTCGAGTTACGCCAACATAACGTGCTTCATTTGTTTTTGTTTTCGAGCATTTTGTATACTTTGAAATGTGGAAGCCACAGAGTTACAGAGCGCTGGTAATCGTGAGCCTACCTTCTGTCGTTTCCTTATTTTGTGATCACTTACAACGGGAACACGGCTAAGTTGACAGAGACCGCGACGATTAAAATTGTTAATGACATGTCCTTTGTCCGGCGGCGGCCCCAAAATCCCCCAATGTCATGGCCTCGGACATTTTTGGACATTAACATTTTAATAATTTAGGGAATTGTAACATTGTTTGGATGAAGGGCATTAAACCTGATCAAGGGACTCTAGAGTAGGATGACAGGGGATGATGATTACAGTATACTTACAATAGATAAAAACCTTATAAGTTATATAGAAAGAGGCCGAAAGCTTAAACCGTGGAACTTTTAATCACAATTTTATATGGCTAACCGCGTTAGTAGTACTGTCTTGAATTTAAGTACCTACATCTAACGACATTGTAATTGTAGGAGGTACATTTACTTAGATATTCTAAAATTTTATGAACTTCATCAATTATTCAACGTGTAGTCAAATGTGTTACTATAGTAACCAACTGCACACCTACTTAATTACAAAATGTACTTACATAAACAAGTTATACCGTTTTCCAGTTGTAGCTTTTATTTCTAGTTCCTTACCAACGAAAATTTAACCAACAAAGTTTCGCCGCTAAAGTTTATCTTATATTGATAAGTTGTACTGAATTATCTTCAGCCTTCTTGTTCGCGAATTGTTCGTCTTGAAATTTCAGAGTTATCGGAAGAGCCTTGCCTTTCTCCCCTCGCAGATATTTTTTTATAATAAATGCATAATTACAGATTATACGTAGGTACCTCGAATAAATAGTTTAAGGCCTCGTATGCGCGTATTTTCAGTTTTTCGATGAAGGCTACGGCACTAACTACTAAAATTAGACGTCTGAAAAAAATATATAGGAATCTTGAGGTGTATATTTAGGGACTGATGAATACCGATACACGATTGGACAAACTTCGCTCGATAGAAAAAAATCGCAAACATACCCCTTCCATGTCATTTAAAATTATGTCTAAACCGAAATAGTTATTCATACGAAATATATATCAAAATGTAGGGTATTATAATTACGAGAGCTTGTTTTAAAAAAATCTGATTTTTATTGACGTATTTTATTTTCCCTGCCAAAATTCATCCAAAATCAATAAAAATACAAATATGGAGTCACTGTGCCGTGCTCTTCACTCCGCCGCTGCGGGACATCTTCTGTCTCGCGCTCGAGTTTGACAGCTCGCCGCCCCTTAATGTTATTTTCTGTATGTTCTCTGAATACAAGTGAGTAACGTAGTAGGTAATTTTGTGTGTTGCATCTCAATTATTCTCTTTTTGTTTAATTAGACATGTACTGTACATAATCAGTCATGTCTGAATTAAATCAATGATTTGTTACATTTTTCTGATATAATTTGATATGATTTTGTTGATCTATCCATGATGTTATATTGTTGTGTAAAATATGTAAGTATATATTTTTTATGGTTATATAAATATCTACTGTTAGGCTACCTATTTACCTACATGTTATTAAAACTCAAACGAAACTTAATAGATTACAGTTACGATAATAATATTCTCTAAGAACCTTTCCCATGAAAGTCCTCAAGTTTAAATGAAAACAGTTTGTATTAAGTAGTCGTTGACTTTGCTGTTAGTTTTACTTTCAATTTCAGATCGAAACTTTTTCTGACCTCGGTCACAGCCTTGCAATATTAGACGACTTTGCTGGGCTTCGGCGAAGTTCAGACAACAGCTGCACCTACCATGAAAGTTGGAAAGCTTGCGATCAGTTGAACAAACAAAGTCTGTATTTGCCTTCGACTATAGATAGGTAATCATCTATGATATCGTGTTAAATGTTTTCATTTTCGAAGCTCATGGCTTCATTTCTGTCGAAGAAATTAGCGCGTTAGAAACGATTGTACAAGTTAAGCAACGTTGGGTGCAGTCTGAAGTCTTGAAGTTTTACCATCTTTTTCGGGAGCGCCGAAGTAATTTTGTGACGTTTCCAGCGACAGCTTTCGCATTCATCAATCTTTTCATTCGGTGACTCGATCTTACCTTGAAAAGCGGCTTCAAACAGCGCCGGCTCCTGCGTGGGCTCAAGCGTCGTCGCCGTCACGAGCAGCGCGGCGAGCAGCGCGGCGAGCGGCGCGGGCGCGGGCGCGACTCGCGGCGCGGCCATGGCCACACTACGCCATGCCATCGCCGCCCATACTCGGCGCCACTACCGCCTCTGTGGACAACAGAGAAAGTATTCAACGATTTTCAATAATACATATTTGATAAATCAGTCAATAAAAAATATCATCGACAAATTCATCAATCAAATCATAGCAGGTACATGCCTTATGAGATATAATGTACCAATAGGTACATTAGTTAGATATTCCCTCTCTCAAAAGCAATACAAATTTGTAATTTTAATTCATGCAACTCCTTTATGAAGCTAAATTCTCAACCACAAACAACCCTTCAATTTTCACGCAGGCAATCAGCGGATGGAACGCTACAATTATTAGGTTAAACCGGTGATTGTGAAATACGCCTCAATAATAAACTATATAGTTGTAGAGTTGTATGCACATAAATAACAAACTTTACGGTCGTATAGACTTATACATACAGTCGATTTTGGTAAGTAACACAGAAAAACTTAAGTACTTAAATGGTCAGAATTTGAATTACGGTGAATAAATAATTAATCCATGCTCGGTGAATAAATTAGAACATGATGAAAAAATTCTTCCTGCCCACGGCAAGAATTTTTTCATCATGTTCTAATTTACTTAAATGGTATTTTATTTATTCACTAAGTAGGTATCTAGAATACCTACGAGCTAGGACTAATGTAAATTAAATGAATCAGGGTAAAATCTCAAACCAGAAAAAAAAATTAACTTGGGAAGAAAATTCGCAAATAAACATAGTGGCCAAATAAAAAAGCAATGCAGTCCAAGCAACCAATACCAATGCATTTTATTACATTCTGTATAACAAAAGGGCATTCCATAAATCGCCTAAGAAAAGTAATAGAGCCGGGACGGGACGCTTGCCAATCAATACGTATTTTGTTACACCTGTATTTTTATTACCACTATTTATTATGTAGCACCGATTGACCCAAGTTTTATCCTTCAACCTTTCCCCGGTATAAAGCTCTAGAAGCCATAACACGGCGGACGGGTTCGTCCGTCCGACCTTTTACTTAAATCGTTTGGATCGGCTACCAGTTACATTTTATTGTGTTCCTACGAACGTGACGTCTTGCATTTGATGCGTCATCGGGCCCTAATGCCTTTCGCTAGGATTTTATGTCCACAGCTTTGTTATATTCGGCTCGGTTCTTTGCTAAAAGTAAGAGTGACTTTTTGTAGTAATAGTAGGTAAATCTCCATTAAATTTTGCTATGCATAAAGAGGTAGTTTTTAGGTTAGACCAGACCCGCGTACTATTTTAATTCCAATGTGTTGTTGTTTAAAGTGATGCATTATAAACACTACGTTTAGTGTTGTTCACAAATTACTAAGAGGATGTTGGTGTTGTTGAAGAAAAGTTTGAGAACCACTGACTTCGTCTAATTGGAACTGACAGCCAATTATTCCCAAAACGAGTTTTCGTAAAACGGAACGCAGATGTCAAAACTCCAAACAAAATGCAACTAAATTAAAAAGTCAAAATAGTCTTCAATATCCATACAAAGGACGTATCTTTCCTAATTTGTCAACATATCGTGTTTTTGTTTATATTTTATTTTGTCGTCAAGCTAAATTCAAAAAGTAACTTGTTACATTTTATCGATATTTGCTATTTATTTTATACGTTTTAAATTCCCCTTTATAGTAAATAAAAGCAAGTCTACTTCTATATATACGATGTATCTTTAACAATATTTACAGCCAAGTTGGTAAGATTTCGCCATATCAATGCATTTCGCCAATTTTATTTATGGTGATTTGATAAACCATTGTAAAGATAGAAGGGAATTACCTTACGAATTATCACTTTATTTTTATCTTTACAACCTTAAAAAACTAGGTAAGTACTTAAATTGCTCATAAAAACTTGCTTCTTCCAGATGAAAAGTATGAATTCATGGTATGAATTGCCTTCAGTGATATTTTTTCTATATCTGCTTCAAAATGTGTCAGTGCTCGAGAATGGGCTTGCCCGGACCCCGCCTATGGGATGGATGTCATGGGGGTACTATATGTGCTCAACGGATTGTGAGAAAACGCCTGAAAAATGCTTGAAGTAAGTTTAAATTTTGTAAGAACTGTTTCTCCGTTCTTTCAGCCAGTATGGTCCATTATTGATCTCCAGTAGTAAAACCTAACATGTAAAACATAGCGGCACATATTCATAAACGTAATTTAAAGTTACACCACCGTTTAGGCCCCCTGTCCTTTTCTATCTTAACCTTTTTTAACAAAGTATGAAAAGGAATAGCAACATGATTTAAAGGAAGTGAGTTTTAACTAGTTTTATGAATAACAGCAAGCATGTTGAAATTATTATGATAAATCTGTAAATATTATTTTATGAAATATAACATATTATATTAAATACTTTTCTGTTTTAGTGAAGAGTTAATCCTCTCTGTGGCGGACTCGTTCTATCAGGATGGCTACCAGGAGGCCGGGTACCAGTACATCATCATCGACGACTGCTGGTCGGAGACGCGCCGTGACCTGCTGGGCAGACTGGTGCCAGATCATAAGAGATTCCCGAGAGGAATGAAGTTTATTGCGGACTATGTTAGTATCTCAGTGGCTCAATGGTTGGGTCAATGGACTTGCGATACCGGACGTCCCAGGTTCGATTCCCAGCCAGGGCAGCCATGTACCAATGAGTTATCCTTGGTTTTTTCGACGGAAAAATTACTATGCCAGATTCTGCCCTATCATAAACCGCAAGTTGTATAAGATAACGAATAAATGTAAAAATATCTCCGTTTTTTATTAAAATTATTGGTTTAAAATAAAGTTTTGTACAAGTTGCGATTCGAAAAAAACCGTAGCAACCCAAATAGACCGAAGTCTAGCTACGGTATTGTTTCAGCATTTGAGTATTGAATTATTAGTGGCGTTCCATTCCATCTCAAGCTCTAGAAAATTATATAGAATTTATTTGACTAAGAGAATATAGCTAATTCTGTAGCGGCCACTAAGTCGAATCCTAAACCTAAACGCAACTGTCACTGTCCTGTCGTTCATATGCTACGTCGCGTAAGAGCGAGCGGGACGACTCGCTTAGCGGCGACTAATACTATCGGACATAAGAGTAACATTAACAATGTCAAACCATGTTAAAACTTCATGTCCATGTATTTGTGATGTGCAATTTCATTTTGCAGATCCACACACGAGGTCTGAAGTTCGGAATGTACACCAACATAGCCGATGTGACCTGCATGGGTTTCCCCGGCTCCCGGGGGATGTTTCACCAGGACTTGGACCAGTTCGCCAGCTGGCACGTGGACTATGTCAAGGTTGACGGTTGCTTTGTAGAAGAGGACTATCTCAATACGGGTTGGTTTAAGGACCCTTAGGGAGCGTTCAAGTATTACTACTTAAAGCAAATCTACAAAAATTGTGTTACGTAATACTTGAACGCTCCCTTACCATAAACTCTTATAGCAGGATTTACTTCAATAACACTTTGTTATTTTGTACCATGACAACCTTAATAAGCTTACTTTAAGGACGCCTCGCTTAGAGGCGACTACTATTAGCGTGCGCATTCTAGAATTAGCAAAAGTATCATAAATAATATCTAAGGCCGATAGTCATAGGCAATTTTAGTGTGCCGTGAACTCCGGTCATTGACCTGTGGCGCGTACGTATCACGTGCGGTCGGTGTCTTTGTACTAGGGTCAACCTATCATAAAATAATTAAAGATTAATATGCCTGTAATATTTTTAAACCATTTTATTTATTTATTATTTATCATATATGTTTATTGCATTCCATAAGTCTAATCTGTACAGACAATAATAATAATAATAAATAACGACACCACGGACCCGAATGCTCCAGAGAGTGGTCCAGGTCCCCGTCTCCGGCTTGCCGCAATGGCTTGTTCGGAGTGGATTCCCAAGGGGACCTGCAGGACTCTCGCCTCTGGCTTGCCTTAGTCAGCCGGCCAGAGTGGAGTCGTTAGAGCTATAACTTACATCTATATAGCTCGAAGGGGTGGAAGTGTTAAAGGCATAAAGCCGGGAGTAGCCCACTTTCTGGCATTCCAGTAATGGTGAAACTGCAGCACACCTCTCGACACCCCTTAGCCGCTCACACCGGTGTTGCTCTCAGTTGTCTTTCTGACGACCATGTTGAGGGCCCATCTAGTGAGGGGCGAGTCACCGCCTGCCAATTTTTTCATAACTTCGAGACAATGTGATCATGGCAGGTGTCCGACGTCTCGCTCTATAGACCAGACTGACTGACCCACCAACACCCCAAACCAATAGCCCCAATTAAGTTGTAATTTCCAATCACTGCAATAGTTTATGCACCTGACGGGGTCTGTCATTGAGTGCAGTCAGATGCGCTCAGAGACGGGTCCCGCTAGGTGCATCACATATCTCTTTAAATTAAAGTTCTCTAAGGGGCCTCTACGCGTTGGACCTATGTCTCCGTGCAAGCCTTTCAAAGGACCGGGTTTTCTTAAACCCGTGAAACCTAGAGAGATACATAATAATAATAATAAAAACTTAATCGAATAAGCCCCCTCTGATCGTTCCCGATGCAAAGGTGCCCATAATACCAGCGGCGTTACCGCCGAGGTGCCGTACTATCAGTACGCACCAGCGCCAGTTCTCGAAAATGGCCGTGCCACGCTCTACTGGGATCGGTCTATCATCACGGACAGGACTATTGTCGCCAATAGACCTGACATCGTGCTGATAGACCGATCGTCGCGTCGGGCAATTCTGGTTGACGTCACCATCCCCCATGATGAGAATCTCGTGAAGGCCGAAAAGGAAAAGCTAAGTAAATACTTAGACTTGGCTCACGAGATTACCGCCATGTGGGATGTGGACTCAACCATAATTGTTCCGATAGTCGTAACCGTGAACGGTTTAATAGCGAAGAGTCTCGACCAACACCTTAAGAGACTCTCGCTAGACAGTTGGATCAAGAGCCGGATACAGAAGGCAGTGCTGCTGGACACGGCACGCATTGTGAGGAGGTTCCTCACTCTGGGATCCTAACCTCCGGCAGCTTGGATGCGCATGCATCCCGCTGCCGGTGGGTGGCTATTTTTTATATTTATATATTTTTCTATTGTTTTTTTATATTGAAATGTATAAATATATTAAATAAGAGTTAAAATAAATAGAGTGAATAATAATAATAATAAAAAACTTAATCGAATAAGCCCCCTCTGATCGTTCCCGATGCAAAGGTGCCCATAATACCAGCGGCGTTACCGCGCTGTATGGCTATGGACAGCCTTTGCATCAGGAACGATTCAGAGCGAGGCCCGAGACCGAGGTCCTGCATTCGCCGCCCAATGCCACGCACAAACTCCCTGGCCTCCGCTCCCCAAGGACCCGCTGTCTCAACCGCATTTATTATTTAGAATTTATTATTATAAGTACAGAAAAATAAATATAATATGTTGCGGCATTTACACACTTAATTATAATATTATGTTACAGCTTACATCAAACTAGGTCACTATCTGAACCAGACCGGACGGCCAATGGTTTATTCTTGCAGTTGGCCATACTACATTGAATACATTCATCATAAGAAGGTGAGATAACAACCATATACGTGACAATTTATCAACGTATTTAAATTAAATTAAAACCATTTACCATAAACTCACGCCCTTCTACGATAGACAAACAGACAGGAATTAAAAAAATTGGTGTTTTGGCATCAATGCTAAAACACATTATTACAAAATAATTTAGATACCGTGATAGATAGGATGATATCATATTAGTTATTAAAGATTGTTAACTTAGTAACTAAATCAAAATGTTATACTAAGTACATAAGTACAAAAGGTAAATTGGGGCTGTTGCGGAGGGGTCTCCTGTCTGTTTTTAAATGTCGCGATTCTCGCTATGTGGGTGGTTGGAAGTTGCTTTTATTTTAGCTGTACCCCGCAACTTCGTTTGCGTAGAGGAGGAGGATGGAGGAGATCAGGAGGCAGATCTTCGTCTCTGGATCCTTGTTTCCACATCACATACCACCATGGCTTATAGCCTATGAGCTGTCCGGATATTTCAGCTATCTCCTCCCATCAAAATCCCTTCAGTAGTTATGGCGTGACACTTGCACAAAGTCACAGACAAAAATTCTAAAAATTGGTGTTTTGGCATCAGTATCGATCCTAAAACACACAACAATTATTCTTTTCAAAAAATATCCAATGTACAGACACAACTTTTTTACAGTCTTATTATATGTATAGATAGTAACTTTTGATGCGATTGAGTGCATACGATAGCGTAATGATATCGCTTGTATTCCGGCATGATGGCAATATGGACGGGGAGGTACCTCTACAATAGTCTTCAAGGACGAAAGACCTGGCTTCCCATAGCACAGGGAATCCTAGTTTGGGAGCCAGGAACATTATGGTCTTATAGAATAGAATAGAAAATATGTTTATTGCCATACACCAATTACATAAGCTTACAAAAAATCAATCAAGTAGTAAGTTATAATCTAATATAGTTATGCTAAGTGGTGTGGCAAAAGGTGCATGTTTCAGCTGAGCAGCGCTGTCACTCGACATGCACCTCTTCCCTGCCAGAGTATATACCTGATATTCGGTATGATAACGAGCTTGAACTAAGATAGCCTAGTGCTATCTTCTCTTTGAACTATACTAGGGTGGGTGACTGGGTGTGTAAGGTGGGTGGTTATGCTATATTTTTGTGAACAATAAACATTTCATTTCACGGTTTCTGTATTCCCCAGGTGGATTACTCATCAATACTTCCTCACTGTAACTTATGGCGTAACTACCACGACGTGAAGCTGTCCTGGGAGTCGGTCCACGACATCGTCAGACATTACGAGAGAGAGTACCACAACATAGCTAAATTCCACGGCCCGGGGCATTGGAATGATCCGGATATGGTAATTATACGCCGTGAAAAGACATTGCCATATTTCAATGGAGCTTTGGGGCAAAGCCTACAAAACTAAGTGACCATTTAAGCTGTACCTATCATTTTGTTGGGGACTTATTTACTTATTTCATATTGCATAATCATAATCAGTATCATTTTCTACTACTCTCGCAACTCCTATAGAAGAATAACAAAAACAATGAATAAATCGCTTCCATTACTTACTATTTTCTGAATTCTTAATTAAGCTGTTTTTTTCGAATCGCAACTTGTGCAAAACTTTATTTTAAACCAATAATTTTAATAAAAAACGGAGATATTTTTACATTTATTCGTTATCTTGTACAAGTTGCGGTTGATGGTGGGGCAGAATCTGGCATTGTCATTTTAGTGCTTGTTTTCTCGCAGCTAAATGATTATTGGTCATCCTCCTTTTTATTCACGTAACGAATTGTATGGTTTTTGCATGGAATTCTAATACTTTACTGGTTTGTTTCAGTTATCAATATTTTTTTATTTAATATTTTATAATAATTGTTGTTTAACTTAGTTAAAGTTGTTCTAAGTGGTTGCGTATTCAACAAAATAATGTCTTATGTCGCAATTAGGCCTTTTTCATAAAACCTTTGTTGGCAACTATTTGCGCACTAAAGAAGAAAACTCGCAACTAGTTGCCAACAAATATTAAAAAATATTATATCGCAACTGGAGCGTGCGCTGCGTCGATTTTTACTAGCCGTCAATGTCAGATCTTTGGCGAAAATTAGTACAAAAATGACAATGCCAGATTCTGCCCCACCATCAACCGCATGATGTACAGGATAACGAATAAATGTAAAAATATCTCCGTTTTTTATTAAAATTATTGGTATAAAATAAAGTTTTGTACAAGTTGCGAGTCGAAAAAACAGCTTAATTAACAATTCAGAAAATAGTATAGTTTTCTACTACTCTCGCAACTCCTAGTGATTATGATTATGCTATATGAAACCTGTAATAAGTCCCCAACAAAATGATAGGTACAACTTCAATGGTCTCGTAGTTTTGTAAGTAGGGCAAAGCTCCATTGAAATGTGGCAATGTCATTTCGTTCGCACAGGCTTTGACAGGACAGAAAAGGCTAGCCGTAGCCGGCTAGCCCCCTGGTTGCCAAACTCAGTTGTCACGGGCGGCTGGAAGGATACCAATGGGATTTTATTTTATTCCATTGTATTTTATATTCCAGCTAATATTCGGAACGAATAAGTTAACAGAGAGTCAAAGTCGTATCCAACTGGCGATATACGCAATGCTATCTGCGCCGCTTCTACTGAGCTGTGACATGCGCAAAGTGAGTCTGTATGAGCGGCGACTGCTGCAGAACTTGGACCTTATTGCAATAGCGCAAGATCCTTTAGGAATCATGGCTCAGCCTCATAAGGTCAGTATTTATTGGACATTATCGTGAAGTTATAAAACTGTCAGGAATTGTCCTATGTATACGACTGTCAGGATAGTTTATGTGACGGTCAGGACAATTTATGTGACGGTCAGGACAGTGAGTCGATACGAGCAGCGACTGCTACAGAACTTGGACCTCATTGCTATATATAGCGCAAGATGCTTTAGGAATCATGGCTCAGCCTCATAAGGTCGTTGTGGTCAAGTTACAAAATGTGACTGTCAGGACAATTTATGCGGCTGTCAGGACTATTTATGTGACTGTCAGGACAATTCGACTGTCAGTTCGACTTGTATTTTCTAATAAAATCTATTACCCGTTACTATTATTAGTGTGTCTGCGTTATCGTCGTTCCAGATCAGATGGTCCGATTTGAAAGAGAGATAGCCTTGAGATCTTACTTTTTTTTTAATAATTTAATAGTTAATTGTAACAATTCGTTTGTTTCAGCTATCAGATTCAGTAACACTATGGGTGAAGCGCCATCTACCGATGAAAGGCGACAAGTATTACTCTCACTCTTTCGCACTAGTCAATTTTGCGGACACAAGCGACTCCGTCTCTTTCACACCTTCCCAGTATGGCTTGAATTCCACGGATTTGTATACGATTTTGGTAAGATTTAGTTTCTAGTAGCTTTACTATGGTTAGTATAGTTTGCCATTCTCGAGTTTCCCATGGGAATCCGTCATTTTCCCGTAGTAACATTTTTGGAGTTAGGACTTCCTGCAAAATTTTCCTTGGCGGAATGAATGAGTGATGTAAAATATATTTATGTTTTCAGGATATATTTTCTGGGGTTTTTATACGAAATATAACTTTAGGAGATGCCATAGAAGTCAAAATACCTCCAGTCGGTAAGTAAATTGTAATTTGAAATAAGTAATATACCGTCAACTACATACACTCATAAACTCATTGGTACATGGCTTACCTGACCGGGGATCGAACCTGGGACCTCCGTATCGCAAGTCCAGTGACCCAACCACTGAGCCACCCTTTTTAATCCGTACCTATGTACGGTCGAAGACAGAGAAAGGTGTACAGTAGAGTTTTTAGGGTTGAGATTTTCTCAAAAACTATTTGACCTATTGCAATAATTCTTTCACTGTTTGATAGATTCAAGTTAAAACTATGTACTGTAAACGAATTATTAAAATCGGTCCAGTAGTTCTTCAGAAAATCTCAACCTTATTGAGGCCCCTGTATACTTATCTCTGTCTTCGTGTGTACAATACCTATAATAATATAAAATATACACACTTTAAATTGGTGTGATGATATTTTTCTTCTTATTTTCAGATGTAATTCTTTACACATTATATCCACTATAAAAAATCTAAAACTGTTTGATTTTTGTGTGATTTATATTGTAAATATAAAAAAATAAAAATCGTGAAATTCGCTGAGGTGTTTTCCCTATTTAGTTTAATTTAAATTAGTGTGTGATGTAATTGTTTGCTCACGTTTTGTGATATTAGTTTTAATGTTTTAATTTATAGACGAAAAATTAAAAAGTATTTACAAAAATGTTACCTACGATTTTTATTATGTGTTTATAAAACACCATCCATGTTAGCTACAAACGTGATCTAACGTTATTCTACGGTTTAAAGCCACCGATCCCTTTCTAACTTTTATCGAAGAGTGAAAGTGGTAAAACACGATTTAATTAAACCTGATTTATGGCTAACATCACAGGATATTTGCAGGTTTAAATAAAATTCTCTGTGACTTAAAACCAGGTCGTGTCGCCAAACAGGAAACACGAGGAGTTGAAACTTATTTCATTTAAACTTATTCTTCTAACTGGCCGCTATAAATACCTGGGAGTGAGAGAATTCGCCGGGAACGGAAAGAATCCACCGTTGGCTAGAGTTTACGTCTATTTGTGAGGGACATACGGACTGATTGAGACTACTTTGTTTCTTATTACAAACTTATATTTGCAGACGATGAACTAATCAGGAGTATATCGATATATGAACATAAAATTTTGGTAGGTAATGGAAAAGATAAGTTGGTTTCTAAATCTAGCTTATATTTTCGTTAGAGAACTCGCACTTGGCCGTTTTTTTAAAGATGTGCTGCTAAAAGTGTTTGCTACTTTTGCTCCTCGGCGTTGGCACCTTTTCCTTGCAAAATGGTGTAAAGTACCTACATTACCATGTAAGTAGGGTAAAGTGGACCATCGGTCTGTGTGTAGTGCGTGGTATTTCTGTAAAAATACGGAAAGCCTGCGAAGCGTAGCGCCATTTTACCAAAGGAATGCTGGATGGATCGGACGCGGGATAGAGGTGAGAAAATCGATTGCAGTAGCAGTATCTACACCTACAGTCTTAACTCAGGGACCATTGACCTACAATATCAGAGACATGTGAATTACCCAGTTCCTGCCCTAGGTTTTTGTAATAATTAATTAATTTCTAGACATTGCTATGCGTACCTGCGTACCGATCTGAGTCTAAAAGATTTTAATAAACCATGAAGAAACGCAGTACACAATGTAGATACCAAATCAAGTGTCTTATTTTGTAAACAAATATAATCATCTAATTACTATTATTAACACGGAAGGAACTGATTGATCGAACCTGCTCATCATAGTGAAAATAAAGTAATCCGATCTAATAATGTGAAAATAACTATGCAATAATCACAGAACAGCTTAAAATGTTAGTAGGGTGGGGTAGATATTGTTTACAAAATAAGATAAGTACTTGATTTGGGCTTCGGTATATAATATACATGTGTATGTATAGGTTAGATACAATAGACATCAATTACGATACGATGCCTCGCCATGTATGTAGGTACAAGTGGGTGACCACTTTACCCAGAACGTGCTATCGGCATGCTAAGTGATCATTAACTGGTGTAATTATTCTGCTTTACCTTAAGTACACTCGACCAAAAGTGGAACTATTTACGTCTTGACGAATTTATTTCGCTTTAAAATAACGCTTTATAATATAATGTATATTATAGTGTGATAATTCATAATAAAAATTGCTTAAGAAAAACTAGAGTCCACATAGGTCCTTCGTAAGGGCTAGCGTAGGTACAACAGAACGGCGCCGGCGGACGACGCCGTGTACCGCGCCAGTAGACGGCGATGTCCGCCGGCACGAATGTCGTCCGCCTGTGACCGGCGCCGGCCGACATGTGTCCCGGATTATGCATTTTCGTTCCCTTTTCTTGAGTTTTAGGTTATTGCCGATTGCAACATATTTGTTCCTAAGAACATCAGCTGCATATTTCTGCAGTTTTCTCAGTAGTTGTAGTAAATTCAAATGCGTTCCACGCATTACACACGGAAAAACGGCTTTAAGAGCCTTGGGCTATGTTTGGAAAAATTACGCTAACTTATTATTAATAATTAAAACAATATTATTCTCTTGTAATGTCATATTTTTTTCATTAGCATGTGTTTATTCTCGACTGCTTATTACCAAAAGCGGCTTGGTAGGGATCCCTACCAGTGATGGTTTGGTAGGGATGGGTGAAAAAAAAATTCCACTCTTCCCCCCTAGGGGGGACAGCTGGTAGGGACTAGTGGAATAGACCATCGTGCGCCGGTAGACGGGGCCGGCAGACGCCGTGACACGCCGCGCCATGAGACGGCACGACGCCGCGTCGTGACGTTGTACGCCGACCCTTACCCGTGTTACTACCAGCCTTACTACCAGTAGTAACACGTGCACTTTTTTTTAGCGGTGTTACTACTTAGGTACTACTCTGTCAACCACCCAATAAAAAGTGCAATCTATCCGAGCATAATGTTATGAAGGCTAGATTTCGGAGACACAATCACAATAGACCTTTGAGGTCGCAGTGACCCTTGGGCTTGAACCAATACCCTGATATTTTAAATACTTAATTGACATATCTTACAAATTCATAAAATTGTGTATTGCATTGCAAGTAGGTAGGTATAAGTACACATTAGGTACGCTTACCTACGCCCTATACGTAATTTTTTTTACAATTCACTTTTACACCACTTTGTAAGGAAAGTGAGGACAAAATGTGTCAAAAAAACTTTCAGCAGCACACCTTATAAAAATAATATTTTTTTTCCATAACGACGAGTATTTATGTTACTTTTAATTGAGGTGGACTGTACGGTCAGCAGTGGGTCAGTGAGCCTTGGCAAAGAAAAACCTTGTTTCTTTGTAATACAGGTTAATTCACTCATTGTCATTACGAAAGTGTAACTCTTGTTATAGTTCAGTAACTCTTTGACTTCCGTTTATAACAGTTGTAATACAAAAACAAAAAATTAAAAAAAAACATTGTTAAGGATTTGTATAAATTATTTATTTCGTAAAAAAATATCTTACTAATTTACAAGCGCGTACAAAAGTGTTTTTAAAATTTTTATAAAATATTCAAGGTTGGCTACAATAAAATGTAGTTTACAGAACGAACAGCAAATATCATCGTACCTACTTACCTTGATATTTTTCAAGATATTTAGCATTATCCAGTTTTGTAATAACCACTTTGTGCAGTGAAAGGTAATAATTAATTGATAAAAATGAAATTATTTTTAGTGATAATAACTTTGGCATTGAAAGGTTTTAGTGATTTTAGTAACGTTTTCGCCGAAGAATTCAAACTAGCCGGCTTATTTTACGGTTGTGACCGCGACATTACTTTAGACTACCATCGAGGACTTCAAGACTTTTCCACTCGATTGTACAAGAAAGTCGCTTCAGAATACAACTATCACTTCGCACTCTCCCAATACTCTATCTGGCTATCTCTCTCTGCGTTAGCTGAAGGTACAAATGGGGCTATTCAAAAGCAGCTTTTCAAAGCTCTCAATTTACCGAAAGATCCTTGTCTAAGAGAGAAATACTATGAAATTGCGACGAGTTTAGAATCGCCTGGAAATGACGTTATCCTGTCGAGGATCCGAATACTGATTCTAGATAAAAGTTTAAAAGTTAACACAACTTGGGTGAATACAGTTCGAGCGTCAGGATTGGTCGATACGAAAATTGCGGCTATTAAACATCCTAAATCAACCAATGAGATTCAAGATCTTCTTGGTGTGAAAAATCAGGATTTATCCGGTAATTCCATACTATTCGATACTTTAGACTACGAAGGGCTATGGACAGTGGCATTTGGGAACTCTACAGTAGAGACCGAGGACTTTTTTGACGATAATGGAGATAAAATTGGGTCGGTAGAGATGTTAAGGATGCAGAAGAGAGTCAAATTGGCTCACCTACCGCTTCTGAATGCGAAACTACTGGAATTACCTGTCGGTACGTATTGTTTCTTTCACTTATTAACTGTTGTAGAGTTATAGTTCGTCTATTTTGTTCTTACTATTTGCAATCCAGTTGCGGGTACGCGTTGTCAAGATCTAGGGTGAGGTCCATACCTATACCTAAGCCCAAATCAAGTTTTACTCGTGTTACTTACATATTATATTAAAAATTAGAACTCCCCATCGGCATACAAACCATACGTGGTTTCGCCTAAGATGGGAAAGTAGATTCCAAATGTATTTTATAAAATGTCTTTAAACAATAAATTTAAAAAAAAAAGTGTCTAATTTTATAAACAAAAACTACGCTACCCTAGTAACATTTTAGCTGTTCTGTGATTTCATAGTTGGTTTCACATTATTCGATCGGATCACTTTATTTTAACAATGATTAACAGGTTCCATCAATCAGTTCCTCCAATGTTTCATTACAGGTAAATACACGATCATATTTGTTTACAAAATAAGACACTTGATTTGGGCTGCGGTATAGATGGGTCTTCTTCTCGTGTGGTTCAGTGACCAAACCTATTGTCAGAGTTATTCAGGCCGCCCGTAGGCCTCTGACGTGGCCGAGCGACAGCAACCGGGACCAACTGCTTAATGTGCTTTCCGAGGCACGGATGATAATTGTTTTTACACTGTTTGAATTTTCTTGCATATCATCATCATCATCAGTCTATTTATATTGCCCCACTGCTCGGGCACAGACCTTCCCTTACATCGAGGGAGCTCGGGCCATAATCCACCACGTGGGCCCAGTGCGGATTGGCGGATTTCACATGCCTTGTATTTTTTTTCTTCTTCTACGACATGCAGGTTTCATCACGATGTTTTCCTTCACCGTTTTGAGAGCACTCGGTAAATGTACGTAAGTTTATCCGTCGAAAAAACCTAGGATAACTCATTGGTACATGGCTGCCCTGGCTGGAAATCAAACCTGGGACCTCCGTATTGCAAGTCCATTGACCCAACCACTGAGCCACCGAGCTCTCTTGTTCTCTCTCTCTATTATTTTCTGACTTATGCGAGTGAAAGTGACTAGGGCGGAGACCTGTCTCCATACAAAATATACTTTAGGCTCTCTCCATAGATTGTGGCGATTTTTCCGTCATGGTTTCAGGTAACAACGGCCGCTACAGAATGCTCTTCATCATCAACCTTGGCCGTAACCCCATCAAGCGTACCATAGACTATTTTCCCAGCACCCTCATGGCGGACACCATGCCTCACCTCATGGAGAGCCTGGTGCCTTTGGAAGTAGCTATACCAAGGCTCAAGGTCACGTCGGAGCTGAACTTGAAGAAAGTTATTGAGGGTATTGGTTTGGAGAGTATATGGAAGGATGGGGTTAATACGTAAGTACTTATTTATTCTGATTTTTCAAAATGGCGCTAACCGGTTGCTGAACCCGACTGCGCAAGAAGGAGTGTTATGTTTTTCGAGTGTATGTAAGTATGTACGAGTATGTATATCTGATTCTTTGGTACGTGCTGCAGCCTAAACGGCCTGATGAATTACAACATATGAGGTGTCGTTAAATTCGTTTTGATTGTAGGAGTGACATAGGCTATAAAAACTTAATCAAAGCGGCTTAAATTTTTTGCAGTCGGGTTTTTTTTTTTTTTAAATTACTTAATTGATTTTATTGTTTAAAGTGGTTATTAGAAAACGATTGCGAGTGTCAATATCTTGTATACAAGATGTGCAGTTTGGAGGTAAATTCAAAAGTCTCACTACAGAATTCGGAAGTGAATGAGATGGCTGAGATGTAATTTCAAATTTACAGTTTTCGGATTTTTTTCCTTTACTAGTGCTGTAAGACCTAGCTTCATGCCTTTCATGATTCTAGATCAACGGGAAACATCCTATAGGTTTTGAGTTTTTTGCGTTTTCATACAAATATGCGATAAAATGCGACATAAACGGCCATATCTTTTGATTGCGTTGACGTAGAAGTTTGATTTTTACACGGCTGCATGAGGTTGCAGACCTGAGTATTTGGTATTAATTTCAACTTGATCCGTCCACGAGTTTTTGAGATATAGGTCTTGACAGACAGACTGACAGACGAACAACAAAGTGATCCTATAAGGGTTCCATTTTTCCTACCCTAAAAATACAATCCCTTGTATATTTTCCAGATACATTTCCGATCCACCAGCAATACCCATAACCCTCATCCAACGAGTGACCATCAAGCTAGACAGTCCAGGGTTGGAGCCGCCGTCACCGCCAGGCCTCACCAACTTGGCGACAGGCTTGGCTTCAGCTGTTGGCCGGGAGTTTGTGGCCAACAGACCATTTGTGTATGGCCTTGTGGACTCACAGACAAGGACTTGGCTGTTTTCTGGGGCATTTTCACGGCCTTAAAAGGCTTTGAACAGTCGGCAGCAGATCAATGGTAACACTTGTAGTACGATTTCAAGCCTTACGACGCAAATAATAAAAACTGTCAAAAGTAAAACAGTGTTACCATTGAGCTGCTGTCGACTGTACGGTCAGAGAAAGGTGTACAGGCTTGTACTATTATATATTCTGTGGTACAGGAGAGTTTTTAAGGTTGAGATTTTCTCAAAAACTACTTGACATATTGCAAAAATTCTTTCACTGTTTGATAGATAAAAGTTAAAACTCTGTAACTGTAAAAGAATTATTAAATTCGGTCCAGTAGTTTTTGAGAAAATCTCACCCTTATTGAGGCCAACTTTTTAAATGTGTTTCGTGTACAGTCGAAGACAGAGATAGGTATACAGAGATACTTATCTCTGTCTTCGACTATACACGAAACACATTTACATAAATGAGAGAGAGAGAGAGAAAGAATGGATGTACACAGGCGTGCTTATCTCTTAGGAGAGATTTCTTCCAGCAAAGCCTAGTTAATTAAAAAAATGTATTGTATGTAGTTACTCGTAATTACAATTAAATTCGTTGTGTATAATTTTGCATGATTTTTTTAAATTTACTTTTATGTAACCAACATCACCTTGCAAGGAAAAGGTGGCAACTTTGAACAGAAAAGGTGACTTTCAGCGACATTATTGTATTGCTGGCTTACCTTGGCACAGCCACCATGATGGAATCGAATTCTGGCTACACAGGCATCTCGAGAACAGCTTCTAAGAGCGGTTCTCGAGTTCGGGAGGTGGCTGTACCAATGGAAGCTTACTTCTTACAAAACACCTTCAAATTCAGACAAGATTTTAGTCTTAGACCCGGATTAATAAATCACTCACAGCTCAAAAGTCAATCTTGAGAACGACCTCAAGCTGGCGTTCCTATTAATAAACGTAACTTAGGTGCGCGTTTAGGAATCGGGTATCATAGTACGGGGGCGCTCTGCAAAAAACTTACGTCATCAGACACCAAGATGGGACCCATATGGGGTGGTTCGCTGATGGATAAGCTTCTCAATTATATAGGGTTGCCTGAGCTAAACCTGGAGCGTTTTGTGTAGGAGGCAAAATGAGTGTTGATTTTTGGGCAAAATTTACGTCATCGGGTACCAACATGTGACCTTGCACATTAGTTGAAGCTCATCAAGGACTACTTAAAAAAACTAGGTTGCCTCATCCTATCTTGGAGCTTTTTGGATCCGGCCAGATTTAGTGGTTGCAAAAAAAAAGAAATTTACGTCATCGGGTACCAAGATGAGAGTCATACCATGGGATAGTCCTAGTGACCTAACTCATAAAAAAAATGGGTTGCCTGGCCTCAGCCTGGAGCATTTCTTTTCCGGCCATGTTTAATGTTGCATGGACGGCCCACTATTAAGTCCCAAAACCGATCCAAATTTAGCGCGAGGATCCATGGTTTTTCTATATGTTGTTAGGACCCCTAAGAGTAGTTTATGCCCAAATTTGCAACACTGTATACCCTGTGCTACTTCCATGGTGCTCGAAAAACTGCGTAATTCTGGCACCATTTGCAGATTTTTCAAAATAATTGCCATAACGAAGCGTTTTCGGGTATCTTCATAATATAAGCTTATAAAGTTAACTAAATCTGCTACAATTTGGACCTAACACCAGCTCTCTACGTCTGTTGGCTTCATAGATACAGGCTGTCAAAGATTAACATTTTCATCCGTAAAGTGATTTATTTTGCAGATTTTTCGAAATAAGTACCTTAAGGAACCATTTTGGGGTATCTTCGTTGCATACGCTCATAAAGTAAACTAAATCTGCTACAATTTAAGCCTAACATCGACTATCTAGGTCTATTGGTTACAGAGCTAGAGCTAGTCGAAGATTAGTAGTTTTATCCATAACGTAATTTTTCCGGTAGGGTCACATTCTAAGACGCACTGCAAAAAAGTTACGTCATATAGGGCCATAAAAATCACACCATGGGATAGTCCTAGTGTCCTTACTCGTAAAAAAATTGGGTTGCCTGGCCTCAGCTTGGAGCATTTCTTTTCCGGCCATGTTTAATGTTGCACGGACGGCTTACTGCTAAAGTCTAAAATCTATCAAAATTTCGCTCGTAGATACATGGTTTTTATATATATTGTTAGGACACCTAAGAGTATTTTATGCCTAAGTTTGCAACCCTGTAGACCCTGTGCAACTTCCATGGTGCTCGAAAAACTGCGATGTTCTGGCACTTTTGGCAGATTTTTCGAAATATGTACCCAAGGAAGAGATTTTGGGGTACCTTTATTATATGCGATTATAAAGTAAACTAAATGTGCATAATTTGAGCCTAAGACCAGCTCTCTAGGGCCATTGGTTGCAGAGATAGAGCCATTCAAAGATTAGCATTTTTGTCCGTAGCTATTTTCAATACTGGCGGACGTGACGTTATACGAAATATCATGGTATAAGAAATCAGCAGATCGTGGTAGAAGAGATCAGCCTAAAACATTTTTTGCAACGGGACCGAATTGAGGTGGGTCTTACTACAGACTGTAAGAAAGCGCGGACGAAGTCGCCGGCCGGCCCCCCATGCGGGCGCTCGCTAGGGAAATGTTTATATTTAAACCAGGTCAATTTTTAAAATCATTTCATTTTTTATACAGTCATTTAATTATTTGATACTTTAAAAAGTCACCATGCCTAATGTGAAGTGTCGAGCTTTTGCACGAAAATGTGCGAAAATTTTAAATACTAGCAACACTAATATAAGTTTACTATAGTATACTACATTGACGTGGGAGGGAATCGCGTCTAACAAACTAATCGTTATCCGTTTGGAATAAGGTATATGACATAGATCTCTTTACTATATCTTCATTTAAAAGCAAACAAGTTTCTGTCAGTTGTCAATGTTTTTATTATAAGTATAATTTTTGCTAAATAAAAACTAATATTCTAATAGGTTTTTCATTACAATTTATTTAGCAAGAATATATAATGAAACATACTTACGCGCTGAAAGGTTTGATGTCGAGCCGTCTAATAGTTTCGCTACCCGCGCGTGGGAACATTGGCGAAAGACTTTCGAAAATTTCATCGATGCTCAACAACGAGCTGCTACGAATTCACAATCATCGACCGCAGCGGAATGGGCCAAGAACAAATACGAATTGTTAGTTAACCATGTCTCTCCTAATATGCACACGTACATCAGATTGACCTGGTTTAAATATAAACATTTCCCTAGCGAGCGCCCGCATGGGGGGCCGGCCGGCGACTTCGTCCGCGCTTTCTTACAGTCTGTAGTAAGACCCACCTCAATTCGGTCCCGTTGCAAAAAATGTTTTAGGCTGATCTCTTCTACCACGATCTGCTGATTTCTTATACCAAGATATTTCGTATAACGCCACGTCCGCCAGTATTGAAAATAGCTACGGACAAAAATGCTAATCTTTGAATGGCTCTATCTCTGCAACCAATGGCCCTAGAGAGCTGGTCTTAGGCTCAAATTATGCACATTTAGTTTACTTTATATTCGCATATAATAAAGGTACCCCAAAATCTCTTCCTTGGGTACATATTTCGAAAAATCTGCCAAAAGTGCCAGAACATCGCAGTTTTTCGAGCACCATGGAAGTTGCACAGGGTCTACAGGGTTGCAAACTTAGGCATAAAATACTCTTAGGTGTCCTAACAATATATATAAAAACCATGTATCTACGAGCGAAATTTTGATAGATTTTAGACTTTAGCAGTAAGCCGTCCGTGCAACATTAAACATGGCCGGAAAAGAAATGCTCCAAGCTGAGGCCAGGCAACCCAATTTTTTTACGAGTAAGGACACTAGGACTATCCCATGGTGTGATTTTTATGGCCCTATATGACGTAACTTTTTTGCAGTGCGTCTTAGAATGTGACCCTACCGGAAAAATTACGTTATGGATAAAACTACTAATCTTCGACTGGCTCTAGCTCTGTAACCAATAGACCTAGATAGTCGATGTTAGGCTTAAATTGTAGCAGATTTAGTTTACTTTATGAGCGTATGCAACGAAGATACCCCAAAATGGTTCCTTAAGGTACTTATTTCGAAAAATCTGCAAAATAAATCACTTTACGGATGAAAATGTTAATCTTTGACAGCCTGTATCTATGAAGCCAACAGACGTAGAGAGCTGGTGTTAGGTCCAAATTGTAGCAGATTTAGTTAACTTTATAAGCTTATATTATGAAGATACCCGAAAACGCTTCGTTATGGCAATTATTTTGAAAAATCTGCAAATGGTGCCAGAATTACGCAGTTTTTCGAGCACCATGGAAGTAGCACAGGGTATACAGTGTTGCAAATTTGGGCATAAACTACTCTTAGGGGTCCTAACAACATATAGAAAAACCATGGATCCTCGCGCTAAATTTGGATCGGTTTTGGGACTTAATAGTGGGCCGTCCATGCAACATTAAACATGGCCGGAAAAGAAATGCTCCAGGCTGAGGCCAGGCAACCCATTTTTTTTATGAGTTAGGTCACTAGGACTATCCCATGGTATGACTCTCATCTTGGTACCCGATGACGTAAATTTCTTTTTTTTTGCAACCACTAAATCTGGCCGGATCCAAAAAGCTCCAAGATAGGATGAGGCAACCTAGTTTTTTTAAGTAGTCCTTGATGAGCTTCAACTAATGTGCAAGGTCACATGTTGGTACCCGATGACGTAAATTTTGCCCAAAAATCAACACTCATTTTGCCTCCTACACAAAACGCTCCAGGTTTAGCTCAGGCAACCCTATATAATTGAGAAGCTTATCCATCAGCGAACCACCCCATATGGGTCCCATCTTGGTGTCTGATGACGTAAGTTTTTTGCAGAGCGCCCCCGTACTATCAGGTGAGTAACGCCAAACTGAGAGTTCAAGGGAACTGTCAAACTCACGTACGATAACGTATTTGCTAATTGCAGGCTAACCGCGACGTTTACTTGAGAAAGAATCACATGATACGCCCTCAAGATTGGTTTGTTAATAAATGACATACTTGAGATGATGATCACATCTTGAGAGATGCTGAATTCGCTCTTGAGGGGTTTGATCTCAGACTATTAATACGGGCCTTAGACATTTGTAGCGATTTCAGATTGTGTCCGATAATATATATTAGCCGCCTATAAGCCTAATATATATTATCGGAATCACACTTGAGAACGTATTTGCTGATTGCAGGCGAACCGCGACTTGAGAAAGACATCACGTGATCCCTCAAGATTGGTTTATTAAAAAATGACATGCTTGAGATGTTGAGCACGTCTTGAGAGTGTATCAGCTGAATTCGATCTTGAGGGTTTGAGGTCAGACTATTAATACGGGCCTTAATATTCGCGTTCATATTCGAAATGAGACAGACGCAGTCTGATCGATCACCGTTATAACCGCCAGGCGACCACGCCTAAGCGCCTAGTCATTTTCCTAAATGACGGAATTTTCTATATTACACCGTTTTAGTACTACGAGTCATGTAACGAAATGCCTGCCTTTATTGGTAACATAAACGTGATAAATGTCATGAGAGCGGCGTAGCGGTGTCGGCCTCATGATACAAAAACAGGTTCGATTCCTTCAGGGCGGTTTGGTCCACTTCCTGACTTGTCTATTTCCAAAGTTGACCACTTCCTAATTCGTCCACTTCCTAAAGAGTCCATTCCTCATTTGTCCATTTCCTATTTATCCTCTTCCTAACTTGTCTACTTTCTATTTCTAGTTTATGCATAGATCCGTCCGGTGCGAACCACTTCCTAACCTCTCGCTAACAAAATTAATCACCACTTTACATTGCTAATGGAAAGAAAAAACGAAAAACATTTTTACTAAACTTTATTGTTAAGATAACGAATAAATGTAAAAATATCTCCGTTTTTTATTAAAATTATTGGTTTAAAATAAAGTTTTGTATAACATGCGAGTCGAAAAAACAGCTTAATTAAGAATTCAGAAAATAGTAAGAAATCGAAGCGAATTATTCATTGTTTTTGTTATTATTTTCTACGGCTCTCGCAACTCCTACTGATTATGATTATGCAATATGAGACCTGTAATAAGTACCCAACAAAATGATATATGAGCTTAAATGGTCTCGTAGGTGACCAAAGGTGGGGCAAAGCTTTATTGAAATGTGGCAATATCATTTTCGAAGTGACATGTGTGTAGTGATCGTAGGTAATTACGATTACTTAAGTTTTAACCGGCTAAATAGTTCACTAATTTATTTCGGGCTGCCGTCGATAAGCACGATAATCACAGGAATACTAACCTACCTACTTGACTTAGTTACCTAATACAAGTTTTCATATAAGTTAGTTTGTCTCATTTTAAAACGTGAAATGACATAGGTACCTACTATGTCATTTCACGTTTTAAAATGTATGTGAATTTAAGTATAAGTAGATTTAGCCTAAATAATCGTATTCGGCGTTTGTAGTAGGCAGAGATAGTTTTTAGCGCCCCTGCTTAGGTATTGCATTATATATATTTTGCTTAGGTATTACTTACATGAAACAACATACCTAAATTACTGTTCTATACCGCAGCCCAAATCAGGTGTCTTATTTTGTAAACAAATATGATCGTCGACCTATTGTGATGTAACACTGAAGGAACTTATTGATTGAACCTGTTCATCATTGTGAAAATAAGGTCATCCGATCTAATAATGTGAAAATAACTATGCAATAATCACAGAATAGCTTAAAATGTTAGTCGGGTAGGGTAGTTTTTTGTTTACAAAATAAGACACTTGATTTGGGCTGCGGTATAAATGTATATATACCTATTATCTGTAGTTATATGAAGTATACAGCATCACGTCTGGACCTTGGAATAGTTGTAACGTTTCTGTATGTTCAGCTAGCGGTCAGACGTCAGATTATTCCAAATAATATAGATACCTTTCTCCTACTCTTAACCAGTTGTATAATAATATAAATAGCATTAAGTTATTTTTAACTTAACTTCAGAATTACATTCACAATAAGCAACACTTGTCATCTTTACTCTTCCAACCGCAACATATACATTTTACAAATTTTTATGCAAAAATGCTCTGTGCACAGTTTGTCAAAGCGTAGGTACAGTGAATGCCACAATTAGCGGCCTGCTGCGCACTGCCTACTAATTTAGTCCAGCTAATTAAGCGTACTTTTTGTTGACACGCAGTGTACAGGCGGGTTTTTGCTAAATGAGCCGCTTGTGAGAGCCTGGGAGTTTCGCAAAGTTTAAATGCCTGAGCTGCGGTGTTGCTCGCTTTAAAGCCACAGGCGTTTAAAATAAAGGCTCTATGTAGAGCAAGTTTATAGAATGTACTCAACATAATAATAATAGATTGATGAATATAACAAGAAAGTGACTCATTTTACTTCGTTAATCTCTTCGAGTCTCTAGAATTACTTAGATACCTTCATGGATCGGATGGTAGAGGTCTAATCGTCCCCAAGGGTAGGGATGCAAGGGTCGTATTATAATCACGAGATTGGCTGGATACTTTGATATCTACCTACATCTTGTGTTGAAAACGTAGTCGGGATTTTTGTATTGGTAAAAATTCACTTGTTAATTAATTTGAACCTACTTAATTAGTTTTGACATACTAATTTGTATTTTAACTGTATATATACACATATAGTCAAACTCAAAGTCAAAGATTTTATTTGCTGGTTATAGGCATTACAGATGTTATGGTTTAGAAAGTGCTTATCGCTATAACCTACCTTGTTAATGCATATATCTAACAACCTGTAACTTAAACTATAAAAAGTAACCCGTCGTTCTGTATTTGTAATTCCTTTAGAATCCCACGGGACAGGCTTAGTCTAGTGTTCACTTCACTGATTACTAAGTTAATGTAAAATAGTGTATGGGAAATAAAACATTTCATTTCAGCAAAAATCGTTACTAACTATATTAGGGACAGCCAAGATTTTTTTCTGTCATTGCTAATTATTTATCTCATAACTAGTTTGATTGGCTATAGTTTTAAATTATTTGCTCTGACTGACAATGACGTAGTTGTTAAAGCTAGAAATCAACAGCTAATTTTTTTTCTTTCAGTGTAGGCATCCGGCAAGAAACATAATATAACTTAATGGCAATGCATTCGTATTGTGCTACTCCTAAACCCCTTGCCAGAGGCTGGCTTACATCCAAAGATGTTAATTAGGCCATTAAAGAACACATTAAACCCAACATTTGAGTAAAACTCAATTAGAATTGCAAACAATTATGTGATAGAGCGAATCTGTGCCAAGACTGTGTAAGTAAGTGCATAACTTTACGGAAAACATACTAAGTTGCCAACTGTACATAGTGCTTTACTTGATTAATTGGAATCTACCTACTCCACAGTATTTATCTCAGGAGATAGTACCTGCATTTCTATCCGACCGACGTCTTTTTAGTAAATCAACCAATCCAAGTAGCAATTGAAAGACTATAGGTAGGTACTATCCGTTTTCATTATTTCATATGTGGTGTTGTAAATTAGGCAATGGCAAAGATAATATTCAAAGAGCAAATATTAGCGGAAGAGTCGGTAAAGAAAGGTAGAGTCGGTTCAACGACGAGGACATACCAGCATTGTCCAAATGGGCCAAGTAATCTACTGGAAATTGACGAGCATGAAGAGATTGATAAAATGTGGAGGAAACGAAAATGGTGAACAAAAAACATGAATATAAATTAAATGTACACAAACAAGGTAACTCTAAGAAAGAGTTATCTACCAGCAGACTAGTTTGTTTGACAGTGAGAGAGAGAGAGAGAGAGAGAGATGATGATGATGCAGCAGGCACAGCGAGTGTACACAGAATTAATAATGTGTACTTAACACAATGTACTAGGATTGCAAAAGCTGGAAGATGGTGATATTCATAAACTGGAGTGAGCTTGTGCATATGAGTAGCATAAAGGAAAAAAATAAGGCGTGATGTATATACACAAGATTTGGACAAAGATATAAGTAACGTGTCTGCTAGTAATTGTTAGTCGTAACTTGCAAAGTTTCATGAAGTCCTGGTAACAATCTGCTCGCTACAGTGTTCTTGACAAGCTGCCAACTTCTGCACTTGTATAACATAGTTGATACAACTTCTGGTTTTGATGTGTAGCAAGGTTCAATTGCGCCAACCGCGTATATTACAGAATGTATGGCGTTTTTGTGTTTTAACATAGGGTTAAGCACTCTGTTATCTCTTTGCAAGATGGTCTTTGTCAACTAATTGTGCAATGGTAGACGCGCATTGTGGATTGTGACTCACCACCATAGAACTAAAATTTTGTCTGTTTTGTGTCTCCAAATAAATAATATTAAAATTAGGTTTTTGATCTTTTCCTCTTGTACAATGAGTCTCCTGGGGTCGGCCTATCGGGAACAGAAGACTACAGGCTCCTTCCCATGAGCTGCATAGCGGGCCTGTTGAGTGCTATCTTTAGGGACGAGGAAGGAGTATAAAGGAAATGGTAGAGCACAGAAGATCCCAATGGGTCGAAGTGCCTGGCGGCATATAACTCAATACTCGTAGGTCCGCTATGCAGCTCATGGGAAGGAGCCTGTAGTCCTCTGGTTCTGGGTAGGCCGACCCCAGTACTCATTCGCTTCCTAGCCAGTGAGTCACATTCACAGAATAAGTGTTTCATGGACTCCGTTTTGTCACAGGCTCTGCAGGTTGGAGATTCCGCTAGTTCCTACTGTGCGGTCGTTTGTCGCTTGGTAAAGTCGAAGAATATCTCGTAAGTAAGCGCGCTTCCCTTAGCGACGATTTACGAGTAGATCTTGCGTTGCGTGCGACTACGACTCTTTACAATCGACACAAATGTAAAACTTGGACGTAACTTGACTACCTTTGTCGAACTTGCAATGATTCACAAATAATAAAATCCCTGGTATTGGGAAATCAGGAATTAGAGGAGGATCCCTTACACATAAGGACGCGTGCGCATAAGAATTCTTGCGGTTTGCGGTCGATGATTCGCTACAATTGCGTTTTTATTGCGCGAGGAAGGGTTACCTTACGTCACTAATGAACAGACTTTCCTTGGCACCTCAGGTGCGTAGGAGTGACCTAATGATTGCTCCGCTATTGCACAATGTGAACTGAAAATGACTATCCTAATCCACATTCAATATTGTGCAACTCACTGCATAGCTCTATATTTTGTGATCGTCTTTTTTTTCTTTTAGAGTAGTTAGTGGACAGGCCTTTTTTTTTACTTGGGGAAATGCTTTTCGCATCTCACCGCGCCATGAAATTTGGCAAGAAGCTAAGTCTTATAGCACAAGTAAATGATAAAACAAAAACTGTTGAAATTACATCTCACCACAATTTTTTTTCTTATTACAAACTTATACCTACTTGTAGATGATCAACTAATCAGTAGTATGTCAATGTATGGACATAATATTTTGATAATGGCAAAGATATGTTGGTCTCTAAATCTAGTTTATCTTTTCGTTAGAGCAAATAGTTACGGTTAAGTTGCGTTGCACGGAAGCCTCGGGGCGCGAGGCAGACTCGCACTTGGCCGGTTTTATTATTAATAATAAATATGTCGTTACGTGATAACAGCGAATCTAACAAGGTATATTCCCGTTGTCCCCTACGGTAAAAAAAGTGTATAAGTACTACCGAATTAAATAAATTAAACGATGAATCACATTGATATCGAAAACATGATCAAATATGTCCTCTGACCTTTTGTCTGACGACACGATGATCCAACAAAGACAAAACAAGCCACGCGTGCGAAAAACGAGTTGGCTAATTATATTTAGGAAAGTAGGTTGGGGAATCCCCTTTGAGATGAGGTAGCGTTCCAAAATTAGATTGCGGCGTGTCTGAGGAAGGCGCGAAACAAACCCCTCACACTAAATTAACAACACAATTAGGTGTCTGGTTTGAATAAAGACAATTCAATTACTACAACACATGCTGAGTTGGAGATTGAAGACCGTTTTGATATCACACCACCTGCATTGTAGTACACAGAGAAAAGTATACTTAATTGGAGGAGAAAAGTATGCGACTGATCTACAATTCTTTACAACTACAAAGTGTGCAGTGCACTCTAATAAAAGATTTTAACAATCGGTCGAGTAATTCTTGATAAAATGTCTACCTTTTGAAGCCTCTGTATACAATTTATTTATTTATTCTTTATACACATTGAATATACAGGCGGACTGGCATATACTTATACATACTATTACCTATCTATTTTCATCGTGATTCTGTCGTGGTTACTAAATCTAGTTTGAAACCTAACCTTCAAAAATCAGTCAAGTACGTTTTGGGAAAAATCTCAACGTAAAGTAAAGTAACGTACGTGTAACGTAAAGGGTATATGAAGCCGAATACTATATGACTTTTGGAATAAAAAATAAAAATAAATTAATGTCTCATACAAATCGATCAGCTGTCAAAAATTAAAAGTTTGGTAGTTTTTCCTGGAGAAACTGTTAAATGTTCTGAAAATCTGTGATACACAAGTCATAGCACATGTAATCAGAAATAATAATCAATAAAAACAATACAATAATTCCTTCATTTAAGAAAATGGCGTTAAAAAATCAGACCAAGGGTACTAATTTTTCCAATAATCCTAAAAATTCGAATTTCTCGAAAACCGTGACACTTTTACTAAACCTATGTTTGATTATTCTGATAGAGCATGTCCTTGTGTATCGACACCCTTAGTCTGGACCACTATTAACGGGACACCCTGTATACACTCTCTGTACACACGACCGTACTTAGGTACAGCTAATAGCAGATCAAGTGTAATAGTTTGGACCGTTCTTATTATCTGCGTCATAAGAGTTGAATTCGTACTGCAATTGATCTGCTGTTATCCGTACATACTAAAAGCCACGGGCGAAAACCATTCGACCATTCTTCTTTCTAGTGATTATTAGGCCACTCGAAACAGTCCGTATGGCTGTATCTATCTGCGAGTATCTGCTACAGGATATTAACTGTCAACTCGCTGCGTCATATCCGGCGCCCGTGACTACTTCCGGTTCCGGTTCACAGCTCCGACTGGCTCCGGAATGGCGCGAGGTTTAACACCCTTGTTTATGGAACGACTAATTTTCCGGGAATTAATTGGTTTTACCATGGGAAACAATTGTAAAGTCCAGCAGGCATTGTTAGATCGTAATTTGGACTCAAAGACAGCATATATTAATAGAATAACTTTTGAAGAAGCTGTATGGTCTCTGATCTTTGCCTGCCTTCTGAAGGTAAAATAAATTTAAAAACAACAATAAACAAAGACAGGAAACTGAAGAAGTATTTATGGGGAAAATTTGGATAATTATTTCTAATTTTAACATTAGTATAATAATAGTAAGAACGGTTTAATAGCGAAGAGTCTCGACCAACACCTTAAGATACTCTCGCTAGACAGTTGGGTCAAGAGTCGGATGCAGAAGGCAGTGCTGCTGGACACGGCACGCATTGTGAGGAGGTTCCTCACTCTGGGATCCTAACCTCCGGCAGCTTGGATGCGCATGCATCCCGCTGCCGATGGGTGGCTATTTTTTATATTTATATATTTTTCTATTTGTTTGTGATATTGAAATGTATAAATATATTAAATAAGATAAAAAAGAAATAATAATAATAATCATTTATTCTCAGGTAAATAGTACCCATAATATTACTATGTAACAAGAATTTTTTATGCCTATGATGTCGATGGTTTTGCTATAAAATAAATAAAGACAACTAGCACCATCTGACCATTAGTGCATACAATATTTAATTCAAAAGTCATAACAGCGACATCTATCCGTAGCTCGTAGTTAGTTGTAGCCAACTGACAGGCACTTGGTGCAATAAGAGCCACCTAGCGAAACTTTGGCGGAAATATCTGTAAAATCATTTGTAATGTCTATGGAAATACAATTTTCTCTTAATTAACTTTGGTGAACGTACTATTTATTTTTCATTATACATTTAACTTATACGTTCCACCATAATTAAATCTTTATATTTTAAATATTTCCATATTTCTAGTTCTTCCGAAGCGACACCTGGTTTCCAGTGGCCGAACTAAATCTAGACAACCTAGGGCCTATTGTCCATGGTCACGTTGTTCTAGAAGCTTCCAAAATTGGTTCGTCTACTGAAAGCCAGGGGCGCTGTTCGCGACTATATAAGGGCCAAGCCCCAAAGAGCACTCACTTTTGCTCCAGAGGAAACATGAAGAGCTAGTCAGTGCCTAAATTGTATAATTTCAGGCCGATGCCAAGAGTTTAAAATTTAGTTATTCTATCAGCCCATATAAATTGGGTCCTTTCATAAGGCTTGGGAAGTGAAGAGTCTGGATATGGTGAATCACCTATCGGCTCCCATTTTGTCCTGTGTCACGGACAAGTAGACCACGGTTCCATGTGGTACAGTCGGCATAGCGAGGGATAGGAGTGCTGAGTTTCCCACGGGAAAGCTGAGATCCAATGCGAGACGCTCCAGGACCAGGGAAGTGACACGTGGCGGTGTCACTGGCAGTACGACTGGCTGATGCTCCCGTAATGCGTTCCCATGGGAAGTAGAATCCTTTTTAGCTATTTTAAAGTGTTTATCTATAAGATTTTTACTGTAACACGTGCTAACTTTCTCCTCAGGGACGAACTAAGGTTCCGTCCAATTGACTTGTCTGTGTCATAGTAACAATAAGATAGATTAAGCCTAGTTTTAACTAGCTTCGAAACCATGATTGTGAAAGGGACCAATTGATAGGAATAAAGAATTAAGTAACAGATAAACCTATTCGTTTAATTTGATATGCTTCCATGTGACAATGGCGCCCTGGGATATTTCTTAAATTAATCATATATATAGTCTCTTGTTCAGCGATTGTAGCCTAGTTGGTGGTAACATAAACACACAATAAAAAATATATGTTACAAGAGTGTGCGCCCAACGTAGTGCCTGAACAGAAAATTTAAAATTTGTCACGGTAGCATTTTAAATTTTATGTTTATGTGTTATTTAACGAAATTAATTTAAAAACTTGTGCATCTCTGACTGCTAGAATCTTCTTTTGTAGTAATACATTGTGTACGTAGGTAACTGATACTGAGTCCGTGCCTGTGCATACCATATTTCTCTCTACGATTTAGTTCGTGCCTAGTTTTTAACATTGTGTAGGAATTATTCTATTCAACTGAATGTTGGTGCAATATATTAATTATTAACATAATCCCCACGCATTGTAAGGTCTTAAATCGAACCGTAGAATAATACTTTTAGCACAGGTACGACATATTATACCCGTAATTACATAATTACTTAGTTTTTGGTTATCAATCGTTTATTAAATTACTACTTACGTCCTTATTTTGTTAATAACAACATATTATTTACCTAATTTTGTAATAATCATGTCGATCCATAAATATATCGATTATCTTTATAAAGATGAGCTCCAATATGAACTTAACATTCTTGATGTATCCACAGATGATAAAACCACGGTGGACGCAATGCGGAAACAGCTTCGCCAGGTCTTCAAGCTGTCACGGAGAGGCAGTTTGAAGTGTGCACCAGTGAAGTCGCCCCGTGTCACGTCAGAACTCAACGAGTGCATCCCAAAGGTCACGCAATTGGAGAATCAGCTCGCTTCTGGAGATGTGTCGGATAGCAGGCATGTTGTTAGGATTTCGGTTAGGGCTAACTATTTGATAGATAGGCTCGCCCGTATTCAAGTTGATAATTCCGATTTGACTAGTCTTAGGGGTCGTTTAATAAAGATTTTAAGTGAAATAGAACCTGAGGACGAAGTCCACTGTAGTGATGACGAGCAGGCTGGCGGTCAGTCACCCGCGCCAGCTCGATTACAATCACCCACTCACACAATAGAAAAAGTTATGTATGTTAAAGACAAACATATCAATTTAAATTCTTTTAATTTGAAATATGACGGCACTTCATGTGTTCGTGTGTTTATAGAAAGGTTAGAGGAACTTAGGCAGGCTAGGGGTATCTCTGAAGCTCATGTGATGACTGCTTTCCCTGATTTATTGGAGGGTTCCGCTCTGTTTTGGTTACGTAGTAATAAACATAAATACAATACCTATAAAGAGCTTTTAACATATCTTTTAGATGACTTTGATATTCCTGATTTAGATTACAGATTATTGAATGAGATTAGGAAACGCACTCAAGCGAAAGATGAAACGATAGTGAGCTATCTTTCTATCATGCAAGGCATGTTCAATAGGTTAACTACACCTGTGTCTCACGGAGAACAGATGGACATTTTAATGCACAACATTCGGCCAGAATATATGAAAGATTTAGCCTTACATGATGTAACTTCTATAGAAAGTTTAAAATCACTCTGTAAAAGGCTTGAGCTTGCTCGTGTTCGTTCACAACAATTTGACGAACCGAACATCAATAATCTGAAGTTGTCTACAGATTTTCATACAAAGAAAACACCATCTCGTAGACAGGATAAACAAGTTTCAGCCGTGTCACAGTCGGCATCAGGAACAAAGGGCTCTGAAAGGAAATGTTTTAGATGTCATAAAAACTCGCACTACACATCACAATGTAAGCATAGGGACCTCATATGTTTTGGTTGCGGTGAAAAGGGTGTTAAGAAAAATGAGTGTAGCAAATGTAATGGTACTAGTTCAAAAAACTAGATTGCTCGAACTTCACTAACACTAGAATAATTAACATTACATCACCGACACCACAACATCACAGTGAAGTTCTATTTAAAAATAAATCAGGTGATATTAGACCGTACTTAAAAGTCAAAATTTTAAATCTCCAAGCTTGTGGATTATTAGACTCTGGAGCATTCTGTTCAATCTTGGGTGATAATTCCCACAAAATATTCATTGAACATGGGTTCAAAATAAATAGTTTTAAGATTGAACAAAATGTGAAAACAGCTGATGGTACTCAATTAAATTGTCTAGGCTATATGGCCTTACCTGTAGTCTATAATGACAGATTAAAAGTAGTAAATTTCTATATAGTACCTCAGATTACCACAGCTATAATTTTCGGAGTAGACTTTTGGAAATTATATGACTTAGGGAAAAATTTAATTCCCACGGACATGCCATTAAACAGAGTTGCATGTGTTAGCTCGATTAATTCACTTACTATGAACAACGGTTTGGAAGAATATGATTCTCTAACACCGGATCAGAAACGAATTATAAACTCAATTATTAATAAATTTGATTCTATTAATACTGAAAAGGTTGGTTTAGGCAGAACTTCTCTGGTACACCACACAATAGACACTGGCAATCACACACCGATCAAGCAAAGGTATTACCCGCTCTCTCCTATTAAGCAACGAGCTTTAGAAGAGGAATTAGATAGGATGCTGAGCTTAGGTGTAGTGTCTCCATCTCAGTCTGCGTGGAACTCACCTGTTGTCATGGTTCAAAAACCTAATGGCGATCTTAGGTTATGTCTAGACTGTAGGAAATTAAACTCTGTTTCTAAATCTGATGCTTATCCTTTGCCGTACATAAATCAAATCTTAGATCAACTTAGTGACGCTAAGTATATAAGCTCAATTGATTTAAGCGCCGCCTACTGGCAACTTCCCTATGATAGTCCACTCTCTGCTGAAAAGACTGCATTTACTGTTCCAAAAAGAGGCCTTTTCCAATTTAATGTGATGTGCTTTGGTTTGGTGGGAGCCTCCGCCACAATGCAACGCCTCATGGATAAAATTTTTGGAGCAGAATTTGACAACAGAGTGTTTTGTTTTCAGGACGACATAGTTATAGTGGCAAGTAGTTTCGAGCAACATGTTGATTTATTAAATAAAGTTTTTCAACGCTTAAAAGATGCAAACTTAACAATCAACATGAAGAAATCTCATTTTTGTAGAAAGGAGCTTAAATACTTGGGCTACTATGTTGATAAACATGGTCTCAGAACTGATCCAAGTAAAGTCGATGTTATATTGAACTATCCAACACCAACTTCAGCTAAAGATATAAAACGCTTTTTAGGAATGGCTGGGTGGTATAGGAGGTTTATAAATAACTTTTCGAAGATTAGTAAACCGCTCTGTAAGTTGACTTGTAAGAAGGTTGAATTTGATTGGTCAAAAGAGGCACAAGAGTCCTTCGACCAATTGAAGTCTGCT
Organism: Tachystola acroxantha; assembly: GCA_963506565.1. Taxonomy (NCBI): domain Eukaryota; kingdom Metazoa; phylum Arthropoda; class Insecta; order Lepidoptera; family Oecophoridae; genus Tachystola; species Tachystola acroxantha. Next base: position 6,828,776 of record OY735894.1, on the reverse strand, counting down.
CTGGTGTCTGCGCCTATCCTAAAGTGCCCAAATTTTAAATTACCTTTTTCAATACACAGTGACGCGTCAGCCTTTTCCATTGGAGCAATGTTATCACAAACGTACGATGGTGTAGAGCACCCTGTAGCCTACTGTAGTCGTTCACTTAATAAAAATGAGGTAAACTATAGCACGACCGAGCGCGAACTCTTAGCTGTGATATATGCATTGGAACAGTTCAGACAATATGTAGAAGGACAGGAATGTAAAATTGTGACAGATCATGCTTCTTTATTATGGTTCTATAAGCTTAAAAACCCCACCGGTCGCTTAGCAAGATGGAGCATGAGATTAAGCCAATTTAACTTCCAGATAGAACATCGTAAAGGTAAAGATAATGTAGTGCCCGATGCTCTGTCCAGAATAACCATAAATGCTATTGAGATAGACTCCATTAAAGACCCATGGTACTTGGGTATGCTAAAAGACTGTAGGGATAATCCTAGGAAAAGACCAAATTATTTTATTAGGGATGGTAGGTTGTTTCGACACTCGAAAAATAAATACCAACTGACTAGTGACTTCGAGTGGAAACAGGTTGTTCCCGAAGAAGATAGGTTAGAGATCTTGCATAAGAATCACGACGAACTTACGAGCGCACATCTAGGAGTAATGAAGACGCATAAACGCATAAGCCTTCATTACTTTTGGCCGAATATGTACAGAGATGTGAAAGAGTATGTGAGAAAGTGTGAAGTATGCAAGCAATACAAACCTGTGAACACCTCCAGACCAGGTCTCATGGGAAATCCCAAACGAGTGACTAAACCTTTTGAGGCTATTTCATGTGATCTATTAGGCCCATTTCCTCGCTCTAGGTATGGATATACTTATTTAATTGTTTGCTCAGATTACTTTAGTAAATATGTCATGTTGCAACCTACAAGGCAAGCAACAGGCATGGCTGTAGCTAAATTTATTGAACAATCCGTATTCCTGGTGCATGGGGTATGCAAGTATATATTTATTGATAATGGACCTCAATTCATTAGTACTCAATTCAGGCAATTAATGGCAAAATACAATGTCCCTAACATTTACTACAATCCTAGGTATCATCCTCAGGTGAATCAGGCTGAAAGAGCCATTCGCAATGTAGTAAATGCTATAGCTTGTTATGTAAAATCAGAACATAAGAAATGGGACCAAAATCTTGTAGAATTGCAATGTGCTCTAAATTCGTCGGTCAACGACGTAACTAAGTTCACACCTTACTTTTTAGTTCATGGTAGGGAATTTGTTTTGGATGGCACATTGCATGGTCACCCTGCTCAGCCTATTCCTCAGTCTCAAATGACGATAGGAAACTCTCAAGTTTTAAACAAGAAATTAAAAGAACTTGATGTTATCTTTAATAAGGTGCAGAAACAGCTGAAAGCTTCTCACCAAAGGAATGAAAAATATTACAACTTGAGAAAAAGGCACGTAGATCTTAAAGTAGGTCAAATAGTGTACAAACGTACCTTTTACCTATCTAATGCTGCTAAGAAATTCACTTCAAAACTTGCACCTAAATTCCAAAAATGTGTAGTAACTGCGAAATTGTCATCTCTTGTATACACACTTTCAGACATGGAGGGCAAAAATCTAGGCAATTTCCACATAAAAGATATTCTGAAGTATAATGATTAGTTTAAACAAACAATATCGGTGCGCTAATAAGCCATCAGTTTTAAACTATGTATGAATGTTGAAATGAAAGGACAGTAAGAGAGTAAGTAAGACAGTGAGTGAGTGAGTCGTGAGAGAGAGCATGTAAGAAGTTTGTCAAAATTGCGCGCATAAAAATAAAGAAAACAATTGGATATAAAAGTCTATGAATGAAGATTGCATGAAAGGACATAGGTCAACAAGAATCATTTTTTTGCCTTAGCCACACACAACAGACACACATACACACACAACGGACACACACGCACTCGCAGGTACACCAGTTTTGGTAAAATCGATGCAGTTTTACTGAGGGATTTCTGTAATACAAGTAAGACATTTTAAAAATTGTCAAAACATTGATTGTAAACAACCATATAACTTAGGTTATTTTAAAAGCTGTCATGTACTCCACATGAGTATGATAGCGATTACTCCTTACCTCGGTAGGATTATACTTGTTAGTCTGCAATCAACCATTATAACTTAGGTTATTTAAAGCGCCGTTATTTGCTCACTATGAGTATGATAGGCGACTACTCCTTACTTCGGTAGGATTATTTTATCTAATAGCGGTTTAGTATTCTTATGCTCAGCTGTGAATTATAAATATGGCCGCGGCAATTCCTGACTTACGTCGGAATTATTTGTACACAGGTACTTTGATGTGTAAACAAGTACATGTACCCAGTCAGTTCCTGACAATTTTAATAGGTACGTACGTATGTATGATACAATCATAACTTGCTTCATGTCGGTGAGTACAATAATGGTAACACGACAGTTGCATAACTTATGTATAAATATTTTGTATATAGCGTAGAATAGTTACCCTTAGCTAACATTAAAGTAGGTACATATACCATCTGTTTCTCGTTCTGCACAAATAAGTGTTAGAACGGTACATAGGTATAAGTACATACGTTATAAGTTAGGGTTAGCTGTGAACTGTGAATTACTTTAGTAGGTAGGTAGTGTATTTAAGGCGCGTCTTCTGTCTATCACGAAAGGAAGTGAATAGACAAAGCGTGAATACTTTCAGTGTATATATTAGGTATTTAATTAACTTGATACTTTCATTAGTAACTAAGATAAGTTCTCAATGAACGTTTTATATTTCATGTAGGTAGGTACTCACCTAAGTACACTTCACATAACTTATAATACTTACAGTTCGCATATATTTATTCGTGGCAAATGTTTTGTGCATAGATATGTCGATCAGCTGTTAGTTGTGTGACGGCCCTGCCCCATGTCTGGTATAGACTCTAGTGGGAAATATGCGAACTAAATGTCTTCTAGAGAAATATATTTACTTAGCGTTAAGTAACGCTGTAGGTATAGGTTTATTTTGTAATTAAGTTATGTTGAGTAGTTTTATATAGTGAGATTGTTTGTCATAGTGATTTGTCTTGTTGCTAGTTTGATTTCAGTTTAGTAGTTGTTGGAATAGGCACTCTAAGGTCGTTTTAGGTTGGATATCTATATGCCTTAGGAATTAATTGTAATTCTTTATGAATAGGTTTAATACCTCTCGAATAGAAATAGGTATTCCAACGGTAGTTGTTTCATTTTGAGTGTCTAGGTTTAGCTAGCAATTGGTAGGTGACCTCTTGAAAAATTTCAAAACTTTTATTTTAAAAGTTTTGAAATTTTTAACCAAGAAAGGGTATTCTGTAACAAGAATTTTTTATGCCTATGATGTCGATGGTTTTGCTATAAAATAAATAAAGACAACTAGCACCATCTGACCATTAGTGCATACAATATTTAATTCAAAAGTCATAACAGCGACATCTATCCGTAGCTCGTAGTTAGTTGTAGCCAACTGACAGGCACTTGGTGCAATAAGAGCCACCTAGCGAAACTTTGGCGGAAATATCTGTAAAATCATTTGTAATGTCTATGGAAATACAATTTTCTCTTAATTAACTTTGGTGAACGTACTATTTATTTTTCATTATACATTTAACTTATACGTTCCACCATAATTAAATCTTTATATTTTAAATATTTCCATATTTCTAGTTCTTCCGAAGCGACACCTGGTTTCCAGTGGCCGAACTAAATCTAGACAACCTAGGGCCTATTGTCCATGGTCACGTTGTTCTAGAAGCTTCCAAAATTGGTTCGTCTACTGAAAGCCAGGGGCGCTGTTCGCGACTATATAAGGGCCAAGCCCCAAAGAGCACTCACTTTTGCTCCAGAGGAAACATGAAGAGCTAGTCAGTGCCTAAATTGTATAATTTCAGGCCGATGCCAAGAGTTTAAAATTTAGTTATTCTATCAGCCCATATAAATTGGGTCCTTTCATAAGGCTTGGGAAGTGAAGAGTCTGGATATGGTGAATCACCTATCGGCTCCCATTTTGTCCCGTGTCACGGACAAGTAGACCACGGTTCCATGTGGTACAGTCGGCATAGCGAGGGATAGGAGTGCTGAGTTTCCCACGGGAAAGCTGAGATCCAATGCGAGACGCTCCAGGACCAGGGAAGTGACACGTGGCGGTGTCACTGGCAGTACGACTGGCTGATGCTCCCGTAATGCGTTCCCATGGGAAGTAGAATCCTTTTTAGCTATTTTAAAGTGTTTATCTATAAGATTTTTACTGTAACACGTGCTAACTTTCTCCTCAGGGACGAACTAAGGTTCCGTCCAATTGACTTGTCTGTGTCATAGTAACAATAAGATAGATTAAGCCTAGTTTTAACTAGCTTCGAAACCATGATTGTGAAAGGGACCAATTGATAGGAATAAAGAATTAAGTAACAGATAAACCTATTCGTTTAATTTGATATGCTTCCATGTGACAATGGCGCCCTGGGATATTTCTTAAATTAATCATATATATAGTCTCTTGTTCAGCGATTGTAGCCTAGTTGGTGGTAACATAAACACTCAATAAAATTCTATGTTACAACTACAGTAAATAAAATTAAATTTAAGATAATAAATATTAATAAAGGCACAATACGTAAATAAGTTAAGTTTAAATTAAATAATTTCGTTTTAAAATTATTATTGGTGGTTCCGACACTAGCTTACCTTACGACTTATCATATACGAAATAGTATCTACTTCATTTCAGATACAACAGGAGAATCGGATTGAGCGGCGCGCCCGGGGAGAGGCCTACGTCCAGCAGTGGATTGATTGATACAGGCTGATGACATGAGCGTACCCTACCTGGATAATGTTGACGTCCGTACTAAGTATCTTATCTATCTATATTTTGCCATTTGTTTGCAATACAATATTTTTAAAACTAAAAATACGCGGCGCGTTCGTTCTTTCTATACGCACTTAGCTTATAAAAAAATCTGATTTGATGTATTTCTACTTGTACAGAGATTGAAATAATAGGCGGGACTTACAAGGAAATCAGGTACAGGGACTGTGAACGTGTTAATACCCTGTAATATCCCACTGCTGGGCAAAGGCCTCATACCGTTTCGCTCATCTCTATTCTGTGCAGTACATAGTGTTAATTCTGACCAAATCCTATAGTTATAATAACCCTCTAATAGTGTCCCCTAAAATCTCCCGACACAAGAGCAACTTTTGTTTAGTATGCAAATTATTGTGCTTCGGGGAAATGGCCGCGCCAGATTCGGTTATGTATGAAATGCCGCAAAATACCTCCTCTCTCGAGCTAATAATTTTATGTTGAAAACTTAATCTCGTGTTTGTTTGGGATACGAATTTAATGTAGTGTAGAGCCAGGCCTGGTGCACTCCGCGCTTTAGGTATAAATCTACAGGTACATCGGGCGGGCGGCCTTGGGCCGCGCCGGCGCGGCTATTCAGTGGGCTGCTGCGCGCCAGATTGATTGCACGTAGCCCGCTATTTTGTGCCCGCGCTGCGACGTATTTAGCCGTCTTTCATTGTATCGGAAGAAAAAAATCGTGACAAGAATTTGGTCTAAATTATTAAAATATTCTTTCATACAATTTAGTACCTACCATAATAATTTATTTTATTTAGGGTGGATTCGACCAAACTTCAATTTATACTGGAGTAACTATCCCAGGGTTATTTTTATTCCCCGATTTTATTCTCCATTAACTTACGAGTAGTTTTACCATGCAATCTAGAGAATAGTTGCAGATAATTGAATGAATAATGAACGAATAATTAGATTAGATTTATATAATAAATCGCAAGGCTAGTTCTTGCATCTTAAATATGGGTTTCGGCTCCCGGACTAGATTGTACCTAGCTAAAACCTAAAAGAGTTATGTTTAGTATTGTAGACACCCATTAAAGTGTAAGAAGATAGCATGCCTATGGTCTTTTGTGATCTAATACCGTAGGTATATTTGAAATATCAGTTTGTTTACAAAAGTAGAATAATAGAGTGGTATAATAATATATGTTCATTAAATATTCAGATTATTTATCTTTCACAAGCCGGCAGCCCTAATCGTGTCAGAAGAGTAAAGAGCTACCCGATAGAAAGAGACGCACGTTGTAGGTGAATATAATTGTAGGCACTTCGCGCTGCGCGAGCTGAATTGTACTTTATTGCGTCGCTGCGAGACTCGCGATTTATTTTAACGGTTTTTAGGAGAGACTCTTCTGTACTTGTACTATTATATATTCTGTGGTAGAGCCCTAATCCTACTTTACTGCTGATTTACATAAATTTTGATCCATATAAGTAGGTACAGACAGCTAAGTTGAACCAAAATGCCGATGAAATCTTCAATTTTACAGTCAAAAACACCAAGTGTGTCGACGGTGCCGGCAGACGTCGTGACACGCCGTGCCGTCGCACGTCGCGGCGTGTTACGGCGTCCAGAGCCACCGTCGACGCACGATGTCGGACGGCGCAAGTCACCGGCGGACGGCGTCGTCACAGCGGGCGGCGCGGTGCACAGGCGCGGTACACGGTGCTGCCGTGTGCCGTGCCTACCGCAGCACCGTGTACCGCGCCTGTGGACGGGGCCGTCCGCCGGTGACTTGCGCCGTCCGACATCGTGCACGTCGACGGTGTCGGCAGACGCCGTGACACGCCGTGCCGTCGTACGTCGCGGCGTCTTACGGCGCGCTGGACGCCGTCGGTGCACGCTGTCGGACGGCACAAGTCACCGGCGGACAGCATCGTGCCGGCGGACGGTGCCGTCCACAGTATTTTTGAGTTTCTGATTCCATCATTATAAACTTGGATTTCGTACACAGTTCTGAATTTGACACAATATTGAGCTGTAACCACTGATTTTGGCTATTAATTCAGAAAGCACCCATCATAAACTCCTTATAAACGCAATATCGCGATAACGAAACTATTGATGTGTAGACGCTGCCTTAGGCCTGATATCATAGACAGTTTTTAGTAGGAGTAGAGTTTGAGTTCAGTCTTACAGCTGTATTCGCTTCTATAACAAGTTGCCAGAAAGTGTCACGACGTTGAGAGAGAGGAAATTTAAAAATTTCATTAAAGCAACACTTGTTAAGAAGGCGTATTACAGGATAGATGACTATTTACTTATTACTAACAATAGTAATAGTTGTGTTAGTTATTAAGTAATTGTGTTATTATTATATTATTTTAAAAGATGTGCTGCTGAGAGTTTTTTGCCACTTTTTCTTCTCAGCGTTGGTACCTTTTCCTTGCAAAGTAATAAGTAAATGTAAATTCAAAAAATATGTTGACGTGCAAAAATGTACACAACGTGCTTACTTGCAATAAAGAAATTTGAGTTTGACTTTGACTGTCAGTTTTCACAAAAAAAAATCCTGGCCATACGAATGTTCTGAAGCCGAGAAAACGAGATCTGGTCATACGTGATGATATTATATTAGCATATTGCCGGTTGCGGTTATGTGATTCAGCTGGATCGGCATTTTGTTTGACGTTGACAGCAGCATTGAGGTTCTCAGAACGGGTCACCAATATACCTACTTTCTCACAAAATTTAACTTCTTTAGTTTTATTTATAAAGATAAATAAAAGGGTTATGAACTGACTAACCGAACTGACTCATCAATATGTGTGTTTATGTCCTGGCCACCAAGTGACGGTCACTCACTCATGTGCTAAAATTAAACCTTGCAGATCGTAATCACGTGCAATCTTTAGTTTTTCATTGAATTAGGTACTTAGACATTTCTAGTGATTCCAGATTGTGTCCGATAGTATTTTAGTCGCCGCTAAGCGAGTCGTCCCGCTCGCTCTTACGCGACGTAGCATAAGAACGACAGGACAGTGACAGTTGCGTTTAGAATTAAAACTATAGTGAGCCATTGCTACAAATTATTATATATACACGGATATCACTCACTTATATTGTTCGTCGGCCCGTCGCCGGTGACGTTTCTTAGCGCACCTTCGCGTGCGCGAAGAAACGTCACCGGCGACGTGGGCGTGGCGCGCTAACCTTTAGAAAGACCATCGAAATCGGTCGAAACTGTCAGTCTAATTGCAGACTTCAACAATATAAGTGAGTGATATCCGTTTATATATAATAAGTTGCGTTTAGGATTAGGATTCGACTTAGTGGCCGATACAGAATTAGCTATATTATCTTAGTCAAATAAACTCTACATTATTTTTAGAGCTTGAGATGGAATGGAGCGCCACTAATTATTCAATACTCAAATGATGAAACAATACCGAAGCTAGACTTCGGTCTATTTGGGTTGCTACTGCAACACCGCACCATACCACTGTGAAACGCTTACCTGGCTCACTTGTTCATATATACTTTTTGGTCTTATTATAAGAATTATACAAATAAAAAAAAAAGTAAAAAAAACTGTTCGTCGGTGGGAAATAACCCTTACACCTCCGGCTTCTACGTAGCCTGGTGCTATATCCTTTTCGCCATGGGACTGACGTCATGCATCCTATTCAGTCACCGCTTGTTCAGACTCATGCTGGAGGACATCGCACCAGCCTGCCACCCCGTGTATTACAGCGACCTCGTTGCGACCCGGTCCAACTTCAGAGCTTTTAAGCGCTTCTGCCATAGTTATTATTGGCACTATTACAGAAGGTAGCCTTCTGATACGGCTCATAGCTCACAGCAGTGAGCAACAACTTCTTCATACTCTATTCTCCTTTCTTTTCTTTAAATAGCCGAAGCGTGACTATGTAACGTACGGCATTTCAGCCCCATTGTGTCGCTTAAACCCGTCACTGTATGACGGTCCAATAGTACGCCACTGGTGATCCTTTTCAAAAAGGAGTTACAGTGGGAAAGGGGGAAAAAAAGTCACCGCTTGCGATATTTATTTATAGCTACTTGATAGCTAACTATTTAAAAATGTATGAACAATAATAATAAAAACATACTTATAAATAAAAAATGGACGTCAATTAGGCGCGACGACAGTTCCTTGAACAGTCGCCGCGCCTCTGGCCCCCATGGCCCCATGGGTCGCTGAGAGCCGCATATTTGCGCTGCTTGAGGCTTTCCGCGGCGCCGGCCGCCGCCCTGCTCGTGAGCTGCACATGGAAGGGAGCCAGTGTGTCGACGCAGGTAGCGTCCCACACTAGCGTCCTCCCATGCTTCCACGGTATGAGCGTCATCCCGTCGGGCCTCTTGCCATCGTCACGTGCAATACCGTTCGGCTCCAAAATGGCCGGCACGTTGACGGTGGCAAAGGCCCTCCGGATGACGTCATTGAGGGCGGCATGACGGGACAGGCGGCCAGCACTGCGCTGGCAGGAAAGACCATGGTGTCCTTGGTTATGATACTTGATAGCTTGGACATTATACATTGATGATGCGATGAGTGACATGAGGAAACGATAGCCACGTGCCAGATTAACAGTAAAAAATACGCACACCAGAAAAAACCTGCGTGTAGCCATACAATTACCACAAATTATAATTTACAAACTTACAAAAAGTAACCTCAATTAAGATATGTTTTCCTTGTTTTACCTGCCAAATATAACCTATAATTACCAATGCGATGTTGGTAGCTCTACTTTATAAGATGGATATTTCCGACTCTGGCTTGGGATTCCCAAGGCTTTTTGGGGGGAAAAAATCTAATGATTGTCGTTTAAATGCATAACTTTCTGTAACAGAAAGTTATGACAAAGAGTTAAATTATTTCTTAATCTAAATGACTAAAAGACGAATACAGATAAATAATTCTTAAAAGAATGATGGTATACAAAAATAGACACTGTAGGTACTTACATACCTATCTATCATGGTTTCACGGGTTTAAGAAAACCCGGTCCTTTGAAAGGCTTGCACGGAGACATAGGTCCAACGCGTAGAGGCCCCTTAGAGAACTTTAATTTGAAGGGATATGTGATGCACCTAGCGGGACCCGTCTCTGAGCGCATCAGAATGCACTCAATGACAGACCCCGTCAGGTGCATAAACTATTGTAGTGATTGGAAATTACAACTTAATTGGGGCTATTGGTTTGGGGTGTTGGTGGGTCAGTCAGTCTGGTCTATAGAGCGAGACGTCGGACACCTGCCATGATCACATTGTCTCGAAGTTATGAAAAAATTGGCAGGCGGTGACTCGCCCCTCACTAGATGGGCCCTCAACATGGTCGTCAGAAAGACAACTGAGAGCAACACCGGTGTGAGCGGCTAAGGGGTGTCGAGAGGTGTGCTGCAGTTTCACCATTACTGGAATGCCAGAAAGTGGGCTACTCCCGGCTTTATGCCTTTAACACTTCCACCCCTTCGAGCTATATAGATGTAAGTTATAGCTCTAACGACTCCACACTGGCCGGCTGGCTAAGGCAAGCCAGAGGCGAGAGTCCTGCAGGTCCCCTTGGGGGTCCACTCCGAACAAGCCATTGCGGCAAGCCGGAGACGGGGGCCTGGACCACTCTCTGGAGCATTCGGGTCCGTGGTGTCGTTACGCACCAACAGCTCGCCACAAAGCTGCCCTGCGGGCACATACCTATTATTATTATGAATGACGTCTTATTAAAAAGAAATCACTGATTCTAATTATGATCGCATACGATTCCATGAAAAGCGCGCGAAACGACATTAGCTACTTTTTCGTGAAAATTCTAATTAAATAGTTCCCGTGGTATTTAGTGATTAATTATCACGTGAAGTTAATCAGTAGATATCCGCGAACGTTTCTATTAATTAGAGTGCTCGAAAGTCGTGTTTGTGAAGTTTTGTGCTCTTAGCAAGGTTTCCTTGTTGAATGTTGAATGATTGCGTGGATCGTTGAGTTATTTCGTTTAGGGGTGTGGGAGGGTTATGCGTAGGTTTAGGATAGGTTATCGTCGTATATATGTATGAATTTATAAGAAAACAGACATTATACTAACATCAGACTAGGCTGTATGTCCTAGTTGGCTTTGCCTTTCGCTCTGGGAAGAATTATACAAAAAAATTTTTTTTTCAAATAATTTCCCTACGTAACTTGGCCTCTAAAGGAAAATTTGAAGTCTGCTACATAATAAATTATTGATACTGGCCCTAAATTCCGCCAGTCATTGCAGGCTCGTTATTTCAGTCTATTACCCGTGTTTTCAGAATAAACCCTTTCTTGCTTACTCAAGCCTTGCTTGAAATGAATTTGATGAGGTTAGCAAGGTTTCGGGTTAGTTGATTGGTTAGCTAACCCAATATCACAACTGTGTAGGTGAATTATTCTCGTTGTGTTATACTATTCTCACTTCTCAGGCCCACAAGTTCAATGCAAAAAGAAAGATTAGAAAAGCCTTGACGGGACATTTTAAAAAGCAGCTTGTTTATTTTTAAATACATACATATATACGAAGATAACCTAACCTAAACCTACGCACAACCCTCCCAAACCACAAACAAGAGCACAAAACTTCACAAACACGACTTCTTTCGAGCACTCCAATTAATAGAAACGTTCGCGGACATCTCCTGATTAACTTAACGTTATCATTAATCACTAAATACCACGGAAACTATTTAATTAGAATTTTCACAAAAAAATAGGTAATGGCGTTTGGTGCGCTTTTGAAGGAATCCATAACATTGTATTTCTAGTTGAATAGAAAGAAAAATGTATGGGGTTTGACATTTACTAACGAAAAAGCAAAAGTAAATCTCAACCTACATTTTTCTTCATACGATTAAACTACCATTAACGAAAGTTTCACAGCCTTCAGACTAGACTTCGTATTATGACGTCTTTAATCTCAATTACAGAGTAACTACGAGTTACGAAACATTATATCAACGTGACGTCACTATAGTGCCTACGTGACATGTGGGTCACTCGACGGTCGCACGCGACCAACGAGCTAGTCACCAGACGTCGGGCAACCACCTCTCTGGGAAAAATGCTACTGGACTGACTCACCATACAACGTACAGTAGAACGGTATGGCCACACAAACGCAAGTTTCCCGTAGCGGTAGGCTCTTCTGCGATCCTGGTACGATCGAAGACAAATAAAGGTGTAGAATAAAAAGTACTCGACTGATTTTTGAAACTTCTTTACAATTACATAGTATGAATTTTAATGTATCTATTAGTAAAATAATTTCTGCAATCGATCAAGTATTTCTTGAGAAATCTCAACCTTATTGAGACCCCCTGAAGACCCTCTGTCTTCGCGGTACATTATACTTTAGTAAGTTCACGTAACACTATACGTACGAGTCTGCGAATGGTGAGATTTTAGTTTCGCTACTAGCCGCTAAAAAGTTAAAAAATATCACCAATAACAACGCTCATAGTACGTTTTTACGCAGTCGCCAGCGAGCAAACTGACAACAGCAACTCATGATAATGGTAGTAGTACTAGAGTACCTACACCACTCTCGCTTCCTCAATTTTTTCACGCAACAGGTTTGTAATTACTGTAGCAGGTAAGTAGACCAAACTTGTTTTTTACTCCTAGCTACCGCCCTCTTGGTCGTGTAGGATTATATTGGTACTTACGAGAATTTTGTACTCTATTGGATCGAAATTCATTCTACCAAGAGCGCCGGGCTCGACCACAAATTACTTATAAACGCATCGGAAGGCGCACTTGCAAGTATAATAATCACAAGCCATACTTGTTACATACACCGTGATCTTAAAGTATGTCCTTAAAGGTCAAGTATGAAAACTACGCGCTTCGGTTTGACTCGATAAGACACACATAAGCATTAAATTATGTATTGGTTCAGGTAATATGTGGGTAATATCAGTTAAGTATACCGTTCAAGTTATAAACAGGAGCAATTGAAGGCTAAAGGCCATTGACCTGATCAGCTGAGATCCGAATAATATTATAGGCAGTATCAGTATCATACCAATACATTTAGTATTCTCTGCTATTATTACATAATATGAGAATATTAATCACCTATCTTATTGTTATTACTATTATTTTTAATATTTATTGTTTTATCAAAATAAATAATATACATTTACTATTATCCTGTCCTATTTATTACTATGTAGGCTTTCGAAGAGTATTACCTAATAACAGTATAGTCACGATACACAGAAAAAAAATAGTGACGTAACGATTATCTTTCTTAGGGATAGTAAAGTAAAAACACATGTATTTGATAAACACTGAGAAGTATTTATTTGCTTTATTACAAATTCAAATTGCAACTAAGTTGCAATGTTGAATAAATTCAAAAGAACAGGGATTCCCCGATCCGTTTAAATAATTTGCACGCTTCGTTTATTATTTAATTTATGTATTAAACGGGTACATATTTAATATGAGTCATGCTTTAAAAACAATAGGTACCTAAACTAATGTGGGCCCAGTTGCCTATTAGCGAATTAGAAAAGAGGCAACTAGTCCCAGTTTTGGTCTGGGACGAAAAAATATATAGTAACTAACTCTGTGGCCTTACCATTTTATTGCTATTGCTTACTTTGACCAACTTCTGGCTAACTCATAATATATTATGGGATTGTCATTTTCGTTAGCAAATGTTGGGATTTTCTCAATAACTACTGGACCGATTTTAATAATTATTTTACTATTACAAAGTTTTAACTTTTATCTAGCTATCTAGCAGTGAAATAATTTATGCAATAGGTTAAGTAGTTTTTCAGAAAATCTCAACCTTAAAAACTCTCCTGTACACTTTTCTCTGTGTTAGACCGTTAGGTACATCATCATCATCAGCCCGTATAAGTCCACTGCTGGACGTAGGCCTCTCCCAAAGCGCGCCACTCAACCCGACTCTCGGCCCTCTGCATCCAGTCACTGCCAGACATCTTGCGAAGGTCATCTCTCCATTTGGTCGGGGGGCGTCCCACTACGTTTACCCGTTAGGTACTTAATTACAAAAAAGAGTTTTATGTAAGTTTTTGAGAACTCCGTTTTAATCTGGGCCCCTGGTATATACTTTTCTCTTCATATGATCGTGTTATTCTTCGACCGAGGGTCGTGAGAGCTGATTGATGGATAAGAGCTAGTAGGTGTTCAGGATATGACGCGGATTGCGTTGGCCGGCAGTGCGTCTGCGCTATCAATGAGATTGGAAAATTGGTCCTACACTACACGATTGAATCACATCCTAGATATACCGGTGACATTGGAATTATCTTTTAAGGATCACAATTCTAGAGCGTGACACGCTTTGGTAACAGCATATATAATTCACCTGGGGTATTTCATAGGGTGAATTAAGTTCACTCTTAGCAGACTTGATTAAACAGTCGTTACCTACTACTTATTTTTTTTAATATTATTCATTTATTCGGAATGCAGTATTTAGGTATAACATTAAAACCAAACTAAAGTAAATATACTAAAACTATATGTACAAATAATATAATATATATATTAATACGTATATCGCTGGCTATACAACGAGGTAACGTCGCCAGCCTTTTGGGCACTCTCCCGCAGGGTAGTGATTTGGCCTCAATTTTTTATTTATAAGTAAGTATTTTATATTGTTTTTGTCATAAAATAAGTTTGTTAAATAAATAAAGAAAACTAAGTATGTGAAAAAAAAAATATACATGAAAAGTTTTAGATAAAAAACTACTTACTTAGTTACTACAATTTACATTATATTTGAACAAAAAATTTTGTCTCTCTCTCTTATATTGTTGTGCCTAAACAAGGTCCATAAATAACATTGTAACATTTTAAAGTTAAGTATATGAACATCTGTATTATAACTTATGGAATGCAATAAATATATTGAGTATTGATTCGCCGCCGCCAATCTTAAAAAAATTATATCTTCCAATATAAATACCTAATCAATTTTATTAAAAAGGTACTTTTCAAATATTTATTAGGATAAATACTACTGTGCCCGAGCAGTGGGGACATATAAATGCACTGATGATGAAGATTTAATGTTCTACGAAGTCTACTTAGAATAGAAGTCACTTCATTATTCCATGTAAATATAAAAATACCAATGAAAGGGACTGATGACGCCACCGTTATGTCATCTCTAGTCCAATTGGTAAGTAGTTAACAGATCCGTTGGCTCCCATACTTTTGTATGATACCATTCGTGTATGATTTGTATGACTCAACAATGAAGATGATTGACTCAATCCGTCATACGCGAATGTGGAGTGACTCACAAATTATCCGTTTAATTAACGTAAAAAAATCTATTTGAATATCTTTATAGGTAAGTAAGTATTATTTAGAACTCGGAGCAGCAGTGAAAAAATCTACCTTCTACGTCAACGCAATAAACAGTTATTATTATAAATCGCTGTTTATGTCGCCTTTTCTCGCATATTTGTATGAAATTCCCGTTGACCTAGAATCATGAAATTTGGCTAGAAGCTGTCTTACTGCACAAGTAAAGGGAAAAAATCCGAAAACTGTAAATTGTAAGTTCTATCACGAAATAATTATATTTTTGTAATTTTAGAATTAAAACTATAGTGAGCCATTACTACAAATTATTATATATAAACGAATATCACTCACTTAGGTATATACTTACAGAGTGCGCTCATCCGCAGTGCGCGAAGAAACGTCAACGGCGACGCGGGCGTGGCGCGCTCACCTTGAAAAAGACCGTCGAAATCGGTCGAAACTGTCGGTCTAATTGCCGACTTTAACAATATAAGTGAGTAATATCCGTTTATATATAATAATTTTTGTAATTACAATCTTATATTTGCAGTTGACGCCTGGTATGTCGCGTTATCAGTTTCGAAAACGCAAAGATAAGTTTGTCCCTAAATCTAGTTTATCTTTTCGTTAGAGCAAATGTTATGGTGAAGTTGCACGGAACCCTCGGGGCGCGAGTCCGACAGCCGACTCGCACTTGGCCGGTTTTAATGTGTATCAGAACTCTATGTGAACCGATTCGATTTTATTTGTAACGTATAAGCTTATTGATGACCTCGATTAATCGAGGATTAGTCTAGTCCGATCTCCTCGTATCAAGGCCATCGGTTTTCTCTGTGCGTAGGCGTGGTGCTACGTGAATGCAAATTAAAGGGTGCGCTGGGTTTTACTGTGAATCATTATATACCTGACCCTACGCAATATCATCAGCTGTTAGCTCTGACAATAGCATACTGATGATGGTGGTGACCTCTCCAGCCCAATATTTAGCCATTAGCTGTCTGTGTCCGGAGCGAGAACTTAAAGTAGGTTAAGACTGACGTGAGGACCATTAGAACTTGTTGTAGAAAGCCTTCAATAGTCAGTAAAATAAGCGAAATGACTGGAAATCACTCACCAAGTGCCGCAGCCTAGAATACCTGGGGGCCCCCGGTGAAGAAATCCAAAGGAGTTGGTTCGAACAGGATCAGCTCTCGTGTACTGGTGCTTTAGGGTCTTCAGATGATGAAATAATGGCGTTTGACGTTAGTTTGTTGGTTTTATCAAATTATTTAATTAATTTAGCGATAAATACGCGGGGCGATATGAGCCGATCGCCATTTTTTTTTGCAGACGAGTTGCGACTGGTCCTCACTAGAGGCGCTGCTTGTGGCATGCAAGTATACCGTCCAATACTTATTTTGCAAACAATGAAAATTTGAATTTGACAACTTTCTCAATTACCTACGGGAAACAGAGGCGTGTGCCTATGTATAGGTACAATGTACGTATTAGTAGAAATAAATGGATAAGTACTATAATCAGTATATATTATTATGATACCTCACCAAGTATGGCGGTCACTTGAATTTGTATAGTGCAGTTCAGCTAGGTACATAATTATGTTTGCACACCTGCATGCAGGTTGAATACTATGACCAACTTTATCATAAGACCATTTTATATTATGACTGTATTCTCGCAAATAAAAGGTTTCAGTTTAAATCGGTAAAATAATTTAATTATTCATACAATAGCGTAGCTTTTGTAAGTACATTTGAATTTAAATGTTACTACTAAATTAAGTACTGAACCGTAGTAGTTACGTCATCAACTTGACGCCGTATTAACAATTCAAATGATAAATGTAGGTGTATTAGTAATTGATTAATCAACTCACACAAAGTCTAGACCAATGGTCTAGACTCTACAATTTTATTACAATAGCAGGGAATTCCCGGAATATACCGCTAATGCAAAATTGATAGTCATTTAATCAAATGGTTTTATTGGAAGCACTGTCGTACAATGCTTGCTGGAGTAGCATTTTATTATTCCGATGCTTGACAAGAGAAGCAATATAAAGCAAAGTGGGCTTAACTTAGTTGTCCATTGTGACGTAGAACCGTCTAGCTCATAAATTTGTAACCAAATACGGCATTAAATAGCCGTGTATCCTATTAAATTTGAATATATGCAATAAAAATACCGACAACTTCAAAGTCGCTCAGCCAGCTCTGGGCTATGTTTGGCATTTCTCTGGTGCCTCTGGTGGATATAATAAGAAATGACTTAATCCACCAGATAACAAAAGTGGTTGACATCTCTCATAGGATTGGCAAACTGAAGTGTCAGTGGGCTGGTCACATCTGTCGTAGAACCGATAACCGATGGGGTAGACAGGTTCTCGAAAGGAGACCAAGAGCTGATAAACGTAGAGTCTCTGCATGCAAAAGGTCAAGAGTGGCGTGCCGTGGCGTTGAGAGAGACCTACATTCAGTGGAATGATACAGACTGATGATGATGACGAAGCATCTCAAATCACAAAACTCTGTTAAGTATAACAATTAAACTAACTTATTCATCTAAGCTTGTAAGCCGCGTGAGCGCGGATTTTCAGTTTCTCAATCCAGTCATTCATCATCATCATCAGTCTATTTATATTGCCCCACTGCTCGGGCACAGACCTTCCCTTACATCGAGGGAGCTCGGGCCATAATCCACCACGCGGGCCCAGTGCGGGTTGGCGGATTTCACATGCCTTAGATTTTTTTTTTTTTTTTTTTTTTCTTCTACGACATGCAGGTTTCATCACGATGTTTTCCTTCACCGTTTTGAGAGCACTCGGTAAATGTACGTAAGTTTTTCCGTCGAAAAAACCGAGGATAACTCATTGGTACATGGCTGCCCTAGCTGGGAATCGAACCTGGGACCTCCATATTGCAAGTCCATTGACCCAACCACTGAGCCACCGAGCTCTCTGTCGTTGCAATCCAGTCATTGCAACTACTAAAATTGAACGTCTGAAAAAATGATATAGCATTCTTGGTGTATCTGTTTAGAACAGGAATTTTAAGGATACACGATTAGACAAACTTCGCTTGATAGGAAAAAATTGCAAACATACCCGTTCCATGTCTTTTAAAACGAAAATTAAGTATGTCTAAAAGCAAAAAAATTAAATTACTATCAATCTTATGTCATTCCGAGATCAAGTCAAATCTAACAGAACCTACTTTAAAATCCATGAAGAAGGAACCGAAACCGATATAAATTCACTGAAAAATCATTACTCTCCTGTTTTTGGCAGTCTAGTAAAAATCAAATCTTAAGAAGGCCTTTTTAGGGTTTTTATATGTATGTAATTGGAAAAAGCCAGTTTCCCTTACAATGACGTATGCAACCATTTCTATGCATACCGTATGCTTCATTTACGACGTTTGTCGTCATACATCCACATCAATTTTCCTTCTCTCGAGACATTTAAACGGTTAGCGTAGCACCAGTCATTCAGTCGCTACAGATATTTGGGTCACAGCGGTCGACTTTTGAGAAAAAGTTTAAGAAACAAAAGTTTTTGTGTGGAAAAACAATTCTCAAAATGAATATCTTAATTCTTGCTCTATGCGTTATGTGCGCCACGTATTGTTTAGCTTTACCAGTCGATAAGGCTGATACGATTAATTATGTGGGTGTAGAAAGTGGTTTTGTGAAGAGAGTTCGAAGGAGTGCTATTGGGGCCAATGATTGTCCTTTTGGCGAAGGGAAAATGCCAAATGGTGCGTGCGCCCCGTGCGGAAATGATTTGTAAGTTTCTCTGTTGTTGTTTAGGTATAAATATAATCTGTGGTTATTTATTTATTTTATTAATGGACTCGACAGTTCGTCATTTGCCAATGTCATGTTACAGAAAATTCAATGTATAATAGTGTTATATCTTCCTCCAGGGGAGTCGCCGTAGCGTCATCACCCTGGGTAGCCGCGTCTTCATGTCTTCATCCACAGGAGACGCCGTAGCGTCAATCATGTAGACATTAAACTGAAAATTATTAAAAAATTTCGCAACCGTCGTTTCCCGCCATTTTCAAAGAGCCTAATCTGTGGTTGTTATTAACACAAAGTTAAATACGCGTTGAACACTTGCCTAATTGTATTTAATTTTATTGAAAATTCTATTCCTTTTTATCTATCTTTTTTATGTAGAACTTGACGTTTTTATGAGTGGTCTGAGTCTGCGCAGAATAGAGATGAGTGGAAGGGTTGGGGGGAGGCCTTGGCCAGCAGTGGGACATTGCAGGCTATTAAATTAAGATTTTTTTTAATTTAGACGAAAGCTTTTAGCTATATGCCTACATGATTAAAAGTTAGTGCTTTGACTTTGTCAAAAGTTTTTCTGATGATTTTTGAATACCTAATTATAGTTCTCTTATTTCTAGATGTTAAAAATATTTTGAGTTTTCAGTATTCATTCATTCATGTTCATAATTATTTTTTTAATTTTAATCACAATTTTGTTACTCAATAGATATGTTAGTAGATTATGTTAGCTGTACCTATTTATTACCATTAATTAATTATTATTTTTCATTGTTCACAGATACGACTACGACGCTTTAATAGGATGTTAAAAATATTTATTAAGTAGCTAGAAAAATAATAATTTAAAACATACATCTCAAGGACGCCCGTAGACAGAAATATCGAAGAGCTACGAAAATATTTTCGAGGCTGTTTGACCCCAGGACGTCATCAGCCCGTATCAGTCCACTGCTGTCCAGCAGACCCCTCGGGCCTAATTTGTTGCAAACCACCTCTAGTATCACCCTGTAGATATTAGTACGGTCAAAGACAATGAAAGGTGTACAGTAGAGTTTTTAAGGTTGAAATTTTCTCAAAAACTACTTGACCGATTATAAAAAAATATTTCTCTGTTAGATAGATAAAAGTGAAAACTATGTAACTGTAATGAATTGTTACCAGTGTACCCTATCATAAGATTAGTATTATAGTAGGTATTATTAGTTTTTTGTGAGTAGCCTGACACATACCCGCGTGGCGTGCGGCCAGTTGAACCCCCTTTTTTGCTAGTCCTAGGCCGCAGATCGCTACATGCGGCGGGGCACGCGGTGCAACTGGCCGCAAGCCGCGTTCAGCGCGTGTAGGTGTCAGGCTTAAATGGTTGTTGCAGTCAAATAACAAGGCTTCATCTGTGATATTGATATTATTAAATAATTGTTATTTATTAGATTCCAATTGTTAACGCAGCTCTTGCATAGATTAATTAAATATTTTGTATGAAATATTACTTTAACTATTTTAAGAATTTTTTTATTATTATTATTAGTTAATAAAATTATGTAGAATAATAATGTGTGGAAAAACAATTCAAATTGCTATAAATTGTGATAGTTCTAAGGGCGATCTTACAAGTAATACACTAAGCTAGTCCTTTGTCTCTGAATATCAGCTTAAGAATTTTTCCATATATTTAGAGTTAGAGCAGACATTAATTTAGTTATTGTAAGAATTATTTATTATTAGTTAATTTTCTATTGCATAATAATGTAAAGAAAAATTGTAAGGTTGAATTGATTATAGGTACAGTCGACAGCAGATCAATGGTAACGCTTACAGTACGATTTCAAGTCTTACGACGCAAATAATAAGAACTGTCAAAGGTAAAAAGTGTTACCATTGATCTGCTGTCGACTGTACTACTTTAAAAAATGCAGGTTCACTGAATTTAATTAGCATTATCTTGTCATATATTATATCAGTTATTCTATTTTCTATAGGTACTTTTTATGGGTACTAGTCAGACAATAGATTTACCTAGAGGTACCTAGGAGTGAGTTCCAAAAATCTCACAGAGAGATTTGATTGAATTTAGTTATTGTGATAATTATTTATTTGTAGTGAATTTTCTAGAAATAAGTATACTCTTATGCAGATTCGAATATTTTTTGAACTTCGTGCCTAGACTCGAATTATTTTTTGAACTTTGATGTTTAATGTTAGGGTATATTAATATTTATTCGTAAAGTAGGTATTTATTTTTAATTGTATTACATAATTAATAAATAATAGATACAATTATTATCATCACGATGTGGTAAATGTTATTACATTCGTAATACCAATAGTATGTATAACAGTAGGTAGGTGAATATCGTACTAAGAAACTATTATTTATATAACATTATAATTACCTATGTTACAGTAAGTACATATTCACCATAAGATTTGCTCAATTACGAATTAATTACGAGTAGGTAACAACTTAAGCTGAGATTAAACGACAATTTTGAGCGTGAGATCAGAGTGAGCTCTTTATTACAATTGTAAGAGACGGTCACACTAAGTGCGTGCTCAAAATTGAATAATATGAATACACAGATATAAATATGCAGATATTTCGTTTAAATTATAAACTAATAAGTTTGCTTATTCATTTGTTAATCGTGCTGTAGTTTTTGTAATAAAATAATAATGACATTCCATAAGTACAGTACATTCTCCTTTCGGCTTTACGATACCTACACCATTTAAACTAATTTAATTATATTAAGTATGTTAAAAATAATAGAAGTATATCAAAAATGACATGTCTCTTTCATTTATTAACAACAACTTTTGGTGCATTTTTTAAGATAAAAAAGTTTTTTTAGGGTTCCGTACCTCAAGACGAAATAGGGAACCCTTATAGGATCACTTTGTTGTCCGTCTGTCAAGACCTATATCTCAGAAACGCGTGGACGGATCTAGTTGAAATTAATATTACCATACTCAGGTGTACAACCTCATGCAGCCGTGAGAAAATCAAACTTCTACGTCAACCCAATCAAAAGATATGGCCGCTTATGTAGCCTTTTCCCGCATATTTGTATGAAATTGCAAGGGTACCAAAACCTATAGGGTACTTCCCGTTGACCTAGAATCATGTAATTTGGCAAGAAGCCAGGTCTTACAGCACAAGTAAAAAAAAAATCCGAAAACTGTAAATTTGAAATTACATCTCTCCAATTTTTTTTTTCATATTACAAACTTATATTTGTAGATGATCAATTAATCAGGAGTATGTCGATGTATGGACAAAATATTTTGATAATGGCAAAGATAAGTTGGATTATGGCCCGAGCTCCCTCGATGTAAGGGAAGGTCTGTGCCCGAGCAGTGGGGCAATATAAATAGACTGATGATGATGATGATGAAAGATAAGTTGGTCTTTAAATCTAGTTTATCTTTTCGTTAGAGCAAAGTTACGGGGTTAAGTTGCGTTGCACGGAACCCTCGGTACGCGAGGCAGACTCGCACTTAGCCGGTTTTTTTTAAAATAAAAAGGTTAGAAAATATAGGAGATCTCGGAGACCCATATCTTCTAGCATAGTTCAGTATAACAACCTCAATAGTGAAAAGTTCGAACCCCTTTCCCCAAGCCAACAAAAATCGGTTCTATTGAAAATGGCGGGAAACGACGGTTGCAAAATTATTTAATTATTTTTATTTTATTGTCTTCAGTGGTTATTTTGAGATTATTATCACGTTAAATTAATCAGAAAATATTCGCGAGTGACAGTATGGTGGATATTGTTGGATAATTTGAGCAAGATCTGGGGTGAAACCCCAGATCTTGCTTTTAGCTTTTATCAAGAGTTCCCGCTACAAGCTCGGGAGTGAACGTGACTGTCGAGCTGCTTCGTCCAGAGTGATGACGCTACGGCGTCTCCTGTGGATGAAGACATGAAGACGCGGCTACCCAGGGTGAAGACGCTACTGCGACTCCCCTGGGGGAAGATAAAAGACTATTATATATTGAATTTTCTGTAACATGACATTGGCAAATGACGAACAGTCAAGTCCATTAATAAAATAAATAAACAGGAGCAATACGCATAGACGGACGACGCGGCATTTAATGACGTAACCATGTTTATAAATAGAGATTATGATAGTGTATGACAAAGTACCTACCATTTGCACGTAACGCCGGGCATAACCTCTACGGGAACCTCCTCCTGACTCAACACTTCATACACAGTACAGTCGACAACAAAGAAAAGTATACAGGAGGATCAAAAATCAGTCTAACCAAGTGGTTTCGTTACCGCTAGTAGAATAGAAGGAAAAAAGTAGTTATTGCAAATGAAAGGGCAAATGACAATCCTATATATTTATCATTTTCTAAAAGTAGACTGAAAAAAGGGAAATTAAAAAATGCCCAAACTTCACCGTTTTTCAAATTATTTTACCGATATAAAATCTGAAGTTACCTATTTTACTAAACTATCCATTATACAGGGTGTAACGTAAAGGGTATATGAAGCCGAAAGGAGGGTGTTCAGTATCGGTAACTGAACAACTTTAGTTTTATGACTTTTCGAGTAAAAAAATAAAAATAAATTAATGTCTCATACAAATCGATCAGCTGTATGAAAAGTCAAAAAATAAATTCGCGAAAATCAAAAAGTTTCAGAACAAAAGTTGTTCAGTTACCGATACTGAACACCCTCCCTTCGGCGACTATACCCTTTACGTTACACCCTGTATATATAAAAGTGAAGTTATGAGGTGTAAGCTGGACTTTTACTAAAAACAAGAATGAAAAAGGTTCTCTTGAAAATGGCGGGAAACGACGGTTGCGAAATTATTTGATAATTTTTCTTTTAATGTCTACAGGGACTATTTTGTGTTTAATATCACGTTAAATTAATCAGAAAATGTTCGCGAATGACAGTACGGTGAAGTTATTGGATTATTTATGCAAGATCTGAAGTTTCAAGCTTTTATCAAGAGTTCCCCGCACCGAGCTCGGGAGTGAACGTGACCGTCGAGCTGCTTCGTCCAGAGTGATGACGCTACGGCGTCTCCTCTGGATGAAGACATGAAGACGCGGCTACCCAGGGTGAAGACGCTACTGCGACTTCCCTGGAGGAAGATAGAAGATTGAATTTTCTGTAACATGACATTGGCAAATGACGAACAGTCGAGTCCATTAATAAAATAAATAAATAAGAATGAAAAAGCATTACCCAAACGTCATTTTCCCACGACTGACCATAAAGGGAACAGAGCGCCAAAGCTCTCAAGGAAAATGTTGCAGTAGTGTAGTATGAATGAATGAATCATTGAATCAGGTAAAAATCCCGTTTTTAAATGTGACGAAAATGCAAGTAATATCTTATGGTATATTTACCGGGGAAAACCCCACGGAAATCCCCGATTATATACATAAAAAACTAATATTTTAGAAAGTTAATGTTACAAAGCGCTTATCAAAGGTTTAATATAAAAGCTCTGCAATTAGGTCGGAACTAGGAACGGATGCCCATGTTACACCTATTTAAAACTTTAGAAATACATGGTATAAAACCTCCTTGGTCCTCCTCGTAAATCATACAAAAAATAGGTAAGTAGGTAATCAAATTGGCGGACATTAACTTTATTGTAACGTTTAGGTTCTTAGAAACAAACCTTCCTAAACTTCCTTTACGGGTAATAAAACATCGAGCCATGGCTTAAACCACCGCCTTAAGTGACGTTTATAGTGTCGGTAAAAATAATCATTGGATTATTTCTATTTCAATCGTCGAAAAGTAAACAAAAAAAGATCACAGATGAAAATGAAAAATGGCCGACATCAATTTTGTTTTCGTCTGTAATTTACTTTTCAGCCAGCATCCAGCTAATTCGTGCGATTGAAATACTTACTCCAAGGAGGTTTTATTTGTGAGATATTACAGGAAAATTTGGATTAGCGATTTTATTGTCTTCATTTTGCTCCTTTGATTCAAAATCAAATTCAGATTCTCTTGAAAATGGCGGGAAACGACGGTTGCGAAATTAATGTGGTAAGGATAAATACGTGGGAACGGACAATTAATATTTGTAATAGTACCTAATGTACAGTAATTTAATAAAATAACCCACATTATAACTTAATTGCTACGAATCCATAAAAGGAAAATCATTATGACCTAATATTACACTGATTCACATGTTACGTAGTCGGTAGGTTCAATAAATTTTCTGTTACTATGCAGAGAGAATGTAAGACATACCCAGTCGGTACAATATAGTGCTACTGTATCTTCATCATCAGCCCGTATGTTGAACAGCATGTGAATGAGACTCTAGGCTGTTCATAGTGTCCTGGTACTTTTAATGATACTTTAAGAGCTGGGGATTCTGACCAAATGGACACAGCAGGTGTTGAATGAGACGTATTAAGACTCCGGGTTAGCCATGATCTCCTGGTACTTTTAATACAACTTCTTCATCATCAGCCCTTATTAATAATTAATTATACAAAATATGTAACCTGAAGCCGGTAGTGAAATAAAATAAGTAAACGAGACTCGCAAAAAAGAGTCTTTTAACACATTCACAGGCCCCTTACAAAAAAAATGTTTTGAAATCCCGCCTATTATTACAATCTCTATACAAGTCGAAATATATTAAATGACAATGCCAGATTCTGCCCCACCATCAACCGCAAGTTGTACAAGATAACGAATAAATGTAAAAATATCTCCGTTTTTGATTGAAATTACTGGTTTAAAATAAAGTTTTGTACAAGTTGCGATTCAAAAAAAACAGCTTAATTAAGAATTCAGAAAATAGTAAGAAATCGAAGCATTTATTCATAGTTTTTGTTATTCTTCTATAGGAGTTGCGAGAGTAGTAGAAAATGATACTGAGTATGATTATGCAATATGAAACCTGTATAATAAGTCCCCAACAAAATGATAGCTATGGTCACGTAGTTTTGTAGGTGGGGCAAAGCTCCATTGAAATGTGGCAATGTCTTTTGTTATGTGAGTACTTCAACACTGGGTGGAGCACTCTGAACACTCTTCTGAAGACCTGAATGGACAGCAGCATCTACCAAGGACATCGTATTTACATCATTATCATGATTAAGATTCACCAAAAAGCGTTTTTAATAATTTAGTCCAAGTATGTCTCGCAAATTCTAACGTAGGTATGTCATCATTCAAGGGTTACAATATACTAATATGTATTATAGACGTACCTAGCATACGTAACCAATTCCTTTCGTAATGCGTCAATTGAAAAAGTGGTCAAATCGTCACTCTACACGAGATGAATCATTCACTCCGGCTACTGTAGTATTACCATATGACAGGGTATCGTTAGATACCTACCACAATATTATCTTTACATACATATAGATTGAACTGTTGGCGTCAAAATGCCAGTTAATGACTCAGACTACAGTTCAAACCTAATATAAAACTCTACAATGTAGAGCTTATGCGAAAGACTACGATTTTTATCTGAGTTGTTTCCAGAAAATATAAAACTACCGTAAATTTAGACTATGGGCCTGATGTGTAATCCACCAATCCACACTGTGCCTGAGTGGTAGTTCCATCTTCCTCGATGTAAGAGAAGATTTGTGCCCCTACATAGAATAACTATTTAAAAAAAGTTAAAGCCTGGACGACCAACTCGTTCTGATGATACAAACGTCATTGGGAGACGTCGAAATTTCAGGAAGCGGACGGCGAATGACAATGCCAGATTCTGCCCCACCATCAACCGCATGATTAACAAGATAACGACTAAATGTAAAAATATCTCCGTTTTTTATTAAAATTATTGGTTTAAAATAAAGTTTTGTACAACATGCGAGTCGAAAAAACAGCTTAATTAAGAAATCAGAAAATAGTAAGAAATCGAAGCGAATTATTCATTGTCTTTGTTATCATTTTCTACTACTCTTGCAACTCCTACTGATTGTGATTATGCAATATGAAACCTGTAATAAGTCCCCAACAAAATGATATATGAGATTCAATGGTCACGTAGGTGACCAAAGGCGGGGCAAAGCTCCATTGAAATGTGGCAATGTCATTTCAGCGAGGCTTATGTCCTATATTTTCTGAAAATGATGAAAGACAAAATAAATAAAATTAAAAAGCGTTTTGCTTCTTGCATATTTACCATGCTTAATATAAATGTAGGTAATGTTAGTTTAGTTCTATTTTTTCATGTTATGCATGAACCCTGAGAAAAGCCTTCTTCAAAGATGCACACATCTCTGTCTTGTGCCATTTATCCCCAGATCGGGCTATTTCTCAACGTGTCGGTGGCCTTCCTCTGCATTTTCTGCCTTGTGTGCCTGTCCACAGGGTTGTTAGTTGAAAGCCTTAAATATCCCACCCAAAACGAACGTAAGACACCACTAACCCGACCATTACGCATGACCCATCAATTAATTACGTAGTACGCTACGTACTGTAAGGACCAACCATTTCCTCCTACTACGCTGTAAATACCACTATTTGGACACTCATGCGCACAGTTAGTCCCCACCTACGAAACAAAACACACTCATTCAGTCTCTCTTCATATTTCGAACGAAGCAATCGTATTCGACAATTATTTTGTAAATAATTCAAAATAATGCATTTCTTAACTTTCATCCTGTGTTTAAGTTTCGCTACACTGTGCTTGGCTTTCCCTATAGAGGAAGATATTGATGAAGTTGCGGATTTTGTGGACAGTGAAATTACCAGTGATTTTGGTGCCAAAAGAATGAAGAGGCAAATTATTATTGCGCCTAAGTGCCCTTGGAACTATGGAAGGCGGCCGGGTACAAGAGAATGCGTACGATGCGGCGATGAGTAAGTTTTTTTACTTCAATCTTGGAATAACCATTTAGGGTAATAATTCAGAAGTTCTCAAACTTGTTACGTCTACCCCCACTTTGAAAATAAATTATACTTTTCAGCGTTCTCATTTTTGAGGTATTTAGGTATATATTCTTGCAGGGAAGAGGTGCATGTCGAGTGACAGCGCTGCACACCTCGGTGTCAGCTCAGCTGAAACATGCACCTTTTGCCACACCACTTATCATAACTATATTAGATTATAACTTACTACTTGATTGATTTTGTAAGCTTATGTAATTGGTGTATGGCAATAAACATATTTTCTATTCTTTTTTTTACTTTACCACAGTTTTCAACAGAGTTTAAACTTACATTCTAAAATAATTCTGGAGCCCTTCCCACTTTGAGAAAGACTGGCTATAAATGAACCAAATTGACATTGATTACATTCTGGTGCAACCGGTTATTAAATAGCAATGTTCATTCCGACCATGTTAAATCAGTATAGATTATTAAATAAACGTACGTTAAGATATATTTGCACAAATGGTCCATTAATGGCATTTTATCGCACAGTGGACCAAAAAGTTTATATTTTAAGTTTGGGGGAAGCGAGAATAGTGTACAGTCGAAGACAAGGTTGAGATTTTCTCAAAAACTACTGGACCGAATTTAATAATTTTTTTACAGTTACATACTTTTAACTTTTATCTATCAAGCAGTGAATTTTTTTTTGCAATAGGTCAAGTAGTTGTTGAGAAAATCTCAACCCTAAAACACTCCTGTACACCTTTCTCTGTGTTCCATCATACCAAGACCGCAGCAGATGGAAGTACATACTCTCTGAGTATACTCTGTAGCGACATATGAAAGCCGTAAGTTCCGTCGCCCCCATACAACCACGCATACCGGAATCCCATGGCACAATATGCAATAAATCAGTCTAGTACTTTTTTACAAAATCGCACTTTTCAGGTCAACTCAGGTAGAGCTTGTGTGTGATGCAGGTTCTCTGTATCACACACAAGTAGATTTAACAAATGATTAAGATTTTGACAGTAGTATCTTTTGAGAGTAGTTGAACATTTTATAAGTTTATTTTTCTTTCTTTCCAGATTATATGACTACGGAGATTTGGAAGGCTGTTAAACCACAACGGTGTCAGTGAAATAGAATTCAGAAGATGAAACTGTTGGATTCAAGATAGGTCAATCTAGCCTTTTGATTTGACCTTGTCAATGAAGACTGAACCCGTAGCCTTGGATTTGTTCCGGGGATGAATTTATTGAAGAGCTCAGAGGTGGCTGTGATTAGTTAAGACGTTAGTTACTAAGGGGGTCAATTCCCAGATCAGGAACCCAAATAATTGCGATTACTAAGGGCCCTATCTCACTATGACTCACGGTGGCGCCACCAGTAGTACAGTCGACAGCAGATCAATGGTAACACTTGCAGTACGATTTCAAGTCTTACGACGCAAATAATAAGAACTGTAAAAAGTGTTACCATTGATCTGCTGTCGACTGTACATCGGTAGCCTATATCGAATTGGTTTGCGCAACCAAGCGGATACCAGATGCGCGCGCGTGTGTGAGTGTATGTGTGAGGGTGAATAAGAGGGTGTGTGTGTGAGAAAGAGAGAGAGAGTGTGTGTGTGTGGGGGGGGGGGGTATACCTACTCTAATAAATATTGCATAAATAGGTAGGTAATCTATCGAAAGTGGTATAGACCCTGATAAATATTGCCTAAATCAAAGAGCAGTGGCATACTGGAATACCTATTGTATTTGGTAGTCGAGTTTGACAAAAAGTGGACCTATTAGAATCGTAAAATATTGTTATAGAATCGTTGGCTTGTCTGTCCGTTGTTCCGTACCCGTATCGATTAAGACGAGGAAAATACGAGACCAGGGTCGTAAAAGGTAACAATTTGCGTTTTCCTTAAAAAAATGGACGTATTATGACATACGGTCATTCATTTATTTAATTGCCTTCAATTGTTTGTAATTATGCCGACAAGGATAATATTATTTGAAAACAATTCAACATTATATTTTGATAGGGAAACGACAACATTGAATGCCTGGAAGACATCTCTTTTAGCGATAAGATCGTCAAAAGTGTATGTGATGCACATATAATGTAGTACTGCTTTGTTGTAGAATAAAGTGTAATTAAATTACATTTAAATGAATAAAATGCAGGTAAATTTATTTTAAATTGTATTAGTATTTTTGTTAAGTATTTATGAGTGTATAAAGACTGGTTTCAAATATTGTACCTTCAATTTTATAAAATTAATTTATATTTAAAATTTTGTATCTGTGATAAATGATAAAATATGGTATTTATTTGTATGATTATGTATAAGGGCCTTATGCAGGAAAAAAGTGCCTTAACCCGAGTTATATCACAAAAATCGCCATGTGACTTAGTCTGAGTTACATTTTAGATGCAAGGTAGTTTTTGTTAATTTATTGCGATTTTATTAAAAAGACGGGGTATAAAAACTTTTTATAATTTACTATAAAACATTAATTCTATGCACTTTCTCTGCCTGCTCCAGATCTCTTCTCTCTCTCATACACTGATTAGATTATCGGTGTTAGACCCATTGATCTCCCATAAACAAAGAAAACTAGATACACAAAGGTCTTACAAAACAATTTAAAAAAACGTCATTATAAGGGTCCATTGTTAACGTCCAAGTAATGTCCAATAAAGCAAAGAATCCATTCATCCGTTTGGACCTTCTTTGCGCTCGGACATTTTTAAAATGCAGACTGTGTATCTAGTTGTTTATAGGAGCTCAATGGTTAGACCGTATATATTATTTCACGTATTGTATGTTCAACCTTGTTATACATATTTATATGAGTATTACGACTGAAATGATTTAATAATAAGATTAATTTATTGTATATTTAAGGAATTATTTATTGAATTAAAGCTATTTAGTTAATTCGCCACTAGTGCTTTTTATTTGGGTCAGCGAATAGTAATCGATCTTATTAGGGAGGTATTTTATTATTTTCTATAACTAAATCTAACATTTTAATCCTTACACAATAAATGAAATCAGTATCTAGCCGCCATAAAACAGTAGGTAAAAGAATCTTGTTTGAAATGCAAAAATGATTCACATGCGCCCACGCATCGTCGCGGCCGAAAACCAGCTGTTTATACACCGCATTAGCATAGGTGTTTACCTCTAAATTGACAATCATCTAAATAGATTTCACATATACGAGGATTCCCTGCACTGGGTACATTTTACATACTTATATTATATACCATTTTATATACCAGTCGAAGACAGAGATAAGTAGACAGGGGGGCCTCAATAAGGTTCAGATTTTCTCAAGAACTACTCGACCGAATTGGATAATTCTTTTACAGTACATAGTTTTAACTTTTATCTATCAAACAGTAAAAAAAAATTAGCAATAGTCCAAGTAGTTTTTGAAAAAATCTCAATCTTAAAAACTCTCCTGTACACCTTTCTCTGCGTTCCACATTTAAGAGTAAGCTGAAGGTGGTAGGAGCCACCTGTATTCTTAGCTAGTTTGGTTTGTTACCTATTTATTTATTACTAGCTAGGAAAACAAATAGAAAAAAAACCTTGCCGTGCCCTACTTAACAACCACAGCTAACTTTTTCTCTCCGAGTAATTACCCACATCGGT
The DNA here is from genome assembly GCA_963506565.1 of Tachystola acroxantha. NCBI lineage: Eukaryota > Metazoa > Arthropoda > Insecta > Lepidoptera > Oecophoridae > Tachystola > Tachystola acroxantha. Next base: position 6,797,289 of record OY735894.1, on the reverse strand, counting down.
TGAACTATCTGTAATGCAAGCCATTCAGATAGTTCAACCGACCTATTTTGTACATAATAGTTTTATTTTAGTTTAGTTATATTTTAGTAAGTACTTTTATTTTTAGTTTAATATTGTAAGTTTAGTAAGTTAGTTTATATTTTTAGTTATTTCAATAAATATTATATTACCCACAGAAGATAAATATATTACATCCGCAGGTACCTAATAAGATGTGTAACATAGACTGCTAATTGATACTGTATACAAATATTTTGATGACCAAAGACTGCCTTGCAACCTGACTCATTCTTCCGATAATCAGTCATACCTTACTTACAGTCGACCACACGAACCACTTTCATGCACCTTCCTACTGCAATGACGTAATTAATACTCTCATGCATACATTACTGTGTGGTCAACTGTATAAACAGGCTTGAATATTCACCAGTTTGTCTCCGATGTCCAAAGACGCCACAGGTGTCAAGATGAAGTCAATTTACATAATTTTGTGTGTTATTTGTATAAGTATTTGTGCAAATATTTGTGCAACTATTTGTGCCCCAGTGCCAGCTTCGAACGAGGTTGAACGACATCGATTGAGATCCTCTTTAGATAAATTTTTGGTTCAAAATGGACATAGGAAAAGAGTTAGAAGGGGCATCATTCGCGGTGGATACCAGTGTCCTAGAGGGTATTATAAACTGCCGTTTGGAGGTTACTGCGTTACGTGTGAAGTGTAAGTGTTTTTAATTCTTTAATCTAGCATTTAAATCATAATTAATATCTATTTCTTTCATTTATTTCATTCCATTTACAATTATTATTGTCGGACCTCAATCCACTAAATTATATTGAACAAAGCTACTAATTATTATAAAATCTATTCTCAATTCTAACGTCTACTTAACTTTAAATCTACTATATCATTCATGTTACAATAATTAATCATACATAATTAGTATTAATTTTTATTACAATGTCAATTCTATCACCTTCTAATTCTCTACAAAATCATTTATCATCTAACTTTTAATACCTACTGTCCACATAACTCCACTTGATTTAATTGAATTTATTATATAATTGCCCTATTTTAATAAAATTCTATCTGAAAATCGGGCTTGTTGTAATCGGTGGTTTAATTTTTGTGACAATATTGAGATATTGTTTTATTTGATTTAATTGTGTGAAAAATACACCACAAAACTATTGTGAATAAACTAGTGTGAATAATAATGATGTAGTGTGAGAAATAACCAAGTTTGTAGATTATAGGCTTTGTTTGATCATTTTTGTTTTTATTTCTGAATAACCGAAAATAATTGAAGTAGTTTAATATTATTTTTTTCTGTTAAATACAGAATTTGAATCATACATGGTATCTTTAATGTAAGTAAATATATTGTGCGTATTTTGGCACGTCAACATCTAATAAAATAATAACCATATTATAAGCTACACAATCCTAAGGCTGCCTTTCCACCAGAGACGTGCTATGCTACGTTGCTGTGGATGCGTTTGATATCCACCAATCACATTCATTGGTCCACATAGCATTGCTCTGGCTGAATGAATCATGATATCAAACGCATCCATAGCAAGTAGCATAGCACATCTCTGGTGGAAAGGCAGCCTTATACTATTACAGTGTCGAATCCTCAATGATATTGATATTCATAATTCATTCATAACCAGAATCATAACAAAAGAATTTGATAACAGTTGACGATTGATTTGATTACCAATAGCAATGATTCAAAACTTGATACTATCTTCCGGTGCATTGAACACGTGTTTCCGGTGTTATCACAGATTACTGATAAATAAACTTCGATGATTTATGTAAAATTACTGTAAGATGTCGTAATGTGGTATACATATAGTAGCTATTATCATTTTATTTTGATGTTATTGATTAGCGTAATCTCATGTAGAGATAATACGGAGCCCACATTAGAATTTTCTTAAAAACTACTTGACTTAAACTCCCACCTGTTTCCCGTAAGCGGTAGTCAGATACGATGTACTACTTCCATCTGCTGCGATCCTGGTACACCACTCTCGCTCTCTTGACATTTATCAATCTCTTCATGCACGCTCGTCGGTTTGTGCATCGCAGTTGGATCTTTTAAAACATCGCTAATTTGCTCGCCGTATCATCGTATGCCTCCTCGTTCTACCTCTGTCGACCCTTCCACCAACATTTCACACTATGTACCTACTTCCATCTGCTGCGATCCTTGTACACCATTCTCGGTTTCTTTACATTCATCAATCTGGTTACTTGGCCCTTTTAAAACATCGTCAATTTGGTTACCGTATGTCCTCCTCGGTCTACCTCTGCCGACCCTTCCATCAACATTTCACTCTACTTCCATCTGCTGCGATCCTGGTACAATATTCTCGCATTCTATACATTAATCAATTTCAGAGATGATTTAGTCTCGGGTACTATCGATTTATTAATGACAAAGAAATGACAGTAACAATTGTAAAAAATTTAACTTGGTAGCGATCGCGAATCAATAGTAGCACCTCGATATCGCAGCGTGGCAACAGCGCGGAGCGACCTACGGATAAGGCTTATTGCGAGGCACATGTGGTTTGGTAGTTACCTACGTCTAGCGAGTTACTATCGTCTCTTATGTTTTCGAGTTGCAAACAATAATTAAAAAATCAACTTTTCAAGTTTAACTCTATAATTCAATAATAGATACTACAGACAGATAGCAAGTCATTCTACCGCGGGAAAGCAACCACTAAAATTTCACGTTGTACCTATAATTGACGCTTATTATATCGGATAGATGAGTTTATTTCGTGACTCTTTTTTCATTCACTTGTTAATACCAAATATAGCATAACATACTTACCTCATTCAACACTCATTTGTCATAGTCATGAAGCAACGAACCGCCGATGGAGTTAGCCATATTTACATCGCACTCTTGCATATCTTTTCCGCATCTCTGCCACTCATCTGTTTTCCGTTGTCAGGTTTTCTATAGAAGTCGAGCTAATACAGATGTCTCTTTCTGACATATGAGAGTGAAAGTGACAACAATATGGATGCCTACCTATTGTCGATTTGACAGTAACATCAAACCCATTCCCATTTCTCGATTGCTGTGACAGGAATTAGGTATAATGTTACTATGAAACCCAGCAATTAAATTATAGAAATAGGAGTGGGAACCTGATAGTGACAGCAAACTGTCACAGCCACAATTAGATCTCTGTCTCCATTCAAAACATACTTTAGTCTCTCATTCCATGGAGCGTGGCGAATTTTTTTACTCCATGGTCATTGTAATGACGTGAAAGTATAATGTTAAAACAGAAGGTGTACTTGTGTACTTAACAGAACGTCGCGACCTTGTTTACTCTATCCAAGGTCATTATCACACGTGGCGGGATATCCGACTCTATCCGATTTAATATTATAATGCCTGAGATTATATTAGATTCGTTCACGATCTAATAAGCGTCACTTTGTTTAAGCGAACAAGTGGCGTCCTTTATAACAATTGATGCAAGATTCAGAATACATTTAGCGGCTCTAAAGAGGTATGTCAATGTTTTACAATTTATAATGAGTTTTTAATATGAATATAACAATAAAAATAATTAATGCACGATAGGCCAGTTGGCCAAAAAAAATTTGGTCTTAAATAGTTAATAATCGTTCTATTACACCGTACAACACCAAAAACTTTAATTTAAAATGCAACATGCCAAACTCATCAACATGCCACGGTCTACCAGGCGGAAATGTACGCTATCATTGATTGTGTACATGAAAACCTGCACCGCCAGTACACAAACAAAAACATTATAATTCTCTCAGACAGTCAGGCAGCACTTAAATCACTGAAAGCTGAAGAAGTTGATTCCAAGCTAACCTTGGACTGTATCCAGGCATTAAATTCACTAGGCAATAACAACACTGTTACGCTTGGGTGGGTGCCTGGGCACAGCGGCATTGCGGGCAACGAAGCAGCAGACGAGATGGCAAGGCGAGGCGCTGAGGGTCCCGCTATAGGCCCAGCACCTGTAGCATGACTTGTATGTAACGCGCCACGCCGTCGCCACGCCTTCGCCACGCCGTCGCCACGCCTTGACAAAGTCTAGAGACACATTTCGTAGCACGCGGTACATTAGCGATTGGCGCCTAATCGAACGTTGCATAGACAATAACCGCAGGATGAACGCGATCTTAGTGTTCCCACCGCAAAAAAAATAGGAAGCACAATTGAAATAATCAAATAAAACAAAGTATTAAACCACTCAAATCTAAGTTATTCTGTATTTATATATTCATGGCGACATATTAAATTATAAATAATGGTTAAAATACAACGAAATAAGGAAAGCTCGATTCCAAAAATAAAATATAAATTTTATCCTAGCAACTTTTTGTGTTGCTTTTGTTTATTTTGCTTTGTTGACGTTTTATTTGTCATTTTTGTGCGAATTATCGATTTTTACTTCTAAATTAATAAATAAATATTATATTGGTGATTGTGCTGGAGGACAATTAAGACATACGGTTTAAGTAAAACGACGATGGTACTACCCAAATGTTATTCATAGAGGATTCGAGGCAAGAAATTACCGAAATCGGCAGCAATCAGCAAACATTGGCTGAATACGTGAATATGGCAAATATATTTGCGCCCAAGGAAGACATGTAGGTATATGTTATGTATTATACAATGTAGGGTCGAAACACAAAACCGCATTGCGCGCCGCGCCGAATTCTTAACCAAAATCTACGGCGGCGGCGCAGTAACCAATACTGCGTGGCGGCGGCGGACGGGCGCCGGCGATTTGGGCACCGCAACGCGGTTTTGTGTTTCAGCCCATACAGCATGACCTATTATGTGAACATCCTTTGGGTGATGGCTACCGTGGAGCATGGACGTTCATGGCCCAATTGTGTACTGGGGCCTTCTATTCTAGGCCGGTGGGACTATGGTCGACCATGCAAATGCATACATATATTGACGCATGCAGATTTCTTTACGAGGGTTTTCTTAACGTTTTGACATTGAGAGCTCTCTGTGTAACTGAAGTTTTTCTTGAAGACGAGAAAAGGTACCTACACGGGGATCGAATTTTGGTCTCCGTATTGTGAGTCTAGTATCCTAATAACCACTGAGCCACTGTGCTCACAGCGGCATGGTACTTACAAACCACACAGCAAATTAAATAATATAATATCTATTTCAGGGCCACTGGCACACCTTGACGAGGTTGAAGAGGATACGATGAAGGCCAAAACTCCTGTTGCATCTGCATTAGAGAATACGAGTGTACTGTCGACCATACATAAAAGTTAATGCCATGGCGAGTAACGCACGAACCTACAATAAAATGTTAAATAAAATAAAGTAAACAGTTCACATTGTTGTTTTTAATATCCTGTATTCCAAATAGCTTAGAGCAGCGATTGCCATAGGTACAGTCGAAAACAGACATAACTATGCACGGGGCCTCAATAAGGTTAAGATTTTCTCAAAAACTAGTAGACCGAATTTAATAATTCTTTTGCAGTACATTGTTATAACTTTTATCTATCAAACAGTGAATGAATTTTTGCATTAGATCAATTAGTTCTTGAGAAAATCTCAACCTTAAAAACTCCTGTACACCTTTATCTGGTGTTCCACCGTATGAGGCGACACACTGGTAGGATGAGCACGAATTCTTCTTCTTCAACAAATTCCACAATAAGACCCAGTGGCGAATGTTTCGTCGCAGTCGTTTGCACAAAAACATCTCGTTGTGCAGTGGTGTGTTTTGCCAAAAGTCGGTCGGTTGCTTGAGAAATGGGTTTGCAAACTTTTCAGCGCCCGTGGGTGAGATGAGAACAATTTGCCATTGACGGACGGTCTTGGGTGCATTCTGCCCGTGCAATATGGGCACGGGCGATCTTGCTCTGTTGATAATGATGTGCTAGTTGGTAACAGTGTAATCATGGTGGGTAATATCTACACAACACAGCAAGATAGACGTATAGAGTATAGTATATAGAGGCGCCAATGGACTTTGAGTACCAAAATCGTTCTCTCCACTTTATTAATAGCAAATAATAACAATCCGATCAAATATGATCGTTGTACCACTATTTAATGTTGTTTTATTTATTATATTACTGCAAAATTAACTCGCAACCAAAGAGAATGTTACTCGAAACGCTGAGAAATATTAACTTTTACATGACAGCGCGCCAGCGTGTATTTTGACATAAGAAGCGCCAATAGAACCACACTCGTGCTACCAATTCCCATACAAAATAGTGCATATCGATTGGCGTAACCTTTGCCGCTATTAAAAAAAATAGATCGACCGCAAAACGACCGCAAAGTCAACTCGTGCTGCGAAATGTTGTCATTTGACAGCTCGCCGGCGCGGCGTCAATCGCGCGCCAATCGCTAACGCAAGTCGTACTAACCCTGCGGAGCCTATACTCGGCATTCCCAGAAGCGCCTCGAGGGGCGTGCTGAAAGCTTGGGCCGTGGAGCAAAGCAGGAACACCTGGAATGCCATGGCTGGCCAGAGGCACGCAAAAACACTTGTCACTGGTTACTCGCAAAACTTTTCATCGCACGCGATGAAATTACCACGAATGGAGTTGAGGATACTTATACGAGCCTTAACTGGACACTGCAGGCTGAATAAACATCTGAACAGAATGGGCCTGTCTGACACCACTGCCTGTAGATTCTGCTGCGAAGCCGAGGAAACCCCCATGCATGTCCTCTGTGAGTGTGAAGCGCTCATTCACAGCAGAAGCCGAGCCTTGGGTGGACACATGGTGCCACCCGAGGATATCAAAACTCTCTCACCCAAGTGCATTGTACGGTTCCTGAGGGACGTTGGCCTTGGGAGCGAGATATAAGAACTCGGTGCGCGGCCACAATAGACCTTTGAGGTCGCAGTGACCCTTGGGCGTGTACCAACACCGTGATACCAAATAATAATAATAATAACATGCCAAACTCGATCAAAACACCGTCCGCCATGATTATCTGTGGCATGACGTCATTTGGGCCCCGATAAACTAGGGATGTTCGATGTTGAGAGAACACGATGTTAAAACATTGATGTTTTTGCTCTTAACATAGATTATCATCGTAATACCTGGTTAAATCTAGCTATAAGAGAGCCTTCAAATGTATTCATATCCATTTATTTGGTCAATATTTCATTTAGGTACATGTCTTTAGAATTAGTATTAATAATTCAATGTATCTACCAAAACCCACATAAGATCGATAAATCAATAAAATCGGGCATCCCTAAAAATCCAGAGTGACGTCACGAATCTCGCGATCAAGGCCGACTAGCGTTTTTGGCGCGTGGGAAAAAACGAGGAAATATTTGAATTTCAATTTAATTTTTACAGTCATCTTCTACTTTTATGCAATAAAAGTGATATATTTGGGATCCTGATGTGAAATACTACATGAAATACATATTGTTTTATTGAATTTCGATATGAGTCAACTAGCCTAGTCTATTGACGACACACGTTGCGACATTATTAAACTTTTTTAAGGAAAATTTTAAGTTTAATTTTTTTGTAAACCTCTAAATTGTCCCACTGCTGGGCAAATGTCTCCCATCTCCTCTTCCATCCATCCCTGTCCTGAGACTCTTTCAGCCACATAATTTTCATTTAATTAACCTTATTTTTCTTTGTTTGCAGGTACAGACAGATTACACTAGATTACGACATGGATTGTTAAGACTATCGACTTATGGGCAATGGACATTCCTTCCCATTGATTTCCTATATTAAAGACGGGTGAAATACAATGGAGAACCATCGAGGAACTACGAATTGAGAAGAAAAACGATAGAAAGCTATAAACATTTTATTGATGCATTTATTAGGCAGAAGAATATATTTCTTTGGTCTTACTCTTAGCCATAAACTTAGTTTAACCTCGCTTCCTTTAAGCCGTCTTTTGTCACTTACACACATTAAGTTAGAAAGGAACCAATAGTTTTAAATCGTGGATTCGTTAAGTCATGTTTATGGCTAACAGGGCTAAGGTTTAAAAATCTTAAACTGGACTTATTAGTCATCGTGCCATTAATAATTACTTATACTTAAGTTATTTTATATCAAAGACTGGTAATGCTCAAAGTTTTTTGTTTGTTATTTATAAAACTTATTTATGATTTATTTTATGTTTTTTTAACCAGTACCTATTTAGGTTGCTATAAGTTATTTTAATAAATCGAATATTTAACTGTATTTCAAAGCAAATACACCATGTTATTAAATTAATTGCTCAAGAATTAGTTCAATTTTAATAAGTATACCTAAGTGTTTATTATTAAGATGAATTGCAATCTTTGTAATACCAACCACAGGTCCGGCCTGCGGGGTTACTCTCACCTCTTATAGCGATCCAGTTTAGGTTCCTAAACTGACAATTTGCAATTCGGAACCTAAACTGGATCGCTATAAGAGGTGAGAGTAACCCTGCTGGTGTCGGATTTTCAATTACTTTAACGTACTCCAAAGAATGTTAAATAATTAAATTAATGTTGTGCTTTGATAAACGAATTAATTTATTGATAATTACTTATTCTTTATGTTACCATGATGTTATAATTGCTACACTATTCTGCTTCTGAATAAAAAATATTTAATGAATTTTGTATTTGATGTTGCTTATTTAACGAGATGATATTAGTCGTGTTACTGTTATTACACTTACACAGTTTATTTTATTTATTTTATTAATGGACTCGACTGTTCGTCATTTGCCAATGTCATGTTACAGAAAATTCAATAGTCTTCTATCTTCCTCCAGGGGAGTCGCAGTAGCGTCTTCACCCTGGGTAGCCGCGTCTTCATGTCTTCATCCAGAGGAGTCGCCGTAGCGTCATCACTCTGGACGAAGCAGCTCGACAGTCACGTTCACTCCCGAGCTTGTAGCTATAGATAACAGCTTCAAACTTCAGATCTTGCATAAATAATCCAATAACTTCACCGTACTGTCATTCGCGAACATTTTCTGATTAATTTAACGTGATATTAAACACAAAATAGTCCCTGTAGACATTAAAAGGAAAATTATCAAATAATTTCGCAACCGTCGTTTCCCGCCATTTTCAAGAGAACCACTTACACAGTTTAAATGATGAAACAAGCATGGAAATAAGGGTGCCTTTCCACCAGAGATGTGCTATGCTATGCTGCTTGGATGCGTTTGATATCTACCAATCATATTCATTGGTCCACATAGCATAGCACATGCTATGTGGACCAATGAACTGCAACGTACAATAGCACATCTCTGGTGGAAAGGCAGCCTAATGGTTTGGTCCACATTGGACACATTCTCAATTCGTTCAATTGCTCTAGCTAGAGTCAGCTTTCATAGAGTAAGGAGTTTCATAGAGTGCTAGAGTAAGGTTTCATTTATACTCAGCTTCGGTCAGCACACCACATCAGTGTAGATTTATTTATTGTTTATTTTATTAAATGTAATTTGGCACCTACAGCCCACATACTCAACACGAACTAAATTGAATGCACCAATCAGCGTGCGCCGCTGAAATTTATAGCCAATCAGAGCGCTGCAGGCTGCGGTAGGACGCGGTAAATTCTGAATAGCGGACAATTAGTTGGCAATTGAAACTTAATTTTGTGAAATGAATTATTACGAAAACAGACCGACTGCTCTTTTGCCATGTATCCTGTCAGTTTTCGTGATCAAGATAAATCTATCGACACCTCATTGTAGGTATCGTAAGTATCTTTATCCCTTATGGAACCGAAATACATACACTTAGGTTTCCTAACCATAATTTAAAAAACAGTATTTAGCATAATTTTTTCGCTTGTTAATACTTTTTACTGTTTAATAAAAAAAAGTATACAAAATACTTTTTTTATATCCGATCCGCTGGTATCCGGAGTCATAAATTTATTTCAATATTAACTTAAATTGTGGAGAGGCGTATGAATATTTCAAAAATGATAATAAATTGTTAAATTGCACCAGAAACTCCAAAAATAGTTCTAAAACGTCAAAAAAATACAGTTTTCTTTTGAAAAATACTGTTCATTTTAGTTCTCCGACCTTAATATACTTCATTTCTCGTATAAAAAGTTGGGAACCCTGCATACACTCGAATAACTTTTTAATCAAAGTAAAGAGAGGAATGTAAACCATTTTTTTTAGTTTTTTTTTGGTATTTTAAATAATTTCTTTTGTTCTTTAGACATATTAAAAGTAAGTTAATCACCCTGTTTAGTCACCCTACATACCAATACGTTTCGCTTTTCAGGCTTCATCCTGAATCATCCATGTATCATCCATGACTGTAAGAAATCAGTTGATAACAAAAAGTTTCCTAGGTAACTACACCACAAAGAGATCAATATCTTGAAGCATATTTTCTCGCGATATGTTTGAAAATAGCCAGCAAGCAAAGTGTCGGCTTGGAAATTTATCGCTGGCGTGTTCGCGTGAAATATGAGTTTTCAAGTAGGTACTATAATGTACACTGTAGAAAACTGCATTGAGTATACCATAGATTGTAGTTTTACACTTAAGTACTTTTAAACGTGGGGACGTTTAAAAGTATTCTGTGCTGTGCATACAAAGATTCTATTTAATTAAACTCACCCAAAAAAACCGTTATTTGTTGATTTTAAAAAAACCAAGTGCATTCATAGTGAAATTACACTTGCGCCAACTAAATATCATCGCATATAACACTCAAATTTAACCTTAAATTAATTAAATTACTACTACGAATAATTAAAATAATTCCAGTGTAGGTACTATAATTTTAATTCTTTAAATCATGAGCTTAGTGCCATTAAATACTATCTGAAAAATAAAATTATGCTGAATTGCGAATTGGACGAATTGAGAATATGTCCAATGTCAACCCAACAAATAAAGTAATATGATTAGAAATTTAATTTATTTTTATTTTAATTGCGGAAACCGTAAGCGAATGCACAGTCGAAAATACAGAAAAGTAATTACTAAACCTATACCTATAAGTATTAATAAACCTATAAGTACAGTCTATTATCCGAGATAAGTATACAGGGGGCCTCAATAAGGTTGAGATTTTCTCAAGAACTACTGGACCGATTGCAAAAAAATAATTTTGTAAAATCATAAATTCTTGAGATAATCAGTAATTTTTGAGATAATCGCAACCTTATTGAGACCTCCTGGATACTTATCTTGACCTATTGCAAAAATTCTTTCACTGTTTGATAGATAAAAGTCTATGTAACTGTAAAAGAGTTATTAAATTCGGTCCAGTAGTTTTATTAGAAAATCTCAACCTTATTGTGGCACCCTGTATACTTATCTCTGTCTTCGACTGTACATGGGGTTTACACTTGACTGATTGTAAAAATTGTTTTACTTGTAGATAGTTTTGAGAACACAATGTAGGTAGGGAATTGTAAAGAATTTAAAAAAAATAGTCGAATATTTTTCGAGAAAAACTCAACTTCAAAAACTCTCATGTACAGTTGACAGCAAATCAATGGTAACATTTTTTACTTTTGACAGTTCTTATTATTTGCGTCGTAAGACTTGAAATCGTACTACTTGCACCATTGTACCATTGATCTGCTATCGACTGTACGTACACTGTTATATGTGTTAGACCGTACGAATAATTCACTATTTCTCATTTATAATAATTAAGTGGAGTAATATTATGAAAAGCATAAACTTTCATAAAACTAATAATTTAGCGAGCATTTTCTCTGTAAAATAGACAGTAATTTAACATTATTACAATTCTCAAAGCAAATCCCCAACATGGCGGCTCGCAGTAAATATAAATTAGTGTTGTCTCCCCGGGGCCGGGGCATTCGTAAGGTTCGCAATTTGCCCCGGGACCTGGCAGGGGATAGTTATGACTAAGGCCATAATACAGTCCATGGTCCAACCAGCCCCAAACGCAATGAAAAGGTCGCAGGTTCAAGTCCTGCCCACTGCAAGAAATTTTTCATCATGTTAAAAAAATGGTATTTACTTACTACTCATACTCATTTATTCGGTCTTAGGTACACTATGGAACACTTGGTTACGTCACGTTTCTTACATTGTCAATTCAGAATTAGCACCATTATATGTTTGTACACATTCATTAATTATATTTCAAATCACATGGCTGGGTGATGTGAGCGCAAAGAGCAGCACAGTAACACTGTTCTTAAACCTAGTTCATAATATATGAATTTGCAATTGTCACAATTGCAAGTTTCACCTAGTTTATATACTATAATAGCAGCTGTAAAGAGGCTTTGTCATTCAGTGTACCTACTTAGTTTTTCTTTTCTTTTCTCGTATGGTTTAGTGACCAAACCTATTTGTCAAAGTTATTTTAGCCGCCCGTAGGCCTTTGACGTGGCCTCACGACTGCTGTCAAGCGACAACAACCGGGACCAACTCCTTAACGTGCGCCCCGAGGCATGGAGGGGCTCAGATGAAAGTGTCACTAGCGGTCACCCATCCAGGTCCTGACCTCGCCCAACGTTGCTTAACTTGTACTATCGTTTTCAACGTGTACTGCTGGCCTACGAGCCCCTTATGTATTTAGTTGAAAGAAAGAAAGAAAAGAAAGAAATACAGATTTATTTAACACTACATACTATACACTACATATAATCATACAAGACAATAATAATATATATAAACACACCGATTAATCAAAAACAAATACTTAAAATAATAATAAAACAGATACTATCTAGCAGCAGCGTGCAGCATGCAGTGGTAAAAGGGGCCGAGCTCAGCATAGCTAAACTATGTATTTAGTTACTTGCAATAAATATCATGTACTTGAAAAACTCTGCCCTCATTTCGGCAGCCGGTTAAAAGGGGGCGCCTATTGTAACCGCTACCAGAGTACATCCCTGCCAATTAATACCCATCCGGGCGTCAATTAAAATCAGAATTGGCGTCGAAATTCGCCGTCCGGGCCACGCGGCGGTGATAGAACGCCCATCAGGATGTCACTGACACCTCGCCAGGGCATTAACGGACAATATTCGTGTAAGGGAGATTGCACATTATGTTATCATCATCGTCGTCATCAGTCTATTTATATTGCACCACTGCTCGGGCACAGACCTTCCCTTACATCGAGGGAGCTCGGGCCATAATCCACCACGCGGGCCCAGTGCGGGTTGGCGGATTTCACATGCCTTAGATTTTTTTTCTTCTTCTACGACATGCAGGTTTCATGACGATGTTTTCCTATACCGTTTTTGAGAGCACTCTGTAAATGTACGTAAGTTTTTCCGTCGAAAAAATCGAGGATAACTCATTGGTACATGGCTGCCCTAGCTGGGAATCGAACCTGGAACCTCCATATTGCAAGTCCATTGACCCAACCACTGAGCCACCGAGCTCTCTTATGTTATAAAGCATTAGAATTCATCTTTAAAACTAGATGGCAGCACGAGTATGAAGAAAAAAAAACAATCAAGTGCGTCGGCTGTCGGACTCGCGCAACTTTACCGTGCAACTTCACCATATCATTTGCTCCAACGAAAAGATAAACGGCCATATATTTTGATCGCGTTAACGTAGAAGTTTGATTATTTCACGGCTGCATGAGGTTGCAGACTTGAGTATTTGGTATTAATTTCAACTTGATCCGTCTAAGCGTTTCTGAGATATAGGTCAAGACAGACAGATGGACAACAAAGTGATCCTATAAGGGTTCCTTTTTTCCTTTTGAGGCACGGAACCCTAAAAAACGTCAAAATGAAATATTGTGACCCTCAATTTCCCAACTTGACCTTTGCTAGTCGAATAGGGAGAAAAATGTATGGGATTGACTAAACGAAAAAGTAAATGTTAATCTAATACGTTTTTTTATTTTCTACTAGCGTTCACGAATGTCAATACCGACTGTATTTCATGACTTCGATGTTCATTACAGCGAATATTACCAAAGCGAAAGTTTGTGACCGCGACGTACGTTACAGCGAAAGTATACGATTGCGATGTACTGGACTTCGAAAGTTTATAATCGCGATGTACGGTACAGCGAAAGTATGCGATTTCGATGTACTGTACTTCGAAAGTTTGTAATCGCAAATGTGTTATTTATTAAAAACTTACCTTTACCGCGGAATATAGAGACGATTTTCTTTGTAATATCGCAATACTTACCTGAAATAAAAATTAATTGATTTGAAACGAATTCGTGTAGAAAAGTTGTGAATTATGTTGCAGACATGTCAAACTTACACACAACATTTTGTAACTAAGGTTAACTCGTAAACGCAAAATAACAGTCATTTAATTTCTAACTCTACATTTTAAAGTCCCGAAATGTACAATTAAGCTTCACACACAGGCGCGACCTAGGCGCGATCTGGGATCAGTTGAAACGCATGCCCCGCCTCATTTTCTGCCGTCGTTACCTACTGGACGTAGATCGCAGGCCTCAGATCGCTACCTACCGGACGTTAAAATGCCCAGAAAATGAGTCGGGGCATGCGTTTCAACTGATCGCAGATCGCGGCTAGGTCTCGGCTGTGTGTGGAGGGTCCATTGATCTCCTATAAACAACTAGATACACAGTCTGCCTTCTAAAAATGTCCGAGCGCAAAGAAGGTCCAAACGGATGAATGGATCCTTTGCTTTATTGGACATTATTTGGACTTTACAATGGACCCTTATTTGGTCGTTTTTTAAATTGTTTTAGTAAGACCTTTGTGTATCTAGTTGTTTATAGGAGATCAATGGGAGGGCCTGCAAGAAATGCCCTACAGTATGTCTCAATAATCCGCCAATTGACATCATACACAGTGCAAAGGCCCTAAGGTCCGGTTTCCACCACAGCGGAGAGGACAGGTGTTTCCAAACCAATCAGATTTCGTTATTTCCACATCTCCTCTTAGGAGAAGCATACTGCCTTGCAGGCTTTACATTACGTAGTGATTAAAGGAACGCTTGTTAAGAAGGCGTATTACAGGATAGATGACTATTTAAACGATGAACATGCATGGTGTGTGTCGCCTCGTTCCGCATGAAGGATAAAGTTTAGATTACTAATAATAGTAATAGTTGTGTAATACCTAGTTATTAGGTAATTGTGATAGCACGCTCCTGGCGCCCGCAACCAATCCGCGTTCCGCGCGCGCTCTGCCCGCGTGATAGGAAAAAGATGTATGAAATAATAGGATGCCGACCGCCCGCACGCGGACCACATCCGCACGCGGGTGGCTATCCGCGTGACAGGAAAAGGGCACTTATTATTATTTTAGAAGATGTGCTGTTGAGAGTTTTTTTGCCACAATTTCTCCAAAGCGTTGGCACCTGTTCGTTGCAAAGTGGTGTAAATTCAAAAATATGTTGACTTGCAAAAATGTACACTACGTGCTTACTTGCAATAAAGAAACTTGTCTTAGGTTGTTCATTACGACAAAATCAAACAGCAAACGAACAATACACGTGTTTAGATCAATATATTTGAAGGGAGGGAAAAGACTAATCACAGGGATCGTCCCCTCTTTTGTTTACCGACCGCCCTGCGTGAGGCTTTGCAGGGAGGCTGTAGGTATAGAGATGTAGACGCAAGATTCAAGGGGCCTCATTAGGGAAGTATTTTCTCGAAAACTACTTTACCGACTGTAAAACTCCTTTCAAAGTGTGTGTAGATAGTTTAGAGCGTAGACTATGTGATAGATAGTTTAGAGTGTATTCTACAAGACGATGTTAACAGAGGAAATGACAATGCCAGATCCTGCCCCACCATCAACCGTATGATGAACAAGATAACGAATAAATGTAAAAATATCTCCGTTTTTTTTATTAAAATTATTGGTTTAAAATAAAGATTTGTACTTCAACAAATGAGTCGAAAAAACAGCTTAATTAAGAATTCAGAAAATAGAAATCGAAGCGAATAATTCATTGTTTTTGTTATCATTTTCTACTACTCTCGCAACTCCTACTTATTATAATTATGCAATATGAAACCTGTAATAAGTCCCCAACAAAATGATAGGTGCAGTTTCAATGGTCACGTAGTTTTGAAAGTGGGGCAAAGCTCCATTGAAATGTGGCAATGTCATTTAAAAACTTCAACAAAAAACAGCAACAAAAATCATTTTTTTTTAAATAAGTTCTCGTATTTATAACTATTTCAGTTTAGATTTTCATTATAAAAAACATGGGAAAGGTATGTTTTATTTTAAGTATAGAAATTACTCTATCCTATATTTATTTAAAAAAAAATTAATAAAACTAATCACATAATAATATCAAAACTTAAAATAATACAAGTAATAAAAAATATATATATAAATGTCTGTATTATGTTAAGCTATGATATGATATGCTATGTAGTCGGTAGATATTAATTTCAATAATACTTATTTACAAAATATTTACTTTACAACCATATCGCCTACGCCGCCTCCATGCGGCAGGGTTCCCAGGATGCTGGCGGCATTACCTCGCTGAACGGCTAAACTCAGCCGTTGAGCGAAGTAAGCGCCAGCCCTGAGATTCCCTGTAGCGAGGACCAGTCTCTTGGACATACTCTTAGCAAACATTTTTGTGTCCGACGACCACGGGCCCAGTGTTTCCACAGCCAGCGTGACAAATTCGTAGTGCGCGCTGAGCTGGGAATATTTACGTAATAATATACTCTTTTTTTTCGAGCGAAGTTGGTCCAATCAGGTATCGGTATTCATCAGTCCCTAAATAGACATCCCAATATTGCTATATTTTTTCAGTCGTTTAGTGCCGTAGCCTTCATAGAAAAACTGAACTTGCAATATACATACAGGGTGTAACGTAAAGGGTATATGAAGCCGAAAGGTCGGTGTTCAGTATCAGTAACTGAACAACTTTTGTTCTACGACTTTTCGATTTTCACGAATTTGTTTTATGACTTTTCATACATTTCGTACCGGTCAGCTGATCGATTTGTACGTGTCATTAATTTATTTTTATTTTTTATTCGAAAAGTCGTAGAACAAAAGTTGTTCAGTTATCGATACTGAACACCCTCCTTTCGGCTTCATATACCCTTTACGTTACATCCTGTATACGAGTATTATTCCGACACTGAATTTTCACAATTTTTGCCAGAAGCTGAGAAATGGGATCTTGAACAGGTATCATTAATAATATTCCTTACAATGTAATATGTATATTATATGAGACGTATTCTTGACTCTATATAAGGGCCACAAAGCCTCACGGAGGCTCCTTAGGGAGGGCCGTGTAAACAAAAGGGACAGGTAAGTCCTTGCAACGACCTTTAAGCATTTCCAGCGCTAAAAATTGAAAATGAAAATGACTTTTAAATATTAGCTGACAATATTTAAAATTATTATCTACATAATATAGCACTAAAGGTAAACCGAAATTGTCTTATTTTGTAAACAAAAACTACCGTACCCTTTTGTAAACAAATATGATCGTCTTAATTACCTGTTGTGATATAACACTGAAGGAACTGATTGATCGAACCTGTTCATCATTGTGAAAATAGAGTGATCCGATCTAATAATATGAAAATAACTATGAAATAATCACAGAACAGCTTATTATGGTAGTAGGGTAGTTTTTGTTTACAAAATAAGACACTTGATTTGTGCTTCAGTATAGCTGTTCTATGAGTATTGCATAATTATTTTCACATTATTAGATCGGATCATTTTATTTTCACAATGATGAAGAGGTTCGAAAAATCAGTTCCTTAAGTGTTACATTACATCACAACAGCTAATTAGACGATCTTATTTGTTTACAAAATAAGACACTTGATTTGTTGGGCTTCGGATAGGTGTAGATTTCTATAAACTACAGGATGAAGGCCTAAGGGAGGTTGTTCAGTGTTGAAAACGTTTGTTCTATGACTTTTCGAATAAAAAATTAATTAATGTTTCATACAAATCAATCAACTTATCGGTAAGTACACAACAAAGCACATCTTTGGTCTTTGGACCGTTCTTATTCTCTGCGTCGTAAGATTAAAAATCGTACTGCAAAAGACATTGCCACATTTCAATGGAGCTTTGCCCCACCTACAAAACTACGTGACCATTTTAGCTGTACCTATCATTTTGTTGGGGATTTATTACAGGTTTCATATTGCATAATCATTATCAGTATCATTTTCTACTACTCTCGCAACTCCTATAGAAGAATAACAAAAACAATGAATAATTCGATTCGATTTCTTACTATTCTCTGAATTCTTAATTAAGCTGTTTTTTTCGACTCGCAACTTGTACATAGCTTTAATTTAAACCAATAATTTTAGTAAAAAACGGAGATACTTTTACATTTATTCGTTATCTTGTACAACTTGCGGTTGATGGTGGGGCAGAATCCGGCATTGTCATTTTACCATTGATCTGCTGTTTGTACAAATTGTATGCTAACAAGCAGAAATTATTTTTAAGAAAAACGACTGCCAAAAATTTAAGCCTCTTTGATTAAATTTTTATAGCCTATGTTACTCCTACAATCAAGACGTATCTAACGACACCCCATATGTCAAAATACATCAAGACTCAGGCTGCAGCGCGTGCCAAAGAATTAGACATACACACACTCGAAAAACATAACCCTCCTTCTTGCGCAGTCGGGTAAAAACAAACTCTCTGCAAGAAAAGGCACGAGTTTACACAGTTTACAGTTCATAGTGTGCATAAACCATAGTTTGATTGAAAAACACATTTTATGACCAATCTAAAGGTTTTTATTATTATAACTTGGCTTTAATTCTTCTTTTTAAAGTCTATCTAAGTCAATGAACTCAGTTGTATAAGCGCTCTCAATGCGAAGGCTGGAAGGGCTTTTCAATCCCGTATTATTGCGAGGCAGACACACGCGGCCTAGGGGTCGATGGACTCAACGAGTGACGACATATTGTAGCTTCAGTAATGCCCCTATATGTCTGTTTGCATGTAAAGAAGTTATGATGTCTCTTGCAAATAGTATATGTTACTAGTCCATATAAATGTGTTAACCTTTGCCTAATGAATTTATGTATCAATGTGTTATCCGACTCCACGAGTGACGACATTTGTAGCTTTAGTGAAGTCATGATGTTTCTAGAAAAGAATAGTATATATACGAGTATGTTATAATTCTAAATAAAGAGAGAGGATTCTCTGTCTACGGGGTTGGTGGACTCAACTAGTGACGACATAATTATTACAGATTGAGTAATGTCTGTCGTATGTCTGTTTGTATGTAAAGAAGTTGTGATATATCTTGCAAATAGTAGTACTTCTATACGAGTATATTATACCTAGTCAATAAATTGTATATATATATTTTTTTATTAATTTTTAACAAAATTGCAATGTTACATCTGTCGCCGCACTGCAATGCAGTTTGTTGGCGTAGCTCTCTTACTTCTACACTGGTAACACACTCGACAGCACATCAATGGCAACACTCGACCTGTGACGAACGAATTTATGACTAATCCTAGGAGATACTAACTTGGACCGTCAATACGCTGAAAATGTATTTGATGAAATCGGGGTTTGACTAGTCAGACCTAAATTGGCTACAGAAATGTGTTTAGACTTTAAATATATCAGAACATCCTATATCTAGAGCTATGAAATCCCACAAACCTATAATAATATGGGGAATAGTTCGTAGCACAAATGCTACGCCAGTCGTAGCGTTGCAATAGTAATATTTTTCATTTTACCTACTTACAATGTAGTTATGTATCACTACCAGAAAGGCTGGCGCGGAGAAGAGTAAAGCTCTAAAATGCAGGGGTCTCGACACCCTTTACAACTTTGTTGCTTTTGGTGTCGAGACCCTCGGCCCGTGGGGTCCAGGTGCCCTGGTCGCTTTTTACCGACATAAGCAAACGAGTAGTAGATGCCACTGGTGACCCAAGAGTTGGCGGCTACCTCGCTCAACGTATTAGCATCGCGATCCAGCGAGGTAACGCTGCCAGTGCCTTGGGTACTCTTCCTATAAGTCAAAATTTTAAAAATAGGTTTTTAAATAATGAATTTTTCTTTTTTAATATTTTATATTGTACCTCTTTGAAATAAATATTTAAGTTATGTATCTATTTGTTCACAATATAATGGCACCGATGGGGGTAGTTGAATAATAATTAAAAATATTAAATTATACTCGTGGCGGCGGTACTTAAAACTGATTTCATTATCTCGGGTCGCAAGGCGAATTTAGTAGGTAATTGTTGGAAGTAACTGCGACCCTGAATAGGATAATTATTTATTAGTTGATTGATGGTATAATTTCATGTTCAATACTAAAAGTTATGCAGAAAATAATTAAAAAAATCCTCAGAGACACTGTGTATAGCAATCACATCAAAGTGTATTCAATTAAATTGCACCACCCTCTTCGCTCGGCGGTCAATATAAGGTTTCGTTCGGCGGCGCTCAGTCAGAAAGAAGCCAATAAAATTATATCGACTATACCCTATACCTATTTATACGAACATTACTTCAAAGACTTGCTTTCATCTGCTGCGATCCTGGTACTCCAATCTCCCTTCCTCATACATACATAAACTATCTCTTGTACCGGCCAGAGACGATGTTCTTCCATCTGTTGCGAGCCTGGTACCTCGCTTCTTCATACATGAGACATAACACAAACGCGCGCTTGTTTTCTGTAGTGTCAGGTAGACACGATCTACTTCCAACTGCTGCGATCCTGGTAAGCTACGCTCTCGTTTCTTATATGCATAAACTCAGGCTTGTTTTGTGTAGCGGCAAGTACAGACGATGTACTTCGATCTGCTGCGATCCTGGTACACTACTGTCGCTTCCTCATACATATATAAAATCATGCCTAATTTCCGTAGGGTAGACAGAAACGATGTTCCACTTGCATTTCGATTCCTTGTATTCCCATAAATTCAGAAAATAGCAAGTAATAGTTGACCGAGAAAGAAAACGTCGCGTCATTTTGCCTTTTAAGGTAATTAAAATGACACAGCAAATAAGTACACCTTATACATTTTAGCCGACTGCCGAAATAAGGAGGGTAATATTTTCTAAATGTTTTATGTATACCGAAGCCCAAATTAAGTGTCTTATTTTGTAAACAAATATGATTGTCTAATTACCTGTTGTGATATAACACTGAAGGAACTGATTGATTGAACCTGTTCATCATTGTGAAAATATAATGATACGATCTAATAATGTTAAAATAACTATTCAATATTCACAGAAAAGCTTAAAATGTTACTAGATTTTGTTTACAAAATAAGACACTTGATTTGGGCTTCGGTATAGCTTCCTTTTGAGTCAAATATAATTTGCTTATAAATAGTCTACGTTTCGAAAAACATACTTTAAGTAGTTAGGTAGATTTGGTAGGTAGGCTGCTGTTAGAGCAGATCAAGAGTAACACTTTGAACTTTGGACCGTTCTTATTATCTGCGTCGTAAGATTTAAAATCGTACTGCAAGTGTTACCATTGATCTGCTGTTGTCCGTATATATAAGATACGTCTTTCGAATTATGTTCTTGATTCTAGCTACAATAGCCAGCTTTGACGCTGTCGCAAATTTATTCATTGGATCGCGGCGTGAGTGGCCATCTTGCTCGCTTTACCTTAAAAATCTGACTGCTCTATCAAAGATTCTTTACCCTGTATATTTAAAAAAAAACCTACAGACTATGAAAACTCTTTATCTTCTTTTTCCACTCTCTTGAATAAAAAATCGTCTATTCTAATCACGAGATTATATAAGATTCTGCCCTACCATCAACCGCAATTTGTGCAAGATAACGAATACATGTAAAAACATCTCCGTTTTTATTAAAATTATTGATTTAAAATAAAGTTTTGTACAAGTTGCGATTTGAAAAAAACAGCTTAATTAAGAATTCAGAAAATAGTAAGTCGAAGCGATTTATTTATTGTTTTTGTTATTCTTCTATAGGAGTTGCGAGAGTAGTAGAAAATGATACTGATTATGATTATGCAATATGAAACCTGTAATAAGTCCCCAACAAAATGATAGGTAGGACAGCTTAAATGGTCACGTAGTTTTGTAGGTGGGGCAAAGCTCCATTGAAATGTGCCAATGTCTTTTAAACAGTGAAAAAATAAATGAGTGTAAAATATTTTTTTTATTATTTTTTATATTAAATTCCCATTTTATATGTTTTTTTAAAATCATGTAAATATGTAGTTATTTGTTATATATAAAATAAACATTCAATTGCACTGAATGAGTGCCAGAGACGCCAAAAGTATTTTTTCATGCTAGAGCGGTGTGTGCGATGTAAATATAGCTTACTCCATGGAGCGTTCGTTGCTTCATGATTCTAATGAATAGGGAAGGCTCTCGAGACCCTTGCCAAGTGCTTTGTACATTAATTATTAAAATAATCTCACAAAAAACTTAATTGAATTCTATTGCGAGAGACACCTGTCAAATGATTTGTTATTTATAGCGAAAAAGCTACTTTTCGCAACAAAACTATTGCTACTTGGATTCTTAATTCATATTTACATAATAGTATTATACATTTTCATTGAATTTATTTCAAAAAGTTCCAATATAAAATATAAAAATGAGAAACATTCATAATAGGAAAATATATATAGGTGTCTTGTAGGTTAATCTCTTTATTATCACTTGTATTTAATTATTGATTAAAATATATTTGTAGTATAATAAAGAAAACAAATATTAATAAAAGTTTGATTGAGCGTGGTACACTGGCAGCGTTACCTCGCTGGATCGCAACGCTAATCCGTTTTTTCATTGATATTATTTATTTATTTATTGTTGTGTGTTACCAAACATTATCAATCTGACATCTGACTTAAAATGTGTTTTCCAGGACTTGACTGAATTTTTAAAATTCATTTCAATTACAAATAATATTTATTTATTCGGAATGCAGTATTTAGGTAGTATAACATAAAAAACCAAACTAAAGTAAATATACTAAAACTATATGTACAAACAATATATATATAAAAAGTTATAGATAAAAAACATGCCCAAGGTCCCCCACTATTGGCAGCGTGCCCAAAAGGCTGGCCGCGTTGCCCCGCTGTATAGCGAGGCTAACGCGCTGGGCGAAGTACGAGCCAGCCTTTTGGTCACGTGACGCCTCGACCAGGCGCCGCGATAGTTATTTGGCGATGCGGTGTGCTCCCGGCCCCCATGGTCCCAGCGTCTCCACCCCAAACGGCTCAAATATGTAGTTATCAATTACATAGTATGTACTCTAAACTATACATATACTAGTGACAGAATTTTTACAATCAGTCAAGTAGTTATTGACAAAATCTCAATTTTAATGCCCCCTATGTTCTCTCTGTTGTCGACTGTACAATATCTCACCTAACATGAATAAGGCAGTTGTCTCACCGCCGGCGAGTAAGCGAGTAAATCCCGGCTATTTTCTCGCCCAAGAAACGTACAAAAGATACTACATTCCGTGTAAACAAAAGAGATGCATATATTAATAGTTCATCGCCGACTGTTCACACCGCCGGCGAGTACACGCTCGGCTATTTTGTCGCCGAGGGAGTACATCCCATAGCTCGGCGATACTCGCCCACTCGCTGAGCACACTGGCGAGTGGGCGAGTGAAGCGAGTAATCGCTCGTCGCTCAGCGACACTCGCTGATAGCCGAGCTACAAAACTATACTCGCTGCTCGCTCACTCGTTTTTTAGACAGCTTTAACTCGCTCATCGCCGGCGGTCGGATAGCCTTAACTTGTAGGAACGTATTCATCACGTCTTATGATTATTCAATACCGATGAATGAAAATCGTGATAGCCTATATATATATATCACGATTTTCATGATACCTTATCGCTTTAGTTTTCAATAAACCATTACTATTCAATAAAATCATTCGTTCGTCGTTTTCCGGGAGATTGTCGAGCGTTGTGATATTGAACCATAGACACAGGTGTCACAGACAATTCGGCAATCGTGTTCAATAACGATTGCGAATATCATTTTCTGGGTTCTCTTGAAAATGGCGGGAAACGACGGTTGCGAAAATATTTGATAATTTTCCTTTTAACGTCTACAGGCACTATAATATCATATCACGTTAAATTAATCAGAAAATGTTCGCGAATGGCAGTACGGTGAAGTTATTGGATTATTTATGCAAGATCTGAAGTTTCAAGCTTTTATCAAGAGTTCCCGCTACAAGCTCGGAAGTGAACCTGTCCAGCTGCTTCGTCCAGACTGATGACGCTACGGCGTCTCCTCTGGATGAAGACATGAAGACGCGGCTACCCAGGGTGAAGACGCTACTGCGACTCCCCTGGAGGAAGATAGAAGACTAGACTATTGAATATATTGAATTTTCTGTAACATGACATTGTCAAATGACGAACTGTCGAGTCCATTAATAAAATATATAAATAATATCATTTTCACGATGTGTCCTGAGATACTTCACTAATGTAATTTTTACTAACATTAGTAAGGTAAGTAAACAAAAATACACTTTAAAGTATACTATAAGGTTGAGATTTTCTCAAAAGCTGGACCGACTTTAACAACTATTTTGCAGTTACATAGTTTTAACTTTTTAACAGTGAAATATTTCTTGCAATATGTCAAGTAGTTTATGACATAATCTCAACCTTAAAAACTGTCCTGTGCACTTTACAAAAATACATAAATGTAAATTAACCTAGTTAAACCTCACTTCCTTTAAATCGTGTTGCTATCCCTTTCATACTTCGTAAAAAAAAGGTTATGATAGAAAGGGACAGGGTGGCTAAACGGTGGCGTAACTTTAAATCACGTTTATGAATAACAGCCAATGTACTTTGCAATAAAGAGGCATAATTCTGATGACAATTTATTTAACAAGTGGCCTCCAACAGCCTTAAAGAAAATCTTACAAAAACGTAATTGAATTCCATCGTCTTAGGGGAATGTCACCCCTAGAAAGCCACAATAATTCCATGGCTAGGGAGTGACACTGCTGCACTGCACAAAAAAACACCGTCCAAGTGTGAGTCGGCTGTCGGACTTGCGCACCGAGGGTTCCGTAATACGAATCTTAAAATAATATGCCCACACATCGATATACTTGCAATTATTTGATCATCCACAAATATAAGTTTGTAATAACCCAAAAAATGAGGGGGGGGGGGGGGGTAATACTTGATACATATAAATATATTTAAAATTACGTATATATAAAAATTATGTCGAGATTTCCTCAAGAATAAGTCACAAAATATCTTAGAGCGCGGACTATGTAATTTGTAAAAGAATAATTTAAAAATTGGCCGAGTACTTTTTGAGGATTTGTTTACCGTACATTCAAAAACTCTTCTTTTTAGCAGTCGAGTATTCGTTTCTCGTTCAAAAGGAAATTTCCTCATTGACGTAATCAAGCTTATACTTATAAGTAAGTACCTAATAATTACTAGAGTAGGGTTACAATATTCTCTGATAAAACTTATTAGGTACTTACCTATGTATCACATTTTCTTATTGTCTCCGTGAAAATAAAAATATCGTAAAGCGAGCAACAGTGAAAACTTTTCCAAATCAATAAACCGATACTATAAACAGAGACACCTGTCTTTACATAGATAGTTTATTTGTAATGTCTATTCGTAAATTCTCTACCTACACATACGCAAATACACCTACATATAAACGTAGACATCAAATAGAAATAGGACAATTGTTATCCTAAATCTAAATCGGCCATTACAAGCTTTTCGTGGAAATAATTCGTGAACTACTTACAGCTGGTTAGAAGCGATTTATTCCAGAAAAATCCAGTTTTTCTTCACAACAAAACCATTCATTTAGCGAATTTAAAGGTGCACTGTTCACGATAAACTGTCACTGACACTTATTAACACTGTTTATTAGTGGATTTTCGTTTTTAGTCGAAAATGGGGTAAAATTAAGGGGTAGGTGAGGGTTCGGAACGCGTGACTCGACGGCGTCAATACGCGGACTGAGCGGCCATGACAGTTTTGGCTGGGGTGTCCACGCATGCGCCGTGACAGCCCCCTTAAGAGGGCCGAGAATTGTCACCAACTAAAAGTTGCTATCACAACCAATAAACGTTGATCGATATTGGTAGAGTAAAGTTTATCAAAACTACCTCCCATCTTCATCATCAGAGCCAGAATCTTACCATTTATTGCATAATATGCATTGTATAAATGGTAAGTAAGTATAAGTAAATGGATGTGTATATTTTTGCACGTCAACGTTTTTTATAGAATTTACACCACTTTGCAAGGAGCAGGTACCTACATAACTGAGGAGAATCATTCAACCCACATCTGTCCACTGCTGGATGTGTAGGTCTCTTCCAAGGCACGTCGATAGATAGATTATGACCGTAGAGTCTACATAATTGCAGTTACACGACTGCGCAAGAAAAGAAAGGTGTTTAGTTGCATAAAGTCGCTCTATAAGCGGCTAAATATTTTTTATATAACAAATTTTCTTTCTGTAATGTAGACTATAATTTAATAAGGAAAATACAAAGAAATAACAAGAAAATTACTAAAATCTAACATTAAAACTAAAAACTACCTGTAAATAAAATATGTCCTCTAGGAGGGCATCGGGAGTCACGGTGCCCAGAAGTCTTTTTCTTTCTTATATCCATTACTATTACAAAATTGCCCGTGCTTAATTAAAGTAGTCTTTGTTACCAATAGCATAACGATCAGGTTTCGACAACTGTTACGATAATATTTTCTGTGACGTCATCGACGACTCCGTCAGCCATAAGGTCGTTCCCCATTGTTCGGGACGAAGGGCACATTGATGCCACCTCAAATTGCAAAAGAAACCTTAAATGAGATCAAAATTATAAGTATAAGGTTAAAGTAAAGTTATAAAAGATCTTAGTAAAACTTACGTTTATAATTCTTTTGAGTTCAAATTAAAATATAATTACCCATGTGTACCACGGGTAAAAATTTATCTTGTGACCGAGGTGGTCTACAAGATTTATAATGAAACTATTTATTATCTGAAATCCACTTTTAATTTTCTTAAGGGTAACTAGGATTCAATAGTACTTTATGAGGGCAAATCATGCTGCCACGCGAAAAGAATTTCAGTGGTACTGAAATAATTTATTTAACAATAACTAAAAATTAAGGATTTCAAATTAAGAGCTCGGTAGCTCAGTGGTTGGGTCAACAGAGTTGCGATACGGAGGTCCCAGGTTCGATTCCCAGCTAGGGCAGCCACGTACCAATGAGTTATCCTCCGTTTTTTTCGACGGGAAAACTTACGTACATTTACCGAGTGCTCTCAAAACGGCGAAGGAAAACATCGTGATGAAACCTGCATGCCCTAGAAGAAAAAAATCTAAGGCATGTGAAATCCGCCAACCCGCACTGGGCCCGCGTGGTGGGTGGATCATGGCCCGAGCTCCCTCGTGTAAGGGAAGGTCTGTGCCCGAGCAGTGGGCCAATATAAATAGACTGATGATGAAGGATTTCAGTGTATTTTAATCAAATCAATTGAAATGTAAGCAACATTCATTATAAAATGAAAATGAAACCCGAGAAATGTATCTAATAGTTATCTAAACACGGGCAATAATAAAGTTGAGATTTTCTCAAGAACTAAAAACCGATTTTTATAACTCTTTATAGTTACATAGTTTTAACTTTTATCTATCTAACAATGAAAGAATTTTTGCAATAGCTCAAAAACTTTTTGAGAAAATCTCTACCTTAAAAACTCTCCTGTACCTTTCTTTGCTTAGACCGTACATAGGTATTACCATTTACTATGCCTAGGTTTTAAATATGAGTAGGTCTGCACCCTATGTAGACCCCCTATTCAACACCCTTCAATAAGAGGGGCCGGCCAGACGTAATCCGAACGTCTAGAATCACTGAGAAGTCATTTCTCGTTGCTGGTAGACAAGTAATCACACTGGCTTTGTTCGCAATATCCATGATGGAAGAAGTTTAATTAAAAGCATGTCTCATAATTTTATTTAAAACTAATTTATTATACAGGGTGCCCTTGTATTCATTCGACAAATTGAAACTGGCGCTTAGAATCAGAATCAGAATCAGAATCTTTATTTGTTGATTTGGGTAATTGTTTACATACAACGGTGTTAAAAATGACAAAAAATGTGTTGCACCAAATCCTGCCTGTCGGCGTACAAATATTTATAATATGTAGGTACAATTATTACAATATAGAGATTATTTAAACATTAAATTATTTAGATATAAGTACAAAATATAATTTTCAAAGTCAAAATTAGAGAATAAGCCGTCATAAATTCAAATAATATAATCAGTAAATTAAATAATGTCATTAACATATTCTGTAATAGTATAATAGCACTTGTCAGTCAATAATTTAAATAAAGCGGATTTGAACTCCGTTATACCGAGTTCTTTTATTTTACAAGGCAGTTTATTATATAACTTCGGTGCCATGCAATAAATACTTTTGTGCTTGAGAGCCGTCCTAGACATAGCTGGCCATAACTCATTGACATGACGGTGATTCCTGTCATGCACCTGCGAAACAGTTTTAAATAGGCCAGGGTTACTTTTTACATAAACCGCAACTTCGAAGATGTAGAGTGAGGGTAATGTCAGTATATTTAGCTGTTTAAAATATGGTTTGCAGCTATCTCTTCTTTTTAGGCCACATATGGCCCGTATGCAGCTTTTTTGTCCCTTGAATATACTTTCCCTATTACACGAGTTGCCCCAGAATATGACTCCAAAACGGAGAATAGAGGCTACTAGACCGTGGTATGCAGTAATTACAGCTTCACGATTTACTACTTTAGCAAGCTCATGTAGGGCGTAGGCTTGTTTATTTAGTCTTTTACAAAGGTCATCTGCGTGGTCTTTCCAATTCAATTTACTGTCAATATATAATCCTAAAAATTTCGTTGTGTGTGTTTCGTTAATGGTTTTATTTAAAAAATTAATATTTAAGTTATCAAACTTTTGTTGTCTCTGAAAAAAGTGCATTACATTGGTTTTTTCTAAATTCACAATTAAGTTATTTCCGTCAAGCCATATTATAATTTTCTCTATTGCGTCATTAATGTCCCTTTCATAGTCTTTGGGGTTATTACATTTGATTATTACGGTGCTGTCATCTGCGAATAAGGTCATTGGGTAAGGTATATGCCGGGGCAAGTCATTGATATATAATAAAAACAATAAAGGCCCTAACACACTTCCCTGTGGTACGCCATAAATTACAGTACGTTCTTCAGATGCGTAAGTATTTTCTTTTTTCGTATTAGGACAGATCCTGATTATTTCTGTGTACTGTTTCCTATCATTTAAATATGTTTCCATTAGTCTTAGTACATTACCGCGTATCCCGTATCTTTCAAGTTTCCTAAGTAACAGTTCGTGATTGACGTAATCGAACGCTTTCGTCATGTCCATAAATACGGCACAAACTGGATTCCGTTTGTCTACATTGTCTATTACTAGGTCTAGCAGATCATACACGGCCATATTTATAGATTTATTTTTACGAAACCCCTTTTGTTCATTTATTAGAATATTATGTTTATCTAAGTATGAAATTAGACCTTGATATATAAACTTTTCAATAATTTTGGAAAATACAGGTATAAGGGCGATAGGTCTATAATTTTTCATGTCCGCTTTGTCGCCTTTCTTAAAGAGGGGTTTAATAATGGATGTTTTTAACTTATCAGGGAATACTCCTGTGTTTATGCTCATGTTAATAATGTGGCTGAGATGTGGAGCTATTTCAACAGCTACGGATTTAATGATATGCGTACTAATACCATCATACCCGACACTTCTTTTGTTCTTAAGATTCATTATTATTTTGTAAATATCGTGGGGGATAGATGGTGCCATAAACATAGACTGGCTCTCAGTGTTATGTTTTACATCATATAAGACACCTTTATCCAGGGTTGATTTCGTATTGGTAACCTGATCGATGTAGTAGTTATTGAAAGCTGTTGCTATGTCTTGGGGTTTCGTCATTATTTTACTATGTTGTTTTATTTTCATTATAGGTTCTACCGGGAAATTATTTTTGGTCCTATTTATTATGTTCCAAGTTGCTTTTGATTTGTTATGTGATTTTTTTATCGTGTTGTTGTTTTGGGCCTTTTGTGTAAGTTTCAGTACTTTTTTAAGTCTATTCGTGTACATTTTTAAATTATTTTTGTTTTCCCTAGTTGAATTTAATCTATACTTCCAAAGCATTTCTCTTTTCCTTCTACAGCAAAGTTTCACGCCTTTTGTTATCCACTTTTGTTTCTTTTTTACCGACACAGATAGTAGTTTAAATGGGAAACATAGGTTGTAGTACAGCATGAAATTTTCGAGAAATGCATTGTAAGAGTTGTTTGGATCATCATCGTTTTCATATAAGTCATCAAATGTCAAAGTTTTTATGCAATTTTTAAATTTGTCAATATTATCTCTACTGTAGTCTCTTGCTCGTTTTCGCCAGACTTTTAGTGTACACGACTTTTTAATTTGATATTTTAACAATTGTGCTGTATGATCTGACAGTCCCAGATCCAAAACCTCACTCTTACAACCTCGCGTTAGGCTATGTGCAATATTATCAATACAGGTTTGGCTGATAGGTCTAGTCGGCTCTTTTATTGTCAAATTAAGATTATAATTTAATAACAAATGTTCAAAGTCCAAGGACAGTTTACTTGGATCCAGAACATTGATATTAAAATCACCGCAGATCACAATTTTTCTTTTAGAGTTGGAACTCAGTTTATCAAGAACAGAATTCAGCTTATCAAAGAAAACTTCTACAAGCTGTTGATTACGAGTTGGTACCCTATATACACATAATATAATAGTGTTGTGATTAATTAGTTCTATTGCACAACATTCAATAACACCTTTTACTGAAAAACTTGATATTTCGTGTAGGTCTTTGTATTCCAAGTGTCCTGTTCTAATTAATATCGCTGATCCTCCTCTCTTCTGATCACGGGAATAGCATGATGCAAGCTTATAGTTAGGAATTCGCAGCAGTTCTTCGTGTCCTGATTTAATGTTGTGTTCGGTAATACAAATAATATCTATTACAGTTCCCCGTTCTGCTAACTCTTCCAAGTGAGTTGTTAACATGTCAGATTTAGTAATGAGGCCAGATATATTTTGATGTAATATGTAAATATGGTTATATACGAAAAAAATCCGAATTTTTCGTTTCTTCTCTCTCCACTTCGTCAAATCTGTTATTGCAGGTATTTATGTCAAATATGTAGGTCTTAAGATGTATAAAAATATTTCTCAAGCCATTGTTGTTTAATAATCCGCTCTTCCTATTGAACATACTTGTGTCGTAAGCCAGATGCAAATTCGAGTCGAATAAATATGCGTAGTTATGTACTTGTATATCCGTATATAATAGTTTGTTAAATGTCTCAATTCGTGTGTTAAATAAAGTATTTGAATATTTTCCGCATTTGAAGTTCGGAAGGCATAAGATTAAATTGGTGTGAGTTATGCCGGATAACGATGCACGTATGTACGCTATTAGCTCGTTGTAGTTATGTGATGTTGTGAAGTCATTTTCACTTATACATATGACACAGAAGTCCTTGCTAGTGAAGTCTTTAACTTTCGCATCGATATTTCTCAAAAGTTCTTTTGTTCCAGCCTTATTACTGAGAAAGTGACAACATTCATAGTCCTCGCTAAACATTTCTTCTGTGCGTGGTGTAACATTATTCCTCTTATTACTGCTCAATATGTAAAGCTTTCCTTTTGTTAGATTATTTGCACTAGCAGGCTTTTCGGCGTTATCTTTATAATATTGTGCGTAGTAGTCAATGTAGGTTTTCTCGATTTCACTTAATAGTAAACTTTCTTGATTGTAATATTCGTTTATGTATTCAATACGTATGTCGCTATATATAGGAGACAATTCTGGAGACTTGTCATGTTGCATATTTTCGGTTTGTACGGACTTGTCCACGCTGCAAGTTGATTTACTGCTGTCCAGCTCAGTTAAGAAACTGTTATGGGATTTGTTAAAGTCATACGTAGTAGAATTTAATTTTAATCTGTTCAAGTTTTTATTAGTTTTTTGTTTAATTTTTTTATTTCCAGACGAACATACATGTATTAATTGCTTAATTTTAACTTCCTGCTTAGATATTCTTTCCTTCAATGTAGAATTTTCAGATGATAGATTCATAATTTCATTGTCAGACGTTTCAAGCTGAGTATGCAGTTTAATAATAATTTTGTTGAGTCTATCCGTTTCCTCGGAGTGCGATAACGAGAAGGATATATTTGGTAAACTGTCCTGATCACTCGAGGCTGCAGTTGAGAAAGAGTCTTCCTCATCTAACTCTGGTAAGGATTCGTAAGACTTTGTGGTTATTTTGTTCTTGTTCCGTAGCGTTACGTTGCTGTGTCCAAACATCTCAGAACCAAAATCTTCCATTTTATAGTTGGTAAAAAGGGACACCCCGTATCTCTGTCAATGTTGAGGACAGAGAAAAAAAAATATATATATACAAACAAAAAACAAAAAAGTTTTTTGGTGTCAGGATTTGAACTCCGGTTACTCCGCACAGTAGCGTCTTAACGCGGTCTTAACTGTGTATGTCTAGCCGCTGGGCCAACGCATATCTATGAGAGTACGATGAAATAGGCGATGTCGTTCAGTGCGCTGCGCTAATTGACCAGCTGTTTTATTATCAGTGTGGGTGAGTTGTAAACAAACTGACCGGCTCATACGCGGTTATAACACAAATCACAATTTGAATAAAAAACGGTTCAATCATTCCAATTTGAATCACTGTGATAGTCTCATTTCCTTATTAAAATTTATGATTGATATTTAGCGAACTTTACACACAAGTACATAATTTGAATGTGAGTGAATGTTTTAGAAAGTGTTCTAGTGTTATATTGTATAAAAATCACTGTGCAGTCACGGACACAAAACATAAATTATCTCGGTGAGTCTTTTTGATTTTGTTACGATATCAATGTCACTTATCATTTACGCAATTTCACATGCACTTATAACTTTTTAGTAAGGATATACTTAATTTAGGATTTTTAAAATTTAAAAATACACAGAGAAGTGGTTACTGGTTGCGCACCTAGCGCCACATTATTATGTAAATATTTTGTAAATAGGTACCTTTATATGTTTATTTCAAAAAGGTACAATATAAAATAAAAAGAACCATTCAATATTTAAAAAACCTCATCTAAACTATTTTTAAAAAATTTAGGTGCAGGAAGAGTACCCAAGACACTGGCAGCGTTACCTCGCTGGATCGCGATGCCAATAATTTAATGCTAATAATATTTGTACTATTTTAAGTTTTGATATTATTATGTGATTAGTTTTTTAAAATACAAATAGATAATACAACAAAAATTATACTAAAATAAAAGAAATACCTAAATACTATTTACAATTAAAGCCCGAACACGCCGTCTAACTACGCACTGTGATTAGTTTATTTTATTTATTTAACTGGGGCTTGTACTCATAATAAACATTAAATTGGTAAGGTTTTTAGTAAATCAAAACTGCAAAATTTTTTTACTAATTACGTCACAAGTCACACATACCTTAGTAATGACCATTGGACCAAATTCCAGTGAAAGAAATCAAGCTTTTATATGCTACGGCGTAGCATTCGTAGCAGTGTTTCATATTCATCTCTTATTACAATCTATTATTGCATGTAGAGATTGATGAATGTGGAGGAAGAAACAACCGCCACCTACTACTTCTTAGTTACTACAAATTACATTATATTTGAACAAAAAATATCGTCTCTCTCTTGTATTGCTGTGCCTAAACAAGGTCCATAAAGAACATTGTAACATTTTAATGTTAAGTATGTGAACATCTGTATTATAACTTATGGAATGCAATAAATATGTTGAGTATTTAGTATTAAAGCGAGGGATGTATGCCAGGATCGCAGAAGATGAAAGTCCACCGTCTCTGCTTACCCCTACGAGAATCAGACGTCAGTTTATAAATAAAATAAATAAATGTCACTTAAAATATATTTTCCGAACACAAAGTAAGTCTTGGAAAGTAAAAGCTAAGTCTTTTTGCACTTCTCACCGTTATCTCGACTGAAACACCGTGAGCTGGTAATACCTAGTGTCTGAAACGGTATTAAGCTTAAAGACTAGACGAACTAAGCCAGGGCTGAATCCAGGCATTTGATTTTGATATATTTTATGTGATCCTCGGATACAGGCCGACGAAATTAGTGTCGTGACGAAATTAATTTCTCCAATTTAAAAATTTGGAATTTCGTCGCATGGCGTAAAAAATACTACTTAATTGACTCATCATTATTATAACAATTGACATGTCTTATCGCAGAAGGCTTAAAAAATATGAAAATTACGAAGTCATCAGCTATTTTCTAATGTAACAAAGTAAAGTAAAAGAAAATATTTTATTCCTTTTTCTACAAAATTCCCATGACTTCTCGAAAGTGATTGATTGGGGCAGATTTGACAGTGTTTCAGCAGATAATGTGACGCTAAAAGCATCATAATGAAGCACCTGATTTGGGGGTTTGGGGCAGTGCTGTATTAGTACTGCTTGGGTATTAGCCGCCCCCGGGGCGAAGACCAAATTGCCGCCCCCTTTTTGGGTTTATAATCCACGGCTTCAAAATTTACATAATATCTGAAGATGGATGCCATTTTTTATTAATTTTCAATGAAATACCAGTGTCGCCGATCGACATGTTGTTACAATGTTTCCAAATACAATGTGGAAATTCAAATTCACTCAACGAACAGGGATTTATCGGTTCCGTTGATTTAGATAAAATATTTTTTTTTTAATTAGTTATAGGCATAAAAAAAATTGAAAGGAAATGGGACATTTTTTCAAGTTGTTAGTGATGCTGTCATGCATTTTCTAATTTTAAGCTAAAGACTAAAAATAGTGTCATCCTTTTATTCACTTTTGTGTAGGAAAGAGATGACAGTGTAATTAGATCTGTCACATTTAGTGTAATTTTTAAAACGCACGCCAGAATTATTATGAAATTTTCGCCCCCAAAAGCTAATCGACTGGGTTGAGGCCCCCAACCACTGATTACAGCCCTGTCCAGTCTTCATCCGGATAGAGCTCTTTAGAGTCACATCGGGAAAAGACAAAAGAGCGGAGTGAAGGATCAACGATATACTGGGTGTAGATTTTGTCATACAACAGAAAATGGGGTGATCGGTCGTTAAATAAAGTAGTAGTGGGAAAAAAATTAAATTAATTTGTAGGCAAATAAAATGTTAGGTACGTTGGGTTATTCTACTTCACATGGCTATTTGTGTATTAGTTATATTTGACATATAATTTTTTTATTATTTATTTACTCAACAATAATTTTACACATTTTACTTAATTCTAAGCTTCGCCAAATTGCATAACAATTTGTTGGCGAACATTTGCACTCACTTAACTACTATGTGTACATATGTCACAGTCAGACGGGCCCGGCTAGACATTTCGTAAAGCGCCGTACCACACCATCTAACTACGACTAATCATGTGGTGGGTAGTACGTGTGACATAATATTCGTCTTATTTGCCTATTCGACAAACATAGCAAATACCAAATACGCGTTTCCGCGCGCTTGTCGGTTTCGACGCGACGATATTTGTTGTGTGTTTATATTTCGCTCTCATATGTGGACGGTCGTATTTGTCTGTATTTGTGTGTACGTCAAATATTTTGACAAATACGACAAACATCCAATAGCGAATACGAATAGCCATGTAAAGTGGGAGCATAATGTTCACCAATTCGTATTAGGATAATGTAAAATTGATAAATCTGCATATGAAAGTTATTGCTAAAATCGATTAAAAATAAAGGTAGGTATAGACGAAAACACGATTATACAGAAGTTTTCATTAATTATTAGATTTTTTCAATAATTCCTTGACTGACTGTAAAAAAAATCACTTTACATAACGTAGAGCGCCGCTATAGAGCGCAAGCTATCATCATCAGTCTATTTATATTGCCCCACTGTTCGGGCACAGACCTCCCCTTACATCGAGGGAGCTGGGGCCATGATCTACCACGCGTGCCCAGTGCGGATTTCACATGCCTTAGATTTTATTATTATTATTGTTATTTATATAGCGCAAGCTATATTGTAATGTAAAGGAATTAAAAAATGACAAGTCCTGTTTGAGAAAATATCAACCTTAATGATGCTACTTTGTTTGTAATGTTTTCGAATTCGAAACTGGAGGTCGATCCCTGGCCTCTATAACGGAAGTACGAATTCTAACCACAGCACCACCGAGCCTTTTTTATTTCTTTTTTATATCTTTATTAATATAAATTACACATTATTCCAGGCATTTGCATAACATGCACGTTTCGTGATATTATACGAGAGGAGTCGCGTGCAAAAGCTAGCATTTACTATTTAATAAAACCGTCGAGCACGGCACGAAATCTATTTTTAATGGCCGCCCGTAAAACAAAGGGATAGGGCAGGCTTTATTGTTCCATTGTATGACGCGACAGATGCGTTCGGTTCAGAGGCCTACACTCACATACTATTTATTTATTTATTTTATTAATGGACTCGACCGTTCGTCATTTGCCAATGACATGTTACAGAAAATTCAATATATAATAGTCTTCTATCTTCCTCCAGGGGAGTCGCAGTAGCGTCTTCACCCTGGGTAGCCGCGTCTTCATGTCTTCATCCAGAGGATACGCCGTAGCGTCATCACTCCCGAGCTTGTAGCGGGAACTCTTGATAAAAGCTTGAAACCCCAGATCTTGCTCAAATTATCCAACAAATTCACCATACTGTCAATCGCGAACATTTTCTGATTAATTTAACGTGATATTAATCTCAAAATAACCACTGTAGACAATAAAATAAAAATTATTAAATAATTTTGCAACCGTCGTTTCCTGCCATTTTCAAGAGAACCCTTTTATGTAGTTTTTATTATGTATTATTATTGGTTTTTATTAAGAGCCTTCCATGAGCCAACTAGCGCCGCCAATCTTAAGAAAATAATATCTTCCAACATAATAAATTTTATTAAAAAAGCTATTTACAAAATGTTTATTACGATAAATACTATTTTTAAAATGCTTATTTATAACGTGATTCAATTTCGGTAAGTTGTAGTTCGCATAAAAGCGAAAAACGGCCGTTTTTGGCACATCTGGGAACTACAACTTAGCTTGTCGCAATTATGCCATGTATTGTATATTGAAAAATAGTATTTATCATAATAAACATTTTGTAAATAGCTTTTTTAATAAAATTGATTAAATTGGAAGACATTATTTTTTCAAGATTGGCGGCGCTTGTTGGCTCGTGGAAGGCCCTTAATGGACTCGACAGTTTTTTCATTTGCCAATGTCAAGTTCTTGTAGACTCGCCAAATATGATTCTGACTACCTAAAAATCATTAAAAAGTGTTACAAACAAAAATACAATGTATTACTTGGCTGTATGGGTTAGATTCCCTTTGCCTGCTACGTCAGAGCCACAGTACTTCCGGAATGCCTAATTTTACACAAAATATTTTTTTTCTCGGAATTTATCTACGATATAATTCTGAAGAAAATTCAACGTATTCAGAGAGAAAAAATCTTGAAATGGTATTTTTCTTTTAGACTTTGCAATTGGTCTAAAAGAAATAAATAATAATTATTATTTTTATTTCTTTATGACAATTATTCGAAAACTCCAACATAATATTAGGATTGACGACAGTCGCGAACATTTTCTTCATTTAACTTGATATCAAACACAAAATTACCTGAAATACAAGAATATACAATCACATTTAATCGATTGATCTCAAAACGGTGACTGAAAACATTCGTAAGTAATAATTATTGCTGAATTAGACACTTGGAGAGATGTATTACTATTATATTTATACATTTCTCTAATGTACAGTGTTCCTATAAAGAGCCGGTCAGCTCGCCCCCGCTATTAACTAAATTAAACAATATTAGGAACGTCGTAAATCTGTGAATGCACTCCTGGTAATGAGATCGCGTGATGTCGCCCAATGTAGTGTGCAGCCCCATAGGTTAGGGCAATGGCTCGCAAACTGTTTACTACTTATGTTAGTATTTCGGACAACAAAAAACATGCACAACAGTCTCCCGTAGCGTACTTACTTCCAACTTCTGCGATCCTGGTACACAGTTCTCGCTTCCTCATACATACATAAACTCACATTATCCCTGTCTCTCGTAACGGTAGATAGATACATGTACTTCTAACTGTTGCGATCCTGGTACACCACTCTCGATTATTCATACATACTTACTCAAAATATCTCTGAATTTTGACCAGTATCGTAAAATCGTAAACAGTAAATCTGCAGTAAAACTGATAGCAACTGAGAGCTTCGGTTTCTTTTAAAAAGTTGTTCAATTTCAAACGATATGCCACATGTCGTTCAAGTAACTAAATGTGGTCAAAATTAGGAATACTAGTTTGCAAGGCTTACTAAGGAATAATTACAAAAAAATAACTTTAAAATATCATATCTCGGTACCCTTGGTACTTAGAATAATTGGTCACATGAGTTAAAACTTTACAACTTTACCAATCCACCAAAAAATCGTCCATGTGCCGAACACTCTATATAAACCTTTAAATGAAAAACAGAACCTATACTAAAAATCATTTATTGCTCTACCAATATAGACAAGGGACGACTGAATAATAATATTTTTTGTAAACCTATAAATTGTCCCACTGCTGGGCAAAGGTCTCCCCCCTCCTCTTCCATCCATCCCTGTCCTGAGCTTCTTCCAGCCACCCATCCCTGTATTTAACGTGACCTACGCCGAGGTTTGCCCCAACGCCGGCAACCGTCCGATGGCACCCATTTTAATCCCTTAAAATACAAAATACTTACCTAAATAAAAGAAAAATACTACACTGAAACATAGTTTGACAACCCCAGCTCTAGGGGTCGTGTACCCCTGCCTGACTGATTAGGTGTGAAGATGCTATTCACGTGATTCTGTCATTCAGGGGATGGGACCAATGATTTATGAATGGCCGTCTTGTGTCGAGGAGTTCGTGTTCGTGTAATGAGCGACTGGAGTCGGCCTAGCTTGCCTAAGGACTCTTGCTTTGAAGTAACTATGCACATCAAATTAAAAAAAAAATGATAGTTGACTATTGTAAATTTTCTTTTCCTCAAATTGTTTAATTTACTTAAACGCTGTGCAGAATGAATGTACTTATTTCACAAGCCTAACCATCCATTTAATTTTGTCGAATGAGTTCAATTCTGACGACAGAGTATTTAACTCAATTTATCTTTTAGAATTCATTTTTAACACTAGATGGCAGCACGAGTATGAAACATAAACGTCAAAGTAAAATAGTGTGCCCCTTCTCAGTTTCCCAATATTTAGGGGACATTATTTGACCTGAGTAGTACACAGTAAGTTATAAAATGTACTAAACGTATTCGTAATGTTATATCAAAGACATTTTGGCCGATGCCATTGGGCTATGCCATAATAAATTAAAAACAACCAATGACATTTGTTTTGGTACCTATACCAAATTGGCGTAAGCTAACGCCATCTATTGTACTCTAAAAACCTTGACAGTTTAAAAAAAACCGCCTCATTTCACTGATTTCCATACCCCTCATACCAGGAACACAGCATGCATTTGACGTCAGAAATATGTAACCCTATCGTCGGCAAGGCAACTGTTAGATCAATACTAGTCTAGTGCCAGCTTAATTACTTCGCCCCCTTATAATATAACAGGCTTCCTGGAAAGTTATAGGCTTCACTTGCATTGGAAATTATTGGAAATATTCATTTAAACAAGTGTTAATATTTTGAAGTAGAGATATTTTGCTATTAATCGTTTCTCAGTAGTTCATTGCCAGTTTCTTTGAAGGACTATCTAAAGGTACTCAAGGAATCCTTTTGTTGTTTTGCCATCGGATATAGGTATAGGGGAGGCAAAACATAGTCGCCCTGGACGATAAAATATAAACGCCTCTGTCATATGAGAGCCTGGTACAGTCGAAGACTGAGATAAGTACACAGGGGGTTTAATAATTCTTTCACAGTTACATAGTTTTAACTTTTATCTATCGAACAGTGAAATAATTTTTGCAATAGGTTAAATAGTTTTTGAGAACATCTCAACCTTAAAAACTCTCCTGTATACCTTTCTCTGTGTTCCACCGTACATAAAAAATATTAACCTTAGATTAGGAACCAGCTTTAGTGTCCTAATCTAAGGTTAACTCCTACTTTATGTACCAAGCACTCATAACAGCACAGCAAATATCACTTGATAAAATGATGGGTTTGGAAAAGTCGAAAAAAGAAGCTTCAGTTTACTTCGGTCATCCTTATCAGTTCTGGAGGGTAAGTGAATCCTTATTTAACTTATTCCACTGGATTAGAGACCACTACTGAATTGTTGTACGTAAAATCGGTAGCTTCAATGTTCGTGATTGGTGCGAGTTTTGTTGATATTTGTACTATTTTAATTTCTACAACCGATAGAGAAATACGGTATTTGACAAGTATCGAAAATTAAATGTTTTTAAACTCCATGATCAACTATAAAATGAAAATCAAAATTAGTTGAAAAATTAAGTAACTACAGGCATTTAGAAAAGTGGTGTTACAAAGAGACACGAAACAGTAGACGATGTACTATGACGTCATACTGAGGTAGCGCCATACAAACTTCATACTAAAGACCGTTTTTCTAAAAAGAGTTGGAGCATCCCCCCACTAACTTAACCGCTTAATATCTTCGGTATTAGTTGAGATATCGAAAAACTGATTTCACAGTTCTCTTCAGCAGGAATATGGGAGTTGATTGAAGCAATAAAAAATTGAGTCAATTTATATTAAAATAGTAGAGTGACTTACTGAATCAACTGATATGCTAACCAATGTGGTTTTTTTTGTCTACGCCACATAAGTTATCATTTTAAAGTAACACACACTTTCTATTGTGTTTGGTCAGGAACGTCAGAGACAGGAGATGGAAGCAGTCGTCAATGTGGAGGAGATGAAGAAATTGGCAGATGTCGTCGATTACGATTCCACTCATTTACAAAAGTGAGTAGTTTCCAACATTTAGGTGACACAAACTGAAATATTTATTTTCTATTAGTCAGTCTCAATTTATCATAAGTACTTGTTTGTATTGTGTTTGTTTATCTTTTAGGTATATATAATACCAAATTAAATGTATATTAACATACATTTTATATGTAATAATGCATTACTACAGGAAGTATATAATTTACAAATAAATACAAATTAAATCTAAAATATCTAAACCTACAAAACGTGTAAAAGTTATAAATAAAAAACCTGCGCCAAATCCCCACAATTGGCAGCGTGCCCAAAAGGCTGGCGGCGTTGCCCCGCTGTATAGCGAGGCTAACACGTTGGGCAAAGTAGCCGCCAGCCCTTGACACAAACTACCTATTTTTTCCCAGCACCGCAACGCCTCATCAACATAGACTATCTGACATACATTTCCCACTAATATATAAACGCGAAAGTTTGTATGGATGGATGGATGTTTGTTGCTCTTTCACGCAAAAACTAATGAATGGATTTTAATGAAGCTTTACATTAATATAGCTCATAAATCAGAATAAGATATAGGCTATAATTTATAAAGATCCTGCGCATACGAAGTTGCGGGCGGGCTAGTTACTAATATACCATTATTACATTTCACAGACTAATAATAAATAGAGCAGGCGAAAAGGTAAGAGAACTCTTGCACCAAGAAGAGATAAAGCTCTGACAGAGAAGAGAGAAGCTGAGACTCTTATTGAAGGAAGAAGAAGAACAACTGATACAAGAACTTGTGACGAGACAGGCGACGGAAGAGTGTGGGTTCTGCAAAGACAGGGACAGCAAGATGCGGAATTACTTGGAAGAGATAGAGAAGGAAAAAGTCAGGGAATGTCAGAGAGCGTTAGAAAGGGAGAAAATGTAAGTTATCTAACCTTTTTTAAGTAAGGCAAGGATGATGATCGTCTATTGGGTATTCTAGAACTGGACAGGCATGATGTAAATTTTGACGATGGATAGGTACAGTCGAAGACAGAGATAAGTATACAGGGGCCTCAATAAGGTTGAGATTTTCTCAAAAACTAATGGACCGAATTGAATAATTATTTTACAGTTACATAGTTTTAACTTTTATCTATCAAACAGTGAAAGAATTTTTGCAAAAGCTCTTTCTGAGAAAGGTCAACGTTAAAAACTCTCCTGTACACTTAACTTGAGAAAACTCAATGGGGGCCTCCCCTGTATACTTGTATTTGTCTTCGACTGGACATAAGGCTGACGAGGACGTGATTAAAGCTGGACAGTATCACATACTAAATATACGAAAAATAAAATAAATACCAGCTAATTTTCAGAGCCAAAGGCATGCAATGTACGAAAGAGGACGAGCTCCGGCTGAGAGAGATGCAGAGGTTACAGATGATGGAGAAGAAGTATATTGAGCAGCAGACGCTTGACGTGGACAGAATGTGGCACCAGGTGCTGGTGGATGATGTAAGGAGGAAGGTAAGGGTTGCGAAATAAAACAAACCCATTGCTCGTGGTCCATAGTTCGGAGTTGAGAGTTAGTTTTAGTTTTAAAAGTTCTTTAAAACAAAAATGCTCGATGCAAATACAAAATGATGACAATTACATGTAGACCAAGACACTGCAATGCTCAATAATTATCTGCGAGTTGAAAACAATACCAATTAAGCATGTATAGGTATGTTGTTATACCATCTATACCTACATATAAT
Organism: Tachystola acroxantha; assembly: GCA_963506565.1. NCBI lineage: Eukaryota > Metazoa > Arthropoda > Insecta > Lepidoptera > Oecophoridae > Tachystola > Tachystola acroxantha. The sequence goes on along the minus strand of OY735894.1, from coordinate 6,754,459 downwards.
AAGAATGTAAAAAAGTTGTGTCTGTACATTGGATATTTTTTTTAAATAATAATTGTATTGTGTTTTAGGATCGATACTGATGCCAAAACACTAATTTTTTGAATTTTTGTCTGTTTGTCTGTGACTTTGTGCAAGTATCACGCCATAACTACTGAAGGGATTTTGATGGGAGTTTTACTAGGAGATAGCTAAAATATCCGGACAGCTCATAGGTTAGGCCATGGCGGTATGTGATGTGGAAATAAGGATCCAGAGAGGAAGATCTGCCTCCTGATCTCCTCCATCCTCTCCATCCTCCTCCTCTACGCAAACGAAGTTGCGGGGTGCAGCTAGTTTATGTATAAAATGGTCTAGAAAATATTCACAAGTGCTTGGCTGGCTCAGAGTCAAGACTCAAATTTCAATAATTAGGGCTGTTTCGGGGATTGAATTGAATGTGAAGATCGGGGCCTCGGAAAGCACGTCAAGCAGTTGGTCTCGGTTGCTGTCGCTCGGCAGCAGTCGTCAGACCATATCTGAGATGTATAGGTTTCAATAACTCTGACAATAAGGTCACTAAATCACACGAGCAGAAGAATAACCCAGATTGCTTTCAAAACAATGGCTGAAAGCGTATTCGAACTGAAGCCACGTCAAATGTTATTGACTGGCAAAGGCTATAAAATTCTTTAAAATTCTTTCTTCTAGGAACATAAAGAAAGACTAGACTACGCAAGACGCCAGCAAGAGATGGCAGAACGACGCAGAGCATACGACGAGCAAATAGTCAGCGCCGCCAGAAAGAGACAGGAAGCTCTGAGAGTGGAGAGAGAGAAAGAGAACAGAAGATTAGACAAGATGAGGGAGAAGATGGAATTAGACCATTATGAAGGTGGGGCAATCATTTTTTAGGAATAGATTAGAGTGAACTTAAAGTGAGCTTGTTTTTACGACTGTCAAAAGTATTTGAAATACAGTAAAAGCGAGTTTGTGTGAAATACCGAAAAGCTAAAGTATTTTTTATTTAATACATTAAACTCTATCTCATTTTTCCTACAGCAATTAGAAGAAAGAAAGAGCAGCAAATGACGAATAGAGTTAACTTAGTAGAGGGACATGAGATGAAACTATTAAGGCTTTGGGGCGAGAAGAAAAGAGACAGAGAAATTGATGATAGCACTATACGAGTGGCTTTGGAGGAGTTGAGAAGAGAACAGCAGAGGAAAATGGACGAAATTGTAAGTCTGAGGTATTGTTTCGTCTTGATTACGGGAGTGTCATAGGGTATAAAAAATTAATCAAAAGTTTTTTGCAGGCGTGTTTTTTGGTTTTTGAAATATTTTCTGCTTGTTAAATAATTATGTACAATACAGTTTGTATTTTATTGCAGCATAGACTTCAAATAGAGAAAGAAGTGTTCGTAGAGAACTTCACGCGTGAGAGAAGGATAGCGACTGCGTTAGAAGAAGACGGAGATAGAATAACTCAGGAATGGAAACGGCAAGAGGAGACACAGGCTGATGAATACTTGAGGGCCGTTGAAGCTGAAAAAATTACCAATAAAGAGGTAGGCAATAAAATTGTCTAAGTTAAGTACTTAGAGAAAATAAGAGAGGGTCTGAGTCTGCACAGAACAGAATTAAGATTATAGGTTTGAGAGGATATGGGAGGCCTTTGCCCAGCAGTGAAACATCATAGGCTGATAAATAATATCAGGGTGACTGTCTTTAGACTAACTAAAGGTTGGCTATATTGATCTCTATTTATATGGCTATTAGTTAGCTCGAAGACAAGTATATTATATCCGAAGCCGGAAGAAAGAGTATGTTTTTCGTATGTCGATTACTTTGTACTTTCCGGTAACGTAAACGGCTTGATGGTTTTAGAAGTAGGAGATATCGTTAGATTCGTCTTTAGCATGGGACTAACTTTATTCCAGGATGCATTTTATTCCAAAAAGCAATCGGGTTTTTTAAATTACTTACTGCGCTAGAACAGCGATTCCGAAACTAATTGTAACACAAACACCAGCAAAGTGGCTAGAATTTAGGTACAGAAAAATTTACCTATTGGATTGCATTTAAATAAGTCCTTATTTATTCATCATCATCGGTCTATTTATATTGCACCACTGCTCGGGCACAGACCTTCCCTTACAATCCTTACATAGACGGAGCTGGGGCCATGACTATTTATTATCAAACTCAAATCTCTTTATTGCAAGTAAGCACGTTGTGTACCTTTTGTGTACATTATTAACGCGTCAATGTTTCATCGGAACTAATGAGAAAGTATTAAGTCCGCCATCATTTTGGAATGGCGGATTGATTTTTTATTCGTTTAATTGTCTATTTACATGAATACTCTAAATAACTTGACATTGGCGAAATTATCTCTTGAATAAGAGTAGAAGCCATTCAAATAAAAATAGAATAGAGAAAGTATCGATTTCTTACAGAAAGCAGCGGAAGAATACCGAAGATATTTAAATGAAAGGAAAGAAACATTAGAGAAAGAGAGACACGAGAGGTCAGAGAGGATGGTGCGAGTGAAAAGGACAGCTGTCAACGAGCTAATGAAAAAGATGGAGAATGCCAATGAGGAACTGAGACGGCAGATCGAGTATAGGAGACAGTTGAAGGAGCAGATTTGGGAGAACCAAATTAATATGGTAAGGTAACAGGAACAAGTAAATATCGCTAAAAAGGTGTCCCTTCTTAGTCAAACTACTTAGAGGTGAACTGTGTCACTTTTCGTCGCGATTTAGTATGTCGAAGATCAGTAAAAATCGTTAAACCATGGCATAATCTCTCTCTACCTAACTCAGGTTTAACGCTACCGGCCCATTGTTTATTTTATTTTATTTGGGAAAACAAACAATTGTACAATGTGTATACTTAGCATAAGCTTACGTACTAACATAACAAAGTTACTTATTGTATAACCAGCAACGTTATCCACAGATTACATTTTAAGATATGTAGGATTTACAAAGTGAAGCTTAAATTATTAATAAGTGTTTAGGTAGTGAAAGAGTCATAAATTTTGAGAACCTCTGTTTTAAAGTTAACTTTAGTCAGTTTTACTGATGCTTTTTCTGTAGCGATGAATAAGTTGATGATTTATCATCAGCCCGTATCAGTCCACTGCTGGACGCAGGCCTCTCCCAAAGCGCGCCCATGTTTTGGGAGGTGATGCCCGTAATCGGGTGGCAAGCGGGTTGACAATCGCCGGCCACCTCGCGCCGGTGACGCCCGTCACCGACCTGCTGCACTTGGTGCCGGCACGGTGCGAGCTGGATATAGGTACCGCCAACTGTCGGTCGCCAGAGCCCCGTCCGTTGGTCGGCAGGGTGCACCACGTGCCGGTGAAGTTGGCATTTGGGTGGCCAATATAGTCGGTCCCCACCCCTTACACCCCAAGTTGATGATATTATTTTCTCGTTGTGAGACATAAGCACTATGCCAATAGCTGCTAGCCATAAACGTGGTTTAAAGTTAGTCTACCGTTTAGCTTTCGATTCCTTTCTAACTTAAAGTTTTTTACCAAAGTGTGAAAGGGACACTCGGTTTAAGGGAAAGAGGTGTAACAGCTACCTAATTTATGATTTTAGGAAACCGAATTGAATGATATCGAATGCAAGCAAAAGCCATTTACCAGGAAACCAGAAATGTTCAAAGATGCTATGGTACATAAAGTGGCGCATTCTCCGGGACGCACGAGGTTTGTAGTTATCGAAGACGTTCATTATTTTACGAAAAGATGTAAAGTATTTATTCAGTCTTATTATTTCAGCACAAACCCTGTTCATCCCTTCAGGAGAATTATGGAAAAACGTGAAGCGGGCACCACAGCAATACAACTACCACTTATAGGAAAACGTGTTATTTAATTTAAAAATAAATATTTGGTTTGTAGTTTGTACAATTTTTTTCCTCCTCCTTTCCGCAGTCGGGTAAAAACACGTTCACAACAGATACATGCGTGTTCTGCCATCTATTGACATTAAAAAGAATTGATTCTGTGAGCGACACCTTACACCATTGTGCAGTACTAATATGACTTATAAGTTTAGCGCGAAATTCACAGATGGCGCTAAAAACAAAGCCAAAAGGGACTTATATTGATGCTTTAAAACTCTTACCGCCATCTGTCGTCGAGTAGAAATATTAAGTTTAGCATTTCGTTTCACGCAATTTATGTGACAAATGGTGAAAATTATAGAAAAAGGTTATCATTTCATAAAATAAAATAAATTTAACCTTATAATTCGAATATAAAGGTTATTTTGTGCTTATAAATCGTAATGTAATGATGGCAATGAGTGAAGTTAGATACCAGTGAAACGGAACGTTACAATCAGTTCAAATTTTTCTTTCTACCGGCGAAGAATCGGAAAACTAAATAAATCGTCAAAAGCGAATAAAATCGTGGTAGTGGTAGTTCAATGAAATATGCGTTTTAAAGGAGGGTAAGTATATTTTCTGTAGTTAAATAAAGACTCGGCATCCATTTTGACCGCGTAGATATTGAAGACATGTGCTACGAGCAACAACAAAGTTTTCTAATATACAAAGTTTTCTAAACTTCAGGATAATGGACGGAGACCCGGGAGACTACGCTGTAAGCACCCTCGAGCGATGCTCCTACAGGTTTTTGCAGCAGTTGGCGAAATCCATGAGTGTTCCTTCCAATTTCAAGGTAAGTTTGAAAAGTTTTCACGCATCATAGGAAAACAAGAGTAGAATCTAGGTACAACCTGTAAACTAATTAACTAAAACCTGAAACTAGTTAATTGGTGGGTTTTCAAGCTAGATCACTGATTTTTATATAACATTTATGTGAAGATTGTTAAAATTCCATACTTACCCAATTCATTTTTTACAACAAAAAATATTTGTACTCTTTAACTTCTGTGCCTCACCGTAAAAGAAGATCTGTGCCAGAACAGTGGGGACATTTATTTATTTATTTATTCAATATATAACTGCCTAGTTTACAGATATCACCAAAGCACCGAGTCAGTGGATACAATATGATAATAATTCTTAAGATAATTAATTATACAGTAAAATTAGTGTAAATTAGAGTTACTATTATGATATATATATATATTTTTATACAGAGAACACCATGGATCGACATATGATGATAGTTTTTCCAAGAGTCATCACTACAGCCATAGCTAAACATGTTATAGCTAAACATCAGGACTGTTAAGATAAGACGAAGATAAAATATTCTTTATTGCAAAAAAAAAAGGATTTACACAAAATGTTGTTTCCCATTTCCTGTCAAGACGGTTCTGTTTTGTTATTAAGATTTAATTATGGACAGACAGCTTATCACTGATATCTCCATTTCACTGTTTTATTTTATTAATGGACTCGACAGTTCGTCATTTGCCAATGTCATGTTACAGAAAATTCAATATTTATAATAGTCTTCTATTTTCCTCCAGACGAGTCGCAGTAGCGGTTTCTCCCTGGGTAGCCGCGTCTTCTTGTCTTCATCCAGAGGAGTCGCCGTAGCGTCATCACTCTGGATGAAGCAGTTTGACAGTCACGTTCACTCCCGAGCTTGTAGCGGGAACTCTTGATAAAAGCTTGAAACTTCAGATCTTGCTCAAATTATCCAATAAATTCGCGAACATTTTCTGATTAACTTAACGTGATATTAAACACAAAATAGCCACTGTAGGCATTATAACAAAAATTATCAAATAATTTTGCAACTGTCGTTTCCCGCCATTTTCAAGAGAACCCCCCATTTCAGTGTTTGTATAGTGGTATTATTCTGGTTAACGGTTTTAAAATAATTGTCCAATTTGTTTTTGAATGCGTTAACTGAGATGACAGAGACAACATCTTCCGGGAGTGAGTTCCAGGCTTGAAGAACTCTTGTTCAGGAAGTGATGTGCGATACTGGTGCTGAAGGTTGTGCAGTCAAATGTCATATGGTGTCCTCGTAACGGTTGTGTGTTTGTCATACCAAACATTGCCTTATGAAGTCTGGAAGAAGATTTATTTATTCAAAAATCTTACAGACTTAAATATAGTTTATGTGTAATTATAATTATGTATGCCAAAACATATTTCATAGTTTATGACAATGTTGAATAACAGCTAAAAGTTATTGAGGTGTATTTTCTCCTATTATATTAATATGTTTCAGAAAACCTACCTGGCTCAGTTGATCCATGCACGGGTGAAGCTAACTCAATCTGATGTGGACGCCATAGTCACCGCCGCCAAGTTGGAGCGGCATCAGATCGCTGTCAATAAGAGGACAAGTGATCGCAAGCGCGCTGGGCTACAGGTGGGTTAAGTTCTCCAATAACATAGGTTCTCCAACAACAGGTTCTCCAACAACATAGGTTCTCCAACAACATAGGTTCTTCAACAACATAGGTTCTCCAACAACATAGGTTCTCCAACAACTTAGGTACTCCAACAACTTGGGTACTCCAACAACTTGGGTACTCCAACAACTTGGGTACTCCAACAACTTGGGTACTCCAACAACTTGGGTACTCCAACAACTTGGGTACTCCAACAACTTGGATACTCCAACAACTTGGGTACTCCAACAACTTGGGTACTCCAACAACTTGGGTACTCCAACAACTTGGGTACTCCAACAACTTGGGTACTCCAACAACTTAGGTACTCCAACAACATTAGTTCTCCAACAACATTGGTTCTCATACTTATCATATGTGTCTTTTATATATAGAAAAATATAAAAGCCAATGGGCACATTCGTATGGAGGGTGGTGCCTTTTTTTTTTCGCGCGGCCAGAATCAGTTTCATATCTACTGTGTAGGAGACCATACAAAAAGAGAAAAAAAGTTGTTCCCGGGGTTCTAACCGCAGTCCGGGCCGAGATAATAGAGTTTAACTTTTACCAAAAGAGAGGAGAATGTCGCAACTGCCATCTACAATATACTCCCCCTTTGCGACAATTTATTGGTTTCCGGTCATCAAAAGCGGAAATCCGGTGCACCCCCCCCCCCCCCCCAAAACCAAAAAGAAATTGTGTTTCCTATTATTCCTTAAGATGTCGCATCCGCCATGGTCAATACACTCCCCCTAGACGTTTTTTTTGCGGTCAACCAAAGCGCGGAAATCCGGTTCAACATGTACATTGAACAATATCCTCCCCCTCACCTAAAAATAAATTGAAATGTATTTTATTTCATAAGGCGTCGCATCTGCCATCTATAATACACTTCCCCTTTGATGTTAATTTATTTTTTCCTCCTCCCCCCGTAAAAAAGTTCATTTCCCATAATAATTATCCTCCTTGGTGTAACTTGTGTCCGGTGTAGTTGGATTCTCCCCGTGTAAACTTGACGAACTGAACTACACTAAATGGTTCCTCAGCATCCTCTGGCTAGGTGATCGATGTACGGTCTACAGCACATAAAGCGTATCACATTGGCACGCTACGCATGGGTTATACGACGTAGTTTGCAAAGTGTGGTTTTTTGTAGGTTGATGTGCCGTCGACTATACACAAAAGTTAAGACCTTTTGAAAAAAATACACAGAAGTATAACATACGCCGTAACAAGCCCAGTGGCTTGTTAAAAGAAACCATTGCAAAATATGTCGTATAACTCCTGTATGGTGCCAGTGTGATACGCTTGATGTGCTATCGACCGTACATCGATTGTTGCGGCGTATGTTACACTTCTGTGTGTTTGTGTGTGTTAGAGGATATTTTTGCACACATAAGCACTCCCAAACTCACACCAAACGAGATCCAAATACAAAAATATACTATTCCTAATATCGTCGATCTGGTTCGAGTCACGGTTTTCAACAGAGCATTAGCTCAACATTAGTTGAAAAAGAATGGCAAGGTCTCTGGTTCGAATCCCAGTCGCGATGTAATATTTTAAAAGATACCGTAAATCACAAATTACACTCGGATGAGCATAACACACCCTAAATAACACAAAAATACTGGTACATAACAACTCTCTTACACTTAAAAATTCCCCTAGATATCGTGCTAATTAGTTTTGCGCGTCTCTGAGTATGGTAGTGTATTTTGAAACTGAATGTAAGTACCATAGAGTGTGTTGTGAGTATTTGGGAGCATTTTTTTATGTCAGGACACGTAAAAATCACAGTTTTCGTTTGTCTATGTATTTTTTTGCGTAAAGGTATGTTTGTATTTGAGGAGTGCGTTGTTGATTCTAGGTGTTTTGTGGGGCGTATTTGTGTGTATTTTCATATTGTATTTTGTACGCTAAAGAGTATTTTTGTTTGGCTGTGTGCTTATGCATAAAGATGACTGTATTTTGTGTGTTACAAATGCAGTTGCCTGTGTTTTGAGTTGTTCGTAAAGGTATGTTTGTGTGTAGATGGGTGCGTTTTTGTTTCTAGTTGTGTTTTGAGTGTTTGTTTCTTTCTGCGTTAAACTGGGTTTTTGTATCGTAGGGTAATACTGTAATTATGTTTATCTGGTTGTTTTTGTATTAAGGTGGCGTATTCATACGTGTTTCAGTGTCTAGCTATATTTTATTATGTTTAGGGGTGTGCTTGGGAGTTAAGAGTTTATTTTTGTGTATGTCGGACTCTGGATATAGTAATATGAGTCAGCGTGTGTTTATATTCAACGTGTTTAACGCTTCTGTATACTTTTCTAACATTTAATAGGGAAAAAAGGAACCTTTATTTAAAATATTTTCAGTCTCCGCGATATTAGAGTTTAAATGAAATGACAAACTAAAGTAACATGAGAGAGAAAGTATTTATTTATAACAGCCGAGTCGTGGCCTTTCGACGACAGTAGGGTCTTTAAAACCATGGGAATTTGCGAGATATTCGATTTTAATTTTTCCTTTACGTAAACTCAAATATCTCGGCCCCGGATGAGTGGGGAAACATAGACGCAACATTTTTACGTTCATCGTGAAGTCCGGGATACTTACTTTCAGTCAGGGTACAAATATTTAAGTTTAAGTAAAGTCATAAAACTTGAGAGGGGGTGTGGTGTATAGGATATACCGGATGTGAGAGGATTCTTACCTTCCGGGATTTTTACCTTCAGTCAGGGCAGAGATATTTAACTTTAAGTAAATGACAAACGTGAGAGGGGGGGAGGATGTGCTCATTTTAGATGATGCACCGGCCATCTAAAAAGAACAGGAGTTCTAGTGGCCCAGTCGGGATGAATTATAACAAAAGTTATAGCAGATGGCCGGTGCACCATCTAAAATGAGCATATCCTCCCCCTCTCTCACATTTGTCATTTACTTAAAGTTAAATATCTCTGCTCTGACTGAAGGTAAAAATCCCGGAACAACATTTTCTTGTAGACGACCTCATAGTGAATGTAAAAATGTTGATTCGACGTCTCTACCCTCCACCGGGGCCGAGATATTTGAGTTCAACGGAAGTAAAAAGTTAAAGTCGAATATCTCGGCCCGGACTGAGGTTACAGATGAGCTGCCATAATATGTTTTATTTACCTTGCCAATATGTACCTAAATAACCATATTTGGTTTCTGGCTGCGAAAATTTCAAAAGGCTCCAAAAACGCCCATTGGCTTTTATAAATTAAAAATTCCAGCTCAAACAAATGTTTTTCAGAATCACGGGCAGTAAATAAAGTTCAGTTGTTATGTCTTTCGTCGCGTCGTATTGAGTTAAGTAGTTAAAAATTGAAGTTTTGCGCCAAATCCATCATGGCCTCTAAGTCACCTGTATAGGCAGGCCTGGTGCACTCCGCGCTTTAGGTATAAATCTACAGGTACATCGGGCGGGCGGCCTTGGGCCGCGCCGGCGCGGCTATTCAGTGGGCTGCTGCGCGCCAGATTGATTGCACGTAACCCGCTATTTTGCGCCCGCGCTGCGACGTATTTAGCCGTCTTTCATTGTATCGGAAGAAAAAAATCGTGACAAGAATTTGGTCTAAATTATTAAAATATTCTTTCATACAATTTAGTACCTACCATAATAATTTATTTTATTTAGGGTGGATTCGACCAAACTTCAATTTATACTGGAGTAACTATCCCAGGGTTATTTTTATTCCCCGATTTTATTCTCCATTAACTTACGAGTAGTTTTACCATGCAATCTAGAGAATAGTTGCAGATAATTGAATGAATAATGAACGAATAATTAGATTAGATTTATATAATAAATCGCAAGGCTAGTTCTTGCATCTTAAATATGTAAATATGGGTTTCGGCTCCCGGACTAGATTGTACCTAGCTAAAACCTAAAAGCGTTATGTTTAGTATTGTAGACACCCATTAAAGTGTAAGAAGATAGCATGCCTATGGTCTTTTGTGATCTAATACCGTAGGTATATTTGAAATATCAGTTTGTTTACAAAAGTAGAATAATAGAGTGGTATAATAATATATGTTCATTAAATATTCAGATTATTTATCTTTCACAAGCCGGCAGCCCTAATCGTGTCAGAAGAGTAAAGAGCTACCCGATAGAAAGAGACGCACGTTGTAGGTGAATATAATTGTAGGCACTTCGCGCTGCGCGAGCTGAATTGTACTTTATTGCGTCGCTGCGAGACTCGCGATTTATTTTAACGGTTTTTAGGAGAGACTCTTCTGTACTTGTACTATTATATATTCTGTGGTATAGGCGACTTCTTTTTAGAGTCCATGGACATATTTTGACGACGATGAAAATGATCCCAAAACTGTCGTGTGTAATTTGTGCAAGACAAAAATTTCACGTGTTGGAGTGGGCAAGAAGGCGACTACATCAGACTGGATCGATGCTAATGCGAAAGAAAATTAATAAAACATTTTGTAATACAATAGTCAATCGTTTTTTATTAAGTATTTATCAAACTACAAAAAATATTAGGTATTCGGTATTCGGCCGAATAGTGCTAAAGTATTCGGTATTCGGCCGAATAGGACAAAAGTGGCCGAATAGGCCGAATACCGAATAGTTGCCGAATATTCGTTGCAAGCCTAATTTATTCTTTACAGGGCTTAGAGATATCTTCGACGAACGTCACCTGTCAGTCGCCACCCATCTCTAGCACACCAAAGCGTCCCCATATAGTCCTCGACTCCCCGGAGATGGGGATATCCCGGAAACTCGTGCGCCCAAGTACCCAGTCCCCGACGGCCCGGGGCAGCGATAGAGTGCTCCGTAGTTGCAACGTGAAGACTTATAAACGACCATGTTATTCGTTTATGAACGATATCATTGAGATTGAGCCGCAAAAGGTACCCTTATCCATTTCTATATTACTACATCTGTCTTCTTCTCAACGTTCCTCTTCTCATCGAAGGTTGGACAACATCATGGCAATCTTCACCCCCTGTCCGGCTGCCCGGAACAAGGAGCCGGTGCTGCAGCCGAACCAATCACGTAAATTCTTTAGCCAAGAGTGTCTGCTCCTGCCACTACATCTGTAATACTTAAAAAATGCGGTCTACTGCAAATACTTAATTCAATTCAATATATTTATTGCATTCCATAAGTTATAATACAGATGTTCACATACTTAACATTAAAATGTTACAATGTTCTTTATGGACCTTGTTTAGGCACAGCAATATAAGGGAGAGACGACATTTTTTGCTCAAATACAATGCAATTTGTAGTAACTAAGAAGTAGGTAATAATTGTTTATTATTTTTTCTCTTTCTTAAGAGCCGTCATAGAGCCAAGTAGCGCCGCCAATCTTAAAAAAATAATATCTTCCAATATAATCAATTTTATTAAAAAAGTTAGTTACGAAATATTTATTACGATAAATACTATTTTTTAAATGCTTATTTATAACGTGATTCAATTTCGGTAACTTGTAGTTCGCATAATTGCGAAAAACGGCCGTTTTTCGCAATTAATAAATATTTATTATGATAAATACTATATAAATACTAAATAAATATTTATTACGATAAATACTATTTTTTAAATGCTTATTTATAACGTGATTCAATTTCGGTAACTTGTAGTTCGCATAATTGCGAAAAACGGCCGTTTTTGGCACATTTGTGAACTACAACTTAGCTTGTCGCAATTATGTCATGTATTGTATATTGAAAAATAGTATTTATCGTAATAAACATTTTGTAAACAGCTTTTTTAATAATATTGATTATATTGGAAGATATTATTTTTTTAAGATTGGCGGCGCTAGTTGGCTTTATGAAGGCTCTTAAATGATGTTATTCATAAACTTAGTTAAACCTCACTTCTCTTAAATCATGTTGCTATCCCTTTCGCACTGACAGACAGAAAGGGACAGGTGGCCTAAACGGCGGCGTAACTTTAATTCACGTTTATGACGAACTGTCGAGTCCATTATGCTTGACACACACAGCCGCGACCTAGCCGTGGCGTCCTACGATCAGTTGAAACGCATGCCCCGCCTCTATTTCTGCCGTCGTTACCTACTGTACGTAGATCGCAGACCTCAGATCGCTACCTACTGGACGTTAAAATGCCCAGAAAATGAGGCGGGGCAGTGTCTAGGTCGCGGCTGTGTGTGGAGGGCATTAATAATTAAAAAATCTCTGAAACTTAACCTTATTGTTACTATTAACTCTGACAACAGCATTTTATAAATTGTGTCTAAGGATCTATCTAGTCCCTTCTTTAAATATTGCCTTTCTGTCCACCAGAACCCGAATCGAAAATGACGTAATTTATTATCTGTGATATTATTATTATAATTTGTATTATTTTTATATTATTGTATTGAATTTGTCGGGGCGGCTCGTGGAGTCCACACGTGACCAAAGTGCTGGCCTGTATTTCGCCCAAAAGATCAGCCTAGCGATCCAGAGGGGAAATGCCGCCAGTATTTTGGGCACGTTGCCGGACAACGGGGATCGGTTGAACTATCTGTAATGCTAAGCCATTCAGATAGTTCAACCGTAGGTCGGTTGAACTATCTGAATGGCTTGTATATATAGTTTTTAGTTTAGTTTATATTTTTTAGGTTAGTATTATTTAAGATAGTTATTTTTAGGATTTTATTGTTATTTGAATAAATGTCCTTATTGAATTTTAAGTTTATATGGGATACAATGCCTAAATGAATAAATATTATTATTAAAGGTATCGAGTTCAAAATACAGGCCACCCAATGTCTCGCAAGCCAGTACTCATTGCAAGCGGGGCGCTGGGCCCAGTCTCTTGAAGTACCGCCACGGAGCCGCCGGCCCGGCTCGGGGCTCACAGCACCAACAAATGGTGGCTCTGAGGAACGCGGTATGTTTGTGTTTCATTTCTCAACATAATCATCAGTCTATTTATATTGCCCCACTGCTCGGACACAGACCTTCCCTTACATCGAGGGAGCTGGTGCCAAGATCCAGAACGTGGGCCCACTGCGGATTGGCGGATTTCACATGCCTTAGATTTTTTTCTTCTACGGCATGCAGGTTTCACAATCACGATGTTTTCTTTCACCGTTTAGAGAGCACTCGGTAAATGTACGTAAGTTTTCCAGTCGAAAAAACCGAGGATAACGCAATGGTACATGGCTGCCCTGGCTGGGAATCGAACCTGGGACCTCCGTGTCGCAAGTCCTCTGGCCCAACCACTGAGCCACCTAGCTCAGCATGTTTGCATCCAAATAGATTAGCAACGGGCCTAAGGCGCAGTACTATAGTACTTCAGTAGCCCAGTTGCAAGTACACGTTGAAAACGATCGTACAGCCGAAGACAGAGATAAGTATACAGGGGGCCTCAATAAGGTTGAGATTTTCTAAAAAAAATGCTGGACCGTATTTAATAATTATTTTACAGTTACATAGTTCTAACTTTTATCTAACAGTGAAATAATTTTTGCAATAGGTCAAGTAGTTTTTGAGATAATCGCAACCTTAAAAACTCCTGTACACCTCTCTGTGTTCCACCGTACAAGTTAACAACGGTGGGCGAGGTCAGTACCTGAATGGGTGACCGCTAGTGACACTTTCATCTGAACCCCTCCGTGCGTCAAGCAGTCAAATTAGAGTGAAAACCTCTATGAATTAGGAATAAAATATGCAAGAAATTCCTACTTTTTCAGATGACGGCTACTCCATCAACAGTAACTGTTATAAAAAAACGTTCCAACGGAGTCTATACTATCACAAGTCCGAGACCCAAACCCAACGGGCCATACATGCAGAAGATAGGATTCAGACGCAAAGACGGAACAATCACACAAATCGACGCTCTAGTACAAAAACCCGGTCAAAATTCCTACGATTTTAACACACCGAGGCCCCAAAACGCTCAGGTCACCATACAAGATATCATTGATGGCAATATTAATGCGCAGACAGTCGCCAAACCTATGCCAGAATACGTGTTGACGGAATCATTGAGGAAATATCCGCGACAATCTAACATCACATCGAGGATGGAACCTTACCCAAACGCATCAAGGGCCGAGCCAAAGACGATTAGTTACCGAAGCGTGATGAGAAACGTCAATAACTTCCCAAAAGTGACATTGGTAGCGAATAACTACTCAAATATGCCAAGAGCGGTCAAATATAACACCAACTACCCAAGAGCTATAGAATCTGACGCAAATATCTCCCGAAATGTGTCAACAATGACAAATATCCGGAATCTGTCAAAGGTGACCAAAACTAACAGAAATGATTACCCAAATATGTCAACGAAGACCAAATCTAACATCAATGATTACCCGAATATGTCAACAGTGACCAAATCGAACAGAAATGATTACTTGAATATGTCAACAGTGACCAAATCCAACATCAATGATTACCCGAATATGTCAACAGTGACCAAATCGAACAGAAATGATTACTTGAATATGTCAACAGTGACCAAATCTAACATCAATGATTACCCGTATATGTCAACAGTGACCAAATCTACCGCAAATAACTATCCAAAAGTGTCCATAGCAACCCATTCTAACAGAAATGACTACCTCAATATGTCAAAAGCTACCAAAAGTACAAATGATTACCCGAATATGTCAAAGGCGACCAAATCAGTCGCAAATGACTACTCGAATAGGTCAACTGGGACCAAATCTAACAGAAATGACTATCCGAGTATGTCAAATTTGACAGAATCGGTCACAAATGAACGACATATATCTAATGTTACCGCTGACGTATCTGAAAGAAACGCTGATAGATTTATCGCAAACCCTGATATTAGGGTTTACACACATAAAACGAAATTCACTGAATGCAATAACAACAGTATACCTTTTACAGAGTCTAGTTTAAACTACTGTAGCGTTTCGAAATTCACAGAAACAGTTACTAATACTTTTGCAAGGTTCAATTCGATTGAACAGGAGTCGTATTATGAAAACATACCCAGTCTCACTGATGTATTGCCGAAGGATGTCAACGCATTGGCCGGTGACTTCTACCCGCATTTCGAGCCGAATATAGCTCCAGGGTTGCCACCGTTTGATAATGTGTTCGCGAAATGCAACGCTATGGGTAAAGATGTGACGCAGCCGCTGTACGTGCAAGTTGGCGAAGAATCTGAGAGAAGTAAGTTATATTTTTTTAATTCCGTGTTGATTGATATATCATTTTGATAACTTTTAAATTATGTTAACTTGTAAATACTTGATTTCTTGTTTTTAGGATTTCAACATGTTTTGCGATAATTTCAGTAACCATTTCATAGCCGGATAGTCTCATCAAAATGTGTGAATTATCTACCGAAATGTTGTCTGGAAGAAATCGTTTTCAGCGATAAGACCACGATAGTGATATTTTGTGATACCTAGTGTCATGGTGGCTTCCCTTGGCTATTCGTATTTGCGTAATTGTCATAATTGCCATGTCTGGTTGGTATTCTTGACGAAATATTCGTCGTATTTTTTGCACTAGGTCACGTAGTAACCTTAAAAACTGTCCTGTACACCTTTCTCTGTGTTCCACCGTACTAAGCCTTGAGAAAGACATCACGTGATACGCCCTCAAGATTGTTTTATTGATAAATGACATACTTGAGATGGTCATCACGTCTTGAGAGTGTATAAGCTGAATTCGCTCTTGAGGGTTTGAGCTTAGACTTAGGCTAGAGACAGGCTACTATTCTTATTTTACTGAGATGGTGATCAGGTCTTGAGAGTGTATCAGCTGAATTCGCTCTTGAGGGTTTGAGCTCAGACTTAGGCTAGAGTCAGGCTACTATTCTTATTTTACTGAGATGGTGATCAGGTCTTGAGAGTGTATCAGCTGAATTCGCTCTTGAGGGTTTGAGCTCAGACTTAGGCTAGAGTCAGGCTACTATTCTTATTTTACTAAGCCCTTGTCTTTATCTTACGTGTCCACCCACTCCCCCAGCGAGCTACCCGCTGTTCGCCGCCCCCGACACGTGCATGCTGGAGACGCTGTACAACTTCAAGAGCCAGTTCCTCGTCAACCAATCGCTGCTGCAAATAGCCACCAATAACACAAAGTCCGTGTTCACAGCTGCAGTCAGAGCAACCGCGTGAGTATCAATATTATTAGTTTTTTTGATGGACAGTTTATCAACTTCATGTACAGCATTATATTTGTTTATTTACAAAAAATCTCACAGCATTACTCAATTTAGCTAAGTTCGTATCGGCATTATTCGATAATTCCAACATGTTGACATTCGCGGACATTTTAGAATAAATTTAACGTGGCATTTTATTTTATCGAGGACATTTTATTTACTAACGTATAATAAGTAATAAGTACTAACAATCTATGGACCATGTTGTTCGAAATAAATGATTATTATTATTATTAAAGTATTAAACTGAACAACCACTGTATACGATTATGTAACATGTATGTATACAATAAAGTCAAAAGTACTGCGTACTGCCATTTCCAAAACCCATTTGAGTGCCATGCCTTCCTTTTGGTTATGGTTTAGCCTACATGTTTCGCTTTTGCAATGCACTAAACTGAATGTTACACGTGTCGCGAAGCAATTTTGCGCTCATGTGCGGCCAGACACGAGCGCCCTCCTGTTATGGTGGCATTTCACTTGGCTATTTGTATTTGCGTATTTGTCATAATGGTCATCATCATCTGCCCGTATCAGTCCACTGCTGGACGTAGGCCTCTCAACCCTACTCTCGGCCCTCTGCATCCAGTCCCTGCCAGCAAACTTGTGTGGTTGGTATTCTCGACAAAATATTCGTCTTATTTGTATGTATACCGCAGCCCAAATCAAGTGTCTTATTTTGTAAACAAATATGATCGTCTAATTACGTGTTGTGATGTAACACTGAATCTGACTGACTGATCGATCCTGTTCATCATTGTGAAAATAAAGTGATCCGATCTAATAATGTGAAAATAACTATGCAATAATCACAGAATAGCTTAAAATGTTAGTAGGGTAGTTTTTATTTACAAAATAAGACACTTGATTTGGGCTTCGGTTTACATCAAGTATTTGGCAAATACGACAACCCAATAGCGAGTATGAATAGCCAAGTGAAGTGCCGCAATTACAGGTCTATGGGGTAAGTGGTCTGTGTGGTAAGGATACCCGCATGTTGTGTCACTTACTGCTCTGTCCAGTGGCGTAGCTACACTGTCGGGAGCCCGTGGCAAATTAATTGGATGGGGGCCTTCCTCAATGAAAAAAAACCCCAATGTTACAAAAATATCAATAAATTCTAAAGCATTTTCTAATAAATTGGCGTCATTTAAATTTAGCAAAGTTGCAGGTTGCAAGATACTGAAATTGGAAACAATTTCGTTCATTCCAAGGAAACGTGATTTCTAAAACTGAGCGAAGTTTCCTTATGATCCTCAATGCATTCAAATTGCGATACATTTTTGTTAGCTACTAACTAAATTTTGAAATAATACAATTTTGGGTTTCTTCTTCTGTTCGTAGCCCTCTGGGGGCCCTCTTAGGCTTACATGTCCCGGGGTCTCGGAGTCGGACCTAAGTCGCATGCCATAGCGCGTAATACACCTCATGTAAACACTAACATAGTGTTAAGTACTTACTAACACTTATATGGTCTTAGTGACTGCAATAAATCATTTGAATTAGGCCCGGGGCCCCTGGCATTTTGCCCGTCATATATATCAATAGGCCTGTCAATAGGGTTGCTATTGTTACGCCACTGGCTCTGTCCTACCGCTTGCATGTGCCCTTCCACGTGCCCGCTGTCTTGCTTGCAGGGCGGCCGCGTCCGCGACACCGGGCGCTGTGTGCACCGTGCCGCGTGAGTAACAGCTTAAACTAACTTTCCACATCTATGTGTAACAGATACAGACACGGGACTATAGTGCTAAAGCCAAGTGATATAAGATCCAAAAAAGAACTTAAGGCTTCGTATGCGCGTATTTTCAGTTTTTCTACGAAGGCTACGGCACTATCTACTTAAGGCGCTGACATGAGCCAACTAGCGCCGCCAATCTTTAAAATCATATCTTCCAATATAATCAATTTTATTAAAAAAAGCTACGTTCACATTGTTCATTGCTATAAATATTATTTTTTAAATGCTTATTTGTAACGTGATTCAATGTAGGTAAGTTGTAGTTCACAAGTGTGCCAGAAACGGCCGTTTTTCGCAATTATGCGAACTACAACTTACCGACATTGCATCACGTTACAAATAAGCATTTAAAAAATAATATTTATAGCAATAAACAATGTGAACGTAGCTTTTTTTAATAAAATTGATTATATTGGAAGATATGACTTTTTTAAGATTGGCGGCGCTAGTTGGCTCTAGGAAGGCTCTTAAATTAAACGTCTGAAAAAAAATGTTTAGCAATCTTGGAGTGTATTTAGTGACTGATAAATACCGATACACGTTTGGACAAACTTCGCTCGATATAAAAAAATCGCAAAGATTCCATGTCTTTTAAAATGAAAATTAAGGGTTAAGTTGTTTGCACGGAAGCCTCGGTGCGCGAGTCCGACTCGCACTTGGCCGGTTTTATTTCAAATCAAAAACAAATCAATTTATTGTTTCAGGTGGTACATACATGGTTTTTTATTTATTTATTTTATTAATGGACTCGACAGTTCGTCATTTGTCAATGTCATGTTACAGAAAATTCAATATATTCAATAGTCTTCCATCTTCCTCCAGGGGAGTCGCAGTAGCGTCTTCACCCTGGCTAGCCGCGTCTTCATGTCTTCATCCAGAGGAGTCGCCGTAGCGTCATCACTCTGGACGAAGCAGCTCGACAGCCACGTTCACTCCCGAGCTTGAAATGAAATTCGTTTATTCGTTCGAGAGTAGTATACACATTAGATCTTAAGATAACGTTATTGTCCTTTTACTCAACCATTTGGTGTACGAATATTAAAGTAAGTAAGTACCTATTTTGATTTATATATCTAGTCAGTAATTATCTAAGTATAGCAATGGATCAATTGAACTAAATATTTTCACATGTCACATAAATCACAATACTATATAGCAAATACGAATTCTAATACTTAAATGTCATTCATTACCTAATTAATTAAATTTCAAATCAATAAATACTATGTCATTACATTATTTGATGTCAAATATTCTTTTACCGAATAAAAACAAGAGTCAATTAAATATAATTTCAGTTTCTTTTTGAATATTGGCAATGGCAAGCCCCTAATTTCATTTGGCAAAGCATTATAAATCTGTATGCACATGCAGAATACGTTTTTCCTATGCAATGCAAGATTTATCCTCGGTGAATATAATAAGTTTTCATATCTTTTGCTAAAGCAGTTCATGTCTGAATGAATTATAGTTTTAATTAAACTGTTAATATCCCTGTCTGAATCTGTTACTACGCTCGTTTGTATAAAATACTAATAACTTCGCCTTGAAATATTTCCGCTTTTATGGTTGTCATTCATTTCATTTGTCGTTTTTTTTCACATTCTTACATCATCATCAGTCTATTTATATGTCCCCACTGCTCGGGCACAGACCTTCCCATACATCGAGGGAGCTGGGGTCATGATGCTAACGCGGGCCCACTGCGGATTGGCGGATTTTACATGCTTTAGAATTTTTTCTTCTTCTACCGCGTGCAAGTTTCATCACGATGTTTTTTTCACCGTTTTGAGAGCACTCGGTAAATGTACGTAAGTTTTTCCGTCGAAAAAACCGAGGATAACTCATTGGTACATGGCTGCCCTGGCTGGGAATCGAACCTGGGACGTCCGTATCGCAAGTCCATTGACTAACCCAACCACTGAGCCACAGAGCTCTCTCACATTTTTACATACAATACGTAACGCAGCGATAACAATTCACCTGCAGCGATCCTCACCAAAGTCTCGCATCCCTCCACTTACATTCATTGCAGCAAAACGCCGCCCGCTCTAAATATATTAATTACAAAAAACTTACAATCAGTATTTAAGTACTTACTATACTTGTGGCTATTGCAGAGTATGCGGCGGATAGTGAATACGCCTGCGCGTACGAGAACAGGGCACCCCCCACCGAACAGGAGGAGACTCTGCGCAAGGGACAGCGAGGTACAACTTTTATACTATTTCAGAAAATTATTCTTTCTTTTCTCGTGTGGTTTAGTGACCAAACCTATTTGTCAGAGTTATTCGACTGCCCCAGAAGGAGCGTAATGTTTTTAGGGTGTATGTATGTCCATTCTTTCCTGCCATCCTGCAGCCTAAACGGTTTGATGGATTTTGGTGTATGAGGTATCGTTAGATTCGTCTTGATTACGGGAGTATGGGGTATAAAAAAATTAATTAAAAGACTAATATAAGATTGTGAAGTTTCAGCACTGGATGCAAATTGACTTACTAGATTTGTTTACAAACATATTTACTTAAAAGTCTAATAAAATCGTGTTAAAATAGACATAAAATATGATGTTTTTATCCAGCTCTCAGCATATCAGAGTCATCGATGGACAGCCAGGACTTGGGCACCCCTCTCACCATCCCGGAGATGATTGAGGATGCCCTCGAGCTGGTCAGCCAGGACGGGGTGAGCCATCCAAGACAAGTTAATAATTTACTAACGTTCTTATAGCTTATTGCAAGTAAAAGTATGTACGCTTATTTCCCGTGGCGGCATAGTCTATGTACTTCCATCTTCTGCGATCCTGGTACTCACTCTCGCTTCCTTATCAATAAAAATCTACATACTATAATAAACTGCCAGAAAATTTGAAAAACGATACTAATAATAAACTATTCATAAAAACTTTGAAGCAAATGATAATAAACAGTGTTACTACACATTTTTTTAGAGCATTTCAAATAGTACAGTCGAAGACATAGATAAGTATACAGGGGACCTCAATAAGGTTGAGATTTTCTCAAATACTGCTGGACCGAATTTAATAATTATTTTACAATTACATAGTTTTAACTTTTATCTATCAAACAGTGAACGAGTTTTTGCATTAAGTCGAGTAATTTTTGAGAAAATCTCAACCTTAAAACTCTCCTGTACACCTTTATCTGTGTTCCACCGTACAGCTAACAGCAGATCAAGTGTAACACTTTGGATCGTTCTTATTTTCTGCGACGTAAGAGTTGTAATGTAAGTGTTACCATTGATCTGCTGTTGTCCGTACAATGTCGAGCTGCCTTCCCATATTGCTGTGCCCGATGGGGTCCACATGTATGGAGAACTTTAACTTGTGTTATGTACCTAATATGTATGTGATATGCAATAAATGAATTATGAATAAACTCGCGCCTGCTTCCCATAGAGGCAAAGTCTATGTACTTCCATTTTCTGCGATCCTGGTACAGTCGAAGACAGAGATAAGTGTACAGGGGGCCTCAATAAGGTTGAGATTTTCTCAAAAACTACTGGACCGAATTTAATCAGTCTTTTACAGTTACATAGTTTTAACTTTTCTCTATCAAACAGTGAAATAATTTTAGTAATAGGTCAAGTAGTTTTTGAGAAAATCTCAACCTTAAAAACTCTCCTGTACACCTTTCTCTGCGTTCCACCGTACACCACTCTCGCTCATAAATATACTAGGGCCTGTTTCCTGTAGCGGCACAGACAATGTCCTTACTCTCTTGCGATCCTGGTACACCACTCTCGCTTCCTCATACATAAACTCACGCCTGTTTCCCATACCTTGAAAAAAAAAAATCAATGTCAGCTCAGCCATTGATCTCCTATAAACAACTAGATACACAGTCTGCCTTCTAAAAATGTCCGAGTGCAAAGAAGGTCCAAACGGATGAAGGACCCTCATTTGCTTTATTTGGACGTTAACAATGGACCCTTATTTGGACGTTTTTTAAAATGTTTTAGACCTTTGTGTATCTAGTTGTTTATAGGAGATCAATGATTTCAGCTGAATAATTTATTGTTATTGGTTTGTTTGTGTAATTTAAACAAAACAGTACAAACACTAGGTATGAAACACGAAAAGCCCAAGTTACAAGCAATAACAACGCATTTAATGTTGACATCAGACCAGTCAGTGCCATCTACCGGGGCTATCGGTACTTTATTTTTTAAATGTCATCTCTCATTGGGCCATGGACTCGACAGTTCGTCATTTGCCAATGTCATGTTACAGAAAATTCAATATATTCAATAGTCTTCTATCTTCCTCCAGGGGAGTCGTAGTAGCGTCTTCGCCGTGGGTAGCCGCGTCTTCTTGTCTTCATCCAGAGGAGACGCCGTAGCGTCATCACTCTGGACGAAGCAGCTCGACAGTCACGTTCACTCCCGAGCTTGTAGCGGGAACTCTTGATAAGAGCTTGAAATTTCAGATCCTGCATAAATAATCCAATAACTTCACCGTACTGTCATTCGCGACCATTTTCTGATTAATTTAACGTGATATTAAACACAAAATAGCCCCTGTAGACATTAAAAGGAAATTTCGCAACCGTCGTTTCCTGCCATTTTCAAGAGAACCGATGATGATGTAATTGCAGGACTACATGGAGCGTATCACGATGGAGGGGTGTTTCCATTGCGTGCTATGTTCTTGGGCAGGCCCCAAGTTCATGCTCGACTCGCACCTCAGGCAGGTAAGCGCAATCTTGCACATATTATCTATACATATAATAAGACTGTAAAAAAGTTGTCTCTGTACATTGGATATTTTTTGAAAAGAATAATTGTAATGTTAGTTAGGATCGATACTGATGCCAAAACACTAATTTTTAGAATTTGTGTCTGTTACTTTGTGCAAGTATCACGCCATAACTACTGAAGGGATTTTGATGGGAGTTTCACTAGGAGATAGCTGAAATATCCGGACAGCTCATGGCGGTATGTGATGTGGAAACAAGGATCCAGAGAGGAAGATCTGCCTCCTGATCTCCTCCATCCTCCTCCTCTACGCAAACGAAGTTGCGGGGTACAGCTAGTAATACATATACTCAGAATAAAATCAAAATTATCCACTAATTTGTCATTCATATTCCCTAAACATAAACATTGCCGTTATTTTCAAAGTCATCCGTTTATCTCCTGCAGGAGCACGTGCACCACCTGCATAGGCCTCGCAGCCGCGAGTGGATCCTAACGTACCGGCTGGGCAGCCTGGCGCGCGGCGGCGCGTGGCTCAGCCAGGTGGCCGAGTACCGCGCCCAGCTGTTCGTGCTCAGTGTGAAGTACGAGGACCCGGACTGCCTCAGGGCCACACTCACGGTCAGTGACACTCACGTCAGGTCACGCCACACACCACTTAAGGCGCAAACATACAGACAAAAAACCACAGACACACAGAACATTTTTTTTTTTTTCAATTTATTTAATTGGAACAAAAAACAGGTTACAGTGAAAATTACTTAATATCATAAGCTTAGGGCCTTCCATGAGCCAACTAGCGCCGCCAATCTTGAAAAATAATATCTTCCAATTTAATCAATTTTATTAAAACAGTACACTATCTTTATTAGGATGAATACTATTTTTCAATATACATTACATGGCATAATTGCGACAAGCTAAGTTGTAGTTCACAAATGTGCCAAAAACGGCCGTTTTCGCAATCATGCGAACTACAACTTACCGGATCACGTTATAAATAAGCATTTAAAATATAGTATTTATCGTAATAAACATTATGTACATAGCTTTTTTAATAAAATTGATTAAACTGGAAGATATTATTTTTCAAAGATTGGTGGCGCTAGTTGGCTCATGGAAGGTCCTAAAAAAAATACTACCCCTTCCAGACCTTATCATCGCGTCTGGATATCAAAATCGGTTCAATCACGATCTACAACAAAGTCAACGGCGAGCCTTACGCCTGGGAAGGAGAAATAGAAGAGCTACCCCCAACCATGCCTTACGACAACTACGCGCCGGGTCTTCAACTGGAATTATCCAGATTGGAGTTGCTACCGAACAGCGCTCATTTGAAGTTGGTAAACCGCGAATTCGTGTTGACTTCGCCGACTAAAGCCATCGTAGGTAGACCAGAGTTAGATGATATACATATTATAGTGTTTGTTAAGTTTTTTGATTAGTTTGTAAGGATTTCAAAGTTATACATATATGGTTCTAGTATTCCTTTTTCATATGTTTTGATATTTTCTTGCATAGCGCATATGCAAGAAAATATCAAACATATGAAAAAGGAACGCGTCATTAAGAGCCTTCCATGAGCCAACTAGCGCCGCCAATCTTAAAAAAATAATATCTTCCAATATAATAAATTTTATTAAGCTATTTACAAAATGTTTGTTAGGATAAATACTATTTTTTAAATGCTTATTTATAACGTGATTCAATGTCGGTAAGTTGTAGTTCGCATAATTGCGAAAAACGGCCGTTTTTGGCACATTTGTGAACTACAACTTAGCTTGTCGCAATTATGCCATGTATTGTATATTGAAAAATAGTATTCATCCTAATAAACTTTTTTAATAAAATTGTAAATAGCTTTTTTATTAAAATTGATTAAATTGGAAGATATTATTTTTTCAAGATTGGCGGCGCTAGTTGGGTCATGGAAGGCCCTTAATTAAAAACATGATTTCTAACTGCAATGTTAGACATTAATTTGAGTAATTGCACAATTACTCGATAGATGTCGCTACCGTCCCTAAGACGAGAATATGGAGACAAAATTCACAATCTGGGTACGAAATCACGGTGGCTCTGTTGGAATAGAGCGTGCCACGGAATGGCGAGATAATTTTTTCTCCATTTGTCATTTAGGCTTCCAATATTGTTAACAGAGGAACAACTTATAGAGATTAGAAATGCCATGTGGCCAGTGTAGCTCATATCACGCTATACATGGTGCGTTCAGAGTTGTCCGCCGAAGTTT
This sequence comes from Tachystola acroxantha, assembly GCA_963506565.1. NCBI lineage: Eukaryota > Metazoa > Arthropoda > Insecta > Lepidoptera > Oecophoridae > Tachystola > Tachystola acroxantha. The sequence continues at coordinate 6,729,279 of OY735894.1, read as the reverse complement.
TCACGCCAATATTGTAGCAATTTCAGCTTTTTTTGAGATTCCGACTTCACTTAAGCTTGTGGTATGAGAATATCAAAAAACCCGGCCAAGTGAAAGTCGGCAACTCGCGCACCGCGGGTTCCGTGCAACTTCACCATAACATTTGCTCTAACGAAAAGATAAACTAGATTTAGGGACAAACTTATCTTTACGTTCTCGATACCAGGCGTCAACTGCAAATATAAGTGTGTAATTACAACAATAAAATATTTCGTGATGGAACCCCAAATTTACAGTTTTCGGATTTTTTCCTTTACTTGTAATATAAGACCTAGGATTCTTGCCAAATGTCATGATTCTAGGTCAACGAGAAGTACCCTAGGTTTTGTCTGTCCGATAGGAGAAACGTATAATTTCCATAAAAATGACAGTATAATACTCTATCAGTATCGATTGCCATTTGATGGATCTCACCAAGTTATTAGCTATTTTTGTAAGTATTTTATTTATTTTTGTAATATTGTATTGTTTTCTATTATTCTGTAAAAGAATAACATTACGTTAAAATACTGGTTTGCTCAATTATTAATTTATTATTTAATAACTTAAGTACTGAAAGATAAAAAAAACCGTAATTCACATCATTTTTATAGCTATTTTTTCATTGATCTCCTAAAAACAACTAGATACACAGTCTGCCTTCTAAAAATGTCCGAGCGCAAAGAAGGTCCAAACGGATGAATGGACCTTCATTTGCTTTATTGGACATTATTTGTACGTTAACGATGAACCCTTATTTGGACGTTTTTTATATTGTTTTAGTAAGACCTTTATGTATCTAGTTGTTTATAGGAGATCAATGCTATTTTCTAATAATTAAAAAAATGCTATTTTCTTAAATAAAAAATACATTTGTTATTATTATAGACGTACCGACAACAGCAGATCAATGGTAACACTTGCAGTACGATTTTAAATCTTACGACGCAGTTAATAAGAACGGTCCAAAGTCCAGTGTTACACTTGATCTGCTGTTAGCTGTACCTACTCGTACAGTCATGTCGTAATTGTCTGCTTTTACAATTATGACTGTACTGTAAGTATGTACAGTTGTACACAGAGATAAGTATACAGGGGGCCTCAATAGGGTTGAGATTTCTTCAAGAAATACTGGACCGATTGCAAAAAAATTTCACTACTACATAGTTGAGTCATCATCAGTCTATTTATATGTCCCCCACTGCTCGGGCACAGACCTTCCCTTACATCGAAGATTTTTCTCCAAATTGTTTAATTTACGTCACCTAACCATGCATTTAATTTTGTTTAATTAACCAGGCCATCCTGTATATTAGACTACGTATATGATTTTTTAAGGTCATGGGCGGTTATAGAAAGGCATACATGACCTATAAGTTATAGGCTATAACATATTAATATTTTATATAATTATTAGAAATATATAAGTAAAGCTAGTTTTATACGATAAAAAGTTGATTGTTTGATAGTTTATAATCATGTTTACGGGTTAAGCCGATGACTCTCGTTTATCTTTCAATGCAAGTGCCTTAGAATCTTTGGCTATTTTCAAAAGCTTTAAGTAACAAAACCATTTGTACTTTTTAGTATCGTAAGAGTAACCTACTTAATACAAAATCATTGTATTAAGTTTGTATTTTTGATCTCAATTTGTTAACAGTTGAATTTGCATTAAATGTTGAATTTAACAGTTTTGTTTTTATTACGATTAGTTGAGTTCTACAATAAAGGACGGAGGGAAGATATCGCTTTGAGCGATGTCGCCCTTGAAGATTAGGTACGGACAACAGCAGATCATTGTTAACTCTTGCAGTACGAATTCAACTTTTATGACGCGTAACTGTATTATTATTTATTTATTTTATTAATGGACTCGACAGTTCGTCATTTGCCATGTTACAGAAAATTCAATATATAATAGGCTTCTATCTTCCTCCAGGGGAGTCGCAGTAGCGTCTTCACTCTGGGTAGCCGCGTCTTCATGTCTTCATCCAGAGGAGACGCCGTAGCGTCATCACTCTGGACGAAGCAGCTCGACAGTCACGTTCACTCCCGAGCTTGTAGCGGGAACTCTTGATAAAATCTTGAAACCCCAGATCTTGCTCAAATTATCCAACAAATTCACCATATTGTCACTCGCGAACATTTTATGATTAATTTAACGTGATATTAATCTCAAAATAACCACTGTAGACAATAAAACAAAAATTACCGTCGTTTCCCGTCATTTTCAAGAGAACCCCGCGTAACCTGTATGTGGCGTAACAATTATGTTACGCCACGCCCCTAAATCGGATGTTACCGTGTTTCATAACACGTCGCAGGAGACGCGGCTTTAGATATTTTGTTGACGTTAATAAAGGGTACTCTTTGGTTTGGTTGACATCAAAGAAAATTGTAAATATGGTTTGACATTTTAACGTCATTTGCACAGATTAATTTTGGCAAAAAGTTGTTTTGGATTTTGACTGTATTTGGAAATATTTAGATATTTTTGGAGTGTTTCTAGTCCAGGAATCTCGCCTACAACGATGGAACCACCGCCTCAGGCGCCGCGGCAGAAAATACCCAAAGATGGGCCCGGCCCGAGGGGATTTCCCGACTGCTACTATGTAAGTACCCACTTATCACCATTTATGCTTCGCGCACATTATGCCGGGCCGCAGCGTGTCGGGGCGGGCCGCAGCGCAGCGCAAAATGCTTACTTAGCCCATTAGTGACGGGCCGGGTCGCAGCGCATTGACGGATTTTGAGTACAGTGTACTGCCAGATATCGTAAAATGAACACGGGTGCGCGTGCACTCCAATCCGCTTGCTATAGCACACTGTGTCGGGGCGCAGCGGGGCGGGGCGGGCCGCATCGCACGGACGCAAATCCGCCTCGCAATAATGCGAGCCGCTGCGGCCCGACACAGTGTGCGATTGTTCATACAAATTGTATTAAAGCGATTTGAGCGGATTTTTGCGCTCCGCCCCGACACGCTGCGGCCCGGCAAAATGTGCTCGGACCTTTAAGGGGCTCGTAGTCCAGTTGCGAGTACACGTTGAAAACGATCGTACAAGTTAAGCAACTTTGGGCGAGGTCAGGACCTGGATGGGTGGCCGCTAGTGACACTTCATCTGAGCCCCTTCGTGCCTCGGGGCGCACGTTAAGCAGTTGGTCCCGGTTGTTGTCGCTTGACAGCAGTCGTTAGGCCACGTCATAGGCCTACGGGCGGCCTGAATAACATTGACAAATAGGTTTGGTCACTAAACCACACGAGAAAAGAATCTATTTCAGAAATAGTATAAAAGTTGTACCTCGCTGCCCCTTGCGCAGAGTCTCCTCCTGTTCAGTGGGGGGTGCCCTGTTCTCGTACGCGCAGGCGTATTCACTATCCGCCGCATACTCTGCAATAGTCACAAGTATAGTAAGCACTTACTTATATCTACTAGTTATAAAGTTATTCACTTTGACAAATAGGTTTGGTCACTAAACCACACGAGAAGAGAAGAGATCACCATTTAGCCATCTTTGCAAAGTTCTACTACCAGTCTTTTTCAGTTAAGGCCACGTCGGCGGCCTGCATACTATGTAAAAATGTTCCGAATGTTGAAATAAATAAATAACATTTATCAGACATCCCGCGTCCTGAACTCCACGTTCCGCTACGTGAAGTTCGTGAAGCGGCTTCGAGCCACAGAAGAGGAAATGCGCAAAGGCGAAGAGAATGCTTTGAAAGAGCTTAAGGACAAACAGACGAGCGATTTCTTTATAAGATGCGACCGCAGGTATGTAACACTTGCGCTGTTCGGCAAAAACGTGACTTAACAGTTATTCCACGATTTTAAATAAGTGTGAAACTGATAAAACACGGGTTAGGTAAAGGGAGTGATATTAAACTGGGTTTATGGCTTAGGTACGGTGGAAGACAGAGAAAGGTGTACAGGAGAGTTTTTAAGGTTGAGATTTTCTCAAAAACTACTTGACTTATTGCAAAAATTCTTTCACTGTTTGATAGATAAAAGTTAAAAGTATTAAATTCGGTCCAGTAGTTTTTGAGAAAATCTCAAATTCTCAACCTTATTGAGGCCTCCTATACTTAGGTATCTCTGTCTTCGACTGTACCTACATCGTACACTTGTACCTGATCTTGTCACGCATTTCACTCCATGCTTCAAGACTGAAATTAAACACTGGAATTTGAATAATTATTATTAATATTCGACAAAATATTACACGCGTATTATCATAATCCAGCCCTCCACCTACCAGGACTTCATGACACAGCAGCAGCTGTCTGCAACTCTGCATATCGCCATTTTATCTGCTACATTTCCTTTCAGACCACCACGTATCACTACATTCCTCACAATTTCACTCCACACTACATGACATCAGAATCATTAGAATTTGAATAATTATTATTATGTTCGACATATGACAATGCCAGATTCTGCCCCACCATCAACCGCAAGCTGTACAAGATAACGAATAAATGTAAAAATATCTTCGTTTTTTTATTAAAATTATTGGTTTAAAATAAAGTTTTGTACAAGTTGTGACTAGAAAAAAACAGCTTAATTATGAATTCAGAAAATAGTAAGAATTCGAAGCGATTTATTCATTATTTTTGTTATTCTTCTATAGGAGTTGCGAGAGTAGTAGAAAATGATACTGATTATGATTATGCAATATGAAACCTGTAATAAGTCCCCAACAATATCATAGGTACAGCTTAAATGGTCACGTAGTTTTGTAAGCATTTCCCCAAGTAAAAAAAAAAGGTGGGGCAAAGCTCCATGAAAATGTGGCAATGTCTTTTAAACGCGTATTACCTAACGTTGCCTTTATCCGTCCTTTCACCTACCAGGACCTCATGACACAGCAGCACTTTATCTCAATCCGTATTACAGATCCCTCGTCAACAGCGTAGCGCATCGCGTCGAGCTCTGCATGGAGTCATATCAGCGGGATCTAGACGCCAAAAGGAAACGGTAACACTTCATCTTCTAGGTGTTGTACGGACAACAGATCAATGGTAACACTTGCAGTACGAATTCAACTCTTATGACGCAGATAATAAGAACGGTGCAAAGTGTTACACTTGATCTGCAGCTGTTAGCTGTAGGTACTCGAATAAAAAATCGCAATGCAGATAAGTACTGTTAATATTGAGTTGATAGGGATCGTGAAACTGAGCAAGACAATTCTAAAAGTAGATAGTTTGATGAAGGAATTGAAAGTTATGTACCAGGACTGCAGCAGATGGAAGTAGGTACGTAGACTGACACTACAGTAAACGGCGTAAGTTTGTGTATGTATGAGAAAGCGAGAGTTGTAACGTGTACCAGGAACGCAGCACATGTTCCTACCTCTTTTCGATTTATATTTAGATCTCATCTCTTAAATCTCAATCATGGTTTGTGCTAAGAAATAGAAGCCATTTTGGCTTAAACTTCATCGCCGGCTTCCGGATACGGGATAAGCGCCGCCTCAACTCGAGTCGTTCAGTATTCTTTGTATGAAACTCCATACTGCAACGCACACTAATCGCCTCCATAACAGCATCGCCTCGCATTATTTTGACAACAGGTTGACAGCGAGGCGGGGTGGGTACCTATGCGGCAACGTTAAATGGGTATATATCCGTTCCAGACTAATAGCACTATACTCCAAAGAGGAAGAAGCGAATATCCGTAAATTCGTAGAAGACGCCCAGGCGGGCGCCGAGGCCGTGTGGCAGGACAAGCTTACACGGCTAGACTATCTCCTGCAGAAGAGGAAGAAAGAACACGCGGAGAAATACAAAGATACCCCGCTGTGAGTATTGTGGTAGTGGGTAAATCAACTAGGGGAAGTGGGTTAACTAGCTATGGGGTAAGGTAAACTAGCTAGGGGAAGTGGGTAAACTAGCTATGAGGTAAGGTAAACTAGCAAGGGGAAGTGGGTAAACTAGCTGTGAGGTAAGGTAAACTAGCTATGAGAAGTGGGTAAACTAGCTATGGGGTAAGGTAAACTAGCAAGGGGAAGTGGGTAAACTAGCTAGGGGAAGTGGGTAAACTACGAGTACCCAGGGGAAGAAGGTAAAGAAAGTTACGGATGTAAGGCTGCTAGATGATAATGATAATTAAGATAAACTTACTGAAGAAAAACGGTAAAAATACTAAAGAAACTAAACTATCTTGGGGTATAAGGCTAGGGAAACTATGACACATGACTAACTTCAGACGCCTCAAACAGGTCAAAATGCGCCCACATCAACCCTTGCCTAGTGAAGTTGCGCGCCATTGAGGCACAAGACGTACAGCTGTACCAGATGAAGGAGAGGCAGGCACGAGCCATGGCCGAGAGGGAACTGGACCACATGTGGCATGAGGTCACTATGAAGGAGGCTGAGGCATTGGTGAGAGTTGTGATGTGATTTTATCTATGTATCGATATAAAAAATTTATCGACTTAGTTGAAGATATACAATTTGATCGACCTTATCTCGCAGAGCTCGCAGTCCTGCCTTACCATGAGTCTTCATGGTGAGGCCCCTGAATAACTCTAGGCCCGTATTAATAAATCACTCTCAAGTCAATCTTGAGAACGACCTTAAGATGGTGTTCCTATTAATAAACGTAACTTAGATGCGCGTTTAGGAATCGGGTATCACGTGAGTAACGCCGTATTAATAAACACAACTCAATTCTCAAGGGAATTGTCATTGCTGATTGCAGGCGAAACGCGACTTGAGAAAGACATCACGTGATACGGCCCCAGGATTGGTTTATTTAATAAATGACTTACTTGAGATGGTGATCGCGTCTTGAGAGTGTATCAGCTGAATTCGCTCTTGAGGACGGGTTTGAGCTCAAACTAATACGGCTCAAACAACTAATAATTTGAGAGTTCAGCGTTTCATACTGTGTGCTCATCACCATAGCCTACAATAACTTTGTTTTGTAAATTTTATGTTGGCTTATGCAAATAAAAAAAAATTGTGTGTGTGAAAAAAGAGAAGCACATACAACAATGCTCGGTGGCTCAGTGGTTGGGTCAATGGACTTGCAATATGGAGGTCCCAGGTTCGATTCCCAGCTAGGGCAGCCATGTACCAATGAGTTATCCTCGGTTTTTTCGACGGAAAAACTTACGTACCTACATTTACCGAGTGCTCTCAAAACGGTGAAGGAAAATATCGTGATGAAACCTGCATGTCGTAGAAGAAGAAAAAAATCTAAGGCATGTGAAATCCGCCAACCCGCACTGGGCCCGCGTGGTGGATCATGGCCCGAGCTCCCTCGATGTAAGGGAAGGTCTGTGCCCGAGCAGTGGGGCAATATAAATAGACTGATGATGATGATGACATACAACAATAGATAATTTCAGGCGGCTCGTATGGAACAAGACGCGATCTCCCGCTGTCGACGCGACCTCGAGTGCAAACAGTACTCTGACGGCCAGCTGGAGCTCAAGAGGAGACAGAGGGAGAAGGAGAGAGAGCTGCTCAAACAGGAGACTATGAGGCTTAAAACCAAGTTTGAAGATGACGATAGGAAGGAGGCAGAAGGTAATGCAACTTTTGGGATGGGAATGATTCAGGTTATACTAAATAAACGCTCGTGTTAACTGTTAGATTGCGCGCAGGTGATACTTTTTTTTGTAAAATTCTTCCCAGAGGGAAAGGCAAAGTCAACTAGGGCATACTGCAGCCTGGACTGATGTTAAATGTCTGATAATCTGAATATCTTATAAATACATAGGCACATATATAGGAATACAACCTAACCTAAACATACGCACAACCTTCCCAAACCCCTAAACGAAATAACTCAATGATCCACGCAAATAACGCAATCATCGTTTTATGCAAGGAAACCTTGCTAAGAGCACAAAACTTCACAAACACGACGTCTTTCGAGCACTCCAATTAATAGTATCGTTCGCGGACATCTCCTGATTAACTTGACATCATTAATCACTAAATACCGCGGAAACTATTTAATTATAATTTTCACAAAAAAGTAGCTAATGTCGTTTCGCGCGTTTTTCAAGGAATCTCCTATTTACAATATGTGTTAAAATTATGTTGTTTTTCAGCCGAAAGCCAGCGACAGGAGAAACGCAAGCAGACAGCTGAAGACAGGAAACAGATGATTGAGGAGAGACAGCAGACGATCGCCAGACAACAGGTACAGTCGAAGACAGAGATAAGTATACAGGGGGCCTCAATAAGGTTGAGATTTACTCAAAAACTACTGGACCGAATTCAATAATTATTTTACAGTTGTATAGTTTTAACTTTTATCTATCAAACAGTGAAAGAATTTTTGCAATAGGTCAAGTAGTTTTTGAGAAAATCTCAACCTTAAAAACTCCTGTACACCTTTCTCTGTGTTCCACCGTACAGTCGCCAGTAAGTATATGCTTACTTGAAAACTGTTGATTCATAATCATCAGTTTATTTTTATGTCCTGAATGTATTGGTACATTTATCGAGTGCTCGGTAACGGTGAAGGAAACATCGTGATGGTTGCATGCCGTAGAAAAAAAATCTAAATGCGGATTGGCGGATTACACATCTAATCCGCCAATCCGCACTGGGCCAGCGTGGTGGATCATGGCCCGAGCTCCCTCGATGTAAGGAAAGGTCTGTGCCTGAGCAGTGGGGACATACAGGGTGTAACATAAAGGGCATATGAAGCCGAAGGGAGGGTGTTCAGTATCGGTAACTGAACCTATACATAAGTATACGACTTTTCGATTTTCGCGAATTTATTTTTTGACCTTTCATATTTATTTATTTTTCGTATGGTCACAGCGACGTGACAGGAGATCAGACCGTGAGTGGGAGGTTATCCAGCCACTCAATCACGTCCTCGTCAGCCTTATGAATCACAAGTCCACCCTCAATTTCATACATTTCGTACCGGTCAGCTGATCGATTTGTATGAGACATTTTATTGTTCAGTTACCGATACTGACCACCCTCCCTTCGGCTTCATATATCCTTTTTTTTGTTTTTATTGGAACACCAACAGATTACATGTAAGCGTATATATGGAAACGATATAAATTATGTTCTAACATGCAACCCAATTATAGGTGAACACATCATTCACTTTAATATATAGTACAATTTAGAAAATAAAGTATAGTATAGTAAGTCTATTTTAAATAAGTTATTGAGAAGAGGACTGTATCTTTGACTTAAAGTTGAAAAGAGAGTCATGATTAATGTCAAGATCGGTTTTGCTATTGAGGGAGTTGTAACTACGAACCATTCTGTGAAAGGGATCCTTTACGATACACCCTGTAAATAGACGATGATGATGTATTGGTTGAACCACTTTTGTTCTAGTTTTAAAATATTCACGATTTTGTTTGCCAAGGCGGAGTCCAAACTGATTGAAGGCACGTGGGACTCGCTCGCCGGACAAGGGGCGAATGAGGAGAAGATCAAAATGGACCTCAGGAGACGAAAGGAGGTAATATTATAATAAATTTGTGTATTGTTTTACAGTATGTAATTTAAGACGAGAGCACAAACCGCTAACTGCATGCGAGCTGCATGAAACGTGGCCGCAATCATAATTTTTGCAGTTAATCTATGAGTACGTTTTACCCAGAAAAATGACGCTGCGTTGTATTTTTACCCGACTGCCTCAGAAGGAGGGTAATGTTTTTACCTGACTGCCCCAGAAGGAGGGTAATGTTTTTCGGGTATATGTATGCTGTAATGCTGCTTCCTGCCATCCTGTAGCCTAAACGGCTTGATGGATTTTGGTGTATGAGGTATCGTTAGATTCGTCTTGATTACGGGAGTGACATAGGGTTTAAAAAATAATTAATAGGGGATAGTTTTTTTGCAGTCGTTTATTTAATTGTTTTTTTAAGAGTCTTCATAGAGCCAAGTAGCGCCGCCAATCTTAAAAAAACAATATCCTTCAATATAATCAATTTTATTAAAAAAGCTATTTACGAAATGTTTGAGCTTATTTATAACGTGATTCAATGTCGGTAAGTTGTAGTTCGCATAATTGCGAAAAACGGCCGTTTTTGGCCCTTTTTGAACTACAACTTAGCTTGTCGCAATTATGTCATGTATTGTATATTGAAAAATAGTATTCATCATAATAAACATTTTGTAAATAGCTTTTTTAATAAAATTGATTATATTGGAAGATATTTTTTTTTTTTGATTGGCGGCGCTAGATGGCTCTATGAAAGCTCTTAATAATTAACGTATTCTCGTATTTCTTATACCCAGCGCGACTTAGACATATGCAACCGCAAGATGGCCGACTTGAAGCAGGAAATGGCTCGCCTAGACACAGCTGACCAGCCGCTATTCGAGGCCGAGGCGAGGCGCCGACAGGACATAGTGGACAGGAGACGATGCGACTACCTGATGTGGGCACAGAAGACTAATGCCGTAAGTCAGCTTATATGCCATACCATACCTACCTACTGTCTGTCAATCTCAAGAGTGAGACAGAAAATGCCCCTCACCGGCGGAGTGAAGAGCACGGCACAGTGCCTCCATATTTGTATTATCAGGCCAGGCGCATTCCAGCGCTTTAGGTTAGCTACAAGTACATCATCATTCTATTTAGGCAATATAAATAGGTACAAGGCAATGCTCGGGCACAGAGACGTTCCCTTATATCGAGGGAGCTCGGGCCCACGCGGGCCCAGTGCGGACTGGCGGATTACAATGCCTTAGATGATTACGGCATGCAGGTTTCATCACGATGTTTTCCTTCGCCGTTTGAGAGCACTCGGTAAATGTACCTAAGTTTTTCCGTCGAAAAAACAGAGGATAACTCATTGCATGGCTGCCCTGGCTGGGAATCGAACCTGGGACCTACATATCGCCAACCACTGAGGCACTAGGCATATCGTGCGGGGCCTATTCAGTGGGGATGCCGCGCGCCGACCCGGCGCGGCGGCGGGACGCCAGCCCGCTACCCCGTTGCCTACTCATGGACCAATTAAAATCCAAAACTACGTACCTACGACGATGTAGCATGAGGAAATAATGAAATACCTAATTGTTTTCTAAGTAAATAATATACATTTACTTTGTTTAACCTTTTGAACGCCACGTCATGTTTTTTTTTAAAATGTCTTTATTGCCAGTAAGAATAACAATTAAACTTATAATCTAGTGTAGATTTGTTCCTAGATATAAGTAACTTAAATTAAGACAGTTTTACAGGCTTAGCCTATTTAAAAACTTTAGCAAAATGATTAACTATAAGCGAACATCGTAATATAAATTCATTGACTTAAATCTAAAGTTATGATAATAGGTATGTCCACTTTGATAAGCTGACATTTTTCACGTCATGTTAGACAGTGATGCACCCTCAACGCAACGACATATGACATTTTCACGTCATGTTAGACAGTGATGCACCCTCAACGCAACGACATATGACATTTTCACGTCATGTTAGACAGTGATGCACCCTCAACGCAACGACATATGACATTTTCACGTCATGTTAGACAGTGATGCACCCTCAACGCAACGACATATGACATTTTCACGTCATGTTAGACAGTGATGCACCCTCAACGCAACGACATATGACATTTTCACGTCATGTTAGACAGTGATGCACCCTCAACGCAACGACATATGACATTTTCACGTCATGTTAGACAGTGATGCACCCTCAACGCAACGACATATGACATTTTAGAGTAATTTGACGTGATAACTTGTCGTGATATCCCGCCATGGCGGTCATGTCACGACTTCTCGTTGTCAGCCATGGCCGTCTTTGACGTTTAACAGGTGAATTATATCGCAAAATGTCTCTGGCCTACCCCTATGGGAATAAGGCGTGAGATTATGAATGAATGAATCTTACACAATCCCCCCAGGACGTCCGCAAAGCGATGGTAGACCAAATCAAAGAGCGCGACTCCTCGCGGGAACTCCTCAAGGAGAAGCTGTCGGCCCAGGACGAGTACCAGCGCCAGCTGACGTCACAGCTCAGTCAGCTGGTGGACCACAGAGCGCAGGCAGACGCCGCGATACGCAAGCAGCATCAGCAGGACTTGGTGCAACAGATTCAATATAATAAGTTGCTTAAGGTAAGAAAAATAGACGGGCGACGATCTACGGAACCCTAAAAACCGGCCAAGTGCGAGTCGGACTCGCGTACCGAGGGTTCCGTAACCCAGTGACATTGCTCGAGTCAGCGATAAGTTGCTTAAGGGCCTTACATGAGCCAACTAGCGCCGCCAATCTTAAAAAAATAATATTTTGTAATTTAATTAACGTTATTAAAAAAGCTATGTACAAAATCTTTATTACGATAAATACTATTTTCAATATACAATACATGTCATAATTGCTACAAGCAAGTAGTAGTTCACAAATATGCCAAAAACGGCCGTTTTTCGTAATTATGGGAACTTAAACTTACCGACATTGATTCACGTTAGGTTAATAAGCATTTAAAAAATAGTTGGAAGATATTATTTTTTAAAGATTGGCGGCGCTAGTTGGCTCATGGAAGGCCCTTAAGGTAAGAAAATGTCTTGACAGATTGACGGACAACGAAGTGATCTTATAAGAGTTCCTTTTGAGTTACGGAATCTGAAAAAGAAAAAGAAAAGAAGAACAATAGCCTGAACTATGATTCCCTGTGTTTTAGTGGTTGTTTTCCCGTGGCACAGCAGGTCGATTTGACCTTAGTTGTACTATTGAATCATAGAGCTAAACTTAAAAAATAAAGTTAAATTTTCAATGAGGGGTATTCAAGGTCACATTTAAGAAACAAAAATAGTACCGATAGCTCGGGTAGATGGCACTGACTCCTTGACTTCGCACCTCTAAATTAAAGAACTGTCAATGCACGGGTTAACCTTGTTTATGTCTATTATTGTGTGGTACCTATTAAAATTACTCAGCTGATATTAACAATAATTCTTTCATGGTTCCTGTGTCATTTTATTTGGTACACAAAACGTTACAATCAGCATTAGCGATGATTAAAATTAGCGTGCCACACACTGGAATCTACAACATTGTGTCGTTTTAACAGGAGCGAGCGAAGCAAGAGGAACTGGATCAAATCAAGAAATACAAGATAGCGACGGAAGAATATAAGCAAGAAATCGGACAAATGCTATCTCGGTTAGTTACAATACATATCTACACCAATATCTCTTAGAGTTTTCAGAACTCTCGTGGCCGATTTCTGACTACTATGACACCTTTCTGACCTCCTGTCGCGGATTTCTGACTACTATGGCATCTTTCTGACCTCCTATGGCGGTTTTCTGACTTCTATGGCACCTTTATGACCTCCTGTGCTGGATTTCCGACTGCTATGGCACCTCTATGACCTCCTGTGGCGGATTCCTGACTTCGATAGTACCTTTCTGACCTCCTATGGCGGATTTCCGACTGCTATGGCACCTTTATGACCTCATTGGCCAATTCATTTACATTTTAGGGCATGTATAGAATATGATGAATATATTATAAATAAAATTTGCCTCATTCGCAATAAACATCTATCCATTCATCATTCCCTCTATTAGTTGTTCAGTGATGAAGCTAAGCACACACTACATCGCAGCTGCAAAACGTGGCCGAACACATGGTTCACTAATGTTTGACAAAAAACGTATGACAAATGATCATTTTACAAATTATTTTTGAAAAAGTAATCATTTGACAAACTTATCATTTACTAAAGTGATCGTTTTAAAAGTGATCATTTGACAAAAATCCATTTTATAAATATTTAACATAGCAAATGTTGTGAATGCTAAACCGTCATTTTGCAATTGATTAAATGACCAAAGTATTCCTTTTGCAAGGTCGCCATTAGACAAAATATTGGGTAAATAAGTGGGTATTTTATATGTATAATTGTTAATAAATGAACTTGCTTTTTGAATACAAAAAAAAACTGGTTAGAGAGTTGTCGGGGTGTCCCTTCATTTGATAAAAAACAAATTACAATTACCAAACAATGCATTTTGTCAAAGGTTTTTATGCCTTGCGTTGTTTTATCTATTAACGTATATAATAAGTGAATAGTTTGTTAAGTGATGTTTTGAAGAAAGAAACTTTGTCTCGTAATTGTTTTGTCAAATGAATTATTTATAGAACCATTACTTTGTACAAAGATGAACTTATGAATCATAGTTTTGCCAAACGTTGTTTGTGAAATGAAAATTTGTAATTTGTTTTTTATCAAATGAAGGGACACCTGGCCGAACACATATCAACCACGCGTTTGAAGTTAAGCTCGGTTTAAGTGCTAACCCTCTAAGCCTAACAATATCTGTCCGTTTCAGGCCATTCTTCAGCGAAGAAGTGCACCCATTCCTGAAGCAAATGTCTGTCAAAGGCATTCAGATGAGGGAGAAATGTCCCTGTTCTAAACCTGATTACTGCAAATAGTGTCTGATATGCTATTGATGTCATTATCGATGTTTTCTCAACATCGAACATCCCTAGTTCATCGGGGCCCACAGACCACTTACCCCATAGACATGAAATCGGTACAAAGCAAGCGAAAAATTCTGTCAAGCGATAGGCGCAATTAGACGAAGCGGGGGGCAGGGGCGCCATATTATACCAGTGTCGATATCTCAAGGTTACGCGTGTCGCGAAGCAATTTTGCGCTCAGTGCGGGCAGAAACGGGCGCCCTCCTGTTACAGGTCTATGGGGTAAGTGGTCTGTGTCGGGGCCCAAATGACGTCATGCCACAGATAATCATGGCGGACGGTGTTTTTGATCGAGTTTGGAATGTTGCATTTTAAATTAAAGTTTTTGGTGTTTTAAGGTTTTCGTACGGTGTAATAGAACAATTATTAACTATTTAAGGGCCGTCATAGAGCCAACTAGCGCCGCCATTCTTAAAAAAATTATATCTTCCAATATAATCAAATTTATTAAAAAAGCTATTTACGAAATGTTTATTACGATAAATACTATTTTTTAAATGCTTATTTATAACGTGATTCAATGTCGGTAAGTTGTAGTTCGCATAATTGCGAAAAACGGCCGTTTTTGGCACATTTGTGAACTACAACTTAGCTTGTCGCAATTATGCCATGTATTGTATATTGAAAAATAGTATTTATCGTGTTTGTTACATTTCGTAAATAGCTTTTTTAATAAAATTGATTATATTGGAAGATATTATTTTTTTAGGATTGTCATCGCTAGTTGGCTCTATGAAGGCTCTTAAGACCAAAAAACAATTGTGTCAACAAGTCTATTGTTTTAGCTAACGAGTCATAATGAGTTACATGTTTAATTGACATTTGAATGTTTATTATAGTTAAATTCTTGCTGAAATAAATACCTACACATTTGTGAATTTTTGTATTTTTATTTTAAAAAACGGCCAAATGCGAGTCGGATGTCCCGCACCGAGGGTTCCGAGCAACGCAACGCAACTTCCCCATAACTTTCATCATTCTCTTAACTTCGCGTCCTTTAAAATGTAGGTAGGTACGTTTATTTCCACTAGTTCAGTTGTCCAGTATAGTTGACTGAACTAGTGAGATTTTTTTCCAATTTGTTCAGTTGAAAATAAGACTACTTGCGCCCGGTTACATTTTCATTTTCTACTAATAAACCACAGACCTCGGCGTAGGTGGACAGACGATATCGTTAGATACAGGGATGGGTGTCTGGAAGAGGCTCAGGATAGGGATGGATGGAAGACGAGGGGGGAGACCTTTGCCCAGCAGTGGGACAATTTATAGGTTTACAAAAAAAACACAAAAAAGACAAAACACACAATTTTCCCCAAACCATACAAAACCTCCCAAAACGCTCAAAAATACCCCAAAACACACAATTCATCCCAAATCACACCATCAGCCCGTATCAGTCCACTGCTGTACAAAATAGTAATCTGTAAATCGCCCACTCAACTCCTGACTCTTAGCATCATCAGCTAATTTGCGTAAATCATCCTTCCATCTGATCAGGAATATCCGGCACATTAAAAAAATTGAGTGAGTCATTCATTGGTCATTACTTCACTGGTCACATGTCGTAGAACCTATAACCGATGGGGTAGACGAGTTCTCGAATGGGGGGCACGAACGAGTATACGTAGCGGGGCACGCCCCCCGACCAGATGGAGGGATGACCTTCGCAAGGTGGCTGGCAGAGACTGGATGCAGAGGGCCGAGAATCGGGTTGAGTGGCGTGCTTTGGAAGAGGCCTACGTCCAACACTGGACTGAAACAGGCTGATGATGATGAGTCATTACTTCAATACGGATTACACTCACTTTTTTAGTCTAAACACCGGCTTCACCCCCAAAAATGAATTAATTCCGTAAATTCCTATGCATATCTACACATATAATAAGACTGTAAAAAAGTTGTGTCTGTACATTGGATATTTTTTGAAAAGAATAATTGTAATGTGTTTTAGGATCGATACTGATGCCAAAAAACTAATTTTTAGAATTTTTGTCTACTACTGAAGGGATTTTGATGGGAGTTTCACTAGGAGATAGCTGAAATATCCGGACAGCTCATAGGCTATAAGCCATGGCGGTATGTGATGTGGAAACAAGGATCCAGAGAGGAAGATCTGCCTCCTGATCTCCTCCATCCTCTCCATCCTCCTCCTCTACGCAAACGAAGTTGCGTGGTAAAGCTAGTACTTAATAATTTACAAATTAAATGTATAAGTAATAAAACGGAAATGTCGGTAGCATTATACAATAACAAGATGGCATTGTCTGTCTGTATATCTCGATAAGGATAATGGTCTCGGAATTACTCAACGGCGAACGTCAGAACGCTGTACCTATAAGTAAGTATTATGGAGCAGGTGGGTTCCTATAAGAAAAACATTTTCGAACGAAATTATATCACGGTTTCATCCTATAACAGACTGGATCCCGTCGATAATTTAAATAAACAGTAGTAAATAAGAGAAACGTTCGACTGTACCAATGAGTTTTATCCTTTTTCATCGGAGGACATACACCGACTAAAATGGAGATGTTTTTAAAAATGGTTCGCGCAGTTTACTACACTACTCGGGAGTGAACGTGACTGCTGAGCTTCGTCCAGGGTTTGAGATGTTTCTGCGACTCCTCTGGAGGAAGACAGAAGACGATGAGATCCCTCGTCCAGGGTGGCCACGCTCCGGCGACTCCTCAGCCCCCTTACCATGAACTCTTATAGCAGGATTACTTCAATAATACTTTATTATTTCGCACCATGAGGTCCTTAATAAGCTTACTTTAAGGTACAACCACAAGTTCAAAGTCGCTCAGCGAGCTATGGCAAGAGCTATGCTTGGCATTTCTCTGTTAGATAGTATTTTATTTATTTTATAGGTATGCGCCAGAAGACAAAAGTGGTTTACATTGCTCATAGAATCAGTAAACTGAAGTGGCAGTGGGCTGGTCACATCTGTCGTAGAACCGATAACCGCGGGAGACGAGTTCTCGAATGGAGGCCACGAACGAGTAAACGTAGTGCCCCCCGATCAGATGGAGAAATGACCTTCGCAAGATGGCTAGCATGGACTGGATGCAGAGGGCCGAGAATAGGGTTCATTGGCGTGCTTTGGGAGAGGCCTACGTCCAGCAGTGGACTGATACGGGCTGATGATGATGATAATATGAATTACTTTGTAACATAACATCAAATGAAACTGTCGAGTAAATTAATCAAACTAAATGAAATACTTGCGATAACAACTTGTATTGTGCGACCCTTCGTCCGCGTGAAGCCCAAAGCTCTGTTTACGCCGGCTTCCTGATCGTGATGCTGCGAGCGTCCTTTCGGCTGTTATCGTACATTTATTAAATAGGTCACGTACACGGTACAGACGATAGCAAAACTTAAAGCGTTTAACTTATATGTAGGTACATATAAAATTATTTTGTGAACAACTGTTAATATGGTTCAGTGGGGAGGGGGCATAAAAATGATTATGATGAAGATTTGAAATAAGTTTGATTGATGACCTCATATGCTGTTATTTATAACCCTAGTTAAATTCACTTACCTTAAACCATGTGGTTGTCCCTTTTACACTTCGTTAGGTTAGAAAGGGACAGGACGACCTAAACGGTGGAATAACTTTAAATGACGATTATGAATGCACCATAGTCTTTATAACTGCTAGACCAAACTAGGACCGGTTCTGCCGAATCACTCTGCCCTATGCATCGGCTGCAAATACTACAACGAAAAGTTGTAAACTCGACACAAGAGATTGTTTCTTGCCCGAGGCCTAGTAGTTTAATTGCATACTTTTTTGAACTATTCCTAAGGGCCACCTTAGGAATAGTTCAAAAAAGTAAAAAAAAAACAGATGAAGAGAGAAATAGAATCGCCAGATTCCATTTCTCTCTTGATCTGTTTTATTTCTAAGCGAGTCGAATATAGGTTAATATAAAGTACCTATCTTACGACAGTACAACGTAATCCGGCTACCCTTCATTGCTCATGAAAACCACAGGTCTTCCATTCCCTAAACAACGTCATGAAAGTAATTCACAGTTGTTTACAATATACGTGAACATAATCATTTAGCTAGACAAGTCTGGGTACTTTTATATTACTTAGGAATTGATTACACGAACTAATTAACGTTCATTGCGTCTCTGTTTTATACATTATTAAATGCCTTACAGCGTCAGAAAGCAATGTGCTTGAAACAATTTGGATAAGTCGTGCATTCTCAATACGATGTTTATTAGTCATTATGCAGGTAACCCCTTCTGACGATGACTGTACGTAAACGACAATTTTCCTGTAGGAAGAGTAGTACATTAAATTAAAACCATAAAAAAAATATTACTTAAACGCGACTCATACAGTGATATCATTCAAAATTTTCCTCAAGCCACGCGCTCTATAAAAGCTTGTACAATATATTCGGTCAGTCAGTCCGGGACAAGATGTATCCTAAAATCGTTCTCCCATTTCTCGCTCTAGCAGTGTTAGTTCAAAGCCATGACTTAAACGTCGGCTTAAACTCTGGCAGAAAGATCTTTGACGAAAAACGCGAGGCCAGTCCAGCTCTTTGGAGACAAATACAGAATGTGACGATCAGTACTAATGGCAGTGAGGTGATCAGTGGAGTTATCGTCAAAGACCTTAGGGAAGACAAGGACGGAGATGTGAAAATCGTAGACGGAGGAGAGGGACAGACAAACGTTACTATAGAACTTAAAAGTCCAACTGTCTTGAGAGGATACGACTTTCAAATACAAGTCTACGCAGTCCCTGAACAGAGCTACGTTAAAAACACAGATGTAAACGTACCAATACAGGTTGGAACAGATAATTGGAACAAAGCATTGGAACCTAACGTCGAACAACCTAGAACTAACTTTGATGGTACAAATATAACAAAACTACCTGAATCTAGTACACAAAGTACACGACGAGTAAGAAATCCTGAAAGCATTGCTCCAAAAAACTTAGACAATGCTTCAAGACGTATCCCAACAGTCGCAGCTCATGAAAACGATACTCTAGCTGTTGTAAAAGAATTAGAAAACAGCACACCAAAGATTAATCTGTCTGGAGAAGAAAATGCGACAGTAAATAACAATGAAGCAAGAAAAAACAAAGATGGCATCGAAAATAATCTTTCAAACGTATTCAATGCCAATTTACCACCAAATATGGTCAATAGAACCATTGCAAATGCTACAGTTCCAATGGACCGTGATTTAAGATTAAATAACGAACAAGATAGACGTGTTCGTGATACAGATAGTGAAGTGGTTAAATCTGAACAAAAGGGTCATCCGTCTAATGCAGGTAGAAATACTCCTGTAACTAAAAACAGTGAACATAATTTTGGAGGAAATCTGACACCTGAAGGACAAGATGTTAGCGTTCTGCCACTGAAACCAAACAATGACAGAACTACAGATGAAGTAGACGGTCGCCAACTCGATAATTATGGAGAATCTGGCATACCAAGGAACATTGGCGCAGTAAATGAGAACAAAACTCCTATTGACCGCGCTGGTTCTGGTTAGGCTGAGTTTCCTCAAATTAATTAAATAAAAGTATCCCTAGACTTTGCATCAGACATGTAACAAAGGATGGCAGACAAAGGAGGGGACTCACGTGTACGAAAAATGTCGCTCCAGAGTCCTGAATCTTCTCGGGTGGCCACCCTACGCACGTCCAGAAAGCTGTGACGTCACGGGACACAATTTGCTCACTTCACCAAACACAAAAGTATAAAAAATCCCGTAAACCGAATAATGACACCAAATTAGCAGGAAATATTGTCCTGCGCGTGCGGCTGTTCGAGAACGACTGGAATCTTCGCCGCTGACCCGTGAGAAAGGTATAGTGGACCATATAGCGGATTAGATAGGAATAAAAAGGATGGATACAATATCTTGATGCAAAGTATAATTATAAGAAATTAAACAATAGGCGTCGCCATCCCCCCCAGCTTGACAGGACACAGGTCCTTTCAATTAAATCAGCTGAGCCTATAAACCAGCGCAGCGGCGCGGATAAGTATAAATTAAACTCGCTTGTTTATTAGAAACTAAACGAATACAGATAATTGAGCGTACTCTACCTAAGCTACGAGTAAGATAATAAGGAACGTTATACCTATTTAAGGACTATAATAATAAATTAAACTAAGAGTAGTTATTGATAAAAAGTGGACTGTATTTAAAGTTATTGCGTTGGTAAAGGGAACGTCTTTACCACTGGCCGACGGTAGAGACCCGACTTAGTGCGGACGTTAACTACACGTACGACTCCATCTTTACCCGGAAAAATGTCCTCAATAATACCTAAAGGCCAATCCATGGGAGCACTGTTGTCTGATTTCAGTAATACAACAGTTCCTTTTTGAATAGGAGTGCTCGGATTTAACCATTTACTGCGGACTTGAAGCGTGTTAAGATACTCGAGTTTCCATCTTTTCCAAAACGATTGAACTAGATGGTCAACTGCGCGTTTTCTATGAAGAAGATTGACACTCTCATTGGAGAGGTCTTCTGCGGGTAATGACTTAAGCGGTGTCATGACAAGAAAGTGGGAGGGGGTCAGCGCGAGCGGTTCCGAAGGATCGGAGCTCAAGACCGAAAGGGGTCGAGAGTTGAGTACAGCCTCAATTTGTGTGAGAACTGTGAGCATTTCCTCAAAGGTAAGCAGCTGATTCCCTACGACTTTTGTCAAATGCATTTTAATGCTGCGGATGTTGCTCTCCCATATACCGCCGAAGTGCGGCGCGGAGGCGGGATTGAATTTCCATTCAATGCGTTTATCGCGTAATTCATTAGCGAATTTGTCTTGATATTCTTCAGACTCAATTAGTTGATACATATTGTCGAGATACGACTTTGTACCAATGAAATTAGTGCCACAGTCAGAGTATAGGACACTAACTGGGCCGCGGCGCGATAAAAAGCGTCTTAGAGCGTTTAGAAACGATTCTGTGCTTAGATCGGACGCCAATTCTACATGCACTGCTTTTGTCACAAGGCATATAAATAAACATATGTATGCCTTTTGGCTATGTACACCACGACGGCGGTAAGGCACTATCTGTAGAGGACCCGCGTAGTCGACACCTGTGTGACAAAAAGCCTTGGCTTCTTGCACGCGGCAAGGCGGAAGACTGGCCATCAATGGGAATTCAGTCCTTGGGTTCGATCTGAAACACACGTTGCATTGTTGCACGCGTTTTCTAACGATATTGCGGGCGGACAAAATCCAAAATTTTTGTCTTAGTAGGGACATCAATAGTTGAGGTCCTGTATGTAGGTATTTGCGGTGAAAATAATCAATAAGTAAGTTAACTATATGATCGCGTCGTGGGAGGAGGATAGGGTGTCGGCTATCATAATCTATATCAGCATTGGTGAGCCGCCCTCCTACACGAATAATTCCATCTTTCAAAAAGGCGTTAAGTTTGAGGAAGGCCGGAGGTAATTTTTTACCAGACTCCAAACTCTTAATTTCATCAGCGAAATGAACCTTTTGTAAATGTTTAATCACTGCGACTTCTGCTTCCTTCAAATGTGAAACTTCAAATTTATTTGGCAGTTTCTTAGCGAAGCGTAAGACATAAATTACTATACGAAGCAACTTAGTCCATGACGAAACTCGATTGGCGAGCTCGTGAAATAATTGCGGTTGTGAAGGAACGACAGTAGTAGTCAATGTAGTAGCTTTCATTTCAGGAACTTCAGATACAGCGTGCGGATCAAAGTGCTCGACTGGCCACTCGGCAACAGGTAAGTGAGCGAAGTAAGGCCCACTAAACCACAGCGGATGCTCGAGCAATTGAGCGGGAGTCAGGCCTCTGGACAGACAGTCTGCAGGGTTATCCTTACCAGGTATATGATGAAAATATTTAGGGTCAATATTATCATGTATTTTGGCAACCCTATTTGCAACAAACGTCTGCCAGCGGGCTGGCGACGAGTGGATCCATGCGAGAGCCACTGTACTGTCAGAGAATGCAAAAATATTATTTATTTGGCATCTTTCCGAGTAGGTATTTAATACCACGCGCATTAATTTTGCGAGTACCATATTGGCACATAATTCCAAGCGGGCGAGTGAGACAGTGCGTTTCGGGGCAACCCTAGACTTAGCGCACACGAGATTCAAAACGTAACGGCCGTCCCGCGGATAGTACACATGTAAGTATACGACTCCACCATATGCACTCTCCGAAGCGTCCGCGAAACCTAATAATGAGGTTACACAGTCGTCCGTTACGCCTACGTGACGCGGCAATTTAACGTTTCGCAGTAAGGGTAGTTCCGATTCGAACTGTCGCCAGAGCGATACAACATTCTGTGGAGGTATTTCATCCCACTCGATTTGTTCTTGCCATAGATAATTAATAATCAATTTAGCAAGTAGAGTGACTGGCGCAACGAATCCCATCAGATCCCACAGGCGGGCAATGGTGGACAGGATGTTGCGTTTCGTACACTCGCGCGGTTGCGGACTGACGCTGAAAGTAAACAAGTCGTCAGCTGGGACCCAATGGAGGCCCAATATTTTTAAATGATCCTCGGGACTGAAGTCGACAGTCTCCGAGACGCGATGCGAGGGCGGAATGCTCGCCATTACGTCAGGCGAGTTACTCGAGAATTTTACTAGGTCGAAACCTCCAGCTGCAAATAATTGTATCAGCTGATTCGACATCTCGATTGCTTCGGCTGGCGTACTGCAAGTAGTACACAAATCATCCGTGTAAATGTATTTTTCAGCGATAGGCGCTGCGAGCGGGAAGCGGTCGCGTTCATCAGCGGCTAGCTGGCGCACCGTGCGGACAGCTAGGAACGGACTGCAGCAAAGGCCAAAGGGCACGCGTGTTACGTCATACAGTTGGATACGATCATTAGGATCAAAGCGGTACAGTAATCTTTGATAACGCCAGTAATTCTCATCTACTAAGATTCGTAAATACATTTGGCGGATATCGGCGCTTAATGCTATCGGAAGCAAGCGAAAATTCAATAAGATTTGAAATAAATCATTTTGTAAGTTAGGGCCGGTGTACAACAGGTCATTGAGCGACACGCCAGATGAGCTGGGTGCGCTTGCGTTAAGCACTACACGCAGTTTGGTAGTACTTTTATCTGAACGTGTGACGCCATGATGCGGTATCACGTATTGGATACTCGAACCTTCCTTGTCATTGGAGTCCTCAGTAGGAACCAAGTAACCCTTTTGTAGGTATTCTATAAAGACATTGTCATAATCCGTCTTGACTGCAGGATTAGCCAACAGCCTGCGCTCCAATGACAAATATCTACGCTCCGCGACAGCAAGCGAGTTCCCTAGTAATGAGGGGTCACGCTTAAATGGCAGCGATACAACGTAGCGGCCGGTCGCGTCGCGACGCGTCGTGTTCACATAAATATCCTCGCACTCCTGTTGCTCCGGGGTGAGCGGCGCGGACGTAGTAGGGACGTCCTC
Source organism: Tachystola acroxantha (assembly GCA_963506565.1). Classification (NCBI taxonomy): domain Eukaryota; kingdom Metazoa; phylum Arthropoda; class Insecta; order Lepidoptera; family Oecophoridae; genus Tachystola; species Tachystola acroxantha. The sequence continues at coordinate 6,705,334 of OY735894.1, read as the reverse complement.
TAACTCGAGAAATCGATTCATGCAATTCTCGAGCGAATCATTAAAAGTACAATAAGTGTGTACGATATCACAAGCGGGGTTAACGGCTGGAGCCTGGCCGACGATGACGTAGCCTAGCGAGGTGTCAATACCGACTGGTTCCCCAGCGGCGCGGGAAATAGTATTAGGTCGTAGTATGCGAGCGAATAAATCCGAACCTAAGATTAGGTCGATATTAGCGGGTTTATGATAATTAATATCAGCGAGCGGTATATCCTGTAAATAATGTAAGCGGGACGTATCTATTTTAGCAGTAGGTAATTCATTTGTAATGCGGTTGATAACCAAAGGTTGAATAGTGAACCTTATGGTATCGTCATAGCGGGAGCGGATTGTGAGACAGGTGACACCTTCAATAGGATTCGTAACGTCACCTACTCCAGATACGTATTTACTGTGCGGCGGATAAATAGGTAAGTTAAGACTTTTACAACATTCGGTTGTAATCAAGTCCTTTTGCGAAGCGCTGTCGATTAGGGCGCGCAATACGTGCACATTGGACTGAGCATCAACCACGTGACACTCGGCCGTGCCTAACAACACTGAGCGGGAGGCAGGTGCGTTATCAGATAAGGCGGAGCACACACCGACCGTACATAGCGAGACATTGCGGTAAGCGGATTGACTAAGCGTTCCATCACTGGGAACACTATTCGTACTAGCGGACACAGCATTATTGAGCGATGCGTATCCATAAGCGGGAGCGGGTGCGGTTGCGGGTGCGGTGATATTAGTATCAAAGTGCAAAAGCGTATGATGACCGCGCGAACAGGTGCGGCATCGTGAATCGGATTTACACAAGCGGGTGTTGTGTTTGCTACTCAAGCAATTAACACATAATTTATTTTGCTTTATGAAATTAAAGCGGTCCTTGGGAGACATTGACATAAATAGCGGGCATTGGTACAACTGTAAGTGATCAGTTGCACCACAGGATGTGCATTTATTATCCTGATTCGGAAGACTAACGAATGTCTTCACATTATTATTAGAGCGGTATGCGGGAGCGGACGATTTAGCCGACTGCGGAGCGTTCGCTTTACGCTGCGCTTGTGGCGCGTGAGCAGCCTTACCTTGCATTCCAGTATTGTTCATATTAAGCGCCCGATTTAAGATGTGCGCCTGTTTTCTAACGAAATCAATGAACTCATTGCAGGTAGGCATATATTGCGAGTCAGTTAATGAGATTTCGAAAGATTTCAAGGTTTCTAAACCAATTTTCTTAGAACCGATATGGATAAATAGAAAATCTTCCAAACTATCGAGATTTAACTGTTTTAATGCGGATAAAATAGCTGAGAACTTATCAATGAAATCCTCTAAGCTAGCGGGCGATGACTCATTAACTGAGGGTAAATTAAATAATTTATCCACATAATTAGCTGCTAACACACGTTTATCGTTATATTTGGTAATAAGTGAGTTCCAAATAATACTATAATTATCTGCGGAAGGCATAATCCCTTGACAAATAGATAACGCTTTACCGGTTAATTTGCCAATAAGATATTGCATTTTTTCGCCGTCGGTTAAGTCGGTATTTTCGTGTATACTAATACGAAAAGATTCATAAAAGGTAGGCCATGAGTCACGTTCACCGTCGAACGAACAAAGTTCTAACCTAGGCAAATGGGAAACAGATTTAACAGATTCCGATTTAAAATCTCTCGTACACGAATTACTTTTTTGCGTAGTTAATTGATTATATTTATATTTAATGCGTGAGTACAATTCATCGAACGAAATGAGAGAATTATAATTTGGTGCGGGCGTGTCGGGATTGTTCGTTAAATAGATATTGCGTTCCTCTATGGCATTAACGAAGTCCTGACGAATGACGTCAATAGTGAAACTATTTGCCAAAAAGTTATCAATGGAGTTCGGGTCATTGTTAATTTTTGATATTGAATCATAAATTGCCTGTACCCTAGTAAAGAGCGCGCTCAATCTATTCTGTAGTCGAGTATATTCCCGATTTTCTACAGTTGCGGGAGGCGCGTTAGCGTTAGCCATTGTAGCGAGATAAGCAAAAATTAGCGAACAGCGGTAATGGAGGCGAAGTTAACAAAGCGGTGCGGGTTACCTAACAAACACTCGCGATTGAGATGACCAATTAATGATCCGGAACGAAGTGACCAATTTATGACCGCGCTGGTTCTGGTTAGGCTGAGTTTCCTCAAATTAATTAAATAAAAGTATCCCTAGACTTTGCATCAGACATGTAACAAAGGATGGCAGACAAAGGAGGGGACTCACGTGTACGAAAAATGTCGCTCCAGAGTCCTGAATCTTCTCGGGTGGCCACCCTACGCACGTCCAGAAAGCTGTGACGTCACGGGACACAATTTGCTCACTTCACCAAACACAAAAGTATAAAAAATCCCGTAAACCGAATAATGACACCAAATTAGCAGGAAATATTGTCCTGCGCGTGCGGCTGTTCGAGAACGACTGGAATCTTCGCCGCTGACCCGTGAGAAAGGTATAGTGGACCATATAGCGGATTAGATAGGAATAAAAAGGATGGATACAATATCTTGATGCAAAGTATAATTATAAGAAATTAAACAATAGGCGTCGCCACCTATTGACACCAAAAACGATAGTAAAGTACACAATGAAACGCTTTTAAAAGACGATAAAGATTTCCCTACATTTGCATTTAACGTTGATACTACTAAAATGACAACCGCGAAACCTAGACATACCAGGGACACAAAACTACAGGATACGAAGAATTTACCTAAACCTTTCGTATATCAGGTTCAAGAAACTACAACAGCGCCCCGGAAATTACCCGAAGATAAGATAGTAGCTTTCGCTACTCCAATTGGCCCTAAAAGTATTGATATCGATTCACAAGCTAGTTCAAGTGCTCCGGAATCTAGAATCTCAAGTACTACAGTGAAATCTCAAGGAAAAGAAATCGATGAATCCTTAGATTATTCTGGCGATGATTTGAAAGCTATGCCACTGTCTGTGACCATGGGCAAACAAAATTTAGCTGGGCTTCATGCAAAGAAACCTGTGATATCTATTGAATAAGTTATATAAGTACCTAAGTAGGTATAGTGATTTTGTGGTAGCTGTGTGTAAGGTCAGGAGGGTGGCCGTGACTTCAATCTTAAAACTTGAACGATATACATTGCTGCGTTTCGTTGTCGTTTGTTAAAACTTGCAAAAACATAGCAGCAATGTATAGCGTCCATGTGTCAAATTGAAAGCGGTTACGATAACGATGGAAGTCGCGGTCACCCCACAGGCCCGCACTACGATTTTTTGTCGCAGAAATGGAACGTCTCATACGTTTTTCTATCGGAATCGCGCACATTCGAGACGTCAATCCATAAAATTACTGCGACAAAAAATCGTAGTGCGCGATAGGCCTAAGTATCGCTTTATTAATCAGGAAGTATCAATTAATATAAAGTTGAAATTAATGAAAATGTTGAATTTATTTATTTATTGTGAAGCCAGTAAATGTAAGCAAATAGGCATCATCAATGTATTCATAAATAAAATGAATTTAATATAATTCTTCCATTTATTAGTTCATTGTTTCAGTACCTACCAAATATGAATTGAAGTAGTAAAATATGGCAAATGTAATATGCAACGTTTAATATATTGATAACATTTCATTTAGCTTAAAATAATAAAATAAAAATATAACTTTTGCATAACTTACGTACTTGTGCAGGCTTTATAGTAAAACTGATTCTACCTACAGTGTTTATTATCTCATTAACAAATAGGAATGACAATAAACTATTATACATTGAGCCTAAATATGTAATTAAATTTAATAACAATAAAAAATAGAAATACGACATTAATAGCAAAGTGTATATTATAATTGAGAAATCACTTTATTTCAGATCTTTGGTTCATTTATGTGAATTAATCAGAATAATATTTTTTGCATAAAATAAAAAGTATCAAAAATTGTATGGAAATATCCTTATATCCTAGCTAGTACATTGATTTTATCAATTAATATCAACTCAACAAAACTGGGACAATTAGTTATCAAATAATTGACTTGATGTATTTGTATTTAATAAATTTTTTGTTTACAGTATAAAAATCTACATTTTATAAAAAGCTACTTATTTTATCATACATATTTATTATAGTTGCACTGAAATAAATGGCACAATAGGAATTACATTTAAAACATTGCATCTCTCAAACATCGCCATGTCGATCTGTGATCGATTAATCGGTAAATCGATTTTAGAGGTAAGATAACAATTGACTCCTAGAATCTCTAGAATGATTGATTCACATTAAAGTGATAATTTATAATTCATCTTCGTACAGATACACTTCTCCGGTAGACCGTAGCATGGGTAGCTGCCATAAGGCAAGGTACAGTGCTTGCGGTCAGACTATCCGAAGTTTTTACTGCAATTTTCAGTGACCTTACATCTACAGTATTTTGCATATAATTTCTTATTCGTACTTAATCAAGGAATGTACAGGAATACCTTCTGGAATGTTCTTCCGTCCATTCAAGCCCACTAACTCAATAATAACAAGGCACCCGATGACCTCAGCCCCACAGGTCTTCAATAGATTAGCGGTTGCTGAGATGGAGCCCCCTGTCGCTATCAGATCATCGATGATGACGCATTTAAGGCCTGAACGGATTGTGTTCTTTTGGATTTCGAGAGTATCCTGGAAATGAAATTAAACTTTTATTAATTAAGTAACAGAAACTTTTAGTTTTAAAAAGGGCAAGTGCGACTACAAACCGACGAGCGTGCATGAAGCGATGTTAGTCTTTTTTATCCGACTGGGCAAAAAGGAGGGTTATGTTTTTCGAGTGTATGTATAATTTTCCAGCACGCCTACACGCCATTTACTTGATGGATTTTAACATAACCCAGTGTCGTTAGATTCGTCTTGATTGTAGAAGTGACATAGGCTATAAAAATTTAATCAAAGCGGCTTAATAAACTTTTAGCAAATCGGGTATTTTTGTTTTTTTAAATTAATTTCTTTTGTGTAAGTGCATGTTCGGACGGACGAGCACGCGCCGACCACCCCGCGCAAGTTTTGTGCCCGCGCGTCACTGTGGCGTATTAACAGTGATTAAGGTCTGTAGTCGCGTGGCGCAAGGCCGCGGGGGGCGGGCGCGGGCTTTGCATACAATGCAATTTGAGATTTATTGAAGTGTCATAAGACTCAAATTACATGGCGTGCGTGGGTCCTGCGCGTGGTCGGCGCGTGCTCATCTGAATACGCCTTAATTGTGCAAAACAACAGTCCAAAATTCGATAACCGAACCTTATCAGAAAATATGTGCCTCTATAGTGTCGTTTACTCATAAAACGGTGTTAGGACTCTGCTATCTGTATTTTATAATTCTAATTACTCCCTACAAGTAAAATGATACGGTTTATTCTTATTTACGACAGGCAGACACTTATCTATGTTTCTATAATATTTGCATGATATTATATCTCTACATAAATGACTGATTACTGTATTATAATAATAATAAAGCCTTTTATTCCGAAATCAAGAAAATAACTGTGAACTGAGTTGTAACAATGTTTCATAGAATATCTCTTAATTCGGTGTGCCTTTTGGCATAGGCCTCCTCCAACGATTTCCATTGTGGTCTATCACGGCAGACTCTCCTCCATGGACATGGGCCAGCTGTTAGTTTGAGTTCATCCTCCCATCTTGCGACCTTCCTCGGCTTCTAGGGTACCATTCTGATACAGCTTTACTCCACTTTCCATTAGTATCGCTATATCTGATTACTGTATTAACACTGGATAATTTCCAAATTCTTAACATGTCTATTGTCTACTCATCTCATCCATCATCACCCTGTTAATGTCTAGTATTACACAGTCCGTCAGTAGTAGTGTCTTATTATTATACAGGGTGTCTTTGAATTCATTCGACAAATTGAAACTGGGGGTTGTACAGTCGAAGACAGAGTTAAGTATACAGGGGGCCTCAATAAAGTTGAGATTTTCTCAAAAACTACTGCACCGAATTTAATCATTCTTTTACAGTTACATAGTTTTAACTTTTATCTATCAAACAGTGAAAGAATTTTTGCAATAGGTCAAGTAGTTTTTGAGAAAATCTCAACCTTAAAAACTCTCCTGTACACCTTTCTCTGTGTTCCACCGTACACATGATAAATATTAAATTGGTAAGGTTTATTAGATCATAACTGCCAAAAATTTGAACTATTTACGTCACAAGTCACACAATGACCATAGAAATGACCATGAGGTCAAACTACAGGGAAAGAAATCACTGCAAATAATTAAAAATACCTTAAAATGTCAAATCTCCAAAGCACAGTAACATTTTTACATCAAAGTAATATTTTTTTGATAGTTTAATTTATTGTAATTTTTCCCCCCAAATTGTTTAATTTACTTAAACGCTGTGCAGAATTAATGTATGTCACAAGCCTAATCATCCATTTAATTTTGTCGAATGAATTCAAGGCCACCTGTAGAGGGTCCTCGAGGTCTGTCTGTCGGTGTCAACATTCAGGCATCACACCAAAACTGGAAGGATTTTGATGCGACTTTGACTAAGAGATAACTCAAATATCTGGGCACCAAATCGGTATAAGCCATTACGGTATGTGATGTGTAACCACACAACCAGAGAAGAGCTGCCTCCTAGTACATTGAAAGTACTTCATGGAGGTCTATAGTAACCGGCAACTTCTACGCATATCTAAAATAATTTACTCACAGAACCATACTCCAAAGCATATTCATGTGCCAACACTTCCCCCGGCAGCTTGCCTTTCTTTCTGACGGGCAGGCATGACACGGAGAGCTCAGCAGCCAATGAGAAGGAGAACAGAAACCCTCGTGCTTCCAGCCCGACTACGGCTTCTGCCTGAGGGTATGCACTCCGCATCGACTGCACTAGGAGATTCTGGAGAACACCGCATGTTGGGCCATCGGATAGAGCTGAGAATATGTCCCTGGAATATTACACATATAATGTTAGGTAATTATATGCCAAAAATCAGATTTTATCTTATAATAACATAGGTACCTCAAATTCAGTCTATTTTTATATACCCACTGCTCGGAGGACTACATCCAGTAAACTCAGGCCATGATCAACCATGCAGGTCCAGTGCGGATTGGGGGATTACATGTGCCTTAGATTTTCTATAGTATGCAAGAATCACGATGTTTTCCATAACCGTTTTGAGAGCATTCGGTAATAGTAAGTTTTTGTTTTCGAAATCTGAGGATAACTCATTGGTACAGTCGAAGACAGAGATAAGTATACAGGGGGCCTCAATAAGGTTGAGATTTTCTCAAAAACTACTGGATCGAATTTAACAATTCTTTTACGGTTACATAGTTTTAACTTTTATCTATCAAACAGTGAAATAATTTTTGCAATAGGTCAAGTAGTTTTAGAGAAAATTTCAAGCTTAAAAACTCTCCTGTACACCTTTCTCTGTGTTCCACCGTACATGGCTGACCTGGCTGGGGATCGAAGCTTGGACCTCCGTGTCGCGAGTCTGGTGACCCAACCACTGCGCCACCGAGCTTTCCACTCGCCATATTATATGTATGTATTATTTTACTGTTTTTTGATTAGACGGTATTTGAAAACTTACCAAAATAAAATCCCTTTTTTGGGAAAATCAGGAAAACTTTTGATCTTGTTCTTCAATTCAGCGATTTTATGTTCGTATTCAGCGTCCATGGTAGAAAATATTCAAAGTTTTAAAACTATTCCGCACGAAAACGAGTTGCCTTGAGCCGGTCGGTAGTATTATGACTACACGTGAATAGTCGATGTGATAAATATCACGTGCATAGCACTTGAACTGAACTACTTGTTGAAAGATTATTGTGATAATTGAGGCACTTTAAAAGGAAAACTACGGAAAACTAATTGGAAAAAAAGTTCACTTTCGTAGCGAAGTGAGGTTAGATATTTATTTTTTTAAATAATTTTTTTTACGGCACTGCCTCTGCCAGCCTAGCTAAATAAAATGGAGTGGAAAAGTTTGTTCCTAAACTCAATAGAAAACATTACGAATATATCCACTTGTAGTAAAAGATAATCCGGGAGTTAGCGACTTCACCTGTAAAATATGTGGAGTTTTCACGAGTTATCTTTATTTACATGCCATGTATCCGAATTTTTAGAAGAAATAATTTAGACCAAAATCCCCAACCCAACGCCGGAAAATTTTGTATAAAAATGATAATGTCATTGTCAAGTCATTATTTCTCTGAGTTGTCAAGTGTCATAGTGTCAATGTCAAATTTTTTAAAAAAAGTCGGTTCGTTTCGTGTTTTTATCAAGGTTTTATTTACCTATCATTTCTCTAATGATTGTTTTAAAATATTGTTTATTGCTATAAAGTCAATGTAATGGTATTTATAAGCATTTTCGTAACCCACAATCGGTTATTTCCCAATTCTCCACCGATTCCCAAATCGTAGTATTGAAATCAAAGGTGAAACTTTTTCCCACCGATTTACAATGTTATCCACTGTGGATTTAGAAAGGCTAATTGCAGTGAAAAGGCTTGAGATTGAGAAGGAGAAAACGGCTCTTGGACTATCGCCGCCACGGGCAGACGTGAGTATTGAAAAAGTCATAACTATACGCAAAAAACTTCGTCTTGCAACCTGTTGCTTCAATGTAGCGAGGTATGTTCTCTATCGATTTTCCGTCAGTCTGTCGGCAATCCTTGCTCATATGGCGTGATATCGATTCAACTAAACGCAACGCAATCAAGACTCATCCAATTCGTAAATAAAACAATAAATTAGGTAACAAAAGAGTTGTCGGTATTTCGTGGATCGTAGAGTGGTTTTAGTGTGAAGTTTTCCTTATAAATGTACTGTTGTTGCTGTCAAAACAAAGGTGCTGAAATTTGGTCAGGTACACTATGAATAATTAAGACTGATTAAGGGGTAATTTTCTAAGTGAAAGGTTAGAAAACAAAAGTATAGAGGGGTACTTAATAAGGTTGAGATTTCTTCAAGAACTACTTGATCGATTGTAAAAGTTATTTTACTAGTAGATAGTTTAGAGTACACACTATGCTATTGTAAAGAATTTTTAAAAAATCTGTCAAATATTTTTTGAGAAAATCTCAACCTTAAAAACTCTCCTTTTTATCTAGGTTCATCATCTCAGTCTATTTATATTGCCCCACTGCTCGGGCACAGACCTTCCCTTACATCGAGGGAGCTCTTCTGGGACTGTCATAAATTAATGTATGTCACAACCAAGCCTAACCATCCATTTATTTTTGTTGAATGATTTCAAGGCCACCCTGTAGAGTCTCGAAGACAGAGATAAGTATACAGGGGCCTCAATAAGGTTGAGATTTTCTCAAAAACTACTGGACCATATTTAATAATTCTTTTACAGTTACATAGTTTTAACTTTTATCTATCATACAATGAAAGAGTTTTTGCAATAGGTCAAGTAGTTTTTGAGAAAATCTCAACCTTAAAAACTCTCCTGTTCACCTTTCTCTGTGTTCCACCGTACCTAACATAATATAATTCACACAAACCCATCCAGACAAATGACAAGCATTAGTTAAATAATGTATTGGCCAGCGGACCGTAAATGCCAAGACGTTATTGATTAGCAGTTAGAAGTTCAGTGCTCCATTGAGCTTTGTTTAAGTCATATTCTTACACATATATCGTCACATTTCTTTGTGGTTTGTGAAAGATAAAAGATTAATACATTACCTAAATAGATTTATTGTAAGTATAGGCACTTACATGGATCCATTAAGTGTTAGTAAAGTCTTAAAATACTTTTTAACCAAATTATTATTAATATTAAAAAAAATGGGGATGACTAGTCACTTATCTTTGATATGGCCTCTTTTTTGCGACAATAAACACTTTAAACCCTCCCTTGTGCTGGGTGTTAGTTCCTAAGTTTAGAATGAGCACAAAATTCTTGAAATTGGTACATAATTGGATAGGATATTATCTTTAAGGTTGTGTGTGTGGATTTTCAGTTTTTCTATGACGGCTACGGCACTAACTACTAAGATTAAATGTCTGTAAAATATATAGCAATCTTTGAGTTTCTATTTAGAGACTGATGAATACCGATACACGATTGGACAAACTTCGCTTGATAGAAAAAAATTACAAACATTTCCATGCCTTTTAAAATGAAAATGATGTCTAAACTGAAATAGTTATTGGTACAAACTATATATCAAAATGTAAGGTATTGTAAATACGAGAGATAGTTTAAAAAAAATCTGATTTGTGTTGTCGTATTTTTATTTCCCTGCCAAAATTAGCAAAAAAATACAAATATGGAGTCATTGTGCCATGCTCTTTACTCCGCCGCTGCGGGACATCTTCTGTCTCGCGCTTGAGTTTGACAGATGGTAGCGCCCTAATGAAATATGTTTGATATTGTTGCATATGCTGATTGACTGGCGCAAAAGATCCAGTCTTATTCTGGCTTTGTGCCAATTTAAGCCATAGATATAAGTTATGTTATATTAAATATGTAACTATCTTTATTCTCTCCAGACCATAGAAGACAAAGAGAATGAAGCACCACGAGCCAAGAAACAAGTGAGGGTCACAGAGAATGCTGTTCTGAGCGAGCACAATGATACAACGGAAGACGAGAAAGAAAGAGACGACAACATCACGTCATACAAGCTGGAAGATAACATTCCGGCTGGCCTAGAAAGATACATTAGGGTGAGTTAATAATCATAATAATTGCGACAAGCTAAGTAGTAGTTCACAAATATGCCAAAAACTGTCATTTTTCGCAATTATGCGAACTACAACTTACCGAAATTGAATCGCGCTATAAATAAGCATTTAAAAATAGTATTTATCCTAATAAAGATTGTTTACATAGCTTTTTTGATTATATTGGAAGATATTTTTTTTTAAAGATTGGCGGCGCTAGTTAGCTCATCTCAGACCCTTAACTAAATATGTTATAAATAATTGACAGTTGTCTCAACGCCGGCGAGTAAAGCGAGCAACTATCGGCTATTTTCTAGGTAAAGAAACGTACAATAGACAATTTACATTCCATGTAAACCAAAGAGACTTAGCGATTAACTATAAAATATATGTCGCTGAGCGAGTATCGCTGCGTCCTTTTTGTTTACACGGAATGTATTGTCTAGAAAATAGCCGATAGTTACTCGCTTACTCGCCGGCGGTGGAGCAACTGCCTCACTAGTTATTTTCGCGTGAGTGATATAGGAAACAAAGGACAATCAGTGTGATTCTGTCGTGAATCGTCACATTTGGATATCAAATCCAATCCTAAACCGAAATGTAACAATCGTATAGGAGTGAGCAAAACGCGACACTTGGCGACGATTAAAATTAATGTGCCACAGACTGCAAAAATACCTTCATTGCCACCATTTGGCATTTTTACCGGTCAATAGTAAAAATCTTCAAAGTCAAAGTAAAATCTCTTATTTGCCATTTGGCATTCACAACGATTCAAACGTTTTGTTAACATAGTCGAAATCTACAAGCTATTTGGCATTCTCTATTTAAACAATCTTACCATAATAAAAATATATCTTTTGTAAGTATGTATTAGTGTTATTCTTTTATTAATTTATCAGACAAGGTGAAGGCTGTAATTATTTTATTCTACCACTATACTATAAAATTTATCTAGCAGTAAATCTACATATAACAACGTGCAAATTGTTATGACTTTATCGCAGGCAATGCCAAATCAACTAAGAGGCTATAAAACTAAGTATCCATAGCTTCTAGTTGGTTTGAAGTAACATCGCCCACACTTTATTTGTTAGTGCAATAGCTAAATATAGCTCTGATTTACTTTTTTTGTAGTTTGCCTGTGTTTTCAACCTATATTACCTTCATAAGTATTCTTCACTGTAGATATTGGGTTTGATCGAATATCCTAGATCGAAAGTTCGTTAACACAATAATCAAATGCTCGAATATTCGTTCAGTCGATACTCGGAGAATCGATAATTTGTTTAGTCGAATTTCGTAGCCCATAACTTAATATTTCTCACAGTTGGTGTTACAGATAGATGGACCAAGTAGATCCAAAAATATGTGATGTTTAGTCATCGCTTTATTGTCAGCAAAAAATTTAAATATTCAGTCCATAAGTTTATGATAATGGCATAATAATGAGGTGCTAGTACAATCAAGAAGTAAAGTTACATCTACTATGCATTTGCTACAGCAATTTTGGAAGACATCTTTGGATTATCCATTTGTAATCCAAAATGTATTTTGATTCTATCTTCTCAGATCATGTTTTCACGTCACATGTTTTTCGCTTCGTCTCATTGTTCTTTGTCATCTCATTGGTCTATTTGGATTTGATTTTCCTTCTTTTGGACCAAAATATAAAGATTTGTGAACACTTGATAGCCTGACGGTACCAGGCTCGCATAGCCGCGTAGGAGTTCAAACAATTGAATCACCGGCCCATCTTCAGATACGATCGGCATAGCGGTACAGTAGCATGCTTTGTTTGTTGCAAAACATTGCGCACTGATGGGACTATGCTGCATCATTATGTGCTCCTAGTAATTGTTAGCAAACTTTTACGGAAAATGTAGGAAACTGTGATACTACCAGTGGCGGAGATACGCAAGTGAGTAGTTATTGTAAAGTCTCCTTGTCTTCAGCCTTCTTGGATAAGGTCAATCCGTTGTGAATGCGTTATTTATTGTTATGTTGCGAGATTCTAATTTGAGGCGTTGTATTTTGGTAGATAATCTACAATCACATAATACTATCTGTTCATTTTGTTTTAGAATTTACAATACGTAATTTCAGACGAAGTTATAGGTGTACGAGTATGTTACTAATTCGTAGAACCATATTTCACGCCAATTTATTCATGGTATTTTAACCTGTAACTCAATAAAATAGACAACAAAAAGAATAGCTTCACAATAGAATTGATACTTGACGCTATAAATAACCCTAATCATGACACAACACTCGAAATAAATGACTTTCAAATGTAGGCACCAAATTTGCCTTCTCACCTTTCATGAAAGCCTGGTATATTATACGTGAAATGACCGGTTTCCTGTCGTGCTAAAATGTTGTAATACAGTACCTACGTAATAAGCGCTTATTTCCATGACATTAGCTGAGTTCGAAAGGCTTATTATGATGACTAAAATTAGGTCTGTAAATTGTGGTTCAAAATTAACTTTTGTATTGAGTTTTATGTCTCATGGTATAGTGCCGAGGATAATTTAGACAGAGATGTACTTCCATCTCCCTCCTGTCATCCTGGTACACCACTAGCTTCCTCCATAGTTTCTTTATACACTATCGGGGGCTTTTAAAAATGGCGAGAAACGACGGTTGTGAAATTATTGGATTATTTGTGCAAGATCTGAAGTTTCGTGCTAAAGTCAAGAGTCCCACTACAAGCCCGGGAGTGAACGTGACTGTCGAGCTGCTTCGTCCAGGGTGACGACTGACGACGCTACGGGTCGCCGTAGCGTCGTCAGTCGTCACCCTGGACGAAGCAGCTCGACAGTCACGTTCACTAGGAGTCGTCCTCTGGATGAAGATAAGAAGTCCCGGATATCCAGGGTGACGACGCCACGGCGACTCGTCTGAAGAAACAGAAGACTCTGATATTTTGAATATTCTGTAACATGACATTGGCAAATGACGAACTGTCGAGTCAATTTCAATCAAGTCATTAACAAAATAAATAAATAATACACTATCGTCGATTTCAGACCGTATTGGCCAATTTGGTCGACGTATCTACCTCTCTGTCTACCTCTGTTCACTATTCGCTCAGATGTAACTGTGAATAAAGTTCAATAAGTAGGTAGGTGCACTAAGAGCTAATTTGTGTAATGTTTTCGCACGGCCCGCCCTGCCGCGCCCTGTCTGCCCTTCCTGCCACGCCCGCCCATTGTGGCATCATAAAATTATGGCGCGGCCTTTTTACAAACGTGCCATTACCGGCCGATAAGACGCCCGGGGAATTGAAGGTTTCAGTTTATAAAATGAGGTGTGAAAGTGCTGATAGGTTTCTCGTTAGAAACCAAGGGCATCATCGAATTTAATTAAATAAGAACATGATACAAGTAAAATTAGAACAATAATTTCGCCAAAAAAAATTACAACAAGAACATAAGTAACAGGTTTTTTTTAAAATATAATATTAAAGAGCCTCCAAATATCCATTGCTAGAAAACTTATAAAGGTGCCATCAGCCTAATAAAGTGTAGTTCTCCGTAGCATACCTTCTTCTAACTCATTATCTATCGGATAGACGGTAGCGTATCTTATTCAAACTCATTGTCTATCGGATAGACTGTAGCGTATCTTCTTCAAACTCATTGTCTATCGGATAGATGGTAGCGTATCTTCTTCAAACTCATTGTCTATCGGATAGACAATGAGTTTGAAGAAGGTACGCTAAGGAGACAGGCAGAAGTTGTCGTTGTAGTTGCAATTCTACTTATATAGGTCTTAAATTATGTGACATTTCACATATTATAGTCCGTATCAACAATGTAAAAATATATATTCTTTGGTATCACTTTCACGTCGGATTTGCTCGCTTGCCTTTTTTTCCGGAAATCCGGTTGGATTGAATGTGCATTTATTATGCATGCGCATTATGAAGGCATGTGCTCCAGACTTAGATTGAGAAGTGGTTTATTCGTACTCATGTTTACTAGACGTATCCTGATCGAAGTTAGCCTAATACCTAACGCCCATGATACCCTGGTGTCCAGATTCTTTATTCAGAACCACCGAAAATTCTGCAGATGCTCGTAGGATTGCTAGAAGCGTAAGTACTTTATAATAAATAATAATTTTTGCAATAGGTCGAGTAGTTATTGAGATAATCTCAACCATAAAAACTCTCCTGTACACCTTTCTCTGTGTTCCACCGTACGTTGTGTACATTTTTACACATCAAGATTTTTTTAAATTTACACTTCTTTGCAAGGAAAAGGTGCCAACGCTAAGGAGAAAAAGTGGATAAAATCTTTCAGCAGCACATCTTTTCAAATAATAATACTATACAAATCTATCCCTCACTAAATTCCCTTTTCCGCACGAGCATCGCATCCATGCGTCGCTTGCTGACCGCGAGATTTGTGGATTCTGTGCCGGAATGATTGGCGACGAGTGGTCGTGCGGTGTTTTTGTGTGGCTTTGTTTGATAAGCACTGCACTGGATCTTAGTTTTTTAGTTTCTATCTTTTATCTCATTATTTGCGTCTTATTTAATTAATTAGTATCTATAAGTGAAGACCTATAATTGGCTTCTTGCTTTTAAAAACACCCTACACGTCTACATTAACATAAAATATGTAGGTAACCTAAATAAAGGTATAGGGCACGCCCTTGGCTATTCCACGTAGTCAACAAATTTTCCACATTTCGCCGCCGACAGTCTGCGAAGGCTCGCGTGTTCTCAGCCAATCACAGTTCGCAAATAACTTTGATAGTTGCTCTACTTCGGTGATTTGGTCTGAAATGTGACTTTAGTTCTGTGACTTTGTGATACTAAGGTGAGATTGAGAAAGTATTGAATATATCCTAGAAAATACACACCACTTACCCCATAGACCTGTAACAGGAGGGCGCCTGTGTCTGCCCGCACATAAGCGCAAAATTGCTTTGCGACACGTGTAACTTAGAGATATTATCGATATGGACGCAACTCTTTAATACGGCACCCCTGTCCCCCGCTTCGTCTCTATGCGCTCATCGTTGACAGAATTTTTCGCTTGCAAATGACCATGCCAGATTCTGCCCCACCATCAACCGCAAGTTGTACAATATAACGAATAAATGTAAAAATATCTCCGTTTTTTATTAAAATTATTGGTTTAATATAAAGTTTTGTACAAGTTGCGATTCGAAAAAAAACGGCTTAATTAAGAATTCAGAAAATAGTAAGAAATCGAAGCGATTTATTCATTGTTTTTGTTATTCCTCTATAGGAGTTGCGAGAGTAGTAGAAAATGATACTGATTATGATGCATTATGAAACCTGTAATAAGTTCCCAACATAATGATGGGTATAGTTTAAATGGTCACGTAGTTTTGTAGGTGGGGCAAAGCTCCATTGAAATGTGGCAATGTCTTTTGTACCGATTTCATGTCTATTGGGTAAGCGGTCTGTGCTATGCAGACATAGTTTTGTATGTAGCGTTGCACCTTATAATATAAAGCAATATCACATATAGTTGCTATATTTCACGATATACAGGGCGGAGCTATCGCGTGACCTTATCATTATCAGTTTCATTTCGCAAATAACTTTCGGGGCGGAATTTCGGGCGCGGAGTCGTGATTGAAGTGTTTCAGAGTTTTAATGGTGATAGAAGTCTTATAGGCTTGTTTTAAGCTTTATTTTGAAGTTTTGTGACATTGATTTTTCGGTGTATTTCTATTTATACTGCCATGTTTTGCCTAACGTTGCCTTTAGGGGCCAAATCTCCTTTAAACAAACAATGGTTTAAACTTTTTCTAATTTTAACCTAAATTTACCGCTTCGAAAAGTATAGTCCTAACCTTTTCATAAGTTTAGTGTTGGAATGTGAGGCAAAATATTTAGATCTGTCATATTTAAGCTGGGATCCCACGGCCCGCTTTCTCACGGGACAGGCCGCGACAGGCGCCGTGATTTTCAACTTACCGACTTCCGACATCATCGCCCCACAGACCACTTACCCCATATACATGAAATCGGTACAAAGCAAGCGAAAATTCTGTCAACGATGAGCGCATAGAGACGAAGCGGGAGACAGAGGTGCCGTATTAAAGAGACGCGTCCATGTCGATAATATCTCTAGGTTACATGTGTCGCGAAGCAATTTTTCGCTCATTAGCGGGCAGACACGGGCGCCCTCCTGTTACAGGTCTATGGGGTAAGTGGTCTGTGCCACGCCCCGTCGCGTCGGCCTGGCCCGGCGCGGCATGGCCTTTTTTTTACTAGGGGAAATGCTTTTACGCATCCCACAACGCCAATAAGGAGGAGCGCGCGGTGAGTATGTGGGACTCCCGTCATGTACGTACGGTCCTATACCCACTAAAACCCCAAGGTGTTCAACTCACCGCGTTTGGCGCGGCCTGGCCTGTGAGACCGTGGATCTCAGCTTAACAGTTAGACAACTTAAGGTGTAAATGACGTGAGTCGTTACAACTTTAAACTTCCGACCTACCCGTATCGTCCCATCACTACGGAACGCCGAATCGAACAGCGGAAACTCATTTGCGAAATGGAACCCGAAAGTCACGCGATCCGAGCCCTGGAGGTGAATTCTTTATTTCTTTATTGTGGTAATATTTCGGTTTGACAGCAAACATTTAGACCAGGAGCTTAGGAGTGCAAGAGTGGTTCACTTGAATCACAGACCACTTACCCCATATTAAAATATGGCACCCCTGTCCACCGCTTCGTCTCTGCGCTCATCGTTGACAGAATTTTTCGCTTGCTTTGTACCGATTTCATTTCTATTGGGTAAGTGGTCTGTGACTTGAATAGTGTACACACGAAGACAGAGATAAGTACACAGGGAGCCTCAATAAGGTTGAGATTTACGCAAAAACTACTTGGTTGATTGTAATAGGATCTATTAGGTTTCTAGATTCTAATATGATCATTTTCTTTATGCCCAGCTCTCTCTGGCATATCCATTGTCGCCTGAACTGCAATCCTGGACTAAAGAGTTCGTCCAGTTGCGTTCACTCCTAAGATGCCTATGTTTATGTAGTATGTAGTCCCAAATCTAGAATGCAAGTCAAAACATACATACCTAAGTATCCAAAAACTTCAACATTCTGATTATATTAATTTTACGTGACTTTAAACAAAACAACACAACAATTATCAGTATCAGTGACTTAACTGTCACTTTCTCGTTATTTTTAACAGTCATTTGTTCCTATTTGATATTCCTCTTAAAAATAAAAATAAATAAAAATATTTATTTGCAGTAGCCAACATAAAAATTTACAAAACATTACATTTATAGCTTAGAAGGCTATGGTGATGAGCACACAGAATGAAACGTTGAACTCTCAAACTAGGTTAAAAACCTGTAACTTGGGAGTCAGTGATCTGGCCGTACGCGCATCCCAAAAAGCAGCAATAATACTTAATTGCATGCAATGATACTTAATAAGTTTAGCTGTATCTTACATAATAAATTTGTCTGTCATTAAGGAAAGTGTTAGTAGGAAACGAACAAATGTACCTAACGACTGATGATGTAGCGTGACACGAGTTCCAAGGATTCCCTCGAGGTACTCCTAGACTTAGATTATATCTAGTCGAACTTAAAGTGTGTCAACAACCTACACAGTAATTAGAATAACTTTACTAACATATTCTGCACGCCATGGTATTTAATTGTAATCGATTAATTTTATGGTTAGGTACTTATATAATTTTTTAATGACTAAGTTTCTATATAATTATAATAGTAACAATAAAATCGATGAGGCGGTATATTCTGAGTCCGTTATCAGTCGTATCGGTACCGTCCCTAAAGATGAATATAGAGAAGACATTTCGCCGATCAGTGGGGCTATTACTATTACGGTTCTCAAAACGATCAAATCATACCATGTCATATCGTGCGTGACAGGGACAGTGATATTACGTTGGTGTAGCGGCGTCTTTGTTCTGCGCGCGATGACATGGTATAGGGGGGCTGATCTGATTCACGGTAGCTCTGTTGGAAAAAAGCGTGCCAAGGATCCAAGGAATAGGGAGGTCCCTGGTTCGAATCCCGGTCGTGACGAAAATTTATCGTAACAACATCTACTATGAGATATCCCGCTTACTATGAGAGACTGCCCGTAGACTTACGTGGTGAAGTACGAAACGTTTGGTCACCGACTGAAATACCTTTTACCATACTGGATAGCGAATTGTATTCCTTTAAGGAAATTGTCGTTTTAATGTTAAAATCATAATTTATGCAATGCATAATGTTGTTATACATAGTTATTATTATTTTAAATTGACGATCAAATTACTAATGTGTATGTTAAGTATTGAAATAACTGTAAAATGACATTGTAATCTATACATATAATAAGACTGTAAAAAAGTTGTATCTGTACATTGGATATTTTTTGAAAAGAATAATTGTAATGTGTTTTAGGATCGATACTGATGCCAAAACACTAATTTTTAGAATTTTTGTCTGTGACTTTGTGCAAGTATCACGCCATAACTACTGAAGGGATTTAGATGGGAGTTTCACTAGGATATAGCTGAAATATCCGGACAGCTCATAGGCTATAAGCCATGGCGGTATGTGATATGGAAACAAGGATCCAGAGAGGAAGATCTGCCTCCTGATCTCCTCCATCCTCCTCCTCTACGCAAACGAAGTTGCGGGGTACAGCTAGTCTGAAATAAATGAATCTATCTATCATCAAGTTACGAATGCAATAATAACTCAATGTGTCAAAGAAAACTAGAAAATGCGCATTAACTTATCTACCAATTAATGTATTGACACTTTAATAGCTCATTTAGCCATCTACAAAAAATGCATTCGTCGCACGTAGTAATTTTACATTGTCTGGTTTTTTATACGTACCAGGTGTCTAGACATTAAAGGGAGGTGTTATTGAACGTTCTTACCCCGCGGGGATCTGAGAAACTAGCAATCGAAGGGGGCAGAGGCGCTCATTGTATAGTAGAGAAGCATATTTCCGAATTATACTTTATTTGAGAGGTTATTCGAGTAATTTTTTGAGCAGTGTTCATTCACAAATGTTTCGTTGTAGAAATTACTCAGAATTGTCTTATGATAGACAGAGAGACTATAGGACAATTAGGCCGAGATTCAGTGAGATCAAGCTTAACGTTAGATCGCTCTTAAAACAGTAAAATATCATAGAATTTTGACTTAAAAAAAAGTAATTTATATTACTAATTTTCTACTCGTCCTCAATCCAATAAATCTAAGTCAAAGTCAAATTATTTATTTTCGTGAAAGCATTTATAATTTGACATGATACATATATAATTTTATACATTCTACCCTTATGGTGGCACTTCACTTGGCTATTCGTATTTGCGTATTTGTCATAATTGCCATGCATTCTTGACAAAATATCCGTCTTATTTGTATGTACGTCAAGTAGTTGACACATACGATAAACATCCAATAGCGAATACGAACAGCCAAGTGAAATGCCAGCATTATATGACATGCAAATATATAAAAAAAAAACATATCTTGTATGCATACTAGAGCTAGAGACAATCCACCACAATAAAGTCAGAAATCTACGCATGAAGTCTACACTATTTCAGCCTAGGCTGGGCTAGCCTATTTCGTAAATACGCATCCCAATAGAAAATCTATGCACACAATTCTTGTAGATTAATTGAGGCGTAGTAATGTAATAACGAATGTTATTTATTAACGGCCCGTTGGCACGCACCGGTGAGATTTAATTAGTGGTTATGGAAATACGCGATTTACTGTGTCAAGTAGTGTATTTATATAATCTATTTTAAGCTGTTCAACGGGTCGGCTTATTTTTTTTAAATAAGACAGACAGTTTTAATGATGATAAAGATTTATTTGAGAAATTATAAAATTAGATATAATATTTAAAAGAAAATATAGTCATGTAACCAAAGTCATGTAACCAAATATCAAACCTATAAATGATTCATTCATTTTATGGTAATTAACACATACTTAGTCTTACCCAAGTAAAATGAGAAAATTATATTTGTATTTTCGCAAAAAAAAAAAGAATTTAATAGGTAGTTCTAAGTTATCTGTGTAGACTCATAAACTTCGGTTCATTTCTAATTTTTTTTAGCAAAGTGTGAATGTCACAAAACTCCGTTTAAAGGATGTCAGGTTAAATTTGGTTTATGATTAACAACGGCTTTAGACTTATTTATTTATTTATTAAGGAAGACATACAGCTTCTATAATACATATGAATGGAAACTTAAGAATAGTACAGTAGCCAATAAAGTCCTCATCGCTAGTTCAACAGAAACGTGCATATTAATTTGCTTATATAAATTACTTGATTTTTGTTTCTAATTAAGTAACAATTAAAGAAGTAACAAAATATAGTTTCCTCCTAAAAATAAGAGAAAATTGACGTATAACCAATAACCATATTTCAACATACAATAAACTAATCAGAATTCCGAGTACTGTAACTTCTAAATTAGTATTCATTCCAATTAATATTCCTTCGTGAAATTTTTATTTATTTAATTAACGCGATCATAAATGTTGGCTGACATTCTATTTACCTATTTCAGCGTTACGTAGGCCTACCAGTGATGCTGAAGGCCGGAGAATACTCTCCGAACAACCCCCTGATCCGCGCGGAGCGAAACTCTGGCGATGCGCTGCTCGGGCTCGGCGAGTACGAGCGACGACGGAACACGCTGAGGAAACTGAGGCAGCAACAGTATAGGGAGTATCTGGATCAGGTAAGCTCCTGCAATTTATGCGGTCCTGGTATGGATTCTAGGGCCCGTATTAATAGTCTGAACTCAAATTCGCCCTCAAGAGCGAATTCAGCTGATTCACTCTCAAGACGTGATCACCATCTCAAGTATGTCATTTATTAATAAACCAATCTTGAGGACGTATCACGTGATGTCTTTCTCAAGTCGCGGTTCGCCTGCAATCAGCAAACACGTTCTCAAGTGTGAGTTTGACAGTTCTCTTGAGAACTGAGTTTACGTTACTCACGTGAAACACGATTCCTAAACGCGCACCTAAGTTACGTTTATTAATAGGAACGTCATCTTTAGGTCGTTCTCAAGATTGACTTTTGAGCTGAGAGTGATTTATTAATACGGGCTTAGGAATTTATGCTTTAGTTAAAGATTCAATGATGATTTCTATGATTGTAATATGATCCACTTTGTGGCAAGTACTTGTCCGTTTCCCAATATTTAGGAAGCATTATTTGACCAGTGTATTACACAATTGCTGTTATTCATAAACATAGTTAAACCTCACTTTCCTTAATCTTGTTGCTATCCCTTTCACACTTCGTTAAAAAAGGTTAAGACAGAATGGGACGTAACTTTAAATCACGTTTATGAATGCGGGCCTATAAGTTATAAAATAAACAGCTGTAACAGCGGCAGCAACAGTATATGTATTTGGATCACGTGAGCTCCTGCGATTTATGCGGTCCTGGTAGCTTCAGTCAGTAATCAAATGATGATTTTGTGATTGTAATAGGATCCAATTTGTGCAAATTACGTACCTGTACCACTACCATGAGTATGCTAACGTACGTACAGCTAACAGCATATCAAGTGTAACACTTTCAGGTTCTCTTGAAAATGGCGGAAAACGACGGTTGCAAAATTATTTGAAATTTTTTATTTTAATGTCTACAGGGGTTATTTTGTGTTTAATATCACGTTAAATTAATCAGAAAATGTTCGCGAATGACAGTATGGTGAATTTATTGGATAATTTGAGCAAGATCTGAAGTTTCAAGCTTTTAACAAGAGTCCCGCTACAAGCTCGGGAGTGAACTTGACTGTCGAGCTGCTTCGTCCATAGTGACGACGCTACGGCGACTCCTCTGGAGGACAATAGAAGACTATGACTTTGAATTCTCTGTACAATTACATTTGCAAATGAGTCCAGTAATAAAATAAATAAATAACCTTTCAGCAAGCCAAAAAGAAACAAGAGGCCAAAGAACAAGCAGAAAAGGAGAGAAGGGAACGCGAGGATCGAGAGAGACAACAAGAGGAGGAAGCCGAACGAGCACGGGCGCTAGAGCGGGAGAGAGAGAGCTCTGAACAACGACGGGCCAGTGTGTGCTTTGTTCCTGTCGCTACCAGAAACGTTGGTACCAGGTTAGTAGAATACAGAGGTGGTGTGAGACCTGTTGTAAGCAAGAGATGAAAGATATAAAAGAGGAATACAGGTGTTAGTGTGTGAGAGAGAGTGAGGTATTCTGGCAACTGCCGATGTCGTGAGTTTGTATCACAGACCACTTACCCCATAGACCTTTATTAGGGCGGCCGTTTTTTATAGGAGGGCTTTTGAAAATGGCGGGAAACGACGGTTGCGAAACTATTTGATAATTTTCAGTTTAATGTCTACAGTAGTTGTTTTCGGTTTAATATCACGTTAAATTAATCAGAAAATGCTCGCGAATGATATTATGGGAGGATTCATGCAGGATTTGAAGTTTGGCGCTATAATCAAGAGTCCCACTCTTCATCCAGAGTAATGACGCTACGGCGACTCCTCTGGATAAAGACAAGAAGACGCAGATACCCAGGGCGACGACGCTACGGCGACTCCTCTGGATGAAGATAAGACAATATGATTTTTTGAATATTCTGTGACATGACATTGGCAAATGGCGAACTGTCGTGTTCATTAATAAAATAAATAAATAAGAAGACTGCAATAAACGTTTATTATTACTCATTTGCAGTAAAGTGGACACAGGAGTGCAAGTGGGCGTCAGCAGACCGCTGTCCGTCGCGGTACAAACAGATGACGCAGAGATTTATAGAGTTAGTGTTGATTTCTCATTATTTATACATCACCAGTACAAGTATTGGATTTTGACTTGTGTGTAGGTATAATATACTCGTAATGCTCCCCCTTCACATGGTAGGTATTCTTTATTGAAATTGGATGTTTGTCGTATTTGTCCAAATACCGAGTAAAATAGTAAGGACGACCTATTTTTTATTTTTATTTATTTATTCAACTAAATATAAATTGTCAAGATAATACCCTATAGATCAAAGAACTCGACAATAATACTGATTATGACGTATTATATAATTATAGCATCCCAAATAGGCCGGAGCCTGCGCCTGGGCTAACTACCGTGGAAGACCTCGAAATTAATTTACTAAAAAACCTTACCAATTTAATATTTATCATGAGTACAACCCCCAGTTTTAAAAAAATCAAATTCAAAATTTATTTATTTACACCAAACGAGACGAGATACATAGATACTAACTTAGGTAATGTACGCAAAATCTATGTAAAACAATACTTCTTTTAAATATACTTACTACTTAGATAAATAACTTAAATACTATAGCAATATTTATTTATACATAGATACTTAGATAAATAACTTAAATACTATAGCAATATTTATTTATACATAGTAAAAGGTGCATCCATTCATCTTACCTAGTTCCTGACACCTACACTGACTATTTAGCCGTCTCGTAGAGTGCCAGTCAACAAAATATAGTAATTTAGGATATGGATATATTATATGAACGAGAATTGAGTAGCAATTTAATTATTTATTATTTTAGGAAGATGATAATATATATTATATGAGACAGTTCTTACGATTTTTAATAAAATACAAGGTTGTGAAATGTTGAAATGTTAATTTGTTTCAATTTGTAGAATGAATTCAAAGGCACCCTGTATTACCTATGTAAGTTTTTTTACATTTGTTCGTTCCAGCTATCCCCGTCCCCTACCAAGAGTCAATTAACGCAGGCCGAACGTGAGTTATCCCCCCGTACTGTGGTTGACCCGCACGACGAGCGGCCCGTGCAGCCGGCGCCCTGGGCCGCGGGGGGCAGCTGGGGGCACGGGGGGGACACGCCGGGGCAAGCGGGGGACACGCCGGGGGACAGGGCGGAGAGACGACGCAGCTATGGGGACTTTGATGGTGAGAGATTTAGTGACATTTAGAGCAAACCGTGGGGAGTGACTGGGGGGAAAGTGGGGGATACTTCGAGGGACAGTGGGAGAGACGACGCAGCTATGGAGTGGTTTTGGGACATTTAGAGAAAACTGGGGAGTGACGGGGGGGGGGGGGGGGTATACGTCGAGGGACAGTGGGAGAGACGACGCAGCTATGGAGTGTTTTTGGGACATTTAGAGGAAACTGGGGAGTGACGGGGGGGGGGGGGGGGGGTATACGTCGAGGGACAGTGGGAGAGACGACGCAGCTATGGAGAATTAAGTCTATCTACGTCATCATCATCAGTCTATTTATATTGCCCCACTGCGCGGGCACAGACCTTCCCTTACATCGAGGCAGGTGGGGCCATGATCCACCACGCGGGCAGATTGGCGGAATTCACATGCCTTAGATTTTTTTCTGCGGCATACAGGTTTCATCACGATGTTTTTCCTTCACCGTTTTGAGAGCACTCGGTAAATGTACGTAAGTTTTTCCGTCGAAAAAATCGAGGATAACTCATTGGTACAGTCGAAAACAGAGATAAGTATACAGGGGGCCTCAATAAGGTTGAGATTTTCTCAAAAACTACTCGACCGAATTTGATAATTTTTTTTACAGTATATAGTTTTAACTTTTATCTATCAAACAGTGAAAGAATTTTTGCGATAGGTTCAGTAGTTTTTGAGATAACCTCAACCTTAAAAACTCTCCTGTACACCTTTCTCTGTGTTCCACCGTACCCTGTATATCTTTCATCTAGTTCACTACTTCATTTCGTACACTTAAAATCTCAAGCAAAACTGTGCTTAATTTCGCACTGCCAAAATATTCGTGAACCATTGGTCAGGTGAAGTATTATCTCAGATCAGGGAATAAGAAGTACTATTTCGTTAATAATAAAGTACAGTTTTGCTTGAGATGCCTGAGTAAACCTGTTTCGATCTCTCGCACGTACCGGCAGGTCGCGCAATGCTTCTCTCTCATCAGAAACACTAGTTCGTTGAATCCTTCAAGCGTTCACTAAACGTCCTCTCTCTTTTCTTGTCGTGAATCGTTGGTGAAGTAAATGAACTAAAGATGGTGATGGTGGATGCTAAGTGAACGAAAGATATATTACTTCAGTGTAGGTGAAGTACTTCGTTTGTGTCTTTCATTCGCGTACTACCCAAGTCTAATATATGCTATGTGACGTGTTTCAGAGCGTTCCGTCGTGTCGCGCCGGTCGCCGGGCGCGCGGCTAGCGGGCGACCTGCGCCACTCCTACATGCCGTCTATATTCGACGCGGACGCTATACATAGGCGGAACGTACAAGCGGAGAAGGTATGTGGCTTGTTTTTACACGACTGCGCAAGGAGAATCCAGAATTTGTTTTAATGATAAATGGAGAAAATTTTTCATCACGACCGGGATTCGAACCAGGGACCTTGCCATTCCGTGGCACGCTCTATTCCAATCGCTTAATATCTTCAATGTTAATTGAGATATCGAAAAACTGATTTCACAGTTCTCTTCAGCAGGAGCATGAGAGTTGATTGATGCAATGAAAAAAATTTAGTCAACTAGCCTTTTATATACTTTCCAGGAGGCTGCTGAGCGTCGTCAGTTCTACCAGCAGGAGCTGAAGGACCAGATTGAGGAGCAGCAGCGGATACGAGAGGAGAGGAAGAGTAGAGAGAAGTGAGTTGGAACGTATTCTCTTACCGCAATCTGTAATCGACAATGCCACCTGGACAGAGACCAGTCCACCTAGCCAAGTGGCATCTACTTTCGTTAACGCTAGTATAATGGTGGCTTCCCTTGGCTATTCGTATTTGCGTAATTGTCATAATTGCCATGTATGGTTGGTATTCTTGACAAAATGACAATGCCAGATTCTGACCCACCATCAACCGCTACAATGTACAAGAGAGAAAAAATGTAAAAGTATCTCCGTTTTTTATTAAAATTATTGGTTTAAAACAAAGTCTTGTACATCTAGCGAGTCGAAAAAAACAGCCTAATTAAGAATTTAGGAAATCGAAGCGAATTATTCATTGTTTTTGTTATTCTTCTATAGGAGTTGCGAGAGTAGTAGAAAATGATACTGATTATGCAATATGGAACCTGTAATAAGTCCCCAACAAAATGATAGGTACAGCTTAAATGGTCCGTAGTAGTAGGTGGGGCAAAGCTCCATTGAAATGTGGCAATGTCATTTTCGTCTAATTTGTAAGTACGGACAACAGCAGATCAATGGTAACACTTGCAGTACGATTTTAAATCTTACAACGCAGATAATAAGAACGGTTCAAAGTCCAAAGTGTTACACTTGATCTGCTGTTAGTACGTCAAGTATTTGACAACTACGACAAACATCCAATAGCGAATACGAATAGCCAAGTGAAGTGCCACTATGATAGAATATCCGAACCTTTTTTAAGGCTTCGTATGCGCTTATTTTCAGTTTTTCTATGAAGGCTACGGCACTAACTACTAAAATTAAACGTCTGAAAAAAATATATAGCAATCTTGGGGTGTCTATTTAGAGACTGATGAATACCGATACACGATTAGACAAACTTCGCTCGATAGAAAAAAATCGCAAACATCTTCCATGTCTTTTAAAATGAAATCTAAACCGAAATAGTTATTCATACAAAATATATATCTAAATGTAGGGTACTATAAATACGAGAGCTTGATTTAAAAAAATACGTATTTCTATTTCCCTGCCAAAATTCATCAAAAATTCATAAAAATACGAATATCGAGGCACTGCGCCGTGCTCTTTACTCCGCCGCTACGGGACATCTTCTGTCTCTCTTGAGTTTCACAGCTGGCTGCGCCTTAAGCGTTCGAGTCCTGTCAAAGCCAGCGCGAACGAAATTTTTGTACTAATTTTCTTTAAAAATCTGACTTTGACGGGTCTTGAGCGCTAAGAAAAATCGTCGCGGCTCTTCCTGTGAGTTTCTATTATTGTAACCCTGTTGCCAGGATGTTGGAGCAAGCCGAGATGCGTCGGTTGGAGGAGCAGCTGCGCATGCTGCGGGTTGCCCAGGAGCGCGAGGTCGGCAGGCAGCGGCACGTCGCAACAGCGGTGAGACAACTCATATCGGTGGCTTAAACCCGTATTCTAAGTTGTTCCCTCCACATAATTAAATGATAAATGGAGAAAAATTTCATCACGACCGGGCTAATCCCTCGCCATTCCGTGGCACGCTCTATTCCAATAGAGCCACCATGATATCGTACCCAGGTCGTGAACTTTGTCGCAATATTCGTCTTAGGGACGGTAGCGACATCTTCTTCTTGACGCGGATTTTCCGCACTTGGCCGCATGAGTGGCAGCCATTGTGCGTGAAATGGTTCAAAACCGCACTAGTTGAGCCAGCCCAGCTCCAGAACGCCAGCAGCCGTCCGGATGCCGCATGCGGCCTGGGGGAGGGACCCTGGATTGTTCAGGATCTGGGCTCGTTGTTCTGCCAGCCCCTCGCACTGCAACAGCACGTGGGCCGGTGTTTCCTCAGCCTCTAAGCATCCCCTGCAAATTGGACTGTCGGTTATACCCATATTGAACATACGGTAGCGACATCTATCCAGTAATTATGCAATTACTCAAATAACATTGCAGTTAGAAATCGTACGCACGAAAATCCACGCGCACCTTAAGTTTACGCATGCAACTCTGGAATGGCCACAAATATCATTAAAAAAATTATATTTCAGATGAAAGAAAACTCAACAGACTACGAGAAGAAACGCACAAATATACAAAAGGAGATTGACATCGAACAACAGAAGTTACTTCGAGTATCCCAAACAAACCGCGCCATTACCAAACGAAACACGGCCACTTCTCGAAGCGACACCACCCACACAAAACTCTATCCAATACAAAGAGAGATCTCTACGCAAGAGAAGCCACCCTACTCTACAAACATTCCTGACAATTCAATTTTCTCACCAAATTACGACGTAGATAGTTATTTAAGACGAAATCTTAATCCGAATAAGGATATTTTAATGTTAAATCGATTCGACTCTAATAGTAAATCGAAAGGCTGTGAAAATGTCGTTATAGAAAAAGCGTTAATACACGAACGTCCAAAAGAAAGAAGGGAGAAACCGAAATATGAGCCGTCCTTTTTAAACAAAGATTTAAATGATGTAATAGATGAAATTCCAGTTTTAAGACATACGCCTCTAACACAAAGCTATAAGGATTCTAATGTAAGTGAAGGTATGAGGTTGGTTGAAGATAAATGGCAAGTTCCTGCCGTACAAAAGAATATTCTGAAGTCGTTACCGAACGATGAAGGGAAAAATGTAAGCATATTGACGCAATTAGGATCTATAAGGAGACAGTTACAGTTGGAACAATTGAGATTGGATAATTTGTCGCATAATGGTTAATTTAAAATCACAAAACAATAATTAGGGTTAGAAATGATGTTTGGACAGAGTATCTCAGGGTAGCTTTTGGCGCCATCTTGTACGGTGGAACACAGAGAAAGGTGTACAGGAGAGTTTTTAAGGTTGAGATTTTCGCAAAAACTACTTGACCTATTGCAAAAATTCTTTCACTGTTTGATAGAAAAAAGTTTAAACTATGTAACTGTAAAATAATTATTAAATACGGTCCAGTAGTTCTTGAGAAAATCTCAACCTTATTGAGGCGCCCTATATACTTATCTCTGTCATCGACTGTACAAAACTAGCGCCGCCGTGGCGGATAATCATACTAAGTCAACACTACAGCGGCTTTTAAGTCAGCTGAGGTGTTGAACGTTTTTTGCGCCATAATGATCCAACCACAAAACTAGATGTTTGGTTGGATGCCGTCGTTCAATTAACGTGCTAGCTGTTCAATCACACGTCTATTCAAACCAGTTGACTACGACATATATAATGTAAGTGACTGTCCTACGCCTTGGGGCAACCCGTTATGTTGGACAAAATTTGAAATAAATAACTAATCAATAAATGAATCCAGTTAAATAGACATGCTGAAGAGAAATCTGAAATCCGTGTTTTTTTTCAACTTCAACAGTTTAAAAAAAAACCAGTTTTAAGCTTTTTGGAGTACAATAGATGGCGTTCAAAGATCACTTACCCCATAGTCATGAAATCGGTACAAATTTGCAAGCGAAAAATTATGTCAACGATGAGTGCAATAGACGAAGCGGAGGACAGGGGTGCCGTATTAAATCCATATCGATATCTCTAGGTTACACGTGTCGCGAAGCAATTTTGCGCTCATGTGCGGGCAGACACGGGCGCCCTCCTGTTACAGGTCTATGGGGTATGTGTAAGTATTGGCGTTAGATAAGATGTGACCAGCCCACAGCCAAGCAAAAACATAGCTATTTTAATATATTTTTAAATCTTATAAAATACAAGTATTTTATAACTACACTGCCCTCACAGCATTTCTAATCTCTACTATTGTTCTGTGGCTAAAATAATCCTTCCGTGTTTGGCTTCTAAAGTATTAGTAATAGGAATTTTGTAACATTTGTATTTTAACACTTAGGAGAATATTTGAAAGCAATTTATTCAATAACTTGACATTGAATTTCTCATATTTTTATTATTTATTGTCGAAATATAAAATAAGCAAGCAAAAAGTACTGGAAAGACTTACGTTTTTAATTAATACCAAAGTTGATAATCTCTGTAATTTAAATTGTTAAACGTTATTTTATTGCATGATTCTAATTGTATTGTTTTTAATTTAGACCTAAGAGCTTTATTTTAATTGTTAATGTTAACAAAATAACAGTCACTTGCATCAATGGCGCGTAGTCTAAGGCTGGGTGTGCGTGGATGTTTTGCTATGAAGGCTACGGCATTAACTACTAAAATTAAACGTCTGAAAACATATATAGCAATCTTGGGGTGTCTATTTAGAGACTGATGAATACCGATACACGATTGGACAAACTTAGCTCGATAGAAAAAAAATCGCAAACATTCATTTCCATCTCTTGAAATTATGTCTAAACCGAAATAGTTATTCATACAAAATATATATCAAAATGTAGGGAATTATAAACACGAGAGCTTGTTTAAACTAAATCTGATTTTTGTTGGCGTATTTTTATTTCCCTGCCAAAATTCATAAGAATACAAATATGGAGTCACTGTGCCGTGCTCTTCACACCGCCGCTGCGGGACATCTTCTGTCTCGCGCTTGAGTTTGACAGCTGGCAGACCCTTAGCCCGTGTTAAATATAAAAATGTATGGCGTTTTTGCCACTCGCTTGTTTTTCCATCGTTTGAATTTTCAATATTTTTTATTTTTTTTATTAATGGACTCGACAGTTCGTCATTTGCCAATGTCATGTTACAGAAAATTCAATGTATAATAGTCTTCTATCTTCCTCCAGGGGAGTCGCCGTAACGTCATCACCCTGGGTAGCCTCGTCTTCTTGTCTTCATCCACAGGAGACGCCGTAGCGTCAATCACTGTGGACGAAGCAGCTCGACAGTCACGTTCACTCCCGAGCTTGTAGCGGGAACTCTTGATAAAAGCTTGAAACTTCAGATCTTGCATAAATAATCCAATAACTTCACCGTACTGTCATTCGCGAACATTTTCTGATTAATTTAACGTGATATTAAACACAAAATAGTCCCTGTAGACGTTAAAAGGAAAATTATCAAATAATTTCACAACCGTCGTTTCCCGCCATTTTCAAGAGAACCACCGAATTTTCAATATATAGAAGATATTGGTGCAAGTGACTCTAAGGGTCAGCGCAGACCGACGGAGTGGCGGCAAAGCCACTAATTTAGTAATAATTTGAATTCAACTTTAATAACTTCAACATAAGACTGTAATCGGTATAGCGAAGTAAAATGCCACTGAGAGAGATCTGCACGCACAGACCACTTACCCAATAGACATGAAATCGGTACAAATTTGCAAGCGACAAATTCTGTCAACGATGAGCGCATAGAGACGAAGTGGGGGACAGGGGTGCCGTATTAAAGAGATGCGTCCGTCAATAATATCTCTAGGTTACACGTGTCGCGAAGCAATTTTGCGCTCATGTGCGGGCAGACACGGGCTCTCCTGTTACAGGGATATGGGGTAAGTGGTCTTTGCTTGTGACCGACGAATGCTCTTTCTACTTCACTCCACTCCGTCGGTCTGCGCTGGCCCTAATAATTACTTTTGTGCAATTTTCTAAGCAAGGAAGGTGATACGAACTGTTTTGAATAGAAAATCGATGTTTTTGTTATCCCTTTCTTGCGAGTTTTGTTGGTTAATATGTTTATTGTAACAAATGACAATGCCAGTTTCTGCCCCGCTATCAAGGTACGATGAACAAGATAACGAATAAATGTAAAAATATCTCCGTTTTTAATAAAATTATTGGTTTAAAATATAGTTTTGTACATCAACCGAGTCGAAAAAACAGCTTAATTAAGAATTCAGAAAATAGTAAGTTAAAGAAGCGAATTATTCACTGTTTTTGATATCATTTTCTACTACTCTCGCAACTCCTACTGATTATGATTATTCAATATGAAACCTGTAATAAGTCCCCAACAAAATCATAGGTACAGCTTCAACGATCACGTAGTTTTGTAGGTGGGGCAAATCTCCATTGAAATGTGGCAATGTCATTTAATTCTGTAATTCCATTTTATTAGTCAAGTAGTGCCAAAATTATTCTTCCCAAAAGACATTCTTTTCGCTCATAATTTTTTGGAGCGATTATTGAAAATGATTTTTATTATTGATTAGTATAGTATTGAAAACATACATATAATATAATATAGTACGGTCTAACATAGAGGCTAATTTTTTAAATCCTTTGCAATTTTAGTTATATTAGTATGTACTGACAACAGCAAATCAATGGTAACACTTGCCGTACGATTCCAACTCTTACGACGCAGATAATAAGAACGGTCCAAAGTGTTACACTTGATGTGCTTTGATGTGTACCTAGAAGGTTTTACGAAATGACAATGTTAACTGAACTTTTTCATACCGCAGCCCAAATCAAGTATCTTATTTTGTAAATATGATCGTCTAATTACCTTTTGTGATGTAACACTGAAGGAACTGATTGATTGGCTTAGGTAGCCACTCACCCTCCAAAAATCTCAGCTATGGGCGAGATGCCACCTTTTAAAATTGTTAGTGATCGATTCACCCAGTACCTGGGTGAGTTGACTACTAAAATGATTGAACCTATTCATTATTGTGAAAATAAACTGATCCGATCTAATGTGAAAATAACTGCAATAATCACAGAAAAGCGTAAAATGTTAGTAGTTTTTGTTTACAAAATATGATTTGGGCTTCGGTATATGTACGGTGGAACACAGAGAAAAGTGTACAGGAGTTTTTAAGGTTGAGTTTTTCTCAAATACTAATTGACCTATTGCACCAATTGACTAATTGACTTCTTTCACTGTTTGTTGATAGATAAAACTGAAAACTATATAACTGTAAAAGAATTATTAAATTCGGTCCAGTAGTTTTTCAGAAAATCTCAACCTTATTGAGGCCTCCTGTCTCTGTCTTCGACTGTACTCATTTATTTCTATTATTCTACAGAATAAGCTTTAGTATGAACGATTAGTTTAATTTATTAACCAGAGATACTTGATTCGTTAAATCAGTATTCATTAGATTCGGAGATCATAAAGTAATACATAACACGTAAATACTGTTAGCCATACACCTTTCTGTACATGACACTTCGTTTAAAACGTTAAGTTAATAATCGTAAAATAACCTTATTCATTTATGAATGAACCTGAGTGTTTAACCCCGTGTTAAATCCCCGGGTTAATTAACTTTAAGTCTGCGGTTAGCGCGATAGGGCCAGGGTTAGGGCCGGCGTACAACGGGCGCACGATGTCGGCCAGTCACAGGCGGACGACATTCGTGCCGGCGGACGGCGCCCGCGCCGCGCCGTCCACAGGCGCGGTACGAGTACACGGTGTTGTACACGGCGTCGTCTACCGGCGCCGTTCTGTTGTACGCTAGCCCTTAGTACGTACCGGCTGCTAAGTTGTCACCAAATGGCAGCGAAATTGTAAACAAAATATAATTTTACCGTCAAAAGCACATCAATTTTTTAGGCTTTCACCATTTTGGGTCAACTTAGCTACTTGGAACTGTACCTATGTATAAAAGACTGTTTGAAAGCCGTGTTAGCTAGTAAGGATAGTGGCGCTATCGGAAAGTGAGATTAGATCGTATTTTTTATTATTTTTGTAAGGCAAAATATTTTTGCACTGCTTTTTTATGTGTATTAAGTATAAATAAATAAATAAATGTAAAAATATCGTCGAAACGCACGTTAGTCTTGTAGGTTTTATTTGAGTAACATAATAAATACAATGCAAAAGCAATTTTTAGCAAACATTCGTTAAAATTTTGTTGAAATGTTTTTTCTTAATTTCTATTAAATTAAAAAGTTTCCACATTTAATTGAGTCTTTTATTTTAAAAAGCATTTTTTTATTCTACAGTAATACCTACCCACTCGAAAGATTTAAATCTTTGGAAATACCTAAATAATTTGTGTTAAGCTGATGATTCAGGAACGATTCTCAGTGCCACTTCAATTCCTAACTTAAATTCGCTCCCTAATGAGTACTTTCCACCAATCACGAACGTCACAGCTAAGGTATTCGCACTTGCACGAATGAAAGACAATATATTACAAGAATAATCACCTTTATTTTTGGTATTTCTGTGGAGTTTACCCATAATTTGTATCTTACAGTAGGTATATAAAAAATAACAATTTTGGCACTTAAAAAAATATAATGATCTTCCAAAAAAAAAACTATTAAAGGCCTACCTCACCTCACCGGGACGTCCAGTGCCACGTTGCCAGCAATGTATCCAAACAATATATGTATTGTTTCAATATGTTGAAATTCCAAATTGGTGACGTTACCAAACCGTTGCCTAGTGAGTTAGCTACCATATATTTCAATATGAATTGTTTGGATACGTATCTGGCGACGTAGCACTGATGTCCCGGTGATTTAGGGTTCTTATAGTTTTATAATCAAAACAGGGGTCTTACCATGAAGTCTTATGCAGGATTACTTCAATAATACTTTGTTATTTCGTATGGTGGAACACAGAGAAAAATGTACAGGAGAGTTTTTAAGGTGGATATTTTTTCATAAGTTACTTGACCTATTGCAAGAATTATTACACTGTAAGATAGATAAAAGTATGTAACTGTAAAATAATTATTAAATTCGGTCCAGTAGTTTTTGAGAAAATCTCAACCTTATTGAAGCCCCCTGTATCTCTGTCTTCGACTGTACGAAATGTCAAAGTATTGTTGACGTAATCCTGCTATAAGACTTCATGGTAAGGGGGCAGGACCGATCAATTTAAGTTTATTGCAATGCAACCTGTGTCGAAACCTGATCATTTCTTTTGTACAAGGAACGAAAACTGGCGGTTCACCTGATGTGATGATTTAATAAAAATCGTTCACTAAGAGCTTGTCTTTTATAATCAACATAATAATAAAAGCTACGACTACAATATCAGCTATGGAATAATTATTATTTCAAATACAATTCACTTGAAATAATTAGGTGAAATATAAATATTAAATAGTTGTGGTAACTTAAGAAAACTGCAAAACAAAAATGTTAATAATCAACAACATTCGAGAAGGATTTCTAATTAGAAGTTTCCAGAAAGTTCGTGACAACTTTGTAAACAAAAACTGACAAGTTTCGTCATAATCTTAAGATTAAAAAATCTAGTCTCTTTTAGAAAAGGCTCTAAAAAGTCCCAACTCATAAAAAAACTGACAACTTATACTTCAGTTTCATTTTGATCCAACAAAACTCAAAATTAAATTAAAAATCTGATTAAATGAGAAAATTCCGTTGTATATCGGTGTATGACAGAAACTAGACCGATGATATTTAAAATTGCGTACACAGCAATAATAATAAGTTACGCGAGACACGTAAAATTCGATAGTAATACAAGATTGCACAAAACTGACCACTTTCGATAAAAAAAACTTTTGACAACGTTCCACAAAAAAACTTTTGACAACATTCGACAAAGTACGGTCAAACACAGAGAAAAGTGTACAGGAGAGTTTTGGTTGAGATTATCTCAAAAACTACTTGACCTATTGCAATAAATCTCTTACTGTTAGATAAAGGTTAAAACTATGTACTTATCTGTAAAATAATTATTAAATTAGGTCCAGTAGTTTTCGAGAAAACCTCAACCTTACACCTCCTGAATACTTTTCTCTGTCTTCGTATATATTTCTCACACAAAACTTTCCACAAAATACTTTTGACAACTTTCGACAAAAATCTTCCGACAACATATGACAAAATATATTTATCTTTTTTTACATTTTAATTGCAAAATTTCAGTCCATTACAGCCTTACAAGTTTCCAAATCAATTTGACCCAGGGCCATACCTCAAAACAGTTCCAGACAAGGTCCGTTCCCGTCTCAAAAAATGTCGACAACTTTCGATAAAAATCTTCTGACAACTTTCGACAAGAAACTCTTGACAAAACACTTTTTTTACATTTTAAATGCAAATTTTAGTCCATTATCGCCTTAGACGTTTCGAAATATGCTTGTTACCGGGCCATGCCTCAAAAAGTGCTCCAGCATAGGTCCGTTCCTGCCCAAAGGGTCCCGTGGGAACATGATCATATCGTTGACCCACGTGAATGGCAGCCACCGGTTCTCAATGACGAACCTCCACCGAGGGTTCTCTAGCATTAGGTCCCTGTAATTGTCCCCCGAGACGATCACTCCGTCGAATTCCGCGGCGCATTGTACGATGTACCTGAAAAGTAAATATACAATTTCAAATATTTTGCAACGACGAAATTGTATGGTGGCCACATCAAGTGGCCGCGTCATGTAAAAAGAACGCTGGAAGAAAGTGGAGGGGGGGTGTTTGCGCATGGGTAAAGCAAAGGTCGACTGACGAACCAATAGCGTCACGGCAAGCATGCAGCGCGCGACCCGCCCTCCGCGCGCCGCACCTCATACCACCAAATAGATCGATAAATCGCCTAATGCGCAGCTTGACCGCCAGCGTTCTTTTTACATGACGCGACCTGTACCACTATAGATTTTGGACCGTTCTTACTATGGGTCGTGAATATTTGCACGTTAATATTTTATTTACAAGGGCAATGTGCCAAAGCTGAGGACAAAAATTGCCAAACCATCATTTTTACCGCTGAATTCTTGTCTTGAATCTGCTGAAAGCTTGTCTGGAAGAGATCAATATAAGCGATAAGACCGCCAATTGTGATACTAACTGTATCTATTCACCTATTTATTTTGTGTATTTTTTTGCAAAGATAAAATAATTCTTTATTGTACAGAATTTAGGTACATTTTGCAGATGGATTTGCACAAAATATTCCATAATTCCTACCTGTCCAGGTGTATACAATATTATTGCAATAAATAATATTTATGTTATCTTTTAAACAAAATAGCCCATTACCTGTCATCATAGGAAGTGACGAGTCTGCCCTGGATTTCCCTGGACGGCGTGTAGACCACCAGCCCGCGTCTCTCCAGGTCGTCCAGGAGACGAGGGTCGCTGCTCTTGCCGAACTTACACCTGCAAGTACAGGGTCATCCCGCCACAGCAGGGACTGGTTTGTGAGACTAGCGGGGACTAGGGGACTATATTCCCAGACTAATGGCACAGTTTAAAGACTATTCCCAGACTAATGGCACAGTTTAAAGACTATTCCCAGACTAATGGCACAGTTTAAAGACTATTCCCAGACTAATGGCGCAGTTTAAAGACTATTCCCAGACTAATGGCGCAGTTTAAAGACTATTCCCTACAAACCCCGAGACTGGCGGGGACTATGGGACTGCCTTTCTCAAAAAAAATGCAATAAAAGATGATATTCCCAAGGCTAATGGCAGTTTAAAGAGACTTTCTATTCTATTCCCTATAAAATGACAATAAAAGATAATATTCTGGCACAGTTTAAAGACACTATTCCCTTCAAAGTGACAATGAACGGTTCTCATGTCCAACTTGCACCTGCAAGTACGGTCATCCCGCCACAGCAGGGACTGGTTTGTGAGACTAATGAGGGGACTGAGATTCCCAGACTAATGGCACAGTTTAAAGACTATTCCCAGACTAATCGCAAAGATTAAATGCACTGAAAGATATTCCCAGACTAATGGCACAAATTAAAGAGTCTTCCATACAAACTAGCAATAAAAGACGATATTCCCGGACTGCAATACAGATTTATCCCAGCAGGGAATAGTTTGTGAGACTTGCCGGGATCTGGGACTGATATTCCCAAACAAATGGCAATGAATCAGACTAAAATGGCACAGTTTAAAGATACTATTCCCTATAAAATGTCAATAAAGAATGTTACAGCCGAATTTACATCTGTACAGATTTATCCCAGCACGGAATAGACTAGCGGGACTTTAGAACTTCTACCATATTGGTAGGCTACAGCGGACTTAGTTATTACCTTAAGAACTATTATTATTACCTGTGGTCATGCAATAAATATCTTTGACTTATATTCCCAAACAGATGGCACAGTTTAAAGAGAATATTCCCGACGATATGGCAATGAAAGTATTCCCAGGCTTATGGCACAGATTAAACAGGCTATATACAACTTACACTACACCTGATATACAGATTTATCCCAGCGGGGAATAGTCTGTGAGACTAGAAGGGACTTCTTTGTGAGACTAGCAGGGACTACTTTGTGAGGCTAGAAGGGACTTCTTTGTGAGACTAGCAGGGACTACTTTGTGAGGCTAGAAGGGACTTCTTTGTGAGACTAGCAGGGACTTCTTTGTGAGGCTAGAAGGGACTACTTTGTGAGGCTAGAAGGGACTTCTTTGTGAGACTAGCAGGGACTACTTTGTGAGGCTAGAAGGGACTTCTTTGTGAGACTAGCAGGGACTACTTTGTGAGGCTAGAAGGGACTTCTTTGTGAGACTAGCAGGGACTACTTTGTGAGGCTAGAAGGGACTTCTTTGTGAGACTAGCAGGGACTACTTTGTGAGACAGCAAAGACTACTTTGTGAGACTAGCAGGGACTACTTTGTGAGACTAGCAGGGACTACTTTGTGAGGCTAGAAGGGACTTCTTTGTGAGACTAGCAGGGACTACTTTGTGAGGCTAGAAGGGACTTCTTTGTGAGACTAGCAGGGACTACTTTGTGGGACTAGCAGGGACTACTTTGTGGGACTAGCAGGGACTTCTTTGTGAGACTAGCAGGGACTTCTTTGTGAGACTAGCAGGGACTACTTTGTGAGGCTAGAAGGGACTTCTTTGTGAGACTAGCAGGGACTTCTTTGTGAGACTAGCAGGGACTAGGGGACTGACATTATCACACTAATGGAACAGTTTAATTGAAGAGAGTATAAAGTCCATACAAAATGGCAAAAGCAGGTACAAATGGCCGAACTTCGACCAAAACTATATTACCCTTACATTTTGACATTGTATTCGACAAAGTCAAACACAAGTTGCTGTTAAACAAAATTTAAGTATCGTAGTTTGGTCGCTGAACCACACGAAAAGCTGAAAAGTTTTCAGGAACTGAATATTAATCACCTGAATCGCGGCACGAACGCCTTGACAACGTGGCCTCGCTTTAAAAAATAATCTATGCATATTTTCAGGCCTTTCACTGAAAACACTTGACCGCGGCCATGTCTGAAAAATATTGGAGAATAAATTAAAACAAAATCAACGGTGATAACGTGATAATGAAATAAAGTAAAACTTCTAAAGGGCAAATGTACTTTGAAATCGTAAGAATTTATGTAACCAAAGATTTAAATCGACAGATGGGCCCGTGGCATCGCTTCGGCTACGTAGGCGACGTAACCGGAGATTCGTAACCAGTTACGAACGAGGATAAAATTGTCTTCATACATCGGCCGCACAGTCGTAGTGCGTGAATTTGAAACATCTGTTGACGGACGACTAATGACTGATGTTTGAAATTTACACACGACTGCGCGCGGCTGATGTATGACAGAGCCCCCTCTAACGATTTAAAACTTCGTATAAAACAGCCTGAATGGTGACCGCGACTGCAATCGTTTTCGTTATCGTATCGACACTTGAACGATATACATTGCTTGTTAAAACTTGCAAAACAGCAGTAATGTATAGCGTTCATGTGTCAAATTGAAAGCGATTACGATAACGATGGAAGTCGCGGACCCGTAGGAAGGTTAGCAGCAAAGCCATTTTTAGGCGCTCAATAGCCTGCGCGAACGAAATTTTTGTACTATTTTTCGCATCTGTCATTGACGGCACTTGAGAGCTAGAACTTCATGATGGCAAAATTATTTGAGTTTCGAGCTAGATTCCAGAGTCCCTATAGAGCTCTATAGGGAGTAAACGTGACTACTGAGCTGTTTTATCCAGGATGACGACGCTACGGCGGCTCCTCTGGATGAAGACAAGAAGACGCGGATACCCAGGGTGACGACGCTACGGCGACTCCTCTGGAGAAAGAGAGAAGACCTATGGTATCTTTGAATACTCTGTAACATGACATTGGCAAATGACGAACTGTCGAGTAATATACTGAATATTTGAATAAAGAATAGTCAGCCTGTCACACCAGCCCATTTTGAAAGATATACATAAACTCACGCCAATATCCCATAGGTATGCTGACGACGGATTCCTTCTGCCGCTTTCGTATCTAACATCCCTCCACATTAATTGCAGCAAAACTTCGTGGCCTGTGGGCCTTGACGTGACTCAAATCTCTTTATTGCAAGTAAGCACGTTGTGTACATTTTTTTGGAATTTACACCACTTTGCAAGGAACTCGCTCGACGACATAATATTTATAGTTCATGCGATTATCGCTGCGTCTCTTTTGTTTACATGGAATGTACTATCTATTGTACGTTTCTCGGGCGAGAAAATAGCCGATAGTTTCTCGCCGGTAGTGGGACAGCTACCTAAGGCTCGTATTAATAGTCTGAGCTCAAACCCGTCCTCAAGAACGAATTCAGCTGATACACTCTCAAGACGTGATCACCGTCTCAAGTATGTCATTTATTAATAAACCAATCTTGAGGGCGTATCACGTGATGTCTTTATCAAGTCGCGGTTCGAGCCTGCAACCAGCAAATACGTTCTCAAGTGTGAGTTTGACAGTTCTCTTGAGAACCGAGTTTTGTTTATTAATACGGCGTTACTCACGAGATACCAGATTCCTAAACGCGCATCTAAGTTACGTTTATTAATAGGAACGCCATCTTGAGGTCGTTCTGAAGATTGACTTTTGAGCTGAGAGTGATTTATTAATACGGGCCTTAGACTTGGCTCGCTGTGGACTCAACCATAATTAAATGATAAATGAAGAAAAATTTTCATCTCGACTGTCAAAGTTATATGAAAACAGTTGTAAGACCGAACTCAAGACTCCATACTCAAGACAGTCTATGCCTTTCGCCCTCAGGCATGTTCTGTCAGTTTAAATGTTCCAGAAAACAAATCTATGTCATAAATACATTTACCCTTAAAGTCGTTTTGCGTTTATTCATTATCACGTTGCATACGATACCTCATGTGACAACTCCATCAAAATCGGTTCAGCAGTTTTTGAGATACGCTTTGTTAAGTTGAATATCACTATACAGGGTGTCCTTGAATACATTCGACAAATTGAAACTGTACTTGTACTCATGATAAATATTGAATTGGTAAGGTCTGTTAGATTATTGCTACAGTAGATATCAAAAGAATATTTCTAGGCCAAGATTCAGAAA
This sequence comes from Tachystola acroxantha, assembly GCA_963506565.1. Taxonomy (NCBI): domain Eukaryota; kingdom Metazoa; phylum Arthropoda; class Insecta; order Lepidoptera; family Oecophoridae; genus Tachystola; species Tachystola acroxantha. The sequence goes on along the minus strand of OY735894.1, from coordinate 6,663,789 downwards.
CTGTTTGAGCCCAAACTTAGACTAGGCTCACTCTTATAACTGTCAAGATTTTACAGAATTTGACAGTTGTAAGAGCGTGCCCAGGCCTATAGTCATAGACAGTTTTGAGTATGAGTGAAGTTGAGTTCGCTCTTACAACTGTTAGATTTCATTTTCGTAAGACGGAGCTCAAGCTAAGCTCATGCTCAAAACTATACCGCAGTCCAAATCAAGTGTCTTATTTTGTAAACAAATATGATCGCCTAATTACCTGTTGTGATGTAACACTGAAGGAACTGATTGATTGAACCTGTTCATCATTGTGAAAATAAAGTGATGCGATCTAATAATGTGAAAATAAATAGTATACAATAGTCACAGAAAAGCAGTAAATGTTGGTAGTTTTTGTTTACAAAATAAGACAGTCGATTTGGGCCACAGTATATCTCTGAATATCGATCTGAGGCTTGAGTCTGGAGTGGTAGGTTTAAAGCGACGGCGACCACTTACCACCAAGGGAACAACTTACCATCAGTTGTATGACATTATTTATTATACAGGATGTAATGGAAAGGTATAGTAAGCCGAAAGGGTAATGTTCTGTATCGATAACTGAACAACTTATACTCTACGCCTTTTAGATTTTCGTTAATTTATTTTTAAACTTTTAATACATTTTATACCTACATTTTTTAGTTCCAAAAGTCGTAGAACAATAGTTTTTCAGTTCCCGATACTGCATACTCTCCCTTAGGCTAACCTTTCCATTCATTGATAAACAACTAGATACACATAGGTCTTACTAAAACAATTTAAAAAACGTCCAAATAAGGGTCCATTGTTAACGTCCAAATAATGTCCAATAAAGCAAATGAGGGTCCATTCATCCGTTAGTCATTTCATTCTTTGCGCTCGGTCATTTTTAGAAGGCAGACTGTGTATCTAGTTGTCTATAGGAGATCAATGTTTCCATTGCACCTTGTATAATTGAAAATTAAACGAACTTACCTGTTGTGAAGTTCAATTATAATTGTATGATGCTTCGTCACGATATGAATATCACATGTAGTACGCCGATTCCATTGCGTCTCTTTGTGTCAATCACATGTAGTACGCCGATTCCATTGCGTCTCTTTGTGTCAATCACATGTAGTACGCCAATTTCATTGCGTCTCTTTGTGTCAGAGACGAAATTCAAATTCGGTTCAGCAATGGAATCGGCGTACTACATGTCTTGTGATATTCATGAGGGACGAAGCATCATACAATGTATAATATACAAAATGGTCAATTTTGGGAATCCTTTATGATCAAAATAAAAATATTTAAACACTTTGATGCTATAGCATTAATAATATAGTAAAAGCAACATCAAAATCGGTTCAGTAGAATTTGCAGATATTCAACTAACAAAATAGCGTGGATTTAATAACAAATATATCTAAATATATATTTAAAAGCTACAAATACCCTAGTCAACTGGGATTCGAACCCAGATCCCTAAGCAGTGGCCGATATTACACAATAAACAGTCCAGCCACAAAGTTCTGGCACGGGAGTCGAACCCGTAACGGCGACTGCACATATTCTTACTAGCTATAATAAAGTAAGGCATTAGACAGACGGACTGCATTTCAAGTCCTCTCCGACTGCAGATTTGCAGTTAGTTCGACTGCAATAAAACTGCAAATCAACCGTTGTTGGATCAAATGCAGTCATTGGAACTGCACAATTTGCAGTCGAAGTGCACTTGAAATGCAGTCCGTCTGTCTTAAGCCTAAAATATGGTAAGTAACACCGCACAAAAAAATTGCACTAAAGCCAAGTGAATTATTATAAAGACAAGAAAACCAACTGTTTTTTGGCATAAAAATGTATTGTAAGATTTGTAAGTCTGTCAATCTCGTGATCAAGACCAATCTAATGATACCTCATACATTGAAAGCCATCAAGCCGTAGGTACGGTCGAAGACAAAGAAAGGTTACTTGATCTGCTTTCAGCTGTACCTACAAAGGGGTCACGTACGGTCCACCGATAAGATTGATGAATGTGGAGGAGTTGAAGCCAGGATCTCAGCAAATGGAGTTCAATCGTCTCTGCCTATCCATACTGGAGATCATCATCATCAGTCTATTTATATTGCCCCATTGCTCGGGCACTGACCTTCCCTTACATCGAGGGAGCTGGGGCCATGATCCACCACGCGGGCCCACTGCGGATTGGCGGAGTTCTAAAGTGGTTGTTTTGTGTTTAATATCAAGTTTATATGTAAATTTTCGAAATATGTTGGAATTTTTGAATGAATAGGTATGTGGAAGATTTGCAGTTTCGAGCTAGAGTCAAGAGTCTCACTACAGGGGCCTTACCATGAAGTCTTAAAGCAGGATTACTTCAATAACACTTTGTTATTTCGTACGAAGTAACAATTTAAATTAAAATAATTGCTATAAGACTTCATGGTAAGGGGGCTGAGCTCGGGAGTGAACGTGACTGCTGAGCTGCTTCGTCCAGGGTTTAAGACGCCTCTGCGACTCCTCTAGGGGAAGAAATGAAGACGATGCGATCTTTTGTCCAGGGTGACGACACTACGCTGACTCCTCTGGAGGATGAAAGAAGACGATAAGATATGAAAATACGCTGTAACATGAAATTATATGTCTTTATAGCCATAAGCAGTTGGTTTTCTATATACTATTAAAAATAACTACTAATTTGTGCGTTGTCGTTAGCCTATGACCCATGCATTATACCTAAGCTTACAGCAAATTATTAACAAAAAATACTATCATTTTAAGGGCCTTCATAGAGCCAACTAGCGCCGCCAATCTTAAAAAAATAATATCTTCGAATATAATCAATTTTATTAGAAAGCTATTTACGAAATGTTTATTACGATAAATACTATTTTTTAAACGTGTTTCAATGTCGGTAAGTTGTAGTTCGCATAATTGCGAAAAACTGCCGTTTTTGGCACATTTGTGAACTACAACTTAGCTTGTCGCAATTATGCCATGTATTGTATATTGAAAAACAGTATTTATCGTAATAAAAATTTTGTAAATAGCTTTTTTAATAAAATTGATTATATTGGAAGATATTATTTTTTTAAAGATTGGCGGCGCTATTTGGCTCTATGAAGGCTCTTTTGCTTTGATTATTGCGTAAATGCTCTTATTACACGAACATACTTGCTGTTGGCTCAGGTACTATTTTCACTTACCTGTGACCTCAATGTCACCTGTTTAGTGAACACGAGACCAATAAGGAATCCAATATATCGCCACGCACATTACCAGGAGCGCATAAACGGTACGATATGTCTCGATATTAGTAGAACATTGTTCAGTTTCAAACAAGTAGATGATCGCAACGACCAGTCAAGTGTGAGCGGCATTTTTGTTGCTTTTTTGATATCTTCAGATTGATCTTAGCGACGAATCGTACCGTATATGGGCTTTTAAGCGACAGATGTGAATGAAGTTCAATTTTTTATCACCATTATTCGGTTTCTTAAGCAACATTGTTTTATTAAAGTGAATCATTCATTACAATAACCTAATACCATACTGCATTTTTGGTCGTATGTCAACCCCATATTTAAGATGAATCTAACGATACTTCAGACATTCTTCGTACATTAGATATAACAGAATCCAATAAGGGCCTGATATGAGCCAACTAGCGCCGCCAATCTTGAAAAAATAATATCTTCCAATATAATCAATTTTATTAAAAAAAAACTATGTAGCAAATCTTTATTAGTATAAATACTATTTTTCATAATTGCGACTAGCTAAGTTGTAGTTCTCAAATATGCCAAAAACTACCGTTTTTGCAATTATGAGAACTACAACTTACCGAAATTGAATCATGTTGATATTATGCTTTAAAAAAATAGTATTTATCGTAATAAAGATTTGCTACATAGCTTTTTTTAAATAAATATGGAAGATATTTTTTTAAGATTGGCGGCGCTAGTTGGCTCATGCCAGGCCGTGAAGACTACAGGTTCCTTTGTGACCTACAAAGTAACCGGCATACATACATTCGAAAAACATTACGCACCTCCTATCGGCAGTCGGGTAAAAACGAACTTCATTCGCATCTGACATTTTCCGACTCGAAACCTTTTTATTATCAAAACGATAGATTCCAAATTCGCTTGAGACTTTTCCTACGCACTCGTCAGTTTCTACAGATCTCCTGAAATGTATCCCTACTGTTGGGCCACTATTCTATCACATCGAGGGAACTCTGGCCATGATCCACCATTCAAGGCTAGTGCAGAATACACATGGCTTCAATTTATTATTCTCATATAAAAGTCTTACTTCACGAGTTCTCTTCGATAACATCGAGGAAAACTCATTGTTACATGGCTGACCAGGAATCGAACCTGAGACCTTACCCACCCAACCACTGCACTACCCAACTCTTGTACTGTCGATCTAGATACAACAAACTGCCGTGCGTGCGAGAGATTGATGAATGTGGAGGACGCGAGTGTACCAGGATCGCAGCAGATTGAAGGCAGTCTTCTCTGCATACAAAGGAAACTGTTCGGAATTCGAAGTGGATATTGGCTTCCAAAGCGAGAAGACGCCAGTAGAATTTTAATACAGTACGATTACCATGAATTTAATCGCTAGCAAATACGCAAATACTGTGCTTTATTGATGCACTCCTAGTCCGTACCTAGCAAGAACGGTATTATGTACATACACATGAAGATAAAGAAAAGTATACAGGGGGCCTCAATAAGGTTGAGATTTTCTCAAAAACTACTAGACCGAAATTAATAATTCTTTTACAGTTACAAAGTTTTATCTATCTAAAAGTGAAATAGTTATTGCAATAGGTCAAGTAGTTTTTGAGATAATCCCAACCTTAATAACTCTCTGTACACCTTTTATCTATATATACCGTACGCATTTACGAAACTACGTATTCACTAGTCGCCAAGTTGCTAATAAGGAAACATACTAGCAACTTATGGCAACGGTACTAGACATCTTCCAAACATCTCCCAGCCAATGCTGTAGTCCTGGTAACTAACTACCGAATACTTACTCCATGGCGACATTGCTACCGTCTATTACGACCATCCTGAGACCAGTTTTATTCTTGGCATCGCTCTCCGGGTTGTAAATGTTACTGCCGATACTATTCCTACTTTGAGTCTGGCCGACAATAACTTCCTTTATGTACGCGTCTTCTACTGTGTCAGGTTTCTGGAAAGTAGTAAGAATAATCTGATGCTATGTAAAATGTACTGATATTAATTTATACACCACCCCAATTTAGGAGACAGAATGGTAGTGTAATAATTATTTACCTTAAAACAATTAGGTACCTATTGTATTACTTACCCTAATATTTAGGCTGGTCTGGACATTTTCAGGCACATTACAGCCATTTAATATCTGCGTAACGACATATTCTAACATTTTACCCTTTTCCGTGGGCCCTAATTTGGATAAACCCCTAAAAGCCTTCCTCATTTCTCTCTCAGTCGAATTTTTAGGAGGGACATTTAGTACAGTCACTGCGGAATCACCACTCATCGACAAACTTGTGTTACTGACCGATACTACGGTACAGTCATTGTCCGTATTTACTAGGTCTATTATCGTATTTTGTTTGCTAGCAGTACTGTCTAAAGTCTCTGTGGTCAAATCCACAGTTACAAAAGAGTCCCTGTTTATTTCTTTAGTTAAATTCACAACTTCTTCGTTGAAGTTTTGAACGGTTGTATTATTGTTCTTAGAATTTGGAAAGTTTGAGATTATTAAGTCTGCTAAGGACACTTTATTCTTCTTATTAATAGGGGTTGAACATTGTACGGTAGACGGTTTTCTCGGTGTCCCTGTACTGGTAGATGGAATATTGCTGACATCATTATCATCATTGATAATGATTAGACTATTGTTCTTGGAACGTTTGAATTCCTGATTTACATCAGTAGCGCTCAATTTTCTTTTATTTGGGTTATCCTCCACGATTTCTAGGGAGCCATCTACAGTGTCTATAGAATCTTCAGAGTTTATGGTCGTGTTACTCTCGTTACGTAGCACATTGAAAAGTTTTTTAATGTTATTCTGTGTTTTGCTGTGACTTTCCCTTCTTTTCTTGCGTAGTTTTTTGGAATTCATTGTTGTTGAACTTCCTTGGGTCAGGGGATGGTTGAAATACCTCTGCAATTATGATAAATAATAAAGTTAATAATATTTATTGAGAAAAATAGAATATTCAAAATATAGGTCCGGTGTGGATAAGGGTGTGCAAAGTCAAATAAAACTTTAAAAAATCACTATTATTTAAGGCCTTATGAGTTTAGTTATTCATGCCAGATCTTTGGAGTTATTATGGTTCTCGAAACTATGAAATGATATCATGAAATGGAGTGCTTGAAATTGCATTGGTATAGCGGCATCTCTGTTTAGCATGCCATTTAATTACATAATTTTGAGAATGGTAATAGGCTGTTCTATTATCTCAGTCTTGTGTCTATCTTTATTCCTTAACACCTGAAACTAAACTCACTGTCAATATTATATCTGGATCTGGGCATTAAAATGTAAGTGGAATGTGGTCCCAGAGTTGATACGGAGTCTCCAACTTAAGTGCAGTATCCAACTTAAGAATAAGAATGTTATTGCAATTTGGATGAAATACCCTCTTGTCCGTCGCAATAAATGTCTGATTGCAATCACTATTCTTCAACTGGCCAGGGAAACCCCCTGCCACTGATGTTAAAAATGTTTCTCGAATACAGCCTTGGGTATTCAAGGCCAGCATTAAATACGTATTCACTTACCATCAGGAGTTAACTCAATAACTATGACTATTTAATTGTTTAAGTATTTTGTTTATTTACTCAGAACAGATATTAGTAGCTCAAGCAAGCGAAAAACAAAATGAAACTGTATTTGTTAGGAAAAAAAATTGGGTGCATTCCTACGAAATTCAAGCTTCAACCAAAACTTGGAAAACGATAAAGGTGCAGTAAAAGTGAATAGTGCACAAAAAACATCCCTTTTGGATAAAAAACAGTAATAAATCACAAGCGTATGGGAACCAGATGGGTCGACAGATGAACCAAACCAAAGTTGATGGAAAAAAATTGTCGCAAGCGATAAGAATCCTCGCCCTGATGCTCCTTTCAGAAAGCCACGCCAAACCATGCAAATGATTAAAATAAAGGTGTTTACGTACTTCAAAAACAAAGTGATGTTGAAAACTAGAGGATGTAAAGTAGGTAAAGAAATATTTAACTAACGGATTGCCGCCTTGAGGGCTTCCCCATTTTTTCACTATAACACCACGTTTGTAGTCTGACACTATTTAGAACTTCTAATTCTTGTAATTTCCGTTGCACTTCACAATAATTTTCGTTTTGTTGCAATTATTTTCACAACCAACAAAGAATATAAAAATCAATATCCAAAATGGCGGGCGCCGTCGACCGTCGTCGATGTTTTTTTAACTTCTTCGAACGAAAAGTAAAGGCAAAGGGATCTATGCATATACAGCCATATTTGTCATTATTTATGTACATTTCATTTGTATTATAGACATTTATTTAGAAACAACAGCTAACTTACCTAAATTATCATCTACAGAAAGACGGAATAGAGGACAAAGGAAAAACTATAAAATACTGAAATAAAACCCGTTTTTTGATTGACAAACATTTATTAAATAAGTACTTACACAGAACATTTTTTATAAATAGTTACCTACCGGAAATTTAACATAGCTCTACCTAAATTAATAGGTAACCGGGCTAAGTTAGATTTTAACATTATTTAGTTAAATTAGCCTCCCAAATCTATTTACAGAAGAAACCATCTGCTACAACTACTGTACTTACTTGCTACTATATTTTGGTTACAAAACGAGCTACTTACTTAAACGTTATTATGTTAAGAGACATCCTCCACTTTCATTGCTTATACGAAATTCTTTCGTGCGTATAACTTTTAATACTGAATTTTTCTCCGGGTCCAAAGTTCTATTAAATGGGACATCAAATCATAACCACCTGCTGATATAGCTGAGCTGGCGCGCCACTTAAATTAGCAGACGGGCACATACTTCTGTATTTTAGCATTTTATACAATTTCTAAAATAGGTAAGTACTTAAGTAAGTACTTACGTGATTTACAAATCTTCGATATTGGAAAGTAAACAGAGTGTAACGTAAATGGTATATGAAGCCGAAGGGAGGGTGTTCAGTATCGATAACTGAACAACTTTTGTTCTACGACTTTTCCGTTTTCGCGAATTTATTTTTTGACTTTCCATACATTTCGTCCCGGTCAGCTGATCGATTTGTATGAGACATTAATTTATTTTTATTTTTTATTCGAAAAGTCGTAAAACAAAAGTTGTTTAGTTATAGATACTGAACACCCTCTCTTCGGCTTCATATACCCTTTACGTTACACCCTGTATATTTAGGTAGGTATACTACTTACTTACTTTACCTATATTTTTATTTAGTGATAGTATTATGCGTGTGGGGGAGAAATTATACTTACAACAAAATAATTTTATAACTGGAAGTCGAAATTAGAGGATCCCAGTTAATGAGTATTTTCCAGTTTCTATCAATTAATCAGTAATGAGACTCTTTTTATGGGAATCATTTAAAAAGGTAACGGCTGAAAATTCTCTCTTGAGTTGAAATGAAGAAAATGGATTCTTGCGTTCCCATTCCATACCTACATTTTAAATACGGATCAACACCTGTAGTTAATGCAATTTAGCCTAATTTTTTACAAAGTGTCATGTAAAGGTAATGCAAGTTCACCTTGGCATATATTGCATTTGCAACTACACCGCTCCTTCTTAACCCATAATCTACCAGAGCGAGTGAGATAACTATTTGCAGGTACACTCCTCTACAGTACCTATTGATGCAGGTGTTGTATTCCACGCGACAGTACCAGTGAAACTTGCAGCCGCACCGCTCTTTCGCATCCTTAATATATGAGAGTGAGTGAGACAACTATTTGCAAGTATACACCTCCAGAGTACTGACGCAGGTATTGCATTCTACGCGACAGCACCAGTGGAACTTGCAGCCGCACCGCTCCTTCACGACTATCCGCTTGGTGTTGTAGCCTCGGCCGCAGCACATTAGCGAGCAACCGTCCATTCCCGCTGATGTCCTGTTACATTCCCGGCCGGTTGTGCCGAGAGAGCCCTGGAAATTGACGGAAATGGGATTAGATTAGGTGTAGGATCCAATCAGTGGGGTGACCGCGTCTTCCATCTTTATCGTAATCGCTTTCAATTTGACACATGGACGCTATACATTGCTGCTATGTTTTTACAAGTTTTAACAAACGACAACGAAACGCAGCAATGTCTATCGTTCAAGTGTCAAAATGAAAACGATAACGAAAACGATTGAAGTCGCGGTCACCCCCCAGTAAATCAATCAAGTACGAGCAGACACGGGCGCCCTTACAGGTCTATGGGGTAAGTGGTCTGTGTGACCAAACGACCCCTGTGGGTCTGTACAGTCTGTAGATTTGGCAGTGAAGACAGAATAATAACTTTCTGTGAGTTCTGTTACAGTAACTTCACCGTCACCCTAACTGATCCCTACAACATATCAAAAATGCAGAACTACATCATGCTTTGCGATTTTAATGTCGATTTCTACTGGGCTAAGTGGCAAGTTATATTTATCAAAAAGTAATTTGTTTTAACATTTTATTGCACAACACAGACAAATACATAAATAACATCCAGAAGAAACAAATTGGTACAAAGGGCGAACTTATCTCAAAAGAGATTACTACCAGCAAACCCGCGAAAGAGAGAGCAGTGTTAAAAGTGGTAGTCGTTGTGGTGTACAGATAATATATATATGTACGTAAATAAATCAATAATTTTGATGTAATCAGTAATTTGGATGCTTTTACACCTTTCAGTCTGTTGTGCGGTGTTCTTCATATATTAAAGCTGAAGACTTCCGATTACAGTTCTGTTATAAAGTTTGCGGAACCAGAAACGGAAGTCAAAAAGCATGCGGAACTTCTGCAGATGCTGAAGCGGAAGCAGAGTTCTGTACCAAGGACTCGTTCCTGACACAGTAATTGGGTGATTCCTCCAGATACACCAGGTCCTGTGCAGTGGGCAGGCTGTAGTGCGGGTCGCTGAGACGCAGCTTGCCTCGCCGCGACACACTCACTTCGGTTGCACCTTCGTACTTGTCTCGTAAATAGTCGCCTGGAAAAGAAATGTATAAATATTTTTAAGCTCCGAAGTTTAGGTTATAATAATGAAAGGAATTATTTGGAATTCGCTATTATTTTGGATTATTTTGGAGGGGATTTCAAGGTTACATCTAAAAAAGAAAGAAAGTACCGAGATCCCCGGTAGATGGCACTGACTGGTCTGATGTCAACACGTTGTTAATGATTGTAACTTGGGCTTTTCGTATTAATTCATACCTAGTATTAATTTGTACTGTATTGTTTAAATTACACAAACAAACCAATAAAAATAAATTATTCAACTGACATTGAATTTTTTTCATGGTGCTGTGTTTCTATACGATGATATCGCACTTCGGTGCAACGCCAGCTATTGTCAACTTAAAAAGCTTGTTTTTTTCATACAACTGTCACTTTGAAAACCCCTCATTACTTGATTAGGTAGGTACAGTCGAAGACAGAGATAAGTATACTTAATAATAATTTAATAATTATTTTACAGTTACATAGTTTTAACTTTTATCTATCAAACAGTGAAATAATTTTTGCAATAGGTCAAGTAGTTTTTGAGAAAATCTCAACCTTAAAAACTCTCCTGTACACCTTTCTCTGTCTTCCACCGTACCATAGTGCTAGGTACGGACAACAACAGATCAAAGGTAACACTTGCAGTACGATTTTAAATCTTACGACGCATATAATAAGAACGGTCCAAAGTGTTACACTTGATCTGCTATTACCTGTATTGTTTGTTTTGTTTGTATCATATTCACGGTTCAAACTAAACGGCCTTATATATCCAACAACAAGTGCGCCCCCATCCTTAACTTAAGCGGTGGTTTAAGCCATCATCACGGCACGGGTCACAAAGGCACTTGACAGTTGACACGGTGTTAAATTATATCTCTTGTTGAAATTGATCCTTATTAGTAGATACGGGTATATTGACCTATCTGTATAAACCACAACGAAAATACTAAAGCTGTACCGAAATAATTTATACTCCAATAAATTATGCAGTATAAAACATTAGCCAGGTATTTAACACGAATAAATTGCATTTAATTATGGCTTTTAAACTTAATTAACATACGCTTACTTAAAACAACCTACACTCGTGACTGAATGTGTGTTACCTGCCTTTGCCTTTAAAAAAGTAGGCGTTTGATTTATGCGACCACCCGCGAGAAGGCGCGAGGTGTTTAGTAATTTATTTCATTTGTAATTTGAGCCCAAACAATTGATTTAAGTAGTAAAGATTATTGTGATAAATTTAATGTAAACGATTATAGCCTGTCAACGTCGTGTTTGCCGCGCCTACGGGGTACGAGACGAGGTAACACTATACACAGCCGTGCGCGTCGCGCCCCGCCACACCGTCCGCAGCTTAATATTTATTCCGTGGTCCACAGCCCCTCCGAGACCGTATTCTCTCGTACCGCCAACCCCTGTACCCCGTGGGCGCGGCAAGCACGACGTTGATGGACTATAGTATACCTACGTGTACTTACTTATTATATTTTAATTACACGTATTCTGTACCTAACACTCAATAACATTACTAACCTATTCAATGAGTAAGATCATACGAATTCACCCGAAACTCTTGCCACAGAAAACTTAATTCTTTGGACTTCCTACCTACATCTACATTTAGATCGAAGCTATTAAACGCTTATTAAAGACCACCAAGAATATTCGATTAAATAAATTACTCCAAAATCGTAAAATTAAAACTATAATAATAAAAGTTAAGATTTAGAATTCCATTTTCTTTTAAACACCTTTTAAACAGTTACTTGGTAGCTCGTAAAGTTATGTCAGGTGTGTTAAAATAATGCTTAGTTGAGGGCCGCATGCATATTTAACTGACTGTCGAAAGGATAGAGGATTGACGTTTTTGAAAATGAGTGTATGGTTGTTCAAACTCAGCCTAAACTTCATGGATACGCATTGATTATATATATAGGAGACATTTTATTTCAAGTTTTCTTTGAATCTCTGATATAATAATGTGGGAATCACATAATTTTTTGAATACTATTCACAGATTAAAGATATATCTATACGTATATACTAATCTGACTATAGTTATAGGTACTAATTATTTTGGTAAATAAAGATTTTGTATTTTAAGTTGTAGGATTTCATCCGCGGGCCGAGAATTGATCGCCCCTGCTTTCGACCTAATAAGCACTTTATAGGGCCGTAAATAAGTTTATTTATTTCATAGCGACTTAATCAAGGCGGCCTTTATATTAAAACCCTGCTTAATCTACTTATTTATCGTGAAACTTAGTAACTTAGAATTTTAATGACCAAACCTAGTCGTTTCTAGGCATGGCATGATGTAGGCTCTAACTACCTTCTGTGCAGAGTGATTAGTGAATATGACGCATAATAAATACCTATTTGTATGAAAAAACCATGGAAATCAAAACCTATGGGATACTTGCCGGTGACCTATAATCATGATACTTGGCAAGAAGCTAGGTCTTATAGCACAAGTAAAGGATTAATCCGAAATCGGTGTGATACATCTAAAAAAAATGATATTACAAACTTATGCAGTTAGCTTTTGGTAGGCAATTTATGGGCATAGTAGTACTTTCGAAAGGCAAAGATAACTTTGTCCCTAAAACTAATTTATTTTTTCGTTACAGCAAAATTACAGTGTTAAGTTGCACAGCAACACACATATTTTTTGACAACAAACAAAAAGTTTTTTTTTAAATCTCAAACTACCTTCGTAAAGGTGACTTCAAGAAACAATTGCCATTTCCACCGTCATTAACGTGAAATAGTTCGCCAAACGCGAGTAATTAGCACACAATGACCAGGATATCATGAACTGACAGTCACTGATGGTCACTCATTAGCTCTCCAAGGGACACTGGAGCACAATGGTGGACCATTTAGTTCCATGGTTCAATAGTAAATCGGGTTAATTATCTGTTACGGCACGTTGGTTTTTGTGGGATCCCTTTTACTATATAGAGAGGTGAACGTACGAGTATATAAAGTCTAATAATTTGGTTCGGCCATTCGTATTGTTTGTGACATAAGAGTGTTAAGTACTACGGTAGCCTAGGTATATGATGTTGACTGAACCTCTGTATACCTTTAACACAGACCACTTACCCAATATACCTGAAATCGGTACAAAAGACATTGCCACATTTCGATGGAGCTTTGCCCCACCTACAAAACTACGTGACCAGTTAAGTTGTACCTATCATTTTGTTTTATCAACTCCTATAGAAGAATAACAAAAACAATGAATAAATCGCTTAGATTTTTTACTATTTTCTGAATTCTTAATTAAGCTGTTTTTAGAATCGCAACTTGTACAAAACTTTGTTTTAAACCAATAATTTTAATAAAAAACGGAGATATTTTTACATTTATTCGTTATCTTGTACAACTTGCGGTTGATGGTGGGGCAGAATCTGGCATGGTCATTTGCAAGCCAAAAATTCTGTCAACGATGAGCGCATAGAGACGAAGCGAGGGACAGGACTACCGTATTAAAGAGATGCGTCAATGTGGATAATATCTCTAGGTTACACTTGCCGCGAAGCAATGTTGCGCTCATGTGCGGGCAGACATGGGCGCCCGTCGTTACAGGTCTATGGGATAAGTGGTCTGTGCTAGGCTAGAACTATAACTTTGGGAGGTACTTTTTGGCCAGAGCGCGCCGTCGCCAAAAAATGGCAAATTCCCAATGGCCTCATAGTGATAAAGTTTGGGAAGCCCTGCTATATAAGACTCACCGATCTCCCTGAAGGACGCGAGCTGCTGCCAGCACGTGATGAGGCTGCAGGACCCGGAGACTCCATGGCATTTGCACGTCACACGGGATTTCTTTATCACGGCCTGAAACATACAAGTACTATCTACAACATGACCTTGAATTCATTCGGCAAATTGAAACTGGGGGCTGTACTCGTGATAAATAATAAATTGGTAAAGTCTTTTAGTAAAGTAAAACTGCAAAAAAAAATTGAACTACATATGTACGTCACAAGTCACACAATGACCATTAGGTCAAATACCAGTGAAAGAAATCGTTGCAAAAAATTAAAAATACCATAAAATGTTAAAAACTCCAAAGCACGATGCTCATCAAACTAATGATTTTTTTGGTAGTTGAATTTATTGTAGGTCCTTTTTTATATATTTCCCCAAATTGTTTAATTTACTTGAACGCTGAGCAGAATGTTACAATTTATGTATTTTTGACTATAATATGTTTTATTTTGTTTAAGTATTTTATATAATTTCGCCGCCATTTTGGGTCATATTAGCTGTCGGGGTCTGCAATTTTTATAAGACCACCCTATTTTTTTTAATTATGTGCTTTTATAAATTCGGCGCTGGAAGGTTGGTCAAACGTTATTAATAATCTATTCGCTCACCCTTCTGCCCGCTTCGTTGTTATGCCGGTTCATCAGCTGTCGACCCTGCTCGTGGCTGCCTCTCTTGACCTTCCGCTCACGCTCCCTGATATCTACAAAGCCTTCTGTGAACCTGGTACAAAAGAAACAAGAATCCTTTTTTTAATAAGTTTTATCCCAATTATTATATAAATGCAATCATAATGGAGGGATGGCATGCGCAGGGTGGCTGGCAGGGACTGGGTGTCAAAAGCCTAGAATCATGTTGAGTGCTTTAGGAGAGTGGACTGTAACTCATAAAGCCGTTGGATCTTAGGGCTCCCGCACACGGGCCACCGGCCACAACCACAAAACGCCGCCACTGGCATATCTCCTGTAATTTTCATACATTTTATATGGACTCGCCGCACACGGTTGGCGCCGGTGGCGTCCACACGCTACAAGCTTCTAGCTTCTCGTGGCGGCGTTTGTGGCTGTCGCGTGTGGCCCGTGTGCGGCGACACTAAATTGAGTGATTAACAAACAAATAATTTTATTTTCATCATCATGAAAATAAAATTACAAAGTGTTGTTGTTTATTTGTTTGTTAATCACTCAATTAAGATCCAACGGCTTTATGAGTTACCTACAGTTGAGTGAGAGCTCGGTGGCTCAGTGGTTGGGTCAATGGACTTGCAATATGGAGGTCCCAGATTCGATTCCCAGCCAGGGCAGCCATGTACCAATGAGTTGTCCTCGATTTTTTCGACGGAAAAACTTACGTACATTCACCGAGTGCTCTCAAAACGGTGAGGGAAAACATCGTGATGAAACCTGCATGGCCTAGAAGAAGAAAAAATCTAAGGCATGTGAAATCCGCCAACCCGCACTGGGCCCGCGTGGTGGATTATGCCCCCAGCTCCCTCGATGTAAGGGAAGGTCTGTGCCCGAGCAGTGGGGCAATATAAATAGACTGATGATGATGAATCTCTGAGTTATATAAGTACTAAGTACATTTTATCTCGGGAAAACATCGTGTTCCCACGGGAAACTA
Source organism: Tachystola acroxantha (assembly GCA_963506565.1). Taxonomy (NCBI): domain Eukaryota; kingdom Metazoa; phylum Arthropoda; class Insecta; order Lepidoptera; family Oecophoridae; genus Tachystola; species Tachystola acroxantha. The sequence goes on along the minus strand of OY735894.1, from coordinate 6,648,147 downwards.
GAAACTCGCAGACACGTGGGAGTCCAGTCCTAAACAGTCAAGCAAGTGTAAAGTCGACACAATTATTTTATTTTGAATTCTAAATTCGGTTCGATTCTCAGTCGTAATACAAAAATAAACATGCGTTGAACACGTGTTTAAATAATGTGTACTGAATTTTAATAGTACTTTTTAGACAATGCGTTTAATTTTAGAAATCGCTTTTTATTTTGTTGATTTAGATTGATTTGATTGAGATTTTGATTATTTAGAGAAACCCATACCTATATTCTGCCGTGATTTACTCGACATAACGTCAATGAAGTTGTGTATGTGTTCAAATGAACTTGAATCACGATTTGAACTTTTATGTCCCAGAAAATAAGAAAGCCTTGTAAAAGAAAGAGAAAGCAGAGATAGCTATTTCGTTATCGCCTACGCCGCGCTACGCCCACTGCTACGAGGGGGACGACGGATCGATCCGTAGCTTTAGCTTACACCAATCTATTGTCAACTTTATGTATCACGCATAAGGTATACTGTTGAATATTATTCTGATAGGCTATACACAATCCAAGACTAGCTTTCTACTCTCCTAGTACTCTGCTTTCGTTAGTTGTAGGTGGTAGGAAAACCCGGATGAAAATGTGGATTAACTATCTACTGCGGTTTATGGTAGCCCGATACACGGTAACGGATTTAAGCATTCTTAACGCGCTAAACCCGGGTTATCCGGACCCGGAAATCCGTTTTCCGGAGGAGAGGAGGAAATGTTTTCCTTCTTATTAAAATTGCATCCTTCCTTCCTCGTTGTAATAGATCGTGTTCTGTTCTTTATGATAGTTAAATCGACTTATGCTAGTATTTAACATCTTATTTAAATGTTATAAAGCTATAGGTAATTAAATTAAATTGGTAGTTGAATATAAATACAAAATGAAAATACTTCTGCTGAAAACACTTCATTATTATAATTATTTAAGTTTTTCTACGACTAACTAAAAAGCTGTAATTCTAACCAGAGAAATCGACTTTTAGCCACTTTTTTGGTTGTAGTAACATCGCCGAAGTATCAGGAGCTCATTATTTGGCATTATTTGGTATTAAACATTTCTACATACGTTGTATAATGCTACACGTTTGCGTGACACTATAAACCATAGATTGAATACAATTTAACGTGTAAAAGTCGTCCTTAAAATACCTTATTTCATAAATATTGTATTTAACAATAACAAAAAGGGTGCAAAAAGAAAGATAGTATTTTGGGTCAATGGCAATTCTCTACATCTGAAATACTGAACTTACTTTCAAATATCCGAAGGTACATTCCGAACATTCAACAAATTCTTTACAAGCTCCGCCGTTTCCTGTGACCCTGGTGAGAAAAATGCTCGAATGCGGGAAAATCTCCTTTATGAAGTTAAAAGGAACATTTTCTATTTATCGCATTCTCAGACCACCATTCCAGACGAAATACCAATCATTCCCTAACTACTAAATATCCTGTTATCCCAGTAAAGAAAATTCAAACAGACAAATCGGAAAAGCTTTTTTAAAGTATTCCTTATAAAAAACTTAAAAAGCTCTACCTATAAAAGACCCTTCGTGTATGTGTGCATTCTGTAAGCTCCTCCCACTTCTCGTATATGTATTTAACACTAACGCAATAGCCGCATTAGGTTTTTTTTTTCGTTTGTTTGTTGGGGCGGTTTGGGGGCTTTAAAACCTCCGCGTATGTTATACATTCCCAGTCGCTAAGGCATGGATTTTTCCAAAGCCCCATCTTAGAAAGTGATCCGTTCCACCAACATATTTTTTACTGGCCCTACTTTCTAAGCTCGTAGCGAAGAAAGTAAAGGGGAAACTCCTCTAGAGGCCGTGGTATAATTTGATGCTCTTCACAGTTTGTGATCCCCTGGTAAAACAGCCTCAAAAGTGTGACGTTTCAATATTGAAAAAAGCCTGTATGCCACGTTTGCCACGTTAGCATTTTTGTACGTGTACGCATGTCCTCGATGCTTTGATATCCTGGTACACCTGCCTGAAAATATGCAGAAAATTCCATGTTTTTGTGAAAATGTGTCTAAAAGAAAATAATGAAAATATTTTGTTTTATTTTTGTGCGATAAAATAATATCGCAGTGAAAATAGGCTTGCAACTTCGCGTAATAGCTCTCACAATTTTATTCCGTTTGAAGACTTGTAGCTGTTTATTAAGTCCTGGTGAAAGCGAGGGCGGCGAGAAAAAATGCAGTTCCCTCTTTCTCACGACACAGCTTTGACATTGTTTTGTTTTAATCAAGTCTCTTTTCTCCGATACCCTATGCTTGTGTTGTTAATAGAAGATACCTACTATATAATAAAAAAGAGTTACGTATATAGAGATAACTATTGATTAAATAAAATTAGACTCACGATAGAAACAAGAAATTTTAAATAAAATCTCATTGAATAGTAGCCTGCAAATATCGTATTTTATAAAATAAGATTATGTATATTTGTAAGTATATTTGCTTGTAAAGAAATGCTAGGTTAATTTTTCAGTTAAAAAAAATTGCGATAGACTTTTGAGGACGAATAAATTACGAGACGGTGAAAATAGAAATTCCTTCCTAAAGAAATTCCACGTTCATGAAAGATAAGTGAGATCTCAACCCTTTAGTCGCTTTCAGCTTTAAGGGGCCTGAGCCGCGTCGTCTTTTTTAGGCGCTCAAGTCCTGTCAAAGCTAGCCGGGTGAAGGTTTTTTGACGTTTTGCTAGCGTTAGCGTTTTCAAAATTGGTAGCCGCGTCGCCCAAAAATAGGCGCTCAAGTGCTGCCAAAGAGGATATACGAACTACGTTAAAGCAGCGTACTACTAGTTGTCATGGAGACAATCACAAATAAGACAACCAAAACAAAATGACATAGTCCATATAGATTATAAATTAGAATTATATGTCGTTTTACAAGGGGAGGGGCAACATAATAACAGCGAATTCATGGTTGTTATTATGGTAGAACGTAAGATTATAGAAAAAATTGTTTCTTTTGAAGTGTCGACTCCCTGTCATATTATCTTTGGTCGAATTCATAGATAGTATTCATACGTTTCATTTCACGTTACATCTTTCGATTGTTATATATCATAGTTTTATTTGGTATATTTCTGCGTAAACCGTAACGAAAAGATTTGGAGTGTTGACAGTAAAAATAATGGCGAATTTCTAATTTAATGTTTTTCAATCTGTTTCTACGGCAATTAAACTCAAATATATCATTACGGTGCACTACAAATATTTGTACACTAGATTTTAATACGAGTTTGTTTGATTTCTCTGTTTTTGTTGAAAACGTCTTGACAATTTGTGACTAATTATTTCTTACACTAGCAACATATTAGGCGCTTTCCTAAAATCCACCGTGCTACCAATCCTAGAAGTTCTCCACGCCTATTTTGACGTTTACAAAAAATCGACGCGGCTCGGCCCCCAGCGTGTCTAACCCTTTCAGTACGTGAAAATGCTCTAGGGGTGCACGCGGGCGTAGGAGGTGGTCTACGGGGCTACGCTACGCCACGGCGCGCTACGAAGTCTACGCATCACGTAGACGTAATAATACAAAGAATACAAGGATACAAAAATGGGGCACCCAATTTCAATAATTTAAGGCGTTTATTAATTCGGTATTGGTGTGTAAAGTATGGTGATAGTACCAGTATTGTTAGCTATTTAAGAAAAATCCCAGGAAGTAACTAAAATTACTAAGATTATTATTTAAACGACAAAATATAGAAAACGGTAAACGACAAAATATAGAACCTGAATCCTGAATTAGTAGTTAATGTTATTATTATTAGGTACGGACAACATCAGATCAAATGGTAACACATACAGCACGATTTTAAATCTTTCGACTCTGATAATAAGAACAGTCCAAGTGTTATACTTGATCTGCTGTTAGCTGTACGTAAAAAACACTCCGTCTTTCTGAGGTAACTAAGCAATTTTGTGTGTAGGTGAAGTTAAGTAAAAACCATTAACAATGGATTTCGCTTTTAAGTTTGCATCTTTCACGAGCTAATTCAACAATTAGGTTGTTCAACTACAATATTTCTGCTCGAGTATGAGCAGAAGAGAAATATTGTAGTCAAATAATTTATAAGATTTTCTAATAAATAGGATTGAAAGGAGCCAACACCCACATTCAACAAAAAAAAATCCTAAAAGGGGAGCCGGACTGTTTATCTTCAACAAAAACCACGATTCGTGAACCATGCAGCCTCTACGAGCTACGAGGCTTTCCACCGAACCTCCTATTGCCCGCTGGTTGCCTGGTACTCGACCTGTCTTCAACCATGGTTTGACACAAGTGAGGCTCCGCTGACAGCTGATTAATGAGATCGCTCCTCTGACAGTTGCTTTATTATGTTTTTATGATCATTGCCGTGGAGTAGGTATGTACCCTAATACTATGCATATTTTCATAATCTATAATTATTATTGAAAATCATTAGGATTATTGTTTTGTTAATTATAATATTTGAAGTGAACATTATACTTATTGGATGTATTGGATTAGTCCAATAAGTCATAATAAAAAAAGCTTTCTTTTTTACAAAGTTCGTAATTATTAAAATTAATGATATGTTTAGTCAAGTTTTTAATTAAGTTCCTAAATTACTAAGATGGTGTTAAAGAAACTAATTAAATAAATAAATAAAAATAAACTTACTAATTCATCACATCACATTATCTCCATTACATTGGATCATATTACCATTACTATTTTTATAAACGATATTTTTTTTCGTAATTATAAATCGTTACAAAACACCTTAAACATTTTCAGGTATACGCGCAACCTTTTCACGCCTGAAGAGCGCAGGTAAATTTTTCACCTGTCTTACCTCTCACCTGGATACCAGGACATAAGGAAATTCCAGGAGTAAAACGCACCTTTTCACGTGCCCGCTTTCAGGTACACGCACACTAGCACAAAACTTTTGAATAATGCCAGTCTACACATACAAGTGAACATTGGACGGGGCAGTTTTTGTCTCTGTCTATCTGTATAGGAGAAAAACTAGAGTAGAGATAGCAACCCTACATTGACATTATTACGCCCCCATTTGGTATACGCACACGCCACACACACATGCCTTGTAAAGGTTTACTGAAATGTATTCTCGTGAACGTAAAATACCGTAGTAGTTGAAAATACAGGTAAAATGTTACTTCACCTGCCTGTTGAGATCCTAGTACACAGGTACGAGGTTAAACGTTTTGAGTTTTAAACGGTTCCGGTTCCAATTAACCTGACGATTTCAGTGGAAGTCAGGTGCGACATTAATTATAGGTACTGACAGAAAATAAATGAAAACGCGTTGTTTGTATTGTATTTTTGTTTCACTATCAATTGTTTTGTAAATGAATGTAAATGTAAAAAAATAAAAAGGCGATTTAGAATTTACTTATAACAATGACAATTTAATTATATTGTTTCGTGGTTGTTATCGATCGAAAAGAAACAAAAGAAGAAATTTTTTATTTTCTTCCGTTATTTTCATGAATTTCCCTCATTAACCGCGGGGAAATTTTCGATAAAGTGGGGGAAAAGTACTAGGCTTGCATAAGTTGCTGAAGGTAGAGAAAAACTCTTTTCCCCGGGCTCGGGGACGTATTTAAATAAAATAATAATCTGGGGACAGGATCGCAGAAGTGAGGCGGGTTGTTAAATAAAATTATACTAGGTAATACAAGGGTACATCGTAGTTGTAGTAGAATGTAGAAGTTGTTACAAGGAAAGCATAGGTCTCAGGCATTAGAACACTAGAACTAGTTAAGGCTGTTGGCGGGGCCACCTGCTAAGAAAATATTATTTTGCAACAATTTTATCATTTGCGAGTTAGTCAGAAATTATATTGGGATCTTTACGATTCTAATAGGATCCTTTTTATATCAGTTTCACCCCTCAAAATAATACATGACAATTGGAATTGTAGGTAAGTAATGTTGCTTTTCGAGGACCATTTTTTCTTAGGATATTATCAATTAAATTAAAACTTTCGGTTACATTTTTGAAGGATTGATGAAAAATTCAATGAGAATAAATTGTTATTTACTGAAATTCGACCAAAGAAGAGCAATATGGATGACATGATTTCATTCCAAACACGCTTTCGTACGCTAACAGCAGATCAAGTGTAACACTTTGGACCGTTCTTATTATCTGCGTCGTAAGAGTTAAAATCACACTGCAAGTTTTACCATTGATCTGCTGTTGTCCCCGTACATTGCCGTACATAATTTGTATAAAGATAGCATTTTTTAATTAATTAATAAAAAAGTGAATGTCAATTTATTAATAAGTTAAATACAATTACACAATATATACATTACTGCTTATAAATTAAAAAAAGCTATTTACAAAATAAAATAAATACCTAAATTGTAAATAGACAATAAATATAAAAATAAAGATAGCATGAATATATGGAAGATTCAATACCAAAGTCACGTGTTTGAATCAGGAAGCACTGCTGTTTGGTATAGTTTCATACCAGGATAACATAACTTATTGTATTCCTATGACCTAAAATCGCTACGGCACCTACACACCGCTACAACGCCGCCGGCCCGTAGCATACTAATCTCCTAAACCGTAGCCAACCGTAGCTTGTAAGGATGCGTTTTCTGAAGTTTTGTTTATTTGTTTAATAAAGAATTTGGAATGGCTGCTGAAGGTACAAATTAACACAAAATATTGAAAACTAATTGAAAATAATCATATAGGATAAAATGGTATGGGAATTGCAATAATGTTTATTAGCAGGCGACTTAATAACCATTGAACAGTCCACATGTAGTTCTGTCTCTGCCATTTTCCTGAAATTCACTCAAATACTGTAGAGGACACCGCTTGAATGACATGGTTTTGGTTCAAACACGTGTCCGTACAGAATGAGTATAAAGGAAGCATAAGTATGTGAAGATCCACCCACGGCAGTCACGTGTTTGAATCAGGAAGCACGCTGTCTGGTATAGTTTCATACCAGGATAACATAACTTATTGCCGTATGCCTATGACCTAATAAAAGAATAGATACAAGTATGCTACGATACTGCTACACGCGGCCCGCCCGCCCGCCGCGCCGCCCGCCGCGCCGCCCGCCGCCGCCCCGCAGCCGTAGCTAGCGCATACTAGGATTACTAGGCGTAGCAGCCACCCGTAGCAATAAAATATGCATTTTCCGAAGTTTTATACAGGATGTAATGATTCAGTATTGGCAACTGAAAAACTCTTCTACGCCTTTTCAAATAAAAGTACATTAATGTCTCATACAAATCGATCCGCTTATCGGGAACAAAATATATGAAAAGTTTCGCGTAAACCGATCATCGTAAATCTTTTGGAACAGGTAGATGGATTAATGAAACATGTTATCGCAACATGTTTTGAGCCAACCTAACTAAATTAAGAACATGAACCTAGTTACCATAATGAATCAATAAAATAAGTATAACGCTTGATAATTTTCTTTCTTCTTCTTCGTCATATTCTTCGATTCTGAAGGTCATGTAGGGTTTTTTAAACTTTGATCGTGATTTAAACCCATCCCCGTTTCTGTACTCAGCCTGTCTCAGTTGCATATCACCACGAGGTACCAGGACTTCAACACTCACTATACGTTTCGGCACATTCCTAACATTGCTTTCAGCCCACACGAAACGTGGCAGTCTAGGGATTGTATAAAGGCAGCAGAATATGAAAGATATCGGCCACTACAATCACGTGTTGGGATCGAGGAACGCGGCTGTTTCACAAGGTTTATTACCAGGAATGCATACCTTATCAGAAGCGTTCGTGTGACCTTTGACGCTCCTCGTGGGTGTCGTCCTATACAAACCGTGCCATCTATTGACAGTCGTATGAATAAAAACTTTTTGTTTGGTTTGACCATCTTTGTAAGGAGAAAATCCATCGAAATTCCTTCCACCACCGTGGCTGATTTTAAACCGCGTTTATACAAGTTTGATTGATTGCGAAGTGAACCTGATACAAATGATAAGATAAATGATAATACTAAGATTTAGGTATATATGTATGTACGGTGGAACACAGAGAAAGGTGTACACGAGAGTTTTTAAGGTTGAGATTTTCTCAAAAACTACTTGACCTATTGCAAAAATTCGTTCACTGTTTGACAGATAAAAGTGAAAACTATGTAACTGTAAAATAATTATTAAATTCGGTCCAGTAGTTATTGAGAAAATCTCAACCTTATTGAGGCCCCCTGTATACTTATCTCTGTCTTCGACTGTACTCATAAGCGATTTACCACGGTTTCACAAAATAATTGAATCAGTCATGAAAATAATTCACATAAGTACAGTCGACAGCAGATCAATGGTAACACTTTTTACTTTTGACAGTTCTTATTATTTACGACGTAAGACTTTAAATCGTACTACAAGTGTTACCATTGATCTGCTATCGACTGTACATAGTTCAAATTGATTACGATACAGACAAGTTGTAGATGCGCTGATCATCATTCTTTCTCGTTGGCAAGTTTAGTGGTATGAATATGAATGAGTGAAAAAATATTTAGTTTATAATTATGCATCATTCATCTAATAGATACACCTTAGATTCAGTATTAGATCATTCATACATACCAGTAGCAAGCAACCGCGAAAGACTGATGAACAAGAGATAACACCGCCCCTAGACTATTCTTTGCGACAGGTAGCTCTCTCTCGCTATGTATTAGGATTGCATAAAATCGGCGAAAATGTCCGGTCGATAGCGATAGCGAATTACCCACTCCACACTACCACCCTAATATGCATAGCATATCTCCGTGAGCTCCGCCCATTTCCCACCTGTTGAGCTTCGATATCGCTTGCCACGACAGGCTAAAGGCTTTCACTGAGTACCAAGGCAGCAGAATATAGCATGTAGGTATAACAATTCTGCTTTGGTGTGTGGGTGATCGATCGCATTCATGCACAGCACGGGGTTCGTCTTTATTAGCGACCACGACATTAAACCACCTGTTGTTGCTGCATAAAGCTCGTATTTAGTTGCAATAAAAGAAATTCTACAAAGTTTTTTATTTTAAAAATTCTAGCTAGAGACGAATTATTTAAAACAATTAGTGAAGTTTTGCCGTCTTCATTTCACATTCAATGTCAATACTCAATATATTTATTGCATTCCATATAGTTATAATATGATATAACTAATGGAATGCAATAAATATATTGAGAATAGATGTTCATATAATAACATTAAAATGTTACAATATGGACCTTGTTAGGCACAGCAATATAAGAGAGAGACGATATTTCTTGTTCAAATATAATGTAATTTGTAGTAACTAAGAAGTAGTAGGTAACTATTGTTCATTGTTTTTTCTCATTTAGAAATTCCTTTACTGTGTAATAGCATTTAGCATGTAGGTGTTGTTTTAGCAGTCATATGAATGTTTTTTCATTTGTTACATTTTTTATTTCGTCTGGAAGATGATTACCTTACTTATATATTTTTATTTTTGTCGTTTGGCATTGGCCAGCAACTTGTCGGCCGGCAACTAGCATTTGACGGAATACGTACATGCGCAGAACGCATTACGTCCAATATTTCGGCTTGCATTTCTAGACGACAGGCTGTTTTCGGTTATAGTGTACCAGGAGTTCATTTTTCTCAAGCGGTATGCAGATTGTTCGATCTCACGAACCATAGCACGTACTGTAACGTCACAACAGCAACACAGTCATTTGTACACTCACTATGAAACAGCTGACGTCATCAGTTTGATTGTTATTGTATTTTGTCATACGTGTCATGTGCACGGTGGTTTTTCGACAGATCAATAGTATTCTTTCTCTGCTGATCATGGTTCGTGATCTGGACGAAAATATTATATCTAAGGATTTAATGTTAATTGGTATGTAATAAATGGATAAATTATGGGCTCTGACAGGTTTTATTTCCGTTGAAATGCTACAAGATGTAGGTAAAATAATTATTCCAACACAACAGTTTTCTTTTTGTAAAATTGCAAGTTACAAAAGAAGATTGAAGCCATACCTAGTTCTAATCCACTCAGTTAAAAAAACAAGAAAAATAATCCTCGGTTGGAGTTAGTTACAGCTACAAAACTCGGTTTGTTTTAATTTACACAGGGAGGAATCAATTCCACATGCTGCGCGACAGGCTGATATTCAATGCGATGTACTAGGCTATCATGATTTATGACTGGCGGCCATTAATTCTCAATCCGCGATACAGATCGCTCATTCCCTGTTTGGGAACTATCCGGGCACTACGTCCACGCGGGATTTGTTAGTAGCGAATGGTGTTCCGCCCACGCTGCGCGACAGGCTGATATTCAGTGCCATTTATTAGGCGAACATAACACAAAGGAGTCAGTTCACAGACGGCAGTAACTACATACATAGGTCTACGTGTAATCTAGGTCTTACCTAAATTCAAAACAAAGTATTGATTTTAAAAGCAGCGCCAAGCTACGCTACGGGTGTAGGAACTACGGCGGAGTCAATGCGTGCTACCCGTTGTGAGGGTAGGGTTACGGTAGGGAGGGATTTGTAGCAGGATAGAGTAAAATTATCGTTTAACAGAGGGCGCTATTTTGATATTTTACTGTTTGCGGATAGACAGCGACAGCCGTGCCTTGCCTCGAACAAGTTGAATCGCCCATGGATCCACTAACATAGCAGAAGGAAGGAGGTTATTAAAATATTTGAATCAATATGCGCAACGACAGGTTGATTTTCAGCGAAATGTATCGGGCTGACATAAATCATCTGCAGCTAACGCCAACCGGATTCTCGCTGTTTGTCAATCCAATCACAGAAATTTGTACTTTGTGATGTATATTATAAGACTTGGAATCGTAACCCAGATATGACGTGTCTGTGTGTGTGATTCCTAGTTGGCGAACCCAGTTCGCTACGAAAACGCTATCGATGTCCAGTGGAACGTTTGCAACGACAGGTTAGTGGTGTCTTGAGTTATACCAGAGCAGCATAAACTCTGGAAGTTGTCATGTTAGCTGGAATATACCTGTAGACGCCGCGTCATAATCTGCCAACGCCACGCTCAAACAGGTGGACGATCCAGAGCCGGGAGCGACAAGTCATTGTGTGACCCTATACACTAGGCTGGCATAAATTCAGCTGTGCCGTTCGCATGAAACTTTAACATTTCTATTCCTAGAGATCCTATGATGTGCTGCCTGAAACAAGTTGACACGACCGTGTTTACAGTTGGGAATCTTTTACTATGTCACACTCGCACGACGCGAACGCCTAGGAATTTTTTCTTCTTCTTCTACGGCATGCAGGTTTCATCACGATGTTTTCCTTCACCGTTTTTGAAGCACTCGGTAACTGACATGCTTGTGTCGTCATATTAACAGTTTTTTTTAATCTATAATTGTTTAGGGATTTTTGTACACATAAAGTGACGATGCCAATCCCATCGTACCTATTCTAAATTAACTTAAATTTTATAAAAGATCGAGAACAGCATTTTAGCTGGGCCCGAAGTTGGCTCAGCTAAAATGCCGTGGAATATACCTACATCTAATTTGCATAAACATAAACTATTATATAAACAGTTAAAATTGACCCTGCAATCCTAGAGGGCGAACATAATGTAATAAATAACGAGGAACTTTCGTGACTATATTCCTAGAAGGCGGACTCACCTCCCTCACACCTTCGAATTTCTGATGTAGTTAGTGGATTTGCAACGACAGGCTATTGAGGGTTGTATTGTACCAGGGCAGCATAATCGACAGTATTTATCAGCTGGCATGGACCGTAGACGCCGATCTTCCCAAGCCAACAGGTGATTGAGGGTCGGTAGGGACGGGTTATTGTATGACCCGGTATACTAGGCTGGCATAACTACAACTGTGCAGCCGGGCGGGGTCGTTCGCTCAAATATTTCCTCATAGAGACAAAAATGTGATCGAACGTTGAAACGACTATGTGCTCTACTAACATAGCAGAAGCTAGGAGGTTGCTATGACAGGCAGTCTGCGCGACAGGCCGTTTTTGTGCGAAATGTAATGGGCTAACATAAGTCACCTGCAGTCAATCCCGCTAACACATACTATTTGTACAGAGGTAGTACTAAAAAACTGCGTGTACCAAACGTAGAGGGAGAATCTGTATCAAATCAACAAAGAATTAAAGTGTATATAGACCTTGTACGAATACCAGTTTTATTATTTGCCACACTAGAGTTGAATTCGTATAGCAAATGTTAGCATTGTGCATTGATGTGATGTCAATGTACATAAGGAGTATGTATAATCGTAGAGGGTGGATTCGGCCTCTATTCTACGTCATCGATTTCAGGTGAAACGTTTAACAAACGTTTAACAGCGATAGGTTGTCTTGGTTGTACCAGGGCAGCATAATCGGCAGTAGGTGTAATCTGCCCACGCCCTCACGCAAACATGTCTGTATTAGTAACTTTGTAACCTATCTGTACATTTGTACAGTACCTATATCCAGTGTCAATTGAGCATTTGTATCACTACCACTGTTATTTGTTTGCGTCACATATTGATGAAATTATTTCAACAACAAAAAAACACGACTGCGGAAAATTTAAACCTATAGGGTTCGGTATAAGTCCGGGGTTGGTAATGAAACCAATTATTTGTATTTCACCAGTTTTATTCCAGGTTGAGAGGAGAGACAATCAGTTTACAAACTTCACAAAATGCGCGCGCTGTCATCACACAAAACTTCTACACCACAGACTATCTATATCTCGCGGGCAGACGGCCGCGAGAGGTCCGTTCCGAAACTGGGCGCTGGTTTACTATATGCTCCCCCACTAGACCTGGAGATCGCGCTCGATTCAGGGCTAGGTCTTCAGAAACCTTTACCGGGCGTCCACGTTTCCTCTTTGGGATAACGGGTTTCGGTGGAGTTTCCTCACTTCCGACATACCGGGTAAGATCCTTAACATGATATTTCCCTATAATTTCGTCGGGCTGCTCGATGCGTGCAATGCTGAAGGTGGTGGGACTAACTTTCATTGCGATTTGGTAGGGTCCATCCCGTCGTGGGACGAATTTTGAAGTAAGTTCCTTTGAACTCTTGCTGAGCACATGGGATTTAAGAAGTACCCAGTCACCTACCTGATAATCATCTGCAGGTCGCCGAGACTGATCAGCGTAATCCTTGCGTTTGTCCTGTTGAATTTCCACCCGTTCTCGAACTGCCGAAAGGGAATTGGTAAACTTCCTGAGATAGGGTGTTATTTGCGGGATAAAGTTGTCCTTATCCAGAATAGTGCGAAGATCATGATTGACCTCTGTGGGAGACCTCATTTCTCTGGCCAGTGTCAAATAAGCGGGCGTCATACCTGTTGTGCGGCATTTCGAACTATTAAGGGCGAAACGAATCACCGGCAGCTTCTTTGGCCAGGATGTGTGGTCCTTCTCCACGAGTTGTGCTAATTGTGCCTTCAAGTCGCGGTTCTTTCGCTCTGCGGGATTAGCTTGTGGATGATAAAGTGGCACGAAGTTCTGCTTTATCTCCAGGACTGACATGCATTGACGCATGACTGCCGAAACAAACTGGACACCGTTGTCCGAGATGATTCGGCGAGGTAACCCGAATCGCATAAAGTATTCTTCAATGAGAACACGCGCACAGGCTTCTGCTGTGGCTTCCTTGAGGGCGAACAGTTCTACCCATCTGGTAGCTGTATCTTCGATTAGAAATATCCAGCGTTCTCCTTGCTCTCCCTCTGGCAATGGGCCGAAGAGGTCGATAGCCAACACCTCGTTTCTTTGATTTAACACGGGCGTTTGGAGAAGGCCGGGAGGCTTAGTGTTGGTAGCTTTGTACCTTTGACAATGGATGCAGGCTTTTACATAGTCGGTGACTATCCTCCGCATTCCAGTGAAATAATAAAGTTGTGCAACCTTTTGATAGGTCCTGTCGATACCAGGATGTCCCGCCAATGAGGAGTCATGGCACTCCTTGAGAATCACTTCCACTTGACTTTTGGGAAGAACAAGTTGCGGCGATTCACTATCGGAATCGGGATTATACCTGTAGAGAACGCCTTGGTCCATAAGGTATCCTCTGTCCGTCCATCTCTGCGCAGCAATTTCGTCAGTGGCTTCGAGCTCCTTGATCACCTTCTCCACGTCTGAGTCGGTAAGTTGTTCCAGTCTTATCTGCTCTGATTTCTTAGCAGGTAAGTTAATAATGACCGAACAGATGCCGCAGTCATCGCGTGTCTCACTGGAACAGATAGGTCTGCTCAAAGTATCTGCTACTACGTTTGCTTTCCCTGGAGTGTACTGAAATCGAATATCAAACGACTGGAGCTTAAGTGCCCAGCGTACTAACCTACCGGTTGGCGATTTCAGAGATAACAGCCAGCGAAGAGGTTGATGGTCGCTACCAATAATTACTGGTTGTCCATCGAGGTACGGTCGAAAACGTTCGACCGCCCACACAACTGCCAGAGCTTCGCGCTCTGTAGTGGAGTAGTTACGTTCTGCTGCCGTAAGGAGTCTGCTTGCGTACTCGATGGGTCTTTCCTCCTTGTCCTCCCCCTGCAATAAAACCGCGCCAAGGGCGTAGTTGCTTGCGTCGGTTCGCAGAATAAACTCAGTTTTAAAATCTGGTTGGATTAAAATTGGGGCTGAGGTAAGTAACCGCTTCAGCTCGTCGAAAGCTTGCGCCTGAGCTGGGTCCCAAGTCCAAACTTGATTCTTTCGAGTTAGACGTGTAAGTGGCTCGGCTACCTTGGAAAAGTTTGGAATAAACTTTCTGAACCACGAGCACGTTTGGAGGAAGGTTCTGAGGTGCTTCAGATTAGTAGGCTCCTTCATCTCGAGAATAGCACTCACCTTTTGGTGGTCAATTGAGACGCCATCTTGCGTTATAACGTGTCCAAGGTACTTTACGCTTTCCCTTGCAAACACGCACTTCTCCCGATTGACGTGGAGGTTGAACTCGCTCAAGCGCTTAAAAACTGCCTCGAGGTCTTGCAGATGCTGTTGAAATCCTTCGGAGATCACCAAGATATCATCTAAGTACGTAAGAACTGTTATATCCTTCAATGCCGCACAGGTCCGGAAACGATCGATGAGCCGTTGAAAAGTAGCTGGGCCATTTTTTAGCCCGAAGGGCATTCTTTTAAAACGGTAAGTGCCGAGAGGTGATGTGAAAGCAGTCTTGTCTCTGTCGGCTTCCTTAACGCTGACTTGCCAGTAACCGGCTCTCAAATCTAGCGTGCTCATGTAGCAGTTTCTTTTTGTAGACTGGACCAGTTCATCGATGAGTGGCATTGGGTACGTATCAGACTTGGTGACCGAGTTCAACCGTCTGTAATCAACACAGAAACGGATACTACCATCTGACTTCGGCACCATCAGTGCCGGCGCACACCATGCAGATTCGCATTCTTCAATTATGTCGGCTTGTAACATTTTGTCTATTTCTTTTTTCATAAGTTCTTTTTTTGCAGGATTCAGCCGGTACGGGGGCACCGCAATGGGAGAGTGCTCACCTGTTTCTATCCGGTGTTCGGCGTAAGGTGTAGGAGCTCCCCCTGGCTCGAAGATGTGCGCATGCTTGATGAGCACCTGAGCAAGCGCCTGTCGTTCAGCTGAACCAAGTTTTGTTCCTTCGTCGTCTCGAAGAACCTCTGCCGAAGCACAGCCAATGCTACGTGAGGCTGGCTCGAAGAGAAGTTTATGATGGGTATCAGCTTCCTTGCTGAAATACCAAATTTCATTGCAAAAGTCAATTACTACTTCAGCTGCTGTAATAAAATCTATGCCGAGTAGTGTCTCGTTGTTGTCGGAGTCCGGAAATATCAGAAAGGGGATAGTAATGACTGTTTGTTCCAACCTCACAGGTAATGTTGTGGTAAGTACCTCCATTTCCCGAATATGGCCATCGGCGAGCTTTACGCGTCTCGACGAGGGATGTAAAGGATGGTTCCTACGTAGTAGAAGAGCATATAGCGTGTGACCAGCGATACAATGCTTCGCGCCAGTATCTATCATAGCGGTACCATTTAGACCCAAAATTTCTATTTTGAAAATTGGACGCAAGTCGCGACACTTTGTAGGCCTATCGCGGTCGTTGCCCATCGATAATACATCTCTATTACATGCACAGTCACTTAAATTCAAAAAATATTCATTTGAAAACTTATCCTCCAAATTAGTAAACTCATGGTTACTACAGTTCTCCGTACAACAAGCGGTGTTAGTAGGGTTAAACCCTTGACTTTTTTGGTTAATAAATTTTTTACAATTCAAATAATTCACAGAATGTGATTTGGCACCATTTGACATAACATCATCCCTTGCACAATTTAAATTGGACGAAAAAGTATTTGAATGTAATTCAAGGTTGGCATCATCTTGGATAACGCCATCCTCCGCACAATTAAAATTGGATGAAAAACATTTTGAATGTAGTTCAAGGTTGGCATTCTCTTGGATAATGCCATCCTCGGCACAATTAAAATTGGATGAACAACATTTAGGATGTAAATTATTTTTGGCGAATTTTGGCATAACACCATCCCCTGTATTATCATTAATCATAGGAGTAGGTATCTGATTTGAATTAAAATATTTATCACAACAAATATTATTAGCACAGGGAATATTTTCCTGGAATTTTGAAAACTTTAAGTTATGGCAATTCTGCACAACAATTTTATTTTTAGTTTCTAAATTTTGTGGAACCATTGGGTTAGTTTGCATTGTCATATGGTTACATGGAACGTCCTTGATTTTATGAGAATAAAAATGTTTGGTACCACCCGGAACATCACATATAAAATCAGAATTTGTGCATTTTTGCACTTGCCCATATCCGTTACATGCGCATGCAACCTTATGAGAAACCCAATTCCTATAGCACACAACATTATTATCAGGAACATTGCATGGAATATTATTGTTATGAATTTGGCAATAACAATCTACAGAGTGATCGGATTGAAAGCGAGCACCTTTACCCGGACTGATCATCTGTGTATTACATGCATTGTTCGAAGGTAAGTCGCATACAATATTATTGTCATGACTATGGCAATGACAATCTACAGCGGACCGACCAAATGAACTGCAAGGTCGTTGACCTGGGTCGATCAGCTGTGTATTGCAAGCATAAGTTTTGGGTAAGTTACCCGATTGATATGACACAGTTTTGATAGAGTTCTTAGCATTCAAATTATAATTTGAGGTAGAAAAATTAGTAGAGTCAGTATTGTTATTTGATAACTTCACACAATAAAAGCTCTCTTTGCCTCGATAATCACTACCACTTGTGTCAGGATAGGTATTGGATTTTGACTCACCATCTTTGTAGTTACTTAATTTACGGCATACTTCAATGGTGTGTCCAAAACGTTTGCAGTAGGCGCACACTGCGCGCGGTTTTCTGTTTACTGCTTGTGCGTCCGCCGGTGGGGCGGATGTAGGCGGAGGAGCGGGCACGGTGGCGGGCGGCGGGCGCGCGGGCGCAGGGCGCGGCTGCGCGGTGGCGGCTGGAGTCGCGGAGGCTGGCGGCGCCCGCGGGTATGCGGCGCGCTGCGCGGCTGTAGGAGCGGCGAGTGGGGCGGCTTGCTGGGTGGAGGGCTGCTGGTTTGACTTTACATTGGAGTCCTCTATTTCTCTTGCTCTTCTAAGCAGCTCCGCAAAAGTGCCTACCTCTTCCCGACGGAGGCGCATCCTTATTTGGCCATTTAAAAGTCCATAGACCATGTCCAATTCCACCTTCTGTGACAAATCTCCTCTTGGCAGGCGTGCTAGCAGGGCACGAGCTTTTGCCACAAAGATGTCTGTCGATTCTCTGCCCTGTGTCATACTGAACAGTTCTTTGTAAAGTCGGTGTGGTGGGCGCCTGTCCCCGAAAGCACATATGAGGTTGTGTTTAACATCATCCCACGAGGTGACATGGTGCTTGATGCCTTGCCACCATGTTGCAGCATCGTTTGTTAACAGCATAGCTAATCCTCTTAGTACATTTGACTCTGTGATTTGAGTGCATTCAATGTAGCTGTCTACAGAATCTATGAACGCTTCTACCTCGGTGGGGTCACTGCTACCGCCGAATGTGGCTTTACATTTTGTCATGGTAACATGATGAGTACTTTCCGAGGGTGGTACCGGTGTTGACGTCGTAGCTCGCTGACCCATAACGGTTTCCAACAGATCTTTAAAAGCTTCTGTCTGGGTCCTTTGGAGTGATGCTACTAACGCGGCTACGCTCTCTTGTGTGAATGTAGATTCAGCTGCAGGCACGGAGGCGCGGCGGTCGGCGGCGGAGTCGAAAGCTTGGCCGGCGGGTGCGCCGCCACTACGATGGAGTGGGCGGGCGCGCGCATCATCGGCGGCTTCATCGTCGTCGTCCCGCGATAAGAGGGGCGGAGGGAACATTCCACTAGCCGCTACTCTCTCATCGTGTGCTAACTGATTCCTGGTCAGCGGCATAGTTATTACACACGCGAACCGAAATCACACAAAATTTACGTACTAATATAAAGTTTTACGTGAAAACGTTTCAGTTTTTTTTCACCGCCATCTTTTTTCACTCTCTCATGAAATTAAACTTGTGAAAATCACTAAAAACACGTTGGGGCGCCACTTATAGGGTTCGGTATAAGTCCGGGGTTGGTAATGAAACCAATTATTTGTATTTCACCAGTTTTATTCCAGGTTGAGAGGAGAGACAATCAGTTTACAAACTTCACAAAATGCGCGCGCTGTCATCACACAAAACTTCTACACCACAGACTATCTATATCTCGCGGGCAGACGGCCGCGAGAGGTCCGTTCCGAAACTGGGCGCTGGTTTACTATAAACCCCTTTTAATTAATGTTTTATAGCCTACTTACGAGTATGTCACTCCTACAATCAAGACGAATCTAACGACATCTCATTATGTTGACATCCTCAAACCGTTTAGGCTGCAGGGCGTGCCAAAGAATTAGACATACATACACACATACATACATACACTCGAGAATCATAACCTTCCTTCTTGCGCAGTCGGTTAAAAATTAGGTACCATTATATCTGTGCGTTTGGTACGTAAGGCTAAGGCCATACCCACACTACGATTTATTAAAACGCTTTCAAAGTCGTAGAGGACAGATTCAGACAAAAACGATGACTACAGGCAGACAAGGATGTTTTGGTACGTGGATAACATTGAAAGGGGGGCGCTGTTCGCAACGAAATGCGACCTTTTACGAGTTGGCGGCGTTAGTTCCGATTTTTGCCACGTGCCGAAAGACCCTTGTCGGTCTGTAGTTGGAACAAGCCATCGATTTCTTGTTAAACGTTTCCCAAACGTTTAACATCGACAGGCAGTACCAGGGCAGCATACTCAGTAGTAGTTGTCAGCTAGCATAGACCTATAGACGCCCGTAATATGCCCACATCTATGCCAACAGGTGGCTATCTCGTACGTACGACTATGGCCTTTGGGGACACGGCAAATCATTGTGTGACCCGGTACACCAGGCTAACATAACTTCTGTACAGTCGCTCGCAGTCTATAAAACGCTCACTAATGTGCTAGCTCCTGCCTCAAACAAGTTGAAATGAGTTATGCACTTCACTAACATAGCAGAAGCAGGAGGAGGTTGTTTCAATCAGTCTGCGCGACAGGTTGGTTTTCTGCGAATTGTAATGGGCAAACATAAGTTACCAGCAGCTTCAGCCAGCGCTATCGGATACCCAATACGTAAGGGAGTCTACATACCAAACCCATTGACACCCGGCCGACACAGCCGTGGCTTTAATGAGTCATTTTTTTAATGTGAAGCTTTTTGGAGTATAATAGATGGCGTTAGCTATTAGCTTACGCCAAAAGTTTTTGGTAAGTATACCAAAATAAACGTCATTGATTTTTTTTTATTATATTATGACATGGCATGGCCCAATGCCATAGGCCAAAATATCTTTGAATTCACATTGCAAATACGTTTAGTACATTTGTGTACTACTCCAGTCAAATAATGTCCCCTAAATCACAATATAGATAAGGAAATATTGGAAAACTGAGAAGGGCCACCCACACTAATTCACTTTGACGTTTTTGTTTCATACTCGCGCTGCCATCTAGTTTTAAAGATGAATTCTAAAAGAAAACGGCTCATCAGTGTCGGTCGGCCAGCGGTTGTCGGCGGGGTTGAGTGTGTAGACTCCCTTATACCACCTTCCTATTTGTATATCTTGTACAGTCGTAGTATATTGGTCATTGGTTGGTACTGTTATTATTTGCTTCACAAAAGTTAAACGAAACCGCCATCGATTTCTGGTTAAACGTTTCACAAACGTTTAACATCGACGGGCAGTACCAGGGTAGCATAATCGGCAGGTAGTTGTCAGCTGGCATAGAGCTGTAGGCGCCGCCGTACGCCCACGCCGCAACAAGTCATTGCCTGACCCGATACACTAAGCTGGCATAACTTCAACTTAGCAACTTCTCCGAAATTAATCTGAAATGTTTTGATTGACAATTTCGACGAAATCGACATAGGAGTAATAATAATAATCACAGAATACCTTTTTATGTAGGTAAGTAACAAAGCTAAATACACAATCATATCTAACTCACTGTTAAATCTCCGATTTGAATCCGCATTATAAGGTGGTATGCATCGGAATGATCTTGAACATGCTATGTTTTGTTTTGGTAGCGTAGCTTGCTGTTTTCGCTTTTGTACTTTGTCATATTAATTGCTTTGATATGGGTATTGTAATTGTCATAATTTGATACAGATATGTCAATATGATAAAGTACAAAAAACTTCATTCAGAGGTTGTTGCATTTTATTTTTCGGACCAAACCACCTAACAGCATCTAAAGGGGTGGGCTGTGCTTGCAACAACCACAGGTTGAAATTTCGAGCTATGTACCAGAACTGCATCACCCTGCAGAAGTAGTCTGATCATTTACCTGTGGGTGAATCAACCCATACCCCCGCGTTGCACAAGTGCAAGCTACCCACCTCCCACCTCCCCCACACCTAGTGAAACAGGTGGTCGGAACTCGACAGATACTGTTAGCCATATACCTAGTTTAACCTTCGTTCTTTTAAACAAGTTTTGTCACTTTCACACTTCGTTAAAAAACGGTAAGTTAGAAAGGGACCGTGCCCTAAATCAAGGTATAACTTTCAAGTCACGTTCATGGCTAACAGCGGTTGTGTATCGGCCTGATTCATTAGGATTGCATAACGCTGGTGGAGTCGTGTTCCAATTCAAAACACGGGCTCGTATGAATCACACCTGCGTCACAGCAATGGTACCTACTACGAGAATAGCGCCGTCTCTGTTCAACTGTTGGTCTTATCATCCATCATCCGGCGTGCCACACAAGCGGATTCTCGGCCGGCACTTTGCATTCAGTCCCTGTCATTCATCTTGCGCAGATCATCCCTCTATCCGATCGGGGGTTGCACACACTATATTTAACAGTTCGCAGTCTCCTTTCCAGAATCCGTATATCTCCATCGAAAGTCGGTTCTACGCTGGTTCTACTACTACTGCTACCATTATCAGTCTATTTATATTGCCCCACTGCTCGGGCACAGACCTTCCCATACATCGAGGGAGCTGGGCCATGATCCACCACGCGGGCCCACTGCGGATTGGCGGATTTCACATGCCTTAGATTTTTTTTCTACAGCATACAGATTTCATCACGATGTTTTTCTTCACCGTTTTGAGAGCACTCAGTAAATGTACGTAAGTTTTTCCGTCGAAAAACCGAGGATAACTCATTGGTACATGGCTGCCCTGGCTGGGAATCGAACCCAGGACCTCTGTATCACAATTAACCCAACCCAACCACTGAGCCACCGAGCTCTTCACGCAGTATCACTGCTATGCTGATCCTTAAATACGATAATGGGTTTACAACTGGTCATACTGGCATAACCTCGGAAAGGACAAAGCAGCATGGACAAAGTGATAAAACTAAAATAAAAATGACATGGTACTCAAACTATTATCTTTTCATGGTAGTTTCATTCGTGGGTTTCATTTCATGGTAAGATAATATTTGTGCGCCGTTTCTCGCCATCACGATTTTATTTTAAACCCCAATTTATCTTTTAAATCCCTGTAAGCTCCACAGAAGCGGATCGCGACAGGTTTGTACTTCCAACTGTGTACCAGAGCAACATAAACTCCAGGTGTAGTCGCCTAAAGTGGCCCTACCCACGCCCCTCCCAAACAAGATGCAATTGAAGCTCCAATATCCCTATTGGACGAGCTGCACAACCCACCCACGCAAACAGGTGGGGCAGATTTTCCTACAGGTTTTTATTCCTCCCAACGAACCAGGGTTGCATAACTTCACCGGCAGTCATCCAGATCGATAACGTAGGCGGCTAGCTGCACTAAATACGTATACGTTTCGGAGTGTACTTATTTGATTCTATAAACCGCAGTCAAACAGGTGGGAAGAGTTATTATTTTTATTTAGTTTATTAATGAACTCGACAGTTCGTCATTTGCCAATGTCAATATCATAATCTTCTCTCTTCCTCCAGAAGAGTCGCCGTAGCGTATAGTCATCCTGGATACCAGCGTCATCTTTTCTTTATCCAGAGGAGTCGCCGTCACTCTGCTCTGCACGAAGCCGCTCCACTCCCGAGCTTCGTAGTAAGTCTTGATTTTCGAAACTGCAGATCTTGCACAAATCATCCGAAAACTTCAACATACTGTCATTCGCGAACATGATATTAAACACAAAAGAACCACTTTAGACAATTTAATGAATTTATGAAATAATTTTGCAACCGTCGTTTCTCGCCATTTTCAAAAGCCTCGTGGGAAGAGTTTCCATTCCAACAGGCTTTTATTCCTCCCAACGAACCAGGCTAGCATAACTTCACCCATACCTTATCGTAGACAGTCTACACGTAGGTATACTATATCAATATACGTGTAGACTGTCTGCTAATAATCTCCATCAGGAGAGTATTCGCTACGGATTCCTTGAAAAGCGCACAAAACGACATTAGCTACTTTTTTTTTGTGAAAATTCTAATTAAATAGTTTCCGTGGTGATCACGTTAAGTTATTCAGGAGATGTCCGCGAACGTTTCTATTAATTGGAGTGCTCGAAAGACGTCGTGTTTGTGAAGTTTTATGCTCTTAGCAAGGTTTCCTTGCATAACTCGATGATTGCATGGATCGTTGAGTTATTTCGTTTAGGGGTTTGGGAGGGTTGTGAGTAGGTTTAGGTTAGGTTATCTTCGTATATGTGTATGTATTTATAAGAATTCAGACATTCTATTAACATCAGACCAGGCTGTATGCCGTGCCTTTCAATCTGGGACTAATTTTACAAAAAAATCGCTATGTATGTTCACAGGTATGATCGTCAAATAAACCCTATAGTACGGGGGCGCATTGCAAAAAACTTACGTCATCAGACACCAAGATGGGACCCATATGGGGTGGTTCACTGATGGATAAGCTTCTCAATTATATAGGGTTGCCTGAGCTAAACCTGGAGCGTTTTGTGTAGGAGGCAAAATGAGTGTTGATTTTTGGGCAAAATTTACGTCATCGGGTACCAACATGTGACCTTGCACATTAGTTGAAGCTCATCAAGGACTACTTAAAAAAACTAGGTTGCCTCATCCTATCTTGGAGCTTTTTGGATCCGGCCAGATTTAGTGGTTGTAAAAAAAAAAGAAATTTACGTCATCGGGTACCAAGATGAGAATCATACCATGGGATAGTCCTAGTGTCCTAACTCATAAAAAAAATGGGTTGCCTGGCCTCAGCCTGGAGCATTTCTTTTCCGGCCATGTTTAACGTTGCATGGACGACCCACTACTAAGTCCCAAAATCGATCCAAATTTAGCGCGAGGATCCATGGTTTTTTTATATGTTGTCAGGACCCCTAAGAGTAGTTTATGCCCAAATTTGCAACACTGTATACCTTGTGCTATTTCTATGGTGCTCGAAAAACTGCGTAATTCTGGCACCATTTGCAGATTTTTCGAAATAAGTACCTTGAGGAAGCTTTTTCGGGTATCTTCATTATTTAAGCTTATAAAGTTAACTAAATCTGCTACAATTTGGACCTAACACCAGCTCTCTACGTCTGTTGGCTTCATAGATACAGGCTGTCAAAGATTAACATTTTCATCCGTAAAGTCATTTATTTTGCAGATTTTTCTAAATAAGTACCTTAAGGAACCGTTTTGTGGTATCTTCGTTGTATACGCTCATAAAGTAAACTAAATCTGCTACAATTTAAGCCTAACATAGACTATCTAGGTCTATTGGTTACAGAGCTAGAGCTAGTCGAAGATTAGTAGTTTTATCCATAAAGTAATTTTTCCGGTAGGGTCACATTCTAAGACGCACTGCAAAAAAGTTACGTCATATAGTCCCATAAAAATCACACCATGGGATAGTCCTAGTGTCTTTACTCGTAAAAAAATTGGGTTGCCTGGCCTCAGCTTGGAGCATTTCTTTTCCGGCCATGTTTAATGTTGCACGGACGACTTACTGCTAAAGACTAAAATCTATCAAAATTTCGCTCGTAGATACATGGTTTTTATATATATTGTTAGGATACCTAAGAGTATTTTATGCCTAAGTTTTCAACCCTGTAGACACTGTGCAACTTCCATGGTGCTCGATAACTGCAATGTTCTGGCATTTTTGGCAGATTTTTCGATATATGTACCCAAGGAAGAGAGTTTGGGGTATCTTTATTATATGTGATTATAAAGTAAACTAAATGTGCATAATTTGAGCCTAAGACCAGCTCTCTAGGGCCATTGGTTGCAGAGATAGAGCCATTCAAAGATTAGCATTTTTGTCCGTAGCTATTTTCAATACTGGCGGGCGTGGCGTTATCCGAAATATCATGGTATAAGAAATCAGCAGATCTTGGTAGAAGAGATCAGCTTAAAACATTTTTTGCAACGGGACCGAATTGAGGTGGGTCTAATATATATATAAAAACCATGTATCTACGAGCGAAATTTTGATAGATTTTAGACTTTAGCAGTAAGTCGTCCGTGCAACATTAAACATGGCCGGAAAAGAAATGCTCCAAGCTGAGGCCAGGCAACCCAATTTTTTTTTGAGTAAGGACACTAGGACTATCCCATGATGTGATTTTTATGGGACTATATGACGTAACTATTTTGCAGTGCGTCTTTGTATGTACCGGAAAAATTACGTTATGAACAAAACTGATAATCTTCGACTAGCTCTATCTCGGCAACCAATGGACATAGAGAGCCGGTGTTATGCTTAAATTGTAGAAGATTTAGTTTTCTTTATAAGTATATAATGAAGATACCCCAAAAAGGCTTCCTTAAGGTACTTATTTCGAAAAATCTACAAAAGAAATCGTATTATAGATGAAAATGGTAATCTTAGACTGCCTATATCTCTGAAGCCAATGGACTTAGAGAGCTGGTGTTAGGCCCAAATTGTAGCAGATTTAGTTAACTTTATAAGGGTATATAGTGAAGATATCCGAAAACGCTTCGTTATGGTACTTATTTCGAGAAAATTGAAAAGTGCCAGAATTTCGCTGTTTAACGAGCACTATGGAAGTAGCACAGGGTATACATACTGCGTATTGTTAGGACCCCTAAGAGTACTTTATACCTAACTTCGCAACCCTGTATACCCTGCGCTACTTCCATGGTGATCGGTAAACTGCGAAATACTTGCACTTATTGAAGATTTTTCGAAATAAGTACCTTAAAGGAACGTTTTAATGTGTCCTCATTGTATACTATTGTAAAGTAAAATAATCCTGCTACAATTTAAGCCGAACACCAGCCTTCTATGAACTTTGGTTGCAGAGATAGAGCCAGTCGACGATTATCATTATTTTCCATAATGTGATTTATTTTGCAGATTTTCCGAAATAAGTACCTTAAGGAAGCGTTTTTGAGTATCTTTCTAGCATTCACTTATAAAGCTAACTAGATCGGCTACAATTTGAGCAAAACAACCGCTTTCTAGGTACATTAGTTGCAGAGATGTAGCCAGTCGAAAAGTAACTGTTTTGTCAATAAAATGATTTTTCAGGTAGCGTCATATTCTAAGACGCACTGATAAAAAGTTACGTCATATAGGTCCATAAAAACCTCACCATGTGATAGTTCTAATTGTCTAAATCATAAAAAACCAGGGTTGCCTGGCGTCTGGTCCATTGCATTCAGAAATATAGCCAGTCGAAGATTATCATTTTTGTCCATAAATAAATTTTATTATAGGTCAACCATGTAGCATTAAACATGGCCGGAAATGAAATGTTCCAAGCTGAGGCCAGGCAACCCTGTTTTTTTATGATTTAGGTAATTAGAACTATCCCATGGTGTGATTTTTATGGCTCTATATGACGTAACTTTTTTGCAGTGCGTCTTAGAATGTGACCGTACCGGAAAAATTACGTTATGGATAAACTACTAATCTTCGACTAGCTCTAGCTCTGTAACCAATAGACCTAGATAGTCTATGTTAGGCTTAAATTGTAGCAGATTTAGTTTACTTTATGAGCGTATACAACGAAGATACCACAAAACGGTTCCTTAAGGTACTTATTTAGAAAAATCTGCAAAATAAATGACTTTACGGATGAAAATGTTAATCTTTGACAGCCTGTATCTATGAAGCCAACAGACGTAGAGAGCTGGTGTTAGGTCCAAATTGTAGCAGATTTAGTTAACTTTATAAGCTTAAATAATGAAGATACCCGAAAAAGCTTCCTCAAGGTACTTATTTCGAAAAATCTGCAAATGGTGCCAGAATTACGCAGTTTTTCGAGCACCATAGAAATAGCACAAGGTATACAGTGTTGCAAATTTGGGCATAAACTACTCTTAGGGGTCCTGACAACATATAAAAAAACCATGGATCCTCGCGCTAAATTTGGATCGATTTTGGGACTTAGTAGTGGGTCGTCCATGCAACGTTAAACATGGCCGGAAAAGAAATGCTCCAGGCTGAGGCCAGGCAACCCATTTTTTTTATGAGTTAGGACACTAGGACTATCCCATGGTATGATTCTCATCTTGGTACCCGATGACGTAAATTTCTTTTTTTTTACAACCACTAAATCTGGCCGGATCCAAAAAGCTCCAAGATAGGATGAGGCAACCTAGTTTTTTTAAGTAGTCCTTGATGAGCTTCAACTAATGTGCAAGGTCACATGTTGGTACCCGATGACGTAAATTTTGCCAAAAAATCAACACTCATTTTGCCTCCTACACAAAACGCTCCAGGTTTAGCTCAGGCAACCCTATATAATTGAGAAGCTTATCCATCAGCGAACCACCCCATATGGGTCCCATCTTGGTGTCTGATGACGTAAGTTTTTTGCAGTACGCCCCCGTACTACTAGTCAAACAGGTGGGTAAGAGTTTCCAACAGGTTTTGTTGGATCTAACGAACCAGGCTAACATAATTTCACCTATAGCTGACGTAGGCGGCTCTCTGAACTACAGTGTACTGATGGAGGTTATTCATTCTGTCTGTATGGGGCGACGTCAAACAGGTGGCTATCCGACAGGTTTTTATTTCTACCAATAGACCAGGCTACCATAACCATCTGGTAGCATCCATATCGATGTCGCAGCCGGCCGGCTCCCTAAACACGTGTACGAATGGAGGTTCTACGTCCCCCTCGTGAAAGTTCAAAACAAGGATTCTTCGACAGGTGTTTTTCGTTTCAACTTACTAAGCTAGCATAACCTGTACTAGCCGTCCAGATCGATGATGCAGCCGATCCACAGGCTGTCCGAATGGTACAACCTGTTGGAGCGTCGAAAACGCATGAAACTAACAGGTGGGCTCCTACAGGTTTATTCATCCCAACTTACTAGGCTAGCATAATCGACTGCAGTCATCTAGCGTAATAAAGTCTTACTAGTGATACAGGTGGTAGGGAATTATGATAGAGTTTCCGACAGGTAGTGGGTTATTATTATAGTACGTACGCGTTAAGAAAATAGTGAAAAAAAGAGCACGTCTATCCACGGTTGACAAATTAGATGACTTAGACAAATGTGCCATAAGAAGGAAAGTTGAAATTTTTTTTTCCTTCTCTCGTGCTCTTTTTTTCACTATTTTCTTAACGCGTACGTACTATAGTGTAACAAGTAATCAGAAGTAAAAGTCCCGTTTGAGGTCAAAGAAAGGTGAGGGGAGACCCGCAACGATTTTTCCTAGCACTCACGTCCTGCAAAGTCCGATTATTGGCGAAAATTAGTACAATTCTACGCGAATTTGGCTTTGCTGGTCTTGAGCGCATATAAAAGGCATTGAGGCTAGCCCTCGTGGAAAGTTACTTTACGATTGAGATTTTCTCAGAAGTAATTAAGTACCTACTGATATTTAAAAACTCTTTACAATTACTTAGCATAAAACCATACTAAGCTCGCTGATAAAACCTCAATAAAAACCACGGAATAAAGATCAATATGTGATAAAAACCTACGGACTAAACAATTTTAATTTTTAACAGTTTACTTCCGGCTGTATATGATTCTCGGTGTTCGATAGTACCAGGCTATCATAACCCACCTGCAGTTTTATTCCAGATCTCAGCATCCTGACCACATCCAGTGGAAGTTCTTGGGTCGGTTGGATCGGCCGCAGCCTCAGCTGAACAGACCTAGCGCTTAAGTCCCGTCAATGTCAGATTTTTGGCGAAAATTATAGGGGTTCTCTTGAAAATGGCGGGAAACGACGGTTGCGAAATTATTAGATAATTTTCCTTTTAACGTCTACAGGGACTATTTTGTGTTTAATATCACGTTAAATTAATCAGAAAATGTTCGCAAATGACAGTACGGTGAAGTTATTGAATTATTTATGCAAGATCTGAAGTTTCAAGCTTTTATCAAGAGTTCCCGCTACAAGCTCGGGAGTGAACGTGACTGTCGAGCTGCTTCGTCCAGAGTGATGACGCCACGGCGACTCCTCTGGATGAAGACATGAAGACGCGGCTACCCAGGGTGAAGACGCTACTTGCGACTCCCCTGGAGGAAGATAGAAGACTATTGAATATATTGAATTTTCTGTAACATGACATTGGCAAATGACGAACTGTCGAGTCCATTAATAAAAATAAATAAATAAAATACATCCCCATAAATTGTGATAAAAATTATCTACCAGTTAAACAATTTTAACAGTCGATCAAGAGTTTTCTGCCGCCTGTACATGATTCTCGGTTCTCGATAGTACCAGGCTATCATAACTCACCTGTAGCCGTACTCCAGGTCAACGCCGCATCCCGCCCACACCCAGTCGGAGTGTAGGTTCTTGGGTCTGTTGGAGCGGCTGCAGCCACAGCTGGACAGGCGGCCGTCTCGACAGGCGCGTGCTACGTATAACGAGGCACCCGCAGCTGTGATTGCGTGGGTAAACGCTGTTTCTCTTGATGCTGTATAAAAATAAAATAAAATATTTGTATGTTATTGTATAAAATAAGTTTGTTATAAATATAGTCTCTCCACAGATTGACCGGTCGATCCTAGGTTTGACCAACGCCTTTTTTTGTATGTTTTCCTCTGACATGGTGGTCCGAGTCTTTTTTCGGCTTGACACGGTTTGTGCTTTTTTTATTATGTACCTTGCTCTGAATGAGACGGGATCAGTGCATCCATATGGTATGCACCGATGACCCTGATGTGACCCCAACGCCTTTGATCAAAATAGAACTTGCCTATATGTCTGGGCATATAGGCAAGTTCTATGGATTATATAAAAAAACCTAACGAAGGCTACCGGCGGTAAGCATGCCGCTCGCTTTCCGCCCCGTGTTGGATTGGATCCACTCCAAAGTCTTCTAAAACCACCAGTCATTGCGTCGGAACTATAATCTATTTCGGGACTTGCCTGAAGGCGTTGGGCAAACCTAGGAGCGATTGCACTTTGCCTATAACATCTACACTACACATCTACACCTAAATCACAGCAAACCCCCAAGTATTATTTAATTGTCAATTGAAAACATTGTGTGATCGGTTATCACGCGTTACCTCCAAATCTAATCCAAAACTCAACTATAATAGGTTTAGCCTTTACCGTGGTTCAGAAGAAATTTTGATGATTAAACCATGGTAAAGTTCAGCAATTGTTTTAAAAACTTGATCACTAGGTAAATCATGGTATAGCGCTACAGTATTCAGCTAAAGCACTGAATAGGTAGCCACTGATTAGACATTTTATACAAAAACCTAGGGCGCGTATTCATAAACGTGATTTAGAGTTACCCCACCGTTTATGCTTTCTGTCCCTTTCTATTTTAACCTTATTAACGAAATGTGAAAGAGACAGCGAAAAAGGGAAATAAGGTAACTAACTAGGTTTATGATTAACGACATAGGGATTTTTTCTATCCTTAAATTCTTGAATAATAAAATCAATATTTTAGTAAACTTACAGGATGAGTTTAGGCCGATAATCATAAACAGTCTTGAGTTTAGTGTAAGCTCGCTTTCAGATATGCAAGAGCGACCTCAATGCTAAGCTCGCGCTCCAAATTATCTCTGAATTAGTCCTTAGGGCAACTTACTCCTAATAAATGTATTTCTTATTACATCCAACAAAATCTATAGTACATATAATAAGACTGTAAAAAGTTGTGTCTGTACATTGGATATTTTTTGATCTATACATACATACCATATAATAACTCTGTAAAAAAGTTGTGTCTGAACATTGGATATTTTTTGAAAAGAATAATTGTAATGTGTTTTAGGATCGATACTGATGCCAAAACACTAATTTTTAGAATTTTTGTCTGTTTGTCTGTGACTTTGTGCAAGTATCACGCCATAACTACTGAAGGGATTTTGATGTGAGTTTCACTAGGAGATAGCTGAAATATCCGGAAAGCTCATAGGCTATAAGCCATGGCGGTATGTGATGTGGAAACAAGGATCCAGAGAGGAAGATCTGCCTCCTGATCTCTTCCATCCTCCTCTATGCAAACGAAGTTGCGGGGTACAGCTAGTCTCACAATAAATCTGTTATTTCATGACGACAGACAAATTCCTGAAACTTCATTTCATTACTTTCCTCTGCGAGATTGGATCTCAAGGCTGTACTCGCAACAATAGACATATATCAAGACAAAGAGACGATAAATCCGCCGCGACATAGAAAGGAATGTCGACATAAACGGTAATAAAAATATCGTAAAGACAACTGTCGCGATAGAGCCTGTAATATTCGTATGTTGTGACATTGTTTTCTTGGAATTATACTGGGAGTGTTTTTCATCAACGACACCCGACTCAGGGTAGTCTAAGGCCCGTATTAATAGTCTGAGATCAAACCCACCCTCAAGAGCGAATTCAGCTGATACACTCTCCAGACATGATCACCATCTCAAGTATGTCATTTATTAGTAAACCAATCTTGAGGGCGTATCACGTGACGTCTTTCTGAAGTCGCGGTTCGCCTGCAATCAGTAAATACGTTATTTTTCATGAGTTTTGTTTATCAATACGGCGGCGTTACTCACGTGATACCCGATTCCTAAACGTGCACCGAAGTTACGTTTATTAGTAGGAATAGGTCGGTCTCAAAATTGACTTTTGAGCTGAGAGTGATTTATTAATACGGGCCCGCCCTAACCTACCTAGGTGCTGTCATCGTAAGTACCTACTAATAACGCCAGATCACGCAGTAGCTACAGCTAACAGCAGATCAAGTGTAAAACTTTGTACTTTGGAGCGTTCTTATTTTCTGCGTCGTAAGAGTTGAAATCGTACTGCAAGTGTTACCA
The DNA here is from genome assembly GCA_963506565.1 of Tachystola acroxantha. NCBI lineage: Eukaryota > Metazoa > Arthropoda > Insecta > Lepidoptera > Oecophoridae > Tachystola > Tachystola acroxantha. The sequence goes on along the minus strand of OY735894.1, from coordinate 6,616,339 downwards.
ATGATCTGCCGTTGTCCGTATCAACCAATTTCATTATTTGTGGATTTTTCCATGAAAAATTTAAGATTTTTTTTGCATCGTATCGTGTTATATCATCATTGAATCGCACGTCGTTGACCAAAACCATAGCTTGTATAGCAGATTCTATGTATGACCGTTTTGTGTAGAAAATGTAACTTGAGATATAGAAAATTCTCTGAAAATAGTTTTCAAATAGTAAACGTCTCACCATAAATCGCCTTGTCTGTCCGCGTGGCAGGAGCGCGGACGTTAACAGAGATTTAAAGCTAGTACTAGGATTGCAGAACTTGGCAAGTGCTGGAATTCGTGAAATGTGCTCTGATTTTGTTGTTGGTAAAAGACTTTGCAATTCCTGTGTGAACTTTTGTACCTTTTGTATCTAGGTCTAAACATGCGGCAATCTTTCGTATGCCATGAAAAGAATGTTATAATTTTTTGAAACGTCACATATACCTATTATTATTATTTGAAATCACGGTGTTGGTACAAGCCCAAGGGTCACTGCGACCTCAAAGGTCTATTGTGGCCGCGCACCGAGTTCTTATATCTCGCTCCCAAGGCCAACGTCCTTCAGGAATCGTATGATGCACTTGGGTGAGAGAGTTTTAATATCCTCGGGTGGCATTATGTGGCCACCTAAGGCTCGGCTTCTGCTGTGAATGAGTGCTAGATACTCACAGAGGATGTGCATGGGGGTTTCCTCGGCTTCGCAGGATAATCTACACATATACCTAACTTATTGCCACGACTGTTATTAGGTTATGTCCCAGGGTCCCAGGCCTACTGCTGTCTCGACAACTACCTATCACACAATAGGTTTGATCACTAAACCGTACAAGAAGACAGTTCCACTCCAGGTACCAGGGAGTCAGGTATGTAAAGACATGATCTTGATCATACTTAATTGCGAAGGCCAAATATACATATGTTACAATTACAAAACATCAATCTACTTCAGAGGCCCAAACCAAACACATTCTCATCTCCTGTTGTGGTACCTCCGTATTCCCTGCTTCACTTCCGTTGGCACCAGGGAGACAGAAATGTAAAGACGTTGGCATGGTCTTATAGCTTACCGAATACTAAAATATATCTACATCTGAATCTGATACACACTTCCCAATCAACGTCTGAGGCCAAAACACAATCTCATCTCCTATCGTAGTACCTCCATAGCCCCCCTTCAAACCCGAGGATACTAGGGAGGCAGGAATGTAAAGACATGGTCTGGTCATACTTGCAAAGGCAGATGTAATCCGATACACAACTTACCAATAAAACAAGGAACCATCTCCTGTCGTGGTATCTCCTTCGGAACTATAATTCATATAACACTCTTCATTCCCGCTGATACCAGGGAAGCAGGAATCTAAAGACATGGTCATAGTTGCGAAGGCCATAATACACAACTTACCAATCAACGTCAAGGGCCCAAACACAGTCTCGTCTCCTGTCGTGGTACAGTTCCACCTTCTCCCTCGGAATTGGAACTGGCATTCCCGTATCCCCTGCTTCACCCCCGCTGAGACCGGCAGCATGTGGTCCTTGTGTCTTCGGCAGATCCTGCGCTGACCAGGAGTCAGGCCGCGCAGCTTCGAGCATAGTCGGGATCCCTCGGAGAAGAGGTTGGGTTGGTTGGACCACTTCTCGAATTCTATGAGGCCCATGTTGCTGCAACAATAATAATTATTTTATATTTAGAAGGGCCAGTTGCGAGTACCCGTTGAAAACGATCGTACAAGTTAAGCAACGTTGGGCGAGGGCAGGACTTGGATGGGTGACCGCTAGTGACACTTTCATCTGAGCCCCTTCGTGCATCGGAAAGCATGTTAAGCAGTTGGTCCCGGTTGTTGTCGCTTGACAGCAGTCGTTAGGCCACGTCAAAGGCCTACGGGCGGCCTGAATAACTTTGACAAATAGGCTTGGTCACTAAACCACACAAGAAATAAAAAGATATTTACAATAACAAATATTCAATAAGGGTTATTGGATCATTATAATATTGCTATTAGTCATAAACCTATAGTTAAACCTCACTTCCCTTAAACCGTATTGTTGTCGCATTAAGGTAGTAAGGCACGGAAGGCTTAAACGGTGGAATAACTTTAAATCACGTTTATGAATAGGCATGATCAATCAATGTTATTGATTGCGTAGTTACATAAAAATTGCCGATAGATGTCGCTGTTCAGCAGAAAAATTACGTAGCTATTTTTTATGAATATCATCAAAACTTGTAACAAAAATCAATAACAATCAATGCAATATGAATCTAAAAAACTACACAAAACTACAGAACTAATCAAAAATGTTACAATAATTCTCAATTTCGAGTTATTAGTCAAAGTTCTAAAACGCGGTGTTGAAATTTTCTCGCCAAGTCGTCAAATGTACGACTCCTGCGCAAGATAACTTCGGGGGTCTGCGCTTTGAGGGAGCCTAGTCGATGTGTGTCAAGCTAGTCTAAATTGGCCACCCAATCAGATGTATCTGCTATATAAGGGTAAGGTAGGCAGCGAAGCTAGATCCAACCCATTCCCATAGGGAAATTAACTTTCCATATGGGGAACCCCCCCACCTACAAAGTGATACTTGACTCCTTTTTGTTAGTATAAACCTTAGGCCTAATAAACCGCTCTCAACTCTAAAATTGGTCTTGAAAGCGATTTCAAGATGGCGAGATCCTATATAAATTTTTGGTAAATAATTTATAAAATCGGTCATGTAATTTTAATAAAATGTAAACCTTAATAACTAGAAATTCTATCCCACTACTACTATCCTAATCCTACCTATACTTTGCTCTTTGTTAGACCATACATAAGTAAATGACAATGCCAGATTCTGCCCCACCATCAACCGCAAGTTGTACAAGATAACGAATAAATGTAAAAATATCTCCGTTTTTTATTAAAATTATTGGTTTAAAGCGAGAGTAGTAGAAAATGATACTGATTATGATTATGCAATATGAAACCTGTAATAAGTCCCCAACAAAATGATGGGTACAGCTTAAATGGTCACGTAGTTTTGTAGGTGGGGCAAAGCTCCATTGAAATGTGGCAATGTCTTTTAATGAAAATTAATATCGCTAAAATAGCTATAGTATATTCTCGCTTACCTACCTTACACGTGCTATCTTTTCCTCAAGATTACGCTTGTTAGCTAAACAAATCCATTATCAAGCAAGTTATTCAGATCACAAATAATGTCATGACGTGTGGGTACTTTACTAGTGTAAGCAAATATGTGACCAATCCATTCAGTATTACACATACAAAACGGGAATTACCGTGTTTACTGATAAAACATCTACCTATATCATACAAATTGTATATCGTACAAGTTTTAAAATAAGATTTGTTGTATTTTGGAAGGTTCGAGATTTAATCAACTATAACTTCGAGAAATATCTATAGCTACTTTACACAGTAGTATCTAAATATTCCTTTAAAGTAGTATAAATATTTTGATTCGTAGATAGAATTAAGTAGGCAAGCGTTCAATAAAACTGTATATACGCAAAGTCACAGAGTAGATACTACGGCGAAGTAAGTCCTATGGGATGATCCCCGTTGCGAGCTAGAACATTGAGGGTTCTGATATTTCGATAAACGGCAAACAGAAATTTATACCTATTCGAAATAGAATAGGTCCCAACTTGAAATCCAATCCTATACTTTTTGAGATCGTTATAGTTAAGTAACCTCCTAAAACTATTTTAGTAAATGTTCTAGAAGTTACATAACACGAAAGAGTACTGGGATATATCTAAATACTACAAAGGTTACATACATACCTACTCCCGTAAATAAAAGCAAACAGTTAAAATGACAGCATCATTTTAATTAAATAAATAAACAAAAAATAATTAAATAACAGCCTCAAACAATAACTTCATAACATAACAATATTTTTGGCACAATAATACTTATTATTTGGCTTCAACCAAACGTTGGCATAATCACAAAATGTACCAGGCTCGCAGAAACACGAAGCACTAATATCTTCCATAGATGGAGACTGTGAAGTTGAATCCGTAGCTTCTCTGGCTCTTCAGTTTGATTTTCACGAACCGTTGGCCGACGCCTCCTGCAGATATCGTTGGATAGCCTCCCGAGCCATCCTTTTCGTTGTCTTTCACGAAGATAGATCTTATGTAGGCGAAGTTATGGTTTCCTGGTTCCGGGTATTCGATGACACTGGTTCTTACGATGAATGGGAATCCGTATTTGTACTCGTTCACTTTGTAGACGACTACGTCTCCGTAAGTTGCTTGCCCAATGACTAGGTCATGACTCTGGCCAGTACTGGCGGCGAGTAGACAGGCAAGTAAGACGAAGGTAAGGAAGCGCATGTTTGATAGTTCGTTCGTTTTACACTGAGGTGATAATTAGAAGACAATGTTTTATATAGAAAGTGAGAGTTTTATGCAAGAGGGAACCAAGGTTTTTATTATTTAAAATTAAAAGTTGTACCTAATGGAGAAAATTACTCGTATGGTTGTATAGGAAGTAAGTATTAAGTAATTACGCAATTCTCAAAGTCAAAGTAATGTACTTTATTGCAAGTAAGCACGTTGTGTACATTTTTGCACGTCAACTTATTCATGAATTTACATTTACACCACGAAAAAGGTGCCATCGCTGAGGAGAAAAGTGGCAGAAAAATTCTCTCTCTCTCTCTCTCTCTCTCTCTCTAATGATATCCCACCGCAAGTGTTACTAATTACTATGTAAACAAACCACTTCAAGCTTTGCTGTGATTATTGCATAATTATTTTCACATTTGCGATTGTGTTCAATGGCGGCGCGCAATCCTACTAGAACAGTTACATTCAATCAGTTGTTACAGTATTACACTACAACCAGATAATTAGATTTATTTGCGAAATAAGACACTTTCTGTGTGATGTTTGATGTAGTTGGTATGGTAACATTATTTAGCATAATTTAGTTGAAATGTGTGCCAGAGATGATTAAATTGCTATTCCAAAAAACTTTGAACGTACCATTCGTTTTCACAATCGTGCTCAAAATTGAAAACGACCGATTTTCATCCTAAAAAATAGCTCTCTTATCCGTTCTTGACTGCATCCCGCATAAACCCATCCAACACCATATATGCTCTCTAAACACAATGGCGTCTTCCACATATCCATCACAGCGAGACATGGCGTGACGTCACGTGCTCCCTCAATGTCACGACGGACAAACAAACAAGTGCAGTTTTACCTATACGTAACACTTGTATTGATCGTTTGCACAGTGATTCAGCATGGAACACTGCGGTTATACAGGTTGAATAAAAGTCACTCGCGAAAATAACATTGTTGTTTTAGGTACACACGAAGACAGAGATAAGTATACAGGGGTTTCTCAAGAACTACTGGACCGATTTTAATAATTCCTTTACAACAACTTACAACTAGATACACAGTCTGCCTTCTAAAAATGTCCGAGCGCAAAGAAGGTCCAAACGGATGAATGGGCCCTCATTTGCTTTATTGGACATTATTTGGACATTAACAATGGACCCTTATTTGGACGTTTTTTAAATTGTTTTAGTTGTGTATCTAGTGGTTTATAGGATATCAATGTTTACAGTACATAGTTTTAACTTTTATCAATCTAACAGTGAAAGAATTATTGCAATAGGTCAAGTAGTTTTTGAGAAAATCTCAACCTTAAAAACTCTACTGTACACCTTTCTCTGCCTTCGACTACACTTGCTCGAACCTCGAAGTTGTCTCTGAGGCGAAGATTCCCAAACTGTTTGTGTGAATTTTCGATTTGGGGACGGTACTTTTATCTGCTTTCGACTGTTCCTTTATGTCTTCGAACATAATGGAGTCTACACACTAAAGCCCCGACAGCCGCCGACACAGCCTGTTTCTATTAAACACCATGCAAGCCTTATTCCCTGATCTGTTAGTTTGTAGACTCCATTCTATATGGCCAATATTAATTTGTGTAACTTTGACATACGCAGAAAATAAATAGAACATCAACTATAAATAGGTAAATAAATTAAATCACAATATATTAAGTAATTCATTATGTATGTATAAGCTAAGTCAGTGTTCATGAACTTGCCATATAATTAACCTGTAGGTAGGTATATACATAATGCTAATTAAGCATTTAACATTTTATTTAATTAAAAAAGCTAATGTGTGTTTAAAAAAACGTTTCCAATAATTTGCAATTTTTTTTTGGAAACCTATAAATTGTCCCACTGCTGGGCAAAGGTCTCCGCCCTCCTCTTCCATCCATCCCTGTCCTGAGCCTCTTCCAGCCACCCATCCCTGTATCTAACGACATCGTCTCTCCATCTACGCCGAGGTCTGCCCCGACACCGGCAACCGTCCGATGGCACCCATTCTGTGACAGTCCGGGCCCATCGGTCCGGCTGCATGCGGCACACAGTTTGCAATAATTCTTTCCTAAATATTTTTTACTACAAGTTATTAAATTCATGATTACCCAAGGGCCAAGAGGACCAAGACTAGTAATGTATTGTTCCCATATTTATATATTACAATTAATCAAGGACCTTCCCTTACTTCGATGGAGCTGAAGCTATGACACGGCATGCGTCTGACCCACAGACCACTTACCCCATACCTAGACCTGTAACAGGAGGGCCCCCGTGTCTGCCCGCACATGAGCGCAACATTGCTTCGCGACACGTGTCACCTAGAGATATTATCGACATGGACGCATCTCTCATTTAATATCTACAGCACTGCTGTCCCCCGCTTTGTCTCTATGCGCTCATCGTTGACATAATTTTTCGCTTGCAAAATTGTACAGATTTCATGTCTATTGGGTAAGTGGTCTGAGGTCTGACCTGACACACACAATGTCTGTAGCTACCTATCTATAAACGGTTAACTACGGTCGACATTCGCCGTGCGGCCTAAGGGTCAGCGCAGACCGACGGAGTGGTGTGGAGTGGCGGCGAAGAACATTCGCCGGTCTCAAGGCAAGGCATACCGACCGGGCGCGCGGGCTTCCACGGCCGCCGCCTAGCGAGTTGAGGAGATCCTCTGCTAGACTCCGAGCGACGTCACGCGCAGCTCTCAGTGGCATTTTACTTCACTATAGCGATTACAGTCGTGTGTCGAAGTCAATAAAGTTGAATTAAAACCGTTAGATACTAAATTAGTCGCTTCGACGCCACTCCACTCCGTCCGTCTCTGCGCTGACACTAAGTCCTGCTGCGAAAATCGACTCGTGTAAACTCCACATTAAATCAGTTAAATATAAGTATTTATATTATCCTTCAATTTTAGAGGAATAGTACCAACATTGTGAGGAAACAAAGAGGAAATAGGACAGACCATTTAAAATTGCCTGATACAAAGTAAGGAGCAGAGACAGACTACGGCACCCTGTGACTAATGAAGTCATGAGGCAGCTTGCCACAAAGTGGATCCTATAAGGATCGTAATAGAATCTCTGGCAAGCCAAGATATAGGTATATGTCGTGACTTTTTATACAGGGTGTAACGTAAAGGGTATATCTATGAAGCCGAAGGGAGTGTGTTCAGTATCGGTAACTGAACAAATTTTGTTCGACGACTTTTCGATTTTACCGAATTTATTTTTTGACCTTTCATATATTTCGCACCGGTCAGCTGATCGATTTGTATGAGACATTAATTTATTTTTTATTCGAAAAGTCGTAGAACAGAAATTGTTCAGTTGCCAATATTGAACACCCTCCCTTCGGCTTCATATACGATTTCCGTTACACCCTGTATGTTTGATGTATGGACCAATAAAATAAACACGCAAAATAGTAAAAAACATCACAATTTTATTTACATATCACAAAATATCCTAAAAACTTAATATTTCCTCGCGTACTGCGTATTTGGATCATAATACTGCTGCGAACCACCTTTGCTGTAATACTTCTGCGATGGATCATTGGCATACACTTCTATTTCGAACCTATAACCCCTCAGGATAGTAGGACTCTTCAAACCAACTGTAACACTCTTCTGTCCAATTCCACCACTTTCTATATACGCTTCTCCGTCCTTATCATCCCTAAGGTCAGTGACAAAGACAGCATCAATCACTTCGTTTCCTGATACATTGATGATGATGTCATCTGTTCTCTTCCATAAAGCTGGGTCAGCTTCCTTTATTTCACTATAGACCTTTCTAGATTGCGGCGACGCAAATCCAAGGCGAACATCGTTGGTTTTTACGAATGACACACATAATATCGTTAAAAGTAATGCTTTAGTATACATGGTTCTTGGTTAGGAAGTCTAAACGCAAATGGCGAAGACAAATGGACTAGTAGTATTTATAAGGGTCGAATTAGTAAACAAATTAACGATTCTATGAGCTCACACTACGTTGTCAATTACAGTTTCGCTAATTCGGATCTTATTGCGAATTCGCTGAATTCACAGCTGAAGTTATTAGTCACTCATAGTACTTAGATAAAACCGAATTGTATAACTTCATATGTTCGTCATAATAATTTTTTTTTAATAAAAAAATACCAAGTATTTTCTTTTCGACAATCTGATGTAATCCGTTTTTATAATCACTAGAACCATGACGATGGGGTAGGGATAGACAAAAATTCGTTAATATACTTACAAAAATTGTTAAAATCTTTGTTAAATATTCAAAATAAACACGTACTTATTGTAGATCAACTGTGGAAACATCATTGAAATGAGTTAAAAAATAGTTACAGGCTTTGAAAATCAGACAGAACACTGATAGCACGATGTCACGTCACTTCTCTTACTAATTCCATACATACTGGATTATTAATTCGTCTTACTAAAAAGGGATCAAGTACGACTTTGATCATTAATATCTCTGGCATTAATTGAAATATCGAAAAACTAAATTCAGACGTATTTTCAATTTTTCAGCATGAATTAAAATATTTAGAATCAACCAGCCTATTGTAGAAATTAGTTCCACAGTTATCCGAATGTTGTGCCTACGTCACGAGTTTGTCGGATAATCAAGGTTGTTAAACTGATTGTCGAACCATCGAAGTTCTATTGTAATTTAATTTGCACTGAAGTGTCACATGCTATTTTAGCATTACTTATTAGCATCGCGTCTAATTTTATGAGGAAATTGCGTCATATGGACACTAAACTACTCATGTTTACTATACTCTTTTGTGCTAGGAATAAATACAAATTTCCAATCACAGAATCTGTGACTTCACATAATTCTGTTAATATCTTACGCACATATTTATTACGATCTACAGATTACATTTTAAGACATACCTTCAATCAGATCACACGTTATGGCTACCTTAACTTTGCTAGTAATATCACTAACTTCATTAATAGTGATGACAGATTCTCACGATCTGTTCCTTGGATATCCGGATATATCATCGAAATTGATATACAGCAAAGTGCATCAAGAGAATCCAGCTATTTGGATAAGATATGACGTTTTCACAGTCAATTGCTCGAGGCATGAAGTCATAAATGCCATCAAAATCATGGATTTGAGGTCAGACAAATGGGGTGAAGCTTATATAAAATCTGGAGGCATCGGTGAGACACATGTGACCATCGAACTGGACAGTCCAACAATTTTCCGGGGATATAACTTTTGGGTGGAAGTGTACGCTATTGAAACCAATATGTTTTTGTACAGTCATGGTAGAAAGTGATTTAATTGTGATGTTGTTTTTGGTTAATTGTTTTTATGAATTAAATGTGTTTTAAAATTTGCTATCTAGTTTATTTAAGAAATAATTATCCGACTACCGTAAGGTTATGTTTTTCGGTTAACATACCTATAGGCTGATCATAGGTCGGTGGTTCCTTTGTCGCTTCATATAACCAAAACAGCTTGATATTAACGTGGTCACAGACCACTTACCCCATAGACATGAAATCGGTACAAATTTGCAAGCGAAAAATTCTGTCAAGCGATAGGCGCTATTAGATGAAGCGGGGGGCAGAGGCGCCATATTAAACCCCTTTAGATTTCTCAAGGTTACGCGTGTCGCGAAGCAATTTTGCGCTCATGTGCAGGCAGAAACGGGCGCCCTCCTGTTACTATGGGGTAAGTGGTCCGTGAACGTGGCGGACCCGTGACACCACCCAATGACACCACCGGTAGTGTCAAGGGTATTTTTCAATCCCCATAGCACAGTCGATGGTGCCATGGGGATTATTTTTATATCATGATACCACCAAGGAATTGAGTCCCTAAGAAAGATTGATATGTCGTTAGAGTTTTGATTACGGGTTCGTTCTTCCTTGGACGGTACATTGGAAGAGGCTCGTACGATCTATGAAGACGACATCTATGTAGATGTTAAGTCTTTTGTGGACTACGGATGTGACGACGTTTGGCGGCGTTCTGCGTTGCCCTATACAAAAGCTAGTGTAGTTGCCAGCTAGTTCCCTCCAGTGAGGAATTTTCTAATAGCCACATTTTTAAACATCTTGTTATTTATATTATTTTTTAACACTAAATATTTACTAGATGGCGTTGTTCTGAATTTATGTTACCTAATTTTGACAAAATATTCCAGAGAAAATTTAAAGATTGGCTTATACAGGAGTGTTTCTACTCAGTTAATTAATATTTTGTTTATGAAATTCGCAGGATGTGACCTTTAATTTGCTTGACTAATTATTACGTATCGCCCTTAATAGACTCTAAGTAATGTCGTTGGACTAACTCTTAGCTATAAGTGTCAATTTGTAGAATTTTAGGTCAAAATCAAATTACTTATTAGTCTTATTATTTATAGTTAAATTTCAGTTCATAGTTGTAATCTACTGTTTATGTATGACTTATATTTAGAACAATCTATTTATTTCTTTGTACTATTTATTAATGATAAATAAAATTGTTTTACTTACTTTACTTACTTATTGTATTTAGGCTAAATAGTAATGTGAATAAAATGTCATACTTATGGCACTTTATTTAATAAATAAGTAAAATATTACGTATGTTAAGGCCTGACATTGTAGTTTTTGTTATATTAAAATTTATGTTATATTTTGTATGGCAAATTTTGGTAGAATAAGATGTGACTGTACCTAACCGGATATCCAGCCTCTCTATCTAAAGGTCGTATTTGGTCGTGTATGATAGGTTAATCAAAGGGCCTCTCAAAGCACAGTCAAGCCAATCCATTAAACTAGTCAAACACTCTTAACGCCAAGTAACAGAGACCACACTTGAATGCTAATTCAGACGAGCTCAGGTCAGCCTTGTTGATACACTTTGCTCGAGTGATAATGATTAACAATATGTAAAGGTTGGTTTATATGCAGCTGGATTTGTTTAAATTAAATATTATTTTGTAAAGATAAACTACAGCCGCTAAAAACAATATATAATTTATTTATTATGGCTCGCCAACAACACAATGTATCAAGCAATTGTTACATTAAGTCCAGTCATGTTCTGATACATGTGCCACTTACAGGCCAGCACAGCATTCACAATTTCGACTTCTTAACACTTAATTTTGAACATTATTAAATTATAGAGTAATCCAGAGTATGGAACGCCAAATTTAATCATCGCTGTGAGTCTGCGATGATGGATCAGTGACAGCGAGTGTTTAGGTTTAGGATTAGATTTGGCGGCCATGGCAGAATCACACTATTTAGCTCACGGAAGGCCAGATCCTTTTAGCTCTGGCTTTTTTGATGATCCACCGAATAGGTAATTATTTGTATCCAACTGCTGGAAGAAAATAATAGATGTAATGTTTACAACAACAGTCTAGCTAGTTCATCTTGATAAAGAGCGTCGAAATCGGTCATAATCGTCGGTTTAATTGGCGGCTTCAACCACATAAGTGAGTGTTATCCGTAGGTAATTATAATATCGTAAAAATAATATCGATCTGATTCCAACGTGTTTTGAGATAATATTTTTTTATAGATGGTCCTCCAAAAATTCACACACATCCTTATGTCATCATCATCATCAGTCTATTTATATTGCCCCACTGCTCGGGCACAGACCTTCCCTTACATCTAGGGAGCTCCTTAAGTAAGTCCTTAAGTAGGTGTGACCTAATCGACAAATTAGGAAAGCTTATTTAGATGAAAACCTTGAATTAATTCATGTAAACGCCATTTTATATTCCAGTATACCACATTGCTTACAAACCACTTACTTGACCTCACTCCGATCTCTCTTTCCCACACTATATCTCTTTCGCACTACAAGGAAACCTCAGTTTTTAATACGCTTTTGTACGACGAAGTTCTTTTGGAAATTAAAAATGTATATTAAAGTTCTATTTCTGTTATTCTTTGTCACTTTGGTGCACAGCAAGTCTGTTATTGTTGGCCAAATATACGATCATAGTGGCCTCGTAAGAAAAGTTTACGAGAAGACTGTAGAAGCGAGTGCTATACCGCTCATCAAGAGAGAAGAACAAGTTTTCTTCGAATATCCAGCAGGAGACCAGAAGATTAAAGGGATAGCTATAAAGGAGTTGGAAAATCTGGAAGCGGAACCTTCGATCAACCGCGGAGGCCTCGGATTGGGCTTCGTGAATATCAAGTTGAAAAGTGCGAGGGGCTCCGGATATAAGTTCCTGATTGAGATCTATGCGTGATTTTTGTGATATTATATTAATTGTTTTATTTTATTAAAAATGATTTGAGATTTCTTTCTCTTTTGATTATTTATTTTCGTGTTCTTATAAGCATATAAAACCTGTTTAACGACTAGGAAAATTACTGTGCGAAAAACGTGGTACCGGAAATGCCATTTATGTGATATCAACTTACCTATTATCATAAAGCCTTTTATTGACATTACATTATTATCAAAATATTATATTGCAATATTTGCAATACATCTGTTTATTTGCATGTTCTCCTAGTATTTGAGTTTGATCTACGTACTTATTCAAGAGTGCAGAATTCCGTTTCGACCCTAGGCATACTCGTAGAATACTAAAACATATGAATCCTATGGTCCAGCAGTAAAACTGATGCAGTAACTAAACTATTCGGGAAAAAATCACAACAAAACTTGTATCAAAAATTGCTTTTCAATATATCCAAAGCACTTTATTTCACAAAGCATAAACATCCACAACAAACTTATACCCGTATCCTCTTAGTTTGATAGTGACCTCCTTCTGACCCACTCCCCCTCGTTTAATGTAGCTCTCTCCGTTTCCTCTAAGATCCTCGACCACGACTGCTCTTATCAACTCCATGTCAGATGCTTTGACGTCCACTTCTTCATCACGTCTTATGAGAAACAACGGAAACTTTTCGTGGATTTCGTGGTAAATTCGGTGAGCGCCAATAGGAGATCCTACAGCTAAATTTCCTAGCGATTGTACCAGGGTACAATAAGAGGCCAAGAGGCAAATTGAAATGATCAATTTGGCCATTATTCCTGCTTGTTGTAAAGGTTTGGGCTTCTCGTTTTTAATATAAGCTGCGGATTATTGTTACTGAAGCAATTTAGTTATTAAACGATTATTTGATGACATTCTAATTGATTCACCTATTCGGTTATTATGTTCTCCTAATGACATAATGCTAAGCAACTAACTGAATTGTTTGTTTGTCTTGTCTCAAAAACAATAAACCTAGTAAAAATCTCACTTCCCTTAAATCGTGTTGCTATCCCTTTCACACTTCGTTAAAATAAGGTTAAGATAGAAAGGGACAGCAGGCCTAAACGGTGGCGTAACTTTAAATCACGTTTATGAATACGCGCCCTAGGTTTTTCTATAAAACTATCTAATCAGTGGCTACCTATTCAGTGGTTTAGCTGAATACTGTTTAAAGCGCTAAACCATGATTTACCGAGTGATCAAGTTCTTAAACCAATTGCTGAACTTTACCATGGTTTAAACCACCCATTAACTTTTTCTGAACCATGTTAACGGCTAAACCTAATTTTGGTATTTTCATTCATTCTAGTATATGCTAGAATTATTTCCGGAATTTATTATCAAAGCATTCTAGATTTTTACTAATATTATAGACGGTGATTCAAAACCATGAATCACTTCAAAATCGCGATTTTATATCAAACACTCAACTCTTATCAAATTTTTATCAGTCGCATAAAAACGGGTTATTTTATCAACTTATAATAATATAACCATTGAATACAACTGTACTAGATAAAATGTTAGAGGCGAGATAACGATCGATCCTAAAACTAGTTGACGAACGATTCTCTAGAAACTTGTATCTACTGTGAATATCAAAACAAATAATTAAGTAAAAATCAAACCCGAATGATTTAAAACAGTGATGAAAGTATTAAATTAATTTAATATCAAAAATAGTTCTCAAGCCGTCCAATTAAAAAGAAAATAACAATTAGGTACATTTGGGAACAAATCTGTGAATTCTAAACTTTGTGAATTAACATTATGCTGCGTGTTTATTAATTAAATAACAATAATAAAACCGCTTAATAAAAGTTTTTGTGCAGTAAAGTAATTTTACTACAGTCTTTCTACGGTTACCTAAAAGTCTTAAAAATGTTTTTCAAACACAACACCTTACTAAATCTCAGTTTATTTTTAATTCTAATTAAAACCATAAACAGTGAAAGTATTTTCGAAGGCGTACGTCAATTCAATGATCATTTAATACACAAAAGTATCCACGAAAAATCGCCAGTTTTCTATATACGAACTTCGGATATTGCTTTTCCGAAATACGACGAGCAGAGGAGTTTTTTAATAACTGCAATCAATGTTATAGACAATTTGAGTGATGGTGGTTCGGCAGAAATAGATTATGGTGGTGTGGGACATACATACGTGAATATACATCTGAGGAGCTCTGTGTGGGGAGGTTTTAATTTTACAGTGGAGATATTTGGTGTTGAATTACTATTATGAAACCATAAAGTTGTATTTTAGCCATAAATGTGACTTTAAAGTATTAAAAGTTATTCCACGGTCCCTTTTAAAACTTAACTTTTTTTTCGAAGTGTGATAAAACATGGTTTAAAAGGAAGTGTGGTTAAACTAGGTTTATGGCTAACAGCTATTGTGTTATTTTAATTAGATTTCCAAACCTATATTTTATTATAAGTAAGTAATTATGGTGGAGATGGTATTTTGCAATATTATTAATGGTCGAAACGCCACAACCAACATAATAGCAATTGATTGTAAATATACCTACGTTAGCAATTTAAGGTTTTTTGTAGGCGTATCTTAGGCCATTAGGCAAATTAAAGTTAGCACGTTCACAGTCCCCGTATATCCAAAAAATGTTTTGATTTCCTTGTAAGTCCCGCCTAGTATTTCAATCTCTATACAAGTTGAAATACATCAAATTTGTTATGCGAGCACTTCAACACTGAGTGGAGCACTCTGAGCACTCTTTCAAAGACAATAGAACGTGAATGGACAGCAGCATCCACCAAGGACATCGTATTTACTTACCTTAAAAAAGTCTGGTAGGCACATACTTTTTTCATCGTGCCACATATGTGGGGCACGGGTTTGTGAAGCTAGTTCGTCGTGCTCCATATATGGGGCACTGGATTGTAAACGTGTTAACCCATGTTAAATCCCAAAAATAGGAGATTTAACATAGTCATTTTAGATGTATCAAGAAAATGTACAAATTACGGTATTTTATAATTATAACAAAACAAATAAATAATAGCTAAATTGTCTTCTTAAAGAGTAATTTATTGTATTGTAATAAAACACTTAATTAATTGTGAATGTTACGTACCTACAAATACCGTATTTATTCGTCTGGCAGTGCCGTAAATACAAATAAATCACGTCCCAGTGCGCTAGCGTACAATCTTTGGAGAAACAAAAATATAAAACTTATGACTTGAAATAAGGTTCCATCCAAGATAGTCCGCGTGATTTGTTATGGACGATTCTGGAAATATATACCTATAGAGCTGTTAATACATACTCAAATAACATTCAATTTTGGGCAAACGTTCCACATAGGTTATTTATGTAATACTTCATTGTGCACACATAGGTGCAATAAAATAATTAAGGTACCTAATAATAATATAAGGTTAGATTTTTTTTGTAACCCTATAAATTGTCCCACTGCTGGGCAAAGGTCTCTCCATCCATCAATGTCCTGAGCCTCTTCCAGCCACCCATCCCTGTATCTAACGATTAAGGTTAGATTTAAGTTAGGTAAAATTAAGATTAAAATGGTGTAAAATATCCGTAAATTCCATCGCTTTGCCATTTCCTTTTGCAACTTAAATTTGACCATTTCAAGCTCGTATCTGAACTTAATACACATTGATAATCAAACCAAAATGACACTAATAAGTAAATTATTTCTAGTAAATTATAGTATTCTGTCTGAGTATAAGTTGCCAGTTGGTAGGTATAACTATTATTATATGGACAGGGTACTTATATTTGAACACAATTAAACGAGGTATGACAATAACAAGGAAAATATGGAAATTATAAAATGATAATTACATGCATGACTGATTGACAAATATTGTACAAAGGGTAAACAATGAATAGGTAAATGTATATTGTTTCTCAAGAATACTATCTACGATTTGTTGATCTGTTATCTACTTGTGCGTCACGTGTAGTACAACAAACAGAGTTAAACTTTACAATAAACAGAGTTGTATGATTAAAGCTGATCACGAGTCTTGTTATTTTACATAATATTTTAGTGATATTTGTCAAGGAATATGAATTAAGTAAGTAACAAACTACCCCCGTCACACTATAATGGTTTGTGTAATTACAACCCTGTATAATTCCATGCAATCACTTCCATACATTTCCCATAGTCCCATAATAAAGTTTAGGCGTGAATATAATGGCCTATAATAGTGTTTAAGTAGCCCTAATGAGAGGCCCCGGGATCAGAAGGGACCAATATGACCTCTTTTTTGTTGGCCCACCGGTTTGGACAGTCCATATTAATTACAATGTCAGTTTAATCTCCTCTATAGTTATGATTGCCTGGTATTATAGATTATATGTAAGTTTAAGCTAAATAGTAAAGGATGTCTGGAAGAGATCGCTGGTGATGTCAAGATATCTTTTGTAAGCTAATTTTTTGTGGCACTATTTTAGTAATTTTATCTGAGGTTAGATAATTAATGTTTGTTTTGTTTTGTAAAATTTAACTTTTAATTATAATTATAATATCTACTTAGGTTTTAAAAGAATTATTGTATCTTTTTGGCAAATTTTCGTTTAAAAAAATTAAAATCCTATTCTAATCGATCAGCTCATCGCTGATATTAGATAAACAAGTAGGTACAGGGTATAATATTATGTGTAGGTAGGTAGATACCTAGGTAATATATATCTAATAGAAGACGAACTAATGTTAATAGATATCTAAACACATCATTAGATAACATCAGCTAAGCATTAAAATCAGATCAATAACACAATTTAATTAAACAATTCAAATAAAAACTGGTCTATGTTTTTAAAACTGAAACCAGATATGATACCACTATCACTTAAATATCTCGACATATCACCGTAATTATAATTAATCACATTAATTAATCAATGTTTGTTTCATTATCGCATTATTTTTAGTTCGTATTCGATCGTCAAACATTCACGATGTAATAAGAACAAGTTTGTCTAAAACAAATAACGTACATTTAGTATGAATGGGAAATTATGTTTTATATCTATTGTTTTGTTTTTCGTGTGTTCTCGAGTGATTTGTTTTGATATTGTGTTCGATACTGATGGTGCTAATGTTCAGAATGGACCACAAGAGATTACCGAAGTGGATATCGATGGGGCAGATCTCAGTATCTTGGAGAAAAGTGACTCTAGAATGAATTCCACGCTACACAAATCTGTTAAAAGATTTTATTGTTCTGTAGACAATTTTAATAGTAAGTTCCAACGTTTTAAAAGGCCTATAGATGTACAGTCGAAGACAGAGATAGGTATACAGGGGGCCTCAATAAGGTTGAGATTTTCTCAAAAACTACTGGACCGAATTTAATAATTCTTTTACAGTTACATAGTTTTCACTTTTATCTATCAAACAGTGAAATAATTTTCGCAATAGGTCAAGTAGTTTTTGAGAAAATCTCAACCTTAAAAACTCTCCTGTACGCATTTCTATGTGTTCCACCGTACTATGCGTTCCTACAAACCGACGAGAGTGCACGAATAAATAGATAAATGTTAACGAGAATGTTGTACCAGGATCGCAGAAGATAGAGAAGTACAACGCTTATGTCAACTGCTTACTGGAGACAGACCGTCGGAACTTGTGTATGCTTTGCTTTGCTGATTAAAAGCAAAAGTTCTACATTTCTTTTATGTAAATATTAAAAATAAATCGGTGTGACAAAACAGCAGGTATTTACCAAACACCACCCGATTCACTATTTAAGTTACTCTGTATTATTTGTTCGCAATTTAAAGCCGAGATCTATAGACAGTTTTGCCTACGAGCTTATCGTGAGCATCGCTCTCACAAAAGTCAAATTCCATAGAAGTTGTGAGCGCGAACTCTCACTAAGCTCTGACTCAAAATTGTCTAGGAATCTCTACATGTAGTGGCTACGGGAGAGTTTATTTAAATTAGGTCCAGTAGAAGAGAGAGATGTGCACTGATAGTGGAATGGACTTAATTAAGCTCTTTATTCGTATAACAATAATAAAAATTAGAAATAACTATTATAATATTAACCTAAAAAAATATATATAAAAACTAAACTAAAAACTATATGTACAATAGGTCGGTTGAACTATCTGAATGACTTAGCATTACAGATAGTTCAACCGATCCCCGTTGTCCGGCAACGTGCCCAAAATGCTGGCGGCATTTCCCCTCTGGATCGCTAGGCTGATCCTTTGGGCGAAATACAGGCCAGCATTTTGGTCACGTGTGGACTCTACGAGCCGCCCCGACAGGTCTTTATAAATTACAATAAAATTACTTAATTAAGTAGTTTTATTGTACTTACTGTCTGTCGTACCTACTTATATCGCTAAGGAGCAAAAATTCAACATTTATCTTGAAACTCGTAGATTATGAAAATGCTACGGCATGGGTCCACTACGTATAACGTCTTGATAATAATGATAACGGTAATTTAATACGATGACGTTTACAAAGATTAACGACCAAAATCTGTGTAAGTCTCATAAAAATATTATATTACTTATATGGCATGATATAGTTTAGTGTATGAGTTAGTAGGGCCAAGCACGGTATACTATTTGATGATGACGAATGTGAAAGCGAGACTGGTGTACCAGGATCGCAACATATCAGAGGAATTATAATTCTGATATAACTATTATATATTTGAAATGGAATTCTGAAACACAGCTGACGCCTACCGACTAGACTATAGACGAAAGGAAGTGCTGTTTCAATGTGGTACAGTGCGCGAGGCGTAAGCTCAGGTTTACATTTGTGTGAGTGATAGCGGTACAAGAGGTGAAGTGCGGTGCGTGCGCGGCAGGGTGTATTTTGTTGCGTTTGTATTGGACGCGTCGCGCCTCAGGCCGAATATTACTCTACACTATCTGTGTGCACTCACACAAATGCAAACCTGAGCTTACGCCTCGCGCACTGTACTGATTTTGTTGTTTTCTTTCAGACACCTATTTATTGGTATACGGTACGAAGTCGTGGGCATTCCCGCAGCAAGACGTGAACCTCACCCTGGCGTATCCATCGGCCAATGTAAGTACGTAACTGTTTTATTTCTTTTTTTTAATCGACTATAAACAATAATAATTTTACTCATAACAGCTGCCACACCACCGGCACCGTGTCGCACCTTTTGTATAAGTAATTAATAGTTTATACTAAACGCGGT
This sequence comes from Tachystola acroxantha, assembly GCA_963506565.1. Taxonomy (NCBI): domain Eukaryota; kingdom Metazoa; phylum Arthropoda; class Insecta; order Lepidoptera; family Oecophoridae; genus Tachystola; species Tachystola acroxantha. The sequence goes on along the minus strand of OY735894.1, from coordinate 6,596,495 downwards.
TACCTAAACGTGATTTAAAATTATTTCAAAGTCAAAGTCATTTATTTGCGTGAATGTAGGTACATGTATAATCAGTTGTCATGATACAATAATAAGCCCCTAATACATTCTACCACGTATATGGCATGCAAATATAGAGTATATTACTTATATGAATTTAATTTATTTATTTATTTATTATTTCATTTAAATGTCTAGCATTACAGTCTTAAACTAATGCACTATACATTTCATAATTTGTCTTAATGTTTAAAATGTAACTGAAATTTCATGTCATATCCATGTTTAATAAAATAATCCTAGCTATAATTTAAAAATTCGTCAACAGAATAGAATCGCTTGTCAAGTAACCACTCGTGCAATTTTCTTTTAAAGAGGGGGTTGGGTAGCTCTTTTATTTCATTTGGCAGCTTGTTATTGTATATCAATACTGCCATACCGTAGACATTTCTTTTGTATATTTTTAGTTTGATCGAAGGTATGCATAACACATTTTGGTGACGAGTGTTCCTATTACTTGTAAATACATCGCTGAGCATTTTGAAATAATGTGGATATCTTTTAACGAAGAGGCAGATATTCCATGAGTTAAGCGTGAAAGTATTAAAACACGGTTTCAGTGAAGTGTGGTTAAACTATAGTTTACCTAGTTACCTTGGCTAACAGCAAGTAATTTTAATTTATTTATAAACTCACGCCTGATTCCTGTAGCAGGCAGAGACGATGGACTTCCATCTGCTGCGATCCTGGCACACAACCCTTGCCTCCTCCACATTCATCAATCTCTTCAGGCATGCTCGTCGGTTTGTAATAGACCGTACTTGGCCCTTTTTCAAGACATCGCCAATTTGGTCGACGTATGTTCTCCTCGGTCTCTGACGACCCTTCTGTTAACATTCGCTCTGGGAAAAGACATTGCCACATTTCAATGGAACTTTGCCCCACCTACAAAACTACGTGACCATTTAAGCTGTACCTATCATTTTGTTGGGGACTTATTACAGGTTTCATATTGCATAATCATAATCAGTATCATTTTCTACTACCTACTCTCGCAACTCCTATAGAAGAATAACAAAAACAATGAATAAATCGCTTCGATTGCTTACTATTTTCTGAATTCTTAATTAAGCTGTTTTTTTCGAATCGCAACTTGTACAAAACTTTATTTTAAACCAATATTTTTAATAAAAAACGGAGATATTTTTACATTTATTCGTTATCTTGTACAACTTGCAGGGTGGGGCAGAATCTGGCATTGTCATTTAATAAAAATCTTAAAGATCCAAATCGCTATACTTTAAAGCCGAACGAGCGCTGCTATTTTGAGAGATAACTTTCTTCATGTCTATCGTGCCCTTTCAGAATGATTTCCAGCGCATGGACCATCAGGCGTACCTGATCACCGGTCTCGAGGTGATACTCTTCGTAGACGGGACACGGAGCAAAGGATACATCACATCTGGTGGAATTATGCAGGTGAGATTACCAAGCTAGGGTCAAATTCTCATCAACAAAAAAGCTAAAAAACTTTTCACGCCAATATCGTGGCTATGAAGCAACCAAACCTACTGTCAGAGTTATTCAGACCGCCAGCAGGCCTCTAACGTGGCCTAACGACTGCTACCGAGCGACATCCACCAGGGCACATTTAGAAGAATATGTCAATAGCGGCCCCATCGCATCCATGCTGAATTGAGAATTAGAGGGTTGCGATTTTCTCAAAAAATACTTAGCTATGCCAGATTCTCTGCCCCACCATCAACCGCATGATGAACAAGGTAACGAATAAATGTAAAAAGCTCTCCGTTTTTTATTAAAATTTTTGGTTTTAAATAAAGTTTTGTACAAGTTGCGAGTCGAAAAAACAGCTTAATTAAGAATTCAGAAAATAGTATGAAATCGAAGCGAATTATTCATTGTTTTTGTTATCATTTTCTACTACTCTCGCAACTCCGACTGATTGTGATTATGCAATATAAAACCTATAATAAGTCCCCAACAAAATGATAGGTACAGCTTAAATGGTCTCGTAGTTTTGTAGGTGGGGCAAAGCTCCATTGAAATGTGGCAATGTCATTATGAAATTGTCTAATTAGTAAAAGAATTGTTACAATCGGTCAAGCAAGAGTTCTTGAGATAATCTCAACCTTATAAAGTCTCAATATATTGAGACTATGTATTATCTTCTCTGTTTTTGTACCAGGATCGCAACAGATGGAAGTAGGTACGGTCTAACATCGAGAAAGGAAAGTAGGAGGAAAATTTTCAAGGTTGAGGTTTTTTTTCAAAACGTCTCATTGATCTTCTATAAACAACTAAATACACTAAGGTTATACTAAAACAATTTTAAAAACATCCAAATAAGGGTCCGTTGTTAACATCCAAATAATGTCCAATAAAGCAAATGAGGGACCATTCATCCGTTTGGACCTTCTTTGCGCTCGGACATTTTTAGAACGCAGACTGTGTATCTAGTTGTTTATAGAAGATCAATGAACGTACTCCACTGATTTTTTTAAAATTCTTTACATTTACATATAATAGGTATGTAATCTAAACTATCTACGAGTAAAATAATTTTTACAATTACACAAGTAGTTCTTGAGAAAATCTCTTATGAAGCCCCCTGTATACCTATCTGTCTTCGTGTGTACTAGGACCGCAGCAAATAGAAGAACATTGTCTCTGCCTACTGCTGCAGGAGACGAGCGAAAATTAATGTATGGAAGAGGTACCCTATAAGTGTCAATTTCGTTTGTTCCAGCGTTCGATCAGCTTGTCATTTGTAACCAGTAACATCACGATGCTGTCGTACCAGTTCTGGCTGCACGGCACACCCTCCGTCTCCATGTCAGGAGTTCCCGTCGCCATAGAAACGAACTCCATCTTTTTGTGCTAAGCTGGAGTTATTCTTTATCGATTGTCATTTGTTCCAGTTAAAACTCAGATGTTGTAAATAAAATGTTGGAATTTATAAACAGTTACGGAAGTATTTATTTATTTATTTTATTAATGGACTCGACTGTTCGTCATTTGCCAATGTCATGTTACAGAAAATTCAATATATTCAATAGTCTTCTATCTTCCTCCAGGGGAGTCGCAGTAGCGTCTTCACCCTGGGTAGCCGCGTCTTTATGTCTTCATCCAGAGGAGTCGCCGTGGCGTCATCACTCTGGACGAAGCATCTCGACAGTCACGTTCACTCCCGAGCTTGTAGCGGGAACTCTTGATAAAAGCTTGAAACTTCAGATCTTGCATAAATAATCCAATAACTTCACCGTACTGTCATTCGCGAACATTTTCTGATTAATTTAACGTGATATTAAACACAAAATAGTCCCTGTAGACATTAAAAGGAAAATTATCAAATAATTTCGCAACCGTCGTTTCCCGCCATTTTCAAGAGAACCTTTACGGAAGTATCTATCTCTTTAGAGGTCATATCTAAAAGATGAGGAAGGTTTAATAGCAAAACAATAAATCTACTGCGACAGAAAGTTCTTATTAGATCCATATCTAGTGGGAAAGAAATTCCTCAGAAGATGACTTTTAAATATGGATCTGGTTAATGGATCTAGCGAAAAAAAATCTCAGTAAATATGTCAAAAATTAGTTCTACTTATTAAAAATATATCTCACTAGATCCATGATGGATCTGGACAATGGATCTACTGAGAACACAGACCACTTACCCCATAGACCTATGGCGCCCGTGTATGCCCACGCACAGGAGCGCAACATTGCTTCGCGAACGTGTAACCTAGAGATATTATCGACACTTATGCATCTCTTTAATACGGCACCCCTGTGCGCTTGGTCTCTATGCGCCCATCGTTGACAGAATTTTTCGTTTGCTGTACCGATTTCATGTCTATTGGGTAAGTGGTATGTGACAGAATGATCTTATGCATGCTCGGATGTTGAATTTTTCTTTTAAACGTCTGAAAAAAATAATTAAATATATCTTGGGGGTGTCTCATCAAGCCATTGAAAAAACATTATAAAAAAAAAAAAATTAAAATTTAAACTGTTTATTTCATTGAAAAAGGGTTACAAAAATTATAGCACTTTCCGGGCTCTAATCTCATTTGTGAGAGATTATATGAGCCGGAAGAGGTCGCCAGTGGCGCCATTTTAAACTGATTATTGACTTAATTAAATTTAAATTTAACACTTACTTAAAATGTAATCATGGTAAGTTTACATATATTAAATTTATGGGCTTTGTAGCACATTTATTTGTATGAAAAAGATAAGCAGGCAAATTGAAGCTATATACTTTCCGCCTTTAGACAGTCGCGTAAGTATACAAAAACTATTTCAACAATAAATTGGAAATAGCTCTCCAATTCTCGTCATCCACAATGACAGCCTTGGAAACCTTTTAGGACTTTCCAACCCTTATTGAAAACTTTCGTTTCAGCTATGTTATTGTATTGTTGAGTTATAAAGGGGGTTATTATCCGCCGGCCAGGCCACCTGAGCCCGTCTAGACGAGTTATAAAACATGCCAACATTAAGACTATATCGATCGACATAAAAGTGCTACTATGTAAAAAACAGAATACCTCTAACCATGCAATAACCAAAGATGAACGATAAAGAAAACAACCATCAGCTCGTATCAGTCCACTGCTGGACATATGCCTCTCCAAAAGCATGCCACTCTACATGATTCGCGGCCTATTGTATCCAGTCTCTACCAGCCTCTCTATATGGCCGGGGGCGTTCCACCCTACCCGTTCGTGGCCTCCATTCGGGAAATAAGATTGATTTCTGACACAATAATAATGAGAGGTTTTCAAAGTGACATTTAAGAAACAAAAATAGTACCGATAGCTCGGATAGATGGCACTGACTACTCGACTTCGCACCTCAAAATTAAAGAGCATCAATGCACAGGCTAACCTTGTTTATTAATTGAATGTAATTTTTTTGTTGTGGTACCTATTAAAGTTATTAAATTGTATTGTTTAAAACTACTCAAACCAAAAAATAAATTACTCAGCTGATGTTAAAAATATTTCTGTCATGGTCCGTGTGTAATTTTAGTGACTTCCTGCCACGCCATCTATATCAACTTGTAAGCTAGTTTTGTTTCCTTTGAAATGTCACTTTGAAAACCTCTCATTGTGTATGAAATTAAATAAATGAAAACTTCTAAACCCTCTCTGGCCAGAATCCCAAGTTGAAGAGAACCTTTAACTGTTTGGACGGGACACAGAGCAAGAAGGTCTTAAAATACGTATGGTCTTCTCCACTCCAGAGCGCCTTCTTCGAAGAGATAAGCTCCTCAATCCGGAGCCGTCTTCATCCCCTGGATATGACCTACGATAACTTAGGTAAAACTTACAACCAGCTTCCATTAGTCCACTGCCGCCGTCGCCTCGTGGAGCCATCAGCCAGGATCCACACCAGCGCCGTCAGCAGGATCAGGAAACGGAACACAGTGCGCGACGCCATCTTGTCCGTGCGGAAAACAAAATGGCCGCTCTCACATTATTGGTCCATTCCAATACGTTTGTGGTTTGAATTTCACACTTTTTATCTCACATTATTGTCTATAGTTGGTCATTAGAAATAAGTAACAAGAGATTCCGTAAAAACATTACCCTCCTACTTTGCGAAGTTCAAGTACAGCCGAAACGAAAGCATTTATTATTATACAGGGTGTAACGTAAATGGTATATGAAGCCGAAGGGAGGGTGTTCAGGAGCGGTAACTGAACAACTTTTGTCCTACAACTTTTCGAATAAAAAAGAGAAATAAATTAATGTCTCATATAAATCGATCAGCTGACCGGTACGAAATGTATGAATGGTCAAAAAAATTATTGGCGAAATCAAAAAGTCGTAGAACATAAGTTGTTCAGATACCGATACTGAACACCCTCCCTTCGGCTTCTTATACCCTTTACGTTACACCCTGTAGAATTCATAAATAATTCGGGAAAAAATAATTTAATACACACTACATAATATATATAGGTAGTAGGTACCTACCTAATCGAGTGATTTAACTTTATTGCAAGAAACAGAACTTATCCCTATTAGCTGACTAAGACGACCTAATCGGACGTTAACTCTGTTTGGACCAGTGTTTCTCAACCTAGGAATTAGATACTTACCCATACCCATGTTACTCGTTTACCTATATACCTACGCATAAGCGAAACAGTTCCGTTTAGGACCGTTAATATATATCGCAATAATGCTATGCGTGCGACCCATTAGGCAATTAGGGATTTTCAAAGTGACAATTATAAAACAAAAAAACAAGCTTTTTAAGTTGCTAATAGATGGCGTTGCACCGAAGTGCGATTTCATCGTATAAAAACACAGCACCATGAAAATCAATGTCAACTGAATAATTATTTTTATTGGTTTGTGTAATTTAAACAACACAGTACAAATTAATACTTTTAATGGATACCGGAAAAAAAAACATTCAATTCATATAAACATGGTTAGCCCGTGCGTTGTGAAACAATGTAAAAATACTGGCACCCACCGATTTCCTAAGAATGAAAGACGAAAAGTCCAAGTTAAAAGCAATAACAACGCATTTAGGCCCGTGTTAATAAATCACTCTCAGCTCAACAGTCAATCTTGAGAACGACCTCAAAATGGCGTTCCTATTAATAAACGTAACTAAGGTGCGCGCTTAGGAATCGGGTATCACGTGAGTAACGCCGTATTAATAAACAAAACTCAGTTCTCAACAGAACTGCCAAACTCACAATTGAGAACGTATTTGCTGATTGTAGGCAAACCGCGACGTTTACTTGAGTTCTTCCACTTGAGAAAGGCATCACGTGATACACCCTCAAGATTGGTTTATATAGACATACTTGAGATGGTGATCACGTCTTGAGAGTGTATCAGCTGAATTCGCTCTTGAGGGCTGGGTTGAGCTCAGACTATTAATACGGGCCTTAATGTTGACATCAGACCGGTCAGTGCCATCTACCGGGGGGTTATCGGTACTTTCTTTTTTTCTTAAATGTAACTTTGAAAACCCCTCATTAGGCTGTTAGTTAGCTTAAACGTAACTAAAGTTAGTCGGTGGCAGAAGGATTTACGCTGGTTTTTGCCATACAAAGCTACCGTATAGCAATATTTATGGTTAAGAGCCATTGATCTCCTAATAAAAAAGATAAACAACTAGATACACAGTCTGCCTTCTAAAAATGTCCGAGCGCAAATAAGGTCCAAACAGATGAATGGACCCTCATTTGCTTTATTGGACATTATTTGGACGTTAACAATGGACTCTTATTTGGACGTTTTTTAAATTGTTTTAGTAAGACCTTTGTGTATCTAGTTGTTTATAGGAGATCAGTGCTAAGAGCCTTAAAAAAATTGAGCTTTTGAGTGGAGTAAGTTTGCTCGATGGTTTAGCATTCAATCAAATTAAGCCAGACTTTATTACTAAGAGCTACATACAGAGCACGCTTAAGGGATTTTTCAAAGGGCAGTGCTAAGATAAGTTTGGACACCGCTGTCCTAAGGATTACAGCTTGTAATGAACTTCTAACAAGCCATAAGTACGTACTTAAACATTTACTAAGTAGCTTTGAGCCGATATTAGCTTGATTGGGTTATTGTTCGCTTGCAGGTGTATTCCGTAAGCTGCAGTCGATAACAATATCGAGTTTAACAAACATGTAGGTAGGTACAGTCGAAGACAGAGATAAGTATACAGGGGGCCTCAATAAGGTTGAGATTTTCTCAAAAACTACTGGACCGATTTTAATGATTATTTTACAGTCACATAGTTTTAACTTTTATCTATCAAACAGTGAAATAATTTTTGCAATAGGTGAAGTTGTTTTTGAGAAAATCTCAACCTTAAAAACTCTCCTGTACACCTTTCTCTGTGTTCCACCGTACCTGAACTGAAGCCCAAATCAAGTGTCTTATTTTTTAAACAAAAACAAACTTCTTTTCAAAGCTTGTCTGTGATTATTGCATAGTTATTTTCATATTAATAGATCGGATCACTTTATTTTCACAATGATGAACAGGTTCGATCAATCAGTTCCTTCAGTGTTACATCACAACAGGTAATTAGACGATCATATTTGTTTACAAAATAAGACACTTGATTTGGGCTGCGGTATAGATACTACAGGTTGCAACAGAAAGGGGAAAATGTAAGCCGAAGGGATGGTGTTCAGTATCTCTTATTCTATTCAATTTTTACTTAATGACTTCACCTCTTTTTAAAGTGTATTTTCGCCAATGTCAAAATGTGTTTCCAAGATTTAGTAACAGCTGATTGACTAAACAATTTTTGTTCTCGGGTTGCACCAATTACTAACCTTGTAGCTATCGATTTTACATACTCGCTAGCGAGCGAACTACAGAAGAATTCGATTTAGCGTTATACTAATATTGATAACAGCAGTTAATCACTTTAATTACTTATTTAATTACCTATCCAAATTAAATACTGTAGTTATTTAGGTTACAAACAAACAGATATGTAATCCAATAATTTATTGTAGTTATTTAATTAAACCGATATTCACATCTGAACAATTTACTTATTATACTGGGCCCGCGTGGTGGATCATAGTGATAGCTCCCTCGATACCAGGGAAAGGTCAGTGCTTTTGCATTTAGATGTAGTAGAGTCGAACAGAGAGAAAGGTGTACAGGAGAGTTTTTAAGGTTGAGATTTTCTCAAAGAGTACTTGACTATTGAAAATTCTTTACATATAAGTACCTTCTTACATACGTACGCTGTTATTCATAAACCTAGTTAAACCTTCCATTAAATCGTGTTGCTATCCCTTTCACACTTCGCTTAAAAGGTTAAGATAGAAAGGGACAGGAGGAAAAAATGGTGGCGTAACTTTAAATCGCGTTTATAAATTCGCGCCATAGTGTGTACACAAATCTGAAACTATCTACGAGTACTTGCACAGGATGGGATTAGCTGAATCTCCAACCTGCAGAGCCTGTGGTGACAAAACGGAGTCCATGAAACACCTACTGTGTGAATATGACTCACTGGCTAGGAAGCGAGTGAGTACTGGGGTCGGCCTATCCGGAACCAGAAGACTACAGGCTCCTTCCCGTGAGCTGCATTGCGGACCTATTGAGTTATTGTTGGATATTTAACACTGGCTGATTATTTTTAAATATCTTTAAAAATAATATTGAAGTGTTCTATCTGATTGTCTGTGTCATTAGATCGCTGTCGAGAGATTCTTGCAGAATAAAAATCTAAATTAATTTAAAATCTCTGTTGGTGTTTTCTTGTGAAACCGTAGTTTTTCAACCGATTCTATTTTAGTGGTAGTGCGAAAGGTTGTAATCTTATAATAGTTATATCTTTAGGGAGGAGGAAGGAGTGTAAAGGAAAGGGGAGAGCACGAACGATCCCATTGAGTCTTCTTTTTTTCTTTTCTCGTGTGGTTTAGTGACCAAACCTATTTGTCAAAGTTATTCAGGCCGCCCGTAGGCATTTGACGTGGCCTAAAGACTGCTGTCAAGCAACAACAACCGGGACCTGCTTAACGTGCTTTCCGAGGCACGAAGGGGCTCAGATGAAAGTGTCACTAGCGGTCACACATCCAGGTCCTGACCTCGCCCAACGTTGCTTAATTTGTACGATCGTTTTCAACGTGTACTCCAACTGGCCTACGAGCCCCTTCAATCATCTCAATGGGTCGAAGTGCCGCCACATTGGCACCCAATCAGGATAAGATAAGATCTGTGATATAATTTCAAAAAGAACTTGACTGTTTTTTGAAAATTCTTTACATACTTACCTACTTACTACTTACATACATAGTGTGTGCTCTAAACTATCTGCGAGTGAAATAAATTTTACAATCGGTTGAGAAAATGACAATGCCAGATTCTGCCCCACCATCAACCGCAAGTTCTACAAGATAACGAATAAATGTAAAAATATCTCCGTTTTTTATTAAAATTATTGGTTTAAAATAAAGTTTTGTACAAGTCGCGATTCGAAAAAAAGCTTAATTAAGAATTCAGAAAATAGTAAGAAATCGAAGCGATTTATTCATTGTTTTTTTTATTCTTCTATAGGAGTTGCGAGAGTAGTAGAAAATGATACTGATATGATTATGCAATATGAAACCTGTAATAAGTCCCCAACAAAATGATAGGTACAGCTTAAATGGTCACGTAGTTTTGTAGGTGGGGCAAAGCTCCAAAGTCCATTGAAATGTGGCAATGTCTTTTCAACCTTATTGAGGCGGGTATGCTTCTGTCTCCGTGTGTACCTTATGTAATAATTGAATCAAACCCATTGTATAAAATATTATAAAAACATAGATTATTAAAATGAAACTGGAACACAATAAGGCCCGGGGAAAGATAACAAAAGCAACCAAAGTTAATAATAAAATATTCTTACGATTATTAAGGGTAAGATTTACAGTAGACGATTTTGTAGGTCGCAAAAATATCAAATTATAAGTAATAATGTACTGCCTTAATTATATATCTAGAGGTAAGTCCCTAAGTAAGGCGTGCCCTTTGAAGAGGCTGTGAGAAGAGCACAAAACCGTGTCTCCTGGCGCCAGTTCATACATGCCAAGACGGCACCTGCTGTTGAGGGTCACGATCCTCAGCACTGAGGCAACGATTAGGGAGGAGGAGAGGTAAGTAGCCGAATCCTGGGTATTTACTAAAAAGTCAGTAACAAAACTTCAAGTGGCCCAAAGGGCAATAGAAAGGAAACTGGTGGGAGTAACCCTGCGCGAGCGCAACACTAATACATGGCTAAGACAACAAAGCGAAGTCAGTGATGTTATAAAAAGAGTAGCAAAGCTTAAGTGGGAATGTGCTGGTCACGTGGCACGCAAGCAAGACTACTGGTGTAAGGCAGTGGTTGAGTGGAGGCCGTGGGGAGTGACGCCCTACAGGGAGGCCACAGAAGAGATGGCGAGATGACATCCGGAGAGCAGCCGGTTCGAAGTGGATCCAAGTGGCGCAAAATAGACGAGAGAGTGGAGAAATTTAAAGGAGGCCTACACCAGACTGGTAGAGAATGGCTAAGAAGAAAAAGAAGAGAAGGTAAGTAGCAAAGGATAATAAACAAGGTTGTATATTATATTTTCACAGAATAACTAATAGTAGGTACTTATACTTATATTGCCTATAGTTTGTAAAGTAAAGGACACGTTCCAACCTATACATATAGGTATAGATATTAACCTGAAAGGTCCTCTTGAAAATGTCGGGAAACGACGGTTGCCAAATTATTTGATAATTCTACTGTGATTATTTTGTATTTAATATCACGTTAAATTAATCAAAAAATGTTCGCGAAAGACAGTATGGTGAAGTTATTGGAGGATTCATGCAGGATCTGAAATTTGGCGCTATAGTCAAGAGCCACCACTACGAGCTCGGCAGTGAACGTGATTGTCGAGCTGTCCAGAGTGACGACGCTACGGCGACTCCTCTGGATGAAGACATGAAGACGCGGATACCCAGGGTGACGACGCGATTTAAAAAGTCATGGGTATTTAAAGTGGTTAGGGTGTTTATTTATTATCTAACTCGGATCGTATCGTAGTCGTGTCGTGCACATTAAAGAGCCGCACCCGCCGGTCCCAGACTGAAATTAGTTCCGCTTTTGACTATTCTATTGTATTTGTGATCGAAATTATAATTATGGGGAGGCGTGACGACTCTACATGTCTGAGAATCGGCTTGAGGTGCCTATTGTGTCCGGTATTATAAAATACCTGTAGATACTGCTCTCTTGATGAAGATCGGTGGCTCAGTGGTGGGTCAATGGACTAGCGATACGGAGGTCCCAGGTTCGATTCCCAGCCAGGGCAGGGCAGCCATATACCAATGAGTTATCTTAGGTTTTTTCGACGGACTCTAAACGGTGAAGGAAATCGTGATGAAACCTGCATGCCGTAGAAGAAGAAAAAAACCTAAGGCATGTAAAATCCGCAAATCCGCACTGGGCCCGCGTGATGGATCGTGACCCAAGCTCCCTCGATGTAAGGGAATGTCTGTGCCCGAGCAGTGGGGACATATAAATAGACTGATGATTAAGTCAGTAACTCTATCTCTAGAGAGTCTATGTGGATGCAAGTTATTAATTTTTTTAAATTTAAGTAAGTAACTCAACTGACCTATTGTACATATAGTTTTTAGTTTAGAGTCTACTTTTTAAGGTTAATATTGATTTAACATTTTTATTGTTGTTTTAAGAATAAATATTTTAAATTGCAAAAAAAAGTAAATAAATAAATTCGCTTATAATTAGTTAAAAAAATAATAATAAACACGCTGTACGTAGAGACTAAAAAAAATTTGTTAACTGCCCAGATTTCTCAGAACTTTTGTTTGAGCTGCGATATTCTGTTTACCTAGTAGGTACTTACCATTTATAGCATTGAATTTTCATCAGACTAATATATAAGATTGTAGAGTTTCATCCTAGCTAGAATATGACATCTCTTTAGAAGTGGATGATAATTGAATTACTTACTAGATTTAATTACAAATACTAGTCACAGGTAAACCTAATAAAAGCGTGTTAAAATAAAACAAAAATCACCAAACACGCGTTAAGCATTCCATTACTATCATAACAAACGTAAAAAGCACAAAACGAAAAAGTTTGCACGCTAACTTAACTGCACTTGAACTCCACTTAGATCTAAAACTTAAACCAATCACTTAACTACTCTACACAACTAACTAACTTTAACAGTAAATTACTTAGGTTTTGACATTAAATTCGAGATAAGTTACGATTAAGTTATGATTAAGTTAGGTTAACAACGCGTGCAACCTTCGCGAGATCCGAAATCAGACTGGTCTGGTAGAGACGAAAGTTTAACTTGATCCTAACTTGGATAAGGCTGCCTATACACGGATTCTTGTTTTGATTACAATGGTCTTGAATGGCCTTGTGTAGATTATGCACTTTAGTACTAGACTACAATATAACAATAGTACTTAGTAGATATTCGAAAAACGGGAATTACCGTGTTATACATTTATTTATTGATTATTGATATTTCGACAGCATTGCAGCCATCATGGTCACGAGTAGACTGTCTACTCAGGCTCATATATTTCCTTATTGGCCATTATATTTATATTAATTATTAAATGAGACGCCGGCGTCGGGGCAGACCTCGGCGTAGGTGGAGAGACGATATCGTTAGATACAGGGATTGGTGGCTGGAAGAGGCTCAGGACAGGGATGGATGGAAGAGGAGGGGGGAGACCTTTGCCCAGCAGTGGGACGATTTATAGGTTAACAAACAAAAAATTATATGAGAATCTATAATCAATCATCGAACTATCTTATTTCCATTAAATATATCATCTTCTATTGAATGATACCAAAATCTACCCAAATCGTCAAATTGTCTCTAATCGAGACATTATGTATAATTAATGTGTATGATTTAAATGACTATTGCCAGAACCCTGTAATTGGCGATCTCAATATGAGATATAGTTATTGGTAAAAAGGTTTACAGGTCAGACAATTAGCAATTTACTTATTTATTTTTCAACAATCGACATAATTTAAGTGGTCCCTAGACAATCGAACTGCCAAATAATAACTAAATTTAGTGCAATGGGCTCGGCAGAATACGAAAATTTTAGTATACGTTAGATTAATACGTTAATCTTAGAAGTTGACTAAAATTAGCAAATTTTAATTTTAGTTTAGTTTAAAAGTGTACTTTCAGAATTAGCACCAATATACAGTATACAATAACGGTATACAAACCGTGTAAGTTTAAAAAGTGATATTCACACAGATTATTGCAAATACTTAACTTACTTTTTCACACGCACTCACAAATTGATTTTTAATCAACTTCTAAAAGGATGAGGTTCTCAATTCTGGTGTGTTTTTGATGTTTTTTTTTCATAACTTCGGCATTTGTGAATAAAAATTCTCAAGTCATTCTCACTTTATGCCAAGCAAACTTATAGAAAATTATTAGAAAAGCCACAACAGATGTCCCGAATCACGTCATTAGTCACAACACCAACAGGTTAATGCAGTTACGTAGGCAATAAGTTAGCGGGAGACAGACGGACTGACAAGTTGACCACATTACCATGCCTATTGCGTGCCGAGAGACATTAGATAGTACGCTCTAACACACAGAAAAGTATACAGAAGAGTCACATTATCTCAAATTATTCATCCATTCATATGCTCACGTCTTATATACTGCAGGAGTAGGTTAGAAGACGATCCACCTCCATCTGCTGCGATCCTGGCATACCATAGCACTCATAGCGATCCTGACATACCACAGCACATAGCCATCCTGGCATACTATAGCACACATAGCGATCCTGGCATACCACAGCACTCATAGCTATCCTGGCATACCACAGCACTTATAGCGATCCTGGCATACCACAGCACTTATACCGATCCTGGTATACCATAGCACTCATAGCGATCCTGGCATACCATAGCACTCATAGCGATCTTATAGCACTCCATAGCGATCCTGGCATACCATAGCACTCATAGCGATCTTATAGCACTCATAGCGATCCTGGCATACCATAGCACTCATAGCGATCCTGGCATACCATAGCACTCATAGCGATCTTATAGCACTCATAGCGATCCTGGCATACCATAGCACTCATAGCGGTCCTGGTATACCATAGCACTCATAGCGATCCTGGCACACCATAGCACTCATAGCGATCCTGGTATACCATAGCACTCATAGCGATCCTGGCATATCATAGCACTCATAGCGATCCTGGTATACCATAGCACTCATAGCGATCCCGGCATACCATAGCACTCATAGCGATCTTATAGCACTCATAGCGATCCTGGCATACCATAGCACTCATAGCGATCTTATAGCACTCATAGCGATCCTGGCATACCATAGCACTCATAGCGATCTTATAGCACTCATAGCGATCTTGGCATACCATAGCACTCATAGCGATCCTGGTATACCATAGCACACATAGCGATCCTGGTATACCATAGCACTCATAGCGATCCTGGCATACCATAGCACTCATAGCGATCTTATAGCACTCATAGCGATCCTGGCATACCATAGCACTCATAGCGATCTTATGGCACTCATAGCGATCCTGGCATACCATAGCACTCATAGCGATCTTATAGCACTCATAGCGATCTTGGCATACCATAGCACTCATAGCGATCCTGGTATACCATAGCACTCATAGCGATCCTCATACCGTAGCACTCATAGCGATCCTGGCATACCATAGCACTCATAGCGATCTTATGGCACTCATAGCGATCCTGGCATACCATAGCACTCATAGCGATCTTATAGCACTCATAGCGATCTTGGCATACCATAGCACTCATAGCGATCCTGGCATACCATAGCACTCATAGCGATCCTGGCATACCATAGCACTCATAGCGATCCTGGCACACCATAGCACACATAGCGATCCTCATACCGTAGCACTCATAGCGATCCTGGCGTACCATAGCACACATGCGATTTTGGCATACCATAATAACCTAGTGCGGAGTTCATTAGCAAAAGTACCTATACGCAAATGTAAATTTCTGGTAAGTAAATAAAAAAAGGATGTACTTGCCTACTCGAAAGTCGAAACTATCTATTCTTGAGAATTTCTCAAGAACTACTTGACCAATCGTAAAAGTACTTTTCTAGTAAGTAGATAGTTTCGACTTTCGGGTAGGTACACCCTTTTTTCATTTACTTAGTATGATGAGGATTCCTGTATACCTAATACTTTCCTGTGTCTTCGACTGTACGTAAGTACTGCTTCGTTAGTCAGCTTTGATTTAGATGTCCACTTACGATGGAGATGGCAGTGGGAATAATTAATACTTGTATATTCTTTGAAGAGAGTAGAGACACGACTACCTATACAGCTAAGTAGGTTCGATCCCCACCTCTGGACCACTTAGGCCCGTATTAGGTACTTATAGTCTGAGCTCAAACCCATTCAAACAAATCAGGAGCGAATTCAGCTGATACACTCTCAAGACTTGATCACCATCTCAAGTAAGTATGTAATTTAATAAACCAATCTTTAGGGCGTATCACGTGCGTGATGTCTTTCTCAAGTCGCGGTTGGCCTTTTTTTTCTCGTGGGGAAATGCTTGTGCATACCCGTCGCCTCAGGGGTAGCGACGGGTTATGTCGGACTCGCACCGACTAAAACCCCACGGTGGCCTCCTCCGCGCATTGTGGGGAACTCTGGGATCTCTGTTGAACTTCACCAGAGTTCCCCACGCGCTTGCTATACGCACTCCTCGGGCCGCTCGAGGCGGGCCCAACAAATCGCGGTTGGCCTGCAATCGGCAAATACGTTCTCAAGTGTGAGTTTGACAGTTCTCTTGAGAACTGAATTTTGTTTATTAATACGGCGGTACTCACGTGATACCCGATTCCTAAACGCGCACCTAAGTTACGTTTATTAATATACATATAGGAACGCCATCTTGAGGTCGTTCTTAAGATTGACTTTTGAGCTGCGAGTGGCTCGTTATAGGTTATAGTGGCTTGGCTCGTAGCATAAGCATTTAAGTACCTTCGAATGGTTGAGGAGGATATTAGTAGATAATAACTAATATTAAACACTGCTAATTTTCTTTTAATAAAATACACAGGAGACAATGGAATAATTGCGAGGTTCTACGCTCATCAGTGGACTTTCAATGAAAAGCAGCAATATTTTCAAATTAGATACTACTTTAAAATTGTCTCCTCAAGCACTCAGACTACGCTGTCATCTTGTGCGAGGAGCCACAGTAGGCCAGAGGTGGGGCTGGGGATCTAACCCGCGATGTTTGCGTCGCAATCTCATCGCCTAATCCTCTTTGGTCTTACCGATCTTATTGTCTACACCGTAAGATTGAAATTATCTTTTTACAACATTATCAAAAGCCAGTTACTTGTCAAGTGCTTCTTATCCACTCATAGTCATTTTATTATCAATAATTTATGTACACTTCTTGTTTGATATACCCTTTTGTTTATCCTCATACTTAAGTAAGTATACTTACCTATTTCCCTAACAGGCCACGAGTGTATTTGACTCGTAACAACTTATTAAACAAATATAAATTGAAGCCGAACCAAACTTGAGAAGGGTGAACCAGTGAGATGAACCCAAAAATAAAAATAAAAAATTGCGCCATCTATGTCGTGTCATCGGAACTAATACAACACTGTGATGTAAGTAAAGTAACTTACAAAACGTTCTAGTGGTACTCCTACTCGTCAATAGATGGCGCTGTACATAATAATGCATTCATATATTTATTGTTTAGTACGGCTACTTGATAGTAGATAGCAGGATGAGTCAATTCATATTTTAACCGACAGACTTCAGGAAAGAAAGTTGGAGCATTGGATTTTTTTCTGAATGGTTAAGCTATTTATATATCATACCTAAACAAATATATTCTGACTCTATTAAATATAAAGGAAATAGTATTTTTATTGGTTTGTTCTGTAAAGCAAAAGAAATGCGCGAAAACGGCGAAGCAACTCATTTAATGATTTTATTTTATTACCTATGCATGTATTTATTATGTATGTAGAATAGAATGACAGCCTACAGCGGCGGCGTACCATATGGTAACATTGGCTGGTTCTCAGGTAGGAGGCAAAAAAACGGAGCAAAAACCGCGTCCTCGCCTGACAAGTCGCTTCTTTGCCTTTGGAATGAAGAAAAAAATATGACAATAAAACGGAATTTATTGTTAATGCAATGCAATGTAACATTAAAGAAAAGTACTTAATACCTACAATAGACAATCGGAAAAACTTTTCATGGAAACTGAAAAAAAAAACTTACTTACTTAAGGGCCTTCATAGAGCCAATCTTAAAAAAATAATATCTTCCAATATAATATTTTATTAAAAAAGCTATGTACGAAATGTTTATTACGATAAATACTATTTTTTAAATGCTCATTTATAACATGATTCAATGTCGGTAAGTTGTAGTTCGCATAATTGCGAAAAACGGCCGTTTTTGGCACATTTGTGAACTACAACTTAGCTTGTCGCAATTATGCCATGTATTGTATATTGAAAAATAGTATTTATCGTAATAAACATTTTGTAAATAGGTTTATCAATAAAATTTATTATATTGGAAGATATTATTTTTTTAAGATTGGCGGCGCTAGTTGGCACTATGAAGGCTCTTAAGTAAGTATTTTATTTTATCGCCAGTGATTGCGATTGTGATTGGGGACACAGACTTTACAGGTTCTAGGTTCAATTCAATCATAAATGTTTTTTTCAGTTTTATAGAACTGTATAATGTATGTAGATCATTTAAACTAGTAAGTAATTTAAATACCGAGATAAAACAGTCGAAAACAGCGAAAAGTTTTGGTTTAGATTTTCTCAAAAACTACTTTGACCATATTATAACTTTAGTGCCGTTATTCATAAACCTGGTTAAACCTCACTTTTAAATCGTGTTGCTGTCCCTTTCACACTTCGTTAAAAAGGTTAAGATAGAACGGGACAACGGTGGCGTAAACTTAAATCACGTTTATGAATACTTACCTACTTAAACCTACTTAAAACTTGAAAATCGGTCAAGTTGTTTTTTGAGAAAATCTTAACCCTAATTACTATAACATATACCTACCTACCTGCATAATTTTCTCTGTTTTCGATTTATTAAAACTGTATTCAACAAACATTGCTTAGAAATTGGAAAATTACAAATTAATTTCCAAACCTAACGCTCCGATCCTCATTCCATTCTCATTATGGAACACGTTTGAATTCGAATTTCATATTTGGAACAGTTCGTGGCGTGCGACCGGTCGCCCTTGTAATAGTTGGCTGCTGTTATCACCCGACCGCTGCTACAAGACTATAAGTTAGTACAGTAGTCATATGGGACGCGAGACCTTCTTAATTTGGTCATAAGTCGTCGGCAAGTGCAGCGAGAACGAAAATATACGGCGCGCCGAGTGTTGCCGCCTTATCACGGCGGTCAAAGAGTAGACGGGAGTCAAAGATTGATGTGTTTTATGCCTAAGATGAACATGTCTCACAGAGAACGTTTGTTGGTTGTTTAGATTTAGAGCATTTAATTTTATACTTTATCATTAGTTGCATTAATTTTAATAATGCCCTATTTTTATTATTTTAATTAATAAAATGAAAACGTATTACTATATAGGTAATAAATGTAACTTAAGATCTTAAACTAATATAATATCATACAATATAATAATTATATCATGTTCATTAATTAAGAGCATGAAATCTTTTTTATGGTGTTTTTTACTCTTGTTTAGGTACAGTACAGAAAACAGAGATAAGTATACAGGAGACCCGAATTAGGTTGGAATTTTTTCAAGAACTACTTAAACCATTGTAAAATTTCTTTTACTATTAAAAGTTTGGAGTTTGGAGTCATCTCACTGTAAATGTAAAGAATTTTCAAAAACCAGTCAAGTACTTTTTGAGAGATTCTCAACCTTAATAACTCCTTCCTCTGTGTTAGATCGTACTAGGTAGGTATTATACTTATTTTATTTATTGACACGTAAATTGACAAACAAATCTGGACAGAGTAGACCGCTTTGATGTTTTTATTTAAATAACGAAATATTAGCTAAGGCTGTACACACGGCGCCTTTGTTCTTATTACATTTAGTCGATTTTGTTGTCATAAACCATCTAAATTGAATGTTGTTACGATGCTGCTAATTTTTTTAAATGTCGCGTTGATGGGAGTCGTTCCAGTGCCGTTTGCTTGGGATCTCATTCCTCAGCTACTGGGCTATTGTGGCCTAGTGGCATTTAATTCAAAAGTTACCTAAGTTCGAGTCTGCATATCGTCTAGCCTGTGTTCGAGGTGTCGGGGGCCGCGCGGGGCAAGGCGGGCTCTCGGTCCGCCAACTTAAAAATGCCGCCGCAGAGCCTCCGAATCGATACGACGCGCGTCACGTGCCGGCGAGCGCGACCAATCGCCGCGCGCGGGACCCGCGGGGCCGGGGCCGGGGAGGCGGGCGAGGGGGGAGCACACACCCGCCACCACTCCAGCCCGCCAGTACACGAGGACGCGCCCAACGAGACGCACGTACGCCGCGCGATCCTCACAAAACACAAGTTTCACCGAAAACCGGTCGGACGCCCAGTGTCATGTTATAGTGCAGTGTGAAGCCATGAGTGCGTGGACGGAGGAAGTGTTGTCCTGGCGAGACGAGAGACTCGGCCTGACCGAGTTGCCGAGCACGACGAGGAGGAAACAACGCAGCGCGCCGTACCGCCTGCACCGGCCGCATCTACCTGCCGTGCCCGTGCCCGAGCCCCCGCCGGAGCCTCAGGGAACTCACATATCGAGGCTCTACCCGGAGCTGTTGGCGCTGATATTCGAAAGGCTACCGGTACGCGACCGAGGCCGAGCCGCTCAAGTGTGCCGCGCGTGGAGGGAAGCAGCCGACCGCCGCTCTGTGTGGCGCGGAGTTGAAGCCCCCTTGCATCTCAGAAGACCAGCACCGGTACTATTCCAATCACTAGCTAGACGAGGAGTGCGGAAACTACAGGTTTTATCGCTTAGAAGGGGCCTCCGAGACGCCGTCGCAGCGTTGCCAGGGCTAGAATCACTGTCTCTAAGCGGGTGCTATAGCGTTACCGACGCAGCTTTGGCTAGCGCATTCGCAGCTGAATTACCAGCTCTAAGAAGACTAGATTTGTCACTATGTAAGCAGGTAACAGACTCGTCACTCGGAAGGATAGCGCAGTCTCTCAAAAACTTGGAGGAGTTCGAATTAGGCGGATGCAGCAACGTAACTGACACGGGATTGTTACTCATCGCTTGGGGTTTAAAGAAACTGCGTCGTTTGAACCTAAGATCATGCTGGCATGTCAACGACACAGGAATAGCCCACCTATGCGGCGGAGGCGAAGCAAGGGGAACCCCCGAATTGGAGCATTTAGGACTACAAGACTGCCAAAGGTTAACAGATGAAGCGTTGAAACACGCGGCGACAGGTCTTCCGAAACTACAATCCATAAATCTGTCCTTTTGCGTCGCTGTCACAGACGCGGGATTAAGGCATTTGGCACGTCTCCCACTTTTAGAAGACGTTAATCTGAGAGCTTGCGACGGCATATCCGACGCTGGAGTGGGCCACTTGGCTGAGAGCGGCCGCCTTAGAGCGCTAGACGTTTCTTTCTGCGATAAAGTAGGCGATGAGGCGTTATCGCACGCCACTCTAGGCCTATCGGGGCTTCGTTCGCTATCTCTGAGCGCTTGTCGCCTGACCGACGAGGGTTTGGAGAGGGTCGCGAGGCTATCGCAGCTAGAAACGTTGAATATAGGCCAATGCACTCGCGTCACGGATAGAGGCCTCCGAGCTCTGGGAGACGGCCTCCAGAACCTGAAAGCGATAGACTTGTACGGGTGTACGTGCATAACCCCGCAAGGCTTGGACCATATCGTGAAGTTGCCTCGGCTTAGTGTACTCAACCTCGGCCTGTGGCATGTGCGGTGACCACACACACACTAGTTCGGGTGTATGCGTCGCTCTGTGTGAGTGCGACGGCCATGTTGGAGTGAAGGAGCCGCCAAGGTTGTATACTATGGACAGTGAATAAATGAATTAACCAATTTTATGATATTATCGAATTATTGTTAGGGAACGGGGTTGCTTTCTTTTATGAGGATGTTCTGTTTTGGGCCAGTTTCTGTTGCATTTACTTATTGTTGCTTTAATGAGGTTTTTTCATTTGAAATTTGTCCGTTTTCAGTTGAGTTTGCTAGGAAAGTCGCCCCAATGCCTAGTCGTGATGTTGAGTTGGACCTTTTTTGGTTATTGCTTAGACTTGCTACATTTAAGTTTAAGTTAAACCCTTGTACCGCTGTTTTAATAGTTGTTTATCTATACAAGACAACTGTACCAAGTTTGACAATTACAAAAAGGTCTGACACAGCGTTAATTGCTCCATTAGTTAGATATTTAGCCATTCTTCAAATTATTAATGTTTTTAGTTCGACCTTAAGCATGAAGTTGGGAAACTATCCAATTTGTTATTAAGTTTTTCCAATTAGGTACTTTTGTGGCTTTAATGTATATTTGGGAGATCTAAGGTTTTATGTACGTACCTACAGAATTTGATTGGAATTCGACTCAATAAGTTATAAATAAATGTATTCTAAATGTTCGAATTCAATATAAAGGATTAGACACTGAATTATAATATTCATGTTCTGGTCAAGTTATCTTACCTCCGTGTTTACATTTTCTCATTCATTCATGTAGAACATGACATGTTCTAGCTAACTTCTGAAGCATAAGATCGTTGAATGCGATGAAATTTTTTACTGTAATTAAGATAATAGGTAACTTCTCGAATTTGTTATGTCCACCAGAAAAGCAAAAGGGTAAAAAAACATGAAAAACTCTTCTTTAATTGTTTATCTTAACAAAACTTGCACAAAAGGCTCTAAAAACAAAAAAGAAAGTACAATAAAAAACTTTTATATGAGAAATGATTCACAAAACGCTGACGAACAAAATGAGACGCAAATGTGATAAATAGAATGACGCAACGACATTGATTTATAATAGAGACACACAAATAGAAATATGGCAGAATAACAACTGATACCTACATGTATAAACATTTAAATGGAAGCTTGTTTGTGTCACAATTTTGTATTAACTACATGTTAGCATTAATAATTCGAATTCTAACATAAACTACATAGGATATAAATATACGTATATACCAGAGGGTCGACTACGATTTTCATCGTTATCATTTTCAATTTAACACAAGGATCATTATACATTACTGTATTTATTTGACATTTAATAAAATGTTGCAGTACTTAATATATTGCGTTCACTTGTCATAATGAAAACGATAACGAAAACGATGAAGAAGTCATGGTCTGTCTACAATCAAAGAAGAGATTCTTTATTAAAAGATGAGCTTTTCTGATATATATCCAATTTTTGTAACATTCTTTTCTGTGTATGTATAATATCAGTAACATATTATAGCAAAGGATGAACATAATGTATTCGAATAGCTTTGATGTCTTCCAAATAGACTTTTTGATCTACTAGATGATATCCGAAGATAAATCAAGGTTCCTGAACAAACTATTGTATAATTCAGAATCTATGATCATTGTTTTGGTTGACTTTATAAAATACCGGTTTAGGGTCATTGGCATCCTATATGGAATTCAAATGACTCATTGCTTATTCCATATCACCTGTGATATCACTATGAAATCTGAATTTAATTCCATGGTTTTTTTACAATGATATGTACGGACGGTCTAACACAGATAAAGGTGTACAGGCACGTTTTTAAGGTTGAGATTCTCAAAAATTACTTGACCAAATTGCAAGAATTCTTTCATTATTAGATAGATAGAAGTTAAAACTTTGTAACTGTAAAGGAATTATTACATCAAAACTCAACCTTATTCAGGCCCTCTGTATACTTTTATCTGTATTCCTGCATACGTATTTCTGGTGTTTTAGTATGATTCACATCTAACATGTTATCAATTCCTGGAATTCAATAAAACATTGTATATTGCTTATAAAATGTAATAATACTTAATAAATTACAGGGGATTCACATAATATAATGTTATATCCTTTAAAGTCTCGTTTGATATTATATACGAATGATCGTGGTTGGTGTACATGCGTAAAACAAGTTCTAAACATACATAAATAAATTATTTTATCATTGTCTTGAGTCATACATAAATGTAAGTTACTATACCTACTACCTTCTGCTACCTATACTAATAAATTTTGTACTTAAATCATTTGAAAGATCCACAGAAAGAATGATAATTTTTCGGGTATTCATATTCCAAAATTTTAAGTTTCGGTTATTTTTAACGACAGTCCTTTCAATGGGAATTGGACTTTTCATTTTGTTAACTTGTTTAGTTTAAGGTGTTATTTTTATATGTATTTCGAATGTTACAGTCTTATGTACTTCTTATCTCCCAAATAGCCACGATCTCGATTATACGTAACTTTTGATATTAATTATAGTTATTTTTTTATTGTTTACATTGTGATTTTGGCGTAAGGTCGAATTGGAAACCAGATACGTTGTATACTTCGATCGATACGTTGTTTTTGTACAAAACGAATGTAATATAACTAGGAGAAAATGTATTAAAAGTCATCGTTTAAGTTACAAATTATTGTGGACATTTTATTTATGACCTTTCATCGTCTTCATCGTTAGTTAAGGGGAGGGAGCAGTCATGAATTGATAGCTGATTATATTAACAATCAGCAGATTAATACTGGATTTCATAAAGAAAATGGCGGTTTTCTTGATGATAAGACGCCTCTGATAACAGTAAGATAATACACGAGTGAATAACACTGAAGCATACGAAGAATGAAAATATATTTATTTCCCAACTTAATCGAGATATAAAATAATTATGGGGTCTCCTGTAGGTACATTTATGTGAGGTAGGATGCTCTACTCTTAAATTTTTCTTCTGATGTTGTCTAAGAATGATGGCGATCATTATCGCAATCTACATGTCGACTATTGTCGACAACGATGCACTGAACAGAGATATACCTACTCTTTAAACTTTTCATTATTCATAAATTAATGATTATTAATAGGGAATCTTCGAAGTACCTGATTGAGCATAACATAACACTTGCTAGTAGTTTGAAATATACAAAACAAAGTATTGGCAAGTATGAAAAATGAAAGAATTTTCATTATTATTTCAATTAGTCATGGTTAAGTGTGAAAACATAACTTGACAGATAAAATACTGATAGTTACTGCAACAATTCATCGTGAGGTTTACAAAGTACACACCTAGGTACACCTTTAGCTAAAACGATATGAAGTTATGTCTTATAGAAACGAGCTAGGCGTAACGCTGGATGTTGGATCCTATTAGAATTGTAGCAGATTCCAAAGAATCAAGAATTGTCTTGGAATCTATCAGTGTGGCTGTCTTCTGTGCAAGGGGTTCTGGGTTCCATTCTATATAACCCAGATTTTGAAATCGTAATTGTATGCCTATGGCTGGACCCATAGCAAATCGCAGGGTATAATAGTTTCGGCCATGAGTGTGACTTCAGTATTTATAAAGGCCGAATCGATCTACAGACCACTTTACCCAATAGACATGAAATCGGTACAAAGCAAGCGAAAAATTATGTCAACGATGAGCGCATAGAGACGAAGCGGGAGACAGTGTTGCCGTATTAAAGAGATGCGTCCATGTCGATAATATCTCTAGGTTACACGTGTCGCGATTCGCGAAGCAATTTTGCGCTCATGTGCGGGCAGACACGGGCGCCATCCTGTTACAGGTCTATGGGGTAAGTGGTCTGTGAATCGATCGAATACTAAAAAAGAAAGAATCTTTGAGCATTACAATGGATGATAAAGAGATTGATAAATGTCGAATAGATCGTTGAACCGAATGTCGCAATCAAAGCCAAACGTATGAGCAGCATTGGTGGTCACTGTCAGCTTAACTTCAGTTTAACGATTTAAAGTTATAACTTTCAGTAGCAATATAGAAATTAAAATTACACACATCGGAGTTCTGAGACTCAACACTTTCTACGAGACTCGGCGGCGACTTCTGCGAACAACTTCACTCTCGTTTACGACCGTCGTAAAACAATTCGAAAAACAAAAGAAACCGTCCCGTTTGAGCAATAATTGCTCGCAATCACAAAGAATATTGTTGCGTGCTTTCAGTTCAAACAACTGCAGTTTATGACAAAGAGTTTTATAATCTTTAGTATAATAAAGTTATGCTGTATTCATGTCGGCTAACTGAAAGGGAATGTAAGAAAAAAGGTTATAAAATAATTTAACTTTCGTAATGTCTGTTATAAAATGTTTTGTCAAAATATTGTTCAAAGTTGCCTAATGTTCTGTCTGTTGTCTTGTAAAGCTTTGTCTTTGACAGTTGTCGGCTTTCCTTTGACTATTCGTTCTCGAACCAAAAGTACGTTAGGACGTACCTAATCTAATTGACGTGATTCATATTGTAAAATGGTTTATAAAACTTAGACAAAAAATCTTTGTTCATTTTATTTACATAAATGACAATTTTGTTTGTTCTCTAACAACAAATAAGATCTGGATTATCCAATTCAACTCCCTAAAGTATTTTATACAGTCTTTCCCTTTAGTTGCCCACTTAATCTACGAGAACACACATTTTTTTTTTGCGTCGAAAAAAAGAACTAACCGTCCCGCCTAATAAAATGACAAGATTGCAAAGAAAGTAGCGCCACCACATAGCGGGTTAGTTAACAATGCCTTCATCGGCCACTTTGATGATAATCTGAGTTCTGCCTAGTTGAATGTTGCCTAACAGTCCCTAATGTGTGAGGCAATGTGACCTATTTACCGGTTACTTATCTACTCTTTGACACAGTTTTTCCAATCTAGTTCTTTTGCGGTTTTGTTCACTTGAAGAACTTTCCAAGGTTGCTAAAAATAAATGAATTTATTTACAAAAACAAAACCGACTGTTTTTTGGCATAAAATGAAGCTGATCTCAACTTTGTAAAATAAATGAAAGGAATTCAAATACGTATTTGCAAATCAAAGCACATCTTGTAGTACTATAATACTTTGGACTGTTCTTATTATCTGCGTCATAAGAATTGAAATCGAAATGCAAGTGTTACCATTGATCTGATGTTGTCCCTATCTAAGTAGTACTTAAACAAAATACACTTTATTGCACCATTAAATACAGTACCTACCTACCTACCCAATTAGTATTTAATTATTAATGAGAATCATGTATAATTTTAGTTATGCACCTACTTAGTACTTACCTAAGTAGGTGCATAACTAAAATTATAATCGAAATCAAAGAAAAGTACCTATACTCATTCATTAGGATTTAATTTTCTCAAGAACTAGGTAGGTATCTACCTAAGTAATTACTTGCCGGTTGCAAAAACTCTTTTAAGTACGGATAACATCAGATCAATGGTAACACTTACAGTACGATTTCGACTCTTACGACGCAGAAAATAAGAACGGTCCAAAGTGTTACACTTGATCTGCTGTCAGCTGTACCTACCGTAGCGTAGATAGTTTCGAGTAGGTACACATCATCATCAGCCCGTATCAGTCCACTGCTGGACGTAGGACCTACACATTATGTTTAAAAAGGTAATTTAATAAATCTCAACCTAAAGTTTGTTAAGTTAGACTGACCTTCTTGTCAACTTTCCCGTTCGTTCTAGCAAATACCTAGGTACCTGGTGGGAATAGAAAACTTGTTCTCACTGTATTCTAGGAAAACGCGTGGTTCAAAGTACCAGGGTTGCAGCAATAATAGAAGGTATCGCTATAACAATGGAGCCCTACACCTGTGACTGACGACCGCGTGGGAACTGCTAGTTTACTATGTATCAAGTTACTTGCTGTAATTTCTTGTTGCCTGGTTATCGTGTGGAGTCACCGATGACGTCACATAAAATATTGTTTAATAAAGCTTGTAGTCATAACTTCTATGCGAAAATTCAAGTCGGCGTATTTCATAAAATTACAATTTTTGTCTGAAAATCGTTTATAATCAGTTGCGAAAGAAGAATTTTGTTTCTCGATTCCAAATCATCAGTGCCTCTGCCTTGCCAACTAAGAATGCTTTTCGCAAATTCTCTGACTTGGATGTAGTTATTCAAGAACCATATAACACTTTATACCAACGCAGCGTATGATAGGACAAGGTGTATAAGATCATCATCAGTCTATTTTATAATGCCCCACTGCTCGGACACATACCTTCCCTTACATCGAGGGAGCTGGGGCCATGATCCACCACGCGGGCCCAGCGCGGATTGGCGGATTTCACATGCCTTTGATTTTTTTCTTCTTTCATGGCATGATAGGTTTCATCACGATGTTTTCCTTCCCCGTTTTGAGAGCTCTCGGTAAATGTACGTAAGTTTTTCCGTCGAAAAAACCGAGGATAACACATTGGTACATGGCTGCCCTGGCTGTGAATCGAACCTGGGACCTCCATATCGCAAGTCCATTGACTCAACCACTGAGCCACCGAGTTTTTTAGTATAATACTTATTATTAAAATCAATGATTTAGATTTGCGACTTTTTGACAACAAATTTTTTTATAAATATAAGTCAGCAATCCTCTTTCAAACGGTCCATACACAATGTATTATAAAGCGCCCTGCAGCTAAGTGTATGTAGAAAGCGTCCGTCAGACTAACGGTAAAGGACAGCCGTACATATTCATGAGGCCGTCCCTTTCTGACCATAAAAGCGGCTCTTTGTCAACGCCGCTTATAGCACGGGATACCACTGCAGATATCACGCTTGTAAAGAGTTGCTGTAGTAAAATCGGTCTGGCACAAATAAAAGTATCTGTATACATATTTTATTCAATAAAAAACTAAAATTAACTTACAAAATAAATTAAAACTAAGTAGTACCAGCTAACTAGATCAAGTGTAACACTTTGGACCGTTCTTATTATCTGCGTCATAAGAGTTAAATTCGTACTGCAAGTGTTTCCACTGATCAGCTGTCACATAAAAATAACAAAAAACTACCTAAAATACATTAAAACTAATTAGAACACGATGAAAAAATTATTGCCGTGGGCATGAGAGTTGATTGATGCAATAAAAAAATTCAGTCAACTAGCCTATTGACGGCATATTTCCTACGTGCAGGCTCCCGTGCTATTATATTTTTAAAGCAAAGTCTGCAAATATGGCCAGGAATAAAGCTAGGGAAGGAATTAGTTTTTGTTGAGTTGGGCCTTCGGAGACAGGTTCGTGGGTCCGGGACAGACGGGCGGTGGGATCAAAGCATTCTAAGGCAGAGATTCAGAGACAATTTTCAACACGAGGTTTGTGTGAACTCGCTCTTACAATGCCATCGAAATGCTGAATTTTGACAGATATAGTAAACATAAATAAGATTGAGATTTTCTCAAAAACTACTCCACCGAATTTAATAATTCTTTTGCAGTACATAGTTTTAACTTTTATCTATCAAACAGTAAAAGAATTATTGCAATAGGTCAAGTAGTTTATGAGATAATCTTACCTTACAAACTTAAAAGCCTTAGAAACTCTCCTGTACACCTTCCTCTGTATTCCACCGTACCTAAGAGTGGGGTTACTTTGACACAGCCCCAGTGTCAAAGTAACCCCACTCACGGAATCAAATTCTGACTAGAAGACATTTAGACGATCAATAGTACGATCTGTCAAAAGCTAGACTTTGGAGGGCTAGCCGCAATGCCCTTTCTGGCGCTAAAGTCATGTAAAAGTATGCGCGAACGTTTTTGTACTATTTTTCGCCAAAAAATGTGACATTCACGGGACTTGAGCGCACGTATAAATCTGCGGTCACCCCGCAGGCGTGTAAAAGTTATAAGGGGTCCGGTGACCCAGCCACCTTTAGAACTCGAAATATACTCCACATAGCGAAGATCTGATTAGCCGACGATAGTGGGCAATTTGTCGGCTCGAGTCGCCAAAAATCAGAATTTGCGAGCGTTGGGCCAAAGTCTTAGGCTGCCTTTCCACCACAGATGTGCCATGCTATGTGATATCCACCAAAAATTAATAAAGCAATTAAATATATATATATTTAATTGATTTATTAATTTTTAACAAAATTGCAATGTTACATCGGTCGCCGCACTGCAATGCAGTTTGTTGGCGTAGCTCTCTTACTTCTACACTGGTAGCACACTCGACAGCACATCAATGGCAACACTCGCAGTACGATTTATATTTAAAAATTAAGTCCGCCAGTACATTATATTGTATATGAAGAATAAATGAAATGAAAATGAAAAATATATTCATTGGCCCACATATACGCTCTGGCTGAATGAATATGATTGGTGGATATATCAAACGCATCCATAGCAACGTACAATAGCACATCTCTGGTGGAAAGGCAGCCTTAGCCCTGTGAGCCCCTGTCACCCCTGTGGTACCTTGTACTATTATTTCTTCTGTGCCTGTGGAAAGATATCGGGGGATAATCATTAACAGAATTGGGCACCAGCCCCCTTACCATGAACTCTTATAGCAGTATTACTTCAATAATACTTTGTTACTTCGTACAATGACGACCTTAAAGTAAGCTTATTAAGGTCGTCATTGTACGAAGTAACAAAGTATTATTGAAGTAATACTGCTATAAGAGTTCATGGTAAGGGGGCTGGAGGAAGATAGAAGACTATTGAATAGGTATATTTAATTCTCTGTAACAGGAAGTCCTATTTTTATTCAATTTAAATAATTACAAAACTAATAACATAATAATAATAAAAACGTGGATAATGTACTCGTAGTAATAAAATGCAAGTATGTAACTGTAAGCTAAAATGAATGAAAAATGACATTTCCTGCGTCTCACGTCCCTGTAACGCCCTCTAGCGATAAATGTCGACATTCAGCCTACATTGTAGTTTCAAGTACAGTCGGATATGGAGAAAAGTGTCATCCAGGGACTTGCATCATCATCATCATCAGCCCGTATCAGTCCACTGCTGGACGTAGGCCTCTCCCAAAGCGCGCCAATCAACCCTACTCTCGGCCCTCTGCATCCAGTCCCTGCCAACCATCTTGCGAAGGTCATCCCTCCATCTGGTCGAGGGTGTCTTACACTACGTTTACCCGTTCGTGGCCTCCATTCAAGACCTCGTCTACCCCATCGGTTATCGGTTCTACGACAGATGTGACCAGCCCATTGCCACTTCAGTTTACTGATTCTATGAGCAATGTCAACCACTTTTGTCTTCTGGCGGATACTTACTCGTTTCTTATTCTGTATCTGTATCCGGTATGAATACGAGTATAAATTTTTTATTGGTTTATATTATAATAAAGTTTTGTACATCTAGTCGAAAAAAAGCTTAATTAAGAATTCAGAAAATAGTAAGAAATCGAAACGAATTATTCATTGTTCTTGTTATTCTTCTATAGGAGTTGCGAGAGTAGTAGAAAATGATACTGATTATGATTATGCAATATGAAACCTGTATATGACTTATGTCCCCAACAAAATGATAGGTACAGCTTAAATGGTCACGTAGTTTTGTAGGTGGGGCAAAGCTCCATTGAAATGTGGCAATGTCATTTGTTTCTTGCACTTTTCGTTAGCTACATGTTAATCCCATACATTTTCTATTCTACTAGCGTTAAAGAAAGTTAAAGCCGATCTCGCTTAGCCGACCGCTTGGGAGGGGTGTTAGACTGTACCTATTTCCTGTAGCTAAGTGATACCAATCAAGCGAGTGTCGTGATGATCTCTCACACATAACCGCTCCCACCCACAACGGTACTCTTTATGCGACAGTAATACGGCCTATATTGCAATGGGAAACAGACGGTGTTACGTAGGTTGCTGTACTGTCGATTGTACCTAGGTACAGTCGAAGACAGAGATAAGTATACAGGGGGCATCAATAAGGTTGAGATTTTCTCAAAAACTACTGGACCGAATTGAATAACTATTTTACAGTCACATAGTTTTAACTTTTATCTATCAAATAGTGAAAGAATTTTTGCAATAGGTCAAGTAGTTTAGAAAATCTCAACCTTAAAAACTCTCCTGTACACCTTTCTCTGTGTTCCACCGTACAGTCGAACTCACAGAAAGGAGAGTAATTAAGGTAGAGATTTTCTCAAAAAGTATTTGAATTGATTCTTGAAATTTCCTTAGAATTACAATTTTGTAAGTCTAAAATATATCTCTGTGCGTAAGTACTTACTTGAGTAAATCTCAACCTTATTGAGGCCCCTGTGTTCTTATCTCTGTTTTCGATTGTACCTGACCTGAGTTACCAGCAGTGGCTACGTGACGTCACACTAACGTCACGAGGTCGATGGTGCGCAATGTCACGATTTCTATTTATAATATGTATTGAAACTATACAAGGAGTTGTTTTTTTATGAGAGAAGCGTACAAGCTACCGGATGGTAAGCGGGCATCGTCGCCTAGAGACTTTTGCAAGACCGGAGAGGTAACAAACAACAAGTGAATTTTAATACACTTTAAAAAGACATTGCCACATTTCAATGGAGCTTTGCCCCACCTACAAAACTACGTGACCATTTAAGCTGTACCTATCATTTTGCTGGGAACTTATTACAGGTTTCATATTGCATAATCATAATCAGTATCATTTTCTACTACTCTCGCAACTCCTATAAAAGAATAACAAAAACAATGAATAATTCGCTTCGATTTCTTACTATTTTCTGAATTCTTAATTAAGCTGTTTTTTTCGACTCGCAACTTGTACATAACTTTAAAATAAACCAATAATTTTAATAAAAAAACTAAGATTCTTTTACATTTATTCGTTATCTTGTACAACTTGCGGTTGATGGTAGGGCAGAATCTGGCATTGTCATTTTTTATTTAATTAAGCAAAGAAAATAGTCATAGTTCACCCGGCTTCTACACGAGTGCTCTACGTGATACCGAAATTCGAAATATCGAATAATTTGATGCCGAAATTTTACAGCACTAAAAACGTAACAACGAAATATCAAAACCGCGAATAACTCTAAAGCGAAAGTGTATTTTTATTTGATTTTTTTTAAGGGTAATTTTATTATTTTTTATTGAGGAAGTATATAATTTACAAATAAATACAAATTAAATCTAAAGTATCTAAACCTAAACGTGTAAAAATTATGAATAAAAAACCTGCGCAAAGTCCCCCACAATTGGCAATGTGCCCAAAAGGCTGGCGGCGTTGCCTCGCTGTATAGCGAGGCTAACACGTTGGGCAAAGTAGCCGCCAGCCCTTTGGTCACGCGTGGCCTCGACCAGGCGCCGGGAAATCTGTCTCATTTGATTTTAGACTAATATCTATTTTGTACCTAAAGTTACCTACTTATAGTATGTAGTACGTACGCGTTAAGAAAATAGTGAAAAAAAGAGCACGTCTATCCACGGTTGACAAACTAGATGACTTAGACAAATAATAATGCCATAAGAAGGAAAGTTCAATAAAAAAAAATTTCAACTTTCCTTCTTATGGCACATTTCGATAGTCCCGTAGAACAAAGTCGTATTTGCAAAATCATAGTTTTGCGGTAGAGCTGTTCAAAGATTGTACCGTAGTTTTCTATTAATATTGTTCAACGTGAACTGCAGATTGCTATGAAATTTTATTATGTTACTAAATTATGTGAGACGTGTCTATATCTATAAAAAAAATTAACAAATATTAATTTTTTGTCCAAAAACGGGGGCCTATAATCATATGCGCCATTGTTCTATGGCTAAGTGACCGCTTTATAAGAATATACGCCATTGTTCAATGTACTTCCGATGCATAAAAGGTGTAGTATATGTATAAAAAACTTTTTTCTTCGGTATTTCGGGAAACATTTGGTGTCGTATGTTGATAAAGTTAGCTGTAATTGATAAATTAAATGCAAAACCTAATAATTTTAGATCACTTTTGTTCAATAATAATAGTTCTTAAAATTAAACAGGAAGAAATAAGCTATTTTATTCTCGATATTTAAAACAAAACTCGATTTTAATCAATGAAAATTATACTATCTAAGTCTAAAGTAGCCAGGTACTTACAGTTATAATAACTTAATTTGTTGTGTAGTCTAAACCAGTAATTTTTTGTCAATATAAACGTAACATATTATTAATATTAAGCTATTAAAATATTAAACACCTACTTTTAATAATCAATCTCAAAAAGTTACAATTTTTTCAATGCTCACTTACATTATTATATTGTATTTTAAATATGGGAACAATACATAGATCAATGTAAGATACTAATAAATAAGAAATAGATCGTGCTATAAAAGTAGAAGAAAACAATTACTTAAGGATAAATACTATTTTTAAATGCTTATTATCAACGTGATTCAAGTTCACTAAGTTGTAGTTCGCATAATTACGAAAAACGGCCGTTTTTGGCATATTACTTAAGTAAAATTATATCTGACAAGTACAACATCAAGTACCTACTCTTTACTGTAATATAATGGTAGAGATTTAAAATAAAAAAATACATGTTCTACAATTATCTCTCCGCAATCGCACATAGGTACCTGCCGACCAAATCTTCGTATTTGGATTTAGGAATATTCAGTAAAACTTATAGAGACTGATTCCGCTAATGATCAAAACATCACATTGGAAACTTATTTTTAACTATGTTTTAAGACATTTCTATTCATTCTTCACGCCTCTTGATGCGATTCTTTTATCGCCTTGGTTCGGTGCTTTTTGACTGCTCTTGACTAACATTAACAGAAGTGCTTGAATTATTGCAAGAAGTAGACAACGTACCAATCGAATCAGCCCAGTGATCATTCAGACAGCAAAATGCATCTTCACAAGTTCGGTGGACGTTAACTAGAGATGGCATTGGTGTTGGTATTGTTAACTCCGAGCAATTTACTGGAGGATAATTTTCAACATTTCAATGTACAATACTACTCGTAGGAGAATTTTCGCAACCAGTAAATATTGAATAATAGAAAAGGGGATAATGTCGTTAGTTGTAGGGTATAGTCGATGGATATACATATTAGTGGAAAAGAAAGGCAACTGTTTACCTGTTACGTCACATTCCATAGCAGGTTTAGGAACGAAGGCATTATTAATATTATGTAGGTTGGTAAGAATCAATCAAAAGCAGGTTTTCACGTTCCACCTCGTGCTCTGCAGTAGATAGATTCGGCATGGTAAGCAACATTACCGGGACTTACTCGTTTTATCATTACCAACTATGTCTATCTACACCACACCTCGCTCATGTCATTAGGTATGGTAGTAGGGTACCTATAATAGGAATTAAGAGCAGTTTTTCACTGGCCATCTAGAGTAGAGATGGCATGACAAGCAACATTATCGGGATATTGACGTCTTTCCACACCTCGATGTCAGTCTGAATAGTTTGTGCTGTTGCATGTAACTACCGAAGACCGTACCATGAAAATCTAAAAAAAAACCAGAGTTTATGATTTACTACGAAACGTGAAATCAAGGACTAATTATAAATAACCAAAATGCATAATTTGCCGTGGATTAAAAAAAAATATCATGTGTATTCTCAAAATTAAAAACCGAACATTGTCGCATATAAAAAGCGATTACAAAGAAAATCGTAGCTTGTGCACATACGATTATATTTTGCCCATTTGAATTCGGAGAACAATGTTGTATATGCACAAGCTACACCATTTATCTTTACAACTATCGACGAAAAATGTCTTATCTACTTATAGTACCACGTAATATAAATATTTTTTTGTTGTATTTATTATATTGCTTTTTTAACATAACCGCATTTTGAACTATTTTATCCTGTTTATTAAGTTTGTATATTAATTACAGTTTATTCCATAGAATATTGTGGTATTTGACTTTGAGACAATGCATTAGGGTAATTTGGTAATAAAATCATATGAACAGGAAAATATGCAAACAGGTAACATAAAACAAAACATACCTGTTATAGATATTATAAAACGAGTAAATCGTGATTTATTACTTAACAGAATCAACAGAATTTACTTGTAAAGAAATTTGGCTCTCATTATCCTCGAATATTTAGTGGTGAAAATTCTTTTTCAAGTGCTAAAAATAAAATATATTATGAGCTTGATAGAGACATGTTGATTATTTTAAAAAATACTGTACAAATTCGTGTAAAACAGAACTTTAAAAACAGCGTGACAAAACGATCTCTCTGCCGCGAACAACGGCGCACCTGCATGTGAGGTGCGGCGAGGGTGGCGCTCACAATGTCACATCTGTGCATGCTTCATTGTTCTGCGTAGAAAAAATCATATACTACGTTGTTCTACTGAGTATCTCATTAATAAGATACAATAGAGAAAAAATAAAAATTATTTCATGAAGCTTGGCACATTAGGATGCTAAAATCATCAAAAAACTACTTTTGCTTTATAATCACAAGCGACATTGTTCTACGGGACTATCGATTTGTCTAAGTCATCTAATTTGTCAACCGTGGATAGACGTGCTCTTGTTTTCACTATTTTCTTAACGCGTACGTACTATAGTTTCTACTTATATTATAACAATGCAAAACTATATAATAGGTAATTATTTATACATAGTCTTCAGAAGAGCGAAGTATGACCAAGATCTGCTGAGAATCTGAAAGTTTAAAATAAGTTTAGTTACTGACTTAGGTAAAATAACTTGAAAATATAACTAAATTAAATAGGTATAGCTAACATCAGATCAAGTATAACAATTTGGTCCGTTCTTATTATCTGCTCCGTAAGAGTTAAAATCTATGTTGTCCTTACTAATACCTAGTCAAATATTCGAGCTTTTCGGTATTCGCAACTGCTGCTACAGCCGTTACAAAATAATGTTGTTATTCATAAACCTAATTAAACCTCATTTCAAATAAATGCATTTTCTTTCTTTCTTTCATTTCCAAGAAATCGTGTTCCTATCCCTTTCACACTTTGTACAAAAAGGTTAAGATAGAAAGGGACAGGGGCCTAAACCATGGCGTAACTTTAAATCGCGTTTATGAATTCGCGCCAATAGCAGCCAAGTGTTTTGCTAAGTATTTGTTTTTCTAGCTAGTTTGATTGGTCATTGTTTACAATTATTTGTTCTGACTGACAAGGATGTAGTTGTTTTAGCTAGAAATCAACAGCTAAGTAAAAGCTGCTACAGGCAATCCTACTTTTTCAGTATATCATATGTCTGTAGTAAGAGCTCGGTGGCTCAGTGGTTGGGTCAATGGACTTGCGATACGGAGATCCCAGGTTCGATTCCCAGCTAGGGCAGCCATGTACCAATGAGTTGTCCTCGGTTGTTTCGACGGAAAAACTTACGTACATTTACCGAGTGCTCTCAAAACGGTGAACGAATCGTAATGAAATCTGCATGCTGTAGAATAATAAAAAATCTAAGGCATGTTGAAAAACGCCTATCCGCACTGGGCCCGCGTGGTGGATCATGGCCCGAGCTCCCTCGACGTAAGGAAAGGTCTGTGTCCGAGCAGTGGGGCAATATAAATAGACTGATGATGATGAATTGATGATAATTATGTCTGTATGTGCTACCTCCTGCTTGTCGTACAGTCGAAGACAGAGATAAGTATACAGGGAGCCTCAATAAGGTCGAGATTTTCTCAAAAACTACTAGACCGAATTTAATAATTATTTTACAGTTACATAGTTTTAACTTTTATCTATCAAACAGTTAAAGAATTTTTGCAATAGGTCAAGTAGTTTTTGATAAAATCTCAACCTTAAAAGCTCTCCTGTACACCTTTCTCTGTGCTCCACCGTACGAACGATCTTTCGTACAGCTGGTTTGATAGGTAGTACATAATATCTTAGGTATTATGAACATGTAAAGTAGGTTTGCGTGCAAAACGGTCATATGAAGTTCTTCCTAGCAGAGAGTTAGCTAGTACGGCACGCGATGCCCCGAGGCCCTTGCCAATTGCCCCATTTGATGTTTCCGCCAAGAATAATGATGAAAATGACGTCATTGGCACAATATTATGTTTACAAGTCATTTAAGACATCAAAACTTGTGGTAAAATCAAGAATTTCCTGTACTTTGAGTCCAGATTACCGGTATATTCCCAGTAAGACTCGCGCCGCAATGTACAGCTATTAGAAGTGGGGGCGATGACTTCCCAGTCGCCACCCGGGGGCAACTGCGGGAATTTTATTTTAAACTATTCCCAATTGCCACCTGGGGGCGATCGATGTGGGAGCAACTGGGAATATACCAGATTACCTACGCAGACTGAAAAAAAACAGGATTGCCTGTAGCAGCTTTTACTTAGTTGTTGATTTCTAGCTAAAACAACTACGGCCTTGTCAGTCAGAGCAAATAATTGTAAACAATAACCAATCAAACTAGAAAAACAAATACTTAGCAAAACAGCAAAACACTTGGCTGTCCCTAGTTTGTGACGGTTGTATCTTTAGTTGCGAATACGTAAAATATTTGTGTAATTATTGATTATTTACCTACGTACAATTTAATTGAACATAAAACATCACGGATAACACTAACATTTTTGAGAAGGCCTGTTTTTGGTTCGACAGTTTCGACCGATTTCGACGGCCTTTATCAAGGTGAATGCGACACGCCTCCTCGTCATAACATCGACGTTCAGAGATATGGCTGTGACGCACTCACCTTGATAAAGGCCGTCGAAATCGGTCGAAACTGTCGATCTAAATACCTACCTCTCCAAAAAGCGAATACGCACAACATCAGATCAATGGTAACACTCTGTGGTTTTGTGAATTTGTCTCTATAACACCGTGATCAGTTTCGAAAATTAATAATACCTACCTACTTTATTTCCGATAGCCACGCGAATACCGTGATCAGTGGGTATTATTTTTGTGATAGAAACGGATCCCGGTATCAGAGGATACAACTGCCGTGATCCGTTTCCAATTCATTCTGATCCCGGAATCCGTGGAGGCACCCGTTTGAAATTAATTACCGTAGTGAATGCTGTCAAGTTGAGGTTAGCGAAGTTAGCAGCAGTCAGCTTGCACGGTTTCTGCGCCCTAGGAAAACGATTTACTTCATAAGTAAGGTGGATTTTTATTTCGCAAGTTGGAAAAACAATAGTAACGAGGTCTTGCAAAATGAGATAGAGGACCTTGCACATGAAAATTGAAAAGAGAATTCTTCAGTATAGGAGCGCTAGCCCTAGACAGCAAGACTTTCGTTATACTGAGCTATGTTGCTTTATGTAAACCTGGTACTTCTATCTTGAATATGTATACCAAAATAGTCATGTAATAGTCATCACTCACTCCAAACGTTTCGGATAAAATCTAAACCCTTGTCAATTAACTCTTTTGTTGACGTTAAAAAAGTCATTCCAAATAAAACATAACAGCAAGGTGGTGCAAAGTTTTTGGGAAGGAGATATCCATTCACCTTCATGTACTTTACCCTAATTAATTGGCTTTGGTACTTTTACTAACCTGGTGATAATGAATAGTATATTTCTCTTGGTCCCTTCATCGACATCATACCATCTGCACTTGTAGATTGCTTCAGCCACTTTTGTACTCTGAAAGAATTTAATAATAACTCGCCAATATTCTATTGTAAATTAGACGGTTTAGTCCCAACTCGGCACCTTCCCGAGATGGGACTAAACCGACGAATGAATAAATGACTAGCTGTCGAGTCCATTAATAAAATAAAATAAGTACCCCTTTCTTACCGATCTCATAAGCATATCCCCAAAGAGACAAAGCAGTGATATCTGGGATAGACTCATGAAGAGAAAAGTCATGAACGCAAATGCTGTACTATTGTCGTCCAGAATCTGAAAGAGAAACAAAAAACTGGAGAGGATTTTCTGGTAATATGAATGTTCGATGATTCGGTTCCATCCTGTAATTTACAGCACAATTTTTATTTTCAGAATTTGAATTAGGTACGCATTATCCATGCTCGGTGAATAAATTAGAACATGATGAAAAAATTCTTGCCG
This sequence comes from Tachystola acroxantha, assembly GCA_963506565.1. Lineage (NCBI taxonomy): Eukaryota > Metazoa > Arthropoda > Insecta > Lepidoptera > Oecophoridae > Tachystola > Tachystola acroxantha. The sequence continues at coordinate 6,556,948 of OY735894.1, read as the reverse complement.
TGGGCAGGACTTGAACCTGGCCTGTGGTGTCTCAGTTGCTAAGAGCGTGTCACGGAATGACAAGGTCGCAGGTTCAAGTCCTGCCCACGGCAAGAATTTTTTCATCATATTCCAATTTTTATTTTCTCGGTATAGCTATAGGCATTGAAGAGTCCGACGGGGAAAGGATGATCAAGGTATATTGTTTCCGTTCACAATTTATCTGGAAAAGCTTTCGGTAAAGGATAGTATGAATCCTAACGAGTTTTCCCATACTGCTGTAGTGAAGGTTCAATTGGGTTTCTGCATTAGAGAGCTCGGTGGCTCTGTGGCTCTGTGGCTGGGTCAATGGACTTACGATACGGAGGTTCCAGGTTCAATTCCCAGCCAGGGCAGCATGTACCAATGAGATATCCTCAGGTTTTTCGACGGAAAAACTTGTACGTTTAACGAGTGCTCTCAAAACAGCGAAGGAAAACATCGTGATGAAACCTGCATGCCGCAGCATAAAAAATCTAAGGCATGTAAAATCCGTGGTGGATCATGGCCCCAGCTCCCTCGATGTAAGGGAAGGTCTGTGAACTACAGTGGGGACATATAAATAGACTGATGTTGATGATGCAATAGAAACTGTTAAATCAATTGAATCACACACGTAGGTAATAATAATTAATAACTATGACTTACAGTCACATTGAAGCCGCTGAGGCAAATGAGGACAGAACTCGAGATTATGTTGAACAGTATTGACTTGGAAAATATGACCTCCATCAGGTCCACCAACCTAAAAATGAAAAATAAAATATTCGTAAAACTCCTCCAGTTTTACGTATAGACATAGTGAATTATTCTCTTGAAGAGCAGATTTTTTTACGATAGACCAAACCCGCGTTTTGACCTGATCTCACCTGCTAGTATGTGACGATGAGGCCGATGATGAAGCACGCGGACCTAGTAAATGCCTATTCACTCTTGCCTTAAAGATTCCAAGGTTATACTACCTACTACAGTGCTATTACGCCTATGTGCATTCAATCCTAGCATACGGGATAATACTATGGGGAATCTCAACTGACTATGAAAGAGTACTAAAAATGCAGAAAAGAGCTATCAGAGTGATTGTCAAAGGGGGATTCAGGGACACGTGCAGGGATCATTTCAAAACACTAAAAATAATGACATCTGTATCCCTATAGTACATCTTTGAGACTATAATGCACGTTCGTGAAAACCTGTCCACTTTTGAAAAACTCGGAGATTCCGGACGAACTACACGTTTTCCTAATGATCTCAGAGTCAGCCCACACAATTTAGCCCTTTCGAATCGACTGCCGAGAGTCATGGGTAAAAAGTTGTACAATAAATTACCGGAAAATTTAAAATCAGAAACTAAACATAATGCCTTTAGAACAGGTTTAAAAGAACTTTTATTAAGTAACACGATCTATAAAATCAATGAGTTTAGGTATGCCTCAAAAATACGTGTAATGAATGAATGGTCGTAATGAAATGGAGATGAGTGACTGTGTGTGAAATTGGTGGTGAATGGTTTGATTTTCGTCAAAATAACATGGCCCTTTTACAGCCATACAATATCTGTGATTGTATAACTGTAGCTTTTTATGTAACCATTGTATTTGTATAGAATAAAAATTGTCTCTGTTTTTCCATGTATAATATTGACTAGTTGAACTTGGCGTATGGTGATACATCTTTTGTTTGTATTTCTCTACAAAATGTTTGATGAATAAATGATTATCTATCTATCTATCTATCTATATGTGTCCGCAAACACCGACACCGGCAGGGCGTCCCATTCCCTAGCCGTTCGTATGATGAAGGATGAAGAAAAACGCTACGTACGGGCCAACGGGATATCTACGATAGATGCGAGTTAAAAAACATGAAGCGAAAGATGTCTGTCAAGATTCGAATATACTGTTGACACTGTGAGGTTCCATTTTCACTAACTCCCCAAATTCTGAGACTTCTGAATTCTCAAAGTTGTGTCAATTGAGGCACTTACTCAATCAGCTCCTGGTGTCTCTTCACCAACTGGACTAGCCGAGCCCTGGTCTCGTCCGCAGACCAAGAGACCAGATGCTCATAATGATGGCAGAGGATGTGGAAATGCATCTGTATGTATGCACAGAAGACGTAGAGGAAAGTATCGGCTCCAAACACATTGAATGCTGCTATAAAAGCTGGAACATATAGTTATTTTAGTTTCAGCACAGGTATCTGACCTAACTTACTCAGTACTGAGGACACTTAATGCCATCCGAGGATATAATAAAAACTATCTCGTCCAATGAATTGAACCCCTCTTAGCTACTCGGGTCTTCGATATCAATGTAATAGTAACCAGTTTGTTTTATCGGTTGTAAACTCGGCGTCTGCATTTCAAGGCAATTTTACTCTTAAACAAGGATAGTTCGTGTAAGTATCAAGGTATTTGCGTGCCAAGTTGACAACCTTTTCCTCAAGATATAATCTAAATGTAACAATGAAAACTATGTCCAGTACTTAATGATCACCTACTTACTCCGCTTCCCAAGAATTAGGCCTTCGCAACGAAAAGACGCAGATCGTGCTGGTTCTTGCATTAATAATACTAATGCTAGTTGGTCTAAAGTTGGTGCTGAACCGTCCCAGGTGTCGAATGAACCTCGTGTGTTATCTCAATTGCCCCAGACATTCTCATATTATATACTTACATAGTACACACACACAACTTCCGTTCTTTATTTTCATATCAGAAACCCAGGAGTCAGGAGTATAACCGTTTTGACAATAGTAGGATAAGTCGTTATTGTAACTTTCTTGCCACGCACGTGCAAAACGTCAAATGTTTTGCCTCCAAGGCCTTTCCTTTAGTCTAGAAGAGCTATGATATAGGATACCTCAAGTGAAATGTGACTAGAGATCTCCAAGGGAATTTCTGGTGTTTCTAGGCAATTATGATAAGGTAGCCTGTCTGAAAAAAGTGAACTTTACTTACTGGACCAAACCTGATGAATGTAAAAGAGAGGCCAGACCTCCTTCGCGTATGGATCGAAAAAGTACTTCACTGAAAACGGCAACTTTAAGTCAGTTTCGCCTGATGTGTAGTATTCGTAACCCATTGCCAATATTGCTGAAAACGAGAATACTACCACAACCACACTGGCCGAGTAGTAGAGCAGCATAACTACTATGTTTAGGAATTTGCTTGAGTTTTCTACTATTTCTGTTACAATTCGGGCAGATTTAGCTTCATTCATTTCTGTATTGTGTGGTAGTTCAGATTTGTCATCAATATCAGGAGTGTTGTCATCATTTTTGTCAATTTTATTATTGAAATCGATTTTTGGGTGAATTTCTTGCAGTTTTTTCACAATTTTCAGTAAAATCTGTCTATTGTAATACATCGGAGTAGATTTCGCTGTCGCCAAAAGACATACAGTAGTACAGGGTGCTATAGAAGTCAATTCAGTAAAACTCTTCCCTACTTGTATGCCTTCTATTAACCAAAAGAATTCACCAATTACGTCCGTGTAAAGCCAGAAAAAATTGAAGTAGAATAATAAACTTAAAACTGTTTTTCTTAGTCGCAATTTGACAGGATAAAGACTAATTCCTGACATTATTAGAGAAATTTGTGACAATTTCAGGGATTCTTCGAATGTTTTTATTTTCGGCATTATGTAAAAATATTATATTTTTAAAGAGATATACGTCGACACAACTTTTGTTTGATATAAGTTTTACTAATGATTCAAAGTTCAATATGAACATAAATTATATACTTATGGAAATGTTAATGAGGATATTTTTCTGAAGACTTAATTACAGAGCTCTCTTCTCTGTAAAGACTGTAAACAGAATTAGAAACTAATGGTTTTAGAGTTCCGTGTTTTGTTTATACATGCACGACAAACATAATAATGTGTACTCATTATTATATTCATACATACAGCATGTATGGTGGAAGATAAAGAAAGGTGTACTGGAGGGTTTTTAAGGTTGAAATTATCTCAAAATCTACTTAACCTAATGCAATAATTCTTTATTATCAATATTCAATATATTTATTGCATTCCACGACGACGTGTACCTTTTGTAATGTTATATTTACCCTATTTTAATTATTTTAAATTTTGTTAATATACTTGTATTTATATTTTGCATTCCATAAGTTATAATACAGATGTTCACATACTTAACATTAAAATGTTACAATGTTCTTTATGGACCTTGTTTAAGCGCAGCAATATAATATATATTTCACTATTAGATAGATAAAAGTTAAAACTATGTAACTGTAAAAGTATTATTAAATTCGTTCCAGTAGTTTTTGAGAAAATCGCAACCTTATTGAGGCCCCCTGCATACTTATCTCTGTCTTCGACTGTACTTTTATGGCCCTTTTCATTACACCATGTAGGTACCTACTTATATGTGTAATTAATAAAATATAGCATCATATTTATTTGTAATACAGTGATCTCCATAAACGTAACCTTTGGAGCGGGGTGAGTTCCACCTCACATTTTGTAAGTAGTTAACTCACCCAGGTACTGGGTGAATCGACCACTAACAATTTTAAAAGGTGGTATCTCACCCATAGGTGAGATTTGGATGGAGAGTGAATTGCCACCTAAGCCGAAAATCTGTAATCATTGATCTCCTATAAACAACTAGATACACAGTCTGCCTTCTAAAAATGTCCGAGCGCAAAGAAGGTCCAAACGGATGAATGGACCCTCATTTGTTTTATTGGACATTATTTGGACGTTAACAATGGACCCTTACTTAGACGTTTTTTAAATTGTTTTAGTAAGACCTCTGTGTATCTAGTTGTTTATAGGAGATCAATGTCTGTAATACATAAATGTATAAACCAACGGAACCCGTATTTCGTATATTATTTGCGTATACTTTACAAACTTTTTAAATATTCCTTTTGCTATCAAAAAGTGTAATATTTTATTCTACTTGAGCTTCATAAAGTCGTTTGTCGTTTAATTAAGACATTTTAATTGGTCATTAGTTCTGTAATTAAGTATAATATGAACCTTGATATGAACCTCTTGGCGTAGTACAGTTGAAGAGGTCCCAAGTTCGATTATGTAGATTAAGTTATTTTGGAGAAATAAATCGATTTTACAGGAACTTTGTTAGACAAAATTATATCATCTTATGTAAGAAAGTACTCACATAAGTTAGTACAGTCCAAAGCGCATCTATATAGGGTAAAACTTCGGAATCGTACTGCAAGGCAAGGTGTTGCCATTGACTTGCTGTTATCTGTACAGCTCATCAACGAACACAGTACGGGATGTGATGAAAATCAGCGCTGTTCCCAGTCACCCCAGTGGCTGGGCACAGACAGCATTTCAGCTGATCACAGTCCTATTACGCATATTATTTTAAGTTAGCTCTAAGTGTATAAATAAGGTCACCTTGTATGTGTAATATGTGGAATAAATATTTTTCATTTCATTTCATTTTCATTTCAAGTGTAACACTTTGGACCTGGAGTCTGATCTCAAACCCCTCAAGAGCGAATTCAGCCGATACACCCTTAAGACGTGATCTCCATCTCAATTGTGTCATTTATTAATAAACCAATCTTGAGGGCGTATCACGTGATGTCTTTCTCAAGTCGCGGTTCGCCTGCAATAAGCAAATACGTTCTCAAGTGCGAGTTTGACAGTTCTCTTGAGAACTGAGTTTTGTTTATTAATACGGCGTTACTCACGTTATACCCGATTCTTAAACGCGCACCTAAGTTACGTTTTTTTAATACGAACGCCATCAAAGTCAATATTGAGGTCGTTCTCAAGATTGACTTTTGAGCTGAGAGTGATTTATTAATACGGACCTTAATTATTGTCTGCGCCGATAGAATTGAAATCGTAGGTAGGTAGGTACTGCAAGTATTGCTATTGATCTGGCTATCGTGTCTACAATAGTCTACTAATATATATAAAGGTGATAAGATGAATTAATGACTCTCGCAAATGAAAATAAAGTCTAAAGTTGGTTGATTATTTTCAATGCAGGTAGTGAGTAGATCTTTTATAAAGTACCTTATACCATTGAGGCTCCAACCCACTATAGTACCCAGCCAGACATCAGACTATGCTAATAAAAAATCTTTGCCTGAATAGGTTAAAACCAATACCCCGAATGCAGACATGAGACTTTCTATTTTCTAACCCAAAAGGTCGACAATAGCGTGTCTGGAGAATAATGCAAATTGGGTTGTGCGTATCGCATACCTGGTATTACCAACTTATTAATGCAGTTATTTTCAACTTAAATACAGCGAGCCAGAGTGCATTTTCGAATTTTGTTAGCGTATGCTTTAAAATTGTTTACAAAGTTTTGATTGCGTTTTAATAGACTGTGTCGCTCACGAAATAAGAACTATTATCGTAAATTAAGACTACCATTAATTTGTAGAGTAAGTTGCGTGTACAACTCTATAAAATCGATAATAATAAACCTTATTTCCGAGTTACAAGTCTGATTATTGCTTCTTATGACTGAATATGTATGTTTGTATGATACTCGACAACGAGCGAGTATACCGTGTGCGACGGAATGCAACGATATCGGGTTTATGCGATACACATGAGATTAGGGGACTCTATTAAACTAAAGATACCTACGTAATTTTAATTTTAGAATTAAAACTATAAGGAGGTAAGCGATATGTACACACACGGATAACATTCACTTTCACTGGTGAATCCTATATTTAGAGAGAGACCGGCACACTTCCGTTCCGACCGATTTCGACGGTCTTTATCGGTCGGTCGAATTGACGGTCGAATGCGCGTCGCCCGCTATTTCCGCCCTGAACAAATGCAAGTCGCGCATTCACCTTGATAAACACCGACGAAATCGGTCGAAACTATCGGTCTAAAATTCTAAATATCCGTTTCAATAAAAAGGTGAGCGTTATTCGTGTTTTTATAATAATAATGTGAAGTTAATGACTACGTATAGTTTTAATTCTAAAATAGTTTGTACGGTGGAATACAGAGAAAAGTGTACAGAGTTTTAAGGTTGATATTATCTCAAAAACTACTTGACCTATTGCAAGAATTATTTCACTGTTAGATGGATAAAAGTTAAAACTATGTATTATTATATATAAACGGATATCACTCACTTATATTGTTGAAGTCGGCAATTAGTCCGACAGTTTCGACCGAATTCGACGGTCTTTTTCAAGGTGAGCGCTCCACGCCAGCGTCGCCGGTGCAGACGTTTCTTCGCGCACTGAAGAAACGTCACCTCCGACGCAGGCGTAGCGCGCTCACCTTGAAAATACCGTCGAAATCGGTCGAAACTGTCTAATCAAAAACTATGTACTTACTATAAAAGAATTATTAAATTCGGTCCAGTAGTTTTTGGGAAAATCTCAACCTTATTGAGGCCCCCTGTATACTTATCTTCGACTGTATACACTATTCATCTCAAGAATAATCCTCAGAAGCTTTTCCCCTGTGCTCCACACAAACCGTCCGCCGCTTGACATGCGGCAGGCGGGTCCGCCCGACACGGCATGTCTTATATTTTTTTATTCAACTTTTTTTTTTACAATTTTTTCGTCGAGAAATCTGTATCGCACGATACACGAACTCTTTTTAAACGTATTCTCGTAAAAAATGATAAAAAGCTGGTATCGTGAGGATAGAGTTACGTCTTTTCACGGATGATAAAAAATTGGAATGTTGGCATGGGACGGGAAAGTGAATTTATCGTAGAAATCAGAGGCATTACCCAAACTTTGACTATAGAAAGGTAAAGTATTTTTTTTACCTTTCAGGGTTAAATTGAAAGCATTGGCACTATTTTAAACTGGTTCTCAAGATACAGGTTAGACCTAGTTTGAGAACCAGTGACCATCATAGTTATTTAAGTACAGAGTGTACATTAATTGTTTCAAAAAAAAAAACTTTATTGCTGTTATTCATAAACCTAGTTAATCCTCACTTCACTTAAATCGTGATGCTTTCACATTCCTTAAAAAAGGTTAAGATAAAAGGGACAGTGGGCCAAAACGGTGGCGTAACTTTAAATCACGTTTATGAATACGCGCCGTTATAATTAGGACAAGGACGTTTTATTTATTTATTTATTTATTTTCATATTACTTATACTTACTTATATTCGCCGGCACTATTTTTTTTTTAATTTCAAGAACTGCCAAAGGTCGGAAATGGAGTCAATTCTCGCGAAATAGCGGTGGGAATGAATAATCACCCGATTCTTGGCTACCGGCACCATGCTGTGCTTTTATTTATTTGTAGGTAGGCGATGTTAAATGGAAATTCTTTACGATTATTGTCACATCTCTAAGAATTAATAACAGACACGGATAACGCTAAGTTTTCTGGGTGAAGCTTGTATGCACAGACCACCCCAATAGGCATGAAATAGGTACGGCATATTTTTTTTTTAATTTAAATGTTATTTTGATTTGATTTTACAGTGCCAGTCATTCTGGTGTCTCCTTTCCAACACCAAGGTTATAAAAAGGATGTCATCACTTTTAGAACTGTCAAAGTTAACTTTAAATTAGAAAACGCACGACAGAATGGCAACTATAGTAACGTAACTTATTATAATTTGTGATTACTGATTACCAAAAATCATAGAGTAGGTACTTAGTTTATCGATCAGGTTCAATTCCAACGTGCGTTATAATAAGTATAGCAGATAAATCAAGTTTTAAAGGCAATAAAAACTACCCTCTTTAGAGCAGGTTCTTTTTAATTTATGGGCTGTCAAATGTTACACGTGTGTGCGTTTTTTTGGTGAATTTTGTAGAAATGCATAGCATGTGTGCGTGTTCACTTGCCGAGCTAGGCAGGGGGCCGCGTGACACAGGGGTGTGATGGAATCGTAACCGTAGGGTTGCCTCAAGGTGGAATAAGCCTGCTAGGAACTTCAGAATCAGGAAACAATACGGTGCAACATACTGCGTTGAACAAATCAAATCGTTACATTTTCTACGGCTACATTAAAATGTACGATTTTTTTTAAGTTTATTTATTACTTTTTAACAAAATAGCAATATTACATTTGTCGCCAAACTGCAATGCAGTTTGTTGGCGTAGCTCTCTTAATTCTTATTTTTACATTTGATCAACACACGTCGCATCGTGTGGCGTTTTAATAGTTGTTTCGGCCTTAATTGACACTCTATAACTAAGGCTTAATAAAGTAGCAATTACAGTAGCACTAACTAGCAGTTTTATTGAATCCTCCAGTTTTCGTTACTAGATGGAACGATGACCGTCGCACGATGGTTGGCAGGGACTGGATGCAGAAGGCTGAGAGTAGGTTCGGGTGCCGTGATTTGGGAGAGGCCTACGACGAACAGTGGACTGATACGGGCTGAAAAAATACTTATAATAAAAAGTTGTCAGCCCTAGCCCAAATGCCATCGCATAGCTACGAGTAGCACCGCAGGGGTTGTCTGGCCCGATACGACACCATACACACACATGTATACGTACGAAGTACGCACGTGTACCATGCTCTGTTTTTCGATCGTCTGAGATGAGTTGAAATCGTACTTCAATTGCCACAATTTTAGTGATGTTATTTGGAGTGCAATTATATTGATAATTAATTACATGCCTATTCATATAAAATTATTTATTTCTAAAACTAATCCTGACCTCTTGTTTACATAAAATTCCCAAAATCCATCAAGCACAAGCGCAACCCATTAACTACTTACATTCAGGTAAAATGTATTTATTATTAGGGTACATTTCATGTTATTAGACACAGTTTGGTGGAAGACTGGTGCTCAAGCTAGGTCTAATCCTGTGTTTTGTATTATTTTATTACTATAAGCATAATAAAGAATATGAACAATATGAATATGAAGTATACGAGAAATTTAAGATTATGCAAGTGTTGTCGGGCTCGCCGCCCTGAAGGGGCGGAATACCGACTAAACGTTCTGGTGTGTTGCACCTCGTGCCATTGTTGCCGAGCCACGGGAACTGCGATACATTCGCGACCCGACTGGCGCCCCGAGCACTTCCAATTGTGGGCTACTGCCCACAATTCATCATCCGTTCATTCATCGCCTTCCTTCTCCCCGTCCGGGCCTCGAGCTGGTGACTCAAAACACAGGAGAACTCCTAGCTTAAGCACCAGTCTTCTACCAAACTGTGTCTAAGAGCATGTAAAATGTACCGAATGTGGAAGGAAATAAATACCATTTTAATTTGAATTACTTAAAACTATACACAACACTACAAATAACACTCACTTTTGGGTGGCATAATATAGTTATTTATATATTTTATTAATGGCCTCGACAGTTCGTCATTTGCCAATGTCATGTTACAGAATTTTAAAAATATCATATCGTTTTCTCTTCATCCAGGGGAGTCGCCGTAGCATCGTCACCCTGGGTATCCGCGTCTTCATGTCTTCATCCAGACAGAGGAGCCACCGTAGCGACATCACTCTGGACGAAGCAGCTCGACAGTCACGTTTACTCCCGAGTTCGTAGTGGGACTCTTGACTATAGCGCCAAACTTCAGATCCTGCATGAATCCTCCGATAATTTCACCATATTGTCATTCGCGAACATTTTCTGATTAATTTAACGTGATATTAAACACAAAACAACCACTGTAGACATTAAACTGAAAATTATCAAATAATTTCGCAACCGTTGTTTCCCGCCATTTTCAAAAGCCCCATAATGTAGTTAGACCGTCAGAGACCGATTACGACGTCTTTGTCAAGGTGAGTGCGACCACGCACAGCTACGTTCGGCCGGCGATTACGGGACACTCACCTTGATAAAGGCCGTCGAAATCGGTCGAATCTATCGGTCTCGCTCGACCAAACAAAATAATAATTTTTTATTAATAATTATTTTACAGTTACATAGTTTTAAGTTTTATCTATCAAACAGTGAAATAATTTTTGCAATAGATCAAGTAGTTTTTAAGGAAATCGCAACCTTAAAAACTCTCCTGTACACCTTTCTCTGTGTTCCACCGTACTAACTTTTTTTTAAAACGCTATTCACACACTCCAAAAGAATTCACACAACGGACGTAAACCCGCCAACCTGTTGCATTCTGCAAAAAGAAACGAAAGGCAAACTGCATAAGCTACGAACAGCCAACATTAATCATTGCGTTGCACTGCCTCGACCACCGACCACGGAGAGCGGCGGAAAAAAGACTTGATACTGATTTATGTGTAGTTCTGTGTTGCCAGTCTAAAAAAGATTTTTAACTGTGTTTTGCTAACAATAGCAGAAATAACTTTATTACTTAATATGTAAGTATTTATTGTTAAAAGCCACGTTGTGACCCTTTCGACTTTCGTTACGGAGACCCAGCTTCGATCCGCAGATCGATACCATTTTTTACAATTTTCCGACAAAAACTACATCACACTCATGGCTTAACCTCAGTATACCCAGAGGTATGGGTTCAGCCCACAGAACACTATTACCCTCACCAGACAGACATACACAGAAACTATCACAAAAACTTACATCCAGCCTGACCTGGAATAAGTGATTAATTGATTATGATTATATAGGTACCTAAACCGAAGCCCAAATCAAGTGTCTTATTTTGTAAACAAAAACTACCCTACCATACGCATATTTTAAGCTATTCTGTGATTATTGCATAGATTCACATTAATAGATCGGATCACTTTATTTTCACAATGATGGACAGGTTCAATCAATCAGTTCCTTCAGTGTTACATCACAACACGTAATTAGACGATCATATTTGCAAGTCACTTGATATTGGGCAGCGGTATATATGGTAAAATATACATGGAGTGTTTTTGATATGATCAGCGACGGCCAAGGAAGTGTAAATAATCTTAGCTCCTAAAATTGTGTTTTTAGTATAATGCGCTAGGGATTTTGCCTACAGTTCGTCATTTGCCAATGTCATGTACAGGATATTCAAGATCATTGTCTTCTCTTTCTCCAGAGGAGTCGCCGTGGCGTCATCACCCTGGTAATCCGCGTCTTCTACTTCAGATCTTGTATGAATTTATCTAACAACTTCACCATGTCATTCGCGAACCTTTTCTGATTAATTTAACGTAATATTAAACACAAAATAACCACTGTAGACATTACAATGAAAATTATCAAATAATTTCGCAACCGTCGGTCGTTTCCCGCTATTATCAAGAGAACCGCCTTGCAACCGCCTCCGAGCTATCATTCGCTGCCATTTATAATAAAATAGGCAGGCTACCATCGGTATTTTTAGCATATTGATATTTTACTTAATACTTACCTTCAGACAAACAAAATATAGGTAACCTACAAAGCTTACGGTAGGTAAATAACAGATTCCCACAGCAACAAGTGGCAGGGGTGTGAGTTATTGTTTGGGATGTTGTCGACATTTTTCTTTTGCCCGATTTCGTTTCGGCGGAAAAAAGAATCAGTTGTTGTTATTTGACGGTGTAGCAACCGACTAGAGACTTAACTTGTGAATATAGTCTTGAAATGACTTAAGTTAAGCAACGTATGAACGTGGGCTCGTCCAAGGCAGGACCATGATCGTAAATCTATACTATATCTAACTAGAAGTGTACTATTATTTCTTCTGGGCTGGAAGTGAGAATTTTATAAATATTTGTTAAACGATAGCTTAATTAAATGCGCCATTTGTGTTGTTGTTGTTTTTCAATTTACAAGCAAAGGATTTCAGTTCATACAGCCAGCATACCAAGAAGGTTGTATGTGCGAGTGAAACGTGTCGGATATTCAAGTTCCGTAATAAACAGGAAAAAGCCCAATAGTTACTTACATAAATTTTTATATAACGTATAAATAAAATGCCTGTATTTTTAGACCGACACAGTTTCGACCGATTTCGACGGCTTTTTTATTTGATAAAAATCAAGGTGAGTGATTATACTCTAGCTAGTGATACTTATATAGTGTAGATTGATTTGAGGTAGAGTGATCAAGTGATCAAATAAAATATCAGTAGATATAGTATAATACTTACATGTATCGTGTCATTTTAATTTCAATTCTATTATTAACATTTTTAAACGGCCTAATAAAGAACCCAACGATTTTTTTCTTCAAAACAACTCTAGTTTTAGAAATAAAACAGACACCAGTTGAAAAAGCCGCAATTATTTAACACGAAGTGTAATTTTAAAACCTCACAAGATTCCTTTGTAATCGAAACCTATTAATTTCGAGATTGATACCGAAAAGAATTCGATCGACCAACAATTTTTAAACCAGTTCGAACTATAATTATTCCTTCGACCTGCACAAACCCTAGCTCCAGGGTATGTTTAAGAACCCAACATTAAGGATGTTGGAGAAGGGGCACCTGTCAAAAGAAATGTTATACCAGGGATGTTGCAGATATTGGCATCGGTAATGAAATAATCAGCGCGAAGTTTGTGCGAATGCGGATGTCATGCAAATGGCGAGTGCCTTTTAATTATCTAACCAATAGTCATCTTCATTTCAGCTAATACTGAAGCACACGCAAGGGACAAGATCGCATGTTTGTTTGGTATAATGGGCTGCCAGCTGTCAAACTCAAGCGTGAGACAGAAAATGTCCCGCAGCGGCGGAGTGAAGAGCACGGAGAGTGCCTCCATGTTTGTATTTTTATTAATTTTGGATGAATTCTCGCAGGGAAATAAAAATACGTCAACAAAAATCTATTTTTTTTTAAACAAGCTCTCGTATTTATAATACTCTACATTTTGATACTTATGTATTTGTATGAATAACTATTTCGGTTTACATATAATTTTCATTTTAAAAGACATGGAATTCGCAAACATGTTTGCGATTTTTTTCTATAGAGCGAAGTTTGGCCAATCGTGTATCGGTATTCAGCAGTCACTAAATATACACCAGACGTTTCATTTTAGTAGTTAGTTTTATTTTAGCCTTCATAGAAAAACTGAAAATTCACGCACACCCAGCCAAAGCCAGCAAAGATTATAAGCAGGTAGATAACCTATTTCTTTGGTGAAATGAAAAAAACTCAACTCACGTGTTTAAGACTTAAAAGTTTAGTTTAACATTATAGATTATTAAAAAATACTAATTTTTCAGGGATTGATGATTCATGATTTAAGATCAACATACTTATGAAGCGACATCCCTTCGTCTCTCTAAAAATAAAATTACGAACCGTGGTAGCCGCAGGTAGGCAGAACGGAGAAATTCACAGCCTAGTCGTTTGAAGAAAAAAAAGGTCGTAGTTTCTAAGAATTTTGCCTCCTTTGAAAGACCCTTTTTGTTGAGGTAGTTCGATTTTTTTTAAACGGTTGATTCCTGAAGAAGGTTTACCTGTTTATGAAATAATCTATACCATGGTTGTGGCTATCTATAAGTAAAAAGCTTATTTATTACTAGATACTTACCTAGTTGAATTAATTAGGTGCAGGTAATGGAAACACTTGCAGTACGATTTCAACTCTTATGACGCAGATAATAAGAACGGTCCAAATTGTTATACTTGATGTGATTTAATGTGCACGTACCTATAATACCGTATCCGCAGCCCAAATCAAGTGTCTTATTACGTAAACAAAAATGATCGTCTAATTAATTACCTGTTGTGATGTAACACTGAAGGAACTGATTGATCGAACCTGTTCACCATTGTGAAAATAAAGTGATCCGATCTAATAATGTGAAAATAACTATGCAATAATCACAGATACCTAAGCTTAAAATGTTAGTAGGGTAGGTAAACAAAAACTATTTTGTTTACAAAATAAGACACTTGATTTGGGCTACGGTTTACACATCAAAGCACCAAGTATAACACTTTGGACCGTTCTTATTATCTGCGTCATAAGAGTTGAAATCGTACTGCAAGTGTTACCATTGATCTGCTTTTGTCCGTACCTCCCTAGGTAAAGGTAATACTCCTGTAGGTACTAGGTACTTACATATTTAAAAGCTTTTTTATAGCACAACTTCCTATGGTTGGTTTATGACTATGATTAGAAACCTAATAATTTATGGAAATAACGCATGCGAGGCTGTGACACAAAATAGGGTACCTAGACTGCCTAGGTACTTAATTAGTACCCATACGAAGCCTTAGGCAAGTATTACCCAGAATCGATAATCGGTGTTCTAGTAATCGGTGAATAAATTAGGCTTCAGGTGATAATTAGACAAAATAACAATAAATTTTTAATACCAATTCAATACTATTTTAAGGCTGGTAGGTAGATAAGTAAGTGCATAACTTTTTTTTTTTGCAAGTGCATAACTGGTGGATTTAATAAACCTGATTTAATGATAGTATACGATTGTTCAGTCATTTACGTAGGTCAAACAGATACAAACTTAGAGCTATGTATGTATGATAGGTGTTGGTGACTTAACCCGGGTTATCCTGTTGGTATAAGTATTTTTTTATTATCAAATACGGTTATAATAAAACAGTGGTTTAACAACAAAATCAGCAGTTAAATCGACGTTTAATGATTAACCAGCATTTTCTCTGATGCTACATAGCTAGTAACTAGTAGTACAAGAAGCGAAATAGTTATTTATATATACCATCGATCGTCCATCCCTGAATTTGCCTGAAAACCACCTGAAGCTTTAGTGCGACCATGATAAATTAGTTAGTGGTCAAAACTGGAACTAATCGTTAAGTACCGTTAATTGACAATGATTAAACGTTTTATTCACCGACAGCGCCACCGCCTATCTGCGAAACAAAAGTTTGTTTATAAAAGTTGTACAGTTTTGTTCAGTAGCGCCATCTATTACTCGACTTTTGAACTAGCTCCTTCAGTACAACAGCACGCGAAGAAGTGGAACTCGAACTGTTTTACCGACGGAACATTGACGAGCTGTCATGGCGTGTGTATGTGTACTTTGTGCACTGTAAATTAAAATAAAATGATTTTAAGACGAAATAGTGAACAAAACCACGCAAAAAACTGTTACAATCGCTCAAAAATATCATGATCAAAGTGTGTGCTTTAAGTTAGAATTTAGTGACGTGAAAATGGACAAGAAAAATGCGATTCGAAGAGGCAAAAGGCCGTCCAAGGTTTTGGAAGAAAATTATTGGGATTGCAGTGTTTGCACTTACAGAAATAATGCAGAAGCATTCAAGTGTTCGATGTGTGATGTCCGAAAAGGTAAATACACTCTTAATTCTTTGTCCTTTATCTAGTTTTTTAAGACATATTAGGAGCTGTTTTCATATAATATATTGCTTCAGAAAAGGAATTTAGAAGGAAAAAGTAAACTTATTCGCGGTCATTAACTGTACAGGTTTAATTTGTATGTAAATTGTAGAAAGTACAGTGTTGCTAAGCATTATAACCTTCAGAGGTCAATGAACAGTACATAAGTACATTACCTAGACATCATTATTGATTTATTTCGGTTGTACTAGGAACCCTATAGCCTAGCTAAATGCATTACTACATACATACTTTCTTACATGTAACTACGTTACATTACTTTATTTGATTGTAAGAGTTCAAAATAAATGCAATCTAGTTATTTATTACTATCGCACGTATATAACTTAATTCCTATTAGAATACTTAATTAGGTCTTAAATCATAAATAATTAGTCTAAAATTATTTTGAAAACTTTCGAATTTAACCTAAATATTTTCGTACAGAAATAACCAAAAAACGCGGTAAAAAGTCGATTATGTTAATTTGTAAACACAATTTACATCGTAAAAATAGTTCGTAAATAGCCCGCGAGTCTTATCTGGCGCCACTGTGACCTATAAACCGGCCTATTTGAAACGCCATTGTTCATGAACGACGAAACTTTCTCTTACTGGCTCCTTAAATTGGTTGGTTCGTATCCATTGACCTTTCTTTCACGTATGTATAAATAAATGTATGTAGGTACGTAAAATGTATGTAGCTGATAATTTACTTACTAAAAGGTAAGTTTTTTTTTATTTTTACATACACAAAACAAAGAATGTATCTAGGTTAGGTAGGTACGGTCTCAGAGAAAGGTGTACAGGAGAGTTTTTAAGGTTGAGGTTATCTAAAAAACTAATAGACCTATTACAGGAATTATTAAGATAAGATAAGATAAATATTCTTTATTGCAAAAAAAGAATTACACAAAAGAAATTGGCACTTATAGGATAATGTTCTGGTCCAGTAGTTTTAGAGAAAATATCAACCTTATTAAGGCCTGCTGTGGTCTTATCTGTCTTCGTGTTTACGGTGGAGTGGAACACAGAGAAGGTGTACAGGAGAGTTTTAGGGTTGAGATTTTCTCAAAAACTACTTGACCTATTGCAAAAAATCTTTCACTGTTTTATAGATAAAAGTTAAAACTATGTAACTGTAAAAGAATTATTAATTTCTGTCCAGTAGATTTTGAGTAAATCTCAACCTTATTGAGGCCCCCTGTATACTTATCTCTGTCTTCTAGTGTACCTACTTACATATTCCTCCCGCTCTCTTGTCCTTCCTTTCAAAGACAAGTGTTCCCGCTAATGCAGAAACTGTGTCACGGACGGAACCCTCCCCGCCCTCCGCTTTGCGGGAACCGAGGCCTTCCAAGATGTTTTGCCTTGCCTTGAGGCTACACCGCAGTGTGGGACGAATTCTTTGAACTAGGTTAGAAGGAACCTCATCCCCAGGCGTTACTTCAAGGAATTTGTAATTAAATAAGGACTTTGATCAGGCATGGCTGTATGCTCAAATCAGTGAATATTTACTGATCTGAGGCTGTATGCGTAAGAACCTTTGCCTATCCGTAAGGACAATTCAAATGTCATCATCCTATTGGTTTCTATGGCGACGTCTACAAATCAATATTTATCGTGATCCGGATTACGATTCGCCCAATATTGTGTCAAATTCAGCGTTTTTGATATACGGAATCCAAGTTTAGGTGACGCCACCCATAATAGTGGAATCAGAAACTCAATAAACGTTGAAATGACCACGATATTAGCGTGAAAACGTTTGTTTTTGTTGATAATTTATGAACGCACCCTGCGGATCGCGTTCCAGATCACGATAAATACTGAAGTGTAGACGTCGTCGCCTATTGGTGTCGCTGATTTACCTATACCGAAGTTACATCACAACAGGACGATCATATTTGTTTACAAAATAAGACACTTGATTTGGGCTGCGTTTTACATTTGCTGCAATCCCTTTAAAAAAATCCCTTTAAAATACACGGGGCCTCAATAAGGTTGAGATTATTTCAAAAACTACTGGACCGAATTTAATAATTATTTTACAGTACATAGTTTAAAATTTTACCTATCAAACAGCGAAAGAATTTTTGCAATAGGTCAAATAGTTTTTGAGAAAATCTCAACCTTAAAAATTCTCCTGTACACCTTTCTCTGTGTTCCACCGTACTTAAATTTCCCACTGCCTAAACTATTTTGCCTTATGGGTCCACAGCCGTACCGTAACACATTATGTAGGTAATAGTAAATAACTATTACCCTGTAACACAAAAGTAACATCTCTGAAAACCTACGATAGAAGCAAAATGCCTGCCTCCCCTGAATCCCAGAGCAGCTCCTAAATCTACCCTTTTGTACGGCTCTTTTGTTCTCCGCCGTGGCTTAGTGCAGCTATTTCCAACAAATACCCGACATCTTTCATGGGCTACCAGAGGTTCTCGATCGAATATCATTGTTTTTATAATTCAGATTTTTTTATTAGCCTGCAATGTCCCACTGCTGGTCAAAGCCTTTATTTTTGAGTTACCTAATGGGAATTTTAGGCATGCATTTTTTTAAGATAATCTCTACTTTATCAGCTTACAGAAAAGTATTATTTGAATAAGTCAGAAAATTCCTAATTAGAATTAAAACTACCGTACTCAGAAACCACTCATTTTCGAGCCCTCTTTAATGTGGCCTAATTTGTTGCAAACCACCTCTAGTATCATATCATCCCTTTCAAGGAATGTATCGAATTTCCAATCACCCTGTATATAGTTAACTTGAGTATTAGCCATTCTGTCTTCACTCGATACCTAGGTATGTAGTTAATAGAATCATCAGACGTTTTGCGCCTGAACCATGCACAGCGTAACAAATAGAGAAAAGTGCACAGAAGAGTTTTTTAGATTACCTCAAAAACTACTTAATCTATTGCAAGAATTTTTTCACTGTTAGATAGATAAAACTTAAAACTATGAAACTGTAAAATATTATTGAATTCAGTCCAGTAGTTTTTGAGAAAATCTCAACCTTATTGAGAGTCCCGATAATTTTCTCTGCCTTGCTTGATCAATGGTAATACTTGCAGTACGATTTCAACTCTTACGACGCAGATAATAAGAACGGCCCAAAGTGTTCGACTTGATCTGTTTTGATGTGTACGTACGATTTCGTTCGAGTATCTATCGAGATGAGAACCGTTGGTACATCCGCCTCCAACCGGGACGCATAGACTACGATTTGAGAGTCCCTCCGGGCGTAAACACTGCGAGTTACCTCCATACATCGCTACACAGAGGGATTTCGCTCTGGCTTTACTTCTCGATATTTCTGGAGCTATTTCACCTCTTTAAAAACACTATTTCGTTGAATTTGTAAATGTGGAGGACACAGATACACAAACACCATGCACTTGATTCATCATCAGCGTCTATTTATATTGCCCCACTGCTCGGGCACAGACCTTCCGTTACATTGAGGGAGCTCGGGCCATGATCCACCACGCGGGCCCACTGCGAACTGGCCGTTTTCACATGCCTTGTATTTTTTTCTTCTTCTACGGCATCACGATGTTTTTCCTTCACCGTTTTGAGATCACTCGGTAGAAGTATGTAAGTTTTCCGTCGAAAAAAACCTGAGGATAACTCATTGGTGCTCTGGCTGGGAATCGAACCTGGGACCTTCGTATCACAAGTCCTTGCCCAACACTGCGCCACCGAGCTCTCTTGCCTCGATTATCGAGTTTTAACTTCCATGTAAAATTATTTCATCATCATCATCCCGTACTTACCTGTCCACTGCTGGACATGCCTCTTCCAAAGCGCGCTACTCTCGACACGATTCTCGATCTTTTGCATCCATATGCCAGTAACCTTGGCTTCTAAGCAAGCCAAAGAATCTATAGGTGATTCTTTAACACTTAACTTTTAATACTAGACTGTTTGTCTAATTTACGTAAATTAACTAGAACTAGGATCCAATCAAATTACAACAGATATGAGATGTCCACATTCAGAATTCTTTTAATCTAGGATCGCGGATAACAGTTGATTTATGCCGCAGAACCGCCCAAATGAAGTGTCTTATTTTGTAAACAAAAACTACCCTACCTTACTAACATTTTAAGCTGTTTGTGATTATTGCATAGTTATTTTCACTTTATTAGAACGGATTAAGTACTTTATTTTCACAATGATGAACAGGCTCAATCAATCAATCTTTTGACACGTGGCGCTGTTCGCAATGAAAGGTGACGTTTTACGACACGACGGCGTTAGTTCCGATTTTTGCCACAAGTAAGCCCATTGATCTCCTATAAACAACTAGATACACAAAGGTGTTACTAAAACAATTTAAAAATGTCCAAATAAGGGTCCATTGTTAACGTCCAAATAATGTCCAATAAAGCAAATGAGGTCCATTCATCTGTTTGGACCTTCTTTTCGCTCGGACATTTTTAGAAGGCAGACTGTATCTAGTTGTTCATAGGAGATCAATGCACAAGCCAAAATACCCTTGTCGGTCTGTACGCATTACGCAAGCAAGACTAACGTTAACATTGCCATACATTGCTCTCTCGCAAGGTACATCAACCCGCAAGCCGCGCATCAACCCGGCATTGGTTGCGGCGCAGGCGGCGGGCACCGCTCCCACTAGCTCACAGAAGCGGCCCCGGTCCGCCAACTCGCTCAAGAAGAAACGGAGACAGCCCAGACTTAGCAACGTCGATCGCAGCTCGGCCCAAACGAGAGAGGTAACTAATTATATAACCTTATCAAACCCTTACCAAGAGTTGCCAAAACTCGCTCGTTAGCGGCTGCGTAAACCACAGCTCTGATTTATATTGCACCTCTAGCGACCACTAGCAGAACTAAAATCCCGTGCCTATCAGCGATGGTATACGTAGTAGCTGGCGAGCGTACTTACGTTGGCAATTAATTGTATGGTCTTTATTCAACAGGCAGTTGGTCCCTGTTGTTGTTGATCGGCAGCAGTCGTTTCGTTATATCTGTGGGGCTATTACGGTTCTCAAAACGATCAAATCATACCATGTCATAGCGGCCGTGAAAGGGACAGTGCTGTTTGGCGCGCCATGACATGGTATAATTTCATCGTTTTGTAAACCCAGAGTCAGAGGCCTACCTAGAGGAATATCTCTGACAAAATGTTTGGTTACTTCATTATAAATAAACAGCACGACTAGGAGAGACCAATTCAAATGACAAAAACCATCGAAAATCATGTCAAAGTTGTCCCAGGCTTCAAAAAGAATCGGTTACCTCAGTCCACAATCGGTATTGTTGATCGCACTTCTGCTCAGACTAGAGATGTAATCAAAATAGCTAATTAACCATTATAATTTATTATAACCAACCTCAATGACTGGCACCCAGAAAACCAGATAGAAATTGCTGCTTTTATTCAACTCCGTCAACCTTTATTTATTTTTTTCGGGGGGAAAATCATCTAGATATCATGATACCTCCTTGCCACGGGGAGGCGAGGAAGGTTATGTCGGACTCTTACCGACTAAAAACCCCTCGGTGTTCCGTCTCGCCGCCCTATGGCGGAGTCACGGGGAGACTTGCGAATTACTTCCGCGAACTCTGTCAACCTACGCCAACCGGCCGTCGCTGGGCTTACATACATATCCTCGCTTCCCTGTTCTCTTCTCTCCCATCCCACATGACCATTGGGCCAGTGGAATCGTAGAAAAGCAAACCTTACTTACTCTGCTGGCTCAGCGACCCGAAGTGGGTCTTGGCCTCTGAAACGAGAACGCGCCAGTCAAGCACGGTCCTGCCCCGTCACGTGTGTGCCTGCAGTCGGTGCAGGTCCCTCTCGACCTTGTCCCTCCAGCGGTATCTGGGGCAAACATTAATTTCAAGGAAATGATTATTAAAAATTCGACTTCATTGTGGAAGATGTATACTCTTCTTGTACAAAGGTTAGTAACAAATCTTCTTTTACCAGGTAACAGTAAGCGGAGTGACAGTAGTGATAACGGAATACAAGCCGAAGAAGTCAATTTCGCGTAGTTCCAGCGATGTGGAGTCTTCAAACGACGCGCGGCCATGATCTCCGGCCGTGCCGGGGACATCTTCCTCGTCGAATGCTTAATGTACAGAGTGAACGTTGACTCCTAGGCAATAGACGACCAAGATCAGTCGTTGGTCAACGCTGTTAGTTGCAGCCAAGTGACGTCATTGTGGTTTCTTTAGTTAACCTGCGCTATTACTGTTCTCAAAACGATGAAATCATACCATGTCATGGCGCGCCGAACAGAGACGCCGCTATACCAGCGCTATAGCACTGTCCCTGTCACGCCCGCTATGACATGGTATGATTTGATCGTTTTGAGAACCGTAATAGCCCCAACGGGCGCTGGTCGTCCAGTGCGCTATACGCCTTAAGGGTATTAAGCCGAAAGGTTTTATATCGCTGGCACTAGCTTTACAACTTTTTCATTAAAAGATAATATCAATCAGGCAAGTGTTAGAGCGTCATCTAAATGATCAACATACACGGACTGCTCGAGCTGTCAAATTCAACTGCTAAAGGTGCTCCCTCACCGGGAGCATTCGCGTGTAATGTAACGTTACAGATTCGAGCATTACATCAGTGAGGGAGAAAAACAGCGTCAGTCAGGGAGGTAGTATTGTAATGTAATGCTCAAAGTCGAATCTGCAACGTTACATTACACGCGAATGCTCCCGGTGAGGGAGCACCTTTAAAGTTGCCATTGATAACTGCTGGAGCAGTTGGTATCGACTCGGCGGCCATTTTGCTCGTGGAACGAAGAGCGTGGGCGATAGTCTCAACTGCTCGAGAGGTTCGTGTATGTGTGTAGCAAACCGAAGCCCAAATCAAGTGTCTTATTTTGTAAACAAAAACAACCCACAAAAGCTACTAACATTTTAAGCTGTTCTGTTATTATTGCATAGTTATTTTGACATTATTAGACCGGATCACCTTATTCTCACAATAATGAACAGGTTCGATCAATCAGTTCCTTCAGTGTTACATCGCAACAGGTAATTGGACGATTATATTTGTTTACAAAATAAGACACTTGATTTGGGCTGCCGTTTAGAAGACTGCAGTTTGCTATGCAGTAGCGGCTTAAAGCAGTCGATCCTGGCTGATTGAAGCTGCCGGTAGGCATTACATTTTTGGCGCGAAATCGAAAAGTTTTATAGCAACATTCGTTCAGACTTCAGTTATCGTTAACCTTTCGGCTTTCCCTTTATGCTACACTCTGTATGTTGGACTGCCATGTCACATATTCAGCATCACACAATTAGTGCAACACAATATGATTGATATGGACATTTAATTAATTAATTTTAGTGTAGGAGCTAATTGTACATATTTAATTTATGTTTTGCGTCCATTACGTCTTGATACTTATTGAAATTAATTTATCCTAATAAGACTTTTTACAATATATACTACCTACTTATTATATTAATTCTACATGAATTTGAATGTATATAAATATAGGTTTACCTAATGATTTGATTGGTGAAAATGTAATTAAATTTTTTGATTAGCGGTTATTTCCAGTTTACAAAATACAATTTGATTGAATAATGTTGGTACAGTCAAATACCTACATAAAATGTAACAATTTTCGCTTTGTACCGTTTTTATTGTCTTGAAATCGTATTTTAAGTACGTTTTTTAAAATATCACTTTGATTACCTACTAAGGTTAGTGTACATATACTCGTCATTAGTGTCCCGATACTCGTCAGGTATTTTAAAACAC
The DNA here is from genome assembly GCA_963506565.1 of Tachystola acroxantha. Taxonomy (NCBI): domain Eukaryota; kingdom Metazoa; phylum Arthropoda; class Insecta; order Lepidoptera; family Oecophoridae; genus Tachystola; species Tachystola acroxantha. Next base: position 6,532,981 of record OY735894.1, on the reverse strand, counting down.
CAAACTCACGCAATACAATTTATTATAGCTACGTTGAGTTACCTAACTATTAGTATCAACAAAAACCGTTTCAATTGGTAATTGAAACGGTGGCCACATCATAAATTATAAACTACTGGTTTTTTTTTCGCGAGATTTTGGTGTTTTAGAATAGGTACCCGACGAGTATCGGGACGGGACACCGACGAGTGCACTTATCAATCAGTTTTCATGACTTAGTTATAAATAAAAAAATAGTTTGTGTGTTTCTAATTCAATACAAGTGTTTTATTTTAACTTATTTATTTGTAATTGTAACAGTTTTGTATGTAAACTTGATTGACATGGGATTGGTGAAGATAGAGAATTGATGATGTATGTAAATAGGAGAAATGTAACGTATCGACCAGCTGGTCACTGCCAAATGATTGCATTGTGTAGATAGGTGTTTGACGGTATGGAGAGAGTTAGTTAACGTATAAACATAATTATTCCAAAATATAAACAAATAATACTCCTTTTTGACGTAAAATGTATCATAATAATAATCAGCCTCGTCATCAAGACGAATTTAACGTTACTTCATACGTCATAATCCAACAAGCCGTTTAGGCGGTGATTCGGAAACAATTTTGAGCGTGAGTTGAGTCTGAGATCAGTATTACAAGTCAAGATTGTATTAAAGATCTCAGCCATAGACTACTAGTACATGAAACCACAATTGAACGCATACGATACATTTTATGCCAAATAGCAGCTAGTTTTTTTTAAAATACATGCCCAACGCTTCTTTTTATTGTTTATGGTAAGGCTCATGCTTAAGTTAAAACACAAACATGTTCAACATATACGCGACCAAGTCGTGTTTTGTGTCCACCATTTTATAATTAATTCAATTCGCTAATTAAATGTAATTGTAATCTAATATACTCAAAATCCTTCCTTTGTTTTTAATGTTTCGTCCAATAATATACTCTTGATTTAAATAGCTGAAGTAATGTTAAGGTTGTAAGAGGTCCCGTTGACGTCATCGCGAGATTGGCCGTTCCTTTTACCACAATCGGAATCGTAGTTATTTCTTTCTATATTTAAAAAAAAAACCTTGTCTATCCACAATTATATTATATGAGTGATCCAGGTTTTATGTGGTTTTATTATACAAATAAGTTGGTGTAATAATATAACTCATAATAGCTTGTATAAATATGTTACCAAAAAGTGTATCGGTCGTAATGTGTTCCAATGCATTGATTTATTTAATTATTTATTTTAGCTTTAGTATTTGATGTTAGATTTAATATTTTAGAAATTGTAATTATACACTTCATCAACAATTTTATTATTTTATGATTTGAATCAAAATACTCCTCATTCTTATTTTAATGTCTGTCGTTTTTTAAATTGAGTCTTCGTGAGTAAGGGTCTATTCAGATGTACCGCACGACAGCGGCGCGGCGCGACAGTATTGACAGAATTTGTATGAAAATGCCAAGTTCTGTTCACAGGAATCAAGTGTATCGCTTCAAGTGACTTGACTTAATTCGGCGACGCTTACCTATCTGGTCGTCACTCGTCATATTTTATTATGGTTGTCACGTCGTCGTAGATTGTCTGAATAGAGCCTTATTTAGACTTAATGTATTATTACTAGATGTAATATTCCGTGGTGTAATAAAAAGTATTATTAGAATTCTTTGATGAATAATATTCCCAATGTAATTGTAGTTTTAAGTCGAATATATTTCTTGTGTGTTTTTAAAATACTAATTTATCAATGTAATGTAAGAAAAAAGTGTCTGTTTCGGTATTTAACTAAATAAATCAATTTAAATTTAGGTAAACGCAATTAGATAGATAAGTCATTTTTTTAAATTAATACAGGCTGATATGTTATTCAGGTAAATACTTGACCACACTTTTAGATAGGAATTATCTAGAAATTCAGTCATTCAGTAAACGAAATGAAGTGAAACTAAAGTAAATAGTTATTTTACTATTAAAAGTAACAATTTTATTGATTTATTTCAATATTATCCATAAAATTAAGATAAGTGTCCCTGTACTCGTCATTGTCGTGGTACTCGTCACGTACACATCAAAGTAACATCGAATGTAACACTTTGGACTTTGAACCGTTCTTATTATCTGCGTGGTACGAGTTGAAATCGTACAGCAAGTGTAACCATTGATTGTCCGTACACTAAAAATGCCAAAAACTCATAAACTCATATGACCTGTAGTTTAATTTAATGCCACGTAGTCAGCCCTCTAGGTGGATCCAGAATTTCCAAAAACTGGCTGACGTTTTATGGGTACCTGACGTGACGAGTACTGGGACACTACTGATGGTCTTGTGTTTCGTTTATGATTATTAAATATATAGAGAACACTCTATTCCTTCCTGCTCTGTCCAACAGAGCAGGAAGGAATAGAGTGGAATGGCGTAGTAGTGAGTTCGAATCATTTAAGCATTTAATATTTATTCAAGCAAGTAGTTTGGTATTCTGCCAAATATTTTTTGCATTCAAATAACTTCATATAGGTAAGTATAATGTAGTAATTATAACTCATGCACAATTCTATCACATTTTATATCACCGGAAAGGACTTATTAATGGTAATTTATTGGTAAGGGCCCAAATTGAACAATTCGACTTATTTAATTGAATGTTGACTCTATGTGTAAATGTAGTGCTAAATGTTAATTATTTGTAAGCCCTGTCTGTATCTGTGTACTGTCTATAAAGATGTGGAAAAATATTACCTGTTTTATTTGCTAAGATTTCATTTTTATAAGCCGAGTAAGTATACACTTGATCAATTTATAAAATTATTTTACAATTAGATAACTAGGCACTTAGTCTCAATTCTAAGCTATCTACTAATGAAAGAAAGTTTATTATAAAATTTGAATTTTTTAAATTTCAATTTTAATGATGCTCATGCCCAACTTTCCTTAGTTTGTAATCTGTACTGTCATCCTGTCCTACTCCTAGTCTAGTAGTGTTAGTGTACTTTCATTCTGTGCAATATTCTTAGGCAGTTTTAATTACAAAACACTAGGCAAAATGGCTACCTAACTACGTACTAATAATATTGCCAAATGGCAAATAAAATTCATGTTTAAATATCACTGTTCTTCCTATTAACATTTACCGTCCATCTAACTAAAGGCTCAGAACAGGCTTAACGGTCGCCCGGATTTGGCGTTGACATCTCTGGCCGGTGACTCGAGGCGGCGTCTTTTGAAGTGCCCGGCGGGCTTTTTGTAGTGCTCGCGGCGTGCAAGCGCGCAGGGCTGCGGAATCTACAGTTGACAGATTGAGATTACATTACGTTCGAGACGTTGGGGTGCAGTATTCGATATTGGGAGATTCTGTAGTGCCTTTACTATTTTTGAGCGAAATTGGACAGTACTATAAGTGATTTTCCCAAAAACTGTTTGAATTCTTGCAATAGTCAAGCAGTTTTTGGGATAATCTCAACCTTAATAACTCCTGTACCTACACTTTTCTCTGCGTTAGATTGTACCAAATATCTTTAAATTATCCATCTAGAAACATAGTGTAAGTTAGCTTAAGTTTAGGTAATGTACATGTGTAGTACTCGTCATTGTCTTTTCTAAAACACCAGAATCTCACATGGTAATTTAAAGTGTTTGAATATAATGGAATTTTTTGCTACTAATTAACTTACGTGAATGATTTCGGTGTTTCGGTATTCTAAAACACCAAAATTGACCTGACGAGTATCGGGACACTGACGAGTACGCGTGCACCTTATATGTAATTTTTTTACAGCTCGTTATTAATCTGATGCGCTTGTAAGTTGAATTTCAAACGGTGCACTCTCATACGCAGAATGCATTATGCACGGCTGAAAGCGCGTCGCTCACCATATCGGGTGCACTAACTGTGCTCCACTTTTTGTGCGTGCGTCGTATAGTATCGAACGTGGGTACCAGAGGCATGCATGAGATAGCAAAAACTGAACGCAGTCTTATGCTCTCATGATCACATGGAGTATCTATCTCTACAGAGACAACAAAAGTATCGTGAAATAATACGAAAAGAACGTCTATAGTAATTAATTCAATTTCAATTTATTTAATTTCATACACATGTCAGAATGTACATTAAATACATCATTGGGTCTTAAAATATGACATATGATGCACCATGTAGAGCACAGCAACGTGGAATAACAGAGTCAGACATTTCGGCAATAAGTAAATGTAGTTAATTAATTTATTTCATTTTATCCTCCAAGAATTCAGCGACGGTATAGTATTAATTAATTATTAAAATAAATCTCTTTTGAAGTAACAAATGTTTAATAAACAAGACGGTAAGGTGCAATGTGTGTGTTTATACTTTACTAGGTAGTCGTATCGAGTCCCGATAGTCGTCAGGTATTTGATTAAGTACGTTTTTACATTGATCTCCTCTAAACAATTAGATACACAGTTTGCCTTCTAAAAATGTCCTAGCGCAAAGAAGGTCCAAACGGATGAATGGTTTGCTTTATTTGACATTATTTAGACGTTTTAAAAATCGTTTTAGTAAGACCTTTGTGTATCTAGTTGTTTATAGGAGATCAATGCGTTTTTACTACGAATTTAACTTACCGCGATATAGGTAAATAAAATATTATTTTTGAGTTTTTACTTTTTGTAATACCTATCGGGACAATGACGGACGAGTCGTAGGTAAGTACATTTACTTTAACCTGTACATATCTACATTAACTATAAATTATTATATATAAACGGATATCAGCACTCACTTATATTGTTGAAGTCGCGCACTCAACTGCGCGAAGAAACGTCACCGGCGGCGATGCGGGCGTGGCGCGCTCACCTTGAATAACCTTGAAAATTCCTAACATAGGTAATCCTATGTTAGGAATCGAACCCAAAACACTCGACAGACTGGCCAACACACCAGCAAGCTGAACACGTGGGCATAGTCGTAACCACCTGGGGGCCGCCGTAAACGGGCCATAAAAAATACTTTTCACTTTAGGGCGCCTCGTTAAACGGCAGGTAAGTTCGTAAATAATTTTATGGGCTCACTGTTACTGCTTATGACGTTGCCGGTGATGGGCGGTATACTCGAGTGGCGAGAAACGTGCATTTTGAATCGTTGATATTTTCCTTCAAAAAAGTCTAAGTAGTGTCCCAGTACTCGTCACACACAATGTCGTCTGTACAAAGAATAAAGTGAGATTTTCTCAAAAGCACTCGAACGGTTTTTAATTATTTTACATCTAAGTATGTAATTAAACCATCTAGGTGCTAGTCAAAGGTCAAGTAGTTCTTGATAATTTCATTCGGATCCACAGCCCACACTATGATTGTATAATTGTAAAGAATTTTAGTTAGACAAGTATGTTTTCTGAAAATCTCATTCTGTACCTATAATTATTAATTATCCTCTGTTAGACAAGTCGAAGACAGAGATAAGTATACAAGGGGTCTCAATAAGGTTGAGATTTTCTCAAAAACTACTGGACTGAATTTAATAAATATTTTACAGTTACATAGTTTTAACTCTTATCTATCAAACAGTGAAAGAATTTTTGCAATAGGTCAAGTAGTTTTTGAGAAAATCTCAACCTCAATAACTCCTGTACACCTTTCTCTGTTTTCCATCGTACCAGTCAGTACCGAAGTTGATGTTGGCCGGAGCAAGGAGCGCAGTACCTAAGTATCTAAATACAAATAGTCGAGTATACATAATAATAATAATAAGCCTTTTATTCTGAACTACATAAAATAGTATTTTTGAGGGTTTTGTCACAGTATGTCCCGTAGTTCAGTGTGCCTCTTGGCATAGGCCTCCTCCAACATTTTCCACTGGGATCTGTCTTGTGCTACCCTTCTCCAGTTGTGTCCAACCGCGAGTTTCAGGTCATCTTCCCATCTCGTTTGTTGACGTCCTCTGTTGCGCTTTCCATCTCTGGTATCTGTGGCGCTTTTTATCTCAGTCGAGTATACATACATTTTATTTATAATGTCATACCTATTGTGTATATTTTAGTGACCGCTTTACACCCAGCAGTTAGTGCGAACGAAATTTGACACCAGCCACCGTAACGATGTTTTATATGTTTTGCCCTTTTATATAACGCGATAAAAGTAAAAAATATACACACCTAAGTATAAACCAATATTTCATTGCGACCTCCAGATTTTATATGGCGAGTTATTTTTGTTAAAATTACGCAACAGTTATGAAGGTAAGTGTACGCGACACTTGTACTCGTCACGTCAGTGTCCCGATAGTCGTCAGGTATTCTAATTCTAACTAAAACACCAAAATCTCACAAACAATAACCTACCTATAAGGTTTATAATTTTTGCTTTGCTACCTGTGATGATAATAGAATAGGTTCTCTTGAAAATGGCGGGAAACGACGGTTGCAAAACTGTTTGATAATAATATATACTTTAGTGTCTACAGTGGCTATTTTGTGTTTAATATCACGTTAAATTAATCAGAAAATGTTCGCGAGTAACAGTATGGTGAATTTGTTGGATAATTTGAGCAAGATCTGAGGTTTCAAGCTTTTATGAAGAGTTCCCGCTACAAGCTCGGGAGTGAATGACTGTCGAGCTGCTTCGTCCAGAGTGAAGATGCTACGGCGTCTCCTCTGGATGAAGACTCTGAAGTAAGATAGAAGACTATTATATATTGCATTTTCTGTAACATGACATTGTCAAAAGACGAACTGTCGAGTCCATTAATAAAATAAATAAAATAACTTTTAATTCGTGTTTATTTATAGCTACCAGCATAAGTGCTGAATGAATAAACAGGCATCTACTTAATCTACGATTTCGAATATAACGTTGTACGAGGTGTTATACGGCGTCATATCGAGCACATTATTTTTATAGCAGATGTTTATATTATGTCTTGACACGCATAAAGATGTCAGCGCCTCATTCATTATATGGCATGTCCTATATTATTTTATACTAGCTGTACCCCGCAACTTCGTTTGCGTAGAGGAGGAGATCAGGAGGCAGATCTTCCTCTCTGGATCCTTGTTTCCACATCACATACCGCCATGGCTTATAGCCTATGAGCTGGCCGGATATTTCAGTCATCTCCTAGTGAAACTCCCATCAAAATCCCTTCAGTAGTTATGGCGTGATACTTGCACAAATTCACAGACAAACAGACAAAAATTCTAAAAATTAGTGTTTTGGCATCAGTATCGATCCTAAAACACATTACAATTATTCTTTTCAAAAAATATCCAATGTACAGACACAACTTTTTTACAGTCTTATTATATGTAGGTATATAGAAGATATATTTTATATGACAATATGACGTAAATCTTGGAAAGTATTATTAAAATCCTACAGAGAGCGATTGTTAGAGGAAGGGTCGGTCGGCAGAGGCAGACAGATACTTACAGACATTGTGTGATATTATGAGTCGGACTCGCGCACCGAGGCTTCCGTGAAAACAACCTTAACCCCATAACAGTTTTTTTAAGTTCTTTATCTATGCAAATTATGCTAATTACAGTATATTTCAGTTTAAACCAAAATTACTTAACATCTCATAATCTATTTTATTTATAGGCTTATAAATAACAAAGCCAATTACAAATATTTGTATGTAAGTAGGTACCTATAGTTTAGGGCAGTAAACTTAATTTATATTTTATAAAACTCGTGTTTTATAAATAAACATATACTTACCTAATATAAAATGAGCGCTTCTTGTGTGAAAGACGCACTTTTTGCAGGACATGAAGGCTCATAGAGAGCTCGGTGGCTCAGTGGTTGGGTCAATGGACTTGCAATATGGAGGTCCCAGGTTCGATTCCCAGCTAGGGCAGCCATGTACCAATGAGTTATCCTCGGTTTTTTCGACGGAAAAACTTACGTACATTTACCGAGTGCTCTCAAAACGGTGAAGGAAAACATCGTGATGAAACCTGCATGTCGTAGAAAAAAAAATCTAAGGCATGTGTAATCCGCCAACCCGCACTGGGCCCGCGTGGTGGATTATGGCCCGAGCTCCCTCAATGTAAGGGAAGGTCTGTGCCCGAGCAGTGGGGCAATATAAATAGACTGATGATGATGATGATGAAGGCTCATGGACAGGGAGATACGACGAGGTAGATAGATAGATAGATAAAGCATTTATTCATTTCTACAACACACAATACATATACACAGAAGAAATACACAATTGGTAGATAAATATAGATAACTAGAATAAAGAAGGTTACAATATAAATAGAAAGAATACAATTATACAATAATGAAAGTTGAACAAAACAAACAATATTTTAGGTATTGTCTGTGTGTCGCAGTAATGAATGGGCGCTGACTCAGGAGGTAAGTCCCTAACGTCCAGCAGTGGACTGATACGGACTGAGGTTGATGAAACTAGATAGGTAAGTATATGGCTACAGCAAGAGTGTTTACCTAAGTAAGTACCTATGTATTGCCAATATAGTACGTAGGTTCCGTACATTAACACTAGACGGAGGATTTAATCAAGTCGGAATGAAAAATGCCTGCGGGACCCTGCTTCCCGTGCCGTGCGGGGAAACTTCACTCACAGTAGTGATAGCAAAAAAGACAAGACTAAACCCACCCAAGATTGTATGACAGTTCAGTTCAGTAATTTATTAATAAATAAAAAATTACAAGTCATTTTCTTAACAAAATAGTATCACCTATTTTGTTAAACCATACAGATTGTCTTTATAATTAACAATTTCAATACTTAAACAATAATATTTAGTTTAATTAATTTACAATTATTATAAATTATTTTATTCTAATTTTATTTTATTTTACAATTTTAGGAATTCTAACATTTAGGTACTGTCTATAATCGTGAAGCGCCCAGACGCGTATCATGACAATAATTGAATTGACAATTTAATGCCGATTCCAGACTGCGAACGCTGATATTAGTCGCCGCTAAGTTTTTTTAACTGTTTAAGTTTAAGTTATTGAAAGAAGTGTTATAATAATCTTGTTTTAATCTGCTTTATACATGTAGGTACTAATTCGTGTAACTTAACTTACTTAAAGACTAGTAGCAGATTCATTAATTTTAACTTTTTCAAAATTACTTAGTGGCTATATTCTTGTAGCTTTCGCTCATTGTGTTTTACTCATACTATACTGGCAAATCAGATTCCATTAAGGCGCTGACATGAGCCAACTAGCGCCGCCAATCTTAAAAAAATCATATCTTCCAATATAATCAATTTTATTAAAAATGCCAGAAACGGCCGTTTTTCGCAATTATGCGAACTACAACTTACTTACATTGCATCACGTTACAAATAAGCATTTAAAAAATAATATTTATAGCAATAAACAATGTGAACGTAGCTTTTTTAATAAAATTGATTATATTGGAAGATATGATTTTTTAAGATTGGCGGCGTTAGTTGGCTCTAGGAAAGCTCTTAAGGAAGGGGGCTGGTATTTATAGTACAGGATCTTCCTTTTTTAAATACCAGCCGCGCCATTTAAATGAGATCAACAGCCTGAAAATGTAATGTAACAACATATATAATACATAATTGTTAAATATGCTATAAGAATGATACCAAATAAACTTTATTATTATTAAGTCTCTTTGGAGCAATGTAAAAATATAAGTAGCGGTTGCTATGACGACAAATAAACAATGGCTGTTGAGGTGAGAAGTTATGTTTTTATCTTCGTAGCTAGTTTATCAAGTTAATAATGCATTCAGCGTTATAGTTGCGTCCATTAAATGGTTAATTATTATTACTGTCGATGTTTTGGAAATAAAAATGTCTAATAGTTTTTGAGTCAAACTTTAACCATTTTATACAGTCGAAAACAGAGAACTAAAAACAAGTCGACTGTATAAAAATCATCAGTCTCACGTCGTGTGTGCTGACGCTACGAGGGTGGAATCGCAAAGGGTTGCTTTATAGTAATGAGTAGAATGAAAAATGGCTCCCTCCCGGCGCGGGGCGGGCATTTATTAAAAACTACGGATGCCTTCGTCAGTGCGCCCCCGCCACAATATGGCAATAACCGTGGCTTGATAGTTTTATAAGAGTACAGGCAAAGGGATAATGTACAATAGTGCCTAGATTATTTCTCTCATTTCGGAACGACCAATATATATGTCAACAGAAGCCCAAATCAAGTGTCTTATTTTGTAAACAAAAACTACCCTACAATACTGACATTTTAAGCTGTTCTGTGATTATTGCATAGTTATAGTCACATTATTAGATCGGATTACTTTACTTTCACAACGATGAACCAGGTTCGATCAATCAGTTCCTTCAGTGTTACATCACAACAGATAATTAGACGATCATATTTGTTTACGAAATAAGACACTTGATTTGGGCTGCGGTATACGTAAGCCGCGGTAGGGAGGATGTTTTATTTTCCGTCACCATTGCCATTTTAAAAAAGCGGCGGTTCAGTGTCGGTTACTGATAACGGGTCAGAACCCATTGGTCCCCTAATATTCGTCCCCCGGATTAAAAGTTGTAGATTCGGCCCCTATATAGGTGCCCATTGGTCCCCCGGCAGGAGACTAGGCAATATTAATTTATTTTTAAGGTACCTACTCGTCCCCTGCTCAGTCTTCGGCACCTGCTCAGGTACTTTTTGGTTCCCTGATAGACAACCAGCCATATTTTTACATAAATAGCGCTGACACAGTACATTTGTGAACAAAACTTTAACGAAATTAATTAAAAAATTTGTATTATGAAAATTATTATGTATCGTTGTTAAATTAAAATGACTATTCATGTTCGGCAACAAACAGCATTTCTAATTTTACCAGGAATTGTAATAACAAAAGCGTGCCTCAACACGAATGGCTGTTCGATGAATGACGCGACTGTACCTACCACAACCACAGGGGCCGGAAAGAAATCTCTAAAATAGTAGAGCGCGAGGAAATTTAAATTATTAAAAAAAAATAACAGTTCAGGGGACGAGTGGAAACCTCAAATATTTTAGGGGACGAGTGGGCACAGGGTGCGAATTTCAGGAGACCAGTGGGTTCTGACCCCTGTTAACTTTTGTTCTACGAATTTATCCATTGGACTTTTCGAAAATCGATGTAGAGAGCAATTACAGTACCTAGTAGGTACTACAGTGCGTGAGGCGTAAGCTCAGGTTTGTATTTGTGTGAGTGCACACAGATAGTGTAGAGTGATATTCGGCCTGAGGCGCGACGCGTCCTACGCATGCAAATTTATACACAACGGGACGCCACCCTGCCGCGCACTTCACCTCTTGTACCGCTAGCAGCTTGGCGATCACTCACACAAATGTTAACCTGAGCTTACGCCTCGCGCACTGTACCTACTTCCTGTTTCTCCAATTCCCCGGTTTTTCACCCGGTTTTACCCGATGACGCACCCGACCGTTTCGTTTGGTGATGTCTATCTTTTACGGGACGGAGACTGCCACTCTACAATTTAAGTTTGAGGTACAATTCTCGTCGAAACTTGATATACTAGTAATCAAAATTGGTAATCAAAGTTACTCTTATCTATTGGAAAGAAAAAGAAAAAAGTATAACAGAAATAGGTATAATAGGTATAATAGGTATAACAGAAATAGGTATATAAGTACCACACTTATTTAGATACTCTGGTACCTTAAGGAAAATAAAAATAATTTATATAATAAAAGTCATTTTATTATTTGTAGTAATTTTAAGCTTTATTAATAAACTCTTTTATTGTAATAAAAATTGAATTTCCAACTAAAAAATTAAAAATAAAAACCTACGTATTGCATTGATTTCCTATAAACAACTAGATACACAGTCTGCCTTCTAAAAATGTCCGAGTGCAAAGAAGGTCCAAACGGATGGATTTATTTCATTGGACATTATTTGGACGTTCACAATGGACCCTTATTTTGACGTTTTTTAAATAGTTTTAGTAAGACTTTTGTGTATCTAGTTGTTTATAGGAGATCAATGTACGTATTGGGTTGGGATATTACCAAGCTGTGTTTATGTCCAACCTACCTACATGTAACTAGGTACCTATATACCTATCTTCTTTTTGTGTTAAGTAAGTATTTATTTACGAAAACCAATATCTGTAGCAAAATTCGAGTCAGTTATCAAACTAATATGGTAACATTTGTTTTACACCATTCCTCAATATCAATGAGATACCAAAATGTATAACGAAAACATTTCCTTATGACGTCATTCACGCTCCGTCAGCTTTGAACAAAAACAAACCAGAAAAAGAACCCTTTTCGTGTTTATAATTACACCCACGACTGTAGCTATCTTTGAAAATCGGCAGTATAATAGCCGTGGCTGTTGCACCAACCATTGCACCAATGTAGAGAGACCCAACCTTGCGCTACGAATACTACATAGGTAAGGTCTGGCACATTAAAAGATAACAGGAATTATCTCAAAAACTACTTTACCTATTGCAAGAATTGACAAAGTCTAAAAATTATTAACAAAAGAAAAATACCATTACAAGATTTTGTCTCTTGTTATTTTTGACAGTTCTTGTCATTCTTGAAAGTCCTTGTTTTATTGACAGTTCCTGTCAAGTTTTATTTTTTTATTTATTTATTATGGCTTTGGCCACAGGGCCATCAGGCAAAAAGAATTTAACAAAATATGGTCAAGAAATGTCAAGTTTGATCAACGTCGGTCAAAAGTTATGTCGGCCATAATATCTGTCTGGCGAAAGTCGTGTCGATCAACTGTGGTGTCGATCAAAAGTTATGTCGGTCATACGTTGTTCGGGCAACTGTTTGTCGACCAAAAGTTTGACAATACTCTGAATACGATAAATTTTTCAGACTTTTTTCGTAGATAAATTCCGAGAGAAAAATGTTTTGTGTAAAATTAGGCATTCCAGAAGTAGGTACTGTGGCTCTGACGTAGGCAAAGGGAAGGTAACCCATGCAGCCAAGTAATACATTGCATTTTTGTTTGTAACACTTTTTCATGCTTTCTAGGTAGTCAGAATCATATTTAGCGAGTCCACAATGAACACACTCTTACAAATACCGAAAACGTCCGAAACATGGGTATTGATTCACCGATTTTGGAATGACACTATTTCAGCAATGTGTCGTCATCGTCACTTACGCCCTTTTTTATTTTCACGATCTTATCTACAATAAACATTCATCATCAATCTCTTCATGACTTCAAAACTTTTGTTTTCTCTTGAACATTTTCTTTTCACAGAAAGAAATAAAGAAGTATTTATTTACACCTCCCTAAGCCCAAATCAAGTGCCTTATTTTGTAAACCAAAACTACTAACATTTTAGTTATTTTCACATTATTAGACCGAATCACTTTATTTTCAAAATGATGAACAGGTTCAATCAATCAGTTTCTCAGTGTTACATTACATCACAACATTACAGGGAATTAGACGAAGATAATATTTGTTTACAAAATACGACACTTGATTTTGGCTTCTGTATAAATAAAAACGAGTTTCTGTTTTGCTATAAAATCGATTTCTGTATAAAAGTAAGTAGTAAGGGTCAAGTTACACTGGGTATCACATAGCGTGTAAGATCTCTAGATAGGGACATATTATAAATTGCGCTGTCCGTCTGTCTGTCACACGACACGCGATGCAAAAAGTTGGTACGTGACGGAAAGCTGATGTAAGAAACGTGCTGTTCTCACTTGTAAATGGATGAGGTATTTGGAATTACCCCAACCCAACGGTCAAATGCAAAGGTATTTAGGTGCCTATTACATGTACTTTTAAGCATGTCCATTTGTTCTGGAATGAAGGCCACGAACGGGTAAACGTAGTGTGGGACGCCCCCCGACCAGATGGAGGGATGACCTTCGCAAGATGGCTGGCGGGGACTGGATGCAGAGGGCCGAGAGTAGGGTTGATTGGCGCGCTTTGGGAGAGGCCTACGTCCAGCAGTGGACTGATACGGGCTGATGATGATGATGATGATTTGTAGCTTACCAATTTAGAACTCTATAGGCATATCGTTGAGAATGAGAGGCACTGTGTTAAAAAAGTTCGTTCCGATTACCGTAAGTTTTTGCGAGCACATTTTAGTTTTCGATCGTGTTTGCGTCACGTTTATACAGGATGGTCTTGAATTCATTCGACAAAATTATTTGGATGGTTAGGTTTGTGACATACATTAATTCTGCACAGCGTTTAAGAATAAATTGAACAATCAAAATAAATATTAATTTGGTGTGCATCGTTACTGTGCTTTGGATTTTAATTACATTTTAAGGTATTTTTCATTTTTTGCAACAATTTGTTTCACTGCGGAATTTGACCTAATGGTCATTTCTAAGGTGACTTGTGACGTACTTAATTTTTTTTTGCAGTTTTGATTTACTAAAAAATCTTACCAATTTAATATTTATCATGAGCACAACCCCCAGTTTCAATTTGTCGAATGAATTCAAGGACAACATGTAAGTATAGTGATCGAGTGTCGAATTCCACTCGATGGAACTTTCACAAAACTTACTAAGCAAGGACTTATTTCTAAGCTGACGAAAGAATATAGTTTGAGGAAAATCGACAATAATAATCATAAAAGCACATAGGTACACCCGATTTAATTCAATGAAATATCTTAAAAGTGTGGGTTGAATTATTGGACAAACCTTGTGTGATTTTTATGCAGCACAATGCCGCATCCAATTTACATAAATTATAGTTTCTTACATGAATGTGACGTCACGTCATTGTAACTGATAATTTTAATTGTCTTCGGTGAATGCAGGGAAACAAAGGGTGTGTAATACCTAGGTATTTAGGTACATACTTTCCTTGTGCCTTAATACCTAGGTAATGCAATGGCCTTTACCGAACGTTGGTAGTGAAATTCAAAAATCGATTTTTTAGACTGTTTTATTTAGGTAGATTTTTAGCTTTTTTAATGGTTGGTTTTTATTTATGTATTTTTAATATTTTAGATAGTTCTACTTAAAGTAATTTTAGTTTTTTATTGAATAAGTACTTATATTTTAAATTGATGGTCCAATTCGTTCAGAAAAACTCAATTTATACTAGTAACCTTTATTTTCCGGAGAAATTATATTTTTCTTATAAATTGTGGATGCGTAACACACTTTGATACAGTTAAAAATTAGTCATAATAAAAAATTTGAGGCATGTGTAATTAAACAATCATCGCAGTAGTAGTGGATCATGCTCCGAGCTCCCTCGATGTTACGGAAGTGTTTCAACAACGATGATGGTGAACGTAACCTGATGCAGTATATATGACAGTATATAACATGTATACGTACATAGATATAATGCCTACTTAGTATATGCGTATTATAGAGCAATATATCACAGTACATGTATAAATAGGTAGGTACAGTGGCCCAGCCTCCGGCGTGTTTGCGCGCACGAGCTACCTACTGCCTACCTGCGCTATAATATATGCAAGGGCACAGTCGCGCACGAAACTCTTTACACGAGCGTAGGCCTAGCGTAACCATAGCGACTACGATAGGCATACGTCAGAGTTACGGCCGACCTACGCCAGGGTTACGATAGGCTACTCCAGGGTTACGCTAGGCCTACGCCAGGGTTACGGTAGGCCTACACCAGGGTTACCGCCGACCTACGCCAGGGTTACGATAGGCCTTACGCCAGTGTTACGGTAGGCCTACGCCAGGGTTACGCTAGGCCTACGACAGCGTTACGCTAGGTCTACGCCAGGGCTACGATGGACCCACGCCAGGGTTACGCTAGCGCTCGGAGGCGGAACACCCCAGGAGATTTAGTTGGTGCGAGTCCAACATAATCACCCGTTCCCCCGGACGGGTGGTATACATTACGTATTTCTCCTGGGTAACAAAAAAAGGGCTACGCCAGAGCTACGCTAGGCCTAGGATTTTTTTCTTCTTTTTTGGTCTCCACTTCTTTGCCGCGATTCTCCCTATAAGACAGTTGCAGTGTTAGTGCTCGAATGGTTTATCTATTGGTGGATTGAGAACAAGTTGACATCAGGCGTTTATTTTAAATATATAAAACAAAACTGTGAAGCATAATTGAGTACAATGATTGCGTTAGCTTATAGCTTACGCCAAATTCTTTTGGTATAGGTACAGTCGACAGCACATCAAGTGTAACACTTTGGACCGTTCTTATTGTGTGCGTTCTTATTGTAAAGTTGAAATCGTGCTGCAAGTGTTACCATTGATCTGCTGTTGACTGTACCAAAAGAAATGTCATTGAGTTTTTGAATTTTAATGGCATGACCCAATGTCACGACCAAAATATCTTTGAATTTACATTACAAATACGTTTGGTACATTTTGAACTTATTGTGTACTTTTCCGGTCAAATAATGTCCCCTAAATATTGGGAAACTGAGAAGGACCACACTATTTCACTTTGACGTTTTTGTTTCATACTCGTGCTGCCATCTATAGTATGACCGTCTAAATCAGTCTTCGCCTGCGCGGTACAGGGACGCGAGGGACGCGGGGGTAGGACGACAACGGGGACCGAGAGAGGTGCGGGGGCGAGCGAACTGAGTTGTAACAGAAATGCGCCTGCTGCCCGCACCTCTCTCCGTCCCCGTTGTCGTCATACCCCCGTTCCGCATGAGGGAAAACTTATCAATAGAAATAGTTACGTACCTATACAGGGTGTAACGTAAAGGGTATAATAAGCCGAAAACAGCGGGTAGGGCAGATGCCACCTAACACGGGAAAAATACGCCCAGCCCCCTTACATTGAACTCTTATAGCAGTATTACTTTCATAATACTTTGTTACTTCGTACAATGTCGACCTTAAAGTAAGCTTATTAAGGTCGACATTGTACGAAGTAACAAAGTATTATGAAAGTAATACTGCTATAAGAGTTCAATGTAAGGGGGCTGGTCCAGAAAAAATTGTATGCAGGAGTTATACGATCACAAAGTATGCCTCAAATCAAGTGTAAAATATTCCTAAGAACAACTGCTGTAGTGGCAATGACCCCGTGCAATGACCGACCTTGCGATGAATAGCGCCTCTGAGCCCCTGGTAACATAGACTAAGTAATTAATGGATAAGACATTTTTTCTACCTACGCCTCTATGGGAGAAAATAATAAAACAAATTAAGTTTGTTTATGCCTTTTTTTAAATGAAAGAAAAATTTCATTCGCATTTAACACACATGGAAACATCTGCTAGTGTCTGATTATTACATCATTTCACATAGTTACCTACACATGTATGTATGTATGCTACTCATGCATTCATTCAATATTTACATTTGTTATGATACGTACGAGTAAAATATGCCAATGATAATAGCGCTTGATAAAATGAAAAATGTGTGAATCTACGCGATCATATTAGTACCTATTTGAATGAACAGACTGTCCTATCTGCGTGCAAATTGGGATTGGTAGGACTTTTAGTTCCGCTACTCACTACTAGAGAAGTAGCGGCGCTAGCGTACGTATTGAAACAACTCTAACAAACTACATAGAAGTTTAACACACACATGCCTCGTAAATGAATGACCTGTTGCGGATTGTGTCGCACAGGGCTCCGTACATTATTTTATTTTTAATTTTGTTAAGGTCGAATCGCGGTCTTGGATTTGATCTCATATTAACAAACTGAGAAAAATGACCTTTAAAAACACTGATTACGTCTTGAATTTTAATGGTCACAGAGCAAATATCTTGTGCGGGTTTTGGTTTTACATGTGGTTTTAAATAAATGGTCAATAAATACTGTTTATGTTTAATGCAATAATAATAATCATGAACTCTCGGTTTCTCAAGTCAGTATCAAGTACTCAGGGCACTGGAACTCGATACTGACAAATAAATGCGAACATTAAAATAAATGGCTTGTTTCACTTCTCCCTGCACCGACCTTCAATAAAACGCACTGATTGTGGTTAACATTTGTTGTGTACTGACTACGGAGGTTTCTCGGTATGTTGAAAGGTACCTACATAAGTCGTAACAAAAGCAAGTGAATTAAAAAAGGGCGTTGAAAAATAGGAAAAAAGCCAATCCTATCCCCCATGTGTGTAGATAATGTGCAGTGATTATGTTAGTTATCTACCAGATGTCAAACTTATTTTATTCGAGAATACTGTCTTTAAAACTTATCCGACTACGGTCACTATGTGCTAGGCATCGGCCATAGAGGCTAGGTAGTAGGTACATACCTCAAATGATTCACTGAGTTTTATTTCAAAATCCATTAAACTTAATTTTAACTCTCGATGGCATTTTGTACCGTTTTACTTGTAAATTTACCGTTTGCGGAACCCTGCCCTGCAATGACGTCACTTCTTTTACTCGCACGAAAATGTGCAACAGAGAATGTGCAAATGCATGCTTTCTCTTTCTGTAAATATTATGGAAACAAATTGCAAAATATCTGCCGAAAAATTGCTATCCTTTTCGCTCGGTTAGTATCGTAGTAATGGCGAGAAAGAGAAATACGTAGGAAGTGAGATAACTTAGTAAAACATTTTATTGACGTGACAACGTCTTATAAATTGGTTTGCCGGGTGACACTTCAAGAAACTGCGTTACGCTCCGCTCACGTTATGCGCTCACAATGAGAGCGAGTGAGAGGCACGCGTCCCTTCCACTTTCCCTTCGTCGTTGTCACATAAAACTTTCGCCCGTATACCGACTTTACAGGCAACCATTTTTTTTTGTCCGGATATTGTTCATTCATTATTTCGAATTATGTATCTAAGTTGCAAAGTTTTCGTGCGGAAGAGAAGTTCCCTCGTTGGTTGAATTTCAATTTACTAAACTTAACTTTAATTAAATGACACGTTTGTTCTTTTTTACCATGTTTTACATTAAACACTGTAACGTTTATCCGCGATGTGATGTGATTGTGAATGTAAATTAAGTGACGTGATTTTGGCTACCTATTAATCCTATTATGAAAATGTGATTTCATGGATTCAGGAGACTACAGCCAACATTCAAGTAAATTATCCAGGTCAGTCAGAATATGTTGTTTTTTACAATAGTCAGGTATTATTTAACCCGTTAATAAAATAATTACCTACCCTTTGAGTGTGTTGCCGCTTCGTGCATCCGTGGGGCAGGCTGGAAGTCGGCGCGAGCGGCGGCGGGCGGGCGGCACGGCAACCGCGCGCGGTTGCCGTGCCGCCCGCCCGCCGCCGCTCGCGAATAGGGAATGAATAGTACCAGGCGGCCATACCTAACCTTTTTAGAAGGTCGACTACTCCCGGCTGTTATCAGCAGTAGCGCGCCTAAATAAAAGCACCGTTTACAATGACTTAAAATAATTAATATTAAGTTTTGTATGGAACTCACAACTATTTTTAAAAAAGTTAAAACTCTGTGTACAGCTTTAGTAGGTCGGGTACGTTTGTATTCTTTCGGCTTAATATACCCTTTACGTTACACCCTGTATAGTTATTAAGTAATAATTGTATTATCATTATTTTAAAAGATGTGCTGCTGAGAGTTTTTTGCCACTTTTTCTCCTCAGCGTTGGCACCTTTTCCTTGCAAAGTGGTGTAAATGTAAATTCAAAAAATATATTGACGTGCGAAAATGTACTCAACGTGCTTAGTTGCAATAAAGAAATTTGACTTTCACTTCAGTTTTAAACATGAATTCTAAAAGAGTAAGTTATCCTCCGGTGAGATTTGAGTTAGGTAAGTGTCTGTACGCGACTGTACCGTACCACAGAGTACAAACATACCCTGTTTGCACATCCGGCCGGCAGCGGCAGGTAGGCTAGCCGTGCCTACGTAGAATACATTTTATTAGGTATATTCGGCGGGCAGAATATTTTATTATATTTACGGCGGACATTTTAATCTCTCAAGTAAGGTAACCTAGTTAGTCCTACATACACTGTAAGTACATACATAGGTATGTACAGTCGACAGCAGTTCAATGGTAACGCAAATAATAAGAACTGTCAAAAGTAAAAAGTGTTACCATTGTTCAATGGTAACACTTTTTACTTTTGACAGTTCTTATTACCTATTTGCGTCGTAAGACTTGAAATGGTACTGCAAGTGTTACCATTGATCTGCTGTCGACTGTACCATGTTTTCGCTATAAATATTATCAAAGGTAGGTATAGTTACAGTCGACAGCAGATCAATGGTAACACTTTGAACTTTGGACCGTTCTTATTATTTG
The DNA here is from genome assembly GCA_963506565.1 of Tachystola acroxantha. Taxonomy (NCBI): domain Eukaryota; kingdom Metazoa; phylum Arthropoda; class Insecta; order Lepidoptera; family Oecophoridae; genus Tachystola; species Tachystola acroxantha. Next base: position 6,512,834 of record OY735894.1, on the reverse strand, counting down.
AATCATAAGACTTGAAATCGTACTGCAAGTGTTACCATTGATCTGCTGTCGACTGTACGTCTCAGGCCAGCCAGACCACACAGCGATCGCCAAAAATACACGCGCTGCCAAAATTACTGACGCATAAACGACGCCCGCTGACTAATATATGCCGAAGGTGTAAAAACCACTCGAGCTAACCTCACAGTTCCTATAGGTACCTAGTTCTTTATTTAACAATAGCATATCAAGTGTAACACTTTTGACTTTGGACCGCTCTTACCATCTGCGTCGTAAGATTTGAAATCGTACTGCAAGTGTTACCTTACCATTAATAAAGTTGAGATTTTCTCAAAAACTACTGGACCGAATTTAATAATTCTTTTACAGTTACATAGCTTCAACTTTTATCTATCTAACAGTGAAATATTTTTTGCTATACAGGTTGTAACGTAAATGGTATATGAAGCCGAAGGGAGGGTGTTCAATATCGGTAACTGAACAACTTTTGCTCTACGACTTTGCGATTTTCGCGAATTTATTTTTTGACTTTTCATACATTTAGTACCGGTCAGCTGATCCATTTGTATGAGACATTAATTTATTTAAATTTTTTATTCGAAAAGTCGTAGAACAAAAGTTGTTCAGTTATCGATACTGAACACCCTCCCTTCGACTTTATATACCTATCCTTTACGTTACACCCTAGTCAAGTAGTTTTTGGGATAATCTCAATCTTAAAACTCTCCTGTAGGTACCTATACTTTTCTCTGTGTTAGACTGTACTTAAAACTATCTACCTACGAATCTCGGCCCTACTACGCCTCTCCAAGGTACCCCTAAATATTCCACTAAGTGTAACTCCGCGACTTCTCTCGCTAAACCGCCCAAATTCCCGCGCAATCAACAACCTGACAGACAAACAAAATGGCGAAAGCGCGCGAAACGCCCGAAAGATATAAAAACAATAACGGCGCGCGGGCGATATGCAAAAATTTAACGAAAATAAAATACAGGAATAAAAGGGAATAAATAAAATAATAAAAAAATATAAATCCAGTGCTTTTTTTGTTTCCGCGCTCCGTGGATGGGCTCTCCGCGGGAAAAAGCGCCCGCTTCTAGACAGGCGTCACAGGCCACGTTTAAAAGAAGGCTACTGACATTTTTTGAAGAATTTTTATTCTTAAATTTTGTTTTTAAGGTTCGATCCCCAGCCAGTTCGGCCGTGTACCAATGAGTTTTCCTCTCTGCTCTCAAAACGATGATGGAAAACATCGTGAATAATCACGATGAAACCTGCAGGCGTAAGAAAATACTGCACTACGGAATGTCGCTGTTCAAAGTACCGAAAGTAGGTACATAACTTCGAATTACGTGAGTTCGAAAGTACGTAGGTAACACCGAATGTCTGAATATCGATTGTAGGTACGCTATCGCGATATACGGAATATCGAACGTATGTAATACCTACTAAAGTTTTTATTTTTCAAGATTAGCTCTATAATTATAATTATATTATCTGTAGGTATAGTAGGTAGCTACTACTGAGGGCAAATCAATCTGCCGGCCGCGGGATGGAACCACTACACAGTGTAGATATAGCTCAGAGAAATAAGGACGATGCAACGGCGACTCCTGTGGAGAAAGAGAGAATACTATGATATCAAAAAATATTCTGGAACAAGGTCAGGCAAATGTCGACTCCATTAATAAACTACATACCTACTTAGGTACTTAAATAAATAACCCAATCCAGTCAGTCTCCTGTAACTACGGTCTAAAACAGATAAAAGTGTACAGCACAGTTTTTAAGGTTGTGAATATCTCAAAATTTACTGGACCGATTTTAAAAATTATTTCTCTGTTAAATAGATTAAAGTTAAAACTATTTACCTACCGTAAAACAATTATTAAATTCGATCCAGTAGTTTTTGAGAAAATCTCCACCTTATTGAGGCCACCTGGATTTTTTCTCTGTCTTTGTGTGTACAGCTAACAGCAGATCAAGTGTAACACTCTGGACTTTGGACCGTTCTTATAGATAGCTACATAAGAGTTGAATTCGTACTGCAAGTGTTACCATTGATCTGCTGTTATCCGTACCTATAGGTAGTTTTGTCTGTGTTAGACCGTAGGTACACGTTTGTGCAGTGGGCAAGTGAAATCGTTACGCAAGTTACGTCCTTCTGCGTGACAAGCGCGATATTTCAAAGTGGGCAAAAGTACATTCGCGCTATAACTAGGTAGGCGCGCACAGTGCGGCCCGGCGCGGGCTTCAACACCGCAGTACACTGGCAGAGATAAGATTCAAGATATTTATTTATTTATTTTATTAATGGACTCGACAGTTCGTCATTTGCCAATGTCACGTTACAGAAAATTCAATATATAATAGTCTTCTATCTTCCTCCAGGGGAGTCGCAGTAGCGTCTTCACCCTGGGTAGCCGCGTCTTCATGTCTTCATCCAGAGGAGTCGCCGTAGCGTCATCACTCTGGACGAAGCAGCTCGACAGTCACGTTCACTCCCGAGCTTGTAGCGGGAACTCTTGATAAAAGCTTGAAACCCCAGATCTTGCTCAAATTATCCAACAAATTCACCATACTGTCACTCGCGAACATTTTCTGATTAATTTAACGTGATATTAATCTCAAAATAACCACTGTAGACATTAAACTGAAAATTATCAAATAATTTCGCAACCGTCGTTTCCCGCCATTTTCAAGAGAACCCCATTCAAGATATTATGATATAGTTTTACGCAAAGGCCGATAGTCATGACTCATGACAGTTTTGAGTAGGTACGAATGGAGTTTGAGTTCGGTCTTACAACTGTTAGTTTTCATACAATTTTGACAATCATAAGTGCATGGAGAGGTGTTGGGATGTAGGTACAGTCGACAGCAGATCAATGGTAACACTTGCAGTACGATTTCAGGTCTTACGACGCAAATAATAAGAACTGTCAAAAATGATCTGCTGTCGACTGTACCTATTCTGAATAAAAAAAAACATAGAGTTAGAAAATTTAGGAAGAAAACAAAGGTTTTAGACGCAGTTTAAAACACTTTCTCAAGTTGAAATGAAGCTGGGCACACTTGCTCGTATGCCGACCGATAAATTGACAAAATTAACACTCCCATAAGGGCCTTGTGAGAAAGCGACTAAAAGGACGACTCGCTGTTTAGAACTTTAGACCATTGAACATAGTCGATTTCGCGTCAAGTCGAGTCGAGTCATATTTACAATTTATAGACCATTTGTTTAAACTTATATATTATCTCGGAAACGTGATACTTTAGGACATGGGGCCCTGGTACAGTTTTTGGTCTTCTATCGATATCCGTAGATTTCATCCTGCGCCGCCATCTTCCAACATCTACCAGATGGCGCCAAAAAGGTTCGAACCCCTTTTTTCATAACCAAGTGTAGGTATTATTGACTTTTGCAGGTTTTTTTAATAGAGATGGAACGCTTATAAAAGACAACTATAAAAAAATATATTACCAGTAGGTACTTAACTAAATCGAATTAGGAACAAAATGTTTGCTTAATGTTTTTCTCATCAGCCTTCCTAAAAATAGCTTTGAATCTGCTTATATCTTGAAGTGCAACCCTAACATTACGCTAGAGGAGCACAGCCGACCGTCGCGTAAGACAAGGACGGAGAATAAGACGAAGGGTTGCTCCGAGACCTGCCAAGTTCACAGTTTCTCGACACGACTCTCCGTACAACGGAATACGGTCCATACTAGACATGCGCGTCCATAAAGTAACGCATTTAAAATACTCGCTGGAGAGATAAGGAATTTATTTAAGAACCGCTTTTTGGACCCGAAATAGTTATTAATGTTCCGTAATTTTTATACGAAAAAAATTGTATTATTTTTCTTTACATGCTCATATAAAAAATTCTTGAAATTATTTATCGGTTTTGGAGTTATTTAGCTCGGAATCTGATACCAGAGATGGAAATATTCACGATCTCAAATGCTGTACTTTATGGGAACTTCGTAACAATAGCAGCAAGGGGGGAGATGCGCGCGCATCAAGTACCGTATACCGCTGTTCGTTGGAGTTGAGATAATAAACTGGTTACTTTATGGACGCGTTGCCTAGAGAGGATATGCCAAGATAACAGTAACTTTCGTACGGCCCTACTATACGTATATGGCTTTTTTTTCAGCCAGTCCGTCTTGCTTTGGCCCTAGGCAGAGTTGCCTTAGCCAAATTAAAAAGAAAGAAAATCTAAACGGTAATTTTGAAAATGGAATGTGGAAAGTAGGAGATTCGACGAATAAAGCCGTAATATCGATTAAGAATTTTCAGTTGCCTATTTCTACATTGTCAGTCATTTTAAAAATAGATTATTATTTTTTAGACATTTTCCTTTTCTTTCTTTAAGTAGGTATTTGTTTTTGGGCTTTTTGAAAATGGCGGGAAACGACGGTTGCGAAATTACTTAATAATTTTCAGTTTAATGTCTACAGTGAGTGTTTTGTGTTTAATATCACGTTAAATTAATCAGAAAATGTTCGCGAATGACAGTATGGTGAAGTTATTGGAGAATTCAAGCAGGATCTGAAGTTTGGCGCCATGGTCAAGATTCCCACTACGAGCTCGGGAGTGAACGTGACTGTCGAGCTCGTCGAGCTGCTTCGTCCACAGTGATTGACGCTACGGCGTCTCCTGTGGATGAAGACATGAAGACGCGGCTACCCAGGGTGATGACGCTACGGCGACTCCCCTGGAGGAAGATATAACACTATTATACATTGAATTTTCTGTAACATGACATTGGCAAATGATGAACTGTCCAGTCCATTAATAAAAAAAATTGTGGGTCAAAAACCTGTAAAACTGTCGAGTCCATTAATAAAATAAATAAATAAGGTACTTGTTTGTTTTTATTCGGTGGTTTGCACAGAGGTGCCTGAAAATTAAATTTTCAATAATTCGACATTATTTTTTATTCCATTCCTCATTGGTAGTTAGATATAGATTAGATAACCTTTGAGAGCTTGTCAGAAATAATGGAGCGCCAGTATTTATTTTATTAGAAATTAAAATAGTGACACTATTTTCGTCTACACCTAAATCTTTCCTTTTTATAGACCCTTCATTTTTTTTCAAGCATTGCATTTGTAATGCATGTGAAAGCAATGCAATCATGTGCAAGGCATTTGAAATTCGCCAATCCTCACTGGGCCTGCGTGGTGGATCATGGCCCGAGCTCCCTCGATGTAAGCCTTACATCGAGGGAGCTCGGGCCATGATCGTCAGGGATGATTGTAGGGAAGGTCTGTGCCCGAGCAGTGGGGCAATATAGACTGATGATGATAGAAGAGCTCGGTGGCGCAGTGGTTGGGTGGACTTGCGATACGGAGGTCCCAGGTTCGATTCCCAGCCAGGGCAGCCATGTACAGTCGACAGCAGATCAATGGTAACACTTGCAGTACGATTACGACGCAAATAATAAAAACTGTCAAAAGTAAAAAGTGTTACCATTGATCTGCTGTCGGCTGTACCAATGAGTTATCCTCATTTTTTTCGACGGAAAAACTTACGTACCTACATTTACCGAGTGCTCTCAAAACGGTGAAGGGAAACATCGTGATGAAACCTGCATGCCGTAGAAGAAAATAATTCTAAGGCATGTGAAATCCACAAATCCGCAGTGGTGGATCATGGTCACAGCTCCCTCGATGTAAGGGAAGGTCTGTGCCCGACCTACCGAATTATGTAGGTACCTATAGGTACCTAGGTAATTAAATTAGATAACTATCTAATAAATACTATAGCGTTATTATTAACACTTTATTGTATACACACTGGATATTTACATTGTAACATACCTAGATAAGAAAAGACATATACAAAGGGCGTAACTTATCTCTATCAGAGATTTCTTCCAGCAAACCCCATGAAGCGACAATTCGAGATGAATGATGATAGTAGTTTTCAGTGAAACCGTTCGCGTCGGTACATTCTACGGTCGATATCACCGTAACACATATGCATTATTTACATTATATGCTATATGCATCTCATTAGCATACCTATCGGTAAACGTTAATGCATACCTATAGGTCTGTGGTAGGTGCATATAGTTATACGTATAGATCCGCGCGTGCGTGTCGCATTGAACCGTTATTTGGACGTAATCGTTTTGATACGTTGCTGTTTTTATTTCATATTTTTATTCATATTTATTTATTCGTTAACAATGTTCATTGTGTTCGAAATTCATTGTAATCTAAAACAATATAATCTAACACAAACAATAACACTATTTTACAATATAATATTTACCTAATTAAATACAATTAATAAAAATTCAATGTCATAACAATTAATAACAATTTTAGGCTGAAATACATTAAAATACCGTGCAATATCGTAAATATTGCTCTAACGAAAAGATAAAGTAGTTATTGACAAATGACATTGCCACATTTCAATGGAGCTTTGCCCCACCTTTGGTCACCTACGTGACCATTGAAGCTCATATTGTTGGGGACTTACTACAGGTTTCATATTGCATAGGTAATCATAATCAGTAGGAGTTGCGAGAGTAGTAGAAAATGATAACAAAGACAATGAATAATTCGCTGTTTTTTCCACTCGCATGTTGTACAAAACTTTATTTTAAACCAAAAATTTTAATAAAAAACGGAGACATTTTTAGTTTTTACATTTATTCGTTATCTTGTTCATCATGCGGTTGATGGTGGGGCAGAATCTGGCATTGACATTTACATTTGCATTTCGGGAAGTTATTTAGGAGCACTTTGTTGTTCGTCTGTCTGCCCGTCCGTCTGTCTGTCAAGTCAATACCTTTTTCTCAGAAACTCGTGGACGTATCAAGTTGAAATTAAAATATAGGTAAGTATATTTAGGTCTCATGCAGCCGTAAAAAATATCTACCTTCTACGTCAACGCAATCAAAAGATATCGCTGTTAATGTCACATTTTCCCGCATATTTGTAAAACGCGATGGAATCAAAATAAAAAATACTTCCCGTTGACCTACAATCATGAAACTTGGCAGGAAGCTAGACCTAGCTTTACTTATATGTTTTTTTATGGATAAAACTATAGAAGGTCTTCTATAGTTTTATCCATTGCGTAAGATAAAAAACTGATTACGTTTAAAAAAGTAAGTTGTTATCCGTATTTATTTATTTATTTTATTAATGGACTCGACAGTTCGTCATTTGCCAATGTCATGTTACAGAAAATTCAATATATTCAATAGTCTTCTATCTTCCTCCAGGGGAGACGCAGTAGCGTCTTCACCCTGGGTAGCCGCGTCTTCATGTCTTCATCCAGAGGAGACGCCGTAGCGTCATCACTCTGGACGAAGCAACTCGACAGTCACGTTCACTCCCGAGCTTGTAGCGGGAACTCTTGATAAAAGCTTGAAACTTCAGATCTTGCATAAATAATTCAATAACTTCACCGTATTGTCATTCGCGAACATTTTCTGATTAATTTAACGTGATATTAAACACAAAATAGTCCCTGTAGACGTTAAAAGGAAAATTATCTAATAATTTCGCAACCGTCGTTTCCCGCCATTTTCAAGAGAACCCTTGTTATCCGTATCATGCCATCCAAATTGGTTGACAACGAAAACAACCGTTGTCAACCGCTTGGTTGAAATCGTTGACAACCGGCTTCGCATCTGTAGTCACACCCGATCTATTGGGCTACTGTGGCAAGTATCAAGTCTAGTTACGCCGCCTCTTGACCACTGTCTATCTCCCTATAGTCACCACTTATACTGCGTATACAGGATGTTTGTTTAAACACTGGGGGGAATGCGAGAACATTACCTATATGTATAAAGTAGGAGGTATCTAGCATATAAGTATCTATGTACGAGGGCATCAAACGAAATTATTTCACACATTGTCAGGCACGGATTCAGCCCTCAAATAAAGAAAAAACCGGGTTAGTGCGAGTCGGACTTGCCCACCGAGGCTTCTGTGCAACGCAGCTTAACCTTGTAACTTTGCTGTAATGCTCATACTCATTTATTTTAACCTTAGGTACACAGGGAACACTTGGTTACGTCATACATCATATCAGTCTATTTATGTTGCCCCACTGCACGGGCACAGACCTTCCCTTACATCGAGGGAGCTGGGGCCATAATCCACCACGCGGGCCCAGTGCGGGTTGGCGGATTTCACAAGCCTTAAATGTTTTCTTTTCTTCTACGACATGCAGGTTTCATCACCATGTTTTCCTTCACCGTTTTGAGAGCACTCGGTAAATGTACGTAAGTTTTTCCGTCGAAAAAACCGAGGATAACTCATTGGTACATGGCTGCCCTGGCTGGGAATCGAACCTGGGACCTACGTCATACATTGTAGGTATAATATTGTGATCATACATGTTTAATAATGGCTGGCTAACATGGCTCGATAGACACAGAGGCAGAAGGGCATAAGCAGACCCACTGTATTGTGCCAGTGGTCACTAAAAGTAATTAAACTACTTACATTCATTAATAATTAATTAAAAATAGTAACAATCGTAATAAATTAAGTAGCGGCTGTGAATATATTGAAAATATAAATTAGATTTAGAGACCTACTTATCTTTGCCATTATCAAAATATTTTGTCGATACATCGACATACTCCTGATTAGTTGCTCATCTGCAAATATAAGTTTGTAATTACACAAAAAAAGATTTTTGGGGAGATGTAATTTCAAATTGACAGTTTTCGGATTTTATCCTTTACTTGTGCTATAAGACCTAGCTTCTTGAGAAATCTTATGATTCTAGGTCAACGGGAAGTACCCTATAGGTTTTGGTTTCCTTGCATTTTCATACAAATATGCGAGAAAATGCGACATAAACGACCATAACTCTTGTGATTGCGTTGACGTAGAAGCTTTATTTTTTCACGGCTGCATGAGGTTGCAGATCTGAGTATTTGGTATTAATTTCAGTTTGATACGTCCACGCGTTTCTGAGATATAGGTCTTGCTTGACAGACAGACGGGCGGACAGACTGACACGGACATCAAAGTGATCCTATAAGGGTTTTCTCTTTTGCTTTTGAGGCACGAAACCCTAAAAAACGGAACCCTTGTAGGATATCACTTTTTAAACTTTCACGGTTTGTATACATATTAATTAGATAAAACGGGAATTATCGTGTTAAACATTTATTATTGATGTCTCGATATTTCGACAGCATTGCAGCCATCATGGTCACGAGTAGACTGAAGTCGGCGAGTGTTAAACGTCAGAAGGGTGACACAAAACGAGCGGACATAATTAGTTCTTTTTGCAAAATGGGGGTACCTGCAAATATCAACAACTTTTCTCAACGCAGTCAGCGAACACGAAAGAGGGTAGATCGTTTTGTGTCACCCTTCTGACGTTCAACACTCGCCGACTTCAGTCTGACCATGATGGCTGCAATGCTGTCGAAATATCGAGACATCAATAATAAATGTTTAACACGGTAATTCCCGTTTTATCTAATTAATATCCTTGTAGGATTTAGTGTACTATTAATTGCATGCATTTTATTAAAATAAGGAATCAGAAGACTGTATCATATTTTTGGATAGCATTAGTTTTGTTGCGTTTCGTGTCGAATGCACTATTATTATGCAGAATTCAACGGCGGTCGGATTAAAAACGGATTAAAGTAATTTCATGTTTTTGTTCGTTTCGAGAGACTGCAAATTCGTCTGGATTGCATGATTAGAGGGCCGCGCAAGCGACGAGCGAAGAGCAGCCTTGGGCGATTAAAAACGGGCAGGAGATATTAAAAACGTGTTAATTTCAAAGTTGTCGGGACTATTTCGGGTATATTGGATGTAAAGGTTTAATAAGGTTTTTTTATAGGTAATTACAGAGTTTCTTCAATTACATTAAACCTACAACCATTTTTACCATCGACGAAGAAGTGCATGATTGCGACTATTCTCAACGAAACGTTGTATCGGTGAAGGGTATTTCGGTAGGTATATACCATACGGAGCTCAGTGGGGTGACCGCGACTTCCAATCGTTGTCGTTATCGCTTTCAATTTGACACATGGACTCTATACATTGCTGCTATGTTTTTGCAAGTTTTAACAAACGACAACGAAACGCAGCAATGTATATCGTTCGTATGTAAAAAACTTCCAATTAAGAGTCCCTTGTTAATGGCCAAATAATGTCTAATAAAGCAAATGAGTGTCCATTCATCCGTTTGGACCTTCTTTGCGCTCAGACATTTTTAGAAGGCAGACTGTGTGTATCTAGTTGTTTATAGGAGTTCAATGGTGACCGGCTAAGCCAGTCGGTCCCGGTTGTCTTGCGAGAATATACATATCAGCAAAATATAGAGTTTGAGCAAAGATCAAAAGGAAACTTTTTGCCAGTATTAGGGCCTATCTACAGATTATTATTGGCCGGCACGAGACTGCAAGGTATTAAAATTCACACCGCTGTTCGCGTGATGGACATAATTTGTTGTTTTTGGTCTCGCGCGAAGGCTGGGTGGTGTTTATGGGTTTTTAGGACTCCATTGTTGAGGGACCTTGGCAGATATATTTATTTAGTTTATTAATGGATTCGACAGTTCGTCGTTTGCCAATGTCATGTTACAGAATATTCATAATAATTATAACATAGTACAGGGCTTCCCAAACTGTGCGTCGCGACGCCTTGGGGCGCCGTGACACTATCCCAGGGGCGTCGCGAGGCGATTTACATAGATTGGCTGTCTGTATCAATGGCAATTTCCAAACTTGAGCCCCATTTTGAGAAGCTATGCTGAGAAAAGCAAACACATCCTTCTCCTTAATAGCCAGCCAACAAAGTAGAATAAATATTTATTTTCATTCTCGTCTTTACGTTTTTTTTTATCATTTTCTAATGAACATTATAGAGGTTATTTGGAGTTTGCTGATAATTTGTTACTAGGCTAGAACTACAACTTTGGTAGGTACTTTTTGGCCTTAGGGCGGGGGCGTCGCGTAAAAAGTGGCAATTTCCCAGGGGCGTCAGAGTGAAAATAAGTTTGGGAAGCCCTGACACAGTATATTTCTTCCTCCAGAGGAGTCGATGTAGCGTCGTCACCCTGCTGGGTATCCGCGTCTTCATCCAGAGGAGTCGCCGTAGCGTTATCACTCTGGACGAAGCAGCTCGACGGTCACGTTCACTCCCGAGCTTGTAGCGGGAACTCTTGATTCTAGCTCGAAATTTCAGATCTTGCACAAATCATCCAAAAAATTTACCATACTGTCATTCGCGAACATTTTCTGATTAATTTAACGTGATCTGAAATAACTGTGTTGACCTCAGATCAGTGAATAAGAGAGATATGGCGAGAGGCGTGGTCGGGTCGCCGCGATGTAATTAAAAGTGTCGATCACGTCTCTCTGTTTGGCGACCTATTTCAAGAATTCTTTCACTGTTAGATAGATAAATGTTTAAACTATGTAGATTTATAAACTTCATCATCATCAGTCTATTTATATTGCCCCACTGCTCGGGCACAGACCTTCCCTTACATCGAGGGAGCTGGGGCCATGATCCACCACGCGGGCCCAGTGCGGATTGGCGGATTTCACATGCCTTAGATTTTTTCTTCTTCTCGGGCATGCAGGTTTCATCACGATGTTTTCCTTCACCGTTTTGAGAGCACTCGGTAAATGTACGTAAGTTTCTCGTCGAAAAAACCGAGGATAACTCATTGGTACATGGCTGCCCTAGCTGGGAATCGAACCTGGGACCTCCGTATAGCAAGTCTGTTGACCCAACCACTGAGCCACCGAGCTCTTTTATATTATTTAGATTAACTTACTCGATTTTAAACTTATTCATATTTTAATGAGATAAAACGGGAATTAAAATGAAATAAAATCCTTCTGACGTTCAACACATCTATACAGATTTCAGTCTACTCGTGACTTGATTGCTGCAATGCTGTCGAAATATCAAGATAATACCTATATCAAATGCATTAATATTGATGCTGTTATTCATAAACCTAATTAAACCTCACTTCCCTTAAATCACATCGTAAACAACATTCAAGCTTTTATCAAGAGTTCCTGCTACAAGCTCGGGAGTGAACGTGACTGTCGAGCTGCTTCGTCCAGAGTGATGACGCTACGGCGACTCCTCCGGATGAAGACGCGGCTACCCAGGGTGAAGACGCTACTGCGACTCCTCTGGAGGCAGATAGAAGACTATTATATATTGAATTTTCTGTAACATGACATTGGCAAATGATGAACTGTCCAGTTCATTATTAAAAAAATTGTGGGTCAAAAACCTGTAAAACATGTGAGATTTCACTACTAGATCCCCCATATCGCTTTGTAGTACGATCCGCACCGGTTGGCGCCACCTGTTTCCGGTCGTGTGGCCACTTCCGGCCTGAGCCGACTGCGAAAGTGGGGTGTTGTGTTGCAAGTGTCTTTTTTAATAAACAAAGGCAACGGCTATTTATAACTAGCCTGTATTTTTATATTCAGTCGGTCTAACTCCGAGAAAATATTAGTAAGGCCTCAATAACGTAGTAGTTTTTATTTCTTTTACTTATAAAATAATTACTCACATTGCATAGTATGCACTCAAACTATACACTTATACGTAAAACAGTGTTATTTCTTACAATCGATAAAGTAGGTAGTTTTGGAAAAAATGTAGCTAATTAATTCGAGAAAATGTAGCTAATTAATTCGAGAAAATGTAGCTAATAATTAAGTTGCGGCGGCCACTACCCGTTAGTCGAATCCTAATCCTAAACACAACTGTCACTGTCGTTCATATGCTACATCGCGTAAGAGCAAGCGGGACAATCGCTTTAGCAACGACTAATATTATATTATTGTACGCAATCTGAAACGCTACAAGTGTCAATTTTACAACCGATCAAGTAGGGCTTCCATGAGCCAACTAACGCCGTCAATCTTGAAAAAATAATAATATCTTCCAATTTAATCAATTTTAATAAAAAAAGCTATTTACAAAATGTTTATTAGGATGAATACTATTTTTCAATATACAATACATGGCATAACTGCGACAAGCTAAGTTGTAGTTCACAAATGTGCCAGAAACGGCCGTTTTTCGCAATTATGTGAACTACAACTTACCTACATTGCATCACGTTACAAATAAGCCTTTAAAAAATAATATTTATAGCAATAAACAATGTGAACGTAGCTTTTTTAATAAAATTGATTATATTGGAAGATATGATTTTTTAAAGATTGGCGGCGCTAGTTGGCTCTAGGAAGGCTCTTAAATGACAATTCTGTCCCACCATCAACCGCTAGATGTAGGTACAAGATAAAGAATAAATGTAAAAATATCGCCGTTTTTTTATTAAAATTATTGGTTTCAAATAAAGTTTTGTACATCTAGCGAGTCGAAAAAAACAGCTTAATTAAGAATTCAGAAAATAGTAAGAAATCGAAGCGAATTATTCATTGTTTTTGTTATTCTTCTATAGGAGTTGCGAGAGTAGTAGAAAATGATACTGATTATGATTATGCAATATGAAACCTGTACTAAGTCCCCAACAAAATGATAGGTACAGCTTTTTGGTAATGGTCACGTAGTTTTGTAGGTGGGGCAAAGCTCCATTGAAATGTGGCAATGTCATTTACCGTGCGCACTCTGGAATCAACACATGTCTCCACTATCCGAGGCAAATACCACCTGTTTCCTGCTACACCGGTCCTTGACGACTGACTGCATTTGTGTGATCTATACGCTACATCTAGATAGTATGTGTTGTACCTACCCTTTGGGGCACCGGCTTTCCCTTACTTACATCGAGGGAACTAAGGCAATGATCCACCACGCGGGCCCAGTGGGGATTACCTAATGGATTACATTGTACTGTGATGCGATCTTAATTGATTTCAGAATAATAATATTTTCCAGGAAAAAAATAGCAATTCTGTCATGTGTTTTTTAAAAACTAGACGATTTTAAAAGTAAGTACAAAAGACATCATTTCAATTAAACTTTGGCAGGAAAGTCCTTTAGAAAGAAATTTTAGACCTCTCAGATATAGTTTTAGTTTAAAAAATGCACGCGAGTATTGCATTGGTGCATTTCGTAGAGAGGGAATGGTTCTCTCTTTATTACGAATGCATTTCCTAAAATCAACTTAGAAATACACTTGCTGCCATCTACCTTCAAATAGCGAAAGTTGTAGAAACAATAATTATCTCTGTTTCAATAGTACGGCTACTCGATAAAAGAGGGCGCTGTATATAGTTGTTCGATAACTTACTTTGCCATCGTCTAGAGGGCGCCACGGTGTATGAACAATGGGTATCTATTAAAGAGTTTGCTTCTTCTGTATCCCATAATTAGTTCCACTTTTAAAAATTGCAGTTCAACGAATGAACGGGTCACTGAAATAATGGCGTGTTAAAACTTAAAAGCTCTCTTCACAGAATTGTCTCTAATGAAATAAACTATGTCCTAAAATAATAATATGGGATAGGTTAATTTTTTTGTTTCGTTGAAACTACATTAGGTACCTAGGTAGGATTTTCTGGATGATGTGGTTTAAAGAAAACAAACAATACCGTTCCGTATATGAAGATATTATATTTTCAAAGAACATGTACTTTTTATATTTTCTCAGCGTAATTTCGGTCAATACAACGTGTGAAACAATACGACCCACTGTTTATTTATATTTATACCATTATATTATGTAACAAGTAACTAATATCTTTTTACTTTAATACCATATTAATTATTGTGACTTGATCATACATTTTCAACTACACACTTTGAGTCAATACAAAAATTTAAGTCGCTCAAAGCCGCCATATTGGATCGTTTAAAACGCACGCAATCGTTTAGAAAAATAAATTAAGTAAATTTAAAAAATACGAAGTGTCAAAAACTCTCAATTTAATTTAAATTCAAAAATAGAATAGGTGCGTTATCGATACAAAATGGCGGCGCTCTATACATCCCACCTACCATACGAATACATGCTTGCTACATTCAGCGACTGTGTATAAAAAGCCACAAATTTGCCAACACTATTAGTTAAATTTATATTATCAGTGAATTAAACAATAACAAGGAATTTATAATTAGGCAAGTTTGAACAAGGGATAAGGTACGTACCGCCTAACATTAAAAGCACATCATATTTTAGGATCTTATTTTTTAATGTAAGTATTTATTTTAATTCGTAATTGGCAATTTTAAAATGTTTTAATAACTGTTTCTAGACTTACAGGCCACCTCGGTAGGCCATTAGTCTGTTATGAGAAAAAGTTTGTTATGTATCTAAAACGCGATAATCCAATTTATGAAATTAGGCGTATATATAGGTAGGTATCTATTATTCATGAACTTAGTAAATCGGTACAAAAGATCACAAAATGATCACTTCTTTACAATAATTGTGGTTATGCCATTTAGGAAATTAACTCTAAATATTTTATTTTAGTGGGTAGGTAATTGATAGAATAAAAAGTTTTCACAAATTGGATTTCGTAGACGCTTAGGTCTATTTTTGTATCACAAATATAAATACTGTTGTATAGGTATAATAGACAATATAAAAAGCTCACAATATAATATTACCTTAAATGATTATTGAATCATTTTTATTGATGAGGCGAACGTAAAAAATAGCTGTCTGAACGGATCTTGATTTTCCTTTCAACTCTTATCAACCAAAGAGGGTGCATCTCTTCTCAATGCATCCATAACTGAAGCTTATATTTAACAAAAAATGCTTAGATTAAAAATACCATATTTTATGCAGGGTACGCTGGAAATGGCACACAAAAAAGGCACTGAAACATCCGATAAGTGATTCTTGCTCCCATTTGTCACCAGTGTTGTTAATACAGCTTTTCAACACTCATTTTCCACGATACGATGTTTAGTGCAATTTTAGGACCTTGCTTAAATATTATTTTTAATCTAAGGAAAAATAGTCTTTATATTACTTAGAGTAAGGCAGTGCTTTACTTGACTTTGTATAATAAGCGTTCTTTGACAAACCTTTAGATAACCTTTTCTAGGATTCTTTAAGAGTAAAAAGCTAGGTACTTTGATAAAATTATGTAATGATATGCCGACTGTAAGCTTGTAATCTTTATTTTATACTTTGTGCATGATATGTAAATATTTAACAAGATTGGTATATTTTATTACCAATAAATGTCACATTGCAAACAATTTTCTAAAGAAATAATAACAACAATGTTTATTATATAAGATAATTGCCTATTGGGTGAAGTAGCAGTGGCTATTATTAAAATTTTAATACATGTGTATTATTTACTTACAATAGTCATTGGTAAGTATAGGCCCCTTTTTTGGGAGCAAAATATATTATGACAATGTGACAACATGACGTCATCACTTCGTCAGTATTTAATTAATAAAATATCTTATCGAAGGTTCACGTGGAATAAACAATTTATCTACTTACTATATGCACTTAATAATGGACTATTTAAAATATTATTATTAAAATAAATAATAATATTGAGGCAGTAAAAACATTAATAGATTTGACTAGAGATAAAAATAGACACCGACGTGGATTTAACTATTTAGTTAGAATATTGTTTAGATTAAAATTATTGCTCTAAACAGGTATACATTTTGTTTTAACAAGTGTAATAATACGTAAATTACAAGTAGATAAATAGAAATAACTTGGTTCCTTTGTAATGACGTTAAAATATATCATTCACTTATTTGAAACTCTCAGACCTTTTAACGAACAAAAAATCAATCAATAATTCGATACATTCAATAATAACATAGGACAAAAAAATAAAACAAAAAATTAGAATTAAAAGAAACAATTTTATTTACATAATAAAAAAAAATCAAAACACTTTGGTCATATGGCACGATTCGATTTAAATGGAGACACATTCAGAAACGCAAGCGAGCGTATTTTTTTTTAATTACTTGGCAGTAATAATAATGCTGAAGTGATAAAGCGGTGATTGGTAAGGTAGTGGGTGATTGATGTGACGATAGTGCGGATGAGGCTAAGGCCACAAACATAGTTACGTTTTGACTTAGCTTTGGTTGGCATCAGAGCACTGTTGCTGGGATGTCCTCCTCCTGTAATACAAATCATGATTTAGACTTAAAACATTAGCGAGCCACTAAATTAATAATTAGCCATAATGCCCATAATCCTAAACCTAAACATAATTGTCACTGTCACTGGCACTCTGGAATTGCCACAATTGTATAACAATTGGTGACTCCATGCTGCCCGCCTAGGTACCATAAACTTCCATATTTTTGGCATCAAATAGCAATGAATTATTATAGTAGGTACAGTCGAAGACAGAGATAAGTATACAGGGGGCCTCAATAAGGTTGAGATTTTCTCAAAAACTACTGGACCGAATTTAATAATTCTTTTACAGTTACATAGTTTTAACTTTTATCTATCAAACAGTGAAATATTTTTTTCAATAGGTTAAGTAGTTTTTGAGAAAATCTCAATCTTAAAAACTCTCCTGTACACCTTTCTCTGTGTTCCACCGTACCTCCGAATATTTATTTGCCCTATATCGACATAGGTATTAAACATGTCTGTCGCAAATGAACATTCATGTGCTCAAAATATAGAAGCTATAAAACTCATAATCAGACGTTAATTTTTCTTAAATTTCAACGTTAAATCACACAATTTATGTACACACAAATTCACACATATTGAGCAATTGGTTAACAAGACACTCGAATAACGTGATATTAATATAAAAGATTGAATATTTTCCAAAAACAAAGTTAAAGTAAAAATTAAAGTGCAATTAAAATTGTTAAAATAATTTTTTTTATTAGGATTTTAAAATTTAATCGCTTTTTCTTCTCCATAATTATCGCTTCTTAAGACTTACACTACACTAGACTTTTGACGTGGTACTCGTATCTTGTTCTTGTCTTCGGTAAAAGAAAGATTAATTTTTAGAACTTTTTTTACCTCAATATGCGGTAGGTATTTAATCCTAATGTCATTTGTGTTGAGTGATAATCGAGTTCGTTTATTTTTATACCTAATACCAATCAAATACTTCATATCCAGACCAAATAATATAATAAAAAATACAATACGAGAGTATACTATAAGTAATACCATAGTATCATTTTATTTATATTTAGATTAAGGTTTCCGCGGTATTTAGTGATTAATAATTGATACGTATTAAATACGAGAGTCATTTTGAATGGAACCAAATGGCGTGGAACTTTTAAAAGAATGTTCCATTTTTAAATCTGACTCGCGTCTGTGGCGTGTACCTAAGTAGGCCACAGCACAGTATAAAAATATATTGCTTAACCACAAGCCAAGGGTTCGTATTGATATTTAATTCTTTTTAATTTTATTTAATACCTACTACGAAATTTAAAATTACGCAATAACCCCGCGCGGGTATAATATCGGAGTTCACAATAAAATATAAGAAAAAAAACAAGAAATCAACAGTAGGTATTTTATTATCGCCTAGTAATTTTTTTTTTGGAGATATAATGCTGAACCGTGACTTTTTGAAGTAGAACCACCTATTTTGTATGGCGAAATGCAGCGAAAATGGCTTTTCATCAACAATCTTATTCAATTCATTACTTTATGATGACCATTGATCGATATTGGTCATGGATGACGGTCATTTGTCGTGGGAGTAAATAGAATATACCTACCTACTTAATTTGTTATTAAGTACATTTTAGAATTTTCCCCTCTAATCTGTTTTAGAAACAAAGGTTAGCAATTCGACAACCGGATGCCATTAATTTAAATGCAGCATATGAAATTCAGTTTATTGAATTGTTAGTAAAATGAATAAGTAAATGATTCTCTCAAAATTCCGGCAAATGTTTCCAAAAATTGTTTCCTCATTTCAGAGATAGTAGAAAATTAAGACGTAATCCAACTAAATAACGTTCATATTATTTTTGTCGTTTTTGCAAACCACCCGCATTCTCAATAGGTCTTTTATCGTACAATACCCAGACAATTACATTGTCGTCGCAGACGGCTATGAGGTCGTCGGCCAGCGTTAGGTCGACTGGTAAAGGACCTCGTTCCGGCTGATCCCCATCTTGCTCCTTTGTGGTTATGGGCGCCTGGTACGCGTCGCGTTGAATTTCCACTAGTCTTTCGTTCTGAAAGTATAATAAGAGGCTTTTGTAAACAATGTGGGAAACTGGGAACGTGACGGTTGGTATTTTTATTTTATTATATATTAATGGACTCGACATTTGCCAATGTCAAGTTACAGAATCTCTTTCTCCAGAGGAGTCGCCGTAGCGTCGTCACTCTGGATCAAGCAGCTCGACAGTCACGTTCACTCCCGAGCTGGTAGTGGGACTCTTGATAATAGCTCGACACTTTAGATCCTGCATGAATTATCCAATAAATTCACCATAGTGTCACTCGCGTACATTTTCTGATTAATTTAATGTGATATTAAACACAAAATAACCACTGTAGACATTAAAATGAAAATTATCAAATAATTTCGGAGTCCCACTACAGCTGAGAGCTCCTTCGTCCAGGGTTGTCGCTTTTCTCCTCTGGAAGACTACGATAGAATATTGTTACTTTTTAACTTGACATTTAACAAATGACGAATGGAATTGATCACGTAAGAATGCATTCGTTTGTAGCTGTTATTTCAACATACATAAAATTCAAAATATTTACTACCTCAATCTTAAGCCTATTGAGCAGTTTATCTCGCTCGCTCTTCAGCGCGTCACGTCTCGCCGTCTCGTTCTCATCCAGGACACCATTCATCTCGAGTTCTGCTATCTGAGAGTCCTTTTCACTGATTGCTTCTTCCATTATGTCTTGACTGCAAATAATAGTATCAAGAAGTTAATTACGAAATATAAATTATGATATAATTGGTAAGGAGTGCAGTTTACCCACAGAACCGCTAAAAATGGTTATCTCAGTACCAGGACTTCATAAGTGACGCGTAGGACCATTTTCCAGCTTCAATCGTCCATCTGGCGCCATACTGCACCAGACATGTCTTGTCTTCGTAACGGATTGTCTTTGTAACGGATTGAGCCGTGATCGACCAAGAGGATCCAACATATAGTAGTTATTACCGTCGGCCCGCTTAGTAGAGCAAGACCCGAGTTCCCTAGAGGTAAGCGAAGATCCGCTCGGGAGCAGTGAGGACATAAAAATAGACTGATGATAATGAACAGTCAAAAGCCTTATTAATGTAGAAATAAATCGTATGCTAGATGGATAGTTTAGGGGAACAGACAATGTCAATTGTAAAAGAAGTTGGTGCTGGACCGGCATGACTGGCGTCTTCTCGTTTCGGAGGCCAAGACCCACAAAAGGTCGCTGAGCCAGCGGAGTAGTATGTTTTCAGAAAATCTCAAGCATAATAATAATATAATATTGTGTTGCTCTCAGTTGTCTTTCTGACGACCATGTTGAGGGCCCATCTAGTGAGTAGCGAGTCACCGCCTGCCAATTTTTTCATAACTTCAAGACAATGTGATCATGGCAGGTCCGACGTCTCGCTCTATAGACCAGACTGACTGACCCACCAACAAGGGCGTCGCCAAGGGGGGGCAGGTAGGGGCAGCTGCCCCCCCCCCTAGAGATTAGAAAAAATATCCAGCCCAATGCAAAGTCCTTAGTCAGTTACTGGCAAGGCGATGAGGCGAGAGCGAGCGGGGAGAGGAGAGTGCTACTGTCTCTCCTATTCCGTCCACGCGGACGCGTCGTCGCCTGTTCTCACACAGAGCTGTAATTTATATCGACTTGCCCCCCTCTGGGCCATTGGCTGGCGACGCCCTTGCCCACCAACACCCCAAACCAATAGCCCCAATTAAGTTGTAATTTCCAACCACTGCAATAGTTTATGCACCTGACGGGGCCTGTCATTGAGTGCAGTCAGATGCGCTCAGAGACGGGTCCCGCTAGGTGCATCACATATCCCTTCCAATTAAAGTTCTCTAAGGGGCCTCTACGCGTTGGACCTATGTCTCCGTGCAAGCCTTTCAAAGGACCGGATTTTCTTAAACCCGTGAAACCTAGAGAGCCATAATATATAAGGTACTTATACTATTCTGTGCACTGATTTTTGACATGTTTATTACAATTTTATGTGGTGTTCTTAACATAGTGACATACTTACACCGCATGCGACAACCTTCTCAGTACCATGTCCCTTTTCTCCTCGCAATTTAGCAGCGATTCCTCCAGGCGCTTGAATCGCATTAAGATACTAGTACACGTCTCACAGCTCAGCGCTGAAGCATTCTGCAGCGATCGGATCCGTTGCTCCATTTTCTTCATCTGAAAATCATTATCGTTCTTTGTATTTTGAAAATTTTATCCGAGGTTTAAGAATCAGACACTTTCTCGGCAGAATCAGGCAACTATATTATTGTCCAGTGTAAACAAATGTCGAACGAACGAATCGTATGTCGCGTACTCGCAAACGAGAATGTCGTCCGATATTCTGGCCCACATCGTTCGAAAAATGTGATGGCTGTAAGTTTTCCCATAGGAATCCTCTCTATAAATTATTAACGGTTCCTTTAATAAATGGGGTTGCTGAATCGCGACTAAGTTAAACTTTTTGGCGTGGTGGATCATGGCCCCATATAAGGATAGAATCAGCTGCATCGACTGCTATATCACTATTGCTATTACGACTATGTTCCTTCGGAATTTTATTCATAAATCACAAAATGTGTTCAATGTTGATACAAATACCAAACATAGCATCAATTATTTACCTTCTGCAGAGTTTCAATCCTCCTCTGTTCTTCTTCGTAGAAAACCTTCTCCCTCTCAGCCGCTATCATGAAAGACTCTTTGAGAGCTTCCTCCAACTCTAATATCCGCCTGTCCTTAAAATCTGCTGATAGCGAGCCAGACCTCTTATGTATAATCTTTTCTAGTTCATTAATCCTCTCGTCTTTGCTTCTTACGACTGCCAATAGCTGTTCAAACTCTGCTATGTTATTGTTTTCTCTCAATGCATCTTCCAAAATAGATATACACCTCTGCTGTTCTATTATTTTCGAGTTCTTTACATCAATTTCTTTGGACAGATCTGTTATTTTACGTGTTAGTTTATTTGCATTTCGTTGCTCGCTCCCTTCTCGACCGTGTAGAGTCCCCAAGTCGTTGTAACTTCTGCTATATCTGCCTTTGTCGAGCCTATCCACTACCTTACCACTCTTTTGTAACTCAAAAAAGCTTTTGCTCTTCTTCAGTTTAGTAAGCTCTTGACCATCTGGTATTTTTAATACTTCGGAAAGAATAAGAGAGGATTCGTTTAACTCAATCTCTAAGTCTATTAATTTCATCTTGTTATCTTCAAATTTAAACTTTATATCGTCTCTTTCTTTCATTACATTCGATAGGTCATTTATAGCTGCTATTTCACTGTCTCTCGCTCTGCCTAGCTCCTATTCGACAGGGGTCAAAAGATGAAAAGAAACGAAAAGAAAATAATTAAAAAATGAATTAGTTTTTTACTTTCAACAACAAAATTGTTCAACAATATAAACTCAAAAATAACTCGAGAAAGGTCAACATAGATGTTCTTTTATTTAAAGAGTTAATTGATATTTTGCATAACAAGATTCGAAAGCTTGATAACATCGACTAGTGGACAACTTACTCGATCTATCTAGATACATGATTACTTAACAGTTTTACAATATTGATTTATATCAATACTTAAAAAATAATTCCCGCTGAACACGATTATTTTAGTTTTCTTTAAACATCACTTAATTACTCGCTAAACTAAACGTTAGTTGTGTGCTGACAATGATTCGCTCGATTACCCACTCTGTATGCATCGCGGAGTATTAACAAGAGAATGTTATGTTTATTATTATCTGAACACTTCATTAATATATACTCAATACATTACCCATAATAACATTACTTAATACGAAATTGCGTTTTGTAAAGCTTACGTGTGATAAATACCATTTCTCAAAGACGTGGAGGTTTAGAGACGTCGCTAACGGTTTCGATTCGACGGTTAAAGGAAAGTAAACGGAAGGAGCAAATAAAGTATTGACAGTCTTGGTGCGAAGGACTAACTTAGAAAAAGCTTTTGAGGAAGCCAGCGGGTCCGGCCTGCAGCATGGAACAGAGAAAGTTGGCAATGTTAGTACTGTTAGAGACATTATAATAGTTGATTTACACTAAGTCAGCTCCGTTGAAATTGCCAAGGTAGGTAGGCAATTTTCAAATCTACCTTAAAATACTCAACAAAATAATGTTATTGGCGTCAAATAAATAATAATTCACTGACTTTGTGTAAATTAAACTACTTAAATATGGGTTTTATAAGCAAAAGTAAACGCACAAAACATTGCCAGTATTACCAGCTTCATTGGAAGATCATCGTGAAACTAACAAACTCGCTATTCTTGCGACATTTACTTGCCCATATCATCCATAATTTAGTTTAATGACTTGGTAATTTTTTGTTAGAGACTAGGGGGTTAGCATCAACAATTTATGTTACCGGTCAATTCCTGTTAAAATCTGCATCAATGACCATTTTTCTGGTATAACGAAAAGGTCGTTGATTTTGACTTAGACAAGTCTTGAGCGCTTATGGAAATCGTTGATGGTAACTCCTCATATCCTTCACGAGCATTCGTTGTTTTTGGATAAAGCACATTGTCTTTTATCGCGTTTAAAAGCTTACTATTGATTGCTCGACAACGAATATCCGTGATGATAACTGTCCTGCATGCACTCAATATTAGTTGGTTAGTGTTAATGGAGTTATTATGACCAGTAAATGAGTATACCTCTTCTCTTTGTGCTTGTGCTTGCTGCTGACTTTTCAGTTTGGCTTGAAGGTTCCTCACAGATCTAAAATGATAAGAAATACATTAGTAACATTGATTTTATAATAATATCAATACATATCATCAAAATGCTTCGTATTTTGTATGTCTGAAAAGTTTTGAATAGTTCATTGTCGACCCAGAGACAGATATTAACATCCTCAACCAAAGAAAACAATTTATATCTACTTTATTTTTAGAAAGACGGCTTGTCTCTTGTGTTGTGAAGTGGTGACAGATTTAATTGTAGTTTCGTATTGTCGATGGTAGTCCAGTTGCAAGTACGCGTTGAAAACAATCATATAAGTTAAGAAAGGTTGGACGGCCTGCATGGGTGACCGCTTTTTCATCACATGTTGCTTTCGTTCGGCAGCAGTCGTTAGGCCATAATATCAGAGGCCTACGAGTGACATGAACAACTCTGACAATAGGTTTGATCACTAAACCACACGAGAAAAATATTGCTACTGATTTTATAATCACCACCATCAACACCCTGATTGAGAAGCTGATTGAGTCTTCATCAATGTAGTTTACTGTCTTGTAATCTGTAATTGTAACTTTTTGTATTATGTTAAAACTTACTGTTGCAAATCCATAATCTGCTTCTCCTTCTGCGCCTGCTCCTCCTGCGACATCTGTACGAGCTGCAGCAACCTCTCTGTCTCCGTCGTGAGTCTCTTTGACTCCTCTTTATGTTGATCTAACTGCTGTTTCAGCTGCTCTGCCTCTTTCTGCTGGTCTGTTAGCTTTCTGTTCAGGTCTGTTACTGCTGCTGTGCTGCCGCCCGCCTGGAAGACAGTGGTGTGTTTTAAAAATAGTTCTGCGTTTGTCTTTACTTTACTTCTCAGGGTTGGCACCTTTCTTTTTAATAGTTGTTTAATGTAAATGTAACCCCCAATGTTGACATGCAAAAATATACGCCATGTCTTGCAATAAAGAGATTCATTCGAATGTTTCTTTAATAATGCGTGATGATGTTATTAACCTTTTGCCATAAGTTATATGTTTGTGAATTGTCATTGTAGTTTATTGAGAATGTTTTTGTTTTCTTATAATTATGTATAAGAAAGGCAATAAATGTTATTCTATTCTATTCTACAATGACTTATGAAGTTTCTTATGGGTACGAGAATTTAACAGAAATATCGGAATTTGAAATTGACAATTAGGCACTCTAGAATAACAACTTATATTTCTTTTTTTAGCCATATTGTATTCAGAACGTTAATACCGTCATTAAATGCTTACGTACCTTCCTCAAAGAAGCTTCCATTTGGTCCATTTGCTCTTTTCTCTTCTTCAACTGTCGATCCAATTCCGTCAGCGACTTCTCTTTCTCCTCCACGTCTTTCCTCTTGTTCTCCATCGTTCTTCTATGTTCTTCAAACTGTCTCCTCGCGTCGTCTAACTTCTTGAATTCTTCTTGGAGCTGGCGCTTAGCTTGGGCTGTATCCTCGCCAGCTTTGGCGTTCTGAGTGCCAGCTGTTTGGAGTTTCTTGTTCGCTTCGTGCAGATCGAGCTGTCACCAGAAATTAATTGTTATACAAAAGCAATATTACGTTTGACATTTCACGATAAACAATGATTATTGAAAATTCTATCGATTCAAAATTACTTAGCATTTACTGAATCAAAAAGCCGTTAATTATCTTCGCAAAAACTTAAATCGATTTCTTTAAAGCTTGACAGTACAAAAGCGTAATTTTTTACACGTAACTTTGCAAAATATAAAATTTTTATTCGCAGCAAAACACAATGACAACGATACTTTTTAAAATATCTTTAATGACGCTGTACAAATATTTGCAAATATACACAATACAGTAGCGAATGCTGAAAGAGAAAAATTAACAAATAAGTAACTTGAAATACATGAAGCCGTTGCAATTTCCTTGCACCAAACGATCACCAATCTTAATGGGAAGGTACATTCAGTGCAATTAAATGTAGGTGCAACACATTTGCGCAATGTAGTCAAACACAACGGTCATTCTCATGATATATTTGACAACGATGATGAAACTAACAAAATAAACACGAATCATGAGGGGTTGGAGGACGCCCAGCGGGCTGTGGGAGCATGCTACTATACAACAATAAGACCGCGAATGATGAACAAAAATCAAATGTATGAACATCGAAATAAAAACGACTACACGTACACCGGTGCAATGAGTTAAGCAGACAACGCACGCGATTCTAAAGCGATTCAATCGAGTTTCCCACTCCTTTAATGCAATCTTGAATCCCAAAGAAATTTAGTAGATTTGATCAAATACAATGTAATTTCTAAACTCGATTCAACCACGCACTGCGGTCCCGTCAGCCGCTCGTCCGGGCGATCCTCCAACTGACCTGGCTCTTCTCCAATTCTTGCACGAGCATCTCCAGTTGTGACTGGCATCGCTCCCTCTCCACTGCGACCGACCGCGCCTCAGCCTGAGCCGCTTCAAGCTGTTTCTGCACTTCGCGAACGTCGGAAGGTCCACGAGCTTGGAGCTGTTGCAATTGCTGCTGTTGCTGATGGTACTGCTTCTCCAGAGACTGCATGCGCTGTTGGCATTCCGCTAACGCTTTCTCAGCTGCAATAGCTTTAGTTTTCTCGGCTTCGACAGTCACCCTCCATTTATCGAGTTCACCCACTTTTTGGGCATCCTTTTCGGCCTTTTCAGCTCGTTGTCTAATCGTGTCTCTGTCTTTAGTAACAACTTGTACCTGCTGTTGCAATTTCGCGATTTCTCTTTCGCGACCCTCAAGGACGGTTTTAGTGCCTCGTTCTGAATCTTGAGCCATCTTTCTCTGTTCCTCTTTCAACCGACGCACCTCTTCACGCTGCTTCTGCAGTTCTGCTTCGGAAGCGTTCAGTTCTCGCTGGAAATTCACAAGCATATCTTGAGACTTCTCTAATTGAGCTACTAACTGGTCGCGTTCGATAGTCAGCTGTTTTGTGTCGGCTTCCAACTTGACTATTTGCTTTTCTATAGCATCCGCTTGCATATCTCTCTGCTCTAGTATAGATGCCATCTTTTCTCGGTCCCTCACAGATTGAGACAGCTCTTGCTGGAGTTTTACTAAGGTGTCCTGCGTTCGATGATCTAAAGTCCTCTGCTGCTGTTCGATATTGCGTCTCGTATTCTGTATTTCGGCTCTCAGCACATCTCTTTCTTGCTCTATCTGTCTCATTTCTAAGATCGTACGTTCTAGGCGCTCATGCATTCGACCAAGTTCGTTAGTCATCCTGTCATATTCGACTCTTGTCGTTTCGTTCGTCTCTTGGTACTTAGAAAGATGCATCTGAGATTTCTCAAGCTCTTTGGCTAAGCGACCTGCCTCCATCTCCGTGGAGTCTCTTGCCTGAATGGCTTTTTCCAGTTTATCACGCAGACGCTCAATTTCAAGTCTATCTTCAGTCCTAGCTTTATCACCTGCAACCGCTTGCAGCTTCATCCTCTCGATCTGTTGCAACTCTCCCTTGAGCCTTTCGTTGTCTTTATCCAGCTGGTCTGAACGCAATTTTAATTTTTCACACCGGTCTCTGAACTTCTCGCACTCAATATGAGCGCGTTCGAGATCTGTCCGTTGCTTTTCTAATGCCGCGCCGAGTTTCGTGACTTCGCTCTTAGACAGTTCTAACTGTATGTTTAGTTCATGGAGTTTGGTCTCTGCCTGGTCCTTTTCGCTTTGCAGACGCTGAATATCAGCTTGCGACGCCTCGTAGCGTTCGCGATGCTTGTCGTTCTCCGTTTGCAATCGATTCACTTCTGTGCTCCATTTATCCTGTTCGAATTGGTATTTACCTCGAAGGCCTTCGACGCGTTCTAGCTCCGAACGTAGACGGGTTACTTCTTCATCAGCCTTGCGCGCTCGCTCCAGTTCCTGTGTCGTCTTCTCTAACCGTATGCGCAGCCGTTCCACTTCCAGCTTCGTCCTCTCATGTTCTTCCTTTGTGTCATGATATTTTCCGTAGCGTGCCGCATATCTTTCTGCCTCTTCCCTGGCTCCACTCGCATCTTGTTTAACTTTATCTAACTCTGATTGAACCCTTCTCATTTCCGCCGATACTTTGTCGTGTTTGTCGTACATTTTCTCGAGTTCTATTTGTACTCGAGCCATTTCTTCCTGAGTCTTTTCGTTAGTAGCCTGTGCTTTGCCACACTGCGTCATCGCTCTGTCGTATTCAAACTGCAAACGTTCGTTATCGGCCACCAGTTTCTCCTTTTCGGCTTGTAGTCGTCTCAATTCAATCTGACTCTTCTCGTATCTGTCACGAACCATTTCGACATCCACACTGAGTCTATCCATGTCTTCCTTAGCCTTTTCTTCTAGTTCTTTGGTTCTGCCGAGTTGCAACGATGCTCTATCGTACATTTCCTGTACCCTGGACAGTTCGTCTTGTAGTTTTCTTGAATCTTCCCTCGATTTCGTTGATACGTGCAAATGTTTCTCCAATTCGACTTCAACACGGTCTTTGTCTGCTTCCAGAATATCTATCTTGTTTTGCAGTCTGAAGATTTCGCTTTGAGACCTGGAAAAAAGGTTCGGATTTAGTGATACAACATTGAACATATCGATTGGTGGAAATCTCGATTACCGTAAGTTACAACTTTTCAGGAGAAGCATATTACCGTTTTTTAATAATATAGAAATAAAACGCTAATTAAATAAAAGCTGAAGAGGGTATTGGCAAATTCAAACATGCCAGTCGACGCAGAAAAACCTACTCCATCCAGCTGTAAATAAACAATTTTTGAGACATTACGTAAATTGAGATTTCCACCATTATTGTTTGGTCCACGTACACCATCGATCGCCACCAATACAAGACGACATCCAGAATAAAATGTACCTATCATACTTTTCAACAAATTTCTCGTATTCTTTGAGCGCTGCCTCTTTCTCTTCGGTGGTCTTCTGTGTGGAGTACAGCGCTTTGTCGAGTTTGTCTTTCAGTATTTCCAGCTCTGTTACCGCACCGTCGCGTTCCATCTGAAACAGGAACATTTGTGGTGAAATTGAATCGTCGCTAAGCCCCTCACTCTTACACGATCTAGCATATGAGACGGTTCAGGAGTAGTATTAGAGGTAACAAGAGAATCACATCTAATATTTTTTTTCCATTAACAAACTATTTGAAATTAGTTTTTAGCGTTCCGTACCTAAAGAGGAAAAAAAGTAATTTATAGGATCACTTTGTTGTCTGTCTGTCCGTCCGTCTGTTTCGCTTTCTTACGATTTGGCTTAAATTCGGTAGCTTAAAGGTAGACTTCTTCCAAGGCCTCCTCGCATACCCTACTTATTATTTTTGCTCAATAGTCAAGGCCGTCTTAGCTCATTCTGGGGCCCTTGGGCACACAAGAATATGGGGCCCTGTTGGAAAATAAAAGTTGAATGACCAAAAAATTAAAATTTTCACTGTTTAGAAGAAAAACTGATCTGGTGTCCGATTAGCATTTTGACTTGGAAATGTTGGCGCTAATTCTTAGTGCAGCTCAAATGTAAATAGTTCAAATATAAAATAAATTGTAAAGTGTAATATCGGTCTTTCGGGGCCCCCGTGAGTATGGGGGCCCTGTGCACAGGTCCCGTCCCGTGTGCCCTTATGGTACGGTACTGTCTCTTCTTGCAATAGTCTCTTCTTGCATACAATACAAATCATCATTAGAGTTATCTCTTACCGTAAGCTTCTGATGCTGCTGATGCGCCTTCTCCCATCTCTCTCTAAGTACATCCAGCTCTGTGGCAGCACTGTCGCGGTCTCTCGCAGCTCTGTTGGCCGCTGCCCCGGCGGCCTCTGCTCTCTCGCGGCAACTGGCAGCCTCGGCTAGTGCGGTGTCACGCTCTTTCTGTATACGCGCCACGAGGGCCTGGAAAGAGAGAGAATGCGTGTTACTAGGGTATAAGACAAGTGTCGAAAATGAAATATTTTTCTTCATCACTGAACGCGTTCGCGAAGCTATTCTTGTGTAACAGGCTCTTGAAAGCCGTGTCTCCTGCGACGTGTTACCATGTTACGAAACACTGTAACATGTTTCGGTAACCGATTTAACAAAGGAAAATCGCCACGCCCCTAAATCGGATGTTACCGTGATATGATGTACGGTAACAGACCCTGCTTAAGAATTATAGTTTAGTTGAGTAGTATAATTTTTTGATTGACATTTTTTTTGGGGGGGGGGGGGGGGGGGTGTCTTTGCCGGACAACTGGGATCGGTTGAACTATCTGTAATGCTAAGCCGTTCTGTTAATTCAACCGACCTATTGTACGGACAACAGCAGCAGATGAATGGTACCTCTTGCAGTACGATTTTAACTCTTACGTCGCAGATAATAAGAACGGTCCAAAGTGTTACACTTGATCTGCTGTTAGCTGTACTTATAGTTTTTAGTTTAGTTTATATTTTTTAGGTTAATATTCATGGGCGTACCCAGGTTCTGGGCCGGAGGGGGCGGGGGGGGGGGGGGGGGGCTAATCAGATTTTTTATAAGCTAGGTGCTTAGGTAGGTATAGAAAGAACGAACGCGCCGCGTAATTTTTAGTTGTAAAAATAATTTATTGCAAACAAATGGCAAAAAAATTCGTTTTCTTAATTTTTATCGATAAAAGTACTAGATAAGACTGTCACTTTTGTTCATATGTCACTTGTTCATAGGCTTCGTCGCATAAGTGCGAGCGGGACACCTCGCTTAGAAGCGACTAGCACAGTAGGTATAGTGAAAACGATATACAAAACGTCCGAAAGATAAGAAAATATTTCGCTAACTCAAATCCCTTACATTCCATAACCTCACATCAAAGGAATTGTTCCTACACCATAAAGGAATTTTGCATGCAGATACGACAAAAGACTTTCGCAAGGCCCTTTGATCTGTAATGAAATAAAGTATCTCTTACGTGAACTATGCGTCTATTATGATGGAAGCTCGTTACGTCTGTAGATTTCAAACGACTGTTGTAATATAACGAGACATCGGATTATTTTGACGAAAAACTAACAGAACGGAACACGATGCTCGGTGGCATAGAGTTTGGGTCACTTGACTTAGGCCCGTATTAATAAATCACTCTCAGCTCAAAAGTCAATCTTGAGAACGACCTCAAGATGGCGTTCCTATTAATAAACGTAACTTAGGTGCGCGTTTAGGAATCGGGTTTCACGTGAGTAACGCCGTATTTATAAACAAAACTCAGTTCTCAAGTGAACTTGAAAACGTATTTGCTGATTGCAGGCGAAACGCGACTTGAGAAAGACATCACGTGATACGCCCTCAAGATTGGTTTATTAATAAATGACATACTTGAGATGGGATCACGTCTTGAGAGTGTATCAGTTTATTTCGCTCTTGAGGGCGGGTTTGAGTTCAGACTATTAATGCGGGCCTTACAATACGTGGGCGGGTTTGAGTTCAGACTATTAATGCGGGCCTTACAATACGTAGGTCCTAGGTTCGCTCCCGGTCCGTTCCTTAGGTATATATCTACCAATGAGATTTCCACGGGTTTCTCGAAGAAAAATCTTACATACATTTGTGAAGGAAAACATCGTGAGGAGACCCGCATTCTTGAAAATAATAAAAAATCTTGGGCATGTGTAATTCGCGAATCCGCACTGGGTCCGCGACTCCGCGTAGTGGATGCCCGCCTCCTTCGATATGTCTGTGTCTCAACATTCAATTATGTTGTTGACGGTAAAACGATAATAATAATATATGTTCTTTTTCTACACGCCTTCTACGGGCCGGTAATTCATATACCTACAGTATTAAGTGCCGTCCGAGTTTGAGTTTAGACAACTGTCAGATTTCATACAAATTTTAAAGTCGTAAGAGCGAGCTCACGCCATGCCATACGGATGCATTGATCCCGTCTCATTCAGAGCAAGGTACATAATAAAAAAGCACAAACCGTGTCAAGCCGAAAAAAGACTCTGACCACCATGTCAGAGGAAAAGGGCCAAACATACAAAAAAAAATATCTATGAAAATCGGCCTTGGTCGTTTGAGTCATGAGATCGCTAGTAGCAACACTTGTTACAATTACTATAAGGCTACCTCGGTTGAGGCAACGTGCCATATTTGGCATTCTTCCACAAAAGTTCTATAAGACACGAGAATCAATGTTCATCCAATATTTCGCCGGATTTACTACCAATGAACTGGCTTGCCTACCAAATGCCATCCAAATAGTTGCTTTACTATTGAAATTCCTATTTTGTGTGAATCTAGTAAGTAATTTAAATGTCAAGGTTTGTGCTTTGTAATAACGTTTCTGTACCCATGTACACTGAAAAATAGTTTAATGTTAGTTAAAGTGTTTCAAACTAAAATTGTACTTAGTAAAAGATCGGAAAAATCATTTACCCTCGTGCGATTCTGTCGTAACTGCCAAATCTAATTCTAAACCTAAACGCAACTGTCGCAGTCACTCAGTAATAAGTAAGTACAATTGGGTATAAGTAAAAACAAATAACTAATGATAAAATATAAAAATATAACTAATCAAATAAGCCTCCTCTGATCGTTCCCGATGCAAAGGTGCCCATAATACCAGCGGCGTTACCGCGCTGTATGGATATGGACAGCCTTTGCATCAGGAACGATTCAGAGCGAGATCAGAGACCGAGGTCCCTCATTTGCCGCCCAATTCGAATTCCCTGGCCTCCGTTCCCCAAGTTTATTAAGTGCCCAAAATTATTCACCCAAACTTACGCATTTAAAAAATATTAATAGGAGTCGACTAGGCAGGCATATCATCAAATAGATAATTACTATTGGAATGTAAAATTCATACACCAAATGAGTGGTATTACTGTCGCGATAGACAATGTCATAGGTTATGGAATATAAATTATTCGGATTCATATTCTGTATAATTGTAACTCGTTTGGAGAAATTTTAAACCTACGAGGCATATTTACATATTTAGACGACATCCTGATTGTCTCCTAGAGATAATTTATAACTGTTTATCTGTTTATACGGAAGCAGAATCTTTGAGAGATTAATTTTAAATCTAATCCAACTAAAAATAATAATGTGGATCTTTGGAATGTTTGAAAGGATATTTCATATTGCATATTTTATGTCTCCACTATTGGGGAACATAACTTCCCTTACATTGAAGGAGCTGGGACTTTACTAGATGTATTTGTTAACATGTGTAGGCATGTGTATGCCAAAGATTTTTTGATTATCTCAGGGATACAGGTTTCCTCACCATGTGAATAGTGAATCTTCGAAAGGAAAAAGACATTGCCACAATTCAATGGAGCTTTGCCCCACCTACAAAACTACGTGACCATTAAAGCTGTACCTGTCATTTTGTTGGGGATTTATTACAGGTTTCATATTGCATAATCATAATCGGTATCATTTTCTACTACTCTCGTAACTCCTATAGAAGAATAGCAAAAACAATGAATAAATCGCTTCGATTTCTTACTATTTTCTGAATTCTTAATTAAGCTGTTTTTTGTACAAAACTTTATTTAAAACCAATAATTTTAATAAAAACCGGAGATATTTTTACATTTATTCTTTATCTTGTACAACTTGCGGTTGATGGTGGGGCAGAATCTGGCATTGTCATTTAGTGAAATTTTCCTTCGAAGAATTCGGTTGACCAACTTTTTCTTTTCTTTTTATGCTTAATTTCGTCTTGAAAGATGGTTAGAGGACCTTTTTTCGTTACTAATACTTTGTCCTAAGGTATGTTGGTAGTTTAGTTAACTTTACTAAAGTAGGTATACTTATGTGTTTTCAGTTCATAAAATCACTTATACATTCAGTAATATTTGCCTTTCATATTCCTACGTAAGCATAGGTGTTCACTACGAATCATTGTCAAGTAACCTACCTCTAACATTTGTATATTCGAAGGCTGCTCAGAATAGGTTTGGTCGCATTTCAACTTCAACTAGGATTTAGTTCATTGATCCGACTATTTTTGCTTCAGCTTGTAACTGTAAGTGCCATAAATATTTTACAACAATAGGTAGTCTTGCACGAACGGCTACGTGGGTATCGTGGCTATTTGTGATTTACGTTCTCAGCCATATTCAAAAGCGCTTTCAAGCGAATAATTATTGAATCCTTTTGAATAATAATGCATTTTCTAATTTAGCTTGGGGTACATACTACCTACCTAGTATACAACATGTTTGCTTCTAGTCAGAGATTCTATAAGTATTTTAATGTGCGTCAAACTCTACCATCATTATTTATTCAAACACAATTTATTTTAATATTGTACTTCCACAGTTCGAGAACCGCTTTTAAGAGCTTTATATTATTATGTGGTCGTGGAAGATGTTTAGGGTTTAAATGCGTTTAGGTTCTTGATAAACAATATTTAATAATATTACGCAAGCAGCCCTTAGACTATTGGAGAAACGTTTACAAGATAATCCCAAACTACGGAACAAGTCCTATTCATATTCAAATATAGGTTAGTATACTTCGTACATAAAGCTCGGTCCGTCTAGACGAAGAGGCGCCAAGCCAACCAAATGGGTTGTCGGGACTTTTATGTGTTACATATACCTACCTATCTATATATACGTAAATACTGATTGGGAAGTTTTACGTCTTGCTAAACTGTTTCTCGATTTTGAATAAAAATACGCATGTTTATTAGCCTCATCATCAGCCCGTATCAGTCCACTGCTGGACGTAGGCCTATCTCAAAGCAGGCAACTCAACCCTACTCTCGGCCCTCTGCATCCAGCCTTCTGGTCATCCCTCCATCTGGTCGGGGGGCGTCCCACACTACGTTTACCCGTTCATGGCCTCCATTCGAGAACTCGTCTACCTCATCGGTTATCGGTTCTACGACAGATGTGACCAGCGCACTGCCACTTCTGTTTACAGATTCTATGAGCAATGTCAACCACTTTTGTCTTCTGGCGGATATATTCGTTTCTCTTATTCTATCTACTTAACAGAGAAATGCCAAACATAGCTCTGGTTTGTGTTTAACCTAGTTAACGTTATTTTTGTTTTGTGCTATATCCGAAGGTCGTAATCATTTGGTTTACAGCATAGTATTGACAATTAGTGTCTATAAATTAATAACGGTACGATATCGATCAGGTTTGGTTGTTAATTGCAACTGATTAACTGTTAGGACTGTTAGGAACACCTGCCAACGGGGACTAGAACGTAGCATGCTCAAGATAAAGAAATTAGATAAAATAAGACACACAAAAATAAGAGCAATAACAAAAGCAACCAATGCCTTGAGCTATGCACTAAAACTCAAGTGGAAATGGGCAGGCCATATTGCGAGACTAACAGACAAAAGATGGACCGCAAAAACAACATTATGGCCAGGCCCACAGGGCAAAAGAGGCAGAGGAAGACCACTGACACGCTGGGAGGATGAGATCCAAAAAATAGCCGGCCGAAACTGGACACAAACAGCACAAGACAGAGACAAATGGGCATCTTTGGAGGAGGCCTTTACCCATCCCGGGGTTCTTACATTACAAGACACATAACAAAACTAACAAATACTTAATTTTAAGACAAACTAACCAAACTAACAGTTGCACAATCACATTAGCATGTACGTTATGTAAGAAATAAAAGGCTTTTTTATTTATTTATTTATTTAACTGTTAGGATGACAGTTTCGGGGTCTTAATTAGGTCAACAACAAAAAAACTCAAATGCTTATTTTGGCATAAAATGTATCGTATATCAGCGACTCTAACGGTACTTCACACATCAAAATCCATCAAGCCGTTTAGGCTACAGGAAACCACAAAGGCACCGACAATTCATACCTACATAAAAAACATCATCTTCTTTCGAAAATAGTAACGTTATAGCACCGTTAAATAAAATACCGTTAAAATAGAATACTTCAACGACGATAAAATCTAGGTCCCAGCTAGGAGATCAATGGTTCCAGATTAGAATACTGAAATACATACTAAGTAATACTATTTCAGTAGATACTACTGAATACTATTTCAGTAGATAGTGCAATAGAAGCGATACTGTAATTGTCAGACGGTGTGGCGTCACTAGAAACGACCACAAATTACCCGAGCTTTTATTAGCCAGACATTACTATTTCAGACTATGCTTAATTGGGAATCGATTATATTGTTACACACACCACTTACCCCATAGACCTGTAACAGGAGGGCACATGAGCGCAAAATTGCTTCGCGACACGTGTAACTTAGAGATATTATCGATATGGACGCAACTCTTTAATACGGCACCCCTGTCCCCCGCTTCGTCTCTATGCGCTCATCGTTGACAGAATTTTTCGCTTGCAAATGACAATGCCAGATTCTGCCCCACCATCAACCGCAAGTTGTACAAGATAACGAATAAATGTAAAAATATCTCCGTTTTTTATTAAAATTATTGGTTTAAAAGAAAGTTTTGTACAAGTTGCGAGTCGAAAAAACAGCTTAAGAATTCAGATAATAGTATGAAATCGAAGCGAATTATTCATTGTTTTTGTTATCATTTTCTACTACTCTCGCAACTCCTACTGGTTGTGATTATGCAATATAAAACCTGTAATAAGTACCCAACAAAAGGATAGGTACAGCTTCAATGGTCTCGTAGTTTTGTAGGTGGGGCAAAGCCCCATTGAAATATGGTAATGTTATTTGTACCGATTTCATGTCTATTGGGTAAGTGGTCTGTGTATTGTTATGTATATAAAGTAAGTTGGCTCATGGCATTTATCCCTTGAGCGTTAGTTATATAAACGATGCCCAATTAAACAACTTTTGTCTGAAATAATAAATGTCAGGCCAACGTTTAACGTCTTCAATGTTATAACAGAGGCACATTCACGAAGGGATTATTGAATCAATCACGTAATTTAGCTCTGCTTTATATCTTGTAAGAGACTATTGTGACACAGGCCTTAAGCTCCCTTAAGATCGACAGAAGGTCACCACGCGAGACCAGTGCGGATTGGTGGATTACATATGCCTCAGATTTTTTCTCGAGCATGCAGCTAAGTCTGCTTATTTGATGAATTCCGTCGTGGACCACTGGCTTTGAGATAGGCACTAAGATGCCGAACTCATAGATCTTTATATTCGATAAGATTAACCCAATCCTTTGAATCTGTAAAACACATTTAAAATTATAGCACTCACCTGAGCCTTATCATGCTTGTCCCTGAATCTGTCGCAATCCAGTTGTGCCGTGTCTCTCTCCTTCTGAAGTCTTGCAGTCTGGCCCAGAGCCTTGTCCAGCTGTGACTGCAGAGACTCGAAGTCGTAGGCATGCTTCTCACGATCCACTTGGAGCTACCAGGAGAGCAGAGACATTAGGAGGTGTATTCTAACAAGAAAACTTATAACGACATTTTTACGCAACAGCAGTTTCATCTGATGTTGGTTTCTACGATCATTAGTTGTTCAAAAAATGATGTGGATCGATCTATCGGAGAGCTTACGAGAAAATAATAAAGGTCATTTTATTATTATTTGATAACAGGGTGTTGGTACAAGCCCAAGGGTAATAAAGGTCCTGTCCTGGTAAGTCTTCCTCCATTACGCTAGACGACTCTTCAGCTTCTTACCTCATATTAACTTAACTTCTATCAGGCCCAACCAGTCTACTCATCAGAAGGGCCTGAATAAGAATCAACTCTTTATCGCAAGTAAATACATTCTGTATTTTTTTTGCACGTCATCATTTTTTTGAATTTACATTTACTTTTCAAGAGAAAGAACCAACGCTGAGGAGAAAAGTGGCAAAAACTCTTAGCAGTAAATCTTTTAAAATATCCAAATGAAAACGTCTTTGATAATATAGACGACCCTCTTCCCTTACCTTTCTGTTCTCGGTAGCAGTCTTGTCCAGCTTCTCTTGCAGCTTGTCGATCTCAGAATGAGCTAAGTCCAATGAAGCTTGTAGTTTGTCCTGCTGTAGCTGAGCTTTACCAAGCGTTGCTTGAGTACGTTCCAGCTCTTCCCTGGCTTTGTCTAGTTCACCCACTGCTTTATCTCTCTCGGAATGGAGACGGCTTATTGAGGATTGCACTCTGTGGGCAAAATAATGTGTAATAATGTCATGCTGAGAAATCATACAGTTCATACAGAGAAAGCAGTAGACCCTGCGTCACTAGACAATAAGAACTTGACAGGTTAGGATATTGGTATGAAAAATGACCTTGGAGATGAGTGACCAGAAGGGTTTACCCAAAATAAATGAAAAAAAGGTAGAAGAAGAATGTCATACCGAAAAATCGTTAGTCGAATCCGAGGTAATTATTACACTTACCGATCATACTCTTCCTTCAAACTATCTTGTTCAGTTTGTGCATTTTCAAGTTTTGCTTTCAGACGATAAACTTCTCCTTGAGACTTCTCCAATTTATCCTGCAATCCTCCAGCCTCGGACCTGGCTCTTTCAGCATCTGCTTGAGTGACTCTTAACTCTGCTTGAGTCCTCCTCAGGTCTTGTGCACTCTTATCAGCTTTTTCTTGCACTCTATCTAGCTCTTGAGACGTCGTTAACGTGCTTCTACCGAATGTTGTCTGAGACCTTTCTAACTCGTGTTTGAGTCTTTCGTTTTCGAGCTCGAGTCTTGCTAGTCGTTGTTTTGCAGATTCCCAGTCTGCGCCAGACCTTCCAACTTCACTTGCAGCCTTATCGAGTTCGGCTTTAGATTTACCAAGTTCCGATTGTGAGCTCTCGAGCTTCGCTTCGAGTCTGTCTTTTTCAACTTGTGCTCGATCGAGCCTCGCTCCGAGCTTCTCGACTTCGCTTTCAAGTGCGTGCAGTTTCATCTTGTAATCAGCTATCTCTCTTTCGTGAAGCTCTCTTTCTTCGTTTTTCTCTTGTTCAGCTCTGTCTCTCTGCTCTCTGAGTTGTTGGATTTGTTTCTCTTTGTCTCCTATTACTTCTTCGAGAGACGAAAGAGCTCCTTCAGAAGAACAGTGGTGGGCTTGCATAGCGTTAAGTCGAGCCCTTGCCATATCGACCTGATTATCTTTTTCTTTTAAGAGGTCTTCTAGATTTTCGATCTGAAAATAATTGTTTACATAAAATCGTTGTTTAACAGATTGTAAAAATAAATAAGCATTTCAAAAGATAACACAGATAGGTAACACAAAAAATAAAACATACCTTGAATAAACATAAACTAGCACCACTACAAACTGAACAAAAGAACATAAACACTATAAAATTAAATAAAATAATTAAATACGTAAAATTAAATACAATTGACGAGGAAACTTACGGATAAAATTGATAATACGGCACATTAGTACCTAAACGAGATAAAACAAGCAAGAACGCAAGTTATTTCATGAGCCTAAGTTCGACTTAGACTATTTATTATATTATCAATATCATACCTACACATAACCAGTAAAAATGATTAGAACCAAGTTCACAACATAACAATGAGATATTAGGTACTATAAGCAAGTCCTAACTTTTAATAATAAGCCACACATTTCTGAAAATTAATTATAATACCTTGTTAACGAACTAACATTTATAAGAGAAGCTTAAATGCCTACATAACTACCAGAATACCTATTGAATTAATTTTAGTTTGCAAATAGCTACGTGTAGCGTAAATATTTGCTTTAGGGAATTTCGAGGAACATCAAATGCTATTTACTGTTGTTGTTTTCGGGTAAATAAGGTTTTCACTGGGGTATATAGGTGTTTATATGTACGGGTGAAATGGGTGTAGGTAGACATTATTGCAAGTTTTCAAAGAAGAATATTGGTAAGAACCTAACGCAACTGAACTGAATTCTCTTCTTCGTATGTTGTCTTCTTGCGGTGGTTGATAATTATATATCTCTACTTCGACGCCATAAGGTTAGATACCCTCAGTGCTCATAGTTCAGTTGCGAGTACACGTTGAAAACGATGGGCAAGGTCGATATCTGGATGGGTGACTGTAGTGTCATGGGTGACTGTAGTGTCATTTTCATCTGAGCCACTCCGTGCCTCGGAAAGAACATTAAGCAGCTCTGTTAGTCTCGGTTGCTGTCGCTCGAAAGGTCGTTAGGATGTCTGCCTGCGGGCAGCCTGAATATCCCTGATAGTATTTATTATTATTTTTATTTCATATCAGGGTGTTGGTACAAGCCCAAGGGTCACTACGACCTCAAAGGTCTATTGTGGCCGCACTGAGTTCTTATATCTCGCTCCCAAAGCCAACGTCCTTCAGGAATCGTATGATGCACTTGGGCGAGAGTTTTAATATCCTCGGGTGGCATTATGTGTCCACCTAAGGCTTCTGCTGTGAATGAGTGTTCCACACTCACAGAGGATATGCATGGGGGTTTCCTCGGCTTCACAGCAGAATCTACAGGGGTCGGACAGGTTCATTCTGTTAAGATGTTTATTTAGCCTGCAGTGTCCAGTTAAGGCTCGTATAAGTATCCTCAACTCCATACGTGGTAATTTCATCGCACGTGATGAAAAGTTTTGCGAGTAACCAGTGACAAGTGCTTTTGCGTGCCTCTCGCTGTAGTAGGTCACTCTGATAGTAGGTTTGGTCACTAAACCACACGTCAAGAAAGCTTGCTCTTGCTTTACTTTATAATGGAAAATAATTAATACCAGGCCGCAAGGATATTGAACTCATACTCATAGATTGTTGTTCTGATTATGCATACACTAATGGGTTTTACCCGTTCGTTTCATGTTAATATCGGATTCTCGTGGCACGATTTAGTCGTTCAAGCGAATGCACATTTTAAAACAAATGTGTACAAAAATCTACAAATATACCTATGGTTGGTTCTACAAATACCTCTAACTTCCACCGTTCTCTACTACTTTTAGAGCAGGTACATTTAGCTATTTTTGCGCATCGTCGGTAATTTAAACAATTTTCATATAAACAATCGTCTGCCAACCTAGTAGGTATGCAAATTATAAATTTTAGAAAATATGTGAAATTTTTTGAAAAATTGTTATTCTAGGCTTAGAAATTGAACAACGAACATACAATAAACACAATAAGATTAAACTACAATTGTTTGGAGTTTTTTTTATAAATACATACTAAATAACTAC
Source organism: Tachystola acroxantha (assembly GCA_963506565.1). Classification (NCBI taxonomy): domain Eukaryota; kingdom Metazoa; phylum Arthropoda; class Insecta; order Lepidoptera; family Oecophoridae; genus Tachystola; species Tachystola acroxantha. Next base: position 6,471,958 of record OY735894.1, on the reverse strand, counting down.
AAATACATTTTCAGTACGCAAATAACAAAATATGAATAATTAAAAAAATAGGACATAAAACAATGTAAAAAATAACATAACAAACGAAATCTACAAAACCAAATGTTACAATTACCCAATAAATAACTACCTACATATTCAGATAACACACGTAAAGCTATCATGAAAGTCGATAGTCATCAAAATCGGTCGCGCGTAACATTAGTAGGGGACTACGGGCAAGTTTCGGACATGATGGATTGAAAATCAATAGTATTCACAGTACAGTGGGTCACACAGCAACATGTGTATGTTTAATATAGGTACACTTTGATACTCCAAATACAAATATGTATTAACGTGCGCGGTCTTTTGTACGATTAATGCAATTTCCTGTAGTATAATAAAGCTACGATTAGGTATCCATACAGTTTGTATAGATATAAAATTTAATGTTCATTTCATTTTCAATAGTTTTAATATCCATTACATTCTACAGTTACGAAGAGATCAGTCAGTCTTAAGTCACAATTAGCTTAGCTTACCAAAGCATAGGTACTTACGTTTTTTATTAAACTTATTAATAAAGTAGTTCTTTCAGCTTCCACGGCATTTACAATCTCTATCTAAAGGACATCCTAACATTATTATCAACGCTTAATCATTTTAGCTAGTCAGAAATAATCTGCATATCATCGATATATGCAAAAATATTAAAATGTATTTTTAGCCCAAAAAATGTTTTGTTTCGCTTAGCTGACAATCATGGGACTCTTTTTATCCCGAAGTGTTTTAAATTATTTCTAAGTAGCTAAAGTTTGATTTCGAATCGATAAAAATGTTGAATCCTAAAGGTTTTGTTATCAACGATACAAAGCTACGGTCAATTCCAGCGATTAGTTTATGTAACTTGTAGTGACACGTTCAAACCGACTTTGCTTGTAATGTAAGGTCACCGAATTATTATTTGTCGATGAACGTTTGACAGATTATGCTAATATAACGGTTTCAGTATGAGAGACAAAATAATTTTCATTTCCATATTTCAACCGAAGTATCGTTTAAAATAGTTCTCGACAAAATATAGTTCGATGAAATATTACAAGCTCAATTCTTGTGATTGAATCATGGGATCAGATGCGTTTGGTTTGAACGTGTCACTACTTTATATTGGCACAAACTGATCACAAGAACAAAACGCAGCTTCGACTTTGTTGTCTTTTCTCTTATCCTGGTTACCTTTCGCTGTAGAACGTTGATTTTCCGATCCTTGATTTCGGAGTGATCCCTAAACTCTGCTAGCTCATGCGCAGCGCCCATTGCGGCTGCTGTCTTCTTATCTATTAGCCTGCTCTTCTCGTCTAGACGAGATTTTAGTTCATCCATCTGGAAATAAAGCTTTTTAAATTTTATCATGGGGTTAATGTGGATAAAAGTCTTTACATGAACTTTCTTGTGGGGTAGGCGCACAATTTGAAAGTAATTCCCCGCTCACTCACAACTGAAAGCTCGGTGGCGCAGTGTTTGGGTCAATGGACTTGCCATACGGAGGTCCCAGGTTCGATTTCCGGCCAGGTCAGCCATGCACAGTCGACATCAGATCAATGGTAACACTTGCAGTGCGATTTCAAGTCTTACGACGCAAATAATAAGAAATGACAAAAGTAAAAATTGTTATCATTGATCTGTTGTCGACTGTACCAATGAATTTTCCTCGGGGTTTTTTCGGATGAAAAACTTATGTACATTTGCCGAATGCTCTCAAAACTATGAAGGAAAACATCGTGATGAAACCTGCATGCCGTAGAAAAAATTCTAAGGCATATAATCCGAATATCCGCACTGGATCCGTGTTGTGGATCATGGCTCGAGCTCCCTCGATGTAAGTGAAGGCCCGAGCAGTGGGGACATAATAATAAACCGCTGATGATGATGACTCACAACGGGAGATTGATAGCTACAAAATGGGATGCTTCAAGATATACATGTTGAAATAATGCTAGTTGGATAGTTCTAGTGGAAAGATGATGTCACAATTTTGGGGAAAATATGATACTAAAGTGACAATTGATAACTACGTCGACTAAGACGACTCACATCATTCTGCAGCATGTTGTAGTGCTCCTCCTTCGCACAGAGGGACTCCTTCAGCACTGCGATATGGCGCTGGTAATCCTGATGCTGCTCGTCCAAGGCCTTCATCTTCGCAGCCATAGCCAGGATCTCCTGGTCCCTCCGCTGAATCTCCAACCGGAACTCATCCAACTGCTCATCAAAATGGCAACCCCATCCGAAACGGTATAGTATTATATCCAAATGCATTAGTTGAATCAAATATGGAAGACAATAAAAATCTATCTACTTTAGGCAAAAGTGATGATAATGAGAGTATTGATGTTAAAAAAGGTTAGTCAGAAATGATAGTTATTTTTACTGATCCAAGTGTTATTATTATTATTAGTACCGTAAGCGACGCAAGCTGCGGTCGGGACAAAGGAAATGTTTCCGAGCACCATATTGAAACACGTGACAGTGCCATTGGAAGACATTTCGACATCTCATACGTAACTACATGCATTTTCAATCATAATCATCATCGACTTAAGATATAAATTGAAAAAATCGTAGTAGTAAAATGGTCGCTGGAAAACTTTCTATGATCTAACTAAGAAAGGTATAGAAGGCGAAGGTAGAAAGTTTTCCAGATAGAGTGTACCAAGTTGGCTCTATCGTTGCACGGGCGCCTACGTTGTGATACATTTATCTACCGATGGTGTCGATTGGCGATGCGATGGCATGGCTACATGAGGTCGTGGCACTACGAGATGACGGGTGTCGGGGCAAGCGGACTGCACGATGAACACCGAAAGCACAACCAAATGATAACATAATCCAGGAAGGTTCACAGAAACGTACTCGAAGATATCATTCGATGCATTCGACCTCAACAGTCTTTATTTAACTATCACTAAATCATCAATTTTGGTGTCAACGTAATCGATCTCACAAGTCGTATCTCGTAATCTAACCATACAATTTACATCTAAAATATTTCGCATCTAAGGCCCTATTTAACAAAAATACTTTTATTCAATCAATCGACAGTTATTTCAAGAATATAATTCTCTTATTTAATAATAAATATAGCTTTAACAATGAACAAGTTTTACACAAAAATATCGAGTCAACACAGTCGACGACGACGTCGGCTCAGTTCGGACTTAAAGCGAGAGAATTGACACGGTAGTATGTCTGCGGTCGGAGTCACAGGGTGGTGGCGCTATAGGAGTAGTAGCGTTGGCCGGGCGCGTAGTGCGCGTAGGGCGCGAAGGGCGTATGGAGCGCGTGGGTCGCGTGTGGTGTCGCGTAGGCCGAGTAGGCGTGGGGCGAGTAGGCCCGGAGCGCGGGCGCGGGCCGCGGCGGGAAGCGCGCCGCCAGCGCCGAGGCCGGGCCCGGCGGGGCGCTCGTGCGGCCGTCCTTCATCACGCGCACGTCGTTCAGCAGAAAACTTACTTGTCTCTTGAAGGGGGGTTCGACTTTATCGAAAAGCGATGTGTGTGAGGGCGCGAGCGAGGGCGGCGGCGGCGAGCCGAGCGCGGCCAGCTCGCCTTCGAGCAGCGCGACCTGTCGCTCCAGCGTGGCGATGCGTGCCTCCTTGGTCTCGAGCACGGCCGTGAGTGTCGCGCCCGCACTGCCGCCGGGCAGCCCGGCCGCGGCCAGCGCGCGCTCCAGCTGCGTCTGCAGCGCCCGCAGCGTGTCCGCCGTCGCCTTGAGCTCCTGCCGGCAGCACGGAGCGGGTCAGCGCCGCCTCTAGCCGCCTCTAGACGCTCCTCGCAAGCCTACCGACGCCGTCTCGCCCGCTGGGGCTCCGCCTCCACTGGCCCACCACCCCGCGCTCCGGCACGCGCGAGGACTCGCGACTCGCTCGTGACGACGCAGCCCCAGCGGATGACGGGTCAACAAACATTTTTGACTACGATGATTGCTCGAATTCCAATTTTATACGAGACGGTCTTCTAAAGTTCAATGTGACGGGGACATTATGAGCTGCTAAACATGCAATGTCGTGATTTCAGTGTTTCGTGTCGCTTTCTCGTTTTTTGGTGTTTTGGCCGAATTTTGAAAACAAAAGTTTCGATTTTAAAAATAAATATTTTTGTTTTGGTCGTCGTGTGTCGGAAGAGAGACGGTGAGTAGGTAGTCTGTGCTCGGGGCGAAGCTGACGGTGTCACAGAGAGGTCTCGAAACGGTGGGAGTGAAGACAAAGCGAGAGTTGATAAAGGTATTTATGAAGCCAACGAGGTGGTCGACTGAACACATAAGGCTCGCGACAGTCGCATTCGGCTCAAGAGTCAACAAATGAATGAAAATGAAACTATCAAGAGCAACTCTAACAGAAATAGTGATGTTGATAAAGGTATCACAAAATAAAACGCCCATGTGGTTTATAACGACTAGTACATACATAAATATAAGAAAGCATAGTGACGTGCACAAATACGTTACAAAGTGCGGGAATCATTGGCAAAGCATCCTATCATATTTAATAGGGTTTGCTGCTGAACCCACCTCGTTTTTAATGATTTTAACAACATACAACAGACTATGAGATTGGCATTATATCAAGAAGAATGCTTTGCCACATCAACAGACCATGCATAGGTACATTCATTAATACAAACATGATAATTACCTGTTTTTGTGCCATTGCTTGCATTTGTTGGAACATCTGTCTCTCTTCCTCTTTACCTGAAACCAATACTAGTTTTACTTCTTTCTCTGTCCGATAGGAACTAGGTTGATCTAAATCCCAATATCTAATTGGGTCAGCAATGTCATGTGGAACGGTACATACCCATCCCTTTGTTCTGCAACATTTCAAGCAACTTTTTGATGCTCTCATCTCTGGCCTGTAAGGTTTGCTTCTGCGTTTCGATCCTTAGCTCTAGTTCCTGTCAGATTAATAACATTTATGATATTAAGATCATCAATCAATTATAATTTAATTAGGTAGAGTTCTGTCTAAGTAGTTTTTACTGTGGTTTTCAAAACATGATGAATGTTACTAACATCTTTATTGTTGTCATTGCTAGTTCATACCTAGCTATTTGTTGTAAAAATTTCTTGAAAACAAAGTACAATAACAATTATACAGACTAGATCAACTAGACTAGTCAAAACATCTAGTACAATAAATGCAACAAGATTTGCATTATGTATGTGGACTCTCGTTAAAATGACGTTTCTCTTTCAGTTTTACTGTCTGTAATAATAATGTCTTCACAATTTGCATTCATACACAAACACAATCTCGTTTCACGTAGGCAGAGATCCACATTCATCAAATACTTCATACGTACGTATCAGCTAAAAAAGATTAAGATTATCATCTACGATTTTTTTGAACTTACTCATAATACCCCTACTAACTTTATTTTCTATTACCTACCACCGCTCCATACGAAGCTCCAAAACTATCTTCATCCCTCTCACCTTTATCGTGTCCCTTAGTATGGCTATCTCTCTCTGCAGGTGTTCGTTCTCCGCGAATATTGCCTCCAGCTGTTGTTGGAGTTCTGGAGCTGGCTGGCGCAGGCGCAGGCGGAGTTCTTCTTCCAACTGTCGCACTAACATCGCTTGTTTCTGTAAAGAACGAGATTTTAAGGTTATTCGAGGACATGAAAGGGGAAATAGTTGAAAGTCATAATAGGGATAGGTATTGGCGGTAAATTGGTAACCGAAATATTGTTGCCAAGTGGCGGACCTTCGCAAGGTGGCTAGCAGAGACTCATCCAGTCTCTGCCAGCCACCTTGCGAAGGAAAGGCCGAGAACCGGGTTGAGTTGCGTGCTTTGGTAGAGGCCTACTTTAACTTTTATTCACGTGATGCGGAAATGCTGATTGAGCGCATGACGTCACATGCTACGCAACCGCGTATGTTTCAATTCGCGGCCATCTTGTTTTTCATATAATATGTACGTATTTGTGACGTCATAAGCTGTCACGTAGGTTAATAAAAACACAATTTTTGAATTTATTGAGGGATAATTTGACACTATATTGACGGCAGAGCAAGAATTCATAGGTTATAAAGTAATAAAGCGTTTATCCCAAAACTAGACGATATTCTTCATCCCCGATGCGAAAAGAGGGGTGTTATTAGTTTAACGTGTGTGTCTGTATGTCTGTCTCGTATAGCTCACAAACGGGTGAACGGATTTTGAATAAATCAAATCTTGGTTTGGTTGAAGGTTCGATTTGGTCGAGAATTTTAATTACTAGTGATTATAGAATATCCTGTTCAGACGTTTTGTAACGTTTTCTGAAGCTACCTGCAAGCGGTTAGTTAGGACGATTTAATAGCATAGCTCATTTTCTTGACGAGCAGCGCCTCCTCGCGTCGATTACGATTGACATTTATTTTATTATGTAATTTAATTATTTCTAAGATTTGACCTAAAGTTGACAGTGTTCATTGGTAACAAATTATCTACCCACCAATACTGTTGCATGGGTGAACTGTATACCTACTTATACTATTTTGCGTGGCGGACCCGTGACACCACCCAATGGCACCACCGGTGGTATCATGGGGATTTTTCAATCCCCATGGCACCACCGGTGGTACCATGGGGATTATTTTTATAACATGATACCACCAAGTAATAGAGTCCCTAATGAAGTGCATTTGATTTTTTTTTCTCATTCGCAGTAGGTACGTACATACTATACCGTACTATATTCTATGCATAAAGTTAGAATTGCATGGTTTGATTGTGAACCTAGTTAATAAGCAAAAATAAACGAATTTGAATTTGATTGCGGCCGATTACCGGGATTTTCTCAGCCGCCGCAGTTTGTATATCATCAGCACTTTTCCAATGGATTATTATACGTAATGTTTACCTATAGGCGATCAACGTTGACCCAGAAGGTCGCGAGGCCGAGGTAACTGGATGGAATGGCGCATTATGTTTATATTTACTTTTTAGTTACGGCACACATACAGCAAGAATCCATAAAATCCATTGTATATTGGTTCGGTGCCATGCCGCGGTTACAAAGTCATTTCTTTCGCATTAGGCGGCACAGTGAGGTACCTACAATATGAATGTATCATTTATGTTGTTAGCCATAAAGGTGACTTAATGCTATTCCACGGTTTAAGGCTTAAGCCATCGGTTCCATTCTAACTTACAGTATTATTTTAATGAAGTGTTAAAGTGACAAAACGCGGTTTGAGAGGAGTAATCGGTAGGTACATTCCTTGGAATTCATTCGACAGAATTAATAGGATGGTTAGGCTTGTGACATACATTATTTCTGCACAGCGTTTAACTAAATTTAACAATTAGGGAAAAAAATATTTAAGTATGTACAATAAATTCAACTATCAACAAAAAAATATTAATTTGATGTGCATCGTTACTGTGAAATGAAATAAAATGATTTTTTTTTTGATGACAAATGTTATAGGTCGTGGTTTGGGTTCATTAAACAATGTAATTAGGTAAGTACATTACGTATATCGCTGGCTATACAACGAGGTAACGTCGCCAGCCTTTTGGGCACTCTCCCAAAGGGTAGCGATCTGGCATCAATTTTTTATTTATAAGTATTTATTATTATTATTATTGTTCCCTATAGTATATTATTGTTATATGAATAAATTACTACAGTATATAAAAAAAAAAAGGTAAGTACATATTTAAATTCATAAATCAGAAATTAATAAATAAAATTCAAATTGTTATCAAATTCAAGTTGTGCTTTGGGATTTTAATTTTAATTTTTGAAACGATTTTTTCACTCGAATTTGACCTAAGGTTATTGTGTGACTTGTGACGTACTTACCTAGTTAATTTTTTTTTTGCAGTTTTGATTTACCAAAAAACCTTCATCATCATCATCATCATCAGTCTATTTATATTGCCCCACTGCTCGGGCACAGACCTTCCCTTACATCGAGGGAGCTCGGGCCATAATCCACCACGCGGGCCCAGTGCGGGTTGGCGGATTTCACATGCCTTAGATTTTTTTTCTTCTACGACATGCAGGTTTCATCACGATGTTTTCCTTCACCGTTTTTGAGAGCACTCGGTAAATGTACGTAAGTTTTTCCGTCGAAAAAACCGAGGATAACTCATTGGTAATGGCTGCCCTAGCTGGGAATCGAACCTGGGACCTCCATATTGCAAGTCCATTGACCCAACCACTGAGCCACCGAGCTCTCAAAAAACCTTACCAATTCAATATTTATCATGAGTACAACTCCCAATTTCAATTTGTCGAATGAATTCACCCCCTGTATGTTGCATATTGAATTAGAAAATAACATGAAGTGTATTAGACGTTAGACATTGCTAAGGTTTCCCCCAAGAGCGAACTTAAGGCGCTATAAGTCTGTCAATCTCAAGAGTGACAAAAGATACCCCGCGGCAGCGGAGTGAAGAGCACGGCACAGTGCGCCAACAAAAATCAGATTTTTTTTAAACAAGCTTTCGTATTTATAATACCCTACATTATGATATATATTTTGTATGAATAACTATTTCAGTTTAGTCATAATTTTCATTTTAAAAGACATGGAAAGGGTATGTTTGTGATTTTTTTCTATCGACCGCGAAGCTTGCCCAATCGTGTTTCGGTATTCATCAGTCCCCAAGATTGCTACATATTTTCCTGACGTTTAATTTTAGTAGTTAGTGCCGTAGCCTTCATAGAATAACTGAAAATCCGCGCATACAAAGCCTTAAGGGCCTTCCATGAGCCAACTAGCGCCGCCAATCTTAAAAAAATATTATCTTCCAATATAATCAATTTTATTAAAAAAGCTATTTACAAAATGTTTATTACGATAAATACTATTTTTTATATGCTTATTTATAACGTGATTCAATGTCGGTAAGTTGTAGTTCGCATAATTGCGAAAAACGGCCGTTTTTGGCACATTTGAGAACTACAACTTAGCTTGTCGCAATTATGCCATGTATTGTATATTGAAAAATAATACTATTTTTCATCCTAATAAACATTTTGTAAATAGCTTTTTTTAATAAAATTTATTAAATTGTAAGATATTATTTTTTCAAGATTGGCGGCGCTAGTTGGCTCATGGAAGGCCCTTAAGGTCACGTTATCACCCCTTACTTACACCTACATACGTCCAATCCAACGTACTATGACATTGACTCACAGTTCGTTCACCCGCCGAAGCCTGAAGGCTCGACGCTTGAAAAATTCAAGAAAACCCATGAATCAAGCCCTAGGTTCGCTTAGTAATGGACATTTTTATGATTCACCGTAAACGGTGTTAGGGGGCGGATTTGGAAGAGTGCGGCAAGGACTTCCATCTGCCGCGATCCGGCACACAACCCTTGCCTCCTCCACATTCATCAATCTCTTCATTCACACTCGTCGGTTTGTAGAAGACCGTAGGTACTTGACCCTTTTTCATGACATCGTCAATTTGGTCGACGTACGTTCTCGTAAGTAAGTACAGTCGAAGACAGAGATAAGTATACAGGGGGCCTCAATGAGGTTGAGATTTTCTCAAAAACTGCTGGACCGAATTTAATAATTCTTTTACAGTTACATAGTTTTAACTTTTATCTAACAAACAGTGAAAGAATTTTTGCAATAGGTCAACCTTAAAAACTCTCCTGTACCTACACCTTTCTCTGTGTTCCACCGTACGTTATATATAAGTAGACACTTAAGCCTTTTCAGGGAAAACTTAAATACTTGAGAAATTACCAGACAGCTATTTATATCCCATAATAATAAAATGATTAATTAATTTAAAATTACGAGTCTACGAGCTAAGTGGTTGCTAAAACTCTTCAAGAAAGGCGTGGGAGGAAGAAAGGATGTTCCCCTCACGAGGCGTGGGTGCGATCGGGCAAAGTGAGACCCACGCTAAGTAGACGGTACAGGGAATAAAAACACCTGTATTGTAGGGAATACAAACGATATGGACAGAGCAGTAGTGAGGAGAATAGGGGGACATGCGACCCTTTCCAAAATAATTAAAACTGCTATATTTTTGCCGTTACACGAGGCCTTTGTGACGGTCTCCTTTCTCTAGCCATGTTCTTTTAATTTAAAAATAACAATATTTTCGCTTTTTGATTCTATTTCATTTCGATTTTATTTAGCTTTTCGGTGTAAATCGCCTTCCAACTGCCCTTTCCGTTACAGCCTTAATGCATAGAAAAAAGCTTAAAAGAAATTCTAATAGCTCCTATCTAAACCGTTAAATTCTAGTCAGCAATTTTTATAGCAAAATCATCATTGTATGAACAACTGTGACGCTAGTTTACTAGAGTTGTTTTAAATAATATTAGCGTAAAATGGTAAAAACACATCAATTTTTCTTCTTTTTATCTGTAAAGGTCTAAAAATGTTCTTATTCTTTGCTATTACTAAAGTGACGAAATGATTTGGATACGTTTTTAGATTAAAATATAAAGGTACACATGAATCTAACAGTTGTTAGTTAATTAAGTAAGATAAACTTTTGTGATTTGTTTTCCGCCAGCCAGCGTAAAGTAGGTAATAGGATTATAATTCTACATCTTGATTTATTTTATTTATTTACTTTCGACTAACATTGACTACATTTACTGAACCCGTGTCCTTCAATCATCGGCCCCATCACCACTTATCATCAGGAAATCACGTTTATTAGTGTCACGTTTTATGTGATACTAATTTCACATAAAAATTAACAAGAAAATTAAATGCACCCTTTTCCTGGATACGGCTCTGTCAATCTCGGTGCTGAAATATAAAAATGTATCTGAACCGCATGAGATCCATACCAAATGTATGTCACGTATTTATATTGAACGTATAAAAGTTGGAACAAAGCTGTGTATATTTTTACGTCGGAATTATTTATATCTGAGCTATTTTGTGGAAACACAGACATTATTTTGAAATACTTGTACAGTTAGCATCAATAGTAGCTACGCATCTTATGTAAACATAATAATCATAATTCATTTTAAGAGTTATGTAGGTACAGTTCGCGGTAGAAAGTTGACCGAAAATGGCGGCAGTTCATGAAGGTGGGCTGGACTGTACAAGTCCGTAGCGACAGGCGTCGCCGCGACACTACTGGTTTCTATGTATTTCTATGAAATACCATCCGTAGCTTAGCTAGCGACACGTCGTCTGTCGCTAAGGGCCGGGCGTCAGACGACACGTAGCCCGACAGACCAGAGTGCCGCCGACGCTCGAGCGACAATACCATCGCTCATGAATTGACATGTCGCCACGAACGTGTCGCCGCGACATAACTCGGCGACACGTAGCTTGCTGCTCCTGCCTACATTGAGCTACGGACTTGTACCTTTTGATTACGATCTCAACTCTTACGACGCAGATGAAAAACTATCCAAAATCCAAAATGTTACACTTGCAATGTGTTTTTGTAGATTATGTTTACAATTTCGCTGCCATTTCGTCGCATGGCATTGGATAGTAAACAGAACTAACGAGTGATTTTTCGCACCTGGTGTAAAAACGCTCTGGACCGAAGCCAAACTGCAGTGCACCCGATAGAGGTAATAATAGGTAGTCTCTAGAGTTGTCTAGTAGCCTAGAAATGTGGATATATCGTAGACGGGATCCCTTTTTTTCGCATAACTTTTTTGGCCTAATTTAATTTAGCATAATGAGTTAGGCATAATGTTTTTTGTCATAATCATATTTTGTCATAATTGTTTTTGGGCATACAATCTAACTAAGCATAATTCTAGTTTGGGCTAATCGTTTTTGCCCTAATTTTGATTTCCATATTGTTTTATGGCATATTGTTTATTCGTCTAATAGATATTATACATAAATAATGTTTGTTTGTGTATTTCTTCTTTTTTGTTGGTATTGGTGTTGTATGTATGGTGTATTAGGTAATATTAGGTTACGGTGCGGCGGGGGTGGCCCTTGGGCCACCCGTAAGCCGCCAACATTATTATTTTATATACAATCAAAAAGTAGGTATTAGGTAGGTATATCAGATATAACTTAGGTACCATAGTGTAATAGTAGGTTACGGTGCGGCGGGGGTGGCCCTTGGGCCACCCGTAAGCCGCCAACATGTTTATTTTATATACCTATAATCAAAAAGTAGGTATTATAGTGTAATAGTTGGTTACGGTGCGGCGGGGGTGGCCCATGGTTTAATTTTTGTTTTTAAAACTTCAGGAGTATATTTTTCGGCGAGTAATTAATATGATTATTACAATTATGTCTCAATATCATTATGACAAAGTTTATTTAGGCTTTATAATATTATTCTTAACAATCTTTATGCTGTTTGTAGTTATGCTTAATAATATTATGCCTATAAAGTTATGCCTAATGACTATTATGCGTAGTTATTACTAGGACAATTTAAAGTATGCCATGTTATATTATGACATAAAAATTTATGCACAAAAATAGGGAACCATCGTAGACTCCTGAAAATATAATGTCAGGACAAGGGACCGGATCTGAGTATTTATTTCGCGGAAATCGAAAAGTTAATTCCTGACCTACAGAACAACTCACCGACCAACTAATAGTTGGTCCGTGGTGAATTTTAAAAATGCCTGAAAAGCATGCCCCACGGTACAACCACTTTCTAATATGAACAACGAAACAGGAAATAATAATAAAAAAAGGCCATAAACAAATTCAAAAGGATGAAAAAGTTGTCCAGTTACCAATGCTGAATCCTTGGTAAGTAAGGACCCTTGCCGAATTTCCAACACCGACTTTTTTTTAAATCATGTATCGATTACCTTTATGCCGACTTCTGAAGATTCATTTGCTGTTATTCATAAACCTAGTTAAACCTCACTTCCCTTAAATCGTGTTGCTATCCCTTTCACACTTCGTTAAAAAAGATAATTTTTTTGTAAATTAAATTCTTCCCAGCAGAGGAATAGGCAAAGGCAACTAGCGTGGTCTGGTTAATAGAATGTCTGAATTCTTATAAATACATACATATATACGAAGATAACCTAACCTAGGCACAACCCCTAAACGAAATAACTCCACGATCCACGCAATCATCGAGTTATGGATAGAAAGGGGCAGGGGGCCTAAACGGTGGCGTCATTTTAAATCACGTTTATGAATACGCTCCATTGGGTTTTGTATCTTTATGTCGACTTTTTAAGAGTTTTATAGGTTCTCTTGAAAATGGCGGGAAACGACGGTTGCGAAATTATTTGATAATTTTCCTTTTAATGTCCACAGGGACTATTTTGTGTTTAATATCACGTTAAATTAATCAGAAAATGTTCGCGAATGACAGTACGCTGAATTTATTGGATAATTTGAGCAAGATCTGGGGTTTCAAGCTTTTATCAAGAGTTCCCGCTACAAGCTCGGGAGTGAACGTGACTGTCGAGCTGCTTCGTCCAGAGTGATGACGCTACGGCGTCTCCTCTGGATGAAGACATGAAGACGCGGCTACCCAGGGTGAAGACGCTACTGCGACTCCCCTGGAGGAAGATAGAAGACTAATGAATATATTGAATTTTCTGTAACATGACATTGGCAAATGACGAACTGTCGAGACCATTAATAAAATAAATAAATAAATAAAAGAGTTTTATAGTTCATACCTTTTCCGTTACATTCTATATGATCTTTGTCTATGTATGTATGTAGGTTACAACTTGATTTACTCCACACGCCATTCATATAAAGAGGATTCTTCGGTGTTGGCTGCCGGCCAAGAATGCAAAGCATTCTAGATAAAAAGGCGAGAGTATTTTAGTGGTGTCGTAAATTCAATTAGGATTCAAATTCAGATACATTATGTGAAGTGGGGGGATGACATTTTTACACCAAATAGTTATTAAAAACTTTTTGGAACAAAACGTCACTCTAATTTTTATTACCTAGATCCTGCCCAGAGATATACACAGAAACGATAAAAAATTACAGCCGGACTTGGAAAAAACTGGTTATATCTTAGGTAGGCAATAAATACTTTCCCGTTTGGGATTCGAACGAACCCATGGTATTATAATCATTTTTATTTTTAGTTAATAGGCACATTTATTTTCTATTTCAATATAAGTAGGTAATTCTTGTTTGTCATGACTTTTGATAAAACGGTATTATTTTAAAGAAGATTTTCATATTACTAATCTCATGTGTTCGTATTTTAGATTTAAGTTATTTTATAAATATGTTAAGTTTAGTTAAAATATTTTATAAATTACCTTATAGACTGTTCAATTAATAAAGTATTACTAATTTATTCCTCAATCATTGTAAGTGAATGAATTTGACTCAACAATAGGGTAAACTGCCTAATAATATACCTCATGTCAGCTATCGTCTTCTATTATGCTCGTAAATCAAAACCAGCTGTGTCTACTCATATTAGACGCACAACAATAGCAAAAATATTTGTGTAGAACAAACACATGTATAAAGTAATGTATAGTGCGGAACATGGATCGACAACAGCGGCTTAGGGCGAGGATTCGTTAGACAGGAGTTGGCGGTTGAATAAGTTAATGATTTACGCGACGTTATTCCACTGTTAAAGCTTGATTTACATCTAACAGACATTGAACGTGACCGGCACGTGCCGTGGCAGACAGAATATAATTCATCTATACAATGTGTATGCACGTATTTATAATATCTACCAATTAGACAGAAATTCGTTAGTCGAAGGACGAAATACACAATTCATTTGGACGTTGGCTACACTCGTTAACAGACCTGAGGAGGTCAAAGGCTGAAGCTCCGTCACTCCTAGATTTGACTAGTCAATCCTCGTTGTCTAAATGAATATTAGAGCCAGCGATAGATATAATTTCGGTGGTGTACGCTTGTGGACGTTGGACAAATCTAGGAGTGACTATTATGTATTAGTCAAAGGCTGAAGCTCCGTCACTCCTAGATTTGACTAGTCAATCCTCATTGTCTAAATGAATATTAGAGCCAGCGATATGTAGAGTTACGGTGGAGTACAATCATTTTTACGCTAATCGCTCCGCTCATGGCCCTGCCCTCGCCCTTACCGACCCTTCCGCGTTCCCTGTGGCCTATTTTCTTCCTTAATTCCGAGCGAATCGATACTCTGAAGGCTCAAGGCCCGCTTAAGCGTACAAAACGTTTGTTTGAAGCGAGAACCGACAAAAACCTTTTGTGGCTTTCGATTTGAATAAACGCTGTGATTTTATTAGGATTTACATTGGTGTCGATTTCGGGGTGTCCCATGCTTTTAAACATCATCGATAAACGAAGCTCATTCGCTTTGTTAGTCATACACATAGTTTAAGGCTGGGTGTGCCAGGATTTTCAGTTTTGCTATGAAAGCTACGGCACTAACTACTAAAATTAAACGTCTGAAAAAAATATATAACAATCTTGGGTGTCTATTTAAAGACTGATAAATACCGATACACGATTGGACAAACTTTGCTAGATAGAAAAAAAAACGCAAACATAAATTCCGTGTCTTTTAAAATGAAAGTTATGTCTAAACCGAAATAGTTATTCATACAAAATATATATCAAAATGTAGGGCAATACGAGAGCTTGTTTTAAAAATATCTAATTTTATTTGGCGTATTTTTACTTCCCTGCCAAATATCATCAAAAATTAAAAAAATACAAACATGGAGTGTGCAGTGCTCTTCACTCCGCCCGCTGCAGGACATCTTCTGTCTCGCGCTTGAGTTTGACATCTGGCAGCCCCTTAACCTCACTTAACTTAAACCGTGTTTTGGCAATTTCATACTTCACTAAAAATGTTTGTGACATTTCAAGTATTCCATCTAAAATTGACCGAACGCTTAAACCGTTGAAATAACTTTAATTCACGTTTACCTAGGGGTAACGCGTCTATGTTTCAGTGACAATCCATTTACACTGCTTTATTAGTTAGTTAGGGCAAAAATAGATTTTCTCTTGGTACAGTCGAAGACAGAGATAAGTATACAGGGGGCCTCAAAAAGGATGGGATTTTCTCAAAAACTACTGGACCGAATTTAAGAATTCTTTTATAGTTACATAGTTTTAACTTTTATCTATCAAACAGTGTAAGAATTTTTGCAATAGGTCAAGTAGTTTTTGAAAAAATCTCAAGCTTAAAAACTCTCCTGTACACCTTTCTCTGTGTTCCACCGTACCTACATAAATGATATTAATTAGGAATTAATATTTATTTATTTAGTTATAATATCAGTTGACTACAAGCTTAATGTTCAATAAATTGTTATAATACTCCAATATTAGGTACCTATTAAAGATACGTTGCTATAAACAGACTTCACGTAGCGAAAGTCGACGTAAAGAGAGATGATATTAGGTAGGTACAACATACCCATACCAACTATGAACAATTACAAACATTATTAGTTAAAATAATAATAATGATGTCAAGAATTATATTATATTAAAATTATATTATATCCACACGACTGGTCCTCGCTACAGGGGATCTCAGGGCTGGCGCTTACTTCGCTCAACGGCTGAGTTTAGCCGTTCAGCGAGGTAATGCCGCCAGCATCCTGGGAACCCTGCCGCATGGGGGCGACATAGGCGATATGTTTATAATGTAAATATTTTGTAAATAGGTACTTTTTTATTATTATTAATTATGTTTATTACTATAGAGAAATAAATGATTTATATTAAAATAATTACAAAGCTTGTAATCCTGAAACATCAATTTAATTAAATGACTAACTAAAGTATAAAAGCCAAAACCCTGACTCGTTCATTTCTACTCCAATTCTTATCTATCCACCCGACGATAAAATTATAAAGTTCCTAACATGACAGCTGATTATTCCAACGATCCCCGGATTAGGGGAGGAGAAAGGGAGGAGGTCCCTCCCCCCACAGCTCTCGTTCTACCCCCCAGCTTTCGTAGTAAGCTTCTGTGATCGTGGCAATCGATTTTACGAGCTACAGTTGTGTACAGAAGTGGAAATTGAAATATCGATGAAAAGTTTTTGATAGAGACTGTATTTTAATTGACTGTTCTACTATTCTGTTGTACAGTCGAAGACAGAGATAAGTATACAGAGGCCTAAAGTTGAGATTTTCTCAAAAACTACAGGGCCGAATTTAATAATTCTTTTACAGTTACATAGTTTTAACTTTTATCTGTCAAACAGTGAAAGAATTTTTGCAATAGGTCAAGTAGTTTTTTAGAAAATCTCAATCTTAAAAACTCTACTGTTCACCTTTCTTTGTCATCGACCGTACTATTCGACTTTGGTAATAGTCTATCGACTGTACGTATGTCTATGCCGGTTGTTTGGTGACCGTAGCCTAAACGGATTTATTTATTTTATCATGAAGCAGTAAATATTATTTAGGCTCTCTCCATGTGACGGCAAAAAAATCCTTCATGAATTTTATACAAGACATATAATCATCATCATGAACCCGTATCAGTGTACTGCTGGATATAGGCCTCTCTCAAAGCACGCCACTCAACCCGATTCTCGGCCTTTTGTATCCAGTCTCTGCCAACCACCTTGCAAAGGTCATCTCTCCATCTGGTCGGGGGTCGTCCCACGCTACGTTTACCCGTTCGTGGTCTCCATTCGAGAACTGGGGTAGCTCATCGGTTATTATTCTACGACAAATGTGACTAGCCCACTGCCACTACAAAGGTAATATTTTATTTTTAATATTTTATGCACGAGTTAGCACTGACTCTCTGGGTGCACGCCACCCTAAGAGTTTTTGCAATTGGTCTAGTATTTTTGAGAACATTCAACTTTATTAACACGCCGGTATATTTTTCTCTGAGTTAAGCTGAGTTAAAAGTTGGACGTATTCCATGCCACCATACGCAAAACAGTCGCGTCCCTGATGCGACGGATTCGCGGCAGCCCTAATACCATCCTGAAGGGCATTGCGGATACCATGGACAGGCAGATTCTGAGACATTGGGTACACTTACATGTCCCGGGGTCTCAAAGTCGGACCTAAGTCGCATGTTATAGCGCGTAATATACCTCATGTAAACACTGACATAGTCTTAAGTACTTATTTATTTATTTTCGGCACAGTACCAGAATACAAATTATTACAGTGTAGGGAATCTTATGTATAGTACAACATTAAATTTGCATTCCAATAATAACCATGCACAACATTTACATAAAACAGTTTTTTAAAAGTTAAATTGTACATATTAAATGAATATCATCACAATTGTTTGAGAATAGTACTTACTAACACTTATATATGGTCTGCAATAAATCGTTTGAATTTGAATAAGCTCTACACAGAGTCTGTTAAAGAGTCATTCAGCTGTACAGCTCAGGTAAGTACGCATTTTTGAGGCATACAATGAACAGTCTGGGCGGGCCTTTGCACTGTGGCACTTTAAGCTGTTTTGAGGCACTTTTAGTCGTTCTAAAGCACTTTAGAGAGCTCGGTGACGATGTGGTTTGGACACGACCTTACATTATACAGCAGTCTTATTCTGAATCATTAGATCGATAAAATAATATAGAAATTTGCTTGCTAGACCCTCAGCCAAGTGGCATTAACTTTATTTATAAGTGGTTATTTTATGTTTAATATGACATGGTGAATTTTTGGAATGATTTGTACAATCTACAGTTTCGAGTCAAGAGACACGAGCTCGGGAGTGAACGTGATTTTCGAGCTGCTTCGACCAGAGTGACGACGGCGACTCCTCTAAATGAAGAAAAGAATACATTGATATCCAGAGTGACGACGCTACGGCGACTCCTCTGGAAGAAGAGAGAAGACTATGATATCTTGAATATTCTATAACATGACATTGGCTAATGACGAACTGTCGAGTCCATTAATAAACTAAATGAAATTCATCCTTTTTGTTCCCATAAGGGTTGAAATCGTACTGAAAGTGTAACCAATACCAATGATGTGTTCCCGAGTACTAGGGCCGCATAAATTCCGCGGAGGTGACGCGAAGAGGTCGTCGGCCGCCACCCGCCAGAGGGCGGTGGCAGCGCTTCCTCATTGATCCGTACGCTTTTGCTCACCCGAAATAGTATAATCACAATGTTACGTAACCCACGATACTCAGCGCTTTAGGCTGCGGGCTTTTTTACAACTTTTTGGCAATATTACGTGTTTATTACGTACACAGAATGTAATGGAAAGGGTAGAAGCCGAAAGGTTTTATATCTGCACCTGAAAAACTTTTGTTTTACGACTTTTCGAGTTACGCGAATTATTTTTCGACTGTTCACATTACTTTAGTTTTTTTTAAATTTAAGTACATTTACACAACTTTGCAAGGAAAAGGTGCCAAAAGCGGCCATGCTTTGAGCAGCACAGCACATCTTTTTAAATTAAAACGTAATGTAAATTTGTCATTTTTATTAGTTATTTGTGCATGCTCCATCAGCGTCTTTTCACACGTCGTACCATATCGCAGCGGCAAAAAGTAGCCGATCACGCGTTTGAAGTTGGCGGCAGTATGCGGCTGTGAGAAAACTACAAATTAGGGCCTAACCACGTATTGTAGTTGTCGCGTGTTTGCTGTTGTTTTGTGGTTGTGACGTGATACATGTGAATCAAGCCTAATGCATCATTAAGACCGACGAAAGCTCTACGTATCCGATGAATCACATCCAATCTAATTATATCTCTTGCCCCATCATACACGACATCTCTAAATGCATACTAATAAAAACTTCCGTCGGATGGGAATTCTTTCAGAATTAGTGAATAGGTAACGAACTTTCTTTGAAATCACCTCGTGCGTTATTGCACGGCACTTATTCGACAATATTACTTAATTTCTATTCAAATTCATGTCAATAAAGCCTTAGTTTTGTCCAGGCGTACCATTCGTCGGTTCGGTAACTGACAAATGATTATACATATACTTGAATTCATTGGACAAAATTAAATGGATGGTTAGGCTTGTGACATTAGGTACAATAATTATAAAATTAAACAATTTGCGGAAAAATAAAAAAAATATGAACAATAAATTCAACATTATTTTTTTTAAAATTAGATTAGCATCGTTACTGTGCTTTGAAGGTTTTACATTTCAAGGTATTTTTAATCTATTGCAACGATTTCTTTCACTGGAATTTGACCTGTTGGTGAAGGAGATTGTGTGACTTAGTACTTAGTTAATATTTTTGCAAGTTTTGATCGATATTCCATCGTCAGTTCGAACCTAGTTTGGAGTTTTTTGGTAATGATTAATAACTTTTTTTGGATGGTCTCTGATTTATTTATTTTATTAATGGACTCGACAGTTCGTCATTTGCCAATGTCATGTTACAGAAAATTCATTGTATAATAGTCTTCTATCTTCCTCCAGGGGAGTCGCCGTAGCGTCATCACCCTGGGTAGCCGCGTCTTCATGTCTTCATCCACAGGAGACGCCGTAGCGTCAATCACTGTGGACGAAGCAGCTCGACAGTCACGTTCACTCCCGAGCTCGTAGTGGGAATCTTGACCATGGCGCCAAACTTCAGATCCTGCTTGAATTCTTCAATAACTTCACCATACTGTCATTCGCGAACAATTTCTGATTAATTTAAAGTGATATTAAACACAAAACACCCACTGTAGACATTAAACTGAAAATTATTAAATAATTTCACAACCGTCGTTTCCCGCCACTTTCAAAAAGCCATGGTCTCTGATTCAGAAATGGAAAAGGCAGCAGTCGCTTCTAATGAAAAATGTAGTAAGTAGCATTTCACATTAGATTGACGGCTCTCACGTATATTGCACGGGGCCTAAAGGTGCGCTGTTATTGGACAGCTCGAGTGACGTAACGTCAGCTGTGCCCCTCATTGGTTCAAATTGATCTACGAGTATATTGTAGCCAATGGAGTTCGATAATAAAGGCCGTAGATTACGTATGGTCTGTCCCAATCCAATTTTCCGTGGAGGTAAACAAATCACTAACCGCACTTAAGGCCCGTATTAATAAATCACTCTCAGCTCAAAAGCCAATCTTGAGAACGACCTCAAGATGACGTTCCAACGACGCATCTCTTTAATACGGCACCCCTGTCCTCCGCTTCGTCTCTATGCGCTCATCGTTGACAGAATTTTTTGCTTGCAAATGACATTGCCACATTTCAATGGAGCTTTGCCCCACCTACAAAACTACGAGACCATTGAAGCTGTACCTATCATTTTGTTGGGGACTTATTACAGGTTTTATATAGCATAATCACAATCAGTAGGAGTTGCGAGAGTAGTAGAAAATGATAACAAAAACAATGAATAATTCGCTTCGATTTCTTGCTATTTTCTGAATTCTTAATCAAGCTGTTTTTTTCGAATCGCAACTTGTACAAAACTTTATTTTAAACCAATAATTTTAATAAAAAACGGAGATATTTTTACATTTATTCGTTATCTTGTACATCATGCGGTTGATGGTGGGGCAGAATCTGGCATAGTCATTTTCTCAAGAACCACTTGACCGATTGCAATTGCAATTGTAAAGAATATTCAAAAATCAGTCAAGTAAGTACCTTAAAACTACCTATATTATAAGAAATATCACCGTCTCTATGTAGAGTTCACGACACCGGCCGTCTAGTTGACGCTACCCACGTGTTCTAACCCACATTAGCTCCGGCTCAATTACCGCAGGATCGTCAGCAGTGAGCTCATTAGATAGAATACTCGGTTAGCTAATTCCACGGATAATAAATACAGTCAGTGAATTTAAAAAAAAATACTGACCGCATCATTACAGTCCCAATGGTATCCTGAATGCGGTATCTAATAAACCAGGGCTTCCCAAACTTGTTTTTAATGTGACGCCCTTGGGAATTTGCCATTTTTTTGCGACGCCTCGCCCTTTGGCTAAAAAGTACCTACCAAAGTTTTAGTTCAAGCCTAGTAACAAGTTATCAGAAAAACTCCAAATAACCTCTATAATTTTCATCAGAAAATGAGAAAAAAACATAAGAACGAGAATGAAAAGTAATGTTTTACTTTGTTGGCTGGCTATTAGTGAGACAGATGTGTTTACTTTTCTGAGCACAGCTTCTCAAAACGGGGCTCAAGTTTGGAAATTGCCATTGATGGAGACAGCCAATCTATGTAGATCGCCTCGCGACGCCCCGGGGATAATGCCGCGGCGCCCCAGGGCGTCGCGACGCACAGTTTGGGAAGCCCTGTAATAAACCATATGCCTTCAGATTGCTTTGCAACTGAAAGATTATTAGGTAAACTTTTATTGTATACTAACACACAATATGTACACTCAAGTCAGTATTAAAATATTTAATTTCTTTTTAAATATATTCCGTGATTTGAATAGTGACATAAAAAATTTAATAAAGTATTAAATTTTTTATGTGACTCCTACAATCAAGACGAATAAATCCAGTTTATTTTTTCGCTAGAGCGAAGTTGCGTTGTACGGAAGCCTCGGTGCGCGAGTCCGACTCCCACTTGACCGGTTTTTCATATTAGAGAGTTTGTGCTCAAAACTGTCTACGACTCAGTTCAGTTCAGTTTCAAAAGTCTTTATTAAGAGCCTTCCATGAGCCAACTAGCGCCGCCAATCTTAAAAAAATCATATCTTCCAATATAATTAATTTTATAAAAAAAAATGGTTGCCTGTAAAGTCGGTATACGGGCGAAAGTTTTACGTGACAACGACGAAGGGAAAGTGGAAGGGACGCGTGCCTCTCACTCGCTCTCATTGTGAGCGCATAACGTGAGCGGAGCGTAACGCAGTTTCTTGAAGTGTCACCCGGCAAACCAATTTATAAGACGTTGTCACGTCAAAAGTTACGTTCACATTGTTTATTGCTATAAATATTATTTTTTAAATGCTTATTTGTAACGTGATGCGATGTAGGTAAGTTGTAGTTCACATAGTTGCGAAAAACGGCCGTTTCTGGCACATTTGTGAACTACAACTTATCTACATTGAATCACGTTACAAATAAGCATTTAAAAAATAATATTTATAGCAATAAACAATGTGAACGTAGCTTTTTTTTTAAAATTGGAAGATATGATTTTTTTAAGATTGGCGGCGCTAGTTGGCTCATGTCAGCGCCTTAAACATAAGCTTACAAAACAATATTTTTACGACACTGTCAGTAAATACCACACATGTAAACAAATCACATTTCTCCGACTAGTAGCCATTTGGAAATTTTTAAAGTTCATTACTTAAGTATTTATGCCTAAGTATGTTTGGTTCAAAATAACATATATTGTATAAATTAGTTTAAATTAAAATATGCATACTTGGATTAAGTATTTACATTTAT
Organism: Tachystola acroxantha; assembly: GCA_963506565.1. NCBI lineage: Eukaryota > Metazoa > Arthropoda > Insecta > Lepidoptera > Oecophoridae > Tachystola > Tachystola acroxantha. The sequence continues at coordinate 6,448,719 of OY735894.1, read as the reverse complement.
GGCTATTAGTATTATTTTTGTTTGTTTGTAAATTGGTTAAATACAATTGACAACACGTCAAGTGACCGTAACACATGGGCATTCCAAACAACGACGCGACGGTAATACCGACCAGATTACAATGGTTTTGTCTAGGTTGTCTACGACTATTATCGGCCTTAATGCCATACCATTTAGTGCTACTTACATATCTAAAACGGGTGTGATGTCACGTTACTGCCAATTTAGGAGTTATTACTTCCCCATTAGGGGCGCAATAAACTTCTATTGGGGTGTTAAATATTTTTATCGGATCGTAACTTTAGATTGGCGTCATTTTGTACTGACAATGAGTTATTTGTGAGTCTGGTTGGGAAAATAGTACGGCGGGGAAAAGCTTGGATGACCATTGGTAGTGCCGTCTTCTACAGGGTGTAACGTAAAGGGGAGAAGCCGAAGGGAGGGTGTTCAGTATCGGTAACTGAACAACTTTTGTTCTACGACTTTTTTAATAAAAAATAAAAATAAATTAATGTCACATACAAATCGATCAGCTGACCGGGACGAAATATATGAAAAGTCAAAAAATAAATTCGCGAAACTCGAAAAGTCGTAGAACAAAAGTTGTTCAGTTACCGATACTGAACACTCTCCCTTCGGCTTCATATACCCTTAACGTTACACCCATATATATATATATGTATACAAGAGGATCCCAGTTCGATTCCTGGTCAGGTATTAATGATTATACAGTCTAACTTATATAAAAGTACTCAGAGGTGCTCATTAAGGTTGATTAAATGGACTTGCGATACGAAGGTCCCAGGTTCATTCCCAGCAAAGGCAGCATTTGTTACCGATACTGAACATCCTCCCTTTGGCTTACTATCTTCCTTCCCATTACACCCTGTACGTAAGTACAGTCGACAGCAGATCAATGGTAACACTTTTTTTACTTTTGACAGTTCTTATTATTTGCGTCGTAAGACTTTTAATCGTACTGCAACTGTTACCATTGATCTGCTGTCGACTGTACGTTTCTTTTCTCTCGATGTGAAATATTTTTTCTGAAAGAATTGAGGGTGGCCTCAAAATAGAAAGGCAAAATAAAATGAGATAGCTATACCAAGGGTAGGTAGGGTAGGGGCAGATTGGTCCCAAATCAAGATTGAATTGGGGTCACACCTTTAGCATGGTTGACATTTTATTTACCTTTTTTTGTACTGTGGTTTTGTTGAAGTTCAAGTTCAATGTTTTATCGTCAAGGTTTTTAAATTAAAACTCGTTTCGTTTAGCGGTTTAACGACGATAACTGACGTCCCTGAATCGATACAAATGTTAGGATAAAATATAATTTTATTCAGTAATAAGCTAAAAATACAAACTAATAACAATAAGATATTTCCACCCGCCTGATCCTCGCCTCGGGTGACCCCAGAGCTGGCGCCTACTTCAGGCAAAGGCTGAGCCTCGCTATTCAGCGGGGCAACGCCGCCAGCGTGCTGGGGTCCCTGCCGCGCAGTGCGGAGTTGGACGGCGTGTTCGGACTTTAATTGTAAATAGTATTTAGGTATTTATTTTATTTTGTAAATAGCTTTTTTAACATCAAGTAAACTATTTATCATTTATCCTAATAAAGATTTATTGTAAACCATCTAGTTGTTTATAGGAGATCAATGGCTGTTACCTACATGTTTTTTTAATAGTTGAATTTACGGTAAATATATTTTAACTAATAACAATTAAAAACTAATACCTATAATAACAAATAAAACTTAAGGATAAAATGGGAATTTGAGATTTTAGTTCCTCTAAAATTCTAGCGGCGGCGTCGCGCAAGCAAACTGACTACCCTACGCAGCGCAGAGTCAGCTAGCCGACAGTCAGCCTCAGACTATTTAAATTTAAACTTTCATTTAAGTATTTATTAAAATTAAATTACCAAAATTGATTAAAACTAAGTACTTACTTACCTAAAAATACTTTAAAACTATACCTAAAAATACTTTAAAACTATACCTAAAAATACTTTAAAACTATACCTAAAACTACCTAAAAACATCTAAAAGATTTGGCCCTCTTGGAAGGGTTGCCCATCACACTGGTGAAATTTAAATTCAAATTTAAACTAATCTGTATAAAAAATTTAATAAAAAATGTTGTCATGCAAAAATATACGAATCTGCTGCGTCTCTTTTGTTTACACGGAATGTGCTATCTGTTGTACGTTTCTTTCGCAAAATATAGCCGGGATTCTCGCTTTACGCCGGCGGCGGTGGGACTACTGCCTAAAGAAGGCCTTGCGGCTAGAACTCCAGATTCTGCCAATGGGTTCACAGTCTAAAAACTCATGTATAGGCATGTCAAACAGCACGTGCGAAAACTGGTAAATCTGCCGTGGTCATTAGCGGACGAGTTTCCCTAACTACCATTTAACTGATATGACCATCGTCGCGTCTGCCCGCCCCGGCTGCCAAGCGAAAGCTTTTATTTGTAACTAGATGAAGTGGCAGCGAGTATGATAGGTACATTTTAGGAGCGAACGGCTTCTCTGGACTAGCCTTATCGGTAAAATACGATAAAAATGGCACAGAAAAGATTTTCATGGGCTTAAATAACTACTAAATGACATTGCCACATTTCAATGGAGCTTTGCCCCACCTACAAGACTACGTGACCATTTAAGCTGTACATATCATTTTGTTGGGGACTTATTTACAGGTTTCATATTGCATAATCATAATCAGTTTCATTTTCTACTACTCTCGCAACTCCTATAGAAGAATAGCAAAAACAATGAATAAACGCTTCGATTTCTTACTATTTTCTGAATTCATAATTAAGCAATTTTTTTTCGTATCGAAACTTGTACAAAACTTTATTTTAAACCAATAATTTTAATAAAATAACGGATTTTTAGATTGATTCGTTATCTTGTACAACTTGCGGTTTTAGGTACATTATGGTAAGTATCAATTTATGTATAAGATTAGATTAAAATCAAATTATTTATTACCTGTACTTAGACTAGTGTCATATTATGGAACTTTATTTAATAATTTACGCTACAGCAGACGGCATTGCTAACGTTTCAGATTTTTTTTTCACCGTTTGATTTTTTCTGGCTTTGCACCGAACTTTGGCTAATCTAAGCTTATTTGTAGCGGGGTTGTCAACTTGCGATTATTCCTTTAAATCCGGGAAAAATTCAGCTTACCTTTGAATCTACACTGTTATGCCTCCATTTTCATCTAAGGAGCGGTATTAAGTACTTAGATTTAATTTCCGCCGCATCTCTCAACTCTAACCACACAGGAGCCATCTGTAGCACTCCCGACTCACTTAATTGAATCGTCCTGGCACGGCCAAACTTCACTGCCTCAGGATGTAACGGCACGGTTTGCAATTTTCATTTTTGCTTTTTAATAAACTTTGCTAGCAGTGGAAAATTTAATGATATTAGCCAAATACGTTAAACCCACACTTTCCTTAAACAGTGGTGTTGTCCCTTTCACATTTCGTTAAAAAGACTTACGTTAGAAAGAGATCGAAGGCTTAAACGGATGAACTAACTTTAAATCACGTTTATTAGTTGAATACTTATGTAGTATAGTTAATAATTCAGGGCAAGATTTGTGGGAAGAGGAACGTTGGCAGGAGAAGACACTCTTGGCTAGAGAGTTTACGTGATTGATTCGGCTGCAGTACCGGCTCCTTGTTCCGGGCAGCCGGACAGATAAGATAAGATAAGATAAGATAAGATAAGATAAGATAAGATAAGATAAGATAAATACACTTTATTGCACCATAATACAGTATTCATTACATAAATGAGAAGCATGTACAATTTTGGCGGTCTTATCGCTAAAAGCGATTTCTTCCAGACAACCAACTGCAGAGGATATTATAAAAATATATCAGAAAGAGGTAGAAGTGCATAGTATGTAAATATAATAAATAGTAATATCTACGTTAGATAGGTAACACAATTTACGATACTTAAACATGTAAATTATATCTATTATATACCAATATAATATATACTTGTAAGAATATAATACTTTATTAAATACTATTAATAAATATAATATATAAATGTAAATATATATTAATAATAAATATATATATATATATATACATACACATACATATAAATAACAGTAGTACTTATATAAACACACATAACACAGGATATCGACAACAACCAAAGTGAGGTGAGGAAAAAGAAGAATAAGTATCAAAGTGTCAGAAAATGTTCCTTTACCTGTCGTTTGAAAATGGGCAGGGACTCCGCGAATCGTATCGAGACAGGTAGGGAATTCCAAAGTCGGATTGCTTGAGACGTGAAGGATTGTCGATAGAATTTAGTAGAAGAACAAGGAAGGTAAAGAACGAGATTTTCAGAAGAGCGAAGAGGGCGATTATGAGTAGTGCAAAGGTACTGAAAACGCTCCTTTAGATATAAAGGAGTTGAGGGATTGAACAGCACCGAGTACGGACAGAGGGTGAAGATTGTCATGATGTTGATGGGAAGAGGAATGTTGAGAAGAAGAAGACTTATGTACCTTACCCACCTAATGGTATGGTATAGTGGTTCTGGCGTGGTTTTTAAACTATCAGAGGGCCTAGCCAAGTGGCATTGACTTTCGTTAACGCTAGTAGAACAGAAAGAAAAATTATGGGATTGATATTTGCTAACGAAAAAGTTAAAATAATAATTATGCTAAGCACCCCATATGGGTAACAATCGGCATCCACGTAAATCCTAGGATACAGTTACAAATTGTGTTGAGTTAGCACTTTGCCCGAGTTTTAAAACGTCTTGACGGCGCCCGCGTGGCTTCGACGCGGCGTTTGCTCGGCGAATGATGGAAAGGAGAATGAAAATGGACGGCAATGCTTGAAAGAGGCCGTTGGCGCCGCCTAGCAAGCGCCGCGTCGACGTCACGCGGACGCCGACAAGACGTCAACGCTCGTAAATGACGCTAGTAAATCCCGGGAACTCATGACCACCATCAAGAGGAGAAAAGTGGGCTATCTCGGACACGTGCTCAGACACGAGAGGTACCAACTCCTCGAACTCATAATGATGGTCAAGATTGAGGAGAAGAGGCGTGGCGGCAGAAGGAAGAAATCGTGGCTCCGCAATATAAGGGACAGCTATAGCCGGCGTCGAAGAGCTTTTCCGACTAGCTCAAGACAGAGGGAGATATGCGGAGCTGACGGCCAGCCTTCATTAGTGGAGAGGCACTGCAAGAAGAAGAATACGCTAGTGTGGGGGGTCTCTTAATTGCAAGTGGGGGGTAAATGCGTTGTCCTCATTAGCGATTCCGACCAGAAGTCAACAGGTGCTTGTAAATTCGTGATGAGCTAAGCACCTGTCATTCTAGCGCTGGCTGCGCGCCAAGCCTGGCGGGGTGGCGATATACTGGTTATTGGTTTACATGACAATTATTGTCGTTGTCACCCCATAACTACCTACATAATAGAAGTAGATAGTAGATATAATTGATTGCATATGGAAATGGCAGCCAATATCTCAGACGCCATACAACATTGGTCGATATGGAAATGTCTACGGCCCGTATTAGTAATACTCTCAGCTCAAAAGTCAATCTTGAGAACGACCTCAAGATGGCGTTCCTATTAACTTAGGTGCATATCTCTACGTTACACGTGCCGCGAAGCAATTTTGCGCTCATGTGCGAAAAGACACGGGCTGTCCGTTACAGGTCTATGGGGTAAGTGGTTTGTGAATTTATTATATTTTATGTATTGTCTAATGTGACTTAGTAGTCGTAACTTTATAAAATCAAGCCTACCTAATAGGTAATCAGAGTCATAAATCAGTGAACGTTTGTAAGTTTACTCAAGTCACCCTTCAATGGACAAAGGGGCGTACCGGATCACTGAGCAATGTCAAAGAATATTTATTTTTACCTACGCATTGTGTTACATGACAGATTAGAACGGCTCCTTCATCAGTGTATGTTTATGACTACTGTTGGAACATAGACCTTTTCCTTACATTGAGGAAGCTCAAGCCATGATCGAAACGGGAAGAATGCGGATTATAATGCTGTCCACTCTACCAAATTTGGTTTAAATTCCTTCACCGCTCATGCTATCCGTCTCTGGAACTCCTTACCGGCTTCGATTCGAACTGCTAAATCTTTGGATATTTTTAAGGGACAGGTCAAGTCTTACTTTCTCAACATTTAATTATTAATTTGTACCTATCTTACGTATGTATAACAGCTATTGTATCTATATTATAACATTATCCTTCATGATCAGTATTGGTATTGTAAGTAGTATATTGTATTGTATAGTAAGTAGTCTATTTCTTTATATGTTAAGTATTTATTAGTATGTAATGTATCAGTTTATTTATTGGTAAAAACAATTATTTATACTCATAAGTATAATTATTATTAGTAGGTAAATAAGTTTTTTTTTTATGTAGGTAGGTACTTATCTTAAGTACCAGCTAAAGATAGGTATTTAATATTGCTCAACAAGCTACCTATTCATACGCCGAATTCTCTACCCAAAGGTTGTCTGGAAGAGATCGCTTTGAGCGATAAGACCGCCAATTGTAATACTAACTGTATTAGCCTATTTCTTTTGTGTACCTAATACTTTTTATTTTTTTGCAATAAAGAATATTTATCTTATCTTATCTTATAATATGCCTGATCCTAGTACTACATGTTTGCAGATGACATCTGCGAATGCGTTTGCCCACACGTCAAAAACGCTAGTCGGCCATGTTCGCGAGATTCGTGACATCACTCTGATTTTTTAGGGATGCCCGAAAGTCAAAGTCAAAGTACTTTATTTGCTGTAAATGTGGTGATACAGGATGGTACTACAGATTAAGTTCGCACATTTAACCCGTTACGACATGCAAATGTTACACATTCTTATTAATATTATTTTACATAGCCTAATTCCAGCAGTACATATTTTTTATTAATATTATATCGATTTTTTTGATTTATCGTTCTTATGTGGGTTTTGATAGATACATTGAATTATTAATAATAATTCAAATTTTAATGACATGTAAATGAAATATTTACCAATTAAATGGATATGAATACATTTGAAGGCTTACAGCTAGATTTAACCAGGTATTATAATCTATGTTAAGAGCAAAAACATCGATGTTTTAACATCGTGTTTTCTCAACATCGAACATTTATCGGGGCCGCGATGACGTCATGCCACAGATAATCATGGCGGACGGTGTTTTTGATCGAGGTTTGAAAGCTGCATTTTAAATTAAAGTTTTTGGTGATTAAGGTCTCAAATTTTTTTGTGAATTTTGGTACGGTGTAATAGAACGATTATTATTTAAGACCAAAAAAAATTGGGTCAACTGGCGTATTATTGTAGGTCTTATATTTGCGTTGCAATGGATTGTTTTAGGTGACATTGCATTGCAGCCATTGAATAGGCATGCCTAATGACAGCAGTCATGTCTTTGGACTTGAATCGCCGCAAGCCAGCCTCGCATTAATTCAGTCAGGTCGGGATTCAGGAAACGCCTCATTATGGCGACCTGCATTGCGGTGCAAACCATTGTTGTCTAGCATTTGTCAATAATTATATTTACCTACCTACAGTGCGCGAGGCGTAAGCTCAGGTTTACATTTGTGTGAGTGATAGCGGTACAAGAGGTGAAGTGCGGTGCGTGCGCAGCAGGGTGTATTTTGTTGCGTTTGTATTTGTATGGCCGAATATCATGTAGGCCGAGTATCGAAGATAGTGTAGAGCACTATCTGTGTGCACTCACACAAATGCAAACCTGAGCTTACGCCTCGCGCACTGTACCTACCTGGCTCCACTGTTCTTGGAGACTTCGCAAGCGCCTCAAATTCAAATGATTTATCAGAATCATATCTCTTTAATTGCAAGTAAGTAGGAACATTTCGTATATTTCTGTATACGTCAACATTTTTTTGGATATTATATTTACACTACTTTGCAAGGAAAAGGAGGAGAGGAGAGCAGCGTCGATTTTTACTAGTACTCAAGTCGCGTCGTTACTAGCACTCAAGTCACGCCGATGTCAGATTTTTGGCGAAAAATAGTACAAAAATTTCTTTCGCCCAGATTGGACAAGACTTGAGCGCCTAAAAAGGCTTTCCGGCTAGCCCTCAAGGTACCAATGACTGTCTTTACACCACAGACCACTTACCCAATAGACACGAAATCGGGAAAAATTTGCAAGCGACAAATTCTGTCAACGCTGAGCGCATAGAGACCAAGCGGGGGACAGGGATTCCGTATTACGGGTCTCACTCAACACACTAGAGAGATGCGTCCGTCCATGTCAATAATATCTCTAGGTGGGGTGCCGTATTAAAGAGATGCATTACACGTGTCGCGAAGCAATGTTGGGCTTATGTGCGGGCAGACACGGGCCTCCTGTTACAGGCCTATGTGGTAAGTGGTCTGTGAGTCACACCGATGTCAGATTTTTGGCGAAAAATAGAAAAAAAAATCGTTCGCATAGATTGGATACTGGACACTGTCTGTCCTTTTGACTTGAACGCCTAAAAAGTCCTTCCGGCTAGCCCTCAAGGTACCAATGGCTGCCTTTACATAGACACTCTATCGCTTACCGACTCATTCAGTTAGCGGCCGATTTGCAGCAAAAATTCGAGCGCAATTTGTTTCAATCAGACAAAATCAGACAGAGGGATTATTAGAGGAATTAGTTCAGTGTACCGTTTTCAACGTGTACCTACACACGTTCAAAACGATCGTATAAGCAACGTTGGACGAGGTTAGTGCCTGGATGGGTGACGGCTAGTGACATTTTCATCTGAACCTCTCCGTGCTTCGGAAAGCACGTTAAACAGTTGGTCCCGGTTGCTGTCGCTCGGCAGCAGTCGTTAGGCCACGTCAGAGGTCTACTGGCAGCCTGAATAACTCTGACAAATAGGTTTAGTCACTAAACCACACGAGAAAAGAAGTCAGCGGCAATCTTATTTACCTAATGGGTTCACAGCGTAGGGTTTTACTGGGTAAAAATGCCATATCCCCAAGATTATATATTTTCGCTACGACTACAAGAGGCTTCCTTGCCAAATATGCTACTGGCATGGTTTCAGAATGGGCCTCGTATTTTTCGTTGCCATATTTGGCACTAATTCCTTAGCCCTGGGTCATTGGGCCCGTTGAAGGCCTACAATAACAAGTAACTCTACTTATAGACTCTACATTTGTTAGTTATTTGATACTATAATTATTTGTTACGTAAAATAAAGATAGATAAACATTTTATGACAGAAATAAATGTACCTGACATGGTAAAAGTAGAGTCATGATAGAATGGCTCTACTGATAATGTAGAGTCTATATTAAAATTATTGTTACTTGTATACTGTAATGCCTACACTACAAGTATACTTATTTGATGCTAGTATAACTCTACTTATAATGTAGAGCTACACGATTCATGGAGTTATTTATACTACCAACAAATAAGTCTACTCTAAATACACTCAAATATACAATTATAGAGTTTATATAAATAGCTTTTTTAATAAAAGTTGTCGTAATTAACATATTAATAATATAAATTGTGTATAATAAGATAAATATCTACATACATACCAATAATTATAGAGTTATTTTGATATTAGAATAACATGTAGTATACTCGTAGACTCTACACTAAAAAGTTTTTTGGCGCTATAATAATTAAATTAGACTAATATTTTTTTCTTCTCTAGCTTATAATAGAGCCTTCGTCTTAGCCCTTTGACCATCTAAGGGATAACTTTATGATGAAGCTTATCTGAAATTCTCTATAATGTGTACCACAGAATAAAATAACAGCGCCTGTGGGACCTCGTCAGCTCACAAAGAGAATTCGTGATTACCCACGAGGTTCCTTGGCATATGATACGAGGCACGCGGTTATATAATAACGTTAGGGTACATAATGTATAAGGTAGGTATCCCATTGACATAAATATGCAAACGAATGACCTACAATTTAGTCGGTATTGCGGGGTTCCGCGTTCGATTCTCATAGGGTAGATATTGGTAACAAAGATTTTAAGTTTGTATAAAAGTTATTATAAGTTAATATTATTATCTCTTTATTTTTCTTCTCTCTTATTTAATATATTTATACATTTTAATAATGAAAAATATATAAATATAAAAAATAGCCACCCGCCGGCAGCGGGATGCGCATCCAAGCTACTGGAGGTTAGGATCCCAGAGTGAGGAACCTCCTCACAATGCGTGCCGTGTCCAGCAGCACTGCCTTCTGTATCCGGCTCTTGACCCAAATGTCTAAAGATATATTATTATTATTATTTGTTTATTTATTTTATATATACATCGTCATTACAGGAACATTATGGACGTATGTCTGAAATAAAATGAAAGAATATTGGGTATTACCATGAAGGAAAAAATTGCAACGCCATATGGATACAGCTTAAAATCTCCGCTCTATGTTCGGCTTCAAACAATGGAAAAACAAATTATTGGCAGAGACGCTATAATAAGACATGCAAGACATTTCGTTTAGGGGTTTTGGAGGGTTGTGCGTAGGTTTAGGTTAGATTATATTCGTATATATGTATGTATTTATAAGAATTCAGACATTCTACTAGAGTCTGTGCGGAAAGAGAATAGGCGTAGGATTTGAGGGCGCATCTGCGCTTAATTACCGTTTTTGTCACGTTGGGTCATTGTAGTTCGACTGTAATATCTTGATATTTTGAGATTTTTAAAAACTGAACTGAGGCTGTGTTAGAATATTAATTAATGTTTTCTGATTAAGGGAAATAAATAGTTTAGGTGTTAGTTCCATTTTACGCCACGCCTATTCTCTTTCCGCACAGACTCTAACATCAGACCAGGCTGTATGTTGGCTTTGCCTTTCCCACTGGGAAGAATTTTACCAATAAAAAAAAATTAGTCTGCGATTTAAATATGGCTTACTCCATCGGCGATTCTCGGCTTCATGGGTAGACAATGAAAAATATTACGTTACCGTCTAAAACAATGGAATTTAATACTCGTCCGTAAAATTTTACAAGTCATTAAAACTGGGCTTCAATACCTAGCCATTTGGGCGTATAGCCGTTTGATATAGGGTTGCCACTTTTATAAACTTCGTGACCATTTTCGGGACATCTTACGTGACATTTGACGGGATAGAAATATAGGGTGTAACGGAAAGGGTATATGAAGCCGTAGGGAGGGTGTTCAGTATCGGTAACACAATGTTCGATTTTCCCGAATTTATTTTTTGACTTTTCATACATTTCGGCCAGCTGATCGATTTGTATGAGACATTTATTTATTTTTATTTTTTAATCTAAAAGTCGTAGAACAAAAGTTGTTTAGTTACCGATACTGAACACCCTCCCTTCGGCTTCATATACCCTTTCCGTTACACTCTGTATAACTTTTTATTGCACACTCTAGATTCTAGATATTACAAAAAGATAAAATATTTACAATTGATGTTATGCTATGAGAGATTTCTTACAGTAAATCTCTCAGATCAGCAGTAGCGTACAAGGGCCTGATCTGAGCCAACTAGCGCCGCCAATCTTGAAAAAATAATATCTTCCAATTTAATAAATTTTATTAAAAAAGCTATTTACTTAGCTAAAAAGCTTTATTAGTGCCATATGAAGAACGTTGTGACACGATTCGCTAGTCAGCTATCTCTAAAAAGGCGACCCAGCAAATCAATAAAAATACATAGATAGTCCCGACTCTCGCTCCGCTTATCGGGACAATTCATATTGATAGGCAACCCTGAAAGGCATCGATTTTACCGCTCGTCGGTAAAATTCAGCTGTAAAAATAAATTTTAGGAGCCTCGGAGTCTTTTTTTTTTTTTTTTACTTGGGGAAATGCTTTTACGCATCCCACCGCGCCAATAAGGAGGGGCGCGCGGTGGGTATGTGGGACTCCCGTCATGTACGTACGGTCCTATACCCACTAAAACCCCAAGGTGTTCAACTCACCGCGTTTGGACGAGGTTGTGGGAACGCAACGCCAGATACCACGACCTCGTCGGCGGCCGCCCGCGTGGGCCCGTCTTCGGGTTTATACCCCTAAACCTCCGCTTAAGGCGTCTCGGAACACAGGACGAGACGCCTTACAGCTCGGGACCTCTAAGCGAGCGCCGGACCCCCCGACCCGACGCTCGCAAGTCCCCGTTAGGGCGGCAGGCGGCGGATATACGCCCGTCGCCTGCGGCCCGCTCGCCGTCGGCGGATCGGGAGCGAGAGGGGATCATTCTCGCGCTCCCGCTCCGCCGACTCTTTCGCCGTCATTATGGTGGCGCAGAAGTCCGCCACCATCTTCCATCCCTCCTCGCTGCCCATAGCCCGCACGATGGCGGGCAGCGAGAGGTCGTCTCCAGTGGCAGCCGCAATGGCTCGCCGCGGCTCGGCCCATGCGGGGCACACGGCGCGGGTGTGATGCGCCGTGTCCACGTCGGCACCGCAGTGGTGACACCGGGGGTCCGGCTCTCGACCCAGCACCTCGCACAGGTACCTCCCGAAGCAACCGTGCCCCGTCAGGACCTGCGCGAGGTGGTAGGTCATAGACCCGAACTTTCGTTCGACCCATGGGCGAAGCACAGGTCGAACGGCCTCCAAAAGTTCCCGGCTTACCACCGGGTCGACCATTCGCTCTGCCCAGTCGCGGAAAAGGTCATCGCGAGCCAACTCGCGCCAGCGTTTGACCTCCTCCGGGAGTGGGGGAGAGCCCTCCTCTCGCGCCTCCGCGCAGCGCCGGTAGACCGCCTGCAGAACCCCGGCTTCTAGGTCCCACGGCGGGCCACCGGCCAACACGCACGCCGCATCTCGGGAGACGGTGCGGTACGCTCGAGCCGCTCTGAGCGCAATGGCCCGCTGCGGACGTCGCAGCAGGACCACTGTTCGGGCGCTTAGGCAGTCCGCCCATATTGGCGCTCCGTAGAGTGCCATAGAGCGAACTACACCATCATATAAGCGGCGGCACGCTCCACTCGGGCCCCCGATGTTGGGGAGTAACGTCCCGAGCATTCCGGCGAAGGCCACCAGCTTTGGTGACAGTCGCCGGAAATGCTCGTCGAACCTCCACCGCCCGTCCAGGACGACGCCCAGGTACCGCATCGCCTTACCGACAGCAATGGAGGTCCCCCCAACAACAATTTGCGCCCCAGCCGGAGGCGCGTTCCGAGGTCCGTGGAATGTCAGGGCCTCGGATTTGTGCAGCGCGACCTCCAGCCCTAGCGCAGAGATACGCCGCACCACATGCGCGACTCCCGCCGTGGCGAGAATGGCCGCCTCCCTGTGAGTGCTGCCGCGAGCCGTCACGAGGGTGTCGTCTGCGTAACAAGTTACATCGACCCCCCGGAGATTGTCGCCGCGCAGCACCCAATCGTAACCGATGTTCCACAGGAGCGGACCTAGGACCGACCCCTGTGGAACACCGCACGCCATCGCCTTTCTCGCCCAGTCGCCACTGGTCGGGTACTCGATCGCCCGGTCGGCGAAATAGTCCGCCACCACGTCTCGCAGGTATTGCGGGACGCGATGGAAGACTAGTGCCTCCTTGATTGTGGGCCAGGGAAGGGTGTTGAAGGCATTTTTGATGTCTAGAGACACCGCCATCAACACCCCCCGCCGGGCCACCTGCTCCTTCGCAATCGCCATCACCGCCGAGATGGCGTCAATGGTCGACCGCCCTCTGCGAAAGCCGAATTGGCGGTCGCAGAGGTTCGGTCCCACCTCCTCCAGGTGTTTGACGAGACGGGCAGCGACGATACGCTCAAACAGCTTGCTCGTCTCGTTAAGAAGCACAATCGGCCGGTAGGCCGAAGCTTGTTCCGCTGGACGACCCGCCTTGCGCAAGAGAACGAGACCACCGGTCTTGTATCGTGTCGGAAATCGTCCTCCCCGCAGACAGGCCGTGAAGTGGCGCAGTAACTGGGCCTCCAACTCCACGGAGGCCAGCGCCAAGACACGGCCTGGTACTCCGTCCAGACCGGGGGCGGTGTTTTTCGCACGAAGCTTTAACACCGCCACCCCAAGCTCCGCCTCCGACACGGGTGGAACTTCTTCTACCTCGGTGAGCCCCTCCGTCGAACCCATTCGCGGAGGAACCCACATTTCCCCGCGTTGTGGAAAGAGGGTGTCCACTACCTCCTCCACAAAGTCTGGCTCGAGGCTTGTGGTTAGTGGGGGGGCCCAAGGTCGGAGCTTCTTGGTCACAGCCTTATATGGGCGCCCCCACGGATCCCTATTGAGCGTCTCGAGCCACTCTTCCCAGGCCTCTTTCTTTGCCGCCTTGATGGAATCCTGGAGGGCAATGCACGCGGCTCTGTACGCCGCGTATAACTCGGCCTCGAGACTCAGGTCTCGGACACTTCTCCTCCTGCTTCTGGTATACCGGCGACGCGCCGCTACACAGGTCTTCCTCGATTCGCGGATCTCTGGGCGCCACCAGTATACCTTACGCCTCGGGGGGACCGGCCTTGCTCTAGGCATGGCCGCATCACAGACACGAGCCAGGGCCGCGCCGAGCCGGTCCGCCACTGCGTCCACCTCCTCGTCCTGATGTCCGAAACCAGAGTCCATCGACCAGGCTTCCACCAAGGCGGCTTCCTTGGCGACTTCGCGGTCAAGCCTCGCCAGAACCCAACGAGTCCTCTCTGCAGCCGGGGATCGGTTGAGGAGCCTCGGAGTCTGACGGACAATGCGTCAGTTCCGGGTTTAAAATCTGTGAGATCAGCAACCTGTAAAGGATTTTATGTTATCCACAGAATATAATAGTATAGAATGTATACAGGGTGTAACTTAAAGGGTATTTGAAGCCGAAAGGAGGGTGTTCAGTATCGGTAACTGAACAACTTTCGCGCATAAATAATGTCCAATAAAGCAAATGAGGGTCCATTCATCCGTTTGGACCTTCTTTGCGCTCGGACATATTTAGAAGGCAGACTGTGTATCTAGTTGTTTATAGGAGATCAATGGTCGGAACAAAACCATTTCGTGTGACGTGGTCCCGTCACGCTCAATAACTCCACGGCACGCGGGACGCGGGACTAAACAAAAGCTTAATTGGGCAAGTTTGGAAGGATCGCCCTATTAGGTACAGTCAGCAACCAAGGTCACTGAACACATTGGCTTCCAAAATTAACATTTTCCTACATTATTTATATCCTGTGTCTGGGTCATTGTAGGCTATTGCCTCAGGCCGATAGTCATAAACAATTTTGAGTAAGTGAGTGAGTAAGTCAAACCCAACAGCGAATTCAGATGATACACTCTCAAGACATGATCAGTGATCACCAACTCAAGTATGTCATTTATTAGTAAACCAATCTTGAGGGCGTATCACGAGATGTCTTTCTCAAGTCGTGGTTCGCCTGCAATCAGCAAATACGTTCTCAAGTGTGTGACAGTTTTCTTGAGAACTGAGTTTTGTTTATTAACACAGCGTTACTCACGTGATACCCGATTCCTAAACGCGCACCTAAGTTACGTTTATTAATAGGAACACCATCTTGACGTCGTTCTCAAGATTGACGTTTGAGCTGAGAGTGATTTATTAATATGACTATCGGCCTAAGTCTTAAAGTAAGAGCTTCTAAAACTTAGAAGCTCTACCTACGAGTATAACACATATAAGTGCAACTAAGCCTATACAACAGTTAATTAGTATACCAGTGAAACCTAATTAACTTAATTGGAGTGGTTAATGAGAAATGACAATGCCAGATTCTGCCCCACCATCAACCGCAAGTTGTACAAAATAACGAATAAATGTAAAAATATCTCCATTTTTTATTAAAATTATTGGTTTAAAATAAAGTTTTGTACAAGTTGCGATTCGAAAAAAACAGCTTAATTAAGAATTCAGAAAATAGTAAGAAATCGAAGCGAATTATTCATTGTTTTTGTTATTCTTCTATAGGAGTTGCGAGAGTAGTAGAAAATTATACTGATTATGATTATGTAATATGAAACCTGTAATAAGTCCCCAACAAAATGATAGGTACAGCTTAAATGGTCACGTAGTTTTGTAGGTGGGGAAAGCTCCATTGAAATGTCTTTTACCTTATTATGGTATCTTAGCGTAAGGAATCAAAATTATATTTTAATGCTCTGATTTAATGAGCTTTCAGGCTCAGCAACTAAGTTGTTGACCGTACCTGTCACTACGGGCAATAATAGTCATTCCGTAGACATTCTCGATGTACCTATCGGCCATTAACATTATTGATATTGATGGACTATTTAGATTCGGAGACAATGAAAATATGTGCTTATAATCTACATACCTACAGGCTGGCCTTGAATTCATTCGACAAAATTAAGGCGTCGTACGCGCGTATTTTCAGTTTGTCTATGAAGTCTACGGCACTAACTACTGAAAGTAAACGCCTGAAAAAAATATACATCAATCTTGAAGTTTAGGGAGTGATGATTGGACAAACTTCGCTCAATAGAAAAAATTGCAGTACGATTTAAAATTTTACGACGCAGATAATAAGAGCGTTCAAGTATTACGTAACGCAATTTTTGAAGATTTTTGACCCTCCCCCCTAATAACGCGCCTAATAATGTTACGTAACGCGTTGTTTGATCCCCCCCCCCCCCCCCCCCCCCGTAACGCATCGTAACGTTTTACAAGAGCCCCTCCCCCCAAATTGCGTTACGTAATACTTGAACGCTTCCAAAGTTGTTTCTTCCACTTGATCTGCTGTTAGCGTACTTTAAACAGTCGTAGCCTAGAGGCTTTGACTTTCGTTAACGCTTAGTATAATATAGAAAAAATTGTATGGGATTTAATGTAGCTAACGAAAAAGTAAAATGTCGTCCTATACATTTTCTTTCTAGTCACCGTACCGAGGCCACTATTCAATTAAAGTCTGCAGCCTCCCAGATATCCCGAATACGCCCGCAGCAGACCGGAGTATGCGCATGACGTAAGCACTTCGACTGGGAAAAGTGGGGCGCAATATCTTCGCATTATGGCCCGTAATCATTCTGTTTGTAATGGTACAGATGTTTTATGAAATGAAATATTTATTATTTTATAGTTATTTATTTATTTTATTAATGGACTCGACTGTTCGTCATTTGGCAATGTCATGTTACAGAAAATTCAATATATTCAATAGTCTTCTATCTTCCTACAGGGGAGTCGCAGTAGCGTCTTCACCCTGGGTAGCCGCGTCTTCTTGTCTTCATCCAGAGGAGACGCCGTAGCGTCATCACTCTGGACGAAGCAGCTCGACAGTCACGTTCACTCCCGAGCTTGTAGCGGGAACTTTTGATAAAAGCTTGAAACTGCAGATCTTGCATAAATAATCCAATAACTTCACCGTACTGTCATTCGCGAACATTTTCTGATTAATTTAACGTGATATTAAACACAAACCGTCGTTTCCCGCCATTTTCAAGAGAACCCATCTCTTTGTTACGAGAAATCTTGAAACATGATCAAATCTATCATCTTTATTGCAAGTAAGCATGTGGTGTATTTTTTTGTGTTTACATTTTTACCACTTTGCAAGGTAAAGGTGCCAACGCTAAGGAGATACTAAGCTGATTATAATATTTAAGCTGTCATCGTAGCCTTGAACGTATTAACCAAAATGCGCGAATTAACCAAAGGGCGCGAAATGATTAAAAAGTTTACGATAACCAAGTCAACCAATGTTGGAATGACTGATGCCTACCCGATCAAAACGAGAATGCCTTCGCGGAATGATGGACTATTGATTATTGTTCTGGATCACAGATAATTTAATGAAAGCAGAAATTCCTAAACTCATTTGGATGAATTGTATTCAAAATCTGACTTTGACAGGACTTGTGCGCTAATAAAAATCGCTGATCACCCTCCATGATGAGGAGATAGCGATTTTATTTACGTTATGTTATCTTGTCAATTTACGATGTAGTATTTTCGCAATGTAGTCATTTTACGAATGTCGTATTGCGATTGTCATTCCGCGATCATTTTGTATACACTTGTTACATTTTCTTGTCTTTTGCGATCAAGTCTAAATGATACCAATCCACCCAGCGATATATCAATGCAGATCACCATATTCTATTAGTTACGCTGTATTAATTCAACATCCGGATTATCCTTGATCAGTGACCTGTTAATGGATTTTGGTAATTGGGTCAATCCGTCAATATAAGTATGTAGGTACCATTGTATTGATTCGACTGAAGCCTATATTGGTCATAATGGTAAATAATTGTCTCAGATTTGATCCTTAAATCCACCTTAAAAATACTATTCACTTCAAAAAACATCTCGTACGTTCAAAGACTTTTAGGCCGTGATTTAGAGATTGTCTTTGTGACTGAAATAAATAATTTGAATAGACAGTAAAGAGCGAGTCGAGAGCATGAGCTTCCAGCTTCATCATCAATCATCAGTCCACTGCTGAGCATACGCCTCTCCCAAGGCACCCTTCTCGGCCTTTTGCATCCAGTCTTTACCAACCGCCTTATCCTTTCATCAAACAAACTCAAGCCTTCAAGCTTGCTCATAGACTATTGACAGGTTATAAGTGCGAGCTCACGCTGAACTTGAGCTCAAAACTGTCTATTAATTTCGGTCGTAAAGTTGTGAAATACAATTTATCTGAGTTATTAAAGTAGCTGGCAGCTGCAGCACATTAGCGATCATGTTACTTAGATTACTTAGAATTTGCTGACCTCTTGATAATCTCGGTGTAAACAATTCTAGTAGGTTAGGTACTGGTATTATGGTAATGTTTACAATAACTCAAATACATGGCCGTATTTATGATTCAGAGCCGTTATCGGTAGATTAATTGCAACTCAGCTAAGATAATATCTCTGGGAAAGATATTCGCAAAATGTCTGGGATCGTAAGCACTGCAATGATACCTAATGTCTCTATCATCACTCTCTTCTGAGTAATCAAGATCTAACAAAGCTGCAATCCAGCATTTTCTTATGTTATGTCAAAAATGGAAGATAAATCATTCGCCTCATCACCATTTTTGTAATTCTTAGTAGTTCGCTCCAGTCTAGATCGCAGCATTGGCAACCTAATTCGAGTTGGAACAATCTAAAACTAACATGGTTGACTGTTAAGAATGTAAAGGTTTGCTTTGGAAGGACGAAGTCGAAGAGGACCTGCACCGATAGCAGTCACACACGTGGCAGCAGTCGAGTCTGATGGCGTCTTTTCGTTGTGGAGGCCAAGACCCACTTCGGGGCATTGAGTCAGCGGAGTAAGTACGAGTAAGTATGTAATAAAGGTTTCAGAACAAAATCTCGCGGCAGGTGTGTCGTTTCTGATTGATTAACCTTCAGAACCTATACAATACCTTGTCGCTTTGAGTCTTCTCTGGAAGAGTCCAAATCCTGGTTGAACGAGAGGTTTTTTTATGACCGAACTTGAGCAGAATAAGTAGTAGGAAGTAAGTGTTTATAGTAGGGATTCTTACAGAATATACGGTTCCAAAGAAAAAACCGAATATACGGCTACAAAGAAAGTACGAATAAAACCAAT
Organism: Tachystola acroxantha; assembly: GCA_963506565.1. NCBI lineage: Eukaryota > Metazoa > Arthropoda > Insecta > Lepidoptera > Oecophoridae > Tachystola > Tachystola acroxantha. The sequence goes on along the minus strand of OY735894.1, from coordinate 6,429,186 downwards.
CAAGAAATCTATAAGTATCACTACTTTGCAGATTCTCTTCTGCTTCCTGACGAATCTGAGGCTTTTTATTTTCCTCATCTTCCGCGCTTATGCTCTAGCGATTCTAACCGAATTGAGGATATCCACAGCGTATTCTGTTCTGCCTGACAATTGCATCCGATTAATATAAAGTAGGTATAGTTTGATCGCACTGACCTGGTTTTCCTGATTGAGCAGCTTCAATTGGTCGTTGATAAGGCTGTATTTAGCGCTCTCCTCCTTCCTTAGCGCCCGCTCCTTCTTCAACTCTGGGCTCCAGAAGGTCTTTATGCTGTGCATACTGGAGCCCAGTTTCTGGTTCGTCAATTCCAGTTCCTTCTTAAGATTCCCCAGCTCCCGTTGTAGATCAGAGTTTTGGGATTGGAGTTCCCCGAGGAATAGAGGAGGGGGTTCCCGTCGGTAGTAGTCTTCTTCGGGGGGCGGCGGGGGGGCGTAGGAGCGGTCATAGTCGCGTTCGAGGGATTGGTAGCGGAGGGGTCTGGGGCGCGCGCGGTGGTGGGCGCCCGCGGAGGCCGAGCGGCCGCGTTCATCGGGCGCCGGGGACGGCTCGTCATCGCGCGTGAGGTATGGAGATCGTCGGGAGGGGCTGCGGTCGCCGTGTGGCAGGCGGCCGCGCGCGCCGCCACCGCCGCCGCCGCCGCCGCCGGACCACTCGGCGCGCCGCCAGTCTTCCCGGCACGGCGGCCTCTCGTCCTCGCCGGCGTACTCGCGAAGATACAGCTTGCCGCGTTTCCCGCCTCACTGGCAGCGCATCGTGGACCGGGCTGGGAGGCGGAGGCGCGACCACTGAGCGGCTCGAGGCCGCATCGATCCGGCGCCGGCGCGCATGCGTGCGACGCGACGCGCTCAGCAGCTACAGCGCTGACGATTGATTCCTGGGGATGCCGCGGGGGGTGGTGTCCCGAGTTTTGGGGTCGTGAATGGCGGGACCGTAGTACGGGTAGTTTGTCCCGGATCTTTGGGTAAAAGAACTATTCCAGGAAGAACTTTCGAAGATGCAGTTTTTCTTTTATTCAGATTCTACTTTAGATACAAAAAAGTTTAGGCAGAGACGTTGGACGGATGAATGGATTCTATCTGCTGCGATTTGACCCTTTTTTTTTAAACATTGCCAATCTAATGGTCTCCGTACGTCCTCCTCGGTCTACCTCTGCCAACCCTTCATATGCGTAAGAATATTATCCTTTTATTAGAGAAATAAATATCTAAAACCGTAGACCTTTCGTTCAGAATCTAATTTATCCGTGTCCCGAATTAAACTGTTATCCTAACGGCCCAAAGAATCGGGTTTTTGTTAATGTTCCCCCATCCGGAGCCCACCGGTTAATTCAATTAATCCTAAACAATCGCGGATTACGCGCCGGCACAATGAACACGTCACAATAAGACGAGGCTTTAGTCTCTAGTCAGAAGGATCTCGCGACACACGACGCCGACAAAAGTGTCGCAAGGCTGAAAGAAAACTCAAGAGTACCAAAAAATTTGCGTTTTTGGCATTTTGCGTTTTATACATTCTGCATTTTATACATTTTGCGTTTTATACATTATACGTTGCAGGCATTATGCGTTTCAGGCCGTGGATCATGGCCCGAGCACCGTCGATGTAAGGGAAAGTCTATGCTCGAGCAATGGGGAAATAAAAATAAACTGATTATGACCCGACTCCTTATTGTATTGTGATCAGTCATCAGAATAAAATGAATAACTAAATATAACTACGTATGATGGAAGAGCCTATAAGGAAAGTGTTCAGTGGAAGAGGGAGACATTTGCCCAGCAGTGGGCATGATTTATAGGTTTAAAAAATATAGGTAAACATTACCTTGACCATTAATGCCTGTACTTTTAGTATTGTAAATGCCTGAAATAAAGATATTATTAATGATAAATGGAGAAAATTTTTCACCACGACCGGGATTCGAACCTCGCCATTCCGTGGCACGCTCTATTCCAACAGAGCCATCGTGATTCTTATCCAGATCGTGAATTTTGTCTCCATATTCTCGTCTGAGGGACGGTAGCGACATCTATCCAGTAATTGTGCAATTACTCAAATTAAAAAAAAAAAGATATTATTATTATTAAAATGACATTGCTACATTTCAATGACGGAGCTTTGCCCCACCCACAAAACTACGTGACCATTGAAGATTATTACTATTTTCTGAATTCTTAATTAAGCGTGTTTTCGACTTGTTTGATGTACAAAACTTTATTTTAAACCATTAAAATTAATAAAAAACGGAGATATTTTTACATTTATTCGTTATCTTGTCCGTCGCACCTTGATGGCGGGGCAGAATCTGGCATTGTCATTTTCCACCTAAAGCTTATCGTCTATTTATATACAACCTCCCACGACCCTATTTACGAAAACATGACAACGTTTTAATACAGATTTGAGTAAGGAAATTAAATATAATTAATCAGATTATGTTACGAGTCTTATCTTGCAAGAGGCCGAACATAGTGATGAGTGATACGAGCTGATGATGATGATGAAAGTATTACATTCCACATTCTTATACAGAATGTCCTTGAATTCATTCGACAAAATGAAACTGGGCAAATTGAAACTGCGGGTTGTACTCATGATAAATATTAAATTGGTAAGGTTTTTAGTACCTAAATCAAAACTGCAAAAAATCGAACTAAGTAGTCGAAGACAGAGATAAGTATCCCTGGGCCTCAATAAGGTTGAGATTTTCGCAAAAACTACTCGACCGAATTTAATAATTATTTTACAGTAAGGTTTTAACTTTTATCTATCTAACAGTAAAATAATTTTTGCAATAGGTCAAGTAGTTTTTGAGATAACCTCAAACTTAAAAACTCTCCTGTACACCTTTCTCTGTGTTCCACCGTACGACACAAGCCACACAATGACCTTTGAAATGACTATTAGGTCAAATTCCAGTGAAAGAAAAAATTAAAAATAAGTACCTTAAAATGTAAAAAAAAAACCAAAGCCAGAACGATGCACATCGAATTAATATTTTTTGTATAGTTGAATTTAATGTAAATATTTTTCCCAATTATTTAATTTACTTAAACGCTGTTCATAATTAATGTATGTCCCAAGCCTAACCATCCATTTAATTTTGTCGAATGAAATCATAGCCATTCTGTAAGTATATTTTATTTTATTATTTCTGATGAAGTGATCATATCACCATCACCTAATGGCCTACGCACACCGGTACGGGATGGCAGAATTTTTTTTATATGCCTAAATAACATAACATTGGAATTTATTATATTTATCGAACTCCTACTAAATGGAGTTCGATAAATATAATAAATTCCAATGTTTTAAATCGATCCCGTGGCTTCGAAAGGGATTTTTTGACACGGCCCGTGGCCTAGGCTTGTATTAATAGTCTGAGCTCAAACCAAGAGCAAATTCGGCTGATACACTCTCAAGACGTGATGTCTCTCAAGTATGTCATTTATTAATAAGCCAAACTTGAGGGCGTATCACGTGATGTCTTTCTCAAGTGGCGGTTCGCGTGCAATCAGCAAATACGTTCTCAAGTGTGAGTTTGACAGTTCTCTTGAGAACTGAGTTTTGTTTATTAATACGGGGTTACTCACATTATCTACCCGATTCCTAAACGCGCACCTAAGTTACGTTTATTAATAGGAACACCATCGTGAGGTCGTTCTCAAGATTGACTTTTGAGCTGAGAGTGATTTATTAATACGGGCCAGGGCGAGCTTATCTCAAAAGAGATTTCTACCAGCAAACCCACGAAAGAGAGAGCAGTGTTCAAAAGTGGTAGTCGTCGTCGCCGTTCTTATTATCTGCGTCATAAGTTGCTCCGAGAAAATCTATAGGTATTTTCTAAGGTAAGCTTTGTGAAAATAGATTCATCCATGATCGATTATGTCTGCAGTCCTATAATATTAATCCATATTAATTCTATTTTTTATAGAAAATAATCAGAAATAAGAGAAAAGTCCCACATAACATTCATTAATTAGAAGATTCGACCCTTACAAAGTTTCTATTTATAGAACAGTTTTCAGGCGTCCACGAGTTTTTCAGCGGTAAAGCGCTTGCTTCAATGCTTCATCTAAGACGGTTCTCATCCCGTGACCCACTTACATCTTCTGTCCTTCTCACTCACAACATAACGAGGTACTGCTGTCTCTGTCTATAGTAAGGTCGGCGTTATGTCGGTCAGAGCTAGTAGCGATCGGGAAGAGTAGTGATGTGGGATGGATTTATCGATAGTTTTGTGTCGATATTTGTTGGTCCAAGACCGACTTTGCTAATTCATTTTTGATAGCATTCCGTGCAGATTCATGTCGTTTATTGTATTCTAAATTGCACCTCAATATATTTTTTTGGAATTTACATTTAATACACCCTTTCATATGAAGAAGTCCCAACGCTGAGATGATAACAGAATCACCACAATAATTAAGTATTTATTTAACGCTTCAATTTTCAGAACCATTGTCTAAAATTGCGGTGTTTTCATCGTAAATTCAGCTTCAATCGTCTGAGGTAAGCGATAAAGTACCATTCCTAGTCGAGAACAACAGCAGACATTGTCGCTGAGATGCTGCGGTCTGCTGTTGCTGTCTTGCTTTATATGGTATAGGTACCTACTAACTAAAAAAATCTTTACCGTTTTGTCAAATACATTGTCAGATACATTACTTCAATATTTTTGCATATTTTAATCTAATTAGGTACCTAAAAACGCAGTAAGTTATATAATGTAGTATAACATAAAAAATAAAAAGTATATAAACACATATCTGGATCTATCCAGCCCGTGGAAACGGGACAATTTTATAATATCTATCGATAAAACACCATCCCTTCCCTATAGCTCCGAGCTCCTAGTTAGAACGATGAATGAAAAGCGGCGGCTCACGAGCCATGCGCAGATGGTAGAAAATTAGTGACTCGGGTCGAAAGTGGCGCCACTTACATACTAGAGTGTACTATAACCATAAAGGAAAAAAAATGCCGCGCCCATGAAGGAAAATTTTTCGCCGCGCTCCATGGAAAGAGCCTAAAATACTTAGGTACAGTCGACAGCAGATCAATGGTAACACTTGCAGTACGATTTCAAGTCTGACGACGCAAGAAATAAGAACTGTCGAAAGTAAAAAGTGTTACCATTGATCGGCTGTCGACTGTACCTATATTTAGTATGAGACAGGTCTTCGCCCTTGTCGGGGCTTTCATTCTTATATGGCTAACGGCTAACTCCATCGGCGGTTCCTTGCTAAACGATTTTTTTTTTGAATAAATTATTGTGATATTTGTGATACTCCGGAGATCGAACCTGGGACCTCGGTATTCTGATTCTAGCGAGTTTAATTTCCTAACCACTGCGCCACCCAGCTCTCTTCAACGAATAATAATAATCCATACATTGTACAAGTGTGAACAAGGTCGTCTGGGTTTTAACTTTACAACAGCTTATATGGTTACTTATAAATATATATTTATTGCAAATATAATCTAGTCCTTTAGAATATAAAATCCTGTATCTTAGGAGCCAGCTCTCAGATCAACTTTTATTTTGATCTACGTGACCAAAAAAGTTTTACAAGTTAGGTAGGTATATTATTATGACGTCACTATCATAGAAGAACTACGTCCTGGGAATCGCCCAAACATTTTAAATTAGTCATAAAATTTAACCATGCAAAAACAAATTACTTATTAAGTATAAGTATACGGATTAAACGAGCGGACTTAAACTCACTGAAAAACCAGAACTGTGTCGGTCTAAAACACCAGCAGTATTACTTTGCCATTTTAATTCTCAAAAGTCCTACAACGCGGTATTGAAATTTTCACGACCCTTCGTATAAATACAATTGAACTCGAACCAATATCGGGAGTCCGTTTCTACTCAGTAAGGTTGCAATGGGGTTATAGAGTGGCCTTATAACGGTCGTTCTAGAGCCCAACTGTGCCTGGAAGCCATAGGTATGATATTTGACAGCCATGGTGGAGCTTGGACGGCTTGCCGTTGTACAGAGGTTGTCCGGGCGGCGCTAGTGATAAGTCAGCGTCTGGAATGGACTTCCTCAAAACCCACTGGGCGAATATTTGACTCCTTTTTTTACCTATTACAGCTTGTTGACCGTCTTGGAATTAAGTTCATAATTATATGAGCTAACTACCGCCATAATAATAAAATATGAGCTAACTAACTAGCTAAGTACCTTAAATTAAAAGAAAATTATTGTTTTATTTTTAAGAATGGGCGCGTAATTATTAACTACCGCGAATAGGTCGATGAATGTATGAATACGTTTATGATGAGTTTGGGTCTTTGAGTAGTAGTTTGGCCTTTTATTTTTTGTACTATTATATATTCTGTGCTTTTAGGAGTCCTTCGCGTGCGTAATCTAAGATTAGATTCTCTCTTTACGTCCGCGTGTTTGTGTGGCTGTTGAAAATTAAATGCTTTTGCCGTGAGCAATAACCAAAAAATTTTGACGTTTACTTTTCAGTTCAGAAATAACAAAAAATGAAACTTGCACCGAAAAAAATAAACATTGTATTTTTTCTTTACATAAAACAAAGCCATACAATACAAAAATAATTTTATATTAAATACGTGTAATAAAATCTATAAAATAATCTAAACTTATTCTAAAACTTTTTGAAAACAATTTTTATTTGTCAAATTAATTTTTAATTTTTAGTTTCAGAACGATACTTGAACCGTCACAATCGCGAGATTCATTTCCAAAAGTTAGGTTATTTTTTTGTTTAGGTCAAAAAAATAAGATTTCCTTGAATATTTCACGATGCCGCTGCCTCCAGCCAGTGGGACCGGCAGATATTTCGCGAAAGCCGCCAAATCTATCCGCCTTATCCGCCAGGGATGCACGAATAGACCGTTTTTCCACATATCAGTCATTGAGGTAAATATTTAAATTCCATACGACTACACCAGTATTTTTGTGTTAAAAGTAGTGAAAAGAGATATGAATCTGTATAAGTACAGTGTTTCATAATTATATGGATTACCGGCATATATCCCTAAGTATAAGTTAGTCGCAGATTCTAATAAGATCGACCTTTATGCCAAGCATTCCCATGTATGCATGGGAGGTGACATAATCTGCCATCGCTCGTTGAGGGCTTATAGAGAGCTCTAACCACTCTGTAACGAATCTTAACCAAATTAATATTAGTAGGTACTAAATAGTAATATGTATAATAATAATATCATCATACTGGATAAGTTATTATGTAAAGTAACTTGAATTTTTTTACTTATAACAAACCATTAACATATTTACATAAATAAAAAAGATATAAAAATTGAAAAATAATATACTTGTGAAATAGAATTCTAAAAAAGTACCTATTTGGACACGGTATTCCAGCTGTGGCTGGCCTCTACCAGTCACAGGTAGAACACCACATCGAAGTCGCTCTCATGTGGCAGGGTGCCCAAGAGAGTGGTAATATTGGTAATAACCAACTTCTATTGTATTAGTGAAAGAGCATGACTCCACAACACAGAGAATCCTAGTGTGGAGTCACAGGAACTTAGAATAAGGTTATATTTTCTTGAATAAATTATGTTATGTTTATAAATAACATAAGTAAAGAAGAAACAAATTACAAATTGGGTGAGCTTATCTCAAGAGATTTTTACCAGCAAAACCATTGAGCACATAAGATACAGCTACACCCCCATAGACAGGCGGTTACATATGTCGTATGTATATTTCAAGACTTAAACATCTTATTACAGCGCAGGAAAACTAACAGCCAGCCAGTGATTGAGCAGCTGGGTTCCTATGACCCGATGCCAAATGTCCACGATGAGAAGCTCGTAGCCCTCAACTTGGAGAGGATGAAATACTGGCTCGGGAAAGGTGCTCAAGTGTCTCCGCCGGTTGCCGAGTTACTTGGTGAGATTTCTTTTATGTGTAATATTACTAAATAAACAGAAGTTTTATGACAAAGAATACGACCACTAGATAATCCCAATTAGATATCTGAGAAAAAAATTGGGTTTAATTTGATTGACTGCATTTTCTCAATTTGTTTTCCATCAGGATGTTAGCGGATACTATGAACGGACACAGTAGTTTACTTTTTTGTTGCCAACGCTGAGGAGAAAAATTGCAAAAAACTCTCAGCAGCACATCTTTTAAAATAATGGCAACACAATTACTTTAAACAGAGTGCTATTGTCTTTTGTCAAGGTTTATTTCCCATCGCTTTAGCCATCGTATGTCTCCATCTGATTCTATCATATCTCTGGGCAAAACATTGGTTGTTTCTTAATTTCAACTGATAGTATTTTATTTTTATTTTTGCAGGCCTATCCGGCTTCTTCCCAATCCACCCTCGTTCATACATGAATGCGTGGAGAAACAGGCGAACAGAGAGAGAGAATTTAGAAAAACAAGAGGCTGAAAAGACAGCCTCAGAAGTTGCATCGTAACCTAATTAATTTTTAGTTCAGTAGACTGTTAGAAGTTAGGTATACGTAGATTTGTATTTGTAAGACATTTGACCATCCATTGGAACCATAGTTACAGACCCCAGCAGATTAAGTTAACCCAAAATGGCGGCGAAACTGCGCGGCTAGACATGCGGACTGCATTTCAACTGTAAATTTGCAGTTTGAATGTAGGTAGTAGTCGTGTGCAGTTCCGACTGCTAGCTTGCAGTCGTTGGAATTGTCGAAGACAGAGATAAGTATACAGGGGGCCAAGAACTACTGGACCGAATTTAATAATTCTTTTACAGTTACATTGTTTTAACTTTTAGGTTATATCAATAGGTCAAGTAGTTTTTGAGAAAATTTCAACCTTAAACACTCTCCTGTACACCTTTCTCTGTGTTCCATCGTACACCGATTGCAGTCGGGCTGCACGGTTCGTTTGCAGTCGTACTAACTACATTCAAGCTGCTGCAGCTGGAGTGCAGTTGAAATGCAATCAGTCTGTCTAGAGTCCAAGCAAAATCTACAAATACAGTCGAAATGACATCAAGTAACACTTCGAACCTTTAAACCCTTTTTATTATCTGCGTCATAAGATACATTTTGCGATTTGTACATTTAGCGTTTTCCACATTCTGCGTATTGTACATTTTGCTCCGAAGGGGATTGAAATCATACTCTAATGCTGTTAGTCATAAACCTAGTTAAATCTCACTTCCATTAAATCGTGTTACTATTTCTTTCACACTTCGGTAAAAAAGGTTAAGATAGAAAGGGACGGGGGGCCTAAACGGTGGCGTAACTTTAAATCGCGTTTAGGAATTCGCGCCTCTGTGATACCATTAATCTGCTATATCGAGTCCACGGGCTAGCGTACAACAGAACGACATCGTGCACCGGTAGACGGCGCCGGCAGACGCTGTGACACGCCGTGCCATGCGACGGCGCGGCGCCGCATTGGTCCGGATTTAAAAAAACGTTGACATTCTAATTTTACGATTTTTTAAAATACTATTAGATAGTACTAACAAAACGTAACAATAATTGTTATGTACAGTTTTTCAAAAAAATAAGTCTTTCATACATAAAAAAATATTGAAAAAAAAATGTATGGAAGATTTTTTTTTTATTTTTTTTCCTCGAGACTGTTAAGAGCTGTAGGTCTAACCTAAAGAATCATTTAGAACAACATTTTCTTAATACCTACTAATTAAAATCTTTTGCGGTTACGCGCGGCTCTGCCTTTCAGAGGCTTTCAAAATATAAATACTTTATTATCTTTTTTCCCATGTTTTTACTTGATTACACGTGACGTTTATTGCGTAACAATCATTTGAAACAAGTGGATATGTGTTGTAGCCCTGAAAAGGGCTGTTGGTAAGTCTTTAATAGAGCTGGATAGTCCTGAAAAGGACTTTTATCTGTGTCGAAAACACTTGAAGAGTCCGAAAAAGGGCTTTTCGGCGACTATTGTCTAGTTGTGAGAGCTAGAGCCTTGATCTTCATGGATAATTGTCGTTTCAACTTTTCCAAATAAAAGATTTTTGACATCAAGGACCCTTTGGGGATTCTTTTCAAGATGGTCGATTATATGGGCCAAGTCGAGTTTACCATTGGATTTCAGCTTTGTAATCAATGCAAAAATAAGCTCTTCTTCCGAATGATCAACCAAGGACCCGGGACGTCTTTTCTTCTGCTTGTTTCCCAAATCACTGAAGGGTTTCCTCGTCGTTTCAACAGTAGATGTTGATGTACTTGGCTCAATAGATGTTGTAGGCTCCATGTCAGCATTTTCATCGACACCTTCATGGCATTGAAATATTTTTTCTAAATCGACTGAATTACATCGAGGCCATTTTATAAAAGATTCCAACCATGCAGTGTGCTTCTTCATGAAAGTTTTATTATTTCTAGAAGCTTCAGTCCATTTTTTCTGCAAGTTGCTTACAAAATTTCTTGCAAACCCCATGATAGTTTTGGAATCTTCTGGCGATATCGCTGAAGGAATCTTGCTGATAATAGCTTGATATAATCGGTCAACGTCCTTTAGGTCCTCTGCACGCAAAAAAACGTAGAAATCTAAGTAAGTCACAAATGTAGACATTGTTGAAGTAGCCACAATTTCCCGAGATTTATCGTGAGAGGTCACAGGTTACGCAGTTAATTAGCGAATGAATGACCTACACACATTCCGCTATATTTATATCCAATACCAAGTATCCCAATTAGTGACTGTGCGAGCGGACGTAGCTGCCGACCGACCAATCAGAGCCGAGTATATAAGATGACTCATGCAACGCATGCAGCTGACGACCAATCAGAGCCGACTTTCGAGGATGACTCATTTATTTGTCTCTTATTGTATATTTTTTAAATTAAATTGTCTCAAAACAAATGAAATGAATACAGTTCACTCCATGAATTCGGTAAGTAGAGTGCGCTTCCATCAAAGATTTAAACTAGTGATGGGCCAACTCGGAAAAAACATAACTCGATTTAACCTGAGTTAAAATTCACGTAACTCGGGTTGAACTCGAGTTAACTGGATGGATATTCCCTCAGCTTCGCATTACTAGTTAAAGAAGGAACAGACCATTTTTCATCTGTTAAACAGATAAGAAAATTGTCTGTTCAAATTTTCTTCAAAATCCACTCAGTAGTTTTTGCGTGAAAGAGTAACAAACATACATACAAACTTTGCGTTTATAGTTTTAGTAGGATTGGACGACGACGACCGGGTCTTTTCACCCCTAACATTGGGTATTGGGTAACATTTAGTAGGATTGGAAGAAGAGTATTACTGACTAAAGTAAAAATCCATGTCGCTCCATGTCGGTTCCATTCGGTTTTCGAACTCGAGTCAAAGAGAATTCAACTCGAGTTGGCTCGAGTTACGCCTAACTCGAGTTAACTCGAGTTGGTTACTCGAGTTGACCATCACTAATTTAAACCCCATTAACGTCATTTACGCAATAAATGGCACGTGTGATTAATCGAAAACACGGGAAAAAAATAAAAAAATATTTAAACTTTAAAAGTCTCTCAAAGGCAAAGCCGCGCGTAACCGCAAAAGATTTTAATTGGTAGGTATTAAGAAAATGTTGTTCTAAATGATTCTTTAGGTTAGACCTTGACAGCTCTTAACAGTCTCGAGAAAAAAAATAAACAAAGTTTTCTTCCATACATTTTATTTTTCAATATTTTTTTTATGTATGAAAGACTTATTTTTTTGAAAAACTGTACATAACAATTATTGTTACGTTTTGTTAGTACTATCTAATAGTATTTTTAAAAATCGTAAAATTAGAATGTCCACGTTTTTTTTAAATCCGGACCAATGTGCGGCGCCGGCAGACGCTGTGACACGCCGCGCCATGCGACAGCGCGGTGCCGCATTGGTCCGGATTTAAAAAAACGTGGACATTTTAATTTCACGATTTTTTAAAATACTATTAGATAGCACTAACAAAACGTAACAATAATTGTTATGTACATTTTTTTTCAAGAAAATAAGTCTTTCATACATAAAAAAAATATTGAAAAAAAAATGTGTGGAAGGTTTTTTTTTTATTTTTTTTCTCGAGACTGTTAAGAGCTGTAGGTCTAACCTAAAGAATCATTTAGAACAACATTTTCTTAATACCTACTAATTAAAATCTTTTGCGGTTACGCGCGGCTCTGCCTTTCAGAGGCTTTCAAAATATAAATATTTTATTATCTTTTTTCCCATGTTTTTACTTGATTACACGTGACGTTTATTGCGTAACAATCATTTGAAACAAGTGGATATGTGTTGTAGCCCTGAAAAGGGCTGTTGGTAAGTCTTTAATAGAGCTGGATAGTCCTGAAAAGGACTTTTATCTGTGTCGAAAACACTTGAAGAGTCCGAAAAAGGGCTTTTCGGCGACTATTGTCTAGTTGTGAGAGCTAGAGCCTTGATCTTCATGGACAATTGTCGTTTCAACTTTTCCAAATAAAAGATTTTTGACATCAAGGACCCTTTGGGGATTCTTTTCAAGATGGTCGATTATATGGGCCAAGTCGAGTTTACCATTGGATTTCAGCTTTGTAATCAATGCAAAAATAAGCTCTTCTTCCGAATGATCAACCAAGGACCCGGGACGTCTTTTCTTCTGCTTGTTTCCCAAATCACTGAAGGGTTTCCTCGTCGTTTCAACAGTAGATGTTGATGTACTTGGCTCAATAGATGTTGTAGGCTCCATGTCAGCATTTTCATCGACACCTTCATGGCATTGAAATATTTTTTCTAAATCGACTGAATTACATCGAGGCCATTTTATAAAAGATTCCAACCATGCAGTGTGCTTCTTCATGAAAGTTTTATTATTTCTAGAAGCTTCAGTCCATTTTTTCTGCAAGTTGCTTACAAAATTTCTTGCAAACCCCATGATAGTTTTGGAATCTTCTGGCGATATCGCTGAAGGAATCTTGCTGATAATAGCTTGATATAATCGGTCAACGTCCTTTAGGTCCTCTGCACGCAAAAAAACGTAGAAATCTAAGTAAGTCACAAATGTAGACATTGTTGAAGTAGCCACAATTTCCCGAGATTTATCGTGAGAGGTCACAGGTTACGCAGTTAATTAGCGAATGAATGACCTACACACATTCCGCTATATTTATATCCAATACCAAGTATCCCAATTAGTGACTGTGCGAGCGGACGTAGCTGCCGACCGACCAATCAGAGCCGAGTATATAAGATGACTCATGCAACGCATGCAGCTGACGACCAATCAGAGCCGACTTTCGAGGATGACTCATTTATTTGTCTCTTATTGTATATTTTTTAAATTAAATTGTCTCAAAACAAATGAAATGAATACAGTTCACTCCATGAATTCGGTAAGTAGAGTGCGCTTCCATCAAAGATTTAAACTAGTGATGGGCCAACTCGGAAAAAACATAACTCGATTTAACCTGAGTTAAAATTCACGTAACTCGGGTTGAACTCGAGTTAACTGGATGGATATTCCCTCAGCTTCGCATTACTAGTTAAAGAAGGAACAGACCATTTTTCATCTGTTAAACAGATAAGAAAATTGTCTGTTCAAATTTTCTTCAAAATCCACTCAGTAGTTTTTGCGTGAAAGAGTAACAAACATACATACAAACTTTGCGTTTATAGTTTTAGTAGGATTGGACGACGACGACCGGGTCTTTTCACCCCTAACATTGGGTATTGGGTAACATTTAGTAGGATTGGAAGAAGAGTATTACTGACTAAAGTAAAAATCCATGTCGCTCCATGTCGGTTCCATTCGGTTTTCGAACTCGAGTCAAAGAGAATTCAACTCGAGTTGGCTCGAGTTACGCCTAACTCGAGTTAACTCGAGTTGGTTACTCGAGTTGACCATCACTAATTTAAACCCCATTAACGTCATTTACGCAATAAATGGCACGTGTGATTAATCGAAAACACGGGAAAAAAATAAAAAAATATTTAAACTTTAAAAGTCTCTCAAAGGCAAAGCCGCGCGTAACCGCAAAAGATTTTAATTGGTAGGTATTAAGAAAATGTTGTTCTAAATGATTCTTTAGGTTAGACCTTGACAGCTCTTAACAGTCTCGAGAAAAAAAATAAACAAAGTTTTCTTCCATACATTTTATTTTTCAATATTTTTTTTATGTATGAAAGACTTATTTTTTTGAAAAACTGTACATAACAATTATTGTTACGTTTTGTTAGTACTATCTAATAGTATTTTTAAAAATCGTAAAATTAGAATGTCCACGTTTTTTTTAAATCCGGACCAATGTGCGGCGCCGGCAGACGCTGTGACACGCCGCGCCATGCGACAGCGCGGTGCCGCATTGGTCCGGATTTAAAAAAACGTGGACATTTTAATTTCACGATTTTTTAAAATACTATTAGATAGCACTAACAAAACGTAACAATAATTGTTATGTACATTTTTTTTCAAGAAAATAAGTCTTTCATACATAAAAAAAATATTGAAAAAAAAATGTGTGGAAGGTTTTTTTTTTATTTTTTTTCTCGAGACTGTTAAGAGCTGTAGGTCTAACCTAAAGAATCATTTAGAACAACATTTTCTTAATACCTACTAATTAAAATCTTTTGCGGTTACGCGCGGCTCTGCCTTTCAGAGGCTTTCAAAATATAAATATTTTATTATCTTTTTTCCCATGTTTTTACTTGATTACACGTGACGTTTATTGCGTAACAATCATTTGAAACAAGTGGATATGTGTTGTAGCCCTGAAAAGGGCTGTTGGTAAGTCTTTAATAGAGCTGGATAGTCCTGAAAAGGACTTTTATCTGTGTCGAAAACACTTGAAGAGTCCGAAAAAGGGCTTTTCGGCGACTATTGTCTAGTTGTGAGAGCTAGAGCCTTGATCTTCATGGACAATTGTCGTTTCAACTTTTCCAAATAAAAGATTTTTGACATCAAGGACCCTTTGGGGATTCTTTTCAAGATGGTCGATTATATGGGCCAAGTCGAGTTTACCATTGGATTTCAGCTTTGTAATCAATGCAAAAATAAGCTCTTCTTCCGAATGATCAACCAAGGACCCGGAACGTCTTTTCTTCTGCTTGTTTCCCAAATCACTGAAGGGTTTCCTCGTCGTTTCAACAGTAGATGTTGATGTACTTGGCTCAATAGATGTTGTAGGCTCCATGTCAGCATTTTCATCGACACCTTCATGGCATTGAAATATTTTTTCTAAATCGACTGAATTACATCGAGGCCATTTTATAAAAGTTTCCAACCATGCAGTGTGCTTCTTCATGAAAGTTTTATTATTTCTAGAAGCTTCAGTCCATTTTTTCTGCAAGTTGCTTACAAAATTTCTTGCAAACCCCATGATAGTTTTGGAATCTTCTGGCGATATCGCTGAAGGAATCTTGCTGATAATAGCTTGATATAATCGGTCAACGTCCTTTAGGCCCTCTACACGCAAAAAAACGTAGAAATCTAAGTAAGTCACAAATGTAGACATTGTTGAAGTAGCCACAATTTCCCGAGATTTATCGTGAGAGGTCACAGGTTACGCAGTTAATTAGCGAATGAATGACCTACACACATTCCGCTATATTTATATCCAATACCAAGTATCCCAATTAGTGACTGTGCGAGCGGACGTAGCTGCCGACCGACCAATCAGAGCCGAGTATATAAGATGACTCATGCAACGCATGCAGCTGACGACCAATCAGAGCCGACTTTCGAGGATGACTCATTTATTTGTCTCTTATTGTATATTTTTTAAATTAAATTGTCTCAAAACAAATGAAATGAATACAGTTCACTCCATGAATTCGGTAAGTAGAGTGCGCTTCCATCAAAGATTTAAACCCCATTAACGTCATTTACGCAATAAATGGCACGTGGGATTAATCGAAAACACGGGAAAAAAATATTTAAACTTTAAAAGTCTCTGAAAGGCAAAGCCGCGCGTAACCGCAAAAGATTTTAATTGGTGGGTATTAAGAAAATGTTGTTCTAAATGATTCTTTAGGTTAGACTTTGACAGCTCTTAACAGTCTCGAGAAAAAAATTAAACAAAGTTTTCTTCCATACATTTTATTTTTCAGTATTTTTTTACGTACGAGACTTATTTTTTTGAAAAACTGTACATAACAATTATTGTTACGTTTTGTTAGTACTATCTAATAGTATTTTTAAAAATCGTAAAATTAGAATGTCCACGTTTTTTTTTAAATTCGGACCAATGTGAGCCGCGCCGTGACGTTGTACGCCGGCCCTACCGTCCGTCACGAACTGAAATTATCTACCGGGAACTGTACTCATTGACATTTTCATTGATAGCTATATTTCACTTGTAAATAATGTTGTTGCGCCTCTTGTAGGAACTTGTAGATATGAATAAATTAAAAATAAAACAATGAAATACAATGAATTCCTTTTTATTATGTGAAAAAATGACATACAATAATAATAACAATTCCTTGAGTGAATACATTAAATACATTGACATTGCCAAACTTTAAAGGCACACGAACACAGATTTACACATCGCAAGCGAATAAAGGTTGATATACACACATCCGAGCATTGGCCAGTCAGGGAAAATGAGTTATTTCCCATCTCGAGTAAATTTTTGGGTGCCTGGCATGGCTTTTGCCGAAATATGCCTATTCGAATGTGTAAGTTAATAGCAGACAATCTTAAGGATTACCGAATAATACCGACATGACCACAACTTACTGGTCCAAGTTCGATTTATTACCGACGTACTTGAGATGCTGATCACGTCTTGAGTGTTAGCATAGATCGCGGTCTTGAGATGAGTATTAATACGGGCCATAGATTCAGTATCTAGTAATCGGAAAAACTGAATAAAGTATTTTTGGTCCAAACTAAGATTCCGTGCACTGATAGAATACAACCTTTTCGACCGGGAATCGAACCCGGAAACCTTTACCTAATTGGTTTATGGGTATTAACCAGGTATTACTCAAATAGCATGCTATCTGAATTATAATTATACATAACATGATTTTTATAATTTCATAGTGTTTCCGAGACAAATTGATTCACAAAAACATTCGCACACAAAAGGCAACTAATGTCTTTTCATTAAAGGAAATTGACAACATTTTCGAAGAAATTTTTGTGCGGGCAACACTTATAAATATGTAAGTGCAAACTAAGTGCAAAGGCAAACTAAGGCTGAAATTCAATTCCAAAAACAATTTTGAGCTCAAGCTTAGCGCGAACTGTCAAAATTGTATGAAATCTGACAGTTTTAAGACCGCACTCAAAAATGTCGTATAAATCTCGGTCTAAATATCTGTCGCAATCGGGTGGTTAAGAGCTGTTTTATACCATTGCGGGATTGCGCATAGTAAAGCCTTCCGATGCGGTATTTTTTATACATCCGTCTGCATCTAAAAACGATCATAAATAGCAAATTTGGACCATAACGTTAATTTTCACATTTCATTTAGATGTTATTATAAAATCGATCAACTGGTTACATTCAAAGTGACCTTTGTAAGTATGTCATTTAGTCAAATGGTCCATTTTTACGTAATGTAAAAAGTAATAACGGATATTTAACAGTCCTTGAGCAAATCTATTAAATATTGCATAAAAATACGGTAAGAAACCCATTGTTCCACATAAGAGATCGTTCTTATGATAGGGAAGTTAAAATAACTATCAAAGTTAACTTACGCTCAGGATAGTTGTGGCTTTAGACTAATTTAATTCGCAAACGGTCAAAACTTGCGGATTGTCGCATTTCAGTCAAGCAGTCGCCGCATCAGTCTAGAACCACGCTAAATCCCAACAAGACCTTACCTAATAGATGAGAAGAAAAAAGATTACACTAAAAAAAATTTAGAACTAAAAAATCGTAAAAACAGTACATCATGATTGTACAAAGGTATTTAAAGTTTGGTATTGAACAAAACTATATTCATTTAAGTAGAAGTTAGGAAAAACAGTGGCTGTGAAACTAGTCGTTTTCATTTGAGTTAGATTTCGTGTGCAGATGAAACTAAAATACTTACGTCAAAGGCGATAGTTTAAAAAAAAGGACAAGTAACCGACGAGCGTGCGTGAAGAGATTAATGTGGAGTAAGCGAGAGTGGCGGACCAGGATCGCAGCAGATTGAAGTATATCGTCTGTGCCTACAGAAAACCGGTGGAGTTTAAGACCTATGCATGATAGTTTTACTTAGTACCAAACCCTAAATAAGGAAATTCATAGAAATGAAAGTTATAAAATAAAACCAACGCACCAATCTCTAATTACAGTCGACAGCACATCCGCTGTTAGCCATAAACGGTTACCATTAAAAGTTAGTAAACGCGAGTTAACGTATTTTAACAATATGTTAAAAGTAATAACACTGTTTAATGGAAGTGAGGTTTATGGCTAACAGCGAAGTAATACGGACACTTTACCCAACGGTAATACGGTCCAAATTGCAGCAGTTTTGTTGTACTGTCCACTATACCTAAATAATACATTTCTGAAGAACTAATTTAAGTCAAATGAAATCTGTACTTTAACTGGCTTATATAAAAAAACATTACGACTATAAATAGTTAAATCAGTTCAATGGACAATACTTTATAAAATCGAACAACTTTTTTGCAGTGTACTTTCCAGTATTTATTCTTAAGTCACTTCAATATGCATTGAATAAATATGTAAAATCATTACTTGGGAATTGAAACTTGAAATTCAACATTGTTACTAGATACTTATAAGCTGTCATCATCATCAGTCTATTTATATTATCCCACTGCTCGGGCACAGACCTTCCCTTACTTCGAAGGAGCTGGGGCCATGATCCACCACGCGGGCCCACTGCGATATATATAAGCTGTGATAATGAAATATTAATAAAATAACGCACGGTGTGTGCACGTAACAAATTGGATCTTAATATAATCTAATATTTGGGATCATATTCAATGATTACCATGAAAAAAGTTAAGCAAATACCCCGGCCAATATTGGATGAATATTCGGGGCGTTTCATTATCTCTACCAAACTCGGTAATGGGTAAAGGATTAGGTATATCTACTGCAAAAAGTTGTCCTGTCATTTTTCTTATCTTCGTAATTTATGGCCAGTGACAGTGGAAAGCTTAGATGAAACTTCTCGATGTGGATTTATGAAAAGAGATGAAACTCCTTGGTGGAGACACGTTTAGAGCATTTAAAAATGGAGACGCTATCATACTTTAAATGGTACAAATAAGTATGCTGCAACTTTATAGCTCCACACAATAACAGATGGTCAAGAGCGCAGAAATATAATTAAAAGTAGAAGCGCCTCCATTATTAAATGCTTATTAGATAATTGTTATGTAGTTTTGTACTTTAAACTAGTTTTTTAATTCTTGCATGACGTCATGACGATGATGGTAGATTTAGTTGGCCTTCCTTACTGCATCGGCTACCATACGGGAAGCTGGAATAATTAAATAATTGTTACATTCAATATCTCTCCGGTTGCCATGGCAACTGAGTTCAACCAGTATCACGAGTGACTTTAGTGAGACTTTTTGACTTTACGATTTGTGTCACAACTCTAGTTAGTAGCTGACTACTGACTAGGGCGCGTATTCATAAACCTGATTTAAAGTTACGCCACCGTTTAGTCCCCTGTCCCATTTTAGCTTAATCTTTTTTAACGAAGTGCGAAAGGGATAGTGACACGATTTAATGGAAGTGAGGTTTAACTAGGTTTATGAATAACAGCATAGAGGTGTGACACAAATCCGACCAAATCCGTACGTCGCAACCACAGACCACTTACCCCATAGACCTGTAACAAGAGGGCGCCCGTGTCTGCCCACACATGAGCGCAAAATTGCTTCGCGACACGTGTAACCTAGAGATATTACCGACATGGACGCATCTCTTTAATACGGCACCCCTTGTTCCCCGCTTCGTCTCTATGCGCTCATTGTTGACAGAATTTTTCGCTTGCAAATGACATTGCCACATTTCAATGGAGCTTTGCCCCACCTACAAAACTACGTGACCATTGAAGCTGTACCTATCATTTTGTTGGGGACTTATTACAGGTTTTATATAGCATAATCACAATCAGTAGGAGTTGCGAGAGTAGTAGAAAATGATAACAAAAACAATGAATCGATTTCTTACTATTTTTTGAATTCTTAATTAAGTAATAATAATAATAAATAAATAATAACTCTTTATTGTACACACTGATACATTAATGTAACAAAATAAACAGAAAAGACATGCACAAAGGGCGTAACTTATCTCTATGAGAGATTTCTTCCAGCAAAGCCCATGAAGCTAAATTAAGCTGTTTTTTCGACTCGCAACTTTATTTTAAACCAACAATTTTAATAAAAAACGCGAGATATTTTTACATTTATTCGTCATCTTGTTCATCATGCGGTTGATGGTGGGACAGAATCTGGCATTGTCATTTGTACCGATTGCATGTCTATTGGGTAAGTGGTCTGTGGTACAAGGTATGAGTTAGTTAATATTATACTGAATTTAAATAATTCTGCGTTTAATCCATAATATTACCTTATAGTAAATACGACATCAACACAAATGATATGTAAAGCCTTTGTTTAATTTTAATACATCATGTATAAATAGCAAAGTGTAATGTAAGTAGTCAGTGTAATTGTATTATAAGCTAAACTTTAGTAAAATGCATTTGTTAGTCGGTCAGTGATATGCTATCGTTGGTGTTATTCATTGCAAGCATTCAAAGCTTTCAGATTGTTAATCTGGCAGTAAATAATATTATTCTAATTTAGATAGTCCAAGAGTTAGTGAATTGCGACCCAAGTAAGATATACCTTCTCGCTCAAGCGAACGATATTTCTAATCGATAGAAAGGGATAGGAGTAATAATGCCTATTTAGGTGGAAACCGACCCTTGGATTCGGATAACGAATTAATTTTATTAACGTAGCTAAAATGGTTCTAAATCTAAAAGTAACTAGTAGACTACCACTTATTCTGTTACATGACATTAAATAATCAAATAACTATATAACAAACTAGTGTCCGACCGAAACTAGGTTTTAGGGCCGAAACCGAATTTCGGCCACGGTCTTAGTTTCGGCCGAAAACGAAACTTCCATATAAGGTCATATTTTCGTGGAAAAAATAAATAGGCAATTATAACCGGTCAGTCTTTACTTATAAATCACATGTTACACAATTCAGTCTCTGATATTTGAAGTAATCCTTAAGCACTATATATTATCACTTAATTAATTTCAAATAAATTATTTACGCTTTTAATATTGTAACGTTATATGCTTATTTTAGGCTCTCGAACTCGAGTTTCGGTTTTGGCCGTAGTTTCGGCCGGACGGCAGCCGAAACCCGTTATTTGGCCGAAACTAGGCCGAAACCGAAAGTTCGGTCGGACACTATAACAAACACGACTGTATCATTACTTTCATTAAATTTTTATAGCCTATGTCACTCCTACAGTCAAGACGAATCTAACGACACCTCATTTGTTAAAATCCATCAAGCCGTTTAGGCTGCAGGACGTGCCAAAGAATTAGACATACATACATATACCGCAGCCCAAATCAACTGTCTTATTTTGCAAACAAATATGATCGTCTAATTACCTGTTGTGATGTAACACTGAAGGAACTGATTGATCGTACCTGTTCATCATTGTGAAAATAAAGTTATCCGATCTAATAATGTGAAAATAACTATGCAATAATCACAGAACAGTTTAAAATGTTAGTAGGGTGGGTTAGTTTTTGTTTACAAAATAAGACACTTGAATTGGGCTTCGGTTTACATACAAATACATACTCTCGAAAAAATAACCCTCCTTATTGTCGGGTAACAACTGATGCTAAAATACGTAATATAATATTAATATTCCTAAGTAGACTGACAGTCTACTCGTGACCATGATGGCTGCAATGCTGTCGAAATATCGAGACATCAATAATAAATGTTTAACACGGTAATTCCCGTTTTATCTAATTAATATGTATACAAACCGTGAAACTTTAAAAAGTGATAATATTGTTGTGTGTTATTTTGGATGGATATTAAAAACATACGACTAATAATTACCTAGAATTTTTTTTTTGAGTAAAAGTACAATTCTTCACTTCACTATTCGGTTTATTTTCTGCCAGATTTCATTATTAGTACCCTTTGAAATATGACAAACATGTTAAAAAGCGCGATAAGTTATTTTCAAATAGCGCTAACACCGAAAGCCTTCACTTACCGGGATACTAACTACTGCTTTAGTCCATTTTACCTAAAATCAATGAGCGTTAGATAAGAATTCTTATGTAAATAATATCATTGAATAATAAATTCCCTGCAAAATTATTCTTTGCGGGTTTAGCAATAGATTCTATTATAATATTTTATTCCAATAGCTTTCAAGGGTTTCCAATAGACTCTTTACACAAGTTTTAATAACTATTAAAATATAAAGAGTAGTTTTGTGTGATGTAACGTGATACTTATCTAGTATGTGCTACTATAGTATGACCGTCTAAATCAGTCTTCGCCTGCGCGGTACAGGGACGTGGGGGTATGACGACAACGGGGACCGAGAGAGGTGCGGGCGGCATGGGCAGGCATTTCTGTTACAATACATTTCTGTTCGCGCGCCCGCACCCCGCACCTCTCTCGGTCCCCGTTGTCGTCATACCCCCGCATCCCTGTACCGCGCAGACGAAGACTGATTTAGACGGTCATACTATAGGAAATTTAAGCATATTGATGTGCTATTGAATACAACTAGTGATAAGAAAACGTGAATCTATACTAGAATATGAACTGTAATTTACAATAAGTATATTTCAGTACGTTTATTTATTTGTAATGGGAATGATCGATATTATGCTCCCACTTCACTTGGCTATTCGTATTCCCTATTGGATGTCGTATTTGTCATAGTGGCACTTCACTTAGCTATTCGTATTTGCGTATTTGTCATAATTGAAATGTTGGTATGCTTGACAAAATTTTCGTCTTATTTGTTACGTCAAGTATTTGACAAATACGAAGTGAAGTGGGAGCATCAAATACTTGATGTACATACAAATAAGACGAATATTTTGTCAAGCATACCAACCACACATGGCAATTATGACAAATACGCAAATACGAATAGCTAAGTGATGAGGCTGCGATTTAAATATGGTTAACTCCATGGTTCCTTGCTTCATGGTTAAAGTACGAAATAAAACACATTGTATTTCTCTAGATGTAAACTACAAACTACAGATTAAAAATAACAAAATAGTCTACAGAAAAATAGTAATAAACATAAATGAAACATACTGTGCCTCGCAAGCACTATGTAGTTCTGTACACAGCTTGTCTCTATGATCTTTTGTAATCTTGAGCGTTGCTCAGTTTCTTAATGGACATGTTAATCTTCTTATTTGCGTCTTTCACTAACTCTTGGACTGACCTACGATCCGAATACCCTAGCGATACAAAATAGTGGGTTACTGAGGATCATTTGCACCAATAAAATAACCCGGGTTAGAGACCCCGCACGTGACGTCCTTCGAGCGTTGTCGTCCTTCACATTTTCAATTTCCTACCGCTCGAAAGACGCCGTTGGCGTGACGGCACTGCCGCGCAAGCGTCGCGTCAACGCTCAAAAGACGCTAGCGTGGGAGATCTCTATCCTTCACTGTCATTTATTTTCTTTACAGCATTACTTTTAGGCTGAGAGATCCAGATTAATAGACAATTCTGAGCGCTTATTGCGAGCTCGCTCGTACAATGTTAAACGTCTATGTTATTTGACGTTTCTAAGAACTACATAGCTGGGCATTAACTCGTTAATCCGTTAATCGTTAAAAGTCAAAAGTCAAATTTCTTTATTGCAAGTAAGCACGTCGAGTACATTTTTGCACGTCAATATATTTTTTGAATTTACATTTACACCACTTTGCAAGGAAAAGGTGCCAACGCTGAGGAGAATTATTAATTAACGAAGTTAACATTTCGAGTAACGGATTAACTTTTAAGTTAACTTTTAAAAGCGTTAACGGACTCATTAACTTCCGTTAAATATCCCCAAGTCCGTTAATCGTTAATTCAATGCCTATATTTACCTAAAACATACCGCACGTACGCGTGTCACTGCTACCGACAATCGCAGCAACTGTCTATAAATTGAAAAATATTAAGTCTAAGGGTCTAGTAAATTGCACAGCTTTAGCCAATGCCTTATTAAATGGCATAGAGAAAAGGTATGTACCACTCCTAAATGACGAACAGAGCCAACTTGCAGCTGCATTTCACCCGAAATTCCGGTTGATATGGCTGGAAATGTATGAGCGGTAGAGTGGATGCAGTAAAAAAATGCATGGAAAAAAGGTAGAAGAGGCCTTACGACAAGAAGCAGCAGAAAATTCGAAGGACAGAGATAGTTTAAGTGGCGGAGGCAGTAATGCGAGTAACGATGATGACGAGGAAGACTTTTTCAATTCTGTTACTCAGTCTAAAGAAAATCTTAAGAGCCACAACTCTTTTAAGAATAAAGTGCAAAGTCTGGTCAAAATGTGGCTGGACATGAAATCGAAAGACTCGCTCAATGATGCTGCTTTTCTCGGGGAACAGATATTAATAAATCTTTTTATTAAATACAATACTGCTATACCCTCAAGCGCTGCAGTTGAACGTCTTTTTTCAACGGGAAAAGACATTTTAACACCAAAACGAGCCTCGCTTTCGGACGAGAACTTCAACATATTAATGTTCATGAAAGGAAATATTCACATAATGCCGGATGACTAAATTACACACTTGAATTAGACACGACTTTTTTTATTTCTAACCTGTTAACTGTTAACCCCCAGAACCAAAATCTAGTTTTATACTTAAGTAGCTCACTATTCAACGATATAATAAATGCTTTTTTTTTATCAAATGTTAACGGATTAACGATTAACGTTAACTTGCGTTAAATCTTTCGAAATATAACGGTCTAACTTTTAACGAAGTTAACTTTTCTAGTAGCGGATTAGCGATTAACGAAGCTAACAGTTTGATTAACGGTGCCCAGCTATGGACTAGATCATGCTAAGCATCTCAAAACTGTATATCTATACCTCAGTACAGAAATATTATGCCCATAATTTAGCCATCAAACCAAAATTGAAAGCCTTCGATATTATTTGGATCCAAAATTAATATTTGTATGTTCATACGAATTATAAAATATTAGAATATTACATTCAGCGCGGTCCTAGATTAATTTAACCTTTGAATCTGTTAAGTTTTTACCGGACTGCGCAAGAAGGAAGGTTATGTTTTTAATAAACATGAGCCATGTACTGTTAGCTATAAATAAAAATAAATAAATTGAAATGATAGTGGAGGACGCCCATTGGTGCATTCACAACCAGTGATAATTCTGGCGTTTCTTGCGTATATTGTGCGTTAGAAATGCATCTGATTAGTGGAACGCTAATTTTTTTTACAAAAATGGTTCGTCTAGTTGTTGACACAGATTCACTAATCCCATAAACAAAAGACGTTTGCATATCACATATACCTAGCCCAGCTGTAACCAATGCCCGCTGCCATGCAAAGCCCCTACAGTGACCACTAAAATACCTGAATATTTACTTTAATCTCTATGTAGGTCCCCAAACTTATCTCCGATAACCTTGCCGAAGTCTTTCATTGTTTTGTCAATGTGTTTGTTTGCGTCCTTCACAATGTCTTTCAGTATGTCTAAAATGTGAATAATTGACAATTTAAGAGAATGGAGAGCTGTCATCGCCTTTTAAGTTATTATCGCAACATATGTAGGGTTTACGATGTCTTTGCTTTGCGAATTACAATATTTTTGTTTTAAATTTACACTGCCTTTTGTATGACTGACGGACATTATTCGCAGAAGTTTTATGGCTAGTCGAAACGCGGCCTTATTGCCTAATTAGAAATAACCATGTCCAAAGGTCAACTGGTAGAAAATGTCGCAAGGCATTAAGTTCACTTTTTGTACATGATGACTGTGTGAAAGTTTAAATAAAATATAAAAGTTTATTTGTCAACATCGATTATTTACCAACATGTGTTACCATAATAACTTTTGTAACAGGACCCTTACCGTGAATTGCCAAAGGAAGATCACACTAACAACGACATAATTACTTTTGCTCACAGGCCAGACCGGGCCAGGCCGTGGGAACAATGCATCCGATGTGGCCTGTTGGTGCCCGTCCGATCCGTCGGAAGTCGGTAAGTTCCAAAGTCGCGGTGTTACTATTACTTCTGCTGTTGACCGTACGCTGATGCTGTTTACGTAGCCGCTAGCGAGTGGACTTACGTTGACAACTCATGGTAAGAGAGGGTCCAACACAGAGAAAGGTGTACAGGAGTTTTTAAGGTTGAGATTATCTCAAAAACTACTTGACCTATTGCAAGAATTCTTTCACTGTTAGGTAGATAAAATTTAAAACTATGTAACTGTAAAAGAATTATTAAATTCGGTCCAGTAGTTTTTGAGAAAGCTCAACCTTATTGAGGCCCCCTGTTTACTTATCTCTGTCTTCGACTGTACGTGACTGCGCAGTCAAATCTCAATGCAGAAGTGTTATGTTGTGTGCCCGTGTGTGTGTGAGTACTGACCGGAGCTGGCAGCGTTGTCGATGCGCTGGTGATGCTTCTGGTAGTAAGGGCGGATGACGCGGTTGTAGATGATCAGAGAGCCGTTGAACTCAGTCGGTATGTAGCACCATATGATGAACATGCACTGGAAATTTAAGAAAAGGTACTGTTACCCTCTCGTATCAGCACACCCGTCATTTAAAAGTACGGACTGTGTCAGAAACATAACTCTGTGATCTATGACTGACCTAGTAGACGTGGTATGCAAAGCAGTGACAATTAAGTGGAACTGGTCGGGCCATGTTTGCCGCATGCAGCCGGACCCATGAGCCCGGTTTGTCACAGAATGGGTGCCATTGGACGGTCGCCGGCGTCGGGACAGACATCAGCGAAGGTGGAAACGATATCGTTGGACTGCTTCCTTCGGAAAACCTTACATACATTTACCGAATGCTCTCAAAATGGTGAAGGAAAACATCGCAGTAAAATCTGCACGTGTAGTCAGTCAACCAACACAGTGAACTCTTATAGCAGGACCACTTTAATAAAACTTTTTTATTTCGTACCATGACGACTTTAAAGTAAGCTTATTAAGAGCGTTCCATGAGCCAACTAGCGCCGCCAATCTTAAAAAAATCATATCTTCCAATATAATCAATTTTATTAAAAAAGCTACGTTCACATTGTTTATTGCTATAAATATTATTTTTTAAATGCTTATTTGTAACGTGATGCAATGTAGGTAAGTTGTAGTTCACATAATTGCGAAAAACGGCCGTTTCTGGCACATTTGTGAACTACAACTTACCTACATTGAATCACGTTACAAATAAGCATTTAAAAAATAATATTTATAGCAATAAACAATGTGAACGTAGCTTTTTTAATAAAATTGATTATATTGGAAGATATGATTTTTTTAAGATTGGCGGCGCTAGTTGGCTCATGGAACGCTCTTAAACAATAATTTCATTTACGACGAGATATAAATATAAGCATGACCACACTACATTGGGTTGTATAAATAAGTCATACAATTAAGATACCTGTTTCAATGCACCTAGTTTAAAAATATATTACTCAACAAAGGATGTACTGATAACTGACCTTGGTGTGACGTCACCCAGTCCACGTTTGTGAGATTGTGCCTCGTCAAAATGACAAGCTGTTTATTGCGTAAACTATAGCACTGTTAGCTTTAAACGTGACTTAAAAGTTATTAAATGTTTTAAGCCACGATCCCATTTTAACTTAAAGTTTTTAACTGCTGTTAGCCATAAACCTAGTGTAACCTAACGTTCATTAAACTGTGTTGGCTAAAGCGGCGAAATTGTAAACAAAATCTACAATTGAAAGCACATCAAGTATAACTTTGAACCGTTTTATAATCTGCATGGTAAGAGTTGTCAAAAGAGCTTGGTGGCTCAATGGACTTACGATATGGAGGTCCCAGGTTCGATTTCCGGCCAGGGCAGCCATGTGCCAATGAGTTATCCTCGGTTTTTTCGACGGAAAAACGTACATTTACCAAGTACTCTCAAAACGGTGAAGGAAAACATCGTAATGAAACCTTCATGCTGTCCAAAAAATCTAAGGCATGTGAATTCCACCAACCCGCAGAGGGCTCGCGTAGCGGATCATGGCCCCAGCTCCCTCGATGTAAGGGAAGGTCTGTGCCCGAGCAGTGAGGCAATATAAATCGACTGATGATGATCTACTATATAAGCAAATTGCATTGTAGTAAGATAAGTGTTATCATTTTATCAATAACAAAACAATGTATTAGTTTAGTATACTACAATACTATATAAGTGTATTAGTATACTTATCACGATAGTCTTCACGCACTAGTGACCATGTACCAGATTATTGCATAAAATGTAACTCATTTACTGTTACATACAACTGTAAATTAGTTACGTTACTACTTCGTTAGCGATAACTCAATTAGTTAAGTAGGGTTTGGTTATGACTCTGTTGTACGTTTGTTTTAAAAGTACCTTAAGCTACATAGGTCTTCAATTCAATTACGCTTTATTGTACATAAAATAAACAACAATTACCAAAAAAACGTACGCTGCGTGACGGCTGTATGACCAGTGCGGGTGCCAGGAGATAATCAATGTGGAATAGGTACAGACAGACTAGGCAATCATAAACATAAAATTTTATATAAGTAATAATCTGGAATCATCATCAGTCTATTTATATTGCCCCACTGCTCGGGCACAGACCTTCCCTTACATCGAGGGAGCTCTGGAATATTTATGTCTATATAAATGTGTATATTTTTGTAAAAATACAACATCATGTACCTACAATTTTGGCGGCCTTATCACTCATATATTTTATTTATGGTTGTAAATGAGAAATAAATAATGTCTTGATAAAAGTGGTTTTCTCCTTGTACAGCTAACAGCAGATCAAGTGTAACACCTTGGACCGTACAAAGGGGGACATGAATATTTTTATAATTTGGGGAATTTTTATAATCTGGGGAGGCTCGATACAAAAAAGGTCTAGAAATATTTCTACCTTACTCATGTTCACTTTTTACATATCTGTCCAATCATACTATCGAGTAATATAAATAATCGTTACGAAATTGGTGACTAACTCTTACTCACAAACTTATCTACATTTTTATTTTGAAAGACCTATCTCACTCAGACAGAGATTATCTATCTCGCTGTAAATTATTACATGTTTAGCCTATCTCGTCTTGGAATAGGTATGCCTATTATTATTTCAATTTGATAGCAGTTTATTACTCATAGAAATGGTTTACATTTTGGGTACCTACAAAAATTATGGCCCGTATTAATAAATCTCTCTCAGCTCAAAAGTTAATCTTAATAAATGTAACTTAGATGCGCGTTTAGGAATCGGGTATTACCTACTGGACGTAGATCGCAGGCCTCATCGCTACCTACTGGATGTTAAAATGCCCAAAAAATGAGGCGGGACATGCGTTTCAACTGATCGCAGGACGCAAGCCGCGGCTAGGTCGCGGCTGTGTGTGGAGGGCATTAGTCCGTGTTCTTTTGACAAAAAGGAGTCTTCCCTTGTTAACGCTACTCTTAGGCTGAGATCCGGAGTCTATTTTGAGCACAAACTTTGTGTGAGCTCACTCCACCATTGTCAGTCTCTCAAATGTATCTGAATATTGACCCGAGATCGCAGAGTAGCAAAAGCTCCGACAACATATTCATTAGTGGTCTAATTGTGGAACTGATGGTGACAGGAAACCGATTCACATAATCCATTGCTGGCTTTCATTAGTAACATAAAAATTGTAGACACAGCAACCGAGCAATGGATTATAGAAATGGGTTTTCTATCACTGTCTGATCCACAATTGGGGGCAGGAGGCCCGGCAGCTTGATTGCCACTCCCTATTTAAAAAACTACCCAACTTTGATTATAGCATAAAGCCAGCTTTATCTAATTAGCTACTGTAACATATGTCAAAAAAAACTAACCTTGATAAGCCAGTACAGCGGGAACCAGCCAACAATGAAGTCAGAGAAGTACTCAACGATCGAAAAACACGCGTAAACCACCCAGTAAGTCAGCCATTTCGTGTCGTCGTCCTTCTGTGGGGACTCCAATGCCTTCATGGACATATACGCCGGGTAAATGAAACCTATAGAGTTGCATATCAGCTCAGCACCGAATCCAAATACTAAATATAACCCGGTGAAAGCGACCAAACCTGCAGACAAAAAATAAACGTCAAAATACGGCTAAGGATATAAATAAACGAGTTATAAAAAAGTAAGTCTGAAGTCTTACCAACGAATATGTACACTCGGTTCACGCCGGTTTTAGCTTCGATGTTGTCAAAGTATTTAGTCCAAGGCTTGCTCTTGTCAAGAAGGGAACTTTCTATGGAGTCCCTGTATTCCTGGAGCTTGGCACTCATGGTGGATGGTGAGGTTTCTGGTCTTTTTGCGGAAAATTTGGCAGCGATACTCGGCCACGGCTTCGTTGACAATGACAAATTTGACCACAGATTATCAATTTGACAATGAATGACAGAACAATGATGGCCGCCGTTTATTTTTTTTAATAAGTGTGGCTACTATTTAAATTTTAAATACCCAAATTTATTACGGAATCAGTCAATTTAAAGTGCCAATAGGACTATATAGGTTCCTTCGAGCTTCGTTAAAATATCTGTTGATTGATGAAAGAAAATATATGATTGTCGAAGAAAATAAAAATATGTATCAATAAAAAGCATTGGCGAATTACTA
The DNA here is from genome assembly GCA_963506565.1 of Tachystola acroxantha. Classification (NCBI taxonomy): domain Eukaryota; kingdom Metazoa; phylum Arthropoda; class Insecta; order Lepidoptera; family Oecophoridae; genus Tachystola; species Tachystola acroxantha. Next base: position 6,398,333 of record OY735894.1, on the reverse strand, counting down.
ATGGGTAATATTATTATCACCTAGATAACGATTTAAATTATGACCGAAATATTTTTTTCTAGTTGCCATTGTAACAAGTCATTTCACTATAGATTTTGTACAATGTTTATTTACCCAAATTATATGGAAAGCTTAGGTTACGGCAACATTCAAGTGTTGCCATATTTTGGGGGCTTAAAATGACGACAGCGCCCCGCGAATCAAGCGGCAAACCTCAGAACCCCAGTTTAACGCAAATCATTTCAGATGGCGTTAGTTTATCGAAAAATTCGAAAAAATAAATCGGCAGATTTGCACGCAACATAGTTACGTTTTGAAAAGAAATGAGCGGTCTCTTCTCTTTTTAGGATTCACAGGAGTAGGTAGGTATAATAAAAATTCTTGAATTTTATCATCGCTTTTTAATCTTTTAAAATATGAAAAGCGTAACATTTATATTTATCACTTCTGTGCTCACATAATATTACAATGGAAATGGAAGAAATTCTTTCAAATACCTTTGATTCCGGCAAAATATATAAATAAGTACAATAACAAATTAAATAGAAACATTATCTACATGGACGATTTATTTAAGACAAGCTACAAAAATATATTTTTTTAATTATTAGGATAAGTTTTAAAGGATAATTTAATAAGAAGGCAACCTATAGATAAAGCTCCGATAGGTGTATTCAAACTTAAGGCGATTCATCGTTTACCTTTCATACACAAAAATTCAAGCAAACCATTATGCACCTATTTGCTCTTCTAAACCATCAATTCAAAATATGGTTTTAATTTGATCGGTCTTCAAATATCTAAATATCTAGGATTTTTTTATTTCTACGTAATAAGTATATCTTCCTATGTAGGTAGGTATCTGACTACGATGATTCGCCTTGAAAATAAATATCTTTAGAAAAAAGTTGTTCGTATTTAAGATCAATCGATATTTGTGCAAATTGTGCATTAGATAATGTTATAGGTATTATAAAAATAGTGCAATATGCTGTGCTTAAAATCTTAAAACTAGACCAGGAACGTAAGTATTATATTGAGAAGCAATTGACTAGAAAAAAATTTCACATTGAACTTATCCCTCGGAGATTCAAAAAATTATCACGGTTCGTCAATTCCTCTTTTTAATCTTTCATGGTAAACGTAGGTACTTACCAATTAAAATATGTAGGAAAATCTCCGGATTAGATATCGTGGAAGACGATGATTTTTTTCCAATTAAGTACTACAGTGCGCGAGGCGTAAGCTCATCAGGTTTACATTTTGTGTGAGTGATCGCCAAGCTGCTAGCGGTACAAGAGGTGAAGTGCGGTGCGTGCGCGGCAGGGTGGCGATGGCGTCCTGCTGTGTATATGCGTAGGACGCGTCGCGCCTCAGGCCGAATATCACTCTACACTATCTGTGTGCACTCAAACAAATGCAAACCTGAGCTTACGCCTCGCGCACCGCACTGTACCCGTTATTACAATAAATATGTTCCCCGAAATTCAATAAAGATAGAAAATTTTAAGTATTTCACATTTTGATTTGGTAGTAAAATTGTGTTTTATCGTAGAATTCAGTGTTCAATAATGTATGAAAGAGGTATGAAAGATTAAAATGACGAATCGTCTTAATTATTGCGCACAACAATGATAGCGAGATAGGCAGCTATAACAGCTTTAAGTATAGGTATTTTCTATCATTTGCGATTTTTTATTTATTTTTGAAGCATGACATTTCAACTTAGATATTTTACAGAAAAGGTACACGAGGTACAGTCGACAGCATATCAATGGTAACACTTTTTACTTTCGACAGTTCTTATTATTTGCGTCGTACGTAAGACTTGAAATCGTACTGCAAGTGTTACCATTGATCTGTTGTCGACTGTACATACTTAACGTACGATTTTTTTTTTAATTTATTTAAGTAAATAAGAGATTATCTAAATCACAGAATTATCTTAAACATAACCAACACATGTTAAGGAGATTATTCAAATTACCTCTTTCATACATTTTTACAGCAAAACTTTTAACGTAGGTACCTAGGTACGCAATTTGACCACCAAAATATCTAACCATAAAGTATTTATTTATATACATTATTGGCATGATATGAAAATATAAAAATGAAGTAATACCCTCTATCCTAAGATTAATAGAACTCCGATTGCCGATATAAAGGTATAGGTACTCTTATATTTTGTTTTAATATCGAGTCAAATTGTAGGTATGCGTAGGAGTTTAGCACTGATAAATTCAGTTGTATGAAATAGGAATTCAAGAATCGTCTTAAATTAATATTATTGCTATTTATTTGAGAATACGATCGTATTATAAATTGTAGTTAATTTAATAAAATATCCATAAAATTTAACAATCTCTCTGTGATGACTTTGTGCTAGAATTTAAAATAGATTTAAGTAGGTAGTTCAAAGTTACAACATCTACTAATGGACAATACGTTTGCCATTACTAAAATTAAAAAAAAAATTATATACTTACACACAGATAGATTCACTTTTAGACCGACAGTATTGATCGACTTTAGTAAATATCTATATACAATGGAATGAGAAAATACTAGCAAGAGAAAAATTACGCTGAAAGATTAGCGAATTATAGTTATTTTAAAATATTTCTATTTAGTATGTTTGTTTAAGAGCCTTCCATGCGCCAACTAGCGCCGCCAATCTTAATTTAAATGCTTATTTATAACGTGATTCAATTTCGGTAAGTTCTAGTTCGTATAATTGCGAAAAACGGCCGTTTTTGGCACATTTGTGAACTACAACTTAGCTTGTCGCAATTATGCCATGTATTGTATATTGAAAAATAGTATTCATCCTAATAAACATTTTGTAAATAGCTCTTTTTTATTAAAATTTATTAAATTGGAAGATATTATTTTGTCAAGATTGGCGGCGCTAGTTGGCTCATGGAAGGCCCTTAAGTATATTTAAAATGAATGAGATTGGTCTCAGTCTTATACTATATCGTGTTACAATATTTGAAGTGGACTGTTAGTTAAAACAATTAACATTCAAAATAGTTTACATAAAGTTAATCATCATAATTATTTAACAATTTCAACAAAAAACATTTCGATACAAAAATGACATTATTAAAATTCCTATCTACATTATACTAACTATGGGTTTTATACAAATGTGACTTAAATGCGATATTTAATATAATAAATAGAGTATGATACTGTTTAACAGAAAACTTCGCAAAAGTTTACAAAAGTATTGAATTATCTAGCAAAATCTAGCTATTTTAGGTGTTTGGAAAACATTGGAAGATAAATTCTGTAATTTTTTTTAGTAAGGTCCTTTTTGAAGGAGGCCTTTTTTAAAGAACATGGACCCCCGGATGGTAAGCGGTCATCGTCGCCTCGCCTACAGACACTTGCAACCGTTTATTCCCACTAGTTCAGTAGGCCAGTTCAGTCAACTGAACAAATGGGAATTTATTTCTCACTAGTTCAGTCAACTGAACTGGACAACTAAACTAGTGGGAATAGACGCTTGCAACACCCCAGACACTGCTGATTCGCTGCCAATAGTGAAAATATAATATTCCGTTTTATGGAAAGGTATCGATCGGTGTAAATGGGCATTCACAATGAGAGATTTCTGCGTGCCGTCCGCTGATTGACTGACGTGACAATTGCGGCGATAAATCGCGGTGTTATCGGTAGTTGTGGATGCATTATCATAGTGTAATTGTTATTTAGATATTTAGTAAAACATTTAAATCCTATCGTCATTTCAAACAGACCTTTATCAATCACAGGTTTTTATGTTTTACCACCAGTGGTTTTATTTCCAAAAATAATGACGATATTTAAATTAGAATAGATTAGGTACATCAATATGGTTTAATTGTGAACCTAGTTAATAAGCAAATAAACCTCAGGTTTCAATGCAGTTTGGTCACTAAAGTACACGAGAAGAGAAGAGAGAGAACACGCGCCGCGATAATAATGGTGTATGAATAATTTAATGTATAGTAAGTAGGTAGGTACCTACAAATGAAATTGAACTAATTTACTAGCCTCCGTTTATTTGGCAGGTATTTTAATTTACAAAGAAATATTTAAAATAGTATTAAAATACTTTCAAAGTTCACTAGAAGCCTTTCTTTGCTTAAAATTTTTAATACAAACACGATTTAAATGCGTCATTAAATAAAATTGATAATTTATATTTAGAGAAATATTCATATCCTACATATATAAATAACGTATGGAGATTCATCTGAATACTCTTTTAATAATCTTTACAGCATAACATTTCATACCGAACTCACACACAATAGAAAAATAAAGTAACTACTATGACAACTAAATGAAAATATAAAATCCGTAATTTATTATAAATAATTATAATTCTCCGCATACTCTTAACATAACTTTAAATACGGCAAAAATAAATATTATTATATATTTACATTGCCAATCAAATTACAATTATCTTCTTCCGGAATTTGAGAAATTGTAGGAAATGCAGCATTTACTTTGAAATACTGTAATCCGGTAGTCAAATTGTGTGCATGTCAGTTTAGTATTAAAAGTTATGCTTAAATAGAACATTAAAAAAGTAATAGAAGAATCAATTTGATCATGTTTGTATTTTCTATGTGGACGACATTATTCAGGATTTTAACAATGATACTCTCATATCTCTAAACATAGAAATTAAATCGATCTATCTATTTATACCACGTCAAACAATCAACAATGACGCATAATAAAGAATTTGAATTAGTACATTTTCACATTTTAAAACCATTATTATGATTAATTTATATACGCTCACTTTTGAGGGGGAGGATGGTTTGTAGATCGACACTGCGCAGGCGAAAACTTCGACCGATTTTGAATTTAATGTCGCACTCACCTTGATAAAAAGGTCGTCGAAATCGATCGAACTGTCGGTCTAAAATAGCCTCCCCCCAAAAGTCAATCTTATTCTTATAATTTTGATTATTTAGGTACAATTGATAAAAATTTTGATATAATATGTATCTGTTTAATTTGTACATGTTGGGTTTTCTTTAGGTTCGAAATGTCCATTCCCAAATGACCACTTCCCAAAATGACAATGGTAACTAAATTATATTGGAGAAACAAACAACATACATATTTCTATCCTGTTTAACTTATTTAATGTTTATTATAGCCACACAAATCACAATAACTATCGAACGATATATTTTGATACATAATTTAATTATTTATCAAGCACCAAAGAATTGTTTGAGCATGTTTTCTTATCTATTTATACGAACTCTGCATACTGCATATGCTGCCCGCCATTCGAGTTGTTATACTAAGCTGACATTTTGGAAAGCAGGCATTATGGCAAAGCGAACATTAAGGGAAAATGGACATTATGGGAAAGGACGTTACAGACTAGAAGGGTTAGTTTATCATACAAATTCGTACAAAAAATGCCCACAAACTTACGCTATCGCACGCAAATCGGACCAACGTAACTTCTCTGTTATGTAATTTTCATCTGTATTTACAATCTCTACAATCGCTTCCTAATCCACATTCTACGGAGATAATTCCTGACCCTTTGTCTAACTGTTATGGTGTGTTACGACGCTTTGTGTTTCTTCCTTGCATCTCGCCGATGCTCGTTCGGTGGGTGAGGTTTCAGCTCTCTGCAGTCCAACTGGAGATGTAAAATTATCATTAGAGGAGTGTCGCGAAATAAGCTAACCAGATCGTTCTGGGACCTGAGATGACCTGCGCAAGGTTAGCACTTTGTGCAAAAAGCCGAGAAATGTAGGTTGAGTCATGAGTGGCGCATCTTGGGAGAGGTATAAGACCAGCAGTGGAATTTTAAAGATCACAATACTACCCCAGGAGGTGACAAACGGGAGTAGTTTTAAAAGTTGTGTCGCTGTCAACCACTGGGGGACATCGGCACATCTTTTACAAAAAGTGTGTGGGACAACGGGAATTAAGTATAAAAAGTTGTGCTGTCCACCACTGGGGACAACAGGACAACTTTTTAAAAATTGTGTCACTGTGCCACTTCAAAGCGAGTGGGGGACATCGGGAATAAACCACTGATACTGGCTGATGATGATGTTATTATCTCAATTCTTATGATTAAAAACGTTACGAAATCTAAGGTATTAGACTTGATGTAATCGCCAAAAATTGTTAGATTTAGCTAGTATGGAGTACCTACATTATGAAATGTGTGGATTTTAAAAAAATGATATGCTTTACACTGTATTTATTAAAAAAATTCTTTTACAAGGATTATTTGAATACTCACCAATATCTCGTCATCAGGCACTCTAGACAATAAATCGAGTACTTCATTATTGGGTATCGTATGTGGACGAAGTATTTTCCTAGTGAATTTGTTGATACCTGTAAATTAATTCATCATTATTTTCGGCTAAAATTACAAAAAAAAACATAAAGAGAGGCGACTGTGACACCTTTTATGCAGTGGTTAAGCACAAAACGCATATGATATTGTAAAACATCCTAATAATAATCATTTATTGGCTAGCCCGCAAGGGATATAATCAGTGAGATAGGAAAGTACGATTCGTAATATTTGTAAATTTATCAACTTACCCCAAGCCATAAGTAAATATCTCAATGGTATCATATACAGGACTATCATCGCCCCAAATAACATTATAATAGCAATGTAAGTCAAATATGGCACTGTGAAGTTCATAAGACTGAAAATAAAATAAAAGGTAAGATTTATGAATTATACGTGAAAACAGCACCAAAAAGTCGACTAGATTTTAAGTTATTAGTGTACATATAAGTCGTAAGACCCTAATATAAACTAAGGCTGTTGGAGTAGCCCATGGCGTCATAGAAGATACTTATTTATATAAAAAATCTGCAATTTAGAACATTATAGTTTGGAAATTCGACAGACTTACATTAAATTGAGGATTCCGACCTCTGTAACTTTTTTAATTATTCTTTTATTGCAAAGTCTATATTTTTTTATTTGTACCTTGATTACCAATGCCTATAATATTTGCTATGCGTTACGTTATTTGGTACCTATAGAGCGACAGCTTGGTTGGTTATAGCATTATTTCAACATAAATATGTACTTTTTAACGGCTTCTCCCAAAGAAGCGACGTATCCAATCGCGTTTTGAACAGTTTGTGTTACTTCTTGTATAGCTTGCAGTCTTTCTTTCAGAGATTTTTTTTCCTCCTGAAATTACAATCTCATTAAAAATATATTTTTTACACTTAAAAAAATATTCAACAATCTATCGTCATAATTACCTTCTCAGGTTCCTCTTCATCGTCTTCTTCTGCTAATAAATCTTCATCATCCACAGATATTAATAAAGGATTGCCTCCTGAAATTATAAAACTTTTGTTCGTACACTTACATAATTTTAATTGTACTCTTTACATAAATATTCCATTTATATAACATTTTTTTATAACAACACTTAACGAACACCAATATTTACTTTTTGGGGAGGCCGGTTTTTAGACCGACAGTTTCGACCGATTTCGGCGGACTTTATCAAGGTGAGTGCCGAACGACCCCGTTGCTCGTGGCGCTAATCGGTTGAGACTGTCGGTTTAAATCGAAATACCAACCAAATTTTTTTTCTCCATTTATCATTTCGATTCTTTTGTGTCTAATTTTAATATTGTTAAGTTAGTCTCACTCTAAATGTACACGAAATACAGTTGTTATTCAACATTCATGCTTCATTCCTACAAAAAAACACCTAACTTACTACAAAATAAACTCGAAATGTATGCCTTGGGATTACTCCGAAAATTACGGAGCGACCGTTTTAATCGAACTACAAAAATAATGAACACAAATTATTTGACCTATTATTTTGATTCAACGATTGGTCTCTATCACATTTTCTTTACATCACATCATCTAAATATTCTCCCCGTTTGAAGTTATATTAATCTAGGATCACGGAATGACGGAAAACTTCGCAAAACCCACAAATTTTATTTATGAAAAAAATCGTAAATTACGAGTATTTCAATCTTTGATTGCGGAGCCTATGTTGACTTGGTAATGAAGTTATAGGTATATTTTATTTATTTAATTTTATGAAATAGGTTACCCACAGGGTACACCAAAATAATTACAGTGTAATAGTCCACAAAATAATTATGCTAAATGTCACACCAATTATAGGCAACAACGGCAAAAGATAGGTATGCAAAAGAGTATGTACTTATAGCCCTTATAGACAAAGAAAAGATGAAGGATTGTCTAAACGCATCAATAGTGTATTAATACATACCTGTGAGTCTGTAAATAAGCCAGTTTCTTGCAAAGAAAACCAGAATGAGGAAAGGCATCATCCACATTTCGTAATAATAGCAGAAGGCGAGCCACACTAGCAGTCCCGAAAATGATAGCAATCTTGATTCCCATTCAAAACAGTCTCTGAAAATATATGATTATTTGGTAAATCATGTTAAATAATAATCCTCCTTAGCTTGCGCAGTCGGGTAAAAATAATACATGTATCTATGCGTAAATATTTAAATAATAATAATAATAATAATTTATTTCGCAACAACAGTTTAACATAAAATAGAGAAATATTTTGATAATGGGCAGGATTGCGGACTTGGTTGGTACGAGGTTTATGATTTTCCTCTGGCGAATTTACCGCATTTCACTTATAATACCTATTATAGTATGTAGAAGGATAATTCGTTTGTTAAAATTTTTTTGTCATAAAATGTGCACTTACTGTAATATCTTGCCAATTTCAATGAACCACATAATTATGGCTTTCAGTCTCATTACGTTCCTTATGAACAATTGTCTTTTGAATTTGGCCTCTTGGTGCATGTACTTCGGTTCCTTGGGATTGACTACTCTTATTGCCCCTTTCAGCTGCAAAACAGTAACAGCTATTTTAAAGATCTTTTTAATCGACCCTTCGAAGACGAAGTGCATTGTCATTTACGCCATAATGAAGTTTTGATAAAGGCTTGTACAGAACAAGCCTCTATCAAAACTTCATTATGGCGTAAATGACAATGCACTTCGCTGGCGTTCATGATCAATATCAATTTGAATTGTACCGATCGATAGATCTCGTCGAACTGAGGCACTAAATGGATTTTTTAGGTATCATCCAAAGGTCAATATTATGTGTCATGGTGCTGGGTTTCGAATTCCAGTCAAGTATGTTTCCACAAATCTGGAAGATGTCTTCCATAATAAAAAATTCATTGTGTAAGCAAAGTACCTACTTGCTTTCTTTGACAGAGTTTCCTCTTTGTGTCTGTAGACGAAACATACGTCTTTGTATTCAGCACTGTATATTGTATCTTTATGTATAGTACGAGTATTTTATGCTATCAAGTGATGGATAACTTACCTGATTCCAAATAACAGTCATTTCTAACAAAATCTGTGGGTAGCTTCCTTTCGCTCTCGCCCTCATCTTCTTATCTTTCAGCGCGTACCACCTTTTCTCCCCGTTCCTTATACTTAGCAAGGGTATCGCAAGTTTCCCTAAGAATTCCACTTTGTGGTCATGGTCTTCATCGTACACCGTTATGTCTAGGACTGAGCTTATATCCTTTACTGTACTGAAAATAGAGTTCAAAAATGTTATAATATCATTAAGGGGGATATAATGAGCTGCATGTAAGTTATTATAGCGAAACTCGTTGTAATCTGATCGATATTGGTACCTAGTGAAAAGTTATTGTAATCAAGCTTCTGCCAAACCAGATGTTGATATTGAAAATAAGCTTGGAAATATGAAAAATTCAATGTAAGTACAATAAAGAAGAGTTCCGAAAAGTAGCGCTGCTTTAGCGCCTTAATTTCACTCAAATCACTACTAGTAAATGGTGAAGAAAGCTATTTCCACAGACTAGAGTGGATTAACAATCTATTATTTGTTTTCTTTCCCTTTTTGCAGAAACCTTTACGGTAATATTTCTTTACCCAATATCGATCAGGTTTCAACGTGTGTTTCGGCAATAACGTGACAGATATGGTTCCTCTTTAACAGCATCCATGAAGTTAGTCGATAAAAAGAGAAATATTGCTTTAATGAGTTTAATAAACTTACAAAGTAAATATCTTCATCCAGTTGGGGGTCAAAGTTTTATATTCTGTGTGTGTCTGTAGTCTTGCGTTTCCCAGCTCTAGAACGCAGAAGGGATCCGATTTGCCTCCCAGATCCGCTGCAGCCAGCCCCTTGGCTCCATACACTTTGACACAAAGCCAGCCTACGCCGCTTGATATCTCGTTTAGACGGTACCACGTCTTTGAAATAAAATTAAAAATTATTTGGGGTGCAATATCTCCTACAATAAATGAGGTTGGTCTTTCCATTTTGAGACGTTGTCAGTCTGGGATCTATGATTGGATCGCTCTGTGAAGTAGCGTAGATTGCGAAGCTAACATTATGGGACAAAATCGGACTTCTGGCTGGACTCTGGTCTACTGTTTTTGTTTTGATTTTGCAAAAATAATTGACACATTTTACTGATTTCGTATGTGTACAAGTACAGAGCAATATTGTAGACATAATATAGCAATTAGGGTTTGTGTTTCTAAAATACTATCATCTTTATTTAAACACCACCAACATGGCTAAGTCAAACCAGAATCGCTATAGCAGCATTATGAAAACATTCTTCAGCTGATTATAACACTACCTAAATTGGAAGTCGGTAATCACTATGTAAATACTTACATATCTCCGTTGAATGTTCTCAATACTCTTTGGGTTTTCTCTATAGCTAGTCAAGTCAGTAATAGTCTCAGACTGTGTAGTTCCACTTATAGTCAAAAGTAAAAATATTTGGCCGTTGCCGTCTTCTAAGTCTTGCCACATATTGTGTGTCTTCTCTCTTTCTAATTTGGATAGGTCTATTGTACATCTGAAAGATAGTATTGTAGTTATTATTTCTAAAATGGCTGCTATATTCAAAGCAGTAAATGTTAGTTGGTTGTTATTTATTGGTTCAACTTCAAATAATCATCATTGCATATAATTTGTTTAAAACAAGTGCGTTTCAGCTCTGCAAGAACAGTCATAGGAAATTGAAAAAAAACTTATACGATTTTTAAAATGAACAATAGCGCAATTTATAAATAACTGTTTTTTCAACCCAGTATCATTCATTGCAAATCATTGGCATTTGATCAAAATAATTTATGATCTGTTGTTTGAAGAGTTTAAAGTATCTCTATTTTTAGCTTTTATGAAGCAAGAAGTTTAAAAATATATCGATGTGATGGATGAACAATATGTTACGAAAGTTCCTACATTAGGGTGTATGATTGCTTAAAGCTTACAAAGTCACAGACCCTATAAATATTTCATTATGCATAAGTAAACCTTCACAAGTTTAACAATTTACTACATTTTTGCCAGTTTAATATTCTGCAGTTATGATTGTATACATATAAATAAGCACATTCACAAGTTGAATTAGTTCAAGAAGGAAGGTAAAATTTCCTGAAAAGAAAAGAAAATCTTAATACCTTCCTAAAAAGTCATCTTTTGTCTGTTTGTCCTTGTCCCACACTGTGACTTCTAAGGTTTGCTCCTGGTCGTCGTAGAGGTGCAAGTCGAACTGCTCCAACCACGACGGGTGCAGTGTTTTCCATACTACTTTACTTTTATATTTTTCGTTACCTAACCTGAAACGATAAAATATAAGATTTTTTTAAAGAATGACTACAGAACCAAAACACCAAACAAGGCGAGTTTTATGTGGCGATTTCAGAATTATGGCACGCTAATTTATATCGTCACTAAAATAGTCGTTCCGTTGACTCACTACATTATGGTAACATATATAATGAGTGATCATGACATTTACGTTTAGCTTTAGGGTTAGATTTGGTGGCTTAATCACAACTAAGTACTTATTTAAAATGATGAAAAATTTGTATTCGTGAGCAACTGGGCTGGACTTGAATCTTGTCACGGAATGACAAGGTCGCAGGTTCTAGTCTTGCCCACGGCTAGAAATTTTTCATCATTTGTTCGCCGAGCAATGGACTAAATATAAGTACTTATTATAATTACCTATTATTTAATAGCCTGTAATGCTAATGACCCACTGCTGGGCAAAGGCCTCCCCCAACCCTTGTTATATTTAATTTATTATGTGCAATTAAACTGACTTTTTTTGATGAGGCCGGCATTTAAATGGGCATTTTCGATCGATTTAGACGGCGATCGATCGATTTCAAGGTGAGTGACGCTGAAGTTACGAAAGGTCACGGGGGCGTGTCGCACTCACCTTGAAAAAGACCGGCGAAATCGACCGAAACTGTCGGTCGAAAATCATTATAAGCCTCACCCCAACAATTAAATAAATTTCGTTTCGTTTACTTACATATTTAATTAGTTAACGATTCACTATACATTTTAATTCTGAAAGTGGTTTATATTGCTGATTGTTATTTTGTAATGGATGACTAAGGCAAGTGGTCGTCTGAAAGTCGCCGCAATCTCGGTTTTAATATACCATTTTATTATTCTGGTTCCGCACTACGGCGTCGTTTGATAGTGGCACTTAGTGAACTTTATAGTTATAGCTGGGATGTGGTGAATAGGGGAATACGTGATGGACTGCCAGTTACTATGTAGAAGATGTTAAGCTAATTTGATTAAGATAATCAAGTTTTTCAAAACTATAGTAACTTATCAAGTATATCAAGACTGCCACAACCATTGAAGATGCTGAAGATGGAATAATAGCAGATAAAATATGGGACATGGAAGTGAACTCTGCATGCACTAGAAATAAATCTAAGGCATGTGTAATCCCCTAATCCGCACTGGACCCGCGTAGTGGATCATGGTCCGAGCTCGACGTAAGGGAAGATTTGTGCCCGAGCAGTGGGGACATAAAAATAGACTGATGATTTTTTTTACTGGCCGCTAGAAATGCCACAGAAATCCCATCAATCCCGTCCCGTATGTTGCAGCGAGTGAAATTGCGTTGTCAACTAATGATAATTCATACTGCTGATGCCGTCTCAGCATGCTTACCTAAATTTACAATACGGGTCGCTCGACCTGGTGTCCATGTCCATAGCGGGCAGGTTCTTGGCTTCCACCAGCACGATGGTCACCACAGAGCTCCAGATCTGCGCCTTGAGCCGCTTGTTCACGTCACTCAGACGCGTACTCTTCAGGAGGTACTGGAATGAAACATCATTTTGGAATTAAAACTGTCGTCATCATCATTATCATCAGCACGTATCAGTCCACTGTTGTGAAGGTCATCCTTCCATCTGGTCGGGGTGCGCCTCACGCGAGCTCGCTACGGTATACCGAAACATCCTTTACCGGTAGAACACTGCGCTACGTTTACCCGTACGTGGCCTCCATTCGAGAACTCGTCTACCCCATCGGTTCTACGGCATATGTGACCAGCCCACTGACACTTCAGTTTGCTGATCCTATGAGCAATATCAACCACTTTTATTCTCTGGCGCATATACTCATTTCTTCTTCTATCTACCGGAGAAATGCTAAGCATAGCCCTTTCCATAACTCGCTCGATTTTGAGCTTATGGGCCAGTCTCACCGTCAACGTCCACGTTTCGTATAAAACTATAGTGAGGTATTACTTATATGGATATTATTCACTCAAATTGTTGAAGCCGGCAATTAGACCGACAGTTTCGACCGATTTCGATGGTCTTTATCAAGATGAACGTGGCACGCCCGCGTCGCTGTTGGCGCCTCGATGTACCTTACCTTGTGACCTTACATTACGTACAACGTACCTTAATAAAGACAGTCGAAATCGATCGAAACTATCGGTCTAATTATCGGCTTCAACAATATAGTGAGTGATATCAGTTTATATATAATTAGAGACATCATTATTTTGATTGGAGTAGGTAAGTTTCAAATTTATTTATTCGGGAACATATATCATATATCGGGAAATAGCTTTGTATTCGAAATTACAATTAAATCAATAATTATAGGTACTATAAGTAGGTAGGTAAATAGTCTATCTATTGTATCAGAGTCGAGCCTGCTGCGTCAAACAGGCACGTCTCCGGGGAATCTATTCAATCCAGCCAGTCTATGAATCTATAATTTTGATGGTTGAATTGATCCATTCCCACACCAAAATGATATAAAATAAACTCATTCGTAATATTCATTATTTGCAAGCAATTATTTCAACAACAAATAAACATGTTATCTCAATTAATAATGAGAGGAAAGAGCTAGCATATAATTATCAGTAACTGGAACATTAAGTAGTAAGTTAAAATCTCAGCGAACCATCACCTAAAGGAGATTAGAGACAATGAAAAGAAACACCAGTTAGTACACAATTTAGTTTAATTAAATAGCTGTAATGTATCGTGGTTCGTCAAATATAAACGCAACGGTCACGCTCACTCATATGACTGTTACATCGTGTCAGAGTGAGCGAAACGTCCAGCTTAGCGACGTTTAAATTTAACGTGCCACTTTGAAGCTTTAACAATAGATTATATATGTTAAGTTAGGTAAGTATACACCATTGAAAGCCCCATAAAATCCATGCAACACTATCGGTACATCAACCCAATCGAAACTGAACAGGAAATACCCTTTGAAACCTGTCGCTTTTGCTCTTCAACCTCGGGAATCGATTGCCTATCTTCTCTATAAGGTCTGTGCAGGCACTGAAGGTTGACGCTGATGCTGTGAGCATATCCAGCTGTTCGTCCGGTGGAAGACTTCCGGCTCTTGGGCGGAATTCTGACGCTCTGGTGATGAATAATGATAGAAGTGAAGATATAAATGAAGTGTTTAGTGCAGAACATGATGAAGGTTGGATGGCCCAACCACAAATAAAAAACAAAAGCAAAGTTGAACTTAAATAATAAATGGAGAAAAAATTTCATCACGACCGGGATTCGAACCCGGGACCTCGCCATTCCGTGGCACGCTCTATTCCAACAGAGCCACCGTGATATCCGCGTACCCAGATCGTGAATTTTGTCTCCCTATTCTCGTCGTAAGGACGGTAGAGACATCTATCCAGTAATTGTGCAATTACTCAAAAGTTGAACTTGTAAAGTGATTGTTTAAAACAGAGAAGAGATGTATAAAATTCTCACAAACAAAATAACCTCCCAGATCTTCACCACTTCTTTGAGATGAAAGACATGTCGATTGTGAGAACACCATATGAAAATCTACAGCAATTCGCCTATACAAATATCGCTCTTCACTAAATGAGTAACAGAATTATCCACGCATGGAACAAACTATTTGATGAGGGGATATCTGCACCCATTGGTGAACTCTTTTAAAATTAAATGATAAATGGAGAAAAAACATTTTTTCATCACGGCCGCTATTCGAACTCTTTCTTTTCAAATTCACGAAATTTAAACACCAAAAGGACTAAAAACAAACATAAAATAAATAACATGTAAAATATTATAAACATAGACGATCAGGAACTGTGAAGTAATTAAGTCGCAGAAGGAAAATACAAAACCAATGAATAATAAATACCTACGTATAGGTAGATAACAGAAATCGACTCTATAACAAATACGCTATATTATAATTCATAAATTATCTTACAAAAGTAATAGGTCTTAGGATATACCTAAAAACTTCACTTGCAATGCAATGCATAACTTAGCTAACTTTACTTGTACATATTGCATCATTTAATGAGGTAATATTATAGTCAATTCAGTATCACGTAATAGATAATTCTAACAAATATAAAATTTATGAAACTAGTAAGTGGTATTTGAATATATCTTACCTTTCATCATTCGAAGATAAACAAGATATGCATGAATCACTGGAGCTGTCATCAAAAACACTATCATTTTCGTATGTCAAGTTAGACGCTGATCGGCTCCTCCTATAGATCACAGAATTCTTTTCTATCTTGATAAAATCCTTACACAGATCCCGTGGATCCTGGTTAATATCTATAACCACTGAAGGAATACTATTAGACTTAGATACATTCTCAGCAGCTTCTGCTACATCTTCTACTTCTTTCTGTGCCTCTTTTAAGAACATCTCAGAGTCTGTAGATATTTTATCATCCGTACTTGCTGAGTTGCCTTCAAGGGAACTCTTTTCTTCCGACATATGAGAGACAAATCTCGATATCTTTTGATTTGTGGTCTCGATTTTAGTTTGGACCTGATCTTGTATATCTTCTACACGATCTTGAATCTTTTCATGGATTCTTAAGAGACGTTGTTTCAGTTTTTCCATTTTCTTCTCTTTTTCGGCCATTATTGGGCTCTTATCACTTTTGGTCACTATTAGAAAGTTATGTGCAATTATTTTCACATGGATACGTCTCGTCACTTCGCTCGCTGAAAGTAGACTGACTAGCTAGTTAAAATAGCACAAAAACAAGTTAAATTTATTTCCACTTACAGAGAAATTCGCAAATGGACTACTCGGTCTGTTTTTAGGAACTGTCTATAATAAAAATAAATGGTCTACCTAAGCAAAACCAATCTTCCTTATTTTCTCAATCTTCAAATTTTCAGGAATTAAGCCCATCATCACTTTGTGTGTTTGTGTAAAATTTCCTTCGTATGCTATAAACAGTCGTAATTTCAGAGATGAAATACAATACACAGAAGGCATTTTCGGAAACAATAACATATCTTTGCGCACCAGGAATGTAATTCTAATTCTGTAATTTCATGAATGAGAAAAACAGGTTATTTTGAGCATTTAATTTTATTCCGACGGTTACGAGTTTCTACGTACTTAAGTATAATATGTGTACACTATTATGCGGGTTCTCGATTTGTATCAAGCTGTGTTGCACCACAACAGGTAATTAAATGGCCATACTTGTTTACAAAATGAAACACTTGTGGGCTTAGCTTGGCTGTTAGCCATAAATACGTGGTTTAAAATTAGTCCACCGTTTAAGTCTTCGATCCTATTGTAACTTTACGTTTTTAACGCAGTGTGAAAGAGACAACGACACCAGTTTAAGGGAAGTCAGGTAAAGGTAGGAATGACTTTAAAACCCAAATCTAGAATGTATGTTGAATATTACCACATACAATCAAGTGTATTGTAACGTAACGTTTACAATGTAATGCAAAATGCATCGGGTATTTAAACTACAATGTAAGAAGGAGGTTTAAAATTAACGTAAGTAGTAAGCGACATAGTAGACGAGAGAGATAAACCTAGTTTGCGTCAACTGCTAATTCCTATGGCCTTGGGATTATGGTGTCAAGCATTATACGATAAGTGGTGTATGTGGGTGACAAATAATTACGTTATTTAAACGTAATTAAGTCGTTCAAAAAGCTTGCTGGCACAGTAGTTGAGGCATTGGACTCGCGAGTCATGGGTCCCAGTTCAATACTCGGTTAGCCTTGTATCAAAAGGTTAAAAGTGTTGAGTTTTAGTCGGTTTGTTCGATGCTCTCAAAACCGAGAAGGAAAACATTGTGTGGAAATGTGCATTTAATCAAGTATCTTATTTTTTAAGCAAATATAATTGTCTAATTAGGTACCTACGTAATTACTTACAATCACTATTTTATTGTTTGTAAAACTTTTAGAAGAGCAAGAAAAGACGCCGCTGACGTGCAATGGAGGCATGTCGCACTCACCTTGATAAAGACCGTCGAAATCGATCGAAACTGTCGATGTCGGTCGATCTAAATACCGACTTCAATCAAATAAAAAGTGAGTCTTATCTGTGTGTATTTAATTTGAAGCAATGGTAATTCATTTGGTCGTTGCAATAATATAATTCTGAAACCGAATTTATTTCATTCATATTTTGGTTGTTTTTCGGCATTTATGCCGTAAGATAGGTGGATACCTACATAATACATAAGCATAAATTAGTCTTAAGAGGCAGACAAACCGGCAATCTTCTTGAGATGAGTCAAACAAAACAATGAATTGATAAGTGACTTGCTCAAAGTTCAAGGTTTCTTTTTATACAGTTTTCAATGCTTTTATAATAATGGTACAAAGTCCGAAGAAATAGGTAGGTACAAATGATGTGATATCGACTGTGCTTTATGTGGAAACAATTTCTAAATATGGACTTTAGAAGATACCAAGTAAACTTGTAATATTGACTTTAACTTATTTGGAAAAATATGGTTTACTAGCAAGAATGGCCTGAGATAAAAGGAATGTGTGAGTTTTATCATGGATAGAAGAGATATTGACATATACATGTAGGTAAGTATGACAGTTATTTCGGAAATTCAGCATATCAGGTAGGTATTTGAACACTATGGCCCACCACTCGCCCACCGCGGTAACACTTATAAGTGCTCATTCATAATGTTCATAATTCAAAAGCTATGTTTTTGCTTTTGTTTTTTCCGCTACACAAAGGTTAAAGATTTGAACCTGTGTTCCGAGGCGCCTTAGCGGAGGTCACAGAGCACCCCCACTGCTCTGTGGCGGAGGTATAGGGGTAGACCCCCGAGAAGGGCCCACGAGGGCGGCCGCGGACGAGGTTGTGGTATTTGGCGCTGCGTTCCCTCAACCTCGTTCCAAACGCGATGCGTTGAACACCTTGGGGTTTTAGTGGGTATAGGACCGTATTATGGCGGGAGTCCCACATACTCACCGCGCGCCCCTCCTCATTGGCGTGGTGAGATGCGAAAAGCATTACCATAAGTAAAAAAAAAAGGTTAGTATAATGAATTTTAATTTGTTCCTGAAGTCTAAACAAGGTTTTAATTATGAAGAGGAATGCTACTTTAGGCGCAATGTACATTGTTTACTTGATACCAAATCGATAGTAATTGATTGCTAATATGCACATGTGGTATTCAAATGTTAATTTGTTGTATAAGTGCCAATTTCATTAGGCAGTCAGCCGGTAAGTTTTTATCGAACCAAAACATAGAAATTAGAAAGACTTTAATTGATGATTCTAGGCTTTTATACACTATTTCACAAGCAAATATAAGAAAATTAATGGAAGTGGGATTATTCGATAATATTGGTAGAATTTGCAACCTTTAAATATAATCCATACCTAACTAATAGGTACTTATGTATGACACACACTTTCAGGCCAGGCCGGAAGAAATCTCTTTATTAGAGATAAGCTCGACTGACGTACCTACATCTGCTTTCATGTAATATTGTATCTGTTTTACTTTTCGTGTACAATAAAGTATAAAGTAAGTATAAATTTTTGGCGCGATGAAAAATGATAGGTACAGCTTAAATGGTCACGTAGTTTTGTAGGTGGGGCAAAGCTCCATTGAAATGTGGCAATGTCTTTTATATGTCAGTAGTTAGAGCCCTATATATTTTTTAGTTCCTTAAACAATACCACAGATATTGTCATACAAATTGGCTTTTTTCACATTCCACATTACGACGATGGTGTTTCGTGCAAACCTTGTAGGAATACTAGAAGATCGGTTGGTTATCTCTAAGGAGATTCGATAAATAATGATCACCACGTCTGAGAAAAGTTTATTTAGGAAGGTAGGTACCTAACTTTATCTCCAGTAAGAAAATAACTAGGTTACATTTATGCTTAAGTAAGTATATCTAATTAAAATGGACTGCACCTATTTAGTACGTTTGTGAACTAAATAATTCTTAGAAAATTTTACGATCGAATATTATACTTTAGCTTCTATCGAACTGCTTTCTATCGAAGTATAACTAAAACACTGGCTGCCATTATCAGAACACCTTGGCCCGAAAAAACGTGCAAAAAAATAATGTTCCAAAAACAACATGTAACGATTTCCCGCGTAATCTAAAACATCGTTTGTTCTCTAACACCCGGCGAGTTTATTTATTTACTTTTATCGAGGCGAGGTTAGATTTATATTGTTTCTTTTTTCGAGGCAAAGAAAACCGGACTGCGTGCGTTCTTCGCCAAGCGCGACCGGTTACTAAATAATTGAAGGAAGTAGGTAGGTTGGTTTGTAATGTTCGGTAAAGGTGATTTTATATTGGTGTTCTTGGAAATTAAAATTAGATCCAAAGTTGGGGCAAGTCGTAGCTTCACGAATATTTTTTAAAAGAACTTCAAGACATTGTAATAATAACGACAATGGCTGGGATAGTATGATACTTATACGTCGTTGTCAATTATGGGTTTGACGGGAAATGGGAATCTAACCTGAAACCAGAATCGATATATCACAATATACCATAGTTTAATTGCATTTAGTGTAATTGAGGAGAAAATTAGTAATGTCTACAGGGCTGCCGGTCGCCGCAAATGAAATGCAACCATAACGTGATAACACAGAACAAGTATTGTCATTTGTTTATAGAGATCAACAAAAAATTGCTTATAAAACATTTTTATAGTGTAGAATGTTGCTGATAGTACTTACCTACCTAGGATTTAATTAATTATATTATGATTAGATTTTGTACCTATACCACGACGACAGCCACAAACATTGCTCGCTTTTTCACGGGTTTTCTGGTAGTCTCTCTTGAAATAAACTCGCCCTTTGTGCCAATCTGTTTCTCTTGTATTTATATTTATGTATTTGTGTATTGTACAATAAAGTGTTAAAGCAAAACACCTTTGCCTTTATTTTATAGTAACTTTTGATTGAGATTGAGTGCATACGATAACGTAATGTTATGGCTAGTATTCCGGCATGCTGCGGGCGGCAGGCCGTGGTGGCAATATGGACGGGGAGGTACAGTCGACAGCAGATCAATGGTGACACTTGCAGTACGATCTCAAGTCTTACGACGCAAATAATAAGAACTGTCAAAAGTAAAAAGTGTTACCATTGATCTGCTGTCGACTGTAGGTACCTCTGCATAAGGACGAAAGACCTGGCTTCCCATAGCACAGGGAATCCTAGTTTGGGAGCCAAGAACATTATTGTCTTATGCTATTTTTTGTGAACAATAATAAACATTTAATTTCAAAACAAACAATACAACATGCGCGCTGTGAACACGCCCTATCTGTTACACATACATCCGATCTGACTGGACCGTGGACAGTGAGCGTAGATAACGTCATTATTATTACGCTGCACGCCGTGGTCCGGTGAATATTGTAAAAATTAAATGGTATCAAAGAGTTGAAATCACGAAAGGGAAACCATTCTTCAACCGATTCATAGGGGGCAAGTACCCGTCTCTGAAGTAGGTTTGGATCAAACCAAATGACAATCTTAGGCCTAAGTCCTTGTTCTTAGAACTAAGTCCTTGTTCTTAGAACTAAGTCCTTGTTCTTAGAACTAAGTCCTTGTTCTTAGAACTAAGTCCTTGTTCTTAGAACTAAGTCCTTGTTCTTAGAACTAAGTCCTTGTTCTTAGGACTAAGTTCTTCTTAGAACTCAGTCCTTCTTAGAACTCAGTCCTTCTTAGGACTAAGACCTTCTTAGGACTAAGTCCTTGTTCTTAGGATAAAGTCCTTGTTCTTAGGATAAAGTCCTTGTTCTTAGGACAGACTGTAAAATAATAATTAAAATCGGTCCAGTAGTTTTTGAGAATATCTCAAGGCCCCATGTATACTTTTCTCTGTCTTCTTTATTAACTAATACATAGCAAAGAATACAGGAGTCCTCAGTAATATTGAGATAAACTCAAAAACTACTTTATTGTTCGTAAAAATTCTTTCAGTAGTAAATAGTGCAGACTGTTGAATTGTAAAACAACTTTAAAAATGGGTCAAGAAAATTTAACCCTAATATGGCCCATGTGAACTGTAGTATAGATAAGTTAACGATTATTTACGTACATTTAAGTATCATTGCGACACGGTTCTCGATCGCTTAGTATGTACAAGGTCACACCGTATATTTGGGTAGCATATTAGCACCAATTCAATAGCTATTATGATGTAATTTAACTTTAAAGTGTAGTGATTATTTGTCATATATATAACACGAAAAAACGGCTTCTAGGCTCAATAATAAAGTTATCCTTATACCTAATATGGAAAACAATTATTGTCTTAATTTAAGGCCAAAATTCGGAGAGAATTTTGAGCACGAGCTCATTCTTACAATGATGTCAAAATTCATAGCATTTTGTCTCTGAATCTCGGCCTAAGAATAAGGGTTGTTAAATAGCCATATTAGTTCAACCTAATTTCCTTAAGAACGTCAAGTTAGAAATAGACTGTGACGGTTTACGTTGAATAACGTTAAGTCTTTATGGCTAACAACAAATATGTGTTTTAACTAAGTATATCTATCACTTAAGTAATTATTGCTATGCTGATTATTATAAGTAATGGTATGTATATTTACGTTTCAATAAATGCATTGACGTAGCAGAAGAATTTTAAGAACGTTCCAGAAAGTTCGGCTTGAAATGGGAATTATGCAAAAGACATTTTCGTTGCGTCCTCACTTCAGAATTCTGCGATTCCTGCGTCTGAATCTCATTGTTTCACAGACCTCGAGACCTCGTAACTTTTTACGACGTCTCCAAGAAAATGGAGCCTTTTCCCCAGTGGATACGAGATATAATAATACTTATTAATAAGCTACGTCTCTGACCTTGCGCCTTTTCAAGGAGACAGTGTTACTAAATAAAATGTCAAATAATGCGTCAACTCGCGTATGGGTAGCAATGGGGCAGAAACGATTGACTTCCATCTGTCACGATGCTGGCACACAACTCTCGCTTCCTCCATATCATCAATCTCTTCATGCACCCTCGTCGGTTTGTAGAAGACCGCTCTTGGCCCTTTTTTTAAACATCGCCATCTGGTCAATGTATCCTCGGTTTACCTCTGCTGCCCCTTCCAACAACAGCTCTGATGAATTTCTTTCATGAATCTTATTAAACAGCAAATAAAAAGCTGAAAATAGTCGATCCGCTTAGCGCTGGTTCGCAGGATTTGAGGGGCAGCATTTGGCTCTTCCAAATACTGTCGGAATACGCTGAGGCGGAGATTTTGGCGACAAACTCCATGGAAACCCTTCTAAAAAACGACCCGATTGTTAGTCTAGTTTAGCGGCTAGCGGATCCCTTGGGGATCCTACCACCAAGCAGGTTCATCGTGTTAGTCGCCTTGTAGACAGATAAAACTATACAGGAGGTCTCAATAAGGTTGAGATTTTCTCTAAAACTACTGGACCGAATTTAGTAATTCTTTTAGAGTTACATAGCTTTAACTATTATCTACCTAACAGTGGAAGAATTTTTGCAATAGGTCAAGTAGTTTTTAAGAAAATCTCAACCTTAAAAACTCTCCTGTAATTTTTTCTGTGTTAGACCGTATGTTTCACTTTCCCGGGGCGGTAAGGATTTGTATTCTAAAGTCACGTACCATGGTATTTACGCACTTGTTAGCGAGAGAATTTACTACAGTACTCTTGGTAATGATAACTCACCTGTTCCTTATCCTCCTGTGACTTTGGCCACAGCGTGACGTTGAGCACTATCTCCCCCATGTCCTGGGCCGGCTTGTTGGGGTCGTGGAGACACAGCACCAGGTCCTGAGTTCGGCCCAGCTCCAGCGCTGTTAGGTCCAGGTGACAGGAGCCCATGAAGTCGTCCTGGAGACCCCAGTCGTAGTCGAACACCTGGAATTGTTTTGGGATTGTTAGGTTCGAAGTAATAACCTCAGGCCTGCATTTCTGCTGACGTTGCCGGTCGGTCGGACTTTGAATTAGGAATATACATTGAGTGTTATTTACGGACCACATTGCGACGCTGATAGTCAGCGTATACTTAATTCACCTGTAGAATACTTGTTCAAGATTTAAAGCGGATTGCGTAACGTTCTAAAATTGATTTTTCGACGCGTAACTTTATAGTACGGGGGCGCTCTGCAAAAAACTTACGTCATCAGACACCAAGATGGGACCCATATGGGGTGGTAGGCTGATGGATAAGCTTCTCAATTATATAGGGTTGCCTGAGCTAAACCTGGAGCGTTTTGTGTAGGAGGCAAAATGAGTGTTGATTTTTGGGCAAAATTTACGTCATCGGGTACCAACATGTGACCTTGCACATTAGTTGAAGCTCATCAAGGACTACTTAAAAAAACTAGGTTGCCTCATCCTATCTTGGAGCTTTTTGGATCCGGCCAGATTTAGTGGTTGCAAAAAAAAAGAAATTTACGTCATCGGGTACCAAGATGAGAGTCATACCATGGGATAGTCCTAGTGACCTAACTCATAAAAAAAATGGGTTGCCTGGCCTCAGCCTGGAGCATTTCTTTTCCGGCCATGTTTAATGTTGCATGGACGGCCCACTATTAAGTCCCAAAACCGATCCAAATTTAGCGCGAGGATCCATGGTTTTTCTATATGTTGTTAGGACCCCTAAGAGTAGTTTATGCCCAAATTTGCAACACTGTATACCCTGTGCTACTTCCATGGTGCTCGAAAAACTGCGTAATTCTGGCACCATTTGCAGATTTTTCAAAATAATTGCCATAACGAAGCGTTTTCGGGTATCTTCATAATATAAGCTTATAAAGTTAACTAAATCTGCTACAATTTGGACCTAACACCAGCTCTCTACGTCTGTTGGCTTCATAGATACAGGCTGTCAAAGATTAACATTTTCATCCGTAAAGTGATTTATTTTGCAGATTTTTCGAAATAAGTACCTTAAGGAACCATTTTGGGGTATCTTCGTTGTATACGCTCATAAAGTAAACTAAATCTGCTACAATTTAAGCCTAACATCGACTATCTAGGTCTATTGGTTACAGAGCTAGAGCTAGTCGAAGATTAGTAGTTTTATCCATAACGTAATTTTTCCGGTAGGGTCACATTCTAAGACGCACTGCAAAAAAGTTACGTCATATAGGGCCATAAAAATCACACCATGGGATAGTCCTAGTGTCCTTACTCGTAAAAAAATTGGGTTGCCTGGCCTCAGCTTGGAGCATTTCTTTTCCGGCCATGTTTAATGTTGCACGGACGGCTTACTTGACACATTGCTATATAACATAACAATAAAACTATCCCTACATACCAACTTTAAAAGAATTATTGACTAATGAAGTACTTACCTATTTATTATATTATTATGCCCAATGATAATTAGATTAATATCATGTTAACATTAATAGTCGAAAAGGAGACTATCGTTTATTACTGTAACATGAATAAGCGAGCCTGACGAAGTAGCGGGCGCCCCTAGCGAGCGCCCGCATGGGGGGCCGGCCGGCGACTTCGTCCGCGCTTTCTTACAGTCTGTAGTAAGACCCACCTCAATTCGGTCCCGTTGCAAAAAATGTTTTAGGCTGATCTCTTCTACCACGATCTGCTGATTTCTTATACCATGATATTTCGTATAACGCCACGTCCGCCAGTATTGAAAATAGCTACGGACAAAAATGCTAATCTTTGAATGGCTCTATCTCTGCAACCAATAGAGAGCTGGTCTTAGGCTCAAATTATGCACATTTAGTTTACTTTATAATCGCATATAATAAAGGTACCCCAAAATCTCTTCCTTGGGTACATATTTCGAAAAATCTGCCAAAAGTGCCAGAACTTCGCAGTTTTTCGAGCACCATGGAAGTTGCACAGGGTCTACAGGGTTGCAAACTTAGGCATAAAATACTCTTAGGTGTCCTAACAATATATATAAAAACCATGTATCTACGAGCGAAATTTTGATAGATTTTAGACTTTAGCAGTAAGCCGTCCGTGCAACATTAAACATGGCCGGAAAAGAAATGCTCCAAGCTGAGGCCAGGCAACCCAATTTTTTTACGAGTAAGGACACTAGGACTATCCCATGGTGTGATTTTTATGGCCCTATATGACGTAACTTTTTTGCAGTGCGTCTTAGAATGTGACCCTACCGGAAAAATTACGTTATGGATAAAACTACTAATCTTCGACTAGCTCTAGCTCTGTAACCAATAGACCTAGATAGTCGATGTTAGGCTTAAATTGTAGCAGATTTAGTTTACTTTATGAGCGTATACAACGAAGATACCCCAAAATGGTTCCTTAAGGTACTTATTTCGAAAAATCTGCAAAATAAATCACTTTACGGATGAAAATGTTAATCTTTGACAGCCTGTATCTATGAAGCCAACAGACGTAGAGAGCTGGTGTTAGGTCCAAATTGTAGCAGATTTAGTTAACTTTATAAGCTTATATTATGAAGATACCCGAAACGCTTCGTTATGGCAATTATTTTGAAAAATCTGCAAATGGTGCCAGAATTACGCAGTTTTTCGAGCACCATGGAAGTAGCACAGGGTATACAGTGTTGCAAATTTGGGCATAAACTACTCTTAGGGGTCCTAACAACATATAGAAAAACCATGGATCCTCGCGCTAAATTTGGATCGGTTTTGGGACTTAATAGTGGGCCGTCCATGCAACATTAAACATGGCCGGAAAAGAAATGCTCCAGGCTGAGGCCAGGCAACCCATTTTTTTTATGAGTTAGGTCACTAGGACTATCCCATGGTATGACTCTCATCTTGGTACCCGATGACGTAAATTTCTTTTTTTTTGCAACCACTAAATCTGGCCGGATCCAAAAAGCTCCAAGATAGGATGAGGCAACCTAGTTTTTTTAAGTAGTCCTTGATGAGCTTCAACTAATGTGCAAGGTCACATGTTGGTACCCGATGACGTAAATTTTGCCCAAAAATCAACACTCATTTTGCCTCCTACACAAAACGCTCCAGGTTTAGCTCAGGCAACCCTATATAATTGAGAAGCTTATCCATCAGCCTACCACCCCATATGGGTCCCATCTTGGTGTCTGATGACGTAAGTTTTTTGCAGAGCGCCCCCGTACTATTATTTTAAACCAATATTTTTAATAAAAATCGGAGATATTTTTACATTTATTCGTTATCTTGTACAACATGCGGTTGATGGTGGGGCAGAATCTGGCATTGTCATTTTCACTCTGAAAGCCTTAATGCCTTAGGCTGGCTTAGGCGTGTGTAGGCTTTGAGCCCAACTTTCTCCATAAGGGCTTCATCCATCAACGCTAAGCGTTTTCCGATAAATACTTGCCAACTTAATTATACCTTGAATATCGAATCTAGACAGTATGGATAGGTGTGCATCTTGGGATGTTGTGTGTGTACTTGTGTGATTTGGGATGAATTGCGTATGTTTTGCGATATTTTTGAGCGTTTTGTAAGGGTTTGTGTGTTTTGTCTTTTTTGTGTGTGGTTTATTGGTGGGGAATGAAAATCAAACCGGGCGCAAAAGTTTTTTTCAACTGAACAAATGGGAAAAAAATTCTCACTGGTTCAATCAACTGAACTAGTGGGAATAAACGCGACTTTTCGATATTCGCGAATATACATATATATATAATTTCTTTTTCACTTTTCACACATTTTATACCTGATCATTGTGAATGACACATTTATTTTATTTTATTTGAAAACATGCTTTTAAACAAATAACTGAGCTGTGAGCTGTTTCTTTCTCTCAGTGAGCGTTATCGTTCTTTGAATCTATGAAAATAAATATGATCTATTTTTTTCTATTGTTTATTTGTGGATTACCGCGACACAGGTTCGCCTATTGCGGAGTCTCGGTAATACAGACACCGTAAATATTTTATGTGAATAAAGAATATTTGAATAAGAAACCTAATTTTCCGTGTGGCAATATCACAGAGCACCCCCACTAGAGTCCGCATTGACAAATTTTTGTTTGAAAACGAAATCGCCACAGGAACGAGGTGCGGGGCGGGACAAGCCACATCCTGATTGGCCAATTCAAGGTCGTCGCACGTCGTAAGCGCAGAACGAATGCAGCGCAAGGATGGGATAATAATATAGGATGTATCGATTATCGACATTTTCTGTCGATAAGCTATTTTGTACTTATATTTAGAAAATTGTTAGGATGAGTCATATTGCGGAATTTGATGTGACATCAAATGTCTACTACTATGTGATACTAAACATTAATGTTTAAGGAAATACCATCCTTTTGAAGATTCGATGTTCTACAAGACTTTCCACATATTTAGATAGATTTTTACCTCATTTTCACTCACAAACTCATTACGACGTTCAATAGGCGAATGAAACGATGTTTTGAGGCGTGGCGCTTTTAGTGTGGTACTTGCAAGTATGCTTGGCAGCAGCGGGGGCCCTCATATGCGGACTCTAGTGGGGGTGCTCTGTGGGCAATATGAAGGCTTCCATATTTTATTTGAAAGGCTCTCTAAATTACCCCCCTCGCAATTCGTAACCCTTGATCCGCCCTGTCTCGCCGACCCTCGTCGTTTTAGGGTTAAGTACGGACTTTTATACACACGATTAACCGCGATGAAATATTATGAGGTTTTATTGTCACCGGTTACCGGTAGATACGGGTTAGGTCGTATTGTAGCAAAATTATCTTTGGAATATTATAGCCCTATGAGAATTTATAAGTTGTCATTTCAACAATTATTTCAAATATTACAGGTTGGTTTATTTCAGTTACTTCCATAGCATCATGTCGTATGGTATCATTCTGTGGGGACGGGCAGCCGACATCGAGACCATTTTTATACTACAAAAACGGGCAATACGATTTATATACAATCTGCGTTGTAGAGAATCTCTGAGGGAATTGTTTAAAAATATTAATATACTGACGGTAACTAGCCAATTCATTTATGAAAATATCATGTACGTACGCAAAAATATATCTCTATTTCCAAAAATCAGTGACACACATAGTTATAATACAAGAAATAGAGATAAACTTGCATTTCCCGGATTCAGACTACGTAAGGTTAGTACATCCTTCATGGGGCACTGTATTCGCTTTTATAACAAGTTGCCAGAAAGTGTCACGACGTTGACAGAGAGGAAATTTAAAAATTTCATTAAAGGAACACTTGTTAAGAAGGCGTATTACAGGATAGATGACTATTTAAACGATGAACATGCATGGTGTGTGTCGCCGGTTCCGCATGAGGGATAAACTTACTAACAATAGTAATAGTTACGTACTGTACCTATAGTAATTAAGTAATCATTGTTTTAAAAGATGTGTTGCTGAGAGTTTTTTGCCACTTTTTCTCCTCAGCGTTGGCACCTTTTCCTTGCAAAGTGGTGTAAATGTAAATTCCAAAAAATATATTGACGTGCAAAAATGTACTCAACGTGCTTACTTGCAATAAAGAAATTTGACTTTGACTTTGACTTTGACAATTTTAATTTAAGTTTAACTCATTTGTACGGACAACAGCAGATCAATGGTAACACTTGCAGTACGATTTTAACTCTTATGACTCTTAAGAACGGTTCAAAGTCCAAAGTGTTACACTCGATCTGCCGTTACCTGTACGTACATGGCTTGGCCCTGGCTGCACAGACCACCACTTACCCCATAGACCTGTAACAGGAGGGCGCCCGTGTCTGACC
This sequence comes from Tachystola acroxantha, assembly GCA_963506565.1. Lineage (NCBI taxonomy): Eukaryota > Metazoa > Arthropoda > Insecta > Lepidoptera > Oecophoridae > Tachystola > Tachystola acroxantha. The sequence continues at coordinate 6,369,022 of OY735894.1, read as the reverse complement.
GCACATGAGCGCAAAATTGCTTCGCGACACGTGTAACCTAGAGATATTATCGACATGGCCGCATCTCTTTAATTAGTCACCCCCGCTTCGTCTCTATGCGCTCATCGTTGACAGAATATGTCGCGTGCAATACCGAATTCATGTCTATTGGGTAAGTGGTCTGTGTCTGGCTGGGACTCGAATACAATAATATTACACTAAAAATCTCAAAAAAAAGCCCCCCGACCCGATGGAGGGATGACCTTCGCAAGATGGCTGGCAGGGACTGGATGCAGAGGGCCGAGAGTAGGGTTGACTGGCGCGCTTTGGGAGAGGCCTACGTCCAGCAGTGGACTGATACGGGCTGATGATGACACAAAAAATTATTGATTAATAAAATACTCACTTTAATCTGAACAGGCTGGAAGGGATCTTCTATAGGTACCGTGAAGCATTCGTCCCATACTGGATTGAGGTCCCTGTACACGATCTTGGACTTGTGAAGGAGTCTCCCACTGGCCTTGAACTTCACGTAGGGGTCACTGGTGCCTGACAACAAGCCTGGTTTTGGACCCCACCAAATTGTAAGTTAGAAGAGGAAGAAACAAACAGAGATAGAACTAACTACGTCACAGGATGGTGTGCTAAACATTTTTTTCCCAATTAAGTAGTAAAGTAAATTTTTTTTGTGGCATTTTAGTGCCGATTCAAGATCGGGAACGACGCTTGATTTATAATTACATACATTGAACGTCGCCGGAACGTGTCGTGGCAGACAAAATAATATTCTTCTATACAATGGATTATTAATGGGTATGCCTTAAGGTATTTTTCAAGTTTAACTAACTGGACACGCATATTTTAAGCCAGATGACGACATAATTAATGTTACTATTTTCTGTTTAACCAACTGGACATACGTGAGTCCACTTCGTCTTGTCCAGTTTGGTGGCTACAGACTCATTTATATTAATCTACCGTAACGGGCCGCGCAGACGCGGGCAGACACATTGTATAGAATAATATGACATCGTCTGTCACGCCACGTGCCGGACACGCTCAATATCTGTAGATGTAAAGAAGCTATCGTCGCCGGTACGATTCGTAGCTTCGAAAAATCTGAAGAAAATCGTGAGAATCGATCGCTTCAAAAATGCCACTCACGCACGAAACGATTGGTCATTGCGATTGCCATATCGATTTACATCGTTACGGAATTCAAGATTGGATGGGTTTTTGTTGAGATTTACGATATCGTCTTTGATTACGTAAATAGTTTCGATTCAGTTTATACTAACAAAGATCTCTTTTCAGACTGATCATAAAGTCGAATCGTACCGTATGCGATGAAGCATGAGTGTTTAGGATCAGTGTTACCGTTCTCAAAACTATGAAATTATACCATGTCATGGCGCGCCAAACAGAGACGCCGCTACACCAATGCCATAGCACTGTCCCTTTCACGGCCGCTATGACATGGTATGATTTGATCGTTTTAGGAACCGTAATAGCCCCACAGATTTGGCGGCCACAACGGTAGAATAGCACGTATTCCATTTTTAAACTCGTGAAAACAGGAGTTGTGAACATTTTTGAAAAATGTCTATATTATGAAGATGGAAATGTTGTATCAGTTGTATTTTAAGTAAGAATTTGTAAGTTTAATTATACATATTACAGCCAATTTATTATACATACAACTTTAACGTCATGTAGTACTGAGAGAGCTAGATATATACAGATTATCTACTAGGTATTCGTACAAGGGATATGCTAAAGCTGTATTGCTCAAAATATTAAAAATAAAAAGGACGTATTTTTGTACAGTGGAACACAGAGAAAGGTGTACAGGAGAGTTTTAAAAGGGTGAGATTTTCTCAATAACTATTTACATTAAATAACAATAATTCTTTCACTGTTTGATAGATAAAAGTTAAAACTATGTACCTACTGTAAAAGAATTATTAAATTCGGTCCAGAAGTTTTTGAGAAAATCTCAACCTTATTGAGGCCCCCTGTATACTTATCTCTGTCTTCGACTATTCTGTCATATTGCATAAAAGCTGAAGCACTGTACAATTTGCAAGAAATACGAAACAAAATTACATGCAAAATAAAATCGTACAAGACTCAGTTGTGTGTAGTTGAGACAGTGGTTTTAAGTCGTATGTTTAAAAATACAGCGTGTAAATACAGCAAAATTATTAAATTGCGCAACGTTTTTACTATAGGTATCCTAATTTTTCTACTGCAAAGTTACAAAATAACGTTTTTGTACTATCACCTTTGTGTTGACTGGTAGAAATTCCTCAGTGGAATTAAGACCGCCATTATGTCGTGCATAAAGTGAAATAGATGAATATGAATGATAATAAAGATCAGAAATTACATAAGTGAAATATTAAATAATGTATTAAATATTAAATAACAATAAGTATTAAGTCTGTTTTGCATGTGAAATTGAATAATTGATATTAAAAGCTTTATTTTGTGAAAAGTGGCTTGAATTAGGCTTATTAATAAGATAAAATTTTTCGTAGAAAGCTGTGACGATTATTAAAATGTCGTAATGCTGAAATTAGAACTTTGTTTAATATACAAATATAAAGAAAACTAGGTGTTGCATGGTGCGCGGGCCGCGCGCGGCCCGCGAGACTGCTTTGTTTTCGTGTTGTAGGCGCCGCAACTAAATAAACATTATCCGGATTGTTCGCTGTGCATATAATTCGTGCAAGCCATCCACTAATTATATCAAGCACCGCCCGAAAGTTGCAAGTTCAAAACTCTGTGAAAAACATTTATTCGGAAAGAGTTTGCTCATTTAAAGTAGGTTATTTTTGTGATTTTTGAAGCAAACAACGCTCGAAATGCCCGTATGCCAGAAACTTAAAGAAAGTTTTCAAAAGCCAAACGTTGCTAGCTGTACACAATTTCCATAACTTTGTTCATAATTCGAAAGGCAGGGGCATCTTTCAGCCTTTGGTAGCGTGGGGACGCTCCGGGCTTCGCCCTCCGCGGAGCTCTGCCTATGGCCTCGCAGCCGGCTCGGCCTTCGGCCTCGCAAAAGTTACTTGGAAGGTGGGAAGTTTTTTCTGCTTGGCAAGGGGACGCTTCGGGCTTCGCCCTACGCGGAGCTCGGCCAATGGCCTCGCAAAAGTTACTTGGAAGGTGGGGAGTTGTTCTGCTTGGCAAGGGGACGCTTCGGGCTTCGCCCTACGCGGAGCTCGGCCAATGGCCTCGCAGGCCGGCTCGGCCTTCGGCCTCGCAAAAGTTACTTGGAAGGTGGGGAGTTGTTCTGCTTGGCAAGGGGACGCTTCGGGCTTCGCCCTACGCGGAGCTCGGCCTATGGCCTCGCAGGCCGGCTCGGCCTTCGGCCTCGCAAAAGTTACTTGGAAGGTGGGGAGTTGTTCTGCTTGGCAAGGGGACGCTCCGGGCTTCGCCCTACGCGGAGCTCGGCCTATGGCCTCGCAGGCCGGCTCGGCCTTCGGCCTCGCAAAAGTTACTTGGAAGGTGGGGAGTTGTTTCTGCTTGGCAAGGGGACGCTTCGGGCTTCGCCCTACGCGGAGCTCGGCCTGCGGCCTCGCGGTGTTCTATCGCTTCGGGCTTCGCCCTACGCGGAGCTCGGCCTTCGGCCTCGCCGGAGGGTGCTCGGCCTTCGGCCTCGCTATAGTTACTGATAGATATTTACCGCACGCAAGTAATCCTTTCGTTTCGTATAGGAAAATTTATTGAGAAAATATTATGGTTAACTGCTCGTCCGCCATTTTGTTTTTCCAAAAATTGACAATTTTCTGGTATACTGCATCATATGTGCTACGAAGTGGAATTGGTTGGATATTCCTCATGCGCTCGTGCTAGGCCAGCTAATTCGTCAAAGTTTGGTCTGACATGTCCAAATTTTCAATCGGCTATATTTCCGCCGCCATTTTGTTTTTCTTTTGTTTTTCAATTTCATCACACAGTAGGTGGACCATGTGACACGCGTTCCAAATTTGATCGAAATCGGTTGGAAAATGGCGGAGATGGCATCACGTGACCCGCCGCCATTTTGTTTTTTTCACTTCCCTATAGTTTTCCTCTGGTCCAATCACTAAACTATACAACTCCCCCCTACATCACTTTCACCTCCGGGAACTCCTTCAGACTAAACGGGCGCGTCAATCAGTGAGTCAGTGAGTCAGTCAGTCAGTCAGTCAGTCAGTCAGTCAGTGGTAGTCGAGCTATATATATTATTAATGAGTATTAAAATATCTTAGCGCACTTTGTTGATAGTTTATTAGTATTAACAATTAGTTATATTTTTGTTCACGCTAGTGCCATTAAAGTGAAAAGTTTTAGAAATGTGTTTTAGTATTGTGAGTTTGTGCTTTCAAAAACTTACCGTTTTTGTCCATAGCTACTAGATTTTGACCTCTTTTCAGATGTAATCGGAGTTGGAAGAATGAATACTGTCTTAGGTGTTGTTCTCTTAATTTTTGACCTTCGTCAGGTTCCTGCAAAAAAACCATTACATTTAAAATTGAACCAAATGTTGCGAATTCGGGTTTGTGAACGTTTTGTTCTTTTTTGGGCGTACGTCTGACCCACAGACCACTTACCCCATAGACATGAAATCGGCACAAATGCCAATGGGCACATTCGTATGGAGGGTGGTGCCTTTTTTTTTTTTCGCGCGGCCAGAATCAGTTTCACATCTACTGTGTAGGAGACCATACAAAAAGAGAAAAAAAGTTGTTCCCGGGGTTCTAACCGCAGTCCGGGCCGAGATAATAGAGTTTAACTTTTACCAAAAGAGAGGAGAATGTCGCAACTGCCATCTACAATATACTCCCCCTTTGCGACAATTTATTGGTTTCCGGTCTTCAAAAGCGGAAATCCGGTGCACCATGTGCAATATACCTCCCCCCCCCCCCAACCAAAAAGAAATTCAAAAAAAATTCAAAAAAAAAACACTCCCCCCTAGACTTTTTTTTGCGGTCAACCAAAGCGGAAATCCGGTTCAACATGTACATTGATCAATATCCTCCCCCTCACCTAAAAATAAATTGAAATGTATTTTATTTCATAAGGCGTCGCATCTGCCATCTATAATACACTTCCTCTTTGATGTTAATTTATTTTTTCCTCCTCCCCCCGTAAAAAAACATATTTATTTCATTTCCCATAATAATTATCCTCCTTGGTGTAACTTGTGTCCGGTGTAGTTGGATTCTCCCCGTGTAAACTTGACGAACTGAACTACACTAAGTGGTTCCTCAGCATCCTCTGGCTAGGTGATCGATGTACGGTCGACAGCACATAAAGCGTATCACTTTGGCACGCTACGGTTATACGACGTAGTTTGCAAAGTTTGGTTTTTTGTAGGTTGATGTGCCGTCGACTGTACACAAAAGTTAAGACCTTTTGAAAAATACACGGAAGTATAACATACGCCGTAACAAGCCCAGTGGCTTGTTAAAAGAAACCATTGCAAAATATATCGTATGACTCCTGCGTATGGTGCCAGTGTGATACGCTTGATGAGCTATCGACCGTACATCTATTGTTGCGGCGTATGTTACACTTCTGTGTTTGTATGTGTTAGAGGATATTTTTGCACACATAAACACTCCTACATATTAAAACACTCCCAAACTCACACCAAACGAGCCCCAAATACAAAAAGATACTATTCCTAATATGGTCGATCTGGTTCGAGTCACGGTTTTCAACTAAGCATTAGCTCAACATTAGTTAAAAAAGAATGGCAAGGTCTCTGGTTCGAATCCCAGTTGCGATGTAATATTTAAAAAGATACCGTAAATCACAAATTACACTCGGATGAGCAAAACACACCCTAAATAACACAAAAATACTGGTACATAAAAACTCTCTTACACATAAAAATTCCCCTAGATATCGTACTAATTAGTTTTGCGCGTCTGAGTATGGTAGTGTATTTTCAAATTGAATGTAAGTGCCACAGAGTGTGTTGTGAGTATTTCGGCGCATTTTTTTATGTTAGTACACGAAAAAATCACAGTTTTTGTTTGTCTATGTATTTTTTTGCGTAAAGGTATGTTTGTATTTGAGGAGTGCGTTGTTGATTCTAGGTGTTTTGTGGGGCGTATTTGTGTGTATTTGCATATTGTATTTTGTACGCTAAAGAGTATTTTTGTTTGGCTGTGTGCTTATGCATAAAGATGACTGTATTTTGTGTATTACAAATGCAGTTGCCTGTGTTTGTGTTGTTCGTAAAGGTATGTTTGTGTGTAGATGGGTGCGTTTTTGTTTCTAGTTGTGTTTTGAGTGTTTGCTTCTTTCTGCGTTAAACAGGGTTTTTGTATCGTAGGGTATGTATATATCAGGGTGTGATTTGTGGGCGAGACTGTAATTATGTTTATCTGGTTGTTTTTGTGTTAAGGTGGGGTATTCAAATGTGTTTCAGTGTCTAGGTATATTTTATTATATTTAGGGGTGTGCTTGGGAGTTAAGAGTTTATTTTTGTGTATGTCGGACTCTGGATATAGTTATATGAGTCAGCGTGTGTTTATATCCAACGTGTTTAACGCTTCTGTATACTTTTCTTTAAATGTTAGGGGTTCGTGATAGTAGCATAATAGTTATGTATCCTAGCTCGGCGATGCTGATAAACGACTGAGATCGCCTGGATCCTTTATTGGATGTTTTAGGGGAACCGGAAAAAGTTTTACTGTTTTGGGGGTGGGGGTTCCTTACCTCAATAGGGAAAAAAGGAACCTTTATTTAAAATATTTTCAGTCTCCGCGATATTAGAGTTTAAATAAAATGACAAACTAAAGTAACATGAGAGAGAAAGTATTTATTTATAACAGCCGAGTCGTGGCCTTTCGACGACAGTAGGGTCTTTAAAACCATGGGAATTTGCGAGATATTCGATTTTAATTTTTCCTTTACGTAAACTCAAATATCTCGGCCCCGGATGAGTGGGGAAACATAGACGCAACATTTTTACGTTCATTGTGAAGTCCGGGATTCTTACTTTCAGTCAGGGTATAAATATTTAAGTTTAAGTAAAGTCATAAAACTTGAGAGGGGGTGTTGTGTAGAGGATACACCGGATGTGAGAGGATTCTTACCTTCCGGGATTTTTACCTTCAGTCAGGGCAGAGATATTTAACTTTAAGTAAATGACAAACGTGAGCGGGGGGGAGGAAGTGCTCATTTTAGATGATGCACCGGCCATCTAAAAAGAACCGGAGTTCTAGTGGCCCAGTCGGGATGAATTATAACAAAAGTTATAGTAGATGGCCGGTGCACCATCTAAAATGAGCATATCCTCCCCCTCTCTCACATTTGTCATTTACTTAAAGTTAAATATCTCTGCTCTGACTGAAGGTAAAAATCTCGGAACGACATTTTCTTGTAGACGACCTCATAGTGAATGTAAAAATGTTGATTCGACGTCTCTACCCTCCACCGGGGCCGATATATTTGAGTTCAACGGAAGTAAAAAGTTAAAGTCGAATATCTCGGCCCGGACTGAGGTTACAGATGAGCTGCCATAATATGTTTTATTTACTTTGCCAATATGTACCTAAATAACCATATTTGGTTTCTGGCCGCGAAAATTTCAAAAGGCTCCAAAAACGCCCATTGGCTTTTGCAAGCGAAAAATTCGGTCACCAATGAGCGCATAGAGACGAAGCGGGGGACGGGGGTGCCGTATTAAAGAGATGCGCCCATGTCGATAATATTTCTAGGTTACACGTGTCGCGAAGCAATTTTGCACTCATGTGCGGGCAGACACAGGCGCCCTCCTGTTACAGGTCTATGGGGTAAGTGGTATGTGGTCTGACCGTTGTTATACCTTCTAGCATCATATTTTATCAGATCGCAATTCACATCTAGCAAACAATACAACCATTTTTTTTTTCTGAAATTATTTGTCTACCATAGTTTTAACTTTGTTATTTAAATACCTACCATACCTATACACATCGATTAGTTTTCAACATGCATTGAGATTTTTTCGGATATCTTATTAGTAAAACATCACTCTATGCCTAAAGTCAAAAACCCTGCCATGGTTCGATTTATTTTAAATCAACCAAACGCCTGCAGAAAACTACCGAGCAAAGTGAATTGCGTTCAATATTGAGTCAGGCGCTCAGGCGTAACAAATTGATTTCGCCGTACCTGCTTCGTCGAAGACTTTAGGGCATGATGTGTATTACGACTTTGTATACATAAGTATATGGAATTTATTTTCGCTATAATACAAAGCGGCACGCGATATGTACGGTCGAAGATAAATAAAGGTGTACGGGAGAGTTTTTAAGGTTGAGATTTTCTGAAAAACTACTTGACCGACTGTAAAAATTCTTTCACTGTTATATCGATAAAAGTTAAAACTATGTACTGTAAAATAATTATTAAAATTGGTCCTGTAGTTCTTGAGAAAATCTCAACCTTATTGAGACCCCCTGTATACTTATCTCTGTCTTCGACTGTACAAAGTGAGTAGTATATCTAGTTGTAGTATTTATGTAGTTCACATGCTACAAAATTCAATTTTAAGGAAATTCACGACAACCGAACCGACAGCGCGTGCAGAATTTATTATGTTAGTTTCATTTGAAACATCAACACTTATAAATAAATACAAGTGTTGGACCACGGGAAGAAATAATTTCCCGTGGTTCACATGGGTGTACCACGGGGGAAAAAAACTTCCCGTGGTACTCCGAGGTGAACAGGTGGACCTCGGGCAAGATTTGGGACGTATGATTTGGATGAACTGTACCACAGAAGCAATGGGTAGAAATAGTACGGACAACAGCAGATCAATGGTAAGACTTGCAGTACGAATTTAACTCATATGACGCAGATAATAAGAACGGTCCAAAGTGTTACACTTGAGCTGCTGTTAGCGTACAATGTAGGTAGGTACTATATCCGTAAAAGGCTGTGGTGTAGATTTCACGAAGGGTTATGTAATCTAATCTTATCCTGATAAGTGTCAATGTCGCACGACGCATTGGGACTTTTTGTGCGTTCCTCTTTCCTTTATACTCCTTCCTCCTATCTAAATATGTAGGTACTCATTAGTTCCGCTATGCAACTCATGGGAAGGAGTCTGTAGGCCTCAGGTTCCGGAGGCTGACCTCAGAAGACCTATCCGATTTTGACCCATTGGTTGTTGTTGATCAAAAACACTCCCTGTCACAAATACTGGGTGGCCTTGAATTCATTCGACAAAATTAAACGGATGGTTAGGCTTGTGACTTAAATTAATTCTCACAGCGTTTAAGTAAATTAAACCATTTGGGGAAAAATAAAAATATTTACAATAAATAAAAGGTTGAAGGTCGAAGGTTGCCTGGAAGAAATCGCTTAAAGCGATAAGGCCGCCTGTCTGTACACTAGCTAACTTTGGTTTTATATGTAACTGATGTATTTTCATTTGTGTGCAAATAAAGTATATTTGAATTGAATAAATTCAACTATCAAAAAATTATTATATTAATTTCATGTGCATCATTACTGTGCTTTGGAGTTTTTACATTTTACGGTATTTTTAATTATTTGCAACAATTTCGTTCACTGGAATTTGACCTAATGGTCATTTCTAAGGTCATTGTGTGACTTGTAAAGTATTTTTTCTTGCAGTTTTGATTTACTAAATTACCAATTGAATATTTATCATGCATGAGTACCACCCCCAGTTTCAATTTGTCGAATGTATTCAAGGACCTCTATGTAAGCCTACCAATTGCATCAGTTCAGCTGTCGGCGGGCGCGGGTGGTGCGCGGGGGTGCCTGAAGTGGACGGAGTGGGGTCCGCGGAGCCTTGCCGGGACACAGACAGATCTGACAACAACAAAAGTTATTCTGTTACAATTTGGGCAGTACTTTACACAGAGATAAGTATAAGGTTGAGATTTTCTCAAGAATTACTTGACCTATTGTAAAAATTCTTTCATTGGTAGATATTTTAGAATAGGTACATACTATAATGTATTAAATTATAAAGAATTTTCAAATATCAGTCAAGTGTATTTTGAGAAAATCTCAACCCTAATAACTCAGCGTAAGCGTAAGACGTCCCGATTATGGCGGGACGTCCCGATTTTTAAATCAAAATTAAATGTCCCGCACGGGACAGTCTCAGTCCCGCTTTTCGGGGATTATAATAACTTCTTACCTACCTCTACCTACCTATATTATTATAAAATATTTATTTGTTATTACAAACTTAAGCAGCAGCTGCTCAAGGAATGGGGAATATGTCGATATATGTTTCATGAATGGCAAAGATAAGTCCGTAAATCTAGTTTATATTTTCGTTAGCAAAAAGTTACGGGGTTAAGTTGCGTCGCATTGCATCTGAAAGAAATCTGGCCACGCTGTCTCCCGTACACCTGTATCTGTTAGAGCCATACCTCACGTGGAGATCAGTACGACGTCGCCAGCTACGTATCTAAACAATTCATATTGAAATATATGACAGCTACCATACTTGGCGAACGATTTGGCAACGTCGCCAATTTGGAATTTCAATATGGACGTCGTACAGAAGTCTGAATGATTACTGCCGCGCGCTGCTGCGTGAGGTTTTGGGAGGTAAAGCACACTTGAGGAGATGTTGATAAAGACTTTAGACATCCCCTAAATCAATCTCACCTCACTTACCATCCTTTTTTCGAAACAGGCGCATCCCCCGCCACTTCTTGACAGCGCCCTTAAGCTTCTTCATTAGCACACAGTTCAGAATGGCATTCACAATTCGTTCGCGCCATATTGAGCACATCTACTTTACAGTTTACACTTTTGTACACTGTTCCCGTTCGCAGATTTTACAATTTCCACTTTTCTAGTACGCGGATTTCACTATTTACACTTTTCTAATTCGCGGATATTACGGTTTACACTTTTCTAGTTCGCGGATTTTACTATTTACACTTTTCTAGTTCGCGGATTTTACTATTACTTACTTTTTTAGTTCGGGAATTTATCTATTTGGATTTGGATTATTCTTCGATGTTTTGAAGTATACGGTTTTACGGATTTATTTGGTTTTACAGTTTGAGTTTTTAAAATTGTATAGTGTATTGTATACAGCCTATTAATTAGCATAACTAAGTGTAGGTATGATTTAATATCTGATGTTATGATTATGAGGTTAATATCTAAATATGCAGTTAAAACTGTATTAAACTAAATGTTTATACCTATTAATATAATTACCCGATTTAATGAAGACATTTTGTTTTACGGCAGGCTTATGTACGGTCTACTACAACCGATTGTGGACCAAATGGAGGGATGACCTTCGCAGGGTGGCTGGCAGAGACTGGATGCAAAAGGCCCATACGGGTTGAGTGGCGTGGGAGAGGCCTACGTCCAGCAGTGGACTGATACGGCCTGATGATGATGATGGCGGAAGCGGTAGTCATGTTCCGATCCATCGTCGGAAAAACATCGTCGTCTCTGCCTCTGACAGGCGTGAATTAGGTTATGGAAGGTTTTTTGATTGAAATCTTATTATTTGCCATAATATTTTATTGCATTTTAAATCTTATTTTATATGGTTCCAAATCCTCCACTGGCCTTGACTTGTTTGGCTGAGTTCCAACCCTATCCTATATAACTCCATTCATAGTCCTGCTGATACGTTATTTTAAATTCCAAACCAGAACTCTCTCAAATATTTTGTTCGTTATGCTTACTTAAATTTTTATACTTATATGCTGTTATTCATAAACTTAGTTAAATCTCACTTGCCTAAAATTGCTATCCCTTTCACGCTTCGTTAAAAAAGGCTAAGATAGAAAGGGACAAGGGGGCCTAAACGGTGGCGTAACTTTAAATCACGTTTATGAATAAGGCCATAAGGTTTGGTCCTTAATTTAATTAGTTTCGAAATGTGTCAATAACTTTATAAACACATAACAAAAACTAAAAATAATAAATTTAGAAATAAAAATAAAAAATAAAAATATTAAGTAAGTAAGTAAATAAATAATTATGTATGAAAGTTATTTACAATAATTATTGTAAATACTTAAATAATTATTTACTATTGTACTTTAAATTATCATTATCAAACCACTCATTTAATGTAAAATTTCTATCACTTGTAGAACATTGGAAAATCAAACTTCTTTTTTTAAATTCTAACATTAAATCAAAGTCAAAATCTCTTTATTGCAAGTTGTGTACATTTTTGCACGTCAACATATTTTTTTTTAAATTTACATTTACACCACTTTGCAAGGAAAAGGTGCCAAGTTGCCAACGCTGAGGAGAAAAAGTGGCAAAAAAACTCTCAGCAGCACATCTTTTAAAATGATAGAAATTATAATTTTTTTAGTCATTCTCTACCATAATGAAATACCCTGTAAAAGATTGCCACTTTTCAATGGAGCTTTGCCCCACCTACAAAACTACGTGACCATTTAAGCTGTATCTATCATTTTGTTGGGGACTTATTACAGGTTTCATATTGCATAATCATAATCAGTACCATTTTCTACTACTCTCGCAACTCCTATAGAAGAATAACAAAAACAGTGAATAAATCGCTTCGATTTCTTACTATTTTCTAAATTCTTAATTAAGCTGTTTTTTTTCGAATCGCAACTTGTACAAAACTTTAATTTAAACGAATAATTTTAATAAAAAAACGGAGATATTTTTACATTTATTCGTTATCTTGTACAACTTGAGTTATACTGTTACATAACCAAAAAAATATATAATTACACGGATAAAATCAATCTAAAATGGTTGCTATACATTATATTGCAAAGGTACCTATAGAGTACCATACTTTATTTGATTATCGTAATAACAAGGCCACCATGCGAGTTATATTCCTATTATTCACAATTGCACTGTCTACTGTTTTAGGTCTTATAAGTTATCATTGTAAGATTTCAATTTCATCAGCCTATGTACGGGAGCTATGCTGCGATGATGCTAAAGCTAAGTTTCCACTAATGCTACACTGTGTAGTGGAGTTAGTAAGATGTGCTATGAAGATGCGCAGCTCGGGCTATGCGATACAGCGACAGGGATAGCCACTCTAGCATCCACTACTCCCATCCATAGCACCCATCCTTCCATATAAAAACATCATCATCAGCCCGTATCAGTCCACTGCTGGACGTAGGCCTCTCCCAAAGCGCGCCAATAAACCCTACTCTCGGCCCTCTGCATCCAGTCCCTGCCAGCCATTTTGCGAAGGTCATCCCTCCATCTGGTCGGGGTGCGTCCCACACTACGTTTACCCGTTCGTGGCCTCCATTCGAGAACTCGTCTACCCCATCGGTTATCGGTTCTAGGACAGATGTGACCAGCCCACTGCCACTTCAGTTTACTGATTCTATGAGCAATGTCAACCACTTTTGTCTTCTGGCGGATATACTCGTTTCTTATTCTATCTAATAGAGAAATTCCAAGCATAGCTCATATATAAAAACATAGCTTAGCTGAACTCGATTCCACCAGTGCTATGCAATGTGGACCACTGAATACGATTGGTGGATAATGGATATCAAACGCATCCATAGCAACGTAGCATAGCACATCTCCGATGGAAAATGACCCTTACTGTGTCTGTTTACAGGAGAAGTTGCAAGAACACACTCATAATCTACTCACTGACCTGGTGGAAAATCTAAATATTACAAATGACCTCGGTAGATATTTGAATATATTGCATTGAATGTCATGCTCGTAACCATACCTTCGTCAAGCAATATAATTATACTTATATTTGCGATACATCTGTTATTAAAAAGGTTTACTGATGAAACTCTGGAGAGATTATTGAACATTGATTAAATTGTACTAAATAACAATAGTTTTATTTTAACACTAGCTGTACCCCGCAACTTCGTTTGCGTAGAGGAGGAGGATGGAGGAGATCAGGAGGCAGGTCTTCCTCTCTGGATCCTTGTTTCCACATCACATACCGCCATGGCTTATAGCCTATGAGCTGTCCGGATATTTCAGCTATCTCCTAGTGAAACTCCCATCAAAATTCCTTCAATAGTTATGGCGTGATACTTGCACAAAGTCACAGACAAACAGACAAAAATTCAAAAAATTAGTGTTTTGGCATCAGTATCGATCCTAAAACACATTACAATTATTATTTTCAAAAAAATATCCAATGTACAGACACAACTTTTTTAGTCTTATTATAATAAGACTAAAAAAGTTGTGAAGGAGATAATCGTGACTTCGCAACATAAGGGAGTGGAGTTTTGAAATATCGTAACGCGTGGACCATATACTAGTACTTAGTAGTATAGTATACCGGGGCCAAATCAAGTGTCTTATTTTGTAAACAAATATGATCGTCTAATTACATGTTGTGATGTAAAACTGAAAGAACTGATTGATTGGATTTGTTCATCATTGTGAAAATAAAGTAATCCGATCTAATAATGTATAAATAACTATGCTATAACCACAGAATAGCTTAAAATGTTAGTGGGGGAGGGTAGATTTTGTTTACAAAATAAGACACTTGATTTGGGCCTCGGTATAGGTAATAGTTTTTATAATGCTTGCATGTAAGTAATTTATTTTGTTTGTGTCCGAATAAAATAAAAAAGATCGAAACAAAACAAAAAAGATCGAAAGAAAGAGATAGAGAACAAAAGAAACGACATTTTCTTTTGTTCTCTATCTCTTTCTTTCGATCTTTTTTGTTTTGTTTATTTATTAATATTTAACAAAATTGTAATATTTCATCTCTCGCCCAACTGCAATGCAGTTTGTTGGCGTAGCTCTCTTACTTCTTAGTTTTACACTGGTAGCACACTCGACAGCATATCAATGGCAACACTCGCAGTACGATTTCTATCTAATGAGACAGAATTAATAAGGACGGTCCAAAGTACAAAGTGTTACACTTGATTTGTTTTCGTTTGTTTACGCACGTCATAACAAAAATAGCATCTTGTATTTATTTATTTTATTATAATGGACTCGACAGTTCGTCATTTGCCAATGTCATGTTTCAGAAAATTCAACATATTCAATAGTCTTCTATCTTCCTCCAGGGGAGTCGCAGTAGCGTCTTCACCCTGGGTAGCCGCGTCTTCATGTCTTCATCCAGAGGAGTCGCCGTAGCGTCATCACTCTGGACGAAGCAGCTCGACAGTCACGTTCACTCCCGAGCTTGTAACGGGAACTCTTGATAAAAGCTTGAAACTTCAGATCTTGCATAAATAATTCAATAACTTCACTGTACTGTCATTCGCGAACATTTTCTGATTAATTTAACGTGATATTAAACACAAAGTAGTCCCTGTAGACATTAAAAGGAAAATTATCAAATAATTTCGCAACCGTCGTTTCCCGCCATTTTCAAGAGAACCTAGCATCTTGTATTTGCTGTCTCACGCCGGCACGACGCTGTCCGCCTGTGGCCGGCGCCGTCCGACATCGTGCACCGGTAGACGATGCCGGCGGACGCCGTGACACGCCGTGCTATGCGACGGCAAGGCGCCGAGCCGCGCCGAGGCGTTGTATGTACGTCGGCCCTTATTGCCTCGCGAAAATGAAATGTAATGTTTATTTACATCAATACAGTTAGGTAAAATTATAAATTGACTTTAAGTAATTCTATCAATCCGAAAATTTTCCACTACATAATTAAGTTATGGAAAGTTTTTTTAGATTGTTGTTATAAAATATCATTCTTAAGAAAGGTTTGGGTTCGCTGAGGTTGGAATTTGGGTGTCCAAGGCGGTTCACGCTTACACTCCTTATCAGTTCATCATGAGAGTTAAATTTCAGATATTATTATTAGCAGTTATTACTACGGTTGTTTTAGCAAATCGACCGCCGCAACCACGTCCGCCAAGCCCACGCCCGCGCCCGCCATCACCACGCCCGCGCCCGCCATCACCACGCCCGCGTCCGCCATCCCCACAACCTAAGCCGACACCACGTCCGAGTCGGCCAAGTCCACCACAAGACGGTTCAACACGACCTACGCCGCCGGTAAGTGTTGGCAAACAGAGTTTAAGAGCCTTACCTCACCGGGACGTCAGTGCGACGTCGCCAGCAACGTATCCAAATAATGGCGACGGCTTGGCCACATCGCCAATTTGGAATTTAAATATGAATTGTTTAGATACGTGGCAGGCGACGTTGTACTGACGTCCCGGTGAGGTAGGCTTCTTAATGTTTGACAGGGAAGCCTGTCTTAGCACTCCAGTAGGTACGAGTGGTACTGTGTGGCAGCGAGCGACATAAAATAGATATTAAATCGTGCGCAATTAAGGCGCTATATGGTTGTCAAATGCAAGAGTGAGATAGAAAATGCCCCGCAGCGGCGGAGTGAAGAGCACGGCGCAGAGCCTCAATATTCGTGTTTTTATGAATTTTGGCAGGGAAATAAAAATACGCCAACATCCGATTTTTTTAAACAAGCTCGTATTTATAGTACCCTACATTTTGATATATATTTTGTATGAGTAACTTTCTGTTTAGATATAATTTTTTATTTTAAAAGACATGGAAGGTATGTTTGCGATTTTTTTCTATCGAGCGAAGTTTGTCCAATCGTGTATCGGTATAGGTACATCAGTCCCGAAATATACACCCCAAGATTGCTATACATTTTTTTCAGCTTCACATTTTAATAGCACATCAACCTGTTAGGTCAGAATGTCGTTCTCTTATCTCGTGTGGTTTAGTGACCAAACCTATTGTCAGAGTTATTCAGGAGTGGCCTCACTACTGCTGCCGAATGACAGCAACCAGGACCAAATTGTCACCCATCCAGGTTAACTCGCCCAATGTTGCTAATTGAATGTCGTTGACAATGTTAAACTCAATATTTAATAACAGTTTCATCCCTTGTAAGGGAAGGTCTGTGCCCGAGCAGTGGGGACATACAAACAGACTGATGATGACAGACCTTAGTTTCGTAAATAGTCCTTCGTTATTTGTATTTAGGGAGTGTATAATCATCTCATAATCATAAATTCTTCACAGAAATGGCACAGCAAGGAAAGTATTGACAAAATGTTTGAAAAACTTCAAAAAGTATTAGTTTTCACAAAACGAATGTCTTTAGCTGATTGCAAGTTGTTTGGCAAAGATATAGCAGATGTGGTCGAGACATTGGATAACAGCACGAATGAGGAGGAAAGCAACGTAACAAAACTCGCTTATGACGCTAACAACGACTCAACACAAGCGGATGACGAAGAAAATAAGGAAGATATGAAGCGTTTGCGCGAAGAATTTACTTATTGCATGAATAAATACAAGAAAGACGACGAAGAGAATCTGGTAACAGAATCATTTGACATGCAGGATACTTAAAATGTCAATTTCTGCAAATGATTATTAAAATGTCAATTTTTAAAAAAATGCACAGAATCATAATATTATTTTTCTTAAAGATGGGACCGAACCCAAAAATGTGCTGGATATCTCCATTGCTTATTTCCTATTCATTTTCCAGATAATTAATCATCATATCATATGATTAATCAATAAAAGATAAAGATTTTTACTTTAGTTTACTTTATTGCACACAAAATTATTACAAAATGATTTTTATCGAATTTATGTAACAATAAATTTAAATTTTCGTGAAGTTGGATTAATTTCTAGTTGGCAATCGACCGGTTTAATCTCAGGCTTGATACAAAACAATTTTATCGACCATCTGACTCTCTCTTTATGGTTTATTGTTAGGTCAATGTTCAAGGCCCGGTGGGCCTGATTTACCTAAGGGCTGACGTACAACGTCACGGCGCGGCGGGCGCCGTGTGCCGCGTCTGTGGACGGCGCCGCCCGCCGGCACGACGCCGTCCGCCGGTAACTTGCGCCGTCCGACAACGAGCACCGGTGGCCTGAGCCGCTGGACGCCGTAACACGCCGCGCCATGAGACGGCACGGCGCCGCGCCGTGGCGTTGTACGCTAGCCCTAACAGTTCCTGAAGCACGGATTATGATATGGCGAAGTTCGCGAAATTCCCTTATCGCTAATGCGAAGTGAATTTGCGGTAAATTTGACTATTATTTTCAATTTTTCATATTGAAAATTATAATATGTAGATGGTTGTAGCAATTTGCCGCTACATTTAAGAATTATTGGGGGCAACGGTTAATTTTAGAATCTGATACCATAATGTTGTAATACGGTACCAATACCGTTAGTGAGGTCGCTCTTACAATTGTCAAACGTCTATAGAATTTGACGTTTGTAAGCTCGAAGTCAAAACTGTCTCTGAAATTTGGCCAATAAACTACACAATCTGGACTACCATGGACAGCTCACTCGTGGTACTATTGATATCCGTATTCATTGTCGTCATGGGAAACGACGAAGAATCGGTAAGTTTAAATACACACGAAGACAGAGATAAGTACACAGTGGGCCTCAAAAGGTTGATCTTTTCGTTTGTAAAAAATTGTAAAATCATAGTACTTTTTAGAAAATCTCAACCATAAAATATCACACCTTTCTCTGTCTTCATAGGTTTCTTTTTTAAACCCCGATGCATAAAGAGTCGCTTTTTGTGGTGTGTTCCACTCGTAGAGAGAGAAACTAACTCTACGGTTTCCACCACTCCTTGGCGTTGGCTGCGGTTGGCTGGCACCGTAGAGGGAGTATCTGATCTACGGCTGGCACCCTTTCCTTGTTGTGTCAAATGTAAATTCATAAAAATGTCGACGTGCAAAAGACACTACGTGCTTACTTGCAATAAAGAGATTTGTTGTGGTTTTAGTCATATTTAGAGTTTTTGGGATACGCCAAGGAAGGAAATTATTGAAATAAATATTTCAGAATTATTCTGATTCCTTTCCGGGATCAAAAAAATATAGCGATAGAACGAACTTGCGTGCAAGCGTGTTTCGATAGTTGGACATGCGAACAAAAGATGCGCAGTCATAATTTTTCATGGGCCAAATGTTACTTCATCATTTTCTGTACAGGTGGACACTGGAAATCTTGAGAATGCTGTCCTAGAGACAAATGACATCACGTTGCTAAGCTGTGCAGCTTTGAATGCTGAATTTAACAGACTGGGGCAAACCCAGCCTAAGGGTGAGGGAATGGAAGAGCATACTAGGAGAATGACAAAAATATTGTTACAGGAATTTAAAATGGGTTGCTTCCCGCCCCCAGTGCCAGTAACTAAAGAATAAAAAGTTTTAAAAAAATTGTATTTTTATTATTACTCTTTTTAGGATTCCTTGTTAAGCGCGCGAAACGCCATTAGCTACTTTTTTGTGAAAATTCTAATTAAATAGTTTCTGTGGTATTTAGTGAATATTGATCACGTTAAGTTAATCAGTAGATGTCCGCGAACGTTTCTATTAGAGTTGGAGTGCTCGAAAGAAGTCGTGTTTGTGAAGTTTTGTGCTCTTAGCAAGGTTTCCTTTTGCATAACTTGATGCATGCGTGGATCATTGAGTTATTTCGTTTAGGGGTTTGGGAGAGTTGTGCGTAGGTTTAGGTTAGGTTATATTCGTATATATGTATGTATTTATAAGAATTCAGACATTCTACTAACATCAGACCAGGCTGCATGCCCTAGTTGGCTTTGCCTTTCCCACTGGGAAGAATTTTACAAAAAAAAAATACTCTATTTATGGACTTTCGAAAATGGCGGGAATGTGACGGTTGCAAAATTATTTGGTAATTTGGATTTTTTTTGGATAGCGATTGTTTTGTGTTTAATATCACGTTAAATTAATAAGAAAATGATCGCGAATGACAGTATGGTGAAGTTATTGGATAATTCATGCAAGATCTGAAGTTTCAAGCAATTATCAAGAGTCCCATTACGAGCTCGGATTTGAACGCGACTGTCGAGCTGCTTCGTCCAGAGTGATGACGGTACGGCGACTCCCCTGGAGGATTGGTAATATTAAGATATCTTGAATATCCTGTAACATGACATTGGCATTTGACGAACTGTCGAGTCCATGGCATTAATAAACTAAATAAATAAAGATTTGTACTTTCAAGAGTCCCACTAAATACCACGGGAGCGATGCAACTGAAAGAAGTATTCTTTACTGCCAAAAGATGTACAGTATCGGTATTGCCATTTGGACTCCGCACTCATTTTGACCCTTTAGAAAATACAAAGACAAAAGAGTGGCAGTCGCTAAAAGTCATGCAAGTGCAGAAAAGAAAGAATATAAACACGGCTTACTCCAAAGGCCGTTCCTTGCTTCATGAATATTTAAAACATAATATTTTATTTTATAGACACAGTTCCGTTACAGCAATTTTCCACTACATTAAGAATACACGATTGGCAAATTAGTCAATTTGAAATGTTATGTTGTGAAGATTCAATTTACTATAAATAGAAGTACAATGCTTTGTACTTTTATTCCAGTTCCTTGTGTTCCACTTTTACAAAACTGTACCATGAACGGTCTACTTCTAGTATCATTGGTGTCAGTATTCACTGTGGGTGTTTCAGGGTTGTATGGTAATAACGCGAATATGCCTCAACCACAGTCGGTAAGTTTTTCAACAATATTAAATCAAGTAGTACAGACCTGAGAGTACAGACTAACAATTGTCTTTTGGCACGTGGAAAGGGGGGCGCTGTTCGCAACGAAACGCGTCGTTTTACGAGAAGGCGGCGTTAGTTCCAATTTTTGCCACGCCGTCGGTTATTACACTGGGAAGCATGTGTCGGCATGTCCTGGGAGGAGCTTATAGATGTCCCACAGGATCAGAGGCGCATGGCGTGCTTTGATTCTAGCCCTATACCCCAGCAGGGGATTATAGGATTGAAAGAAGAAGACAGTATCACAATTAGGTCGTGTAGAGTCCATTGTCGTTGTCAAAACGATGAAATCATATCTTAAGGGTGCCTTTCCACCAGAGATGTGCTATGCTACTTGCTATGGATGCGTTTAATATCCACCAATCATATTCATTGGTCCACAGCACATCTCTGGTGGAAAGGCACCCTAAAGGTACCATTCTACCATTCATGCAGCAACACCAGACGACGTTTCGCTAGCTACGGAAATATCATATACCTCTATATCATATACAGGGTGTAACGTAAAGGGTATATATATGAACCCGAAGGGAGGGTGTTCAGTATCGATAACTAAACAACTTTTGTTCTACGACTTTTCGAATAAAAAATTAAAATAAATTAATGTCTCATACCGATCAGCTAACCGGTACGAAATGTATGAAAAATCAAAAAATAAATTCGTGAAAATCGAAAAGTCGTAGAACAAAAGTTGTTCAGTTACCGATACTGAACACCGTCCCTTCGGCTTCATATACCCTTTACGTTACACCCTGTATATGTAGGGTAGTTTTTGTTTACAAAATAAGACACCTGATTTGGGCTTCGGTTTAGGTGTAAGTATTCATGTTGATGTATATGTTTACGTTTATGGGGTTGTAGTACATTCGTCACAAAGTTAATTTGTCACACTTTTGTATACTCCATACATTGAAAGTAAATTCGTCACATGCATTTTCGGATTTGTGGAGGGGTCATGTTATCGTAGAAGATCTCTAGCACCTTGGGAGAGTCCAGCAGTGGACTGACACGAGCTGATGATGATGAAATCACTATGAATTATATGTTGCAGGTGAATGAAGGGCCAAGAAAACTCTCTCTAATGACCTGCCCAGAGTTAATTAATGAATATAGAAGGATTGCGTTAATGGCAGCCTCGGGGAGTCAAGTGAAATCGAAGTATTCACTACAACTATTACGTATCGTCCAACAGTCGCTACTTAAGGGCTGTAATAAGTAACGATATGGATACGATATGGTTACGATATGGATACGAAATGGATACGATGTGGATACGATATGGATACGTTATGTAAACGATATGGATACCATATGGATACGATATGGATAAGATACAGATACGATACATCCACGGGCACAATACATACGTTTTAACACTGCAATCCCCTGATTTTGATTTGATTTTGAGGTTGAGAATTTCTCAAAAACTACTGGACCGAATTTAATCACTCTTTTACAGTACATAGTTTCAACTTTTATCTCTCTAACAGTGAAATATTTATTGCAATAGTTTCAAGTAGTTTTTAGAAAATCTCATGCTTAAAAACTCTACTGTACACCTTTTTCTGTCTTCGACCGTACATACAGTATAATAATCATGAGTAGTAATCTGGTAGTAATAGACTTTAAAATAGGGTGCATCGTTCAGTTAGTTCAAGGCACGCGATGCCCTTGGGTATAGTTAACTCGAGGACATTTTTGATGAGCCCTTTAGTCTGGGCGGTAACTGTAAATTTATGTATCATCGAGTACTACTATGCCGATAATTGTAAGCTAATAAAGTATATAAATATTCGTACAATGATAAATTAGACAATTGAGGGTATTGTTAAGGTTGAGATTTTCTCGGAAATTACTTGACCGATTGCATAAATTCTTCCACCGGGTAATCGTAAAATAAATTTTAAAAACGTCCAAAAGTTTCTGAAGGAATCTCGACCTTAATAAGGCCCCTGTATATTTGCTCAGTCCTGAAAAAAGAGAGCAGAGGATTTTTTTGTATTAAAGCAGCATATATTTTAGCATTCGATTGAGAGTTTATTCTCCCGCGACTGATTTTTGCTCACTATTTCTATGTCAGTAGGTACATTAACCCCTAAGGCAACACATGTTTTGGACTATCCTTTACCACTGAATGGTTTCATTAGCGGTACTCTATGAGATATGAATTTACTGTGAACCCCGTACTACTAGTTCCATTAACTCGTGGACATTTTTGATGAGCCCTTTGTAAAGTGGTTCGTTTACTTACTTAGATAGTAAGTTGACAGAATAATAATTATGTGGCCGTTTATTTTTAGGGCAATATAACTTAAGGTAAAGCTAATGGGCTTGTTCTAATAAATGTGGTCTCAAATATTTAGTAATAAATAGTATTATTTAGTAATATTTAGTAATAAATAGTCCATGAAATCTCGACCAGGCTGATCCACGCCTCCGGCGACCTGAGGGCTGGCGCTTACCTCCCGCAAAGGCTTAGTCTGGCCATACAGAGAGGTAATGCAGCCAGCGTCCTCGGCACGATGCGCTGTGGAGGGGAGCTGGAAGACGACGTGTACCTTTTATAATATTTTATTTACCCAATTGATTATTTTAATTTTAATTATTAAAATTTTTATGAATAAATATTATATTATTAAGAAAAAAAGTAATAAATCATATTTTCTAATATAATTAAATTAAATAGTAAATTATGAAACCGCTATCATTCTAATTTTTTTTTAATACTCATTAGCAACCATTGATCTCCTATAAACAACTAGATACACAAAGGTCTTACTAAAACAATTTAAAAAACGTCCAAATAAGGGTCCATTTTAAACGTCCAAATAATGTCCAATAAAGCAAATGAGAGTCCATTCATCCGTTTGTACCTTCTTTGTGCTCGGACATTTTTAGAAGGCAGACTGTGTATCTAGTTGTTTATAGGAGATCAATGTTAGCAACCCAATTTAATTTCAAAAATCATTTTATTTTTATTTTTTTAATTGATTACAGCTCTAGTCAGTTTACCGTTGTCATTTAGTCATTTTGTTATCTATTTTCGCATGTATGTGACCATCATCCATTAATTTGTAATAGTAATGAAAATCAAATTATTGTCGTTAAATCAACTTTAAATAATCCTTAGATTTCTATAAATATTTTAATTATCGAGCTTAATATATCCTTACGTGTTCAAATGTGAAAGTGCTACGCAGCCGCTACGAAACGCTACGGCAGGTGCTACGAAAGCACATCAAGTGTTTGCTTCGGTTGTATCGTACTAATTGTCTGTGCCATAAGAGTTCAAATCGTAATTCAAGTATATCAAAATCCTCTACAGTACAATGATAATGTAGAGATGATGATGAGTAATGATGATGTAGAGGATTTTGACCTAATTATCATTTCTAAGTTCATTGAGTGACTTGTGACGTACTTAGTTCAACTTTTATTGCAATTTTGATTTCCTAAAAAAAACCTTCCAATGTAATATTTAGCATGAGTACAACTCCCAATTTCAATTTGTCGAATCAATTCAAGGACACACTGCATAATCGTTTGATTTACTGAAAGAAACCGGAAAATACAAATCACAGGGAAAATATATAATTTCCGTACAATAACGGGCAAGGTTGGGGCGTAATGATCGCGTGATTAAATATTGTTTGTGTTAAAATGATTCCAGTAAAAAACACACAGTTTTGAGGCGTAATTTATAATAAATAAATGCGATTTAAAAGTTAAGCTGCGATTTAAGCTGTAGGTGTTCGTATTATTAGAATCTCTAAATGCTTAAACTGTGGCTAATTCAATGTTTTGGCTAAATATGATTCAACTCGCTAAATGATGATATTGATATCTATTATATTGTTAAACAACCGAGTTGTATCACTTTTTAAACTTACACGGTTTGTATACATGGTCTACTCGTGACCATGATGGCTGCAATGCTGTCGAAATATCGAGACATCAATAATAAATGTTTAACACGGTAATTCCCGTTTTATCTAATTAACCGAGTTGTACATTATCATATAAATATAAATTTCCTAAAACTACTCATTAATAAAACGTATTTAGCTAAACCACAGAATAAACCACAGCTTAGAAAATATTTTAAAAATAGGCACAATGTATCGTGCTAATTATTAGTTTCGGTAAGTCGGATAGAGTCTATTTATTTATCTATTTATCAAATAACAAATGCGGTAGAGAATTGTCTTTGGAATAGGCAACGTGATTAATTAAAACGAAATAATTTATCACGGTCTATGTTGTTTGTTTAATTGTTACCTTTGCCTCTACATTTTGAGGAAATAAATACGTAAACGCTTCCATTTTAGTTTAGTATTTGATATATAAACGTTTTTCGTATGCCACTGCATCCAGTTTCATTTTGCAAGCCGAATTCATATTGAATTAAACACTGAGCACTTTCGTTTAAAAACACTCGGTAGAAACTTTTTTTAATTAACTACACTACTGGCTGAATAGGAACTACGGCAACTTCCAAGATTGGTACAAAATAAAAAAGCAAAAAGGAACGCCGCAAGCGAGGCGGGAAGATTCTTAAATGGAAAACGGTTTGGAAATGGAACGCGACCTTTTCCCGCGGTGTCATGACCGTTACTGCCAGTGTTGCTAGGGATGGGAAATAAATATTGGCTGGTTTTAGACATAGTTCCGAAAAATAAGCGGTTTCATAAAAAACTACTATCAAGGGAGTTGTAGAAACAAATAATACCTAATAGACAACACCCACTACGTTCTGAGACGTGTGACTTACTCCGTCATACACCAAAACAGAATCCAAGTGTTAGCGATTTAAACCTTTCTTATTTAACCTCGGGTTAGGTGCTAACCCTGCTTGGTGCAGCCATTTAGGATCACTTCCACAGATATCATGATAAAAGATAAACTGTGTTAAATACTTGCCCCCGTATTAAATGAAAAAAAAAACTATCATTTGGGTGATTTAAAACGAGTTAACTTCAGCTATCGGTTGACATAAATGCGCCGTAGTAGAGGGAACAACTTGACATTGAATGAAAAATGAAAAAGCAATTAAACATGTAACGATAGATGCATGAAAACGTGTAGATTTTTTTAAATTAGCCTTTGTTAATAATTATAAAATTAGTGTGACGTAATAATAATTGGTTTATCTGCCCCAATAACAAGCAAGAATCTCCGTTGCTTCATCGCATATTACCTAAAGTATCTTGAGTCCTGAAAGAGCTTTTAAATATTCAGAATGCGTTCAGATTTTCCGAGCATTCATTAATTATTCGTGATGGCTGAGGCAAGACATTTCATATTTTTCTAGCTTATTTTGGCAATTTGAGTCCACTTTTCTTCATTATACTAATGTCTCGCAACCTAGACTAAAGCTTTTGACGCTAATTTTTGTCATTGCCACTGGTACTTTTACTTGCAAAGTAGTGTAAAATATTTTTGTAAAAACTATTGATCATCATCGCCCGATGCGCAATTTTTAATTTACTCGACAGTTTTCGACAGTTGCAATGTCAAGTTAAATTAAATTCAAACAATATTCTATCTTCCTTTCTTCTTCCAGAGGAGTCGCCGAAGCTACTGTATCCCTGAACGAATGGTCTGAACCGTCCATATAATTTACTATTGAGCTATATTCTGGGGCTCTTGAATCTAGCAGAAAAAACACTCCAATATAATTGGAACACATAATTGGAATTCTTAAAAAATTCTGATTAATTTAACTTGACATTAAACACAAAACTGCCGCTGCCTGTACCTAATAAAGTGGAATTATTAACTAAATAGACAACTGTCATATTCCAGCCATTTTCAAAATAAACGATATGAATTTCAAGTAAAATAACGTTAGGTGAAAACTTGTCAATGGTTTTATTTGTAAAAGAGAGATATATGTTTGTATGAATAACTGTTAGTCTTCCGAATATGTAAAAATAAAAATAAAATAACAAAATCTCCAACCTACTGGCAACCCTAAACTAATACGAATAGCCTTTATATCACTATAGACTACTATTATTAGGTTACCCTTTGCGTCTAGATATAAGATAGAGCCACCCCTGTCTTCTCTATATGAGCTTTATCTGTCTGCTGTGGCGCTTAGGTTAATGAGATTAGACTCCTGTAGGTAGGCATACCACGTACTGGTAGAGTCTAATTCGGAGAAAAATATACAGGCGGTCTCATTAATGTTGAGACTTCCTGGACGGAATTTAAAAATACTTTTAGGGCTAAAAGGTTTTGTTTTTGCATTTAAAAAGAAAAGACTGTTAAAATGACAATGCCAGATTCTGCCCCACCATCAACCGCATGATGAACAAGATAACGAATAAATGTAAAAATATCTCCGTTTTTTTTATTAAAATTATTGGTTTAAAAGAAAGTTTTGTACAAGTTGCGAGTCGAAAAAACAGCTTAATTAAGAATTCAGAAAATAGTATGAAATCGAAGCGAATTATTCATTGTTTTTGTTATCATTTTCTACTACTCTCGCAACTCCTACTGATTGTGATTATGCTATATAAAACCTGTAATAAGTCCCCAACAAAGTGATAGGTACAGCTTCAATGGTCTCGTAGTTTTGTAGGTGGGGCAAAGCTCCATTGAAATGTGGCAATGTCATTTAAGCCCCTTTGAGTAAATTTTTATAACCTATGTCACTCCTACAATCAAGACGAATCTAACGATATGTTAAAATCTATCAAGCCGTTTAGGCTGCAGGGCATGCCAAAGAATTAGATATACATACAGACATACATACATACACTGGAAAAACATAACCCTCATAAGTTCTTGCGCAGTTGGGTATAAAGTCGGTCCAGAGTGATGACGCCACGGCGACTCCTCTGGATGAAGACAAGAATACGCGGATACCCGGGTGTCGACGCTATGGCGACTCCCCTGGATGAAGAGAAGACGATGTGATATTTTGAATATTCTGTAACATGACATTTGCAAATGACGAACTGTCGAGTCCATTAATAAAAAGAAAAAATGTGCAGAAAAAAAGAAAAAAGTACACCACATCGTTTCTCTATCTTTGATAGTTTCAAATGACAATGCCAGATTCTGCCCCACCATCAACCGCAAGATGTACAAGATAACGAATAAATGTAAAAATATCTCAGTTTTTTATTAAAATTATTGGTTTAAAGTAATGTTTTGTATATCTAGCGAGTCGAAAAAAACAGCTTAGTTAAGAATTCAGAAAATAGTATGAAATCGAAGCGAATTATTCATTGTTTTTGTTATTCTTCTATAGGCGTTGCGAGAGTAGTAGAAAATGATACTGATTATGTTTATGCAATATGAAACCTGTAATAGGTCCCCAACAAAATGATAGGTACATACAGCTTAAATGGTCACGTAGTTTTGTAGGTGGGTGAAAAGCCTCATTGAAATGTGGCAATGTCTTTTCCTCATATTATTTGACCCACTTCGATTGTATCATCCTGTATATACAGTCAGGCCAAACAAACGGTATATAGGAGAGCAGTAAACAACCCAGCGGACTCGTGATGTAATCGAATTGTATGTACAGTCCACATCAAATGTATCACGTGCACTCTACTCGTCGGTAACACGGCGTAGATTGCGGTGCTTTTGGGTAGGTTAAACACACAACAACAACTTGAACTAACTGCTACCCGACTGGAAGAACCTACCTAATATTTTTCGGGTATGTATGTATAAAACAGGAAGTGTTTTCTCGGGGTGGTGTAACGTCGCGTTCAGACGAACGTAAATTTTAGGCCTAATTTAGTTCATAAATAAAATAGTTTAATAAAATATCTATCTATTACTATATTATTTAATTATCTATTATAAACACAACACTAAAATACACACAATTTCGTAAAAAGTTAAAATAATAATTATAAAAAACTACCCACCATTATATTTTCGCGGGTGCTTACATTTCTGAACGAATGCAATTTTCGCGCGTTTTTTAACGGCTGGGTCAACTTGACACATGCCATTTTAAAAAACGGTCATCACTACGCTGCTAACGGACGAACGCTACGGACCTAAAAGCTAAACCTTGAAATTATAATATCTTTCTAAATTTGATATAATTCTACTGTTTTAATCGTACAAGTGCTGTGTATCCCCTCTAGGGTGAGTTGCCACTATCTTACTATTTCTCTTGCTACTTTCTTCCTGTGCTTTCTCTTCCTTAGCCGTTAGACAGACTCAGTAGTTGCATATAGCTTCCGGGTATGGACTGTGCTGATGCAACTGCTGAGGCTGTGGAGACGTGCTGGTCGAGAGCTCAGACCTGGATGATCATTCCAGGGCTCCAGTGCTAGATCCAGTGCAAGATCCGGACTACCTCCAACACTATCACCAGTGCTAGCTCCAGCTCCGACTCCAGCTCCAGTAGAAGACGACTGGCTGCCCTGCAGACCCTCGGCACAGAGCAGGCCAGTCCTACCCAATCTACAACCTAGCTAGACTAAAGATCTAGACCGACCAAGTACCCTCGACCCTGAGCACTATTCTTAATAAAACCTATTTTTTAAACTACCTACTCTATTATTTCTATTCTATTCTAAATTCTATCTATATTCTAAATTCTACCTGTCTACGGAACTAACTTCCGTAACAGTGGCGCCCATACTCGGTTAACGGTCAGTCTAGGTCTTAATCTAGTGTTTTCTCGCACTACTGAGTCGTTTATTTAACTATATTTGTAAACGATTCGGTCTTGCAGCTGATTTTGTTGCGAACTAATGAGTTGTAAAAACTAACTACCATTTGTTCTCACTCTCGTAACATTCTCGAACGTAAATCACTTTTTGTTAATTTAAATTCATACTTGCTGATTAAATTCTTGATATTACAACTTAACTTCTATTATAACTTAATTTTAACTTAAAACTAGATTCTAAATTACTTAAACTTAATACTAAATTCTTAATTTTGCTAAATTTTTACTACTGTAAAACTCATTAGTTCGAATCCCTAATGATAGACGCTTTCGACTTAGTCCAATAGTAGTGCATGTTGCTTACGTACTTCTATTGTTCTTTTACACTTTAATATCTATATTTTCACTGCGGAAACAACATAATCTTTTAGCAACCGTCTCGGTCTTTGCTTTAACTTCATTCTTATTGTAAAACGGCTAATTTTAACTTCATTTTTATCGAAAAAATTTTACCCTCCGTAATAATTTTTTCGGAAAAAAATTCTGCCCTCATTTTTTTCCTAGAGCATATTTTTACCCTCAAATTTTAACTTTATTTTTGTCTAAAATAATTCTACCCTCAAATTGAGACCATTTTATTTCGATGTTGTTTCTTAATTTTTCTATTGTCTACCTGTCTTTTGTGTGTATGTGCTGGCATCTCACTCTAGTTTAACTTCTAATATGAATTAATGTTGACCTACTCGATTCTGTTCGAATGTTCTCGCGTTTGCAGCGCAGTTACTTACGAGTAAGACGGACATCGTACTTACGAGTAATAGGGACATTTTTATTTATTTATGATGACGATTTAATTAATGACATGTTTATTCTATACTTACTAATTAAATAATCTATTTTATATTAAACTAATAATTATTAAATTGAACATGTTGACATAAATAATTGACTAACTAATTTATCGTATTCCTAATAGTATCTACTAATCTAATGACGTCATCATAATGCTAATTGAATCTGATTAAAATTTAACTAATTTCTAACAATTATCTACCTACACTACACATCTATACTTACATTCTATACCTACTCTAAAAATTCTACCATAGTTTCTATCTACTGCCTATTTATCTATCTACGTACATAATATATGTTATGTATTCAAGTATTTGATTGAATGTATGTATATTCATTATATCTAAATTATTTAAACTACCTATGCACTACCAATATTCTAATCTAAGTAAATTATTGTAACTATCTGGCCCTACACCGTTAGTTATACATAGTTGAACTATCTAACTAAAATACGGTAACATTATTGGCCCTACACCAATAATTGGTACTACTGTATCTACCTACCTACACTAGGAACCATTTGGCCCTACACCAATGGTTACCACCTACCTAACGCACAATGATGCTACTGGCCCTACACCTTTAGTCATTCAGCCTGTCCTACGAAATCAATGGCCCTACACCATTGTATTAAATACTACATTGCAGAGCGGATTGTAACTCGTAAAATAAGCCACAAGACTACTACACTTATTTACTTACTAATACACATACTATACTAATTATTACACTAATACATGAGCGGAAGTAACTCAATAAATAAGCCTATATACTAACATACATCTACACATAAATTAAAAACACACACACACACCCTCATATACATACATACAATTGCTCTAATAACTAATTCTCTAAATAAACGATAGTGCATAGTAAATTTTCTACCGGTTAAACTGCCTAAAACAAAAACTACATTTGACTACTGTTTTTTCTGAGTGTACAACGTGTCATAAGTTGTTTACTCTGTGTATAAGGAGTCTTAAAAGCAAACAAGAAGTTTTTAAGACTCTGTGAAGTTGAGGTATGCATGAGGAAGTCTGAATGGGTCAGAGTATAAGTGAAGATTCAGTAAGGTTGTTTTTAGTTTCAGGCGGATTTTACGCAGGTAAAATCCTACCCAAAAAGGGCGGGTATTGTAACGTCGCGTTCAGACGAACGTAAATTTTAGGCCTAATTTAGTTCATAAATAAAATAGTTTAATAAAATATCTATCTATTACTATATTATTTAATTATCTATTATAAACACAACACTAAAATACACACAATTTCGTAAAAAGTTAAAATAATAATTATAAAAAACTACCCACCATTATATTTTCGCGGGTGCTTACATTTCTGAACGAATGCAATTTTCGCGCGTTTTTTAACGGCTGGGTCAACTTGACACATGCCATTTTAAAAAACGGTCATCACTACGCTGCTAACGGACGAACGCTACGGACCTAAAAGCTAAACCTTGAAATTATAATAATTTTCTAAATTTGATATAATTCTACTGTTTTAATCGTACAAGTGCTGTGTATCCCCTCTAGGGTGAGTTGCCACTATCTTACTATTTCTCTTGCTACTTTCTTCCTGTGCTTTCTCTTCCTTAGCCGTTAGACAGACTCAGTAGTTGCATATAGCTTCCGGGTATGGACTGTGCTGATGCAACTGCTGAGGCTGTGGAGACGTGCTGGTCGAGAGCTCAGACCTGGATGATCATTCCAGGGCTCCAGTGCTAGATCCAGTGCAAGATCCGGACTACCTCCAACACTATCACCAGTGCTAGCTCCAGCTCCGACTCCAGCTCCAGTAGAAGACGACTGGCTGCCCTGCAGACCCTCGGCACAGAGCAGGCCAGTCCTACCCAATCTACAACCTAGCTAGACTAAAGATCTAGACCGACCAAGTACCCTCGACCCTGAGCACTATTCTTAATAAAACCTATTTTTTAAACTACCTACTCTATTATTTCTATTCTATTCTAAATTCTATCTATATTCTAAATTCTACCTGTCTACGGAACTAACTTCCGTAACAGTGGTTAATCTAATTAATCTTAGTTCCTAAAATTGTTTGATTATTATTATTAACATATCTAGGTACGGTCGACAGAGAAAGGTGTACAGTAAGGTGCTCCCACACAGCAGTTACATAACGTTAGAGACTGTTGCGTAACATTTGTTGTCTAACTTTTTTTTTACATGTTGTAGCGTAAGTTACACGCTGTTATAAAATGTTATCGTGTTACACAATGTTTTATAACGTTATATAGCTGCTGTGTGGGAGCACCTGTAGAGTTTTAGGGATGACATTATCATATGAACAGGATCAAAATCGGTATAAAATTATTACAGGCACTACAATTTTAACTAAATTATAAAATAATAAACTTATATAATTATGATTCATTCCCGTAACCTCGCGTTCCCGTAAGCGCAACTCTCTTTACGTCGCTTTCCCATTACCGCAACTCTCTTTACGTCAACTCTCGCTACGTGGAGTCTCGCTATATCAACTTTTCGCTACGTGTGATACAGTTAGCAAAAGAAGTGAATCTTTCACGAAACGTAATTATGAATTGAATTATTGTAATTAGAGTATCGTAAGATAAGTTGGTCTTTAATCTAGTTTATCGCAAAGTTACGGTTAAGTTTCGTTGCACGGAACCCTCGGCGCGAGTCCGACTCGCACTTCGCCGGTTTTACTCACTACGGTACTTTTAAGACTGATGGAAAAAATCAATTCACAGGCTTATTTTGTGCATTTTTGTAAAAGTAAGTAATCCGTTTATTTCGCAACAGCAAGACATAGGTACGGTGGAACACAGAGAAAGGTATACAGGAGAGTTTTTAAGGGTGAAATTTTCTCAAAAACTACTTGACCTATTGCAATAATTCTTTTACTGTTTGATATATAAAAGTTAAAACTGTGTACTGTAAAATAATTATTAAAATCGGATCAGAGTTCTTGAGAAAATCTCAACCTTAATGAAGCCCCTGTATACGTATCTCTGTCATCGTGTGTACTATTTAAAAATCTCTGTTAAAAAAGCTGTGTTCTGTTGAAATGAGTCCTCGACGTTGATCGAAACCACATACTGTATGGAGAGAGAGATGCTAATAAAGTGAATGAGGTGTTGTATGTACGGCCAACAGCAGATCAATGGTAACACTTGCAGTACGAATTAAACTCGTAAGACGCAGATAATAAGAACGGTCCAAAGTCCAAAGTGTTACATGATCTGCTGTTAGCTGTACAATGTAAAAGACATTGACACATTTCAATGGAGCTTTGCCCCACCTAAAAAACTACGTGACCATTTAAACTGTACCTATCATTTTGTTGGGGACTTATTACAGGTTTCATATTGCATAATCATAATCAGTATCATTTTCTACTACTCTCGCAACTCCTATAGAAGAATAACAAAAACAATGAATAAATCGCTTCGATTTCTTACTATTATCTGAATTCTTAATTAAGATGTTTTTTTCGAATCGCAACTTGTATAAAACTTTATTTTAAACCAATAATTTTAATAAAAAACTGAGATATTTTTACATTTATTCGTCATCTTGTACAAATTGCGGTTGATGGTGAGGCAGAATCTGGCATTGTCATTTGGTGTGGGTATAGCGAACGCGATAAGCTTTCAAGGATTTTGATAAATGGACCGACAGTATAGATAAAGTTATCCTGTTTGGCTGCAATCAATATTTTTTTTGCGAGATTTATGATTTATAATGAATTCAAGGCTATTCTGTATAATTAATAATATACTGTATAATAATTTTTATTTAACTATATAGGTACTGAAGCCCAAATCAAGTGTCTTAATTTGTAAACCTGTTGTGAAGTTACACTGAAGGAACAGAATGAACCTGTTCATCATCGGTGTATAAATTAGAACATGATGAAAAAATTATTGCCGTGGGCAGGACTTGAACCTGCCAATGAATGACAAAGGAACGACAAGGTCGCAGGTTCAAGTCAGGTAAGAATTTTTTCATCATGTTCAAAAAATTCTTACCTGCAATTTCATCCAATACTTTTAATAACTTCATTCTTCTGTCTTCGGACTTGTAATTACATAGAAACATTCACTCTAAAATCGTTTCAAAAACATATATAAATAACATAAAATACATACAACATAAATAAATAAATGTCACGATAAATATTTGTCTCAGATTTATGTCCCTCCGATCCGACATCTAGATGTCCTATCATCAGGAAATGTCAAAATCTATTCGATTTGTAGAGGTCTACTTTAGATTACTTTTACAAAATAAATGAGCAATTTTCTTTTAAACATTGCTAACTAATCAGTCAATTACAATGTTGTTAATATCAACATTATTATGCCTCCATAATCAATCAATTACCATTTTGCCTTTATCAACCTTATTTATGCAAAAATGTTCACTAACTCAATTAGTGTGAACTGGAATTAGTTTCATTTTAACGGGTAAAGTATTAATCGCCTTGGTAATTAGCAGGGTTATTGATAAAATAGTTTTTCTCTCCCAAATAGTCGCAATAGTATAAACAATAGACAAGATAGGTAAGATGTAACTTATTTATTTATTTATTTTATTAATGGACTCGACAGTTCGTCATTTGCCAATGTCATGTTACAGAAAATTCAATATATAATAGTCTTCTATCTTCATCCAGAGGAGTCGCAGTAGCGTCTTCACCCTGGGTAGCCGCGTCTTTTTGTCTTCACCCAGAGGAGTCGCCGTAGCGTCATCACTCTGTACGAAGCAGCTCGACAGTCACGTTCACTCCCGAACTTGTAGCGGGAACTCTTGATAAAAGCTTGAAACTTAAGATCTTGCTCAAATTCTCCAATAAATTCACCATACTGTCATTCGCGAACATTTTCTGAGTAATTTAACGTGATATTAAACACAAAATAACCACTGTCGACACTAAAGTAAATATTGTCAAACAATTTTGCAACTGTCATTTCCCGCCATTTTCAAGAGAACCGATGTAACTTTTATTGCCAAAAAATAAGTTATAAACTTACTTAACATATACGCTCACACACATGCTTACACACATTCCCAAACACTAAAATTCAAAATATAACCGTGTCAACATTTCCAGAAATGGGCGCGCTTTGAGAGAAATGTCGGTCCCGAGCGGACATAAACCGAGGCCTGACTTTTACCGTAACATTTATAGTCATAAATAATATAGAGCCACTTTGGAACTAGACTCGTCACAATAATCAAACCCGTCCTCGTCTGCACAGGCGACAGAGCATACCTCTACTGAGCTAATGCTTATGTCATCATTTAAAGCGATGCAGTAGCGTCAAAATCACTAAATTAGTCAATTTAAACTCATTGACCAGGAGTAACATTTTCAAATACGATGTTAAAAAGATTCAGAGTAAAATATCGTTCAATGCATTATTGTCGAAAACCTTCGAAATCGGAAAAATACAGGGATTTTCCTAAGAACTACTTGACCGAATGTAAAAAATATATTACTAGTATTACTTACGAGTTTATACGATATAATTGCAAAGAATTAAAAAAAAAATCGTCAACAACTTTTTGAAGAAATCTCAACTTTAATGACTTTCCCGTAAGTATACTTTTGTCTGTGTTAGGATGAACCTTCTTAGTTATACACAAGATAGAGAGAGAGAGAGAGTTTGAAAAAAAAACGGCCAAGTGCGAGTCGGACTCGCACCGAGGGTTCCGTGCAACGCAACTTACTAACCCCGTAACTTTGCTCTAACGAAAAGATAAAAAAATTATTTTGGAGGAATGTAATTTCTAATTTACAGTTTTAGGATTTTTTCCTTTACTTGTGCTGTAAGACGCTAGGTCTTGCCAAATCTCATGTTTCTAGGTCAACGGGAAGTACCCTATAGATTTTGAGTTTTTTGCGTTTTCATACAAATATGCGCCAAAACTCTTTATATCCATATCTTTCGATTGCGTTGACGTAGAAGGTTGATTTTTTTCACGGCCTTATAAGGTTGCAGACTTGAGTATTTGGTATTAATTTTAACTTGATCCGTCCATGCGTTTCTAACATATAGGTCTTGACAGACATACAGACGGACAACAAAGTGATATTATAAGGGTTTCTGATGCAAAAGCTAAGTTAAGTTCCCGTGCTATTAACCTTGAGACTTGAGTTGTATAGATAGGTCGCCATTATAATGTTACCTCATTCAATTACTCTTGCATTTCGTATAATCACAGAGCAGACAGCTATCATAAGGTCAAGTGGAACCAAATTGGAACTATAAAATGTAGTAATCGAAAAGTCGTAAGTACGCCAACGTGTGTCGGCGGCGGTTAGTAGCAAACTTATATCTTTAATCTGTGGTTAGTAGCGGTGTTCCACCCACAGTAACAAAAAGTAAATGTATAAGTAATAAGTATATCTTAAAATTATTATAAATAGTCTTATATATGACATATATTATGTTATAGATATTATGCAGCGGTTTATGTGAGGATATCTGTATAAACTTCTCAAGTTTTAAGATGCTGGTGGATTATTATTGTAATAGTAATGTTTTAAATAAATAAAAATAAATTAATAAACAGTAGATCAAGTGTAACACTTTGGAATTTGGACCGTTCTTATTATCTGCGTCGTAAGATTTAAAATCGTACTGCAAGTCTTACCATTGATCTGCTGTTGTCCGTACGTCACTCTCTTGTTTTTTCATTGTTTGAATTTTCAATAGAAGTCGAACATAATAAAACGTATGAGAGTGAATGTTGACAATAAGGTCCTGTCCCCATACAAAATATACTTTAGGCTCTCTCCGTAGCGCGGTAATATTTTTTCTGTCATATAAAAGCCGTGTCGTATAAAATAGAATAGAAATAATAGAATAATCATTTATTTGACAGACAAACAGCACACTTATGCTGTATGCATAAGTGTGCTGTTTACAATATAAGTAATAATATTCAAAAAGAGAAACTAATTTTAGTTACAACCATAGGTAAAATAGTAGGTAGCACAAGTAGTACCTACTAAAATAGATTAAATAGTAGTAATAAAAATAAAACAAGTAGCGGCATCTTTAAAAGTCACCGTTGAAAATTACTGCGCTTTTCTGAACCTTTTCAGTAAAGGTTCCTGAAAAGATTTACTATCATAAAGTTACCAAGAGATGGCGCTACTAAAGCCTGAAAGCCCCCTGAAGATTGCTGTATAAGGCTTTTTCTGATTATTGACGTTGAATAAAGATGGCGCCACGCGTAACTTCTGTAGTTTGTACATTGGAACCTCAGAGAAGTCCTTATTTCTCTGAGATTGGAACACAGAGAAAGGTGTACAGGAGAGTTTTTAAGGTTGAGATTAACTCAAATACTATACCTATAATACTTGACCTATTTCTAGAATTCTTTCAATGTTAGATAGATAAAAATTAAAACTATTTAAGGGTAAAATAATTATTAAATTCGGTCCAGTAGTTTTTGAGAAAATCTCAACCTTATTGAGGCCTCCTACATCTCTGTCTTCGACTTTACCTACTTAAGGGCCTTCATAGAGCCAACTAGCGCCGCCAATCTTAGAAAAATAATATCGTCCAATATAATCAATTTTATTAAAAAAGCTATTTACGAAATGTTTATTACGATAAATACTATTTTTCAATATACAATACATGGCGTAGCAGCGCATAAGAGCTTGTTTTAAAAAATCTGATTTTTGTTGGCGCATTTTTATTTCCCTGCCAAAATTCATCCAAAATTCATAAAAATACGAATATCTTCACTCCGCCGCTGCGGGACATCTTCTGTCTCACTCTTGCTTTTGACAACCATATAGCGCCTTAACAATTTTATTTAATCTGGTACTGCCTGAAATATCTAAGTAATTACATCAATTATTTAGCCATCTTTCTTAATCAAATTGCCTATTCTAAGCTTCTCATTATTAATGCCGACGATATTATCACAGGAGGAAGATCAAAGATAATTACGAGTAAGATGCTATTAAAGTATAAAGTAGCTATTAAATCATGAAGCAAAAAATTTCGCAGCGATCTAAGGAGATAGCCTAAAGTATATTTTGTACGTGCAGTGGCCGTTGTTGTCACTTTCACTCTCATGGTGGCATTTCACTTAGCTATTCGTATTCGCTATTGGATATTGGTCGTACTTGACGTACATACAAATAAGACGAATATTTTGTCAAGAATACCAACCACACATGGCAATTATTACAAATACGCAAATATGAATAGCCAAGTGAAGTGCAACCATAATACATCAGAAAGAGACATCTGTTTTTATATGTTTGACTTTTGTTGAAAATTCAAACAATGGAAAAAAACAGAGTGGTAGAGACGCGGAAA
The DNA here is from genome assembly GCA_963506565.1 of Tachystola acroxantha. NCBI lineage: Eukaryota > Metazoa > Arthropoda > Insecta > Lepidoptera > Oecophoridae > Tachystola > Tachystola acroxantha. The sequence continues at coordinate 6,330,658 of OY735894.1, read as the reverse complement.
ATTATCATGCAAGCCTGGAGTCTGTGATGTTAATTAAATAAGGCTAACTCCATCGGCGGTTTATTGCTTCAATATCTAATTTTAATTAAAATCTATACAATACACAGGAGATAGAATTACAAGAGTAATTAATTAACACTGAATATTGTATGATAATGATTACGTTTACTGAAACATAATAATACGAACTCAATCACGATGCTTCGTTTATATCTACAGACATTGAGCGTGTCAGCAACGTGCCGTGTGAGACAACGACGGTATAATTCTTTTGGATCAGTCCCAGAATGTCCAAATGACAAATACCAGATTCTGCCCCACCATCAACCGCATGATGTACAAGATAACGAATAAATGAAAAACTAGGTGTTGCATGGTGCGCGGGCCGCGCGCGGCCCGCGAGACGGCTTTGTTTTCGTGTTGTAGGCGCCGCAACTAAATAAACATTATCCGGATTGTTCGCTGTGCAAATAATTCGTGCAAGCCATCCACTAATTATATCAAGCACCGCCCGAAAGTTGCAAGTTCAAAACTCTGTGAAAAACATTTATTTCGAAAAGAGTTTGCTCATTTAAAGTAGGTTATTGTTGTGATTTTTAAATCAAGCAACGCTCGAAATGCCCGTATGCCAGAAACTTAAAGAAAGTTTTTCGAAACCCAAACGTTGCTAGCTGTACACAATTTCCATAGCTTTGTTCATAATTCGAAAGGCAAGGGCTTTCAGCCTTTGGTAGCGTGGGGACACTCCGGGCTTCGCCCTTCGCGGAGCTCGGCCTGTGGCCTCGCAGCTCGGCTCGGCCTTCGGCCTCGCAAAAGTTACTTGGAATATGGGGAGTTGTTTCTGCTTGAGAAGGGGACGCTTCGGGCTTCGCCCTACGCGGAGCTCGGCCTATGGCCTCGCAGCCCGGCTCGGCCTTCGGCCTCGCAAAAGTTACTTGAAGGGTAGGGAGTTTTTTCTGCTTGGCAATGGGACGCTTCGGGCTTCGCCCTACGCGGAGCTCGGCCTACGGCCTCGCAGCCCGGCTCGGCCATCGGCCTCGCAAAAGTTACTTGGAATGTGGGGAATTTCTTCTGCTTAGCAAGGGAACGCTTCGGGCTTCGCCCTACGCGGAGCTCGGCCTATGGCCTCGCAGCACGGCTCGGCCTTCGGCCTCGCAAAAGTTACTTGGAGGGTGGGGAGTTGTTTCTGCTTGGCAAGGGGACGCTTCGGGCTTCGCCCTACGCGGAGCTCGGCCTACGGCCTCGCGGTGTTCTATCGCTTCGGGCTTCGCCCTACGCGGAGCTCGGCCTTCGGCCTCGCGGGAGGATGCTCGGCCTTCGGCCTCGCTATAGTTACTGATAGATATTTACCGCACGCCAGTAATCCTTTCGTTTCGTATAGGAAAATATATGGAAAAAATATTATGGTTTACTGCTCGTCCGCCATTTTGTTTTTCCCAAAAATGACAATTTTCTGGTATACTGCATCATATGTGCTACGAAGTGGAATTGATTGGATATTCCTCATGCGCTCGTGCTAGGCCAGCTAATTCGTCAAAGTTTGGTCTGAAATGTCCAAATTTTCAATCGGCTATATTTCCGCCGCCATTTTGTTTTTCTTTTGTTTTTCAATTTCATCACAAAGTAGGTCGACCATGTGACGCGTGTTCCAAATTTGAACGAAATCGGTTGGAAAATGGCGGAGATGGCATCACGTGACCCGCCGCCATCTTGTTTTTTTCACTTCCCTATAGTTTTCCTCTAGTCCAATCACTAAACTATACAACTCCCCCCTACATCACTTTCACCTCCGGGAACTCCTTCAGACTAAACGGGCGCGTCAATCAGTGAGTCAGTGAGTCAGTCAGTGGTAGTCGAGCTATATATATTAGTAACTAGTAGGTGCGTGGGTGCGCGGGCCGCGAGCGGCCCGCGGGGCTTTCTTATTCCTGTAGGTTTGGAGGCGGCGCAACTAACTACAATTTTATCTGGGTTTGTTCATTGTGCAATTGGGTGTGCGTGCAATGCAATTTGTCTTGCCACTTGTAAATCAAGCGACGCCCGAAAGGTATAAATTCAAAACGTTATGAAATGGACATGTTTCGAGAATAGTTTGATTTAAAGTTGTTAACTGATTATAAATATAGAGCATGCAATACCCCAAATGACCGAAGGCCTGGCACTAAATAAAGACGTAATTCAAAAGACAAGTGTTATCATCTTTATATAGATTTCAAAAATTCATTCTGATTCGGAGCGTATACGCATTTTCCTTTTCGCTTTTGCTGGCGTGGGGACGCTCCGGGCTTCGCCCTCCGCGGAGCTCGGCCTATGGCCTCGCTTTGGGCTCGGTCTTCGACCTCGCCAAGGTTGTTTAGGCGACACAGATGATCGTATTGTATCCGCTTGGCAAGGGGGACGCTTCGGGCTACGCCCTACGCGGAGCTCGGCCTGCGGCCTCGCGGGGGGGTCGCTTCGGGCTTCGCCCTACGCGAAGCTCGGCCTACGGCCTCGCGGATGGGACGCTTCGGGCTTCGCCCTACGCGGAGCTCGGCCTACGGCCTCGCGGGGGGGTCGCTGCGGGCTTCGCCCTACGCGGAGCTCGGCCTGCGGCCTCGCGGGTGGGACGCTTCGGGCTTCGCCCTACGCGGAGCTCGGCCTGCGGCCTCGCGGGGGGGGGGACGCTTCGGGCTTCGCCCTACGCGGAGCTCAGCCTACGGCCTCGCGGGAGGGTATGTGTATCCGCTTGGCAAGGGGACGCTTCGGGCTTCGCCCTACGCGGAGCTCGGCCTACGGCCTCGCGGGGGGGGGGGGGGGGACGCTTCGGGCTTCGCCCTACGCGGAGCTCGGCCTACGGCCTCGCGAGGGGGTCGCTTCGGGCTTCGCCCTACGCGGAGCTCAGCCTACGGCCTCGCGGGAGGGTCGCTTCGGGCTTCGCCCTACGCGGAGTTCGGCCTACGGCCTCGCGGGTGGATGCCCGGCCTTCGGCCTCGTTATAATTGTCGATGGACATCGATTATTGGAAGCATTGACCACGGTTTTATATAGACCTGCAGTACTCATTCGTTTTGTATAGGAAAATGTATGGGGATATTTTCGATTCATTCGGATGTCAAAATTTTGGCGGCCATCTTGGATTTTGAAATACTTTAAACTTTTATGAGTAAGTACAGGATAGTACCTAACAGATGGCATATATTTTATTGCTCTAGCGCAACATTTCTTTAACAAAGTTGGCGCCCAAACGGGGCTCTGACCACAACTTTCAAGTCGCATAAGTTCCAGTGTTGCCGTGCGATTTCGACGAAAATTGTCAAATATCATTTGGGTGAGCTACCCTCATCGAACTGCATACTCAGAATTTCCGTAAAGTCCTTATTTCCATTTGTCAACTTTTTGGGACCTGTGGGGTAAATTACCAGAATTTCTGGGAAAATTCTTTTTTGTGGCAACACTACGCCCCGAAAGCTACAACTGACCCATACAAATCGATTCTCTAAAGTGGCGCTATCTGGGAGAAATATCGCTTTGAAAATGTCATTTTTTGGTACTTTTTACACTTTTACCTCCACTCTCTCCGCCACTTTGATTTTCCCACTTTTCGGATTTTTCTGGCTATCTGGACTATATTACCTAACAAATGGCATTTAAACTTTTTCGCTAGCTAAAACTTGGTAGAACAAACTAACTCAATTTATCTGACCATTCCCAAAAATTTCAAAGCGTCGCCAATCCCAGTGTTGCCAGCGGATTTCGATGAAAATACCCAAATGTCATTTGAGTGGCCAAAGCTCACCAAACTGCATACTCAGAATTTCCCTAAAGTCCTTATTTCCATTTGTCACCTTTTTGGGTCCTGTGGGGTAAATTACCCCGATTTCGGGGAAATTTCTTTTTCACGGCAATACTACGTCCCGAGACCTACATCCTGCGCATACAAACCGAAGCTCTGCGGCGTTGGCATCTGGGAGTAATATCGCTTTGAAAATTCCCAATTTTTCTACTTTTTACCATCTTATTACCCAACTCGCCGCCATTTTGTTTTTTTCCCACTTTTCGAATTTTTCTGGTTATCTGGACTATATTGCCCGACAAACTGCATTTAAACTTTTTCGCTAGCTAAAACTTGGTAGAACAATCTAACTCAATTTATCTGACCATTCCCAAAAATTTGAAAAATTCGCCAATCCCAGTGTTGCCAGCGGATATCGATGAAAATACCCAAATGTCATTTGGGTGGACCAATCTCACCAGACTGCATACCCAGAATTTCCCTAAAGTCCTTATTTCCATTTGTCACATTTTTGGACCCTGTGGGGTAAATTACCCGACTTTTTGGGAAAATTCTTTTTCCTGGCAACACTACGTCCTGAGACCTACATCCGGCCCATACAAGCCGAAGCTCTGCGGAGTTGGCATCTGGGAGTAATATCGATTTGAAAATTCCCAACTTTTCAACTTTTTAAAATTTTGTCTCCCATCTCGCCGCCATTTTGTTTTTTAAAAAATTTCCTTATTTTTCTGTTTATCTAGACTAAATTTCCCAACAAACTGCATTTAAACCGTTGCGCTAGCTCAAACTTGGTCTAACAAAGTTGCCCTCCAAAGTTGGCAACTGCCGAAAATTTTAAAAAATTCGCCAATCCCAGTGTTGCCAGCGGATTTCGATGAAAATACCCAAATGTCATTTGGGTGGGCCAACCTCATCGGACTGCATACCCAGAATTTCCCTAAAGTCTCTATTTCTATTTGCCACCTTTTTTGACCCTGTGGGGTAAATTACCCAGATTTCGGGGAAAATTTTTTTTCCTGGCAACACTACTCTCCGAGACCTACAACCGCCCCATACAAGCCGAAGCTCTGCGGTGTTGCCATCTGGGAGTAATATCGCTTTGCCCACTCGTGATTTCCCTCCCTTTTTTTCAATCGCTCACAACTCGTCGGCCATTTTGTTTTTTTTAACCCCCCATTTTTTTGGGTAAAGTAGAGGATTTACCCATTCCAACGACATATTGCACCCCTCCCTACGGCTCACCCAACTCGATTTACCAGTACCCTACTTTTGGGTCTTTTTCGTCCCCCCCACTTTTTTTCATATAACTCGGCCGCCATTTTGTTTTTTTCAAAATTAAAAAAAAAATCTTTTATTAGATTGTATTTTTTACATTTGTTTCAAATTTTATCCAAATCGGACTGCGCATCACAGAGTTCACCATAGTGACCCAAAGATAAAACACCCCCAGGGGGACCGCTATATTTTTCCGCACATCACATCCCCAAAGTCTATACAACCAACCCCCAACCCACCCCCCACCCCCTCCAGGTTCCTCAATCCACGTGTCAGTGAGTCAGTGAGTGGTATTGTAGCTATATATATTATAGTAATATCTCCGTTTTTTTAAAATTAATGGTTTAAAATAAAGTTTTGTACGAGTCGAAAAAACAGCTTAATTAGGAATTCAGAAAATAGTAAGAAATCGAAGCCAATTATTCATTGTCTTTGTTATCACTCTCGCAACTCCTACTGATTATGATTATGCAATATGAAATCTGTAATAAGTCCCCAACAAAATGATAGGTTCAGCTTCAATGATCACGTAGTTTTGAAGGTGGCCAGGTCCATTGAAATATGGCAATGTTATTTCAATGTCTGTAGATGTAAACGAACCTTCCTTTCGATGGTGTTTCGAGCTGACGATTGACGATTGTCTTCAACCCGGGTAGAGACTGTCGCACTTCTCACCCCGAATTTAAAAGACCGGCCGTCGTCGTTTTTCATCCCCACCTATGCCTTCCACATATGCCACCTATGTGTTGACGTAAAGACTAAAAATACCTAGTCGTAATTGTGTTGAATAATAAATACACTATTAGGGTGCTACTTAGCCAAATCAATAGTTCACGTCTATCAGGTTAATCTATAATTTCCCTTTGTATAACTGCAGATCAATGGTAACACTTGCAGTACGATTTTAAATCTTACGACGCAGATAATAAGAACGGTTCGAAGTGTTACACTTGATCTGCCGTTAGCTGTACACTCGACAGAACATGTACTTATTACTACTAGTGTTACCATGAAGTATGATTTGTATTCTTTTAGTAGAAATTACGTGTGCTTCTGTTGTGGCTAGTAAAAATAGTTTTATGCTGTTATTCATAAACCTAGATAAACCTCACTTATAGCTGAACGGGTGGGTTCGACCGTGAACAAATCAAACACCGCGATAAACTCAGCACTACTTTAATAGTGTAACTAAAACAAAACTGTGTAATCGGTACATCAACGCGAAAATACAATCAAACGCAACGACGCGTCCCCGCACGCTCCGCAACCGATCGTCGATTGTTACAGTGCGTGAGGCGTAAGCTCAGGTTTACATTTGTGTGAGTGATCGCCAAGCTGCTAGCGGTACAAGAGGTGAAGTGCGGTGCGTGCGCGGCAGGGTGGCGTCCCAGCGCCGTAACTAGGGCGGTGCCAGCGGTGCCCAGGCACAGGGCGCAGACCCTGGAGGGGCGCAGAAATGACCAGACCAGTATCTAGTTTTGGGTCATGCATGGTAGTTAGTTAGTAGGTACATTTTGCAACAATACTTTGTTGCTATCTTGAAACAACAACACTTGTACTTACAAGCTATACCTACGTAAACAAAAAAATAGATAGATTTATTTTTATGCACATTTGTTCATTTTATTGTCAGAGCCTGGTTAAGGCATTTTTGAAGGGCGCAGTTTTGAAAGCTCGCACCGGGCGCATAAAAGGCTAGTTACGGCACTGCCGGTCCTGCTGTGTAGTATATGCGTAGGACGCGTCGCGCCTCAGGCCGAATATCACTCTACACTATCTGTGTGCACTCACACAAATGCAAACCTGAGCTTATGCCTCGCGCACTGTAAACGATGCTCATTTGTCGCCTTCTAAATTTAAACGAGCATAGACGCGTGGGCAAGCATCGCACGCGTTGAGGGCGCTGCTGTGCGACGCTAGTGCGGGGAATGATAGTAGTGATGTCCCTTGGCATGTGCTTGGCGCTATACACTTCCTTTGAATCGTGTTGCTATTCCTTTCACACTTCGTTAAAAAAGGTTAAGATAGAAAGGGACAGTGTGGCTAAACGGTGGCGTAACTTTAAATCACGTTTATGAACACGCGCCTTTTGAGTTTAAAGTTTTTTTAGTTTTAAACAATTGCATTGTGTAGGTACGCTCTGTTAGACTGTATACAATGGTTTTGTGATGTAGGTTGATGTGCTGTCGACTATACCTAGGAACTTTGACGTTAGCTTAGGTAATTAAATTAATTTCAAGTTTCCCGGGAATACATGTCTTGTCTCGTGTGATGGTAAACTAATTAATACGGCAACTAATATACGTTTACTACGTAGTAGTTGATCTCCTCGGTCTGAGGCTGAGATTAATTAGTGTGAGCTCGCTCGTACAGTCGAAGACAGAGATAAGTATACAGGGGGCCTCAATAAGGTTGAGATTTTCTTAAAAACTACTGGACCGAAATTCTGGTTTAAGATCATTTATTTCTCATAAGAATTATACATTCACTTACATGAGAAAACATAACTTAAAAGTAGGCGTACAGAACTTAATATTAAGATAGAATTGTGAGAAATTAATAATTCTTTTAGAGTTACATAGTTTTAACTTTTATCTATCAAACAGTGAAATAATTTTTGCAATAGGTCAAGGTTTGAGAAAATCTCAACCTTAAAAACTCTCCTGTACACCTTTCTCTGTGTTCCACCGTACAATTGTAAAAATACATAGTTGTTTCTTTCTGACTATTAGAGTGAAAGTAACATACAAAATATGATTTAGGCTCCCTCCATAGAGTGCGACGATTTTTAAGGTTCCATACGGTCGAAGACAAAGTACCTACAGTAGAATTTTTAGGATTGAGATTTTCTCAAAAACTACTTGACCTATTGCAAGAATTCTTTCGCTGTTAGATAGATAAAAGTTGAAACTATGTAACTGTATAGGTATTTCTTTTATTTTATCATGTTATTTAAATTGATTGTGTAAGATTTCTTGAATATATTTATGGTCTGATAAATATAATTGTAGATAGAAATACAATAATAAAATTTAGTACTTACCTACTGTAAAGAATTATTAAATTCGGTCCAGTAGTTTTTGAGAAAATATCAACCTTATTGAGATCCTTTGAATACTTATCTACCCGGCTTAGCCCGGCTGTCTACTATATGCCAATAGCGTATTCTTTCATATTTCGGCCACACAGTGCGCAGAGGGGACGAAAATTTTGAGAAACTGATCGTGGTTGGGAACACCGAAGGATCACGGGGTCGTTCACCAACAAGATGGACCGATCAAGTGAAAGAATCTTCGTCCTCCAAATTCTACACGATCGTAAGAGACGCGCTGGACAGGAACCGGTGGAGGCAAATCATCCGCTCCTGATGCAAACCTGATGCTGACCACAATCCTCAGACATGACCACAGAGATAGAGTATACTTATCTCTAGGAACCCTTATAGGATCACTTTGTTGTTCATTTGTCCGTCCGTCTGTCTGTCAAAATAAGTCGAAATGCAAAAGATCTTGTTGAGTGGCGTGTTTTGAGGGAGGCCCTACGTCCAGCAGTGGACTGATATGGGCTGATGATGAACTTTTTTTACACTAACCTCGTCTCCCCCGATGTCTGGGCGAGTTGGCTGGTGTGCTCTGCTCCGAGCTCTCGGCATACTCCGTGCTGCTGTCGACTCCTGGCGCCAGGGAGAACATGGTGCCAGCGGGACATCGCTCGCGGCTCCGGCTGCGCTGCCAACGGCTCTGGGGAGGATAATTATTATTATTTGATATCAGAATGTCGGTACAAGCCCAAGGGTCACTCCGACCTTAAAGGTATATTGTGGCCGCGCACTGAGTTCTTATATCTCGCTCCCAGGGCCAACGTCCTTTAGGAAGCGTATGATGAACTTGGGCGGGAGAGTTTTTATATAATCGGGTGGCATTATTAACTGGTACAATTCCGTCTGGAGTGCCCCAGGGGTCAATTTTGGGCCCATTACTATTTGTAATATTTATAATGGATATATCATCATGTTTCTTAAATTCCAAAATATTACTTTTCGCCGATGACTTGAAAATACTGAAGCTGATCAGGGACTTGAACGATGTTAATTGCCTCCAACGTGACCTGTCAAGATTTGAGACATACTGTATCAGGAATAAACTAGACCTTAATGTTTCCAAATGCTTTTACATGTCTTTTACACGTAAACAAACTACAATCAATTCGGGATATACGTTGCACACCTATAACATTTCTAAAGTTAATGATATTAGAGACTTGGGCGTTATACAGGACAGCAAGCTATTGTTCGATAAACATATTGACCATATTATGAATAAAGCGTCTAAATCTCTAGGCTTTATTATACGTCTTTCTGCCAATTTCAAAACTTTGAAATCGGTGAAGATTCTATACTGTGCCTTCGTGCGGAGCCATCTTGAATACGCGTCCCAAATATGGAATCCCCGGTACGAGGTGTATAAAAACCGAATCGAGGGTATCCAAAGAAATTTTTTACGTCTACTAGTCTTTAAATCACACCAGAGATCGTCGGGCTATCTCCATCGCTGCAAGCGTTATCATTTTTTACCTCTTGACGTTCGTCGAAACATTAATGATATTTGTCTCCTAGTTAACGTTGCAAATGGGGTAGTCGACTGCCCGGAGCTGGCCACTTTGATCAAACTTCGTGAGGGCAGAGTGGGTCGCGGGAATCTTCCTTTGCTGGATGTGCCATTCACTAGTACCAAATACAGGAAAAACGCATTCTTATTACGTAGTAGTGATAGTTACAATAAGATGTATGCAAATCACAAACTGGATCTATACGACACGAGCGCAGCGACCGTGAGACGCATCATAGCGCAGGACTTCTTTAACGACAGTTATCATTAAAGTATTTTTTAGTATTATATAAAAAATTTAACATAAGTACCTATTTAAGTCACTTTTATTTTTTTAAATCTTGAGACACATCTTGATGTCTATAGGTGGAGATTTGTAATTAGCTTCTAGACATTATTAAGTAACCTAAAGTTATTGTACTGTAAATCTTCCTTAAAAATAAATAAATAAAATAAATAAATAATTATGTGTCCACCTAATGCTCCGCTTACAGGGGGACTCAATAATTTGACCTTTACTCGTGTAAAAGGAACAAACTACTGTCTTTGTCAACTGACTTTGGCAAGATTTGGCAACTGACTTTGGAAGTTAGAAAGATTATTTTATAATTTTTTTACATGCGACTACATTAGCCGTAGAGAGAGGATATTGGCGATCGGCGTAACGCCGCGAAGCTGTGTCAAACTGACGTTTATTACAAGGCGTTTGCCATGTTTAGAAGCTCCACGGGCGTTGCTTAGCCGCATCCTCTTCCTCACATATATATCCTCAACCACATCATCTTCCTTATAATCATTCATATCATCAACCTCAGTTTAAATTAAGGTAGGTACAACACTGACCTTTGCGTTGAAAACGATCGGGCGACCATCATCATCATCATCAGAGCCCCTTCGTGCCACGGAAAGCACGTTAAGCAGTTGGTCCCGGTTGTTATCGCTTGGCAGCAGTCGTTAGGCCACGCCAGAGGGCCTGAATAACTCTGACAATAGGTCTGGTCACTAAACCACACGAGAAGAGAAAATAGAACTGACCTTGAGGTTGGTAAAGAAGTGTTGTGTCCTGTGCACCACCGACAGCGGCGCGTGGTGGTGTGCGGAGCGGGCGCGCGGGGGGGACGCCTGCGCACTGTGCCCACACGACAGCTCGGAGGCGGACTTGGAGAGACGGCCGCTGAGAGCCTCAGCACGCTCTAATAATAGATAAGAAATACATAATGTAGTTTTGATCAACGAGGCCCGACTCTAGGCCAGGTTTTTTTTCAAAATTTCATGATGCAGGCGGTTTTTTTATCATAATTTCTTCAAGCTTTTATCAAGAGTCCCGCTTCAAGCTCGGGTGTGAACGTGACTGTCGATCTGCGTCGTCCAGAGTGACGAAGCCACAGCGACTCCTTTGGAGGAAGATAGAAGACTATGATATAGGTATTGAATTCTCTGTAACATGACATTGGCAAATGACAAACTGTCGAGCCAATTAATAAAATAAATGAATATTAAACAACAATTAGATAAAAAGTATGATTACGCCAAACAATATAATTCTTTCTTCTGAGCCAAAAATATTCTTACGCCACCCTACATTATTACACATGTAACGTAATAAGAACGCATTACATTACACAATATCCTCGTATAACAATGATGTAAGTGCTACATGTTCGTTCGGCTTTTATCCCGCTACGAATTTAACGGAAAATTCGTGAAGACATTTTCGAGATGTCTCGTATTGGCGTTACGTAATGAGATTTGTGAAATCCATCGAATTGGAAGTCTAAAAAGGAAGTTTTATTAAGGGCCGACTAGTGCCGCCAAACTTGAAAAAATAATATCTTCCAACTTAATCAATTTAAAAAAAAGCTATTTACAAAATGTTTATTAGGATGAATACTACTATTCAGCAGTTAATTAAGTAAATTTAAATTCTGTTTATAAGTAATATTTTTTTAAACACATGTTAAACAAGGTATTAATTTCAATCAACGTTTATAAGTAAGGCTGTAAATGAAAGAGTAGGTAGTGAGGCGGTTCTCGCTCTCGTAGTCTGAAGATATAAGGTGCAAATCTCCGCCCTTTCGTACGCAAATCTCGTAAAATATGATCGTATGTAGATCCATAATAACCCCGAAGGCGGCCCGTTGGGTTGGGACAGTAAATGACACTTTTATTTATAGAACCTCGGCTTTATTGTCGCAAACTAGGTCCTACACCCTACACATGTGACCAAATACTGCGAGATAAAGTTAGTGGGGCGAGACCGGTGGACACCCAGCAGTAAGGCTGCTTGTCCACATGTGATATGCTGCGAGGATGCGAAAGCTATGCTACGAAACTATGTGACCGTTTCCACTAATGCTACGCTGTGTAGCGGAGTGCGTAAGATGTGCTATAAAGTGCGAAGTCAGACTCGTTCGAGGTTGCTGTAAGATAAACTGGATTGAGGAACAAATCTTTATTTTTGCCGTTCGAAAACTGTTGTGTCAATGTAATCTATATTTTATTTAGGGACCTTTATACAAGTATAGACCAAGTGTAACACTTTGGACTTTGGATCGTTTTTATTAACTGCGTCGGAAGATTTAAAATCGAACTGCATGCAAGTTACCATTTGCTGTTGTCCGTACATGTCAGTCCCATAGTATTCTAACATAAATTAAGAAAATTATATTTCTACCTATGACCAACTAATTCATATAGCATTTTGGCCGCTCCAGATCGCGGTCAGTTTACCAACTGCAAATAAGTTTATACCTAATCAAATAATATTTTGATAATGACAAAGATAAGTTGGTCTCTAAATCTAGTTTATCTTTTCGTTAGAGCAAAGTTACGGGGTCAAGTAAGTTGCGTTGCACAGAAGCCTCGGTGCGCAGGTGCGGCTCGCACTAGGCCGTTTTTTTTATCGTAACGTAAGTTTTACGGCACGACGCGATGTGGCTAGTACGTAAGGCATTTTATAGAAATACATAGGAACTGGTAGTATAACGGCGACACATCGTCTGCTGTTGCTGCCTGCAATCAGCTACGGGAGATTGCACAGTCGCAGACAGAGATAAGTATACAGGGAGTCTCAATAAGGTTGACATTTTCCCAATAACTATTGGACCGAATTTAATCATTCTTTTACAAATTAATATTTTTTTTAACTTTTATCTATTAAACAGTGAAAGAATTTTTGCAATAGGTCAAGTAGTTTTAAAAAAAATCTCAACCTTAAAAACTCTCCTGTACACCTTTCTCTGTGTTCCACCGTACCATTAATTCAACTTGATACCTCCATGAGTTCCTGAGAAAAAGGGTCCAGACAAAATATTTGCGTCCTAAAGAGGATCTTGTTACCTACATAAACAGAAAGGATACCTTTCTTTTTCCCCAAACAGAAATCATGGGACGAATAAACCAACCTCCTAAAGTCAACTCGGAAGCTTTTACCGTGAATAAATACAATTTTTCGTCGCATAGACCAGTGGCTCTCAATCTTTGGATCTCAGAATATGAGATAGGTACCTTCACGTTTCGAGAGGCACTTTAATGAGGCGATTTTGGGTTCCGCACCTCAAAAGGAAAAAAGGAACCCTTATAGGATCACTTTGTTATCCGTCTGTCTGTCAAGACCTATATCTCAGAAACCCGTGGACGGATCAAGTTGAAATTAATATCCAATAGTCAGGTCTGTAACGTCATCAGGCGCCTCCTTCACCGATGGAAGCGAGCGCTGGAGGAGCCCACGGCGGGCCACGCCACCGTCGAGGCAGTGAGGCCAGTGTTGGAGCAGTGGGTGACGCGGAGGCACGGGGCCCTCTCCTTCCACCTGACGCAGGTCCTCTCGGGGCACGGATGCTTCGGGAGATACTTGTGGCGGGTGGCGGGGGCGGAGTCCACTCCTCAGTGTCATCACTGCGCGTGTGTCGAGGACACGGTTGAGCATACGGTGGCGGAGTGCCCGGGCTGGAACGCTGAGAGAGCGACGCTTGTTTCGGTGGTCGGGGCGGACTTGACTCTGCCCACGGTCGTGCGCGCTATGGTGACTAGCGAGAGAGCCTGGCGCGCTGTATCCGAGTTTGCGGAGCGAGTCATGTCCGCCAAGGAGGAGGCGGAGCGACAGCGCGAGCGCGACCCCGCCGCGCGCCCCGGAAGGAGGAGGAGAAGGCCGGGGGCGGGCCGCAGGGCGGCACAGGATCGTCGCCTGCCTCCCTAGGTGAGCAGTCCTCGGGCCCGTGATTCGGGGTGAAGTCACGGACCCGTGGGGAGGGTCGTCGTCGTGGCACGTGTTCCCGCTCGGCGACGACAGCATGAGAGGTTATGAGTGAACGGCTTGTATGCGGCCGGGTCTGTCTGTGGCGCGCGCGCTGCGGGGCCCGTGTCGGGCGCGGTGACGATGTACGCAGAAGATGTATGAATGGCTGAGAGAATGGTTGGCAAGAAAGAAATCCGCGCCATGGGGTGGTATGAGGCGGTGCCAAGCGTACCGGAGTGTACGAGGTGCCGCCGCCTGAGTAAGGGCCCGGGCCCACGGACGCAGTGCGCGAACCGCACGGCGCCCGAGCGGCTCGAGGCTCAGATGGGGAGGAGGAAGGTGAGGGATGAATGGATTATATATTGTGGGCTAGTACAGCCCACAATTAGGAGTGCTCGGGCGCCAGTCGGGTCGCGGTTGTATCACAGTTTCCCGTGGCTCGGCGAGAATGGCACGAGGTGGAACACCCCAGGACGTTTAGTCGGTATGCTGCCCCTTCAGGGTGGTGAGCCCGACATAACCAACACGCTCCCCCGGGCGTGGTGACACATGATTTGCAAGCATGTTTTACCTGGGTAAAAAAAAAAAAAAAAAAAAAAAGGTCTGTAACGTCATGCATCCGTTAAAAAATCAAACTTCTACGTCAACCAAATCAAAAGATATGGCCGTTTATGTCGAATTTTTGCGCATATTTGTATGAATACGCATAAAAATTAAAACCTATAGAGTACTTCCCGTTGACCTAGTATCATGAAATTTGGCAAGAGGCTAGGTCTTATAGCACAAGTAAAGGAAAAAATCCGAAACCTGTTAATTTTGGGTGATTTTTTTTTGGTAATTACAGACTTATATTTGCAGTTGACGCCTGGTAAGTATGTCGATATATGACATTATAAAGTGATGAGTCAACAACAGATCAAGTGTAACACTTTGGACTTTGAACCGTTCTTATTATCTGCATCATAAGAGTTGAATTCGTACTGCAAGTGTTACCATTGATCTGGTGTTGTCGGCACCCACGTCAGTGGAATCTAACGACAAAAACCTATCAAATCCTGTCATAACCACAGCTCCACCGAGTTTTTATCGAGCTTCTATTTACATACATATATAGAAGGGAAACACAAATAAATAGTTTGAGAAACGCTGTCTTAAAGCAAACAGGAAAAATACTGTCTTGTACTTGATATCAACAAAAGTCGTCGAAAATAAATAGTCCCAGAGAGAATAATAATGTCACATCGTGACCGAGACATCGATATGTTACAATAACTAAGTGTCGACGTTTTGTATCGAATAACCGACATTTTACCTCAAAGTTCGCGAGTAATATGTAACATGTGAATTAATTGTACCCATGGAGGATAAATGACAATGCCAGATTCTGCCCCACCATCAACCGCAAGTTGTACAAGATAACGAATAAATGTAAAAATATCTCCGTTTTTTATTAAAATTATTGGTTTAAAATAAAGTTTTGTACAAGTTGCGATTCGAAAAAACAGCTTAATTAAGAAATCAGAAAATAGTAAGAAATCGAAGAGAATTATTCATTGTTTTTGTTATTCTTCTATAGGAGTTGCGAGAGTAGTAGAAAATGATACTGATTATGATTATGCAATATGAAACCTGTAATAAGTCCCCAACAAAATGATAATGGTCACGTAGTTTTGTAGATGGGGCAAAGCTCCATTGAAATGAGGCAATGTCTTTTCGCCGCGCTCTATGGATAGAGCCTAAAGTATTTTGTATAGGGACAGGCGTAGGGGACAGGTCTCCGCACTTGTTGTCACTTTCACTCGCATACGGTAGAAAGAGACATCTGTTCGACATCTTTTGAAAATTCAAACAATGGAAAAACGAATAAGTGCCCGCCTACCCCTATTTTCGACGTACAGTCGACAGCACATCAAGTGTTACACTTTGGACTTTGGAACGTTCTTATTGTCTGTGTCATAAAAGTTGAAATCGTACTGCAAGTTACCATTGATCTGCTGTTGACTGTACGAATGTGGTACTACCATGGCATTGAAATCCATTCTATCAATGACCGCTGGCTCGAATATTCGTGAGGTCGAAAGACATAAAACACTTGTTGAGTACCTACGAACCTATGCTATTCACATAGAGTCGACTCTTAGTACAGTCGAAATTCATAGCATTAGATTAAATGTATAAAGAGATTGAGGGAGTCAGGCAAATTACATCATTACCTTTTATGTTTTAGTATGTACTAAATTTGGTTGGAATATAAAGCTTTAAAGTGTTATAAAAGCGCTTAGAAGGTACCTACTTATTCATACATAGAGAAGCTTTTATATTTAACGGTTACTGACATGGTTTATGGGAATGTTGATGATAACATCAGAGTTTAGAATAATTAACCACTGATTAATGGCTATCACGGGTTAATTAGATTCCTCTTCATTATGAGACCACACATTTTCAGCCCAAACGGAAGTAGGGGTGTATATTTTAATTTAAAATTATTGACTTGAAATCGGGCGAGTCCATTTAAAACCAAAAAACCGGCCAAGTGCTAGATAAATCTATATTTTATGGACAAACTTATATCTGCGGCTCGATTGCTCCAGCTAGTATGGGGCCAGCTGTGTGCTTGATAGCATTTAAAGATAACTTGAAGTGCTTCCGATTGTACAGTCGAAGACAGAGATTACCAATGATCTGCTGTTGTACACACGATGACAGAGATAAGTATACAGGGGGCCTCAACAAGGTTGAGATTTACTCAAAAACTACTGGACCGAATTTAATAATTCTTTTACAGTTACATAGTTTTTACTGTTATACTGCAGTGCATAATCGCAGCTACATAAACTAGGCACATAGTAATCATATTTTTTTATAGAACAGCAAGCTTTTTAATTATGAATTGCGTGACTACTCGGCCAGTCGACACACGCAACAAAAGGCTTTGTACTTCACAAACAGGGCTGTGACGGCTCTGAACCGTGAAACCGTGCTACCTGAATAATTCGATAGCTTCCGCTTCTGTTTCCTGCAACTGACAGACAAAGGTAAGATATAATTCATTACCTGTGGTGTGCCTAATTTAATACGCTCAAAACAGAGAAAAGGAAGGGCTAATAACAGAGTTGTCCACGCATGGAACAAACTGTCTGATGATGTAGTATCTGCACCATCAGCGAACTCTTTTAAAAATCGCCTCGACATGTGGTTTAAATGAAACATTATATAAATAAGCAATATGTGTAGTGAATCATATGAACATTAGACAACATAGACTGAACTTACCAACACTGTGATATAGACACACCAGCATTGTGCTGCCTGTCTATCAAATGAATAATAATAATAATACACCCCAAACCAATAGCCCCAATTAAGTTGTAATTTCCAATCACTGCAATAGTTTATGCACCTGACGGGGTCTGTCATTGAGTGCAGTCAGATGCGCTCAGAGACCGGTCCCGCTAGGTGCATCACATATCTCTTCAAATTAAAGTTCTCTAAGGGGCCTCTACGCGTTGGACCTACGTCTCCGTGCAAGCCTTTCAAAGGACCGGGTTTTCTTAAACCCGTGAAACCTGGAGAGATACATAATAATACCTCCCAATAAGGTTGAAATTTTATCAAAAACTATTTAACTGATTGTAAAAACTATTTTACTAGTATATAGTTCAGAGTACAATGCACTATATAATTGTAAAGAATTTTCAAAAATTAATTAATACTTTTTGAGAGAATCTCAACCTTAAAAACTCTGCTGTACACCTTTCTTTATAGGTATAACGTGAAATTTTAGTGGTTGCTTTCCTGCGGCAGAATGATTTGCCTTCTGTAGTACTATTGAAGGTTGAAAAGGGTCACTATCGAAACACCCACATGTAAGTCGACGAATCCCCAAAAACGCTTTTACAGTAAAATGTCGTTCACAAATAAGTCCTCAAAATTGTTTGCGGTACAGTCAGGTACAAGAAAAAAGGAGGAGCTCATCAGCAAGCGCCTAAGGGGGGCGACGGGTGACCCTCGTGCTGGAGGCTTTTACGCGCAGAGGCTGTCTAGCCATGGGTCGATTTTAGACTGTTTTTAGTTAGTTAGATTTTTGGGTAGTTTTTAATGTATTTCAAGTATTTTTTTTTAATATTTTAGGTAAGTAGTTAGTTATAATTTATTTTGTAAGTTAAT
Organism: Tachystola acroxantha; assembly: GCA_963506565.1. Lineage (NCBI taxonomy): Eukaryota > Metazoa > Arthropoda > Insecta > Lepidoptera > Oecophoridae > Tachystola > Tachystola acroxantha. The sequence continues at coordinate 6,312,597 of OY735894.1, read as the reverse complement.
TTTAGTTTTTATTTAATAAGTTATAACTTAAAATAAAAATTTAAAAAATTTAAATGAATGTAAGTAAAAATGTCATGTAAGAAGATGGGAAGACGAAATTCGTCTGACACTGGGACCATACTGGACAGGGGTGGTAACAGACAGAGTCCAATGGAAGCAGTTGGAGGAGGCCTATGCCAAAAGGCACACCGAACTGAGAGATATTTTGTAAACAAATCTATAAGTTCATACGTTCGGAAATAAATGGCTTGATTATTATAAGTAAAAATGTCAGCCCCCTTACCATGAACTCTACTTACGGATTACTACAATATTACTTTGTTACTTCGTACAATGACGACCTTAAACTAAGCTTATTAAGGTCGTCATTGTACGAAGTAACAAAGTAATATTGAAGTAATCCTGCTATAAGAGTTCACGATAAGGGGGCAGGTAGGTACACTGGTACAATGTATAATATATGATTTGCTTGAAATATAAGACGTACTTAAGTATAGTTAAAAGCAATGAAGTCCGAAGAAGCCTCAACAATTCAACATCTCCTATTATAGACTTGTTGCGTTTTAAGTACACAGCGAACAAAGGTTTTATTAGCCCCGGCACGTAATGTGGCGTGCTGGCGTAACATACCTACATTCCGTTTCTACAATTATCCCTCGTCCAGTGTACATATAGTATTACGTAATAAACAGTAGAAAAAACAATGTATTTAATGAGATTATCATGGATTTATATCGCAAATTGTCGAATACCCAATGATTTGGCAATTTGCGGTATATATCTATTTAGTAATACTTACATATATACTTACTTATATTGTTTATACATGTAAAATTAAATATTTATATTTCGATTATTTTTAAGTAACTTTGTTTCCAAATTTGATATTTGCGCTATCATTTAAAATATTTATGTATAATTCCTTTTCGGCCCTATTTGTCTATTTAAGTTTAGTATACTTTAGCTTATTGTTAATACTTTATTGTAATGACTGTTTGTGGCCAGAATAAAATAAAATAAAAAAAAAAAAAAAAATTATTTAGGTTTAAAATACTAACGGTACGATGCTCCTTTATAACCAATTTGGAGCCAAGGTGTGGGCTGAAAACCAGCGCTGACACACTTGAGTCAGCATCACCTGAAGCCTAAACCTTTTGTCTAAGTTATATGTTTGTTAATTGTCACTGTAATTTATTAAGACTGTTTTTATTTATTATGGCAATAAATGTTATTATATTCTATTCTATTCTACTAATACCATTTGACAGGACATGAGCGGTAATCAAAATCGTTGATGCGCACCTCCAGTGTCCAGAGGACGGTACGCACCGGAATCATTCGTTTCACGAACGAGCATTGCAAATCTGTTTCGCGAAAATTGCAAACATTTGGTGAGTACGTTGATGATGGCACTTCACTTGGCTATTCGTATTCGTTATTGAATGTTTGTCGTATTTGTCAAATACTTGACACATACAAATAAGACGATAATTTTGTCAGGAATACCAACCACACAAAGCAATTATGACAATTACGCAAATACGAATAGCCAAGTGAAGTGCCAAATGACTATCGAATATTCGCTTTGCAAATTCGAGTTCGTTTTTCGAACAGACGGTACTCACCGGGAGAATTCGCTTACTAATTAAACGAATGCTCAGTGAAAAGTTCGCAACACGAATTTTAGAATTTTTGCTCGCGAAACGAATGTTTGTTTCGCGAACATCGTGAATCAAATTCGCAAACGAGCAGATGTTTGCGCAACAAATGCTCGTTCGTGAAACGAATGCTCCTGGTGCGTTTGTGGCAGGAACTCTTTCAGTTGAAAACAAATGTCATTTTACATTAGCCGCAAGATTTTTACGCGGAAAATTGTAATCTGTAGATTACAGAGCGTAGGCCTCGGGGCTTTCAGGAATATTAAATTGTGTAAGTTCGTTAGGCTTACAAAAGATCTGTAATTTTACTTTTTTATTTGTATAGGTATGAGTTTGTATTTATGTTTATGAGTTTACCTTTGAATCGAGTCGGAAAATGTAAGCCGCATTGATCCCCTATAAACAACTAGATACACAGTCTGCCTTCTAAACATGTCCGAGCGCAAAGAAGGTCCAAACGCATGAATGGCCCCTCATTTGCTTTATTGGACATTATTTGGACGTTAACAATGGACCCTTATTTGGACGTTTTTTAAATTGTTTTACCTTTGTGTATCTAGTTGTTTATAGGAGATCACTGGTAAGCCATTAATATTTTCTAGATAAAGTTTCTTTTATAATGTTAAAGGCAAGTTTTAGTAGCTTTTCCCATGTGATTTGTAATTTTAACGGGAATTCAAATCAAAATACAACGAAACAAAATCAAACGAACAAACGATAGCGTCTTTTAAAATGCGTGTAGCGACATATATTGCCTAAAAATTAAAACTAATATAGGTATTTATGTAATTCGCTACAAACAGTCAACTTACTGGGCTGTGGCGAGTGCTTCTTGGTGGACATGACGTCATTCAGCTCCTGTCAGCTGTCGCATCGCACGCACGCGATCATCGAGCCCAGCTGCCAAGCGCTGCAGCCCGCCCAGTGTGCACACGCCTTTATACGGGACGGCTTATTTCGTGAAAGGTGGTCCTGAAAAGAATATTTGGCTTAGGTTCTCTTGAAACTGGCGGGAAACGACGGTTGCGAAATTATAAAATTTTCATTTCCTTTTAATGTCTACAGGGACTATTTTGTGTTTTATCACGTTAAATGAATCAGAAAATGTTCGCGAATGACAGTACGGTGAAGTTATTGGATTATTTATGCAAGATCTGAAGTTTCAAGCTTTTATCAACAGTTCCCGCTACAAGCTCGGGAGTGAACGTGACTGTCGAGCTGCTTCGTCCAGAGTGATGACTCTAAAGCCTTCCATTTGGTCCTGTCCTGTGCTGTTCGGCTCCATACAGGGCCGACTACTTTTTTTATGTCATCCTCCCAACGTTTGGTTTGTCTACCTTTATTTCTTCTGCTATCCCTTGGGTACCACTCTGTTATTAATTTCGTCCACCTCTCTTTTTCTTCTCTTAACATGTGACCTGACTATCTCCATTTTTGTTGTTTATAAATTATTTGTATATTTTTGAATTTTGTTATACCTTTTATATCTTGTAGTCTCACTCTGTTGAAGATTAACATTATTTAAATATCTTTAAAGTAAAAGAAGATGGAAGTTGTAGGTCTTAAAAGATAAAAGTGATAATTCCCAAAGTTAGAAACATTACAGTCAAATTATTGGTGTAACTTGGGTAGGTACAATTTTTCCGGCAAAGTAAGCGTGCTAAACTTTCAGAACTCGACATTCCATCCTGTTAGCGAACAAACTTCTGCTGGATACAATTTATGTACATAATTATCTCGAGTCGTGTCGGCTCGTCTGGTGTTGTGATTAAGAATGAATAAAATTAATGCCCGGACCTTCTATAAACAACTAGATACACAAAGGTCTTACTAAAAGTAAGGGTCTATTGTTAACGTCCAAATAATGTCCAATAAAGCAAATGATTTATTTAATTGAATTTAATTCATTGCTTAATTATATTTGATATGACTGTATCAAATGAGTTCGATGTTCAAAGTATTGCATGCAAATATGAAAGATAGAAATAGTTGAATCTTAAACATAGATATTAGATATCCTATAAACAACTAGATGCACAAAGGTCTTACTAAAACAATTTAAATAACGTCCAAATAAGGGTCCATTGTTAACGTCCAAATAATGTCCAATAAAGCAAATGAGGGTTCATTCATCCGCTTGGACCTTCTTTGCGCTCGGACATTTTTAGAAGGCAGACTGTGTATCTAGTTGTTTATAGAAGATCAATGGTCAGGACAGATGGGAGGAGAGCTAGAAGCTCAGTTGTTGAGTCAATGGACTTCAGGGGGCGCCGACTCCGTGGGTGCTCGGGGGCTCTAGCACACATGAGAAATAAGCAGTGGGTGCCGAGCACCCTTGAGAGTAGACATCAAGAAACAAATCAGTAATCGCCTTTTAGGGATCATCATCATCAGTCTATTTATATTGCCCCACTGCTCGGGCACAGACCTTCCCTTACATCGAAGGAGCTCGGGCCATAATCCACTATGCGGGCCCAGTGCGGGTTGGCGGATTTCACCGTTTTCTTCATCCGCACTAGGCCCGCGTGGTGGATCATCATGATTCGAGTCCTTCGATGTAATTGAAAGTGCCCGTTACCCGAATAGGGGCAAATATACTAAATATTAAGCATTGAATAATCGAACCTTATAGAAGGTAGACGCAATACCAACTAAGCTAGGTCACCATTGTAAAAATAAATAACCTTTTTGTAAAGCCCAGCGCTCACTACAGATAAGCTTTCCATTCGTTCATTTCATTCGTTCGCGACATCTCTCCCATTCACCTGTTTATCTGTGTCAGTGACGTAAGCCCCGACTGTAGCCTATTGTAGCCATCAGATTGCTAAGAATACAATGTTTAGTGTAGTGACAGTATCGTCAACATTAAGCTAAGGTAATGTACAAACACGATAATTGTTAATGAATTATAATAAATTAGAACATGATGAAAAATTCTTGCCGTGGGCAGGACTTGAACCTGCGACCTTGTCATTCCGTGACACGCTCTTACCAACTGAGCCACCACAGAACCGAAAATCTTCATCGCTTTATACCTACATACTTAAAGGGTATGTTACGAAATTCCACGGCAATAATTTTTTCATCATGTTCTAATTTATTCACCGAGCATGGATAATGCGTAATACAAATTCTGAGTGAATTATAATACTTTATTATTTGATTTGTTATTTGCTATGAACTTGAGTAGGTATAGGATCACTCATTCATTCAGGACTGCGCGTCATTGTGCGCATGTCAAACTATTGAAAAATGAAATATGCGAGCTCTTTCTACCCTTCACCGATATACGTTTCGCAAAATCGGTTGATTTTACGAAAAATATATTCACTCTTGTATGCAACACCTATAGAAGAACAACAAAAACAATGAATAAATCGCTTCGATTTCTTACCATTTTCTGAATTCTTAATTAAGCTGGTTTTTTTTCGAATCGCAACTTGTACAAAACTTTATTTTAAACCAATATTTTTTTATAAAAAACGTAGATATTTTTACATTTACTCGTTATCTTGTACAACTTGCGGTTGATGGTGGGGCAGAATCTGGCATTGTCATTTACAGTTTTCAGATTTTTTCCTTTACTTGTGCTCAAGACAGACGGACAGACAGACGGCCAACAAAGTGATTTATTTATTTTATTAATGGACTCGACAGTTCGTCATTTGCCAATGTCATGTTACAGAAAATTCAATGTATAATAGTCTTCTATCTTCCTCCAGGGGAGTCGCCGTAGCGTCATCACCCTGGGTAGCCGCGTCTTCTTGTCTTCATCCACAGGAGACGCCGTAGCGTCAATCACTGTGGACGAAGCAGCTCGACAGTCACGTTCACTCCCGAGCTCGTAGTGGGAATCTTGACCATGGCGCCAAACTTCAGATCCTGCTTGAATTCTCTAATAACTTCACCATACTGTCATTCGCGAACATTTTCTGATTAATTTAACGTGATATTAAACACAAAACACCCACTGTAGACATTAAACTGAAAATTATTAAATAATTTCGCAACCGTCGTTTGCCGCCATTTTTAAAAAGCCAACAAAGTGATCTTATAAGGATTCCTTTTTTCCTCTTGAGGCACGGAACCCTAAAAACTGTAGACTGCTAAGCAGCTAGGCAATTTGAATTATGAAAATCCTACAGGAATCAAAAAGGTTTTTCTACGATAAAAAGTTAATTGAAATGCCTCGGAGAAAACCCATTAAAAAGTTAAATACGGACTGTATTCAACGGGGTCGCCGAGGCTTATGCAAGCCATTAATATTTTGATTGAATTGCGTTCAAACGAAGTACAGTCGAGACCTCAGATCAATTCCCTGATCTGAGGTCGAGACTGAGAATAGATTTTCTAGCTACTTGACCGATAGTAAAAAATATTTTTCTGGTAAGTATACAGTTTACAGTACACCCTATACAGGGTGTTAAATAATCCATAATTTTATATGTACATTACTTAATTATAAATGTTGTATCTTTATTTATAACAAATTATAACATATTTACATAAACAAAAAAATGTAATATAAAATATTGAAAAATAAAATACTTAAAAAATAAAATTCTAAAAATGTACCTACTTGGACGCGGTATTCCAGCTGTGAGTGGCCTCTACCAGTCACAGGTAGAACACCGCGTCCAAGTCGCTCCCATGCGGCAGGGTGCCCAAGACAGCGGCCGCGTTACCTCTTTGTATGGCCAAACTTATTCGTTGGCCGAGGTACGCACCCGCTCTCTTGTCACCCTTAATTATTACTTATTTATCTAATTTACAACTACTTAAATGTATTTTATAAGTATGACATATTATATAAAAACAAATACAAGTATAAATACTTACCTATATCTAGCCAACACTACACCTCGTCTAGGCCCGTCCCGCGCGGCAGGGTGCCCAGCGCACTGGCCGCATTGCCACGCTGTATAGCGAGGCGCAGGCGCTGGGCTAAATACTCCCCAGCTCTAATTTAATATAATATATTGTACTGCGTCTACCTTCTATGGAAGGTTCGAATATTCAGTGCTTAATTTTTAGTATATTTTGCCCCTATTCGGGTAACGGGCACCTCCCTTACATCGAGGGACTCGAATCATGATGATCCACCACGCGGGCCTAGTGCGGATTGGTGAAGGTGCTTGTACGGTTTGGCGGATTACGCATGCCTTAGAATTTTTTTTCCGGCATGATGGTCTCATCACGATGTTTTCCTTCACCGTTTTTGAGAGCATTCGGTAAATGTATAAGTTTTTCTGTCAAAAAAACGAGGATAACTCATTGGTACGTTTAAACTAATCTTTTTGGAAGCGTCTTTGTAAACGCATTCAATTGTCATGTTAAAAATTAACTGTCAAGAATGATCTTCAATATTTGAACTAACGTTCGATCAGTGGTTGTGCCTCCACGTTATAGATTTTCAAATTAAATATTACTGAGTTTATAATACAGTCTACAGTTTTAATCATCAGTCCAGAACTCCTAATTACCAGTGTTAAAAGGGCTCTGGGCCTTACCACAGGGTTTAACAGGAAGGGTATAGTAAGCCGAAGGAAGGGTGTTCAGTATCGCTAGCTGAACAACTTTTGTTCTACGACTTTTCGAATAAAACATAAATTAATGTCCCATACCTACAAATCGATCTACAAAATGTATGAAGAGTCCAAATATAAATTTGCGTAGGTAAATTGAAAAGACTAATCAGTTATAAAGAATACCCTCGGATTCCTCCCTTTCCGTTACATCTTTTAAAGAATTTTCAAAAGTCGTAAAGTAAGTACCGTAGACTTAAAACTAACTAAAAAAATCTAAATTAAAAATTAAAAAAAAAATTGTATCTACACTTTTTCTGTGTTAGACCGTACAATGGACATCACGACAAGTGTAACTGAAACCTTTTTCGTTATTGTGATACGACCTAAATTGCAATGGCTTTGTGCTATTGATTAATACTGTCTATATTTGAATGCAAATCGTTTGAGGCGTCCGGCGATGAGTGGATTCGAAGAACGGCTTGTTCGACGAAATATAATTCGGAATCTTCACGATCATCATTCAGTCCATTTTCATGTACCTACTGCTCGGGCTATACCTGCCTTTCATCGAGGGAGCTCGGGCCATAATTCACCACGCGGGCCCAGTGCGGATTGGTGGATCACACATGCCTTAGATTTTTTATATCCCGATGTTTTCCTTCACCGTTTAGAGAGCATTCGGTAAATGTACATCAGTTTATCCTAAATACCGAGGAAAACTCATTGGTACATGTCTGACCTGGCCGGGGATCGAACTTGGGACCTCCGAATCGTAATTCCAGTGACCCAAATACTGCGCCGCCGAGGCCTCACTGCTCGGGCACATAACATCCTTACATGGAGAGAGCTCCTCGAGATGTTACGTGCCTCGGGCCATCATCCACCACGCGGGCCCAGTGCTGATTGGTGGATTACGCATTTAATTAATGGAAATCAGTCAGTAAAAAAAGGATGAAACAACTTTAACCATATTTTGTGTTAATTGGGATATCAAAAAAAACTCATTTCAGATGTAGGTACAGTCGAAGACAGAGACAAGTATATAGCCCTCAATAAGGTTGAGATTTTCTCAAAAACTACTGGACCGACATTCTTTTACAGTTACATAGTTTTAGCTTTTATCTATCTAGCAGTGAAAGATTTTTTGCAATAGGTCAAGTATTTTTTGAGATAATCTCAACCCTAAAAACTGTCCTGTACACCTTTCTCAGTGTTCCACCGTACAATGTAGGTACATATTTTCAGTATCAGTATACATATACAATAATATCCTCTATTTAAAACCAGAAGTCATTCCCTGAAAGTTTAAATACTTTATTGTTCATCATTGTATAGGCACGTTATGAAGTGCATTGCCCTCTTACATGTTCGCACGCAACCACGCCACGTGTCGTGTATTGTGATAATTTACAGTGGCACTACATTACGCCTCGCCATAACACTCCTTGTAATTGTTTCAAAATGCCTCTAATGTCCTAAAAGGTAGCATATTAAGGCTCTACTTAAGGCGCTGACATGAGCCAACTAGCGCCGCCAATCTTAAAAAAATCATATCTTCCATCCAATATAATCAATTTTATTAAAAAAGCTACGTTCACATTGTTTATTGCTATAAATATTATTTTTTAAATGCTTATTTGTAACGTGATTCAATGTAGGTAAGTTGTAGTTCACAAATGTGCCAGAAACGGCCGTTTTTCGCAATTATGTGAACTACAACTTACCTACATTGCATCACGTTACAAATAAGCATTTAAAAAATAATATTTATAGCAATAAACAATGCGAACGTAGCTTTTTTAATAAAATTGATTATATTGGAAGATATGATTTTTTAAAGATTGGCGGCGCTAGTTGGCTCTAGGAAGGCTCTTAAACGGACCATACGACAGTCACATAATTTATACTGGACTCCTAACATAGTCGGTCTTCTTCTTATGGTGCCGTCTTCTTACGAAGGTTGGCGATCATTATGGCAATCTGCACTCTCGAGACCTGGTACTCTTGCTGTACCATTGGCGTAAGTTCTTGAAGCCATGATATTCTCCTTCTACCTGGCCTTCTTCTGCCCTGGATCTTTCCCTGTAGAATCAGTTGTAGAAGATCGTACTTTTTATTCCTCATTAGGTATGTGACATAGATACTGGAGTTTCCGTTTTTTAATGGTCTTAAGAATCTGCAAAAGCACTGTCTCATTTGGGACTCGCTGCACCCATTTTTCGATACACCCAGTCGGTAGGTAGGTGCGCATATCTGCCTTATGTGCAAGGGTTCCTGGGTTCGATTCCCAGCCTGTTAGGTGATCTTACAGGGTCACGGTCAACGTCACGGCGCGGCGGCGGTGTACCGCGTCTGTGGACGCCGCCGCCTGCCGGTGACTTGCACCGTCCGACAACGTGCACCGGTGGCCGGTGCCGCTGGACGCCGCGCCGTAGCGTTGTACGTCGCCCCTAACGTGCTTTCCGAGGCACGAAGGAGCTCAGATAAAAGTGTCACTAGCGGTCACCCATCCAGGCACTGACCTCGCCCGTTGCTTAACTTGTACGATCGTTTTCAACGTGTACTCGCAACTGCCGACAAGCCAGTAATCTATTAGTTAAAAATACGTGACTTCAACTGCGCAAGGAATAAATGCCGTGAATCAATTTACAAGGTATACCTAAATTTACCTATAGTCGAGATAATACAGGGGTCTCAATAAGCTTAGATTTTCTCATAAACTAAATACTTGGACGATTGTAAAGAATGTGTGTAAAGAATTTTCAAAAATCGGTCAAGTACTTTTTGAGAAAATCTCAACCTTAAAAACTCTGCTGTAATACCTACCTACCAACATTAGTCTGGGTTAGAGTAGGTAACTTTAAAGTGCTAAAACTTATGTATGGAAGTTGAAAATAATACCTTACCATTTTTTTAAAGCATCCCTCAGGAATATCGTCTCTTGTTGCGGCTATTTCCGTTTCTGACAAGTTGGACGTTGATGAATTTTGTAGAGAGAGAATAATAATGTATAATCCATTTTTGTCTTCTAAAGTAGACTAATTTGTTATGAGATATTTATAGCGCAGTAGACCTAGTCTCGGTCGATGGATATGGTTTCTTCGTATACTGTGGTTTAGAAACAATCTATTGTCAAAATTCTTGAGGTCTCCTTTTAATATCTGACGCGGTCTGACGACGTTACCTTATCTTGAACAACCCAGGGTCTACTGTTTAATCGCTAAGGGTCATGCTAGCGCAGAGTTGAAGCGCACCGAAGAGTCAATTTAAAAGTTAACACTTATCTATATCATAAGGGAAATGGCGGCTTTTATTATTGGAAACGGCAAACCATAAGCTATCGATGTTCACACGACTAATACATTTAGGGTAAAATCATGCTACTGCAGAGTCGAAGCGCATCGAAACGTCATTTTAAAAGTTGGCACTTATAAAAAAGAAAAGACGCGCGAATTCGACGGAATACGCGCGTCTATGAGCGACCAGAGGTGCAACGCCGCGGAACTGTCGAACTAATGTCAAACGCCTTGTAATAACGTCAGTTTGACTGCTCCGAGGGGCGTTATGCCGAACGCTAACGCTAGCGAGCGATCAGCGCTGATATAACTTCGCTTTAATTGTGAAGAATTTGACGCTTCGATGCGCTTCGACTCTTCGCTAGCATGAATTTACCCTTAGGAAGCCTCCTCCTTCAAGACGACGCAAACTTAGCCAATTATTTCTTATAACATGAAATCCACTGGTGAAATAACATTTACGTAAGCAATAAAATAAAATCACGAAGACGGAATAAAGTTATAACAACTCGTAGGCAGCTCGAAACTTAGTCTTCGGAAGGAGAAATAGTCGCGAGTTACAAAAATATGTTATTTCTACTTTTCCATTTATAGTATGGTAATTTATTTTCATACATGTTATTTTGTTTGTTGTTTCGGATCCAATTGTTGTATCGGATAACGTCGTGAGGCATTCGTAGTATCATTTTAGTCAGAAATAATTAATTACTTAGTAACTAGGTAGGTACATAATAATTCATATTATTAACAATCTAAACTTGATCCTTCATACGGAATCGGCGACACACACCATTCATGTCCTCTGTTTCTTAAAGACAAAGTCAAATTTCTTTATTGCAAGCAAGCACGTTGACTACATTTTCGCACGTCAATATATTTTTTGAATTTACATTTACACCACTTTGCAAGGAAAAGTAATAGGCTGAGGAGAAAAAGTGGCAAAAAACTCTCAGCAGCACATCTTTTAAAAGAATGATATTTCATTTTCATTCATTTATTTAATTCCATGTACAATTATTATTGTGTCGGAAATCAATTAGTAACTAAAATTTCTAATTAACAATAATACAATTACTTAATAACTATATAGGTACAGTCAAAGACAGAGATAAGTATACAGGGGGCCTCAATAAGGTTGGGATTTTCTCAAGAACTACTGGACTGAATTTAATAATTCTTGTACAGTTACATAGTTTTCACTTTTATCTATCAAACAGTGAAAGAGTTTTTGCAATGTCAAGTAGTTTTTGAGAAAATCTCAACCTTAAAAACTCTCCTGTACAAGGTGAACTCCACCGTCTCTGTGTTCCACCGTACATACTATTACTATTATATTATATATTATTATATTACTTACATACATAGTACTCTGTTAAAAAAGTATTTACGACTAATACCTATCTAAATAATATATGTAAGAACAGTATCCTTAAGTGGGTATTGTAATTTGAAGCCGTAGGGAGTCCCCCTGCAAACTTTACAAGTGTGATGCAAACTGCCAAGGACTCCGAAACAGCGACAACTAATTTCGAAGAAGGCTAGTGTAATATTAGGTAAAGTTTCGTCGCATAAATTAATACGTCTATGTCATTCTCATCATTAATATAGATGATAATCTATGCGGTTAGTTATAAACCAGGTAAACCGTATTTGCTTTTAGAATTCGATACAAAACGCTAAATTAGTGAAAAGGAGAATTTTTTAAACTTGTATATCGTTCCAGAAACATCGCAATCATTGAGTAGACGAAGGTGTCCACATATTTAGAAAGGAGCTTTAAACTTTGGAATAGCGTTAAGTCACGTTTATATCTAACGGGGTATAATTACATAGAATCATTAAATGGGATCCTCCAAATTCGACTTCCATATTATTATAGGTATTATATAAATACGATATAACATCAACACAAAACTATAAAAATACCGAGCAACCCCTTATAATGATATCTACCTTTTGTGAGTACTGAAACTATAATCTCAAGATCTCTCGTTTTACAAAATTTCTTCCATCTTCTAATACTGCAAGAAGGTCTTGGTAAAATGGTCATGTTTTACAGGTTTACGGTGAAGGGATATTTTCATTCCACAAGGCCCATTCAGGGAGAAAAAGGGTCGTTGTCGTCCTTTTTCAGTGAGCAGTGTTTCTGCTATAGGCTTGCTGTAGCTGTAGAGTTGTAACGACTCTAGTTAACTACACACAGTTATAATGAAGGAAGGAACGGCTAGCCCCCCAATTCGTTTATGATATTTGGATCGAATCAAACAGAATCGAGCGATTATAACTAGTTTAAGCATGACAAAAGTTAACTGGTTAACCAGCGTATAAACCGTAAACGTTCTATCCAAATATCTTAGCAGAATAGGGGGCAGGTCCCCTAGAAAGCGGCGAATTTTTTTTCGTCCATGATTATAATAATTTCAATGAAAACTTTCAAGACACGATAAAAAAAACCGGCTACCGGATTACTGGGTACTTTACCCTAGGTCTTTTCATTGTATTGATTCGAGGTTTCCTCGAATGTTGTCACTTCGATCATGTTCCGCTAGATGGCGTGCGAGGAAAGTTCATAAATAAATGCGGTCGGCGGGCGGTAATCTGAGTAGTTTACACATTATACCGCTGAGTGGCGCTCATCGCGCTCACGTATTTATGCCGAGGGGAACGGAGGGGAAGGGGTAGTGGGCGATGCCATTCGCCAAGGTCATTCGCTGGGGTAAGGCCCTTAATAATAATGTTCGCCCCGAACTCGTGATTCATAAAGGTGATGAGTATTAACAACAATTGTCACAATTACAATACCAAATTAATTTACACAGGGTTCGATCGGTTCGAAAGACGATTCTGAATAGAAGAAACCTAATATATTTTTGATTAGTTTTATTGAATCGAAATACGATGAAATAAAAATATTGCCTATTGATGAGTTGTAGGAATATTCTTTGCCAATATTTATTGGAAACTGCTGAAACACAGATTAAAAATGTCTCTATTCCAGCCTGACGTTCGCTTTTAATCGTAATAAAGCATGGTAACAGTATCGTTTAGGTTTACATTTGGCGGGCACTGCAGAATCACACCCATTTTGTACCTAGAAGTACCTAATTCTACATCGCGTACAAAAGTAGGTAGATACTGAAACATGGCTCACATAAACCACAGTATAACTGTAACTAACTTTTAAATACAAAATGTTAATACAATGCCAAGTAAGTAGGCGGGTATGTAAAATACATTAAACATATTTATATACCTATTTAACTGGGTCATTAATCATAATCATTCTCAAACACCGTAGCTAACCATCACTTAAATAAAGTGAAAATAAATACTATTTTCTACAATGACAGAATAAACACTGTTTCTAAAAGTAAATATGCTTCATTATAGTGTAAATATAACGACAAGAAAATTGTGGTTTTCAATCATCGCGTATCATGTTTGGCAGCCAGAGTAGCTAGGTTTATTTTTATAACCATCATCAGTCCATCAGTCTAATAACCAGTTAGCTAGCATGACGATGTTAACTGGTGCCAGTGTAAACTGGTTACGTAATCATTCGATCTAAATATCTTAGCAGAATTGGGGGCTGGACGTACATCTTATAGGCCTCTCCCAAGTCGCGCCGTCAACCCTTTTCTTAGCTCTATGCAAATTTTTTAAGTTTTTCAAACCTTGCACAGGGCATCCCACCATCTGGTCAGGGATCCCATACAAGTTTTATCATGATCTAATTGTGTAAGTGTACTAACTCTAAGGCCGATAGTCATAGACAGTCTTGAGCAGAAACTCAGCGTGAGATCGCAACTTACGACTGGTAAAATTATATGAAAAATGACAGTTGTTAGACCGAACTCAAACTTCAGTCATACTCAAAACTGTCTATGACCATCGGCCTAACTATCAGTGGCAGAAAACCGATTCCCATTTTACAGCACCAATGCTGGGTTGCATTACTAACATTATAAAATCTTGGCACAGTAACCAAGCAATGGAATATAGAATAAGGTTCTACTGGCAGCAAAGAATGTAAAAATTTACCTATGTCTAGGTAATACGTAAAAATATGCCTATATCATTATATTATTATCACCTAATAGGTACAAGGTGATCAATCGTACAGTACGATTTCAAATCTTACGACGCAGAAAATAAGAACGGTCCAAAGTCGAAAGTGTTACACTTGATCTGCTGTCAGCTGTACCTACCTTACAAGCCTTTGTCTACTTGCAGTTACACAAAGGCCCGCCCGCGACCTTCACTCGAGAACTCGTCTACTCTATCGGTTATCGATTCTACGACAGATGTCGCCAGCCTATTATTATCATCACTTATGCCGTATCAGTCCACTGCTGGTCGAAGGCCTCTCTCAAAGCACGCCGCTCAACTTGATTCTCGGCCTTTTGCATCCAGACTCTGCGTCACCTAGCGCAGGTCATCCCCCCTTCTCGTCGAGGGGCGTCCCACGACCCACGCAAAAAGCATCAATCCTTTTTATTTTTATTTATGTTCTACTAGCGTTAATGGAAGTCAATGTAACTTGGCTAGGGTTTTACTAATCTTATAAGAAATATGCATTGATCTCCTATAAACAACTAGATACACAAAGGTGTAAGACCTAAACAACTAAAACAATTTAAAAAAACGTCCAAATAAGGGTCCATTGTTAACGTCCAAATAATGTCCAATAAAGCAAATGAGGGTCCATTCATCCGTTTGGACCTTCTTTGCGCTCGGACATTTTAGAAAGCAGACTGTGTATCTAGTTGTTTATAGGAGATCGATGGAAATATGTCAGATTTTATAATTAGACGGCAAACAATAAACTATCGATGATAACAAGCAAGTCGTTTAGGCTACTGCAACAGGTAAAGCCACAAAGAACCGACTACATACACTGGGTCAATTCATGCTATAGCAGAGTCGAAGCGTATCGAAGCGTCAAATAAAGTTGACACTTATCCCCACAACGTAATGCACATATTTCTTCTGAGATGAACAAGACGCGTAAATTCGGGTGCATTCGGCGGAATACGCGCGTCTACGAGCGACCAGCAGTGACACAACTTCGCTGTTATTAAAGGAGTCAACCCTAGTAGTAATTCGTCCGTCTATGACATTTGGCACAGTGATAGAGTATATATATATAGATTGGAATTGACAAAGAATCCTTATTGGATTTTTAGTAACACAAGTTAGGTATTTATTTTAGTTATATTTTAGCAAGTACTTTTATTTTTAGTTTATAGGCCAGTCATTAAAGGAGTTGACCCTAGCAGTAACTCATCTATCTATGAAATTTGGCACAGTGATAGAGTACCATATGTAGATTGAAATTGACATAGTATCCAATAATTTGTAGAAACGGAAGTTAGGTATTTTCAAGGTCAAACTTAAATTACGTGGTATCAATTACAGGAAAATTGCTCTATCCAAAATTCTTTTTTTACAAGTTCTAGTTACCTATAGGCATGTCGACGTCCCCACCGAATAACTCGGTAAAGTGCTATTACGGACTTTTTAATGTTATGTCAAATTCGGCAACTGGAGGCACTAATACACCTTGTCAATTTTTTTTACGTTTTTCCCGCTATTATTTGCCGAGATATGAAACTATCCCGGTTTATTCTGTTAAACAGACGAACTGGTATATTGCCGGAATAACTAGGTTACTTACTATTACTAAAATAATTTATGACCGCCGTAGACAGTAAGTGAGAATACAGAATTATTCGTGGGAAAAACATAGACCGCCTTAAACAGTTTATAAGCTTGCTGATCGTGAACATCAGCGGCAATACATTACTAGACATATTAATACAGACAACACTCTAAGTATTCAGGAGCAAATGGTATACACGGCCTTAGAAAAGATTAAAGCAGATGAAACTTTGATAGACAAAAGAGGTAAACATGATAATATACCGAGAAAAATGAGAGTAGAAACAGAAGAAAGTATAATAAGACACATAGAAATGTTTCCGAAAGTTGGACTCTAAACGGCAATATGACACAATATTCAATAAGAAATTCAATTATTTATTTCACAAACCTAAGAAGGATCAGTGTGCTTTATGTGCCAAATATGACAACGCAGATCCTCAGGCAAAAGCAACCATAGAGAATGAGTACTGGACACATTTGAAAACAAAAGAGAGGATTCGAGAGTTAAAAAATGAGGAAAAGGAAACAGCTGATCGCGAAAACACTGTAGTTGCAATATAATATGATTTACAAAAAGTAATAAACATACCACAGTCGGAAGTATCTATATTCCACTATAAATTAAAATATCCGGTATACAACTTTACAGTCTTTGACGCTCTAAACAAGCAAGGATATTGCTATGTCTGGCATGCGCAAGTAGGAAAAAAGGTTGTACAGAAATTGGAAGTTGTTTGCTCCAATTTATGAGATCACAAAGTGAGAAAGACTTTGGTTTTATATGTAACTGATGTATTTCATTTGTGTGCAAATAAAGTATATTTGAATTGAATTGAAAGGTAATAGAAACATAATATTTTACTCTGACGGGTGTTACGGTCAAAACAAAAGTAGGTATATTTTTCCACTATACCTCTATGCTTATGCTATGCAGCAAAAACTTTACAGCTGGACATAACCCACAGATTTTTTGTTTCCGGGCATAGCCAGAACGAAGGAGATTCCATGCATTCCTGCATTGAAAGGCATATGAAAAATAAAGTAATTTACACACCCGACCAGGTGTATGGAATTATTATGAATGCAAAGCAAACGGGCGAGAAACAGATTTTAAAGGAAATGAACCAACAAAGTATTCTGGACATAAAAAGTCTTGTCTTTCCTAATAGATGGAAGCAAGATAAGGAAGGTAATAAAATACACTGGCCGGCGGTGATGGAAGTAGTGTCTTAAACGAAGACCACCTTCTTTTCAAATACAATTTTGACGAGGAGTACTCGGAATTGGACAGCAATCCATCAACTGCACAGCGATGTGGTCGTTGTCGCGGTCGTGGTCGTGGTCGCGGTGGAAGACAGCCACGGCTTACACAACTACGACATTTCATTGCTAATAGTGAATTAAAGCCGGCATATGACAATCTTATTACAATAAGACAAGCGCAATACAAGGACCTCCAAAGCTTATGCAGATCTGGAGCGATTCCGCACCATTACCATGGTTTCTATGATTTGTTAAATGCTGCGAACACCACGAATGACATTGACTGCGATGATAATGACAGTAGTGACAATGATGATTCTGATTAGTTATAACATGAGATGGTGCATTATTGTTTTCTTATATAATATATAAGAAAACAATAATGCACCATCTCATGTTATATTTTTAATATAATATGTATGACTTATCAATCTGTTTAATTTAAGTATGTCAATTTTCATTTATTTTTCTCTTTCCGTGTTAAGTAAAACAGTATATAGTTGATAAAACTTGTAATTTATGTTTTTGTCTTAAGACGAACATACATTGTACCTACTAAGTAGGTACAATGTATGTTTCTCACTTCTAATTGTACCTACCTAACCTAATACACCGTTCAAATTGATGTTACATTATTGAATTTTGTTTCGTTTCGAGATATTCATAAATTTATTTTTGCTAGGCTCTGCAGTATACACGCTTACTTTTCAATATGTATACAAAAAAAGACCAGATAAACCCTATAAAACACGCTTACCGATAACATAAGATTTTGTTGGTACAAGAACAAAACATTCACAGGCTATTGCGTTAACGTATTTCAAGAAAATTTTACAGGAATAAAACCGTTTCCTTATATTATTGTTGCACTTAAAAATCAAAATGTACCCGAATAATTCCGTAAGTGATAATACTACCACAGACTGACGCTTATGTTTTCGGTGTTGTCCTATTTTGTCAATTACGACGTGGTTTAATAAAATTGCCAAATTCCACTGCAACACATCAATTTCAATAAAAATTAGCTTTCATTTTGATATATAAACTATTCCTGTAGACCTTATAGAAACTTAGTTATTGACAAAAACATGTTTTACATTTTTCCTGTAAAATTTAGTTTTTGTCATTACCGGATTATTCGGTGGAGGCGTCGATGTGTTGACAGAATATCCAACCATATTTCCATATGGAAATATATATATTTTAATAAAATGTGTTTTTTTGCCGTAATTTCCAAGGGATAATTACTCACTCCAATTTCTATTTAATTATGTATTTAAAATATTACTTTCGAAAGTAGTTATGAATTTCCAATAAAAAATCCAGACCGAAAAGCGTTATCCAGAAATTGACGAAAAATGGGGGTTTCCAAAAATGCTCAGCCCGATTTTTCTTGTCATTATGAACAGACTATCTTATTAAAACTGCTTTTCAAGTTTTCCAATAAAAAATGCAGGCGAAGCACAAAATATCAAATAGAGTTGTATTCAAATATTTCTAATCAACGCGGCGGTGCATGCGCCACTGCGCGCGGATCGCTACTACGGCCGATTAACAACCTTATTCCTATTACACGTACAGAACAGCGGGAACGCGGACGAGAAATTGGACGGAGCGGAGGAGATATTTGGAGATGGGATTCTGTTGTCTACTCATATACAAATAAGGTTAATTGTAGATTAACTCTTTACTAAAGTCCAGTAAAGATCCATGCGGACAAGCGTTTTCTAGAAATCGACGAAAAATTAAAGTTGAGAAAAATGCTAAGTTCGATTTTTCTTATCATTATGAACATACTTACGATCTTAGTCGAACTGTTCTTCAAAGTCAAAGAATTTATAATAAACCTTATTCCTATACAAGTAGAAAATATCTATCGCATCGGTAACGTGGGCTGGAAGTTGAACAAATATTTTGGAGATAGGATTCTGTACTCTACCTACAGTTATACGAATAAGGTTTATTTTAGGTTAACTCGTTACCGAGTGGTGAAAGCTCGACCGACCTACGCCAACATGCACAAAACCATTCTAATCTAGCCCGTATCATCGGCGCATAAGTACGACAACATTTCAAGGTTAGTACGGACATAGCAAAACAAATGGTAACACTTGCAGTACGATTTCAACTCTTACGACGCAGATAATAAGAACGGTTCAAAGTGTTACACTTGATCTGATTTTGGAATGTTTTAAGTAAGCTCGACCGACACAACAGTACCTACGCCAACATACACAAAACCATTGTAATCTAGCCCGTATCATCGGCGCATAAGCGCAACATGTCAAGTCAAGGTTAGTACGGACAAAAGCAGATCAATAGTAACACTTTCAGTACGATTTCAACTCTAACGACGCAGCTAGATATATAGATTGGAGCGGCCCAAAGTGTTACAACTTGATGTGTTTTTATGTGTACTTACTAGGTACCTACTACGTGGAATGTTTAAGTAAGCTCGACCGAGACGATAGTACCTACGCCAACAAACACAAAACGTAATCTAGCCCGTATCATCAACGCATAAGTACGACAACATATGTCAAGGTTAGTACGGACAATGGCAAAACACTTTTTTTTCGCCGTGGGATCTCGTTTGGTGTGCGTGTATCAAATTATTTCTTAAAATTATAATTACCTGTTATATAAAACCCTACTGTATTGTGATATTATTAGAATCAAAATAGATTATCAGTCAATAAGTGATTCAGCGGAACGGTGCGCCGTGCTACATGCGATCGGACCCCCCTCACCCCCTCGAGTAACAAAGACAGCTTGTTATTTTTCAACTCGCTCGCACATCGACTACGGGTATATTTGCGTGCGGCATAGGTCTTATTACTTACGTCATACTGACGACTACAGCTAAGCAAATTTAAATTCTACACTTGTACGATGAGCGTGAGATATTCACCTACTAATAATATGTAATCGCAACTGCAACCACAAAAATCTACAAGTGAGGGTGATCTGCCTAATATACTAACCAAATTCCAAACACAATTATTTTTTCAATTCGACGAATTGATAACCTCCTCCTTTTTTTGGAAGTCGGTTAAAAATACAAAATAAAACACGAAACAAAATACAAAACAAAAAATAAATAAAAAAAACAAAAAAATATATATTTAGCTAAGGATCGAACCCGGAACCGCGTGCACGGGAGGCGACCGCTCCAGCCACTAGACCGATTCGTTCGCTGTTTAGCCCGGCGAAATTACCAAGCATATCTATGCACCAGCGTGAGACATGAACGGACCGCTCCGTCTAGATTTCGACAAAATTGCAAGTACTAGTACAGACAGATTCCCAGCTCTCCTAATACACCTACTTCGGTATAAATGAGTTCAGAGTTTATGCTCAAATAAAATTCAAAGATAATTACAACAAAATGTTTGATAAAATACTAACCAAATTCGAAACACAATTAAAATAAAATACAAAATAAAACACGAAACAAAACAAAAAAACATATATATTTAGCTAAGAATCGAACCCGGAACCGCGTGCACGGGAGGCGACCGCTCCAGCCACTCGACCAATACGCCCGCTGTTTGGCGTGGCGAAATTATCAAACACTATCTCATGCACCAGCGTGAGACATGAACGCGACTAGATTTCGACAAAATTGCAAATAATCTAGTACAGATTCACAACAGGGGCGTTTCTTAAAGCTGGAAGTAACATAAAAAAACACTAAGCGCCCAATTAAGTTAAAGACACTCTAAAGGAATCTCTGGGTTAGTTTATCCTAGACCCCGTGTCGCGAAGAAAACACACACTATACAGGGTGTAACGTAAAGGGTATAATAAGCCGAAAACAGCGGGTAGGGCAGATGCCACCTAACACGGGAAAAATACGCCCAGGTCCAGAAAAAATTGTATGCAGGAGTTATACGATCACAAAGTATTCCTCAAATCAAGTGTAAAATATTCCTAAGAACAGCTGCTGTAGTGGCAATGACCCCGTGCAATGACCGACCTTGCGATGAATAAGCGCCTCTGAGCCCCTGGTAACATAGACTAAGTAATTAATGGATAAGACATTTTTCTACCTACGCCTCTGTGGTAGAAAATAATAAAACAAATTAAGTTTGATTATGCCTTTTTTTAAATGAAAGAAAAATTTCAGTCGAATTTAACACACATGGAAACATCTGCTAGTGTCTGATTATTACATCATTTCACATAGTTACCTACACATGTATGTATGTATGCTACTCATGCATGATATTCATTCAATATTTACATTTGTTATGATACGTACGAGTAAAATATGCCAATGATAATAGCGCATGATAAAATGAAAAATGTGTGAATCTACGCGATCATATTAGTACCTATTTGAATGAACAGACTGTCCTATCTGCGTGCAAATTGGGATTGGTAGGACTTTTAGTTCCGCTACTCACTACTAGAGAAGTAGCGGCGCTAGCGTACGTATTGAAACAACTCTAACAAACTACATAGAAGTTTAACACACACATGCCTCGTAAATGAATGACCTGTTGCGGATTGTGTCGCACAGGGCTCCGTACATTATTTTATTTTTAATTTTGTTAAGGTCGAACCTCGGTCTTGGATTTGATCTCATATTAACAAACTGAGAAAAATGACCTTTAAAAACACTGATTACGTCTTGAATTTTAATGGTCACAGAGCAAATATCTTGTGCGGGTTTTGGTTTTACATGTGGTTTTAAATAAATGGTCAATAAATACTGTTTATGTTTAATGCAATAATAATAATCATGAACTCTCGGTTTCTCAAGTCAGTATCAAGTACTCAGGGCACTGGAACTCGATACTGACAAATAAATGCGAATATTAAAATAAATGGCTTGTTTCACTTCTCCCTGCACCGACCTTCAATAAAACGCACTGATTGTGGTTAACATTTGTTGTGTACTGACTACGGAGGTTTCTCGGTATGTTGAAAGGTACCTACATAAGTCGTAACAAAAGCAAGTGAATTAAAAAAGGGCGTTGAAAAATAGGAAAAAATGCCAATCCTATCCCCCAGGTGTGTAGATAATGTGCAGTGATTATGTTAGTTATCTACCAAACTTATTTTATTCGAGAATGCTGTCTTTAAAACTTATCCGACTACGGTCACTATGTGCTAGGCGTCAGCCATAGAGGCTAGGTAGTAGGTACATACCTCAAATGATTCACTGAGTTTTATTTCAAAATCAATTAAACTTAATTTTAACTCTCGATGGCATTTTATACCGTTTTACTTGTAAATTTACCGTTTGCGGAACCCTGCCCTGCAATGACGTCACTTACTTTACTCGCACGAAAATGTGCAACAGAGAATGTGCAAATGCATGCTTTCTCTTTCTGTAAATATTATGGAAACAAATTGCAAAATATCTGCCGAAAAATTGCTATCCTTTTCGCTCGGTTAGTATCGTAGTAATGGCGAGAAAGAGAAATACGTAGGAAGTGAGATAACTTAGTAAAAAATTTTATTTGTCCGGATATTGTTCATTCATTATTTCGAATTATGTATCTAAGTTGCAAAGTTTTCGTGCGGATGAGAAGTTCCCTCGTTGGTTGAATTTCAATTTACTAAACTTAACTTTAATTAAATGACACGTTTGTTCTTTTTTACCATGTTTTACATTAAACACTGTAACGTTTATCCGCGATGTCATGTGATTGTGAATGTAAATTAAGTGACGTGATTTTGGCTACCTATTAATCCTATTATGAAAATGTGATTTCATGGATTCAGGAGACTAACCAACATTCAAGTAAATTATCCAGGTCAGTCAGAATATGTTGTTTTTTACAATAGTCAGGTATTATTTAACCCGTTAATAAAATAATTACCTACCCTTTGAGTGTGTTGCCGTTTCGTGCATCCCCCACGGAGGCCGGCAGTCGGCGCGAGCGGCGGGCGGGCGGCACGGCAACCGCGCGCGGTTGCCGTGCCGCCCGCCCGCCGCCGCTCGCGAATAGTGAATGAATAGTACCAGGCGGCCATACCTAACCTTTTTAGAAGGTCGACTACTCCCGACTGTTATCAGCAGTAGCGCGCCTAAATAAAAGCACCGTTTACAATGACTTAAAATAATTCATATTAAGTTTTGTATGGAGCTCACAACTATTTTTTAAAAAGTTAAAACTCTGTGTACAGCTTTAGTAGGTCGGGTACGTTTGTATTCTTTCGGCTTAATATACCCTTTACGTTACACCCTGTATACTCAACTTATACAAGGCAATACGCATATTACATTTACTGCGTTCGTATGTTTCGAAACGATGACGATAATAATAATTAAATTGCGATGTTTAGATCAACCTCCTACATACATACATACATACGTATAGTACGGACAACAGCAGATCAATGGTAATACTCGCTCGCATTCGCACGATTTCAACTCTTACGACGCAGATAATAAGAACGGTACTTAGTCCAAAGTGTTGATCTTCTGTTAGCTGTACCTATTAACCTACTTGAAGAAACTCGCCCGCCGCTCGACCGGTTTTCGACGCCCCTCGCCCGCCTCGGGCCCCGCGCTGGCCTGCGCTTGATAGGTATTTCGAAATAATGGTGTTCCGCCTGGATATTTTGTTGGATTCTTTTGAAATCAGGTTATTTGTGGGTATCTCATTACAATTGTAAAAAATATCTGATAGAGTAATTTTCCAGAGATAGTTAAAAGACAAATTCTGTATAATGAATTGTTTCATTTGGATTTTTTTGTTGGATTTTCGTACTTATACTAGAAATAATAATTTGAAGGCATATTAAAAACAGAAACCCGGCGGAGCAATTATCCTATGGAAACTACGGCCAAAAAAGACATTTTATTAAAATACCTACACTTTCGAATTAAAAAGTAGTTTTACTTATGAATGTACAGAAGCACACTAATAAAATACAATTTATAGAAAAAGAATTATGACCATAACATTGTTCCAGAAAAAGATACGGTATAATGTTGAATTTCAATTAAAATAAGTAATTTCCGCCTCGAAATATTATTGGATTCTCTGACAATTGTTCTTATAAATATGCTATTAAGTATACAAAAAAGTTTCATCGATAGAGGAGTTATTGTTGGGGTCTCCATACAAACGCTCGCCAGAATGACTGGCCTATTAGTATTGTAAGTTTAGTAAGTTAGTTTATATTTTTAGTTATTTGAATAAATTATTAGTTAGGTATTTTCATGGTATCCATAATGGTATTCATAAATTGTGAAGAATTTGCTTCGATGCGCTTCGACTCTGCGCTAGCAAAAATTGAACCTTACATACACTCAACCCTCTTCCTTTGGGCACAAGTAAAACACAACTTACAAATTGAATTAGATAACCAAATATCATTCTATTTCTGAGCAATCAAACACAATTATGTATTTAATTTTCTAGTTTCCACGAAGTTAAGTAATAAGGGTCGAAGCGGTTCGAGTAGGTACAGTCGACAGCAGGTCAATGGTAACACTTTTTACTTTTGACAGATCTTATTATTTGCGTCGTAAGACTTGAAATCGTACTGCAAGTGTTACCATTGATCTTCTGTCGACTGTACTTATTTATTAGTTTCTATTCTGAATTTCTACGAATTCGCTTATTACGTCGCCGTCGGTTTTAATTTAGAATCTACCTACTAAAATTAGCAGCCTTATTTCACTTCGTAACATCACAATTTCTCATTTCTCCGTGGGCCATGAATTGTATTAAAACTTATGTTTTATAGAGAGTCTAATTAACTTTAATGTAAAAGGTTAAGTAAATATTACTACAAGCCGAAAGGGTTCCGTCTAGTAATTTGCTCCATGTACAGTAGAAAATAAAGAAAAATATCCAGGGACCCCAATAAGGTTAAGATTTTCTCAACTACTTGACTTGACGTTTTGGCACGTGGCAAAAATCAGAACTAACGCCGCCATCTCGTAAAACATCGCCTTTTTTTGCGAACAGCGCCTCCCTTTCAATGTCACCCACGTGTCAGAAATTTCACAAATCAGTCAGTACATTTTCAGAAAATCTCATCCTTTTGAGG
This sequence comes from Tachystola acroxantha, assembly GCA_963506565.1. NCBI lineage: Eukaryota > Metazoa > Arthropoda > Insecta > Lepidoptera > Oecophoridae > Tachystola > Tachystola acroxantha. Next base: position 6,287,169 of record OY735894.1, on the reverse strand, counting down.
CCCCCTGTATACTTTTCTATGTCTTCGTATGCTATGCTTATAATCTGGGGCTTACTAACATAAATAAACAAATACACCACTCGTTCCATTTTAAAATAGGTAGGTAGGAGCCTAATTGAGCTCGCTAAACGTGCAAAGCCAGGCAAAATGAGTCGTGATACTCGTGATCAAAGCGTGCTTCCTCAAAGGGGGTATTGTGCCAGACCCGGTTCCAGGGTGTCGTTTTGGGGACCTATTTATTAAGCCCCATACGGCGTACCGAAATAGCCTTCACCGATGGAACGTTTCGTCGAAATCATTCTTCGCCGACGGTTGATTTTATGAAATAAAAATACACCAATGGAACATTTCACCGAAAACACTCTTTAGCGGCATCCCGAGGCATGCCTCGACGTAAAGTAACATGAATTCTAAGCTCATTGAAATAAGGTTGAAAAGAAATTGATTAGAAAGAAAAATACTAAGCTGTCCATGCCACGCCGCTGCGCCGCGCCGTGCCGTGCTGTCTGTGAGCACAGGCCAATAGCCGGCGACGGTTTTGTTTTACGAAAAAATCATGCACCTTTTGATGTATCGTCGAAAATATTCTTTGCCGACGGTTGATTAACAAAAAAGTGTAAAGTAGGTACTTAAGTGCGTATTGCTTATTTCCACCACGATCAAACCCAGTGAGAAAGAACCCGTTTCCTCGCAAAGCGATTCCAAAGTGTTGTACGCTAAATTTAATCCGTCCCTCTCATTGTTATGCAATGTCTCATATGAGTAACAGTAACAGGCTTACGCTTAGGTATATGTGGCATATGATTTTAAATTTCTAAACAGCATGGTTTGTGTCGCAGGTTCCGCACGAAGGATCGAGTTTATTTCGATAATAATAATAATCGAGCTATACAGGGTGGCCGGAAGAGTGACGTCCAACAAAAAAATTTAAGTCCCTCGTGTCGTGGGGTATCCGAATCACCCCCATGTATGTTCCGCGAATATTCGTAGTTTTCGAGTTATGAATTATTTTCTGAATTTTTAACAATTTTTGATGTGACCAATAAAATAGGTGTCCCTTCATTTGATAAAAAACATATTACAAACCATTCATTTCACAAACAACGTTTGGCAAAATCATGATTCATAAGTTCATCTTTGTACAAAGTAATGGTTCTATAAATAATTCATTTGACAAAACAATTACGAGACAAAGTTTCTTTCTTCAAAACATCACTTAACAAACTATTCACTTATTATATACGTTAATAGATAAAACAACGCAAGGCATAAAAACCTTTGACAAAATGCATTGTTTGGTAATTGTAATTTGTTTTTTATCAAATGAAGGGACACCCCGACAACTCTCTAACCAGATCCGACACGGATGTTTAGGTTCAGAAGGCTCTGGCTTGGAGCGAAGCGCAGCTTCGCTCCAAGCCAGAGACTTCGATGTTAGGTTTTTTTTTTGTATTCAAAAAGCAAGTTTATTTATTAACAATTATACATAAATTTGTAATTTGTTTTTTATCAAATGAAGGGACACCCCGACCAACTCTCTAACCAGATCCGACACGGATGTTTAGGTTCAGAAGGCTCTGGCTTGGAGCGAAGCGCAGCTTCGCTCCAAGCCAGAGACTTCGATGTTAGGTTATTTTTTTTTGTATTCAAAAAGCAAGTTTATTTATTAACAATTATACATAAATTTGTAATTTGTTTTTTATCAAATGAAGGGACACCCCGACCAACTCTCTAACCAGATCCGACACGGATGTTTAGGTTCAGAAGGCTCTGGCTTGGAGCGAAGCGCAGCTTCGCTCCAAGCCAGAGACTTCGATGTTAGGTTTTTTTTTTTTGTATTCAAAAAGCAAGTTCATTTATTAACAATTATACATATAAAATACCCACTTATTTACCCAATATTTTGTCTAATGGCGACCTTGAAAAAGGAATACTTTGGTCATTTAATCAATTGCAAAATGACGGTTTAGCATTCACATCATTTGCTATGTTAAATATTTATAAAATGGATTTTTGTCAAATGATCACTTTTAAAACGATCACTTTAGTAAATGATAAGTTTGTCAAATGATTACTTTTTCAAAAATAATTTGTAAAATGATCATTTGTCATACGTTTTTTGTCAAACATTAGTGAACCAATAAAATAATCTATAGAAAAAAAAATTTAAACCTTTTCCAAGATTTTTTTTTCTAACTGAGCCTTCATGAGTTGTACTTTTATGAATAAAATACAGGGTGCAACGGAAAGGGTATATAAAGCCGAAGGGAGGGCTTTCAGTATCGGTAACTGAACAACTTTTGTTTTACGACTTTTCCATTTTCGCGAATTAATTTTTTGACTTTTCATACATTTCGTACCGGTCAGCTGATCGATTTGGTTCACTAATGTTTGACAAAAAACGTATGACAAATGATCATTTTACAAATTATTTTTGAAAAAGTAATCATTTGACAAACTTATCATTTACTAAAGTGATCGTTTTAAAAGTGATCATTTGACAAAAATCCATTTTATAAATATTTAACATAGCAAATGTTGTGAATGCTAAACCGTCATTTTGCAATTGATTAAATGACCAAAGTATTCCTTTTGCAAGGTCGCCATTAGACAAAATATTGGGTAAATAAGTGGGTATTTTATATGTATAATTGTTAATAAATGAACTTGCTTTTTGAATACAAAAAAAAAACCTAACATCGAAACAACAGCCTAACAGCCTTCTGAACCTAAACATCCGTGTCGGATCTGGTTAGAGAGTTGGTCGGGGTGTCCCTTCATTTGATAAAAAACAAATTACAAATTTATGTATAATTGTTAATAAATAAACTTGCTTTTTGAATACAAAAAAAAAAACCTAACATCGAAGTCTCTGGCTTGGAGCCGCTCCAAGCCAGAGCCTTCTGAACCTAAACATCCGTGTCGGATCTGGTTAGAGAGTTGGTCGGGGTGTCCCTTCATTTGATAAAAAACAAATTACAAATTTATGTATGCTTGTTAATAAATAAACTTGCTTTTTGAATAAAATAAAAAAAAAACCTAACATCGAAGTCTCTGGCTTGGAGCGAAGCTGCGCTTCGCTCCAAGCCAGAGCCTTCTGAACCTAAACATCCGTGTCGGATCTGGTTAGAGAGTTGTCGGGGTGTCCCTTCATTTGATAAAAAACAAATTACAATTACCAAACAATGCATTTTGTCAAAGGTTTTTATGCCTTGCGTTGTTTTATCTATTAACGTATATAATAAGTGAATAGTTTGTTAAGTGATGTTTTGAAGAAAGAAACTTTGTCTCGTAATTGTTTTGTCAAATGAATTATTTATAGAACCATTACTTTGTACAAAGATGAACTTATGAATCATAATTTTGCCAAACGTTGTTTGTGAAATGAAATGTTTGTAATTTGTTTTTTATCAAATGAAGGGACACCGATCGATTTGTATGACACAATAATTTTTTATTATTTTTTATTCGAAAAGTCGTAGAACAAAAGTTGTTCAGTTACCGATACTGAACACCCTCCCTTCGGCTTCATATACCCTTTACGTTACACCCTGTATATTATTAAGTAATTTAATTGTATTTTTTTTTTATTGAATATAGGAAGTAGGTAAGTATATATAAATTGTATAAATTGTAATTATTTTAAAAGATATGCTGCTGAGAGTTTTTTGCACCTTTCCTCCTTAGCGTTGGCACCGTTTCCTTGCAAAATGATGTGAATATAAATTCAAAACAATGTTGACGTGCAAAAGTGTACACAACATACTGGCAATAAAGAGTTTTAAATTGATTAGCGAAAGAGGACCACGACCTCACGGGCCTTACCTAGATACATCTCTGTGTGTTTACATACGTAGGCACGTTTATAGTCGCTTCGGGGCGATTCTAGCATCAAGGGAGATTTCTTAATGAGCAAAGGTGAGGTTAAATAGTGTCTAGATTGTTTGAAATAGAATACGGTAACGATTCTGTAGTGTTTTCTAATGTTAGGCCAAAGTTAGCCTAACATTAGAACAGTTCTAAAAGCTTTTTCCTACAGTTTTTCATTATATGAATTTATTAATTTAATGTCACACAAATGATAAAGTTCTTACCTAATTAGGTAATTCAGGGTCCACAATTCATGGTCCCAAAAAAATTACACTCATTTATATTAGATATTAATTAATTACCTATACCTACGTTTAAAGATTAAGGTGCGTATTCATAAACGTGATTTAAAGTGACGCCACCGTTTAGGGCCACTGTCCCATTCTATCTTAACCTTTTTTAATTAAGTGTGAAAGGGATAGCAACACGATTTAAGGGAAGTGAGGTTTGACTAGGTTTATGAATAACAGCATTAAATTTCTAGCTTAAACGATACTTAACCATTCTTGGATTAAACTGCCGTTAACTCATTGGTTACCTGTAAAATATAGCTTTCAGCAAAAATAAATTACTTATTTAAACATTTTTCTGTATAAATATTAGACACAGTCGAAGACAGAGATAAGTATACACGGGGCCCCAATGAGGTAGCGATTTTCTCAGAAACTACTGGACCGAATTTATTAATTCTTTTACAGTCACATAGTTTTAACTTTTATCTATCAAACAGTGAAAGAATTTTTGTAATAGGTCAAGTAGTTTTTGAGAAAATCTCAACCTTAAAAACTCTCCTGTACACCTTTCTCTGTGTTCCACCGTACATATTTGTGAACTTCTTCAACAAATTATCTTAAACGTTTGAGAGAACTATCAAATCAAGTTCCTGCCAAGTTCGGAAAAATCCTAGTTCCGGCCAGCTCATATTTCAGTAGAGCGCTAATTTAAAAGTGTAAGTTCCTGATAGTAAACCAGCCATAATAAATACTTGGCCAGACACTATCTGTCCTTCTCCAGCATCTGCGTTTTATTACCTCATTGCTAAACAGAGCACGGCCCTTGCCAAAATTGTGCAAACATTCGAACTACGAAAGGCCGACGAACTCCGAAATAGTAGCCTTTGGTTAGGTCAAACGCGAGGCAAAGGATTTAATTTTATCTAGAATCTAGGTTATGTCTATTTACATTTCAGCGTGTCGTAAATTAATTCAAATCTCATTTATAAAATGTATGAAGAGTTAAAACATAATTTCGCGTAGGTCACAGACCACTTCGGTCCAGTAGTTTTTGAGAAAATCTCTACCTTATTGGGGTCCCGTTTATACTTATCTCTGTCTTCGACTGTACCTAATATTAATACAGAAAAATGTTTAAATAAGTAATATTATATTTTTTTATATAATGTCATTTTTATAAACAGTTGTAAGTATATAAAGTGGTTTATTATAATAATAACAACCCCCTGTTATTTGTCTGTTTTTACATACGTAGGTAATTGATATGGCGTAACATCTTTTTATCGTTCTTCTTCTTCTTCTTGAAGTGCCTCTCCGCTAGCGGAGGTTGGCTGTCAGCTCCGCGTACTTGTCCCTGTCTTGAGCGAGCCGGAACAGCTGTTCAGCGCTCGCGATGCCCGGCCAGTCACGAATATTACGGAGCCAAGATTTTTTCCGACGTCCAGGGCCCCGTTTGCCCGCTATTTTGCCCATCATAATCAGTTGGAGAAGTTGGTATCTATCGTTCCGAAATATGTGTCCTAGATACCCAACTTTTCTCTTTTTGATGTCTACCAATAATTCACGAGACTTGCCCATCCGCTCCAATACTCGAATATTCGTGACTTTGTCGATCCATCGAATATTGAGCATACCAGCAGTTTTATCCTTCTACATTTCTAAATGGTATAGGTACTGATTTCAATTTTGTTCTCCATTGCCAATGTTGTATGTTTACATTTGACGATATGTCTCCTTAATATATTCACGAAACGCAAATAATTTTCGATACGTCCTCATTAAGCTGCAGGTATTTTGTTACTGTTTAATTAAAAAGCCTTACGTACGAGAATTTTCACCCTTTTTTGCGAAACCGTATTAGTGTACAACGGAATTGGGTTAATACCTTTATACTGATTGGCGTTTTATGTACGACGCGTGTTAATGCAAATGGGGTCTGACTTAATAACTTTGGAATTGATCGGCTTTGTCAATGTGTGAATGTGACAAAATGTTGTCACGGATCAGTTCAAATAAAACCGGCCAAGCGGCCGAGGCTGCCGTGCAATACAACGTAACCCAGTAATTTGGCCATAACGAAAAGATCTGCAATAAGTTTGTATTACCAAAAAAAAATATTTTTGGAGGGATGTAATGACAATGCCAGATTCTGCCCCACCATCAACCGCAAGTTATACAAGATAACGAATAAATGTAAAAATATCTACGTTTTTTTATTAAAATTATTGGTTTAATATAAACTTTGGACAAGTTGCGATTCGAAAATAACAGCTTAATTAAGAATTTAGAAAATAATAAGAAATCGAAGCGAATTATTCATTGTTTTTGTTATTCTTCTATAGGAGTTGCGAGAGTAGTAGAAAATGATATGAAACCTGTAATAAGTCCCCAACAAAATGATAGGTACAGCTTCAATGGTCACGTAGTTTTGTAGGTAAAGCTCCATTGAAATGTGGCAATGTCTTTTGTACCGATTTCATGTCTATGGGGTAAGTGGTCTGTGATGGAGGCTGATGCAAGATGTAAATGTAATAACCTATCTGCCCAGACCTAGATATTGATTTCCCCATAACAACGGCAGTGCCGGGAGATCATTCCCCCCATCCCTACTAAATTACTTAGATACATTGTGTGTCCAGCAAGAATAGTGACGTCACTACATCATATACGTAGTACACTAGCTAACTTTGGTTTTATATGTAACTGATGTATTTTCATTTGTGTGCAAATAAAGTATAATTGAATTGAATACGTAGTAAAAACAGGGCGATTGGAAATTAGATACATTCCTGGGAAAAAAAGATCCGCCATCATTTTGGAATGGCGGATTGATTTTTTTACTAATTGTTTAATTTTCTATTTACATGAATACTCTAAATAACTTGACATTGGCGAAATTATCTCTTTAACAAGAGTAGATGCCATTCAAATAAAAATAGAATTAGATTTACCTTTAGTATCACTCCTTTCAAGGAATGTATCGAATTTCCAATCATCCTGTGTATTGGGAAGACAGAGCACTATATTTAATGAAAGGCTACCGTTTTCTCGCGGCATATAATACATGTTTTATATTACAAGTTCCATGTAAGTTCATCATGAAGCCATTTTTTATATGTCCCGTTGTATGGATTCCTTTGAAAATTTGTGCCACATGCCTTACCACATCCTTACCTTAATCAGTCTATTATTTATTTAGTTTATAGACTCGACAGTTCGTCATTTGCCAATGTCATGTCACAGAATATTCAAGATATGATATCTTGAACTATTTGACTATGATAGTCTCTCTCTTCATCCAGAGGAGCCGTAGCGTCATCACTCTGGACTAAGCAGCTTGGCAGTCACGTTCACTCCCGAGCTTGTAGTGGGACTCTTGACTTTAGCCCGAAATGTCAGATCTTGCCCAAATCATCCAATAAATTCAGGTTACTGTCATTCGCGAACATTTTCTGATTTATTTAACGTGATATTAAACACAAAACAACTGTAAACATTAAAATGAAAATAATCAAATAATTTCGCAACCGTCGTCCTTTGCCGCGATTTTAAGAAAAGCCAGTCTGTTTTTATGTTATGGTTCGGCCAGGATCGGAAAAAACCTTTGCCCAGCAGTGGACAGTAGGTAGGTAGGCTACTGATTACGAAAAGTAAAATAAGGCGAAGCTTAGAAAGGCGTGACAAATACGACTTTATTTCTGCGTCTGACGTTTATTACTTCCTCACTTTTATTTGCTTACAAGATATATTGGGTTTTCAAGTTCAAGTTTATTGGTACTTATAAAAGGTCGCGATTCACGATTCTAATAAAAAATGTTTACGAATAAGTGCCATAAAGTCTACACTAAAATCTATTCAGGAATAGGCCTTCAAGATATCACTGAAAGCTCTTTAAAAAAGTTAATTTTGCGTTTGTGGCAGGAACTCTTTCAGTTGAAAATAAGTGTCATTTTACATTAGCGGAAATTGCCGCAAGATTTTTACGCGGAAAATTGTAATCTGTTGATTAAAGAGCGTAGGCTTCGGGGCTTTCTGGAATACCTATTAAATTGTGTAAGTTCGTTAGGCTTACAAATGATCTGTTATTTTACCTTTGTTATTTGTATAGGTATGAGTTTGTATTTATGTTTGTGAGTTTACCTTTGAATCGAGTCGGAAAATGTAAGCCGCATTGATCTCCTATAAACAACTAGATACACAGTCTGCCTTCTAAAAATGTCCGAGCGAAAAGAAGGTCCAAACGTATGAATTACCCTCATTTGCTTTATTGGACATTATTTGGACTTTACAATGGACCCTTATTTGGACGTTTTTTAAATTGTTTTAGTAAGACCTTTGTGTATCTAGTTGTTTATAGGAGATCAATGTTTAAGATTAAACTATTTCTATCTTTCATATTTGCATGCAATACTTTTAATATCGAACTCATTTGATACAGTCATATCAAATAGAATTAAGCAGTTAAATTAAATATCGCGGATGCAGAATCGAGAAACAGGCCAAATGTTGCATTTGAAAATGTCCTATGTACGGTGGAACACAGAGAAATGTGTACAGTAGAGTTTTTAAGGTTGAGTATTTCTCAAAAAATACTTGACCTATTGCAAAAATTCTTTCACTGTTTGATAGCTAAAAGTTAACATAGTTATTATTTTACAGTTACATACTATGTAACTGTAAAATAATTATTAAATTCGGTCCAGTAGTTTTTGAGAAAATCTCAACCTTATTGAGGCCCCCTGTATACTTATCTCTGTATTCGACTGTACAAAATAGAAAAGTTATGAGATCCAATTCGGTATCAACTTAATCTGTAATGAAATTGTAATAACTAAATAAATGAATTGAATTGAATTAAAAATTATACCGCATGTAAAATTGCATGATTGAACGGTATTGTTTGTTTTAAAATGCAAGATAATCCTTGCAAAGTCTCGAAAATTTGAATTTAAATAAAATACCAAAATATACACAATATTTCCATAATATCCTGTTAGCCATAAAGGTGACGTTATTCTAAAGCCATCGGTCCCTTTCTAAGTTGCCCTATTTTAGCGAAGTGCGAAAGTGACAAAACACCGTTCAAGAGAAGTGGGGTTAAACTTGGTATATGGCTAATGGCAATATCTTGATCTCGATATTAATCTGAATCTGCATCCGTAGAATATAAGTAAGTAAAAATTCTGTATTCTCAAATACTTACGATCCATGTCCGATTCTTCGTTCGCAAGCCAACACATTAACACAATATTAGGCAGCTATTCCACTTGAAAAAAAATTCACCGACACACGAAATCTACACAAAAACACCGAACTCACGCGATGATTAGCACAAACCCCCGTATTTAGCGTTACACTACTAAAAATACTGAATTTTTCACATAAAAATTCCACTAATTCTGAAATCACTACCAAAAAATACTCGGAAAATAATTTTGTTACGTCACAGTAAAGGTTTTTAATAAAGAAATCAAGGATTGTAATAACAAAAAGGATAGAGACAGAATGTCGTAGCGGCCGCTCGCTACGAGATATTGCTACGGACTGACGTAGAGAGTTGGAGGGAAAAGGCAGTTGCGCACGTAGAGGGTGCTACGAAGCTGACTTGTTCCTACTTCGGGAATTTTCAATTTGGGAATGTTATTTCTCATTTCGTGACGCGTTAGTTTTTATTTCATTTGTACTTGGAGATAATCTAAACCCGTAGAGAATTTAACCGTTCTCTTTTAATATTATTTATTTTATACATATCGTTAGGAAAATCAACTGTTTGTTGCTTAGGCTCATAACGATAAAAGATTTTCGTTTGATTTTGCCACACCAATTAGCGGTTTTACAAAATAACAGCTTTTATCGCTACGAGTCTATAAGTGACAGCATCAAAATTAGATAATTAATTATTAAATTAATAATTTGTTAATTATAGGTTCGAAAGTATAAAAATCCCAAAAAACAAAGATGAGGTTAAAAGTCTAATTCGCATTAATTTCCAGTCGATCTAGTATTTCATAATCCATAATTAACATAAATAAACAAAATAAAGCTTTCTGTCTCATTTAACATAACATTAATAGTACGTTTTAATTAAGTATCTGTAAAAGTTATTTGCTAATTTAAAAAGAGTACAAACGCATTAGCTCGTAAATTGGATTACGAAAACTACAAACGAATTTGGGTAATAAATGACTAAATGAAACTTCCCCAACTAAGAACGTAGCTACGCGGGGAAAAGCTACGAGGCTACGAGCGGGCGCGCTTTAAAGCGCTTTTTTCGCTTAAGAATTTGGACGTAAAACTGTAAAGCGAAAAAAGCGCTTTTTATGTCTGCTTGTTATAAAACAATAAGCGTCACGCCTACAGAATTAATAGAAAGTATCCGATAATGACTATAATATCGTGGTATCTAGTGAATGTCAAGACCACAGCACAACTGCTTACTAATTCTATAGTCAAGACTCGTGTGACATTTTATATATAGTGTACTACATAATGTACGTATAAAAATGTACGAAAATATGTGGAAATAAATGATTTTTATGTTTATCTTTAGACTTTTGTGGGGCTAGTTAGTCCAGTGAGTACACGTTGAACACGATCGTACAAGTTAAGCAACGTTGGGCGAGGTCAGTGCCTGGATGGGTTACCGCTAGTGACATTTCCATCTGAGCCCCTCTGTGTGCTTCGGAAAGCACGTTAAGCAGTTGGTCCCGGTTGTTGTCATTCGGAAGCAGTCGTTAGGCCACGGCCTAAATGACTCTGACAATAGGTTTGGTCACTAAACCTTGTTAGCCATAAACCTAGTGTAAGCTCATTTCAGGGTTCCATACCTCAAGAGGGAAAAAGGAACAGTTTGTTGTCCATCAGTCCGTCCGTCTGTCTTCACATTACGTTAAAAAAGTTAACTTATAAATGGACTGAAGATCTAAACCGTGTAATAACGTTAAATCCCGTTTATGGCTGCCTACGTAATTGTAAAATAAGTCCTCAGCATGTAGGTATGTAGCAAAAGCCCACGAAACCTTTTTAGCTCGTGTAATTAGTTTATATTGTGAGGGTCGAGCCTTGAATTGCTCTAATTGCGCAAAATTGTTTATCTTAGGCATAAAATATGCTAATTACTCTGGTTCTAGGTAGAAATCAAGGCTTTAGCTAGTTAAACTGCCTTTCGTGATTATTACCCTACTACCACAAGAAGCAGGGTAATGTTTTCAGAATATATGTGCGTCAATACTTCTTCGACTTTATAAAAAAAAGTTTATGATATTTATTTACTTATTTTAATTATTTATTTACAAAATATGTCGAAATGTATCGTCCTACGACTGTCATGGGCCGCTTCTGCCAATCCAACATGGTGGCCTTGCTCGGTGTTAACTGAAATCGATACAAAAACAATTAATTAAATTATGACCCTCTTGCACCAAAAGATAACACGAGTGTTAACGACTTGGCTCGTGAAAACATTATACATTTATCATATTTAAAATGGTTGAAAAACCGGCCAGTGCGAGTAGGACTCGCGCACCGAGGCTTCCGTGCAACGGAACTTAACCCCGTAATTTTGCTTTAACGAAAAGATAAACTAGATTTAGAGACCAACTTATCTTTGCCATTATCAAAATATTTTGCCCATATATACTCCTGATTAGTTGGTCATCTGCAAATCATGGTCATTTGATTCTGCCCCACCATCAACCGCAAGTTGTACAAGATGACGAATAAATGTAAAAATATCTCCGTTTTTTATTAAAATTATTGGTTTGAAATAAAGCTTTGTACAAGTTGCGATTCGAAAAAAACAGCTTACTTAAGAATTTAGAAAATAGTATGAAATCGAAGCGAATTATTCATTGTTTTTTTTATCATTTTCTACTACTCTCTCAACTCCTACTGATTGTGATTATGCTATATAAAACCTGTAATAAGTCCCCAACAAAATGATAGGTACAGCTTCAATGGTCTCGTAATTTTGTAGGTGGGGCAAAGCTCCATTGAAATATGGCAATGTCATTTAAGTTTGTAATTACCAAAAAAAATTTTTTTGGAGGGATATAATTTAAAAGATCCCCGTTGTCCGGCAACGTGTCCAAAGTGCTGGCGGCATTTCGCCTCTGGATAGCCAGGCTGATCCTTTGGGCGAAACACAGGTCAGCATTTTGGTCACGTGTGAACTCCACGAGCTGATAATACATACCTGATCTCCTTCCAACCTATTAATAAGAGTAACGCATATATCAGCTGCTCTGAGTCCTGCTTGCCTGGTCAGCGCGGCGAAGGCGGTCGCTTCCATCTCTATATTCTTCACTCCAAGCTCTGACAGATGGTTCAGGAAGGATATCTTGTCTGCCTCAGTGTAATCGCAGAATGGACCGTCGAGGCGGGCTTGACCTATAAATACACACAAACACTCGATTACAGAGATAAATATACAGGTTGATGTTATCTCAAGAACTATTTGACCGATTGCATTTCTTTTACTGGTAGTTTAGGGTAATGTAAGGCAGTTGTCCCACCGCCGGCGAGTAAGCAAGTAAATCCCGGCTATTTTCTCGCCCAAGAAACGTACAAAAGATAGTACATTCGGTGTAAACAAAAGAGACGCATATATTAATAGTTCATCGTCGACTGTTCACCGCCGGCGAGTACTCGCTCGGCAACACTAGCCCGGCGATACTAGCCTACTCGCTGAGCTACACTGGCGAGTGAAGCGAGTAATCGCCCGTCGCTCACTCGCTGCCGAGCTACAAAACTATACTCGCCACTCGCTGCTCGCGCACTCGTTTTTTTAGTTGATAGCTTTACTAGCTCATCGCCGGCGGTCGGACAACTGCCTAATTGTAAAGAATTTTCAAACAAGCAGAAATTAATATAAAAAAGACTGCCAAAAATTTAAGCACTTTGATTGTTTTTTTATGGCCTATGTCACTCCTACAATCAAGACGAATCTAACGACACCCTCATATGATAAAATCCATCAAGCAGTTTAGACTACAGGGCGTGCCAAAGAATTAGACATACACCGCAGCCCATATCAAGTGTCTTATTTTGTAAACAAACATGATCGTCTAATTACCTGTTGTGATGTAACACTGAAGGAACTGATTGATGGAACCTGTTCATCATTGTGAAAATAAAGTGATCCGATCTAATAAAGTGAAAATTACAACTATGGAATAATCACAGAACAGCCTAAAATGACACTATGTTTAGTAGGTAGTTTTTGTTTACAAAATAAGACACTTGATTTGGGCTCCGGTATACACCCTTACATACATACACTCAAAAAACATAACCCTCCTTCTTGCGCAGTTGGGTAAAAATAACTATTTTCATACCGTAGTACTATAAAAGTAGTGAGTTAGCCTTTATTGTTTTAGTTGTATGAGTGAGCCCTGTGGGACCAGTAGATTAGGTCACGTACACTATTAATGATTTACCACTTCACGTAGCATATAACTTCTATTTATAGTTTACTTTTATATACATTTTGCGGTTATTTCATACAGGGTGTGGTTTTGGTCAATGACGAGCGACTCTGGGGTGATGATATTATACATTATACACGATATTGATGGCCTTATAGAAAGTACTTATTTATACTTTAATTGTTATTTTTCATGACAAATAATAAAATTCGTTACATACACTCGTGGCCTATCGGCCGGGTCACTGACAAGCGTGATCGGGCGTATTTTGTACCGCAAAATGACAGCGCTCTCCGATAATTTCATGAGAATTTTAACAGAGATTTTTTTTTAATAGTAATTAATTAAAAAGTAATAAAAACACAAATTTAGGAACTATAATTATTTAGACGACTAAGCAATTCTTCTTTTTTCTTTTCTCGTGTGGTTTAGTGACTAAACCTATTTGTCAAAGTTATTCAGGCCGCCTTTGACGTGGCCTAACGACTACTGTAAAGCTACAACAACCGGGATCAACTGCTTAACGTGCTTTCCAAGGCACGAAGGACCTCAAATAAAAGTGTCACTAGCGGTCACCCATCCAGGTGCTGACCTCGCCCAACGTTGCTTAACTTGTACGATAAGGCCGCCTTTGTCCAATTTGTTTCACTTCTTCTGTTTTCTTTGATTCTTTGTGCAATAAAGTGGTTATCTATCTATCTGATACTGACACTTACAGAACTAAAGTTTTATCGATTTTCATCTGACCCACTGTTGCTATTTTCGGCCGTCAAATCCCCTTATGTAACATCAAGCAGATACAGGATGTGACGTAAACATAACTGATCAAATTCTGTTCATGTTCCGTTCTTTAATTGTTAGGCCGATATAGATAGTCATAGACATACGTGTGTAATACTTAAGGGCCTGATATGAGCCAACTAGCGCCGCCAATCTTAAAAAAATAATATCTCAAAAAGTATATGACTGATTTTTGAAAATTCTTTACACGCATTCTTCACAATCGTTCAAGTACTTAGTTCGTGAGAAAATCTAAGCTATTGAGGCTCCTGTATTATCTCGACTGTACGAGTACATTTATACTTGTAAATTGATTCACGGCATTTAATCCTTGCACAGTTGCATTTGCATATTTAGTTCATAATTATGGGTACGCAGTTCATAATTACTGGGTACGCAGTTCATAATTACTGGGTACGCAGTTCATAATTATGGGTACGCAGTTCATAATTACTGGGTACGCGGTTCATAATTACTGGGTACGCAGTTCATAATTACTGGGTACGCAGTTCAGAATTACTGGGTACGATAACACGGTGGCTCTGTTGGAATAGAGCGTGCCAAATTTTTTTGTCCATTTATCATTTATACCAAATGTGTTCAGTTATCGACACTGAAATACACCCGTATGCCTTACACCCAGTAGAAAATCAACAATTTCGGTAGAGATTACGTGACTAGCATTTATGTGTACAGGGTCGAATCCCGGGGGCATACCTCTGCGGATTACGGGACGGATTCAGACAAGTTGTAGCCAGATTGATACTGATCCTTTGCAAGGTCATTCAACGACAACTTTTAGGCCGAAAAGAGATATCTTTTGATAAATATGGTCTAATATAGACTAAAGGTGCCTTTCCACCAGAGATGTTCTAATCTATGCTACGTTGCAATGGATGCCTTTGATATTATTTATTTATTTTATTAATGAACTCGACAGTATTCGACAGTTTGTCATTTGCCAATGTCATTTTACAGAAAATTCAATATGTAATAGTCTTCGAAGCACGTTCACTCCCGAAGTCCCGAGCTCTTGATAAAAGCTTTAAACTTCAGATCTTGCTCAAATTATCCAATAAATTCACCATACTGTCAT
This sequence comes from Tachystola acroxantha, assembly GCA_963506565.1. NCBI lineage: Eukaryota > Metazoa > Arthropoda > Insecta > Lepidoptera > Oecophoridae > Tachystola > Tachystola acroxantha. Next base: position 6,271,765 of record OY735894.1, on the reverse strand, counting down.
TCGGGAACATTTTCTAATTAATTTAACGTGATATTAAGAGCCTTCCTATAGCCAACTAGCGCCGCCAATCTTAAAAAAATCATATCTTCCAATATAATCAATTTTATTAAAAAAGCTACGTTCACATTGTTTATTGCTATAAATATTATTTTTTAAATGCTTATTTGTAACGTGATGCAATGTAGGTAAGTTGTAGTTCACATAATTGCGAAAAACGGCAGTTTCTGGCACATTTGTGAACTACAACTTACTTAGCTTGAATCACGTTACAAATAAGCATTTAAAAAATAATATTTATAGCAATAAACAATGTGAACGTAGCTTTTTTAATAAAATTGATTATATTGGAAGATATTATTTTTTTAAGATTGGCGGCGCTAGTTGGCTCATGTCAGCGCCTTAAACACAAAACAACTGCAGAGATTAAACTGAAAATTATCACATAATTTCGCAACCGTAGTTTCCTGCCATTTTCAAAAGCTTTTACTTTCTTTGTCCAATACCTTGGTAGAAATCATCAGCTGCCATGGTTCCCCCGACGTGTGTCTCGAAGCCGTCATCAGGTAACGCCAGAGCGAGGACCTGTGCACACAGGCTCTCGTCGAAGCGGGAGGGCAGTTTGCGAAGCTTGCCAAGGATGGGCTGGAAAACAGTTATATTTTATTGTTAAGGCTTCGTATGCGCGTATTTTCAGTTTTTCTACGAAGACCACGGTATTAACTACTAAAATTAAAGGTCAGAAAAAAATATACTTATAGCAATCATGGGGTGTCTATTTAGAGACTGATGAATACCGATATACGATTGGGCAAACTTCGCTCGATAGAAAAAAATCGCAAACCATCCATGTATTTTAAAATCCTCTATCTATCTTCACTCTATCCTAATCTTCACTCCGCCGCTGCGGGGCATCTTGTGTCTCACTCTTGCTTTTGACAACCATATAGCGCCTCAAACTATATAGCCGACGCTAGTCGAATTTCCACGCCAATATTATCAGCATTTTTTGAGATTCTGGATACAACCTTATGCTGTTATTCATAAACCTAGTTGAACCTCACTTCCCTTAAATCGTGTTGCTATCCCTTTCACACTTCGTTAAAAAAGGTTAAGATAGAAAGGGACAGGGTGGCTAATTGATCATTGAAAGATTTCATCAGTCTATGTAGGGGGGCACTGTTAACAAGCTATTGCTAATATTGCTCATATTCATACTCATTTATTCGGCCTTAGGTACACCATGGAACACTTGGTTACGTCACGTTTCTTACATATTATATGTTTGTACACATTGATTAATTATATTTCAAATCACATGTCTGGGTGATGTGAGCGCAAAGAGCAGCACAGTAACACTGCTCTTAAACCTAGTTCATAATATATGAATTTGCAATTGTCACAATTGCAAGTTTCACCTAGTTTATATACTATAATAGCAGCTGTAAAGAGACTTTGTCATTCAGTGTATACAATTAAGGAAATTATTGTGAAATGTCAACTATTTTTTTAAATAATGTCAAAATAAAATAAAGGTAAGAACTATATGCTTATAAAGCTATTGCTATTGACAAGCATGGGAATATCGTCACAAATGTTACCTAACTTACGATATCGTAAGATTTCTCCAAAGTCCCGCTGAGACCCCACGAGGATATGACCACTGAGCCTGGTGGTATTCTGAGGCCCCCACTCGTCCCCAGTCTGAAGAACACAGGGTCCCTCGCCTTCGCGTAGTACATCAGCTTTATCACCTCTTGGAGTAGGATTGTCATTGAAGGTATACCGATTCCGTGCTGGAAATATTTACGGTATTTATAGTAAGAGCTGCTATGAGTATTCTAATTAATTAGGAATGTCATCGATAGATGTGGGTCGTTACGTTATTTTCATGAAACGTAACAAAACCGGTGACTTGGTCGGCGTCACTTGTTTCAAAACGAGTGATTTTTGTAACACGTTATTTTTATTCAGCTAATGTGATTGTTTGCGTAAATAACTCTGCCAACTATACAGTTACTCACGAAACGAAAATAATTCACCCTACTTTATTATCTATGTCTATAGTCTTACGGATGGGAAAGAAATGAAACATGTGACTGTGACAGTATAATAAAATAACGCTTTTATAACAAAAATCACTACTTGTAACTTGGCACAAGACGAGTTATTCTGTTACATGCCGCGCGTAGCTAGTTATTGTAACTAGTGACGTGAAATAAAACACATGTCTAGTCATAGATACGGTAAATACCTACGTAGCTCTTTCCTAAACTTTGGTGAGATTGTCAACTAAAATGTCAACGAACGTTGTAACTACGGTGATATTCAACTGTTTAAGAATAAACCCTATGAAAACTTAATTCATAAATTATTAATTGAACAACAAAAAATATAAGTTACAAACTTACGCTAACAGAAAGTACGGGCCCAACTTTATACATGGCGTATCTGTGGGAGTGCTTAGTCAAGTTGACCAGCTTGCCCAGCGTTGGGACTCCTAGCACCTGCGCCATGTGGGCGGCGAAGTCGCGCATCCGGTACTTTGTACCGCCCATACATACGAACTGAAAGCATTATTAGAAAATATAAGAAAATAAATATATCTATTTATTACAAAAAAAAATACTTACACAAGAAATTTAGTAGGTAATACAGTTAGTCATCATCAGCCCATATCAGTCCACTGCTGGACGTAGGCCTCTACCAAAGCACGCCAATCCACCCTACTCTCGGCCCTCTGCATCCAGTCTCTGCCAGCCATTTTGCGAAGGTCATCCCTCCATCTGGTCGGGGGGCGTCCCACACTACGTTTACCCGGTCGTGGCCTCCATTCGAGAACTCGTCTCCCCCATCGGTTCTACGACAGATGTAACCAGCCCACTTCCACGTCAGTTTACTGATTCTATGAGCAATGTCAACCACTTTTGTCTACTAGCGGATATACACGTTTCTTATTCTATCTAACAGAGAAATGCCAAGCATACTCTTTCCATAGCTCGCTGAGCGACTAATAATACAGTTAGTGTCACCGCTATAACAATAATATAAATTGATATTTAAAATAGGTAAGGGGTAAATATTACGTCTGCGTAATTATCCTGTTTTCTTTGGGAAACTTGATATTTTGGAAAAGTATCGACAACGAAACAACTTTTGTTCTACGACTTTTCGAATAAGTATATTGTAGCTAACTCTGTACCGGCCACTAAGTCGAATCCTAAATCTAGATGCAACAGTCACTGTCGTTCATATGCTACATTGGGTAAGAGCGAATGGGACATTAACACGCGCATTTTAGAATAGCACTAAGTAGGTACCCATATTACCTTGACATCTCCGAACATGGCTGGCAGATCGTAATTGTGTGTGTCTAACCCGAGGTGGTAGAGCACGTCCTGGCCTAATTTCTCCAAGTGTGGGTTCAGGAGTCGCAATGTCCCATCGGCATTTCTAAATACAAACACGATACTATCATTTTGTTCTCACTACGCACTAAACAGAGGATTGTCATTTTGTTCACACAAGACAGGGTTTTATCATTTTGTTTTGTTCAACAACAGTGTATTGTCATTTTGTTCAGACAAGATAAGATAAATATTGTTTATTGCACAAAACCATTCGCTCAACGGCTGAGTTTAGCCGTTCAGCGAGGTAATGCCGCCAGCATCCTGGGAACCCTGCCGCATGGGGGCGGCGTAGGCGATATGCTTATTATGTAAATATTTCGTAAATTATTAGGTATATATTTCGTTTATTATTAGGTATTATTACTTGTATAATTTTAAGTGTAATAGAATACCTATAATAATAATAAATTGAATGAATCTTAAACATAAATAAACATTGTAAACTTAGATAATTAGCATAAACAATTATGGTCGGACAAAACGGGATATTTTCACTTTTAGGATTTTGTAATTTTTTGACAACTAATTGGGGTATAAGGCAGTTGTCCAACCGCCGAGTAAGCGAGTAACTATCGGCTATTTCTTCGCCCAAGAAACGTACAAAACATTCCGTGGAAGTAAACAAAATCTCCTCTTGTTTACTAATAAATTTTGTTTATTACCTAATAGTTCATCGCCGACTGTTCACACCGCGAGTAGGTACTCGCTCGGCTATTTTATCGCCGAGCGATGGGATGTACTCGCTCGGCGACACTTGCCCGGCGGTGAACTCTAAATATTATATCGCCGACGCCGAGCGAGTATCGCTGCATCTCTTTTGTTTACACGGAATGTACTATCTATTGTACGTTTCTTGCGCGGTAAACTAGCCCATGGTTACTCGCTTACTCGCCGGCGGCCTATAGCCGAGCTACAAAACTATACTCGCCACTTGCTGCTCGTCCACTCGATAGTTGATAGCTCTACTCGCTACTCGCTCACCGCCGGCGGTCGGACAACTGCCTTAAGCAGGGTCTTCTGCGACGTGCCATCTTACGAAACCGGTAGCATGTTTCGGTAACCGATTTAAGAAAGGAAAATTGTTACGTCACGCCCCTAAACCGGATGTTACCGTGTGTCCTAATTGTTACATAGTGTTACCTAATTTTTATTCGTCCTAATGTAAATTTGTACGCCGGATAGGCAGGATTTGGTGCTACATTTTTTGTAAACTGGAACACCGTTATTTTGTAAACATTTACCCAAATTTACAAATAAAGATTCTGATTATTTCCGTAACACGGAAACACGTCGCAGGAGACCTTGCTTAATTTTTACAACAACAGGGTAAATATTGCCATTTTATTCCGACAAGTCGGACGATGTCATGATGTTGTCATTTTATTGAGACAAAACAGAGTATTTTAATTTGTTCTTTTTATGGAAAACACGAGTTAATGCACTTGTTGGTACTTGCCTGGTTGTATATGTTTGTGACGAGTCGGAATCGAACCCGTTATCTGTTTCCCGTGTGTCAATGTCGGGATGCGCGCAATGAGACTCGCTATCACCGCTGTGTGACCCGCTGGAATATAACAGTTATGTAACAGTCAATAATATTAATTATTCTAGTCAGGACAGATAAAAAGAAAGTACCTACAGAATGAGAACCTGATGTTTGGCTATAAGACTGGCCGCACAGTATTCTGTTTCCTAATACGGAATTATAATCTGCCCATAAATTCCATAAATTCTTATAGCAGGATTACTTCAATAATACTTTATTGACGTCCTTAATAATTCATAATTCATTTATTCATTGATTTATGTGGTAACATGGTTGTTAGATAGTACCTACAGGAAGTGCTCACATAAACCCTGTAAGGGCACCGCAACACTAGATACCTACTTAAACAATAAAAATTCAATTTTGTCAGTCAGTCAGTCAGTCAATAATACAAATAAATATTCAATAAGCTTACTTTAAGATCGTCATGTTACGAAATAATAAAGTATTATTGAAGTAATCCTACTATAAGAGTTCATGGTAAGGGGGCTGGAATTTTTCGATTTAAACGCGCGGCTGCAGTTTCAAAACCAACATCAGTTTTTCCACTCTTAAATTATCCGAACGTGTGTTTTTATCTAGGTATGGTGAGCATTGAAGTAGGTATCCGAATCTGAATTGCCAATCAGGAAACCGTAGGTACATGTGCATACAGCCAGCCATAAAGGTCGATTTTCGCCCGATTATCAGTTCACCAATATCACTGATAAATCTTTTCATTAGTTGCGCTACATCCGCTATTATAAGTACAAATAAGCCCTAATATGCGTTAAAGATCAAGAATTTAATAAGTATTTAAGAGCCTTCATACTTCATAGAGCCAACTAGCGCCGCCAATCTTTTTTTTTTGTGAACCTATAAATTGTCCCACTGCTGGGCAAAGGTCTCCCCCCTCCTCTTCCATCCATCCCTGTCCTGAGCCTCTTCCAGCCACCCATCCCTGCATCTAACGATATCGTCTCTCCACCTACGCCGAGGTCTGCCCCGACGCCGGCGACCGTCCGATGGCACCCGTTCTGTGACAATCTTTAATCAATTTTATTAAAAAAGCTATTTACAAAATGTTTATTACGATAAATACTATTTTTCAATATACAATAGATGGCATAATTGCGACAAGCTAAGTTGTAGTTCACAAATGTGCCAAAAACGTCCGTTTTTCGCAATTATGTGAACTACAACTTACCGACATTGAATCACGTTATAAATAAGCATTTAAAAAATAGTATTTATCGTAATAATTTTGTAAATAGATTTTTTAATAAAATTGATTATATTGGAAGATATTACTTTTTTAAGATTGGCGGCGCTAGTTAGCTCTATGAAGGCCCTTAAATGCAACTATTTCATTTAATTTAAAGAAATAACAATAAAATGACTAATATCTAACATTAAAAAACTAAAACTACCTATAAATAAACTACCTTTAAAAAAAATATATCCTCTAGGAGGGCATCGGGAGTCACGGTGCCCAGAAGGCTGGCAGCGTTCCCTCTCTGTATTGCCAACGCAATACGTTGGCAGAGGTAGCTGTCAGCCCTCTGGTCGCCGGACTCCTCGACCAGCCGCTTGGACAGCTCTTTAAATAAATAACAAATCTAGAGTATTGTTTTTTGATATTTTCTATGCGAAACGAAAATCTAAATGATAAATATAGATTTTTTTTTCATCACGACCGGGATTCGAACCTGGGACCTCGCGATTCCGTGGCAAGCTCTATTCCAACATAGCTCTATTCCATCGTACCCAGGTCTAGAGTATTGTTGTATGACAAACTAATATAAGCAAATATAACTACTTAAGTAATGGGATGTACTTATCACCACTAAATATATGTATGTTAAGTTTAGTAATTAGTTTAGTAAGCAAATACACTTTATTGCACTTTTAATACAGTATTAATTACATTAATGAGAAGCAGGTACAGTCGACAGCAGATCAATGGTAACACTTGCAGTACGATTTCAAGTCTTAGGACGCAAATAATAAGAACTGTCAAAAGCAAAAAGTGTTACCATTGATCTGCTGTCGACTGTACAATTCACAACTGTTCTTCCTAATTAATTACTTTTACGTAGGTATGTAATTTAATTTACTGAGTAGAAAAAGTGGCAAAAAACTTTCAATAACACATCTTTTAAAATCTTATCCCTGTTTTCGATTGTTTGACAGTTTTAAGACTGAGCTGAGGCTAAGATCGTGCTCAAAATTGACAATAAATCTCGGCCTGAGTGCCTGTTTGTATACCGAAGCCCAAATCAAGTGTCTTATTTTGTAAACAAAAGAGAATCATCTAACCTGTTGTGATGTAACGCTGAAGGAACTGATTGACCCTGTTCATCATTGTGAAAATATAGTGATCCGATCTAATAATATTCCTCTTTCTAATCATTGCAGAAACAAGGTTTAAGTAGTAACTAGCAATAAGTAAACACGGATGGACACTGATTCCCGAACATTAGGTCACCCTAGTTCATGAGTAAGGATTTAATTAAAATCGTGCTATGTAGGTATCATGCTGGCATAAGTCCTTTGTATGTAACCATTCATCTTGTGAAATGACTAAATTATTATTAATGTGAAAACACCTACGCAATAATCACAGAAAATGTTAATAGTTTTTGTTTACAAAACAAGACACTGATTTGGGCTTCGGTATACGTACTTATTATTTATTTTATTAATGGACTCGACAGTTCGTCATTTGCCAATGTCATGTTACAGAAAATTCAATATATTCAATAGTCTTCATCTTCCTCCAGAGGAGTCGCCGTAGCGTCATCACTCTGGACGAAGCAGCTCGACAGTCACGTTCACTCCCGAGCTTGTAACGGGAACTCCTGATAAAAGCTTGAAACTTCAGATCTTGCATAAATAATGCAATAACTTCACCGTACTGTCATCCGCGAACATTTTCTGATTAATTTAACGTGATATTAAACACAAAATAGTCCCTGTAGACATTAAAAGGAAAATTATTTTCGCCATTTTCAAGAGAACCCAACTATACGTACTTACTTCATAGTCTTAAACTCGGCCATCGTTCACAACACCACAATAGAGCGCTACTGACTGACTGACCCGACCTGCCCCTGCCTATCGCTATCTGCGCCGACACTATCATATCACCATTATTAAATGAAAAACATTAGGCTGTTGGGATGGCCACCCAACTAAAACAAATAGGTTATCTCTATTAAGAGCCTTCCATGAGCCAACTAGCGCCGCCAATCTTTAAAAAATCATATCTTCCAATATAATCAATTTTATTAAAAAAGCTACGTTCACATTGTTTATTGCTATAAATATTATTTTTTAAATGCTTATTTGTAACGTGATTCAATGTAGGTAAGTTGTAGTTCACAAATGTGCCAGAAACGGCCGTTTTTCGCAATTATGTGAACTACAACTTACCGAAATTGCATCACGTTACAAATAAGCATTTAAAAAATAATATTTATCGTAATAAACAATGTGAACGTAGCTTTTTTAATAAAATTGATTATATTGGAAGATATGATTTTTTAAAGATTGGCGGCGCTAGTTGGCTCATGTCAGCGCCTTAAGATGGTATTAAGTTAGGTACAGTCGAAGACAGAGATAAGCATACAGGGGACCTCAATAAAGTTGAGATTTTCTCACAAACTACTAGACCAAATTTAATAATTCTGTTACAGTTACATAGTTTTAACTTTTATCTATCAAACTGTGAAATAATTTTTGCAATAGGTCAAGTAGTTTTTGAGAAAATCTCAACCTTAAAAACTCTCCTGTCCACCCTTCTCTGTGTTCCAACGTACAGTCGAGGTACACGAGGATAATTTTTTCCTCATTCGCAACTGGTTACGAAACGCCCGGCGCGTTACCTATGCGGCTGAAGCGATTTTTTTATTTATTTTTGTGGAAGATTTTACAGCAATTTTTGATCACCAATTTTGTATTTGCTTATAAATACAAAAAGGATTCAAAATTTATCGCGTTAACAATTTTTATGAAACAGCACTATATCATCCTCCTCCCGGTAATTAAGTACGTAGATATTTTTTTGTAGAGATTGTGGGAACGTGACCTTTATCTAATAATTATACCAAAAACAGGTTTATCTTTTCCAGAATAATAGAAAGGATAAGCTTTAAAAAACAAAAGTTGTGTACCAGGATTGCAGCAGATCGAAGTACATTATCCATTGCGAGAAATATGAGTGAGTTTGATTTTCTACATTTACAGCAAATACAAAATTGCTTTAACTTTCCTGTCATCCTAAACGCAACTATCACTGTCACGCATGTGCTACATAGCGAAAGAGTGAGTGAGTATGCAATGGGTTGTTATATTTTTCGATATAGATATAAAGATACTAATAATAAACTATTCATAAAAACTTTAAAGCAAATGTTAATAAACAAGTGTGACTATTCATTGCAGAAATACTTAGATGATGATTTCAAACAGTAAAATGTCGAGCTGCCTTATATTGCTGTGCCCGACCGACGGGGTCCACATGTATTGTGATCGTAGACAGAGAATTGTGATAGAAAACTTATATCTTTAATCTGTGGTATTGTGAACTGTGTTATCTAATAAGACCGTAGATAGAGAAGCCTAATCAGTCTATGAATAAGACTAATATAAGCACGGAATAAATTTATTCCGTGAATATAAGTGTGTGATATGATATGCAATATGCAATAAATGAATTATGAATTAAAACTCCTTGTGAAACTTTGTTTTCAAAAAGAGAACGAAACCACCTTGAAGTTTCTAAAAAAGTAATAAAAGATAATATTTTCTGAAACTGTCACTTTCTATGATCCATTTTCCGTGGCGATGTTTTTATAAAATTATTTTCAGTATTTTGGATTAAGTTTTAGTTTTAATTTAATTTATTTTCTTATGCAGTGTTATTTTATATAGGTCTAGGATTATAATTACTAAATTATGCCTGAGTAAGTATTTTTCTTTTCTGTCGTTCCAGATTGTCGAAACATGGATGTCTTCCAGATAACCCTTGATTTTTATTTATTTAGATTTTAATGTACGGACAACAGCAGATCAATGGTAACACTTGCAGTACGATTTTAAATCTTACGACGCAGATAATAAGAACGGTCCAAAGCCCAAAGTGTTACACTTGATCTGCTGTTAGTTGTACCTACATGTACACGAAATTCTAGCAATCAAAATAACGTTCCAAAATAGAGGTCCGTATACCTATACAATTTATGCAACAATTTGGTCAACGACACCTACGGGCGTTTGTGGTACTAAAAACGGCAACACAAAGCTTTTTGCCGCAGGTGTGTACCCTGCCCCGCTGCGGCCCCGTGCGCGTTGTCAGCGGGCGTCAAGCCGGGCCCGCGCGACGGACAGCCCGTGGACGGCCTCCAGGAGCAGCCCTGCCCGTGCCGGAGTTGCTGCTGTGGGAAACCAGCTACTGTCAAACCGGTTAGTACCGGTTACTGACATCCGAAAGTCGAAGCTGTCGATTATTTTATTACGCTTTTAAATGACGAAACCGCAGAGAAAAACTGCCCGAGGGTATGAATTCAACCCTACACCTCCATCAGCACAGCCTGGTGCGTAGTCCATTTCGCCACGGACGGAGCTGACGTCATGCGTCGAATTTAGTCGTTACTTTCGTATTATGAGTATTTGAGAGCTCCAATCGGTTACATCTTAAATTTCAAGGCGCAGTGACTCCTCAAAATTCGTTGCCACTCGTCTCTAACTTCTGCCCTCCTGGTACAGACGTCCAAGTGATCGGCCATAATTACCATTTTCAAAGCGATGAAAGCGATAATGAGCTGAACAAAGACACCGCTATATCGATGCGATAGTCCCTTTCACACGTCCCTTTCAATCATTTCAATCTTTTGAGAACCGTAATAAAGTTGGTGCGTATTTCCTTCGGTGACCTGCCTTTAGAGAAAATATTTCTGCAAGTTGATGCCATGTTCAGCCAACCCTATGATAAACAACTAGGACAAGCAGATTGTAGAACAGTTTCTAACAAAAGTGTCCAATCATACTCCGATTCCCAACAACTCCTACATTCTTCTGTTTTCCCAGTGCTACAAACAACCCAGGATACCGGAGTCCTATGCACCACGGCGCTGCTACATGAAACCTAGCGCTCCCGTGGAATCGTGTACCACCTACAAGCTTTCGTATCTGCCGAGTGATGGATGCAAGAACCTGAGAGGGGTTGCGAGGAAACCCCCACCGAATCTGGTGCCTAGCTGCGAACCTATGCAGGATACCACTGTGCAAAAGGTATTCCTAACTCTCAAAATATTTCACCATTTGACGCAAGAAACTTTTAAACTTTCTACGCAAGAAGGTATCATCCTTCCTCTTTTTGTTAAGGATAAGAATTACCAGAAATGTTCAGCTATGAATTCAGTATCAATTCCTAAAGAACATGGAAGGAATCCGCTATTACTACTACATCATCATTAGCCCGTACCGTAACAGTCCACTGCTGGACATAAGCCTCTCCCAAAGCATGCCACACAACCCGATTCTCGGCCTTTTGCATCCAGTCTCTGCCAGCCTACTTATTGTATCATTAAATATTAGCTGTAGCTATGTATGGACAACAGCAGATCAATGGTAACACTTGTAGTACGATTTCAACTCTTACGGCGCAGATAATAAGAATGGTCCAATGTACAGTGTTACACTTGATGTGCTTTGATATGTACCGGCATTCAAACGTTTGATTAGCCATTGAAGAGTGATGAAAGGCTGTCAATGCATTCCTATCTCATCCGATTCATACCCTTCTTGATGTTCCAACATCTCTGATAATATGACAAATCTAAACCACATAATCTACAACTCCAATGCTTTCATGTACTCCTAATACCACCAGCTATCCTTCCTGCCAAATGCGGTGTGCGTGACGCAACCGATCCGTCCGTGCCACCATGACATGTGGGGACAGGGGCCCATGCAGAACCTCACGACACAGCGTCACGACTACGTGGCCAAGCCTTGTGTATTGAGAGAGAACTTCAAACCGGCGCCCAAGTTTCATAGCGTTGAACAGCCGTTTGAGAGTGAGCTCTTTGCATTTTATTCTACCCTGGTATTCAGAATTTTAGCATCAATTAGTCACAGATTACTTTTGATTCAAGTCTTGTTATTTTATATGAATAAAAGTAAACGTGGATCATCGGAATGAAGCTCCTTCAGTTTTATGACTTTCTGGTAGCAAAATGTCAAACGCATTTAATACAGATTCCTTAAAAACCTTGAAGATCTACGTAAATCTTTCAATGTATGATTTCGTTTCAAGAACCTATGGCAGCGTCTCTATGTAGAGTAGGTACCTCCTATAGATTCCGGGTTCAATGGTCTGAATGATGATAACTGAGAACTACGATATGATTTATTTCCGAGCTCCCAGATTTGATCTGTTAAAAAGCCAGCCTATTAAGTGGCTGTTCCACATCCGGTACTTCATCATCATTAGTCTATTTATATGTCCCCAATGCTCGGGCACAGGCCTTCCCTTCATCGAGGGAGCTCGGGCCATGATCCACCACGCGGGCCCAATGCAGATTGGCGGATTACATATTACACATACCTTGGATTTTTTTCTACGGCTTGCAGGTTTCATCACGATATTTTTCCTTCACCGTTTTGAGAGCACTCGGTAAATGTACGTAAGTTGTTTCGTCGAAAAAACCGAGGAAAACTCATTGGTACAGGGCTGACTTGACCGGGAATCGAACCTGGGACATCTGTATCGCAAGTCCAGTGACCAAAATAAATGGGAATAATTTCATTTGGAAATTCAATTAAGTATTTCTTTCCAACAGTTTTAATCTAGAATAAAACTAACCGCTGTTTCGTTTCTATAAACTGTTCCCGACAGATTTCAGGTATTGATCTGACCTCATCTTTATTTAACCACCGGTCAAGGCAAGGTCCAATTTAAGTGTCTGAGTAATGAATAATCCATGTTTCTAGACCGCACTATCAACAAACTTTCGTATCCACCTCCCGAGAGGGTCGAGGTTACGAAGTCGTTCGCGCCAGAGAGGTGCTACGAGCGACCCTGTGCTCCTATGGAAGGAACTACCACGCAGAAGATGAGTTATATGCCTAATCAAGTATGTGAATGAATAGCAATATTATGTTTTCATTATAATATTAATTAACATCACATATCCTATTAGCTATATTAAAGCTCTCTAAGGGCCTTTACGTTGTAGCTTTATAAGTGGATAATAGATGGCGTTGCACCGAAGTGCAAGAATCATCGTAAAAAAAACACAGCACCACTAAAAAAATCACAGTCAGCTGAATAATATATTTTTATTGGCTTGTTTGTGTAATTTAAACAATTCAGTACAAATTAATACTAGGTATGAAATACGAAAAGCCTGAGTTACAAGCAATAACAATAACAACGCATTTAATGTTGCCATCAGACCAGTCAGTGCCATCTACCGGGGCTATCAGTACTTTCTTTCCTTTTTTTAAATGTAACCTTGAAAACCCCTCATTCATCATTGATCCGTTTATTGTCTCGAAAATTGGACCCTATTTAACATGTGAATTAATAACTTGACTGTTGAATAACTGATGCAACTACATACGTTTTGTTTCAAGATAATGCCCAAAGAGCCGCTGCCGTGGGCATGCAAGGGGCAGTATCAAAAGCCATGCCAGAGACTGGATGCAAGTACTACTTATGGACTGAGGTACCTATACCGCAGCCCAAATCAAGTGGCTTATTTTGTAAACAAATACTTACTTGCTCCGCTGGCTCAGTGACCCAAAGTGGATCTTGGCCTCCGACACCGCAGAGCGCCTGCAGCCTGTCCTGCGCTGTCTGGCGCCAGTCGGGCGCCTGCAGCTCTCGCAGGTCCTTCTGCACCTCGTCGCCCCAGCGGTATCTTGGACGTCCGACTGGCCGTCGTCCGCTGGGCTTTCCGACGTATGCTCGCTTCACTGCATGTTCCTCCCCCATCCTCTCCACGTGACCAAGCCAGCGGAGTCGGGCTGCTTTTGTTTCTCCAATGATGTTAGGCTCGGCCACCACACCATGTCCTCGATCTCGCAGTTTTTTCCGGATCCTCCAGCTTCCGTCCTCTCTCTTCGCTGGTCCAAGTCTCCTTAAAATTTTCCTCTCCGCTACCTTGTAAATTGTAAACAAATATGATCATCTAATTCCCTGTTGTGACGTAATAATGAAGGAGGTGATTGATCGGACATGTACATTATTGTGAAAATAAAGTAATCCGATCTAATAATGTGAAAATAACTATGCAATAGAACAGCTTCAAATGTTAGTAGGGTAGGTAGTGTAGCTTTTTGTTTACAAAATAAGACACTTGATTTGGGCATCGATTTACCTATCTTTCTTCTTGTATATGTGCATTAAACTTATGCCTATTTGGAACCTACTGGAAAGAGTTGCTGATGCTGTACTGAACTAAATGGAGCGAAACCGCAGAATGATCATCGCCCAATCCCGAATGGCATTCGTTGACAGCTTTAGTCCAATATTCATTTTGAGCCAAATTGAGTTCACAGTTTTATGTTTTAGTTACCTGGATGCGAGGAGTGACTGCCGGCGGCAAGCCATCATGCCCAACACATGCATGAACCCTGTTACTCCTTCCAAGAGATTCGAATCCGCCACCGTTTACAAGAACAGGTCTGAAAAAATCCTTGCAAATTTTAGAGTGACTTGCAATATAATTAACTCTAGGCTTACTTAACCCGTGAAAATTCCATACATTTTGCTCAGGTTAAATCGCTAACTGTAGGGTAATATTTTATTGCAAGTTCAGGCTAATGATGTAAATGACATTGCCACATTTCAATGGAGCTTGGCCCCAAAACTACATGACCATTGAATTGAAGCTGTAGGTACCTATCATTTTGTTGGGGACTTATTACAGGTTTCATATTGCATAATCATAAACAGTAGGAGTTGCGAGAGTAGTAGAAAATTATAACAAAGACAGACAATTAATAATTCGCTTCGATTTCTTACTATTTTCTGAATTCTTAATTAAGCTGCTTTTTCGACTCGTTTGATGTACAAAACTTTATTTTAAACCAATAATTTTAATAAAAAACGGAGATATTTTTACATTTATTCGTTATCTTGTTCATCGTGCGGTTGATGGTGGGGCAGAATCTGGCATTGTCATTGTTATTTTTATTTTGACATGTTCAGAAACTGCGACTCGAAATAGATCTTTGTCTTGGCAACGAAAAGACACCAGAGACAACAGACTACGTTCACATGTTTGCAGTCGGTGCAGATCTTTATCGTCCATCTAACGATACCTCTACGCCAGGGGAATTATTTCAGCCACCCAGTACTAAGAACTTGTTATGCTTACAGCTACTTGCCTACTTCGGCACCCATACCTGCGCCAGTGAAACCCTTGCCCAACTTGGTACCGTCTACAGCAGCAATGGAAGGGGACACAGTCCATAAGGTACTGTTGTTTAGATGACTTGATCTCAGACAACGATTTAAATGCACTTTGGTACTTATTATAGGAAACGAGTAGTTATTTTGCAAAATGAAATGCGAAAGGACTCATGTTGGGAACAAATACACCCAAACTTCGTAAAAATGGTTATTATAAGTACTTATCCTGTTTACATGTACTTAACAAGCACCTTTCCGATTGGAAACTAACTAGTAGTTATGATATATGAGGGGTTTTCAAGGTTACATTTAAAAAAGAAAGAATGTAGATGGCACTGACTGGTCTGATGTCAACAATAAATGCGTTGTTATTGCTTGTAACTTCGGCTTTTGGTATTTCATACCTAGTATTAATTTGAACTGTATTATTTAAATTACATAAACAAACCATTTAAAATAAATCATTCAACTGACATTGAATTTTTTTTTCATGGTGCTGTGTTTTTTTACGATGATATCGCACTTCGGTGCAACGCCATCTATTAACAATTTAAAAAGCTTTTTTTTATCTTACAACTGTCACTTTGAAAACCCCTCATTAAAGAAGGTCACCTTAATAGAAGCGTACTTATGCACTTTTCTGTTTCCACCGTATTTCGCATTTCCAGTTGTCCTTCCTCCCGAATGCGGTGTGCGTGACACAACCGATCCGTCCGTGCCACCACGACATGTGGGGACAGGGGCCCATGCAGAACCTCACGACACAGCGCCACGACTTCGTGGCAAAGCCCTGTGCCATCAGGGAGTCTTGCAAACCACCCAGCAAGTTCCACTGCGTCGAGCAGCCGTTTGAGAGTGAGCTCTTTAAATCTCCTGCGTTTCTAGTCTAGCGTTTTTGAGTCTTGTGGAAACGACATCTGTAGTTTGACTGCAAGCGCTGTACTGTGCATTAGGTTTTTACGCACCGAGAATCGCAATCAGTTATATCGATTAGTATTCCGAGAAAGATCAATTCAATTCAAATACACTTTATTGTACATAAAAGACACAAACAATTACAATACAGAAATACAAAACAATATGTACAATTTTGGCGGGCTTATCGCTAAAAGCGATTTCTTCCAGGCAACCAACAGTTGATGGAATTTAAAATAGTAAAGTGAAAGAGATAGAGGTAGAAATACAAGAAGAATAAAATGAAAAATAATTGAAAAACAAATGGTATTTACAAAGATCCTGACTTGATTAAGAGTAGCTGTCGAATATTTCGCCGTCACTCCCATTCTAATCTGTCATCTTCATCCCGTATCAGTCCATTGCTGGACGTATGGAGGTAGACCTCTCCCAAGACTACTCAACACGATTATCGACTTTTTGAATCCAGTATTCAACCTCTTGCAAGGTCATCCTTCCATCTAGTCCATTCTAAACTTTGTATTAATTTTCAGATCGTACGGTGAACCGCATGTCGTACCTAAATCCTGGACCCATGCCTATAACAGAGTCTTACGCACCAATCAAATGCTACGAGAAACCGGCCGGTGAGTGTCATTAGTTCATTACACAATAATGGTACCTAAGTACATTAATTAATAGCATGTATGTAGGTACTTACAGTTGCGTCATCTTCATTTTCAGCAAACATAGGCCGCCCCCATCTCGCCATCCGCTTCTACTGTTTGTCATTTGACTCCACCGCCTCCCATCAGCGACACCATGTATATCCACAAGAACCAACGTGCCTTTGATCGTCTAGGCTTCATTAGTCTAGTTCTGAGGTCGCTGTACTGTATTAGCATTCGGCTCTATCGGCCTGAAGTCATCAAGTATCCGGCCTATTGCCACTTTATACCTAGAAATCAGTAGCCTTTATCTGTGAGGCTGGTTTTGCCCTGAAGTCATTCCGCGAACATGGTTACGGAGTGAAATTCGCAGCATAGACCTTTCCATTGCTCTTTGGGCGACTTTGACAGTGGAATACTATAACCTTCACAGCCAAGATGAACTGCGAGACGACGCAAAAGATGTCTTACCAGCCAGTGTGTGCGCCGGCGCCGCAACGCCCGCCTTGGGCATGCAAAGGACAATATCAGAAGCCCTGCCAACGGGTAAGGACCTAATTGCTGGACATAGTGCAGAGTACAGACATACATTTATACTTATTGCGCTCGCTTAGTGACCAAAAGTGGATCTTGGGTGAGTCGTGGCTTGTGTTCAAACCAGCCGAACGGTTTTATCGATGCATCCATAAATCAAGATAGATGAAGAAGTGGCAATCAAATTTGCAGCCCCCTTACCATGAACTCTTATAGCAGGATTACTTCAATAATACTTTATTATTTCGTACCATTATTATTGTTTCGTACCATGAAGTCCTTAATAACTTTAAGGTCGTGATGGTCGAAATAACAAAGTAATATTGAAGTAATCTTGCTATAAGAGTTCATGGTAACGGGGCAGGTTTCATTATTGCTGTCCAAAGTTTAAGGAATTCAATTTGTTAATGCCCTAACGCGATCTGTACAAATTGGTGCCGAGATCAAGATTGAAAGTAACATGAATCAAGTGAAATTTAAGTGGACAGAAATGCCTACAATGTTACTTATACCTGTGTAAGATCTGTTATTTTTCTTCAAATACACCATTTCATTTTATTGGCAGTTGGATTCGACGACTGTGTACCGGTCGTCGTTCTTACCGCCGGGCGAGGACTGCACTGAATACATGGACCCCTGCTCATATGGAGACTGCAAACGTTAGTACATATTCATTCCTCGTCAGCTTTGATCAATAGGTACCTACTAAAAATATCCCGCCATTTCAAATTGTTGATATCCCGGAAGTTACCATCAAAATAATAAGTATTTTATACACCTTATTTCAGAAAGCTTACATGTGTCGCCGGTTCCGCATGATGGGTCAAGTTTAGATTGCTAATAATATGAATAATTATGTAGAATTTGAATTACGCATTATCCATGCTCGGTGAATAAATTAGAATATGATGAAAAAATTCTTGCCGTGGGCAGGACTTGAACCTTGAAGAATTTTTTCATCATGTTCTAATAATTATTATGTCATTAAGTAATTAAATTATTATTATTTTAAAAGTTGTGCTGCTGAAAGTTTTTTGTTACTTTTTCTACTCAGCGTTGGCACACCTTTTCCTTGCAAAGTGGTGTAAATGTAAATTCCAAAAAAAAGTTGACGTGCAAAAAATTACACATCGTGCTTACTTGCAATACAGAGATTTGACTTTGACACAATTAATATCACAATTGGCAGTCTTCTCGCTGAAAGTGATCTCTTCCAGACAACCTTATGAATAGGTAGCTTGATTTACAATATAAATCTTGATCTTCATGATTTTTTCACAGCCTGCGATTGCATGTGCCCGGCGCAGTGCATAGCGACGGATCCGTGCGCATGCGTGTTCCCCAAAGCGGCGTGTTGCAGCTAGCCGCCATTTTGTCCAACCACATTCACAAGATGGCGACGCGAATTTGGCGCCTTTTTACTGGTAAAATTATTGGTGATTCTTTGAAAAACTTTTATACAAATTATTTCCTACTTATTATTTAATTCAGTGCAAGTGATTCCTGGTTCGAATCCTGGTATTAAAGTTAAATTTCGATGAATCGCCTTCGTAAGACTTTTGGCTATTATTTTGATTGTGTAATTTTAAATTGCCAAAACATATGAGCAATAGATTTTGATCTCGTAGGTCGAAAGCGTCAAACATAAACTTTATGGCGATTTGTAGACTGTTTTGAGTGCGAGCTGTGTCTGAGCTCAGTCTTACAACTGTCAGATTTCATTCCATTTGACAGTCGTGGCGAGCTCACGCTAATCTCTTGCTCAAAACTATGATTATCGTATGTGCCTCGCCTGCTTATGACGCGACTCGTGGCTATATTCATATACGTCATAAAAATAGCACTTAAATTGTATCTTCTGAAATGAAACATGAAATCGACTGCGAATAATTTTGCGACTTGTATGACGAAACAAAATTCATTATTTTGTATACTTAGCTTATTTTTGTACTGATATTGAAAGGATTATAGAAATTGTGTTGTGTTTATACTAGATTTTAGACATACTTTACACTTATTATGGTCCGATTTATTTGTTAACGATGTAACTTTACGATGAGTGGATTTGCTGGCAAAAAGTATTTTCCAATCCCAAAGTTAAATCTTTAACAATTATCCGCCTGATAGGTTTAAAATCTATTTTTAGAGCGTTATTATTATTAAAGTCGGTTTAAAATTATTTCTACGTTTTCAATAAAACGAAATGGAAAGAATTAAAAATGTTTTCTTTATTAAAATTAAGGCCCATACGTATTTACTTCGCAGTCGCACACTTATAAAATTGTTGCGATTCTGCCGTGTGTTTTCTAAATGCCAACTTTGACAATTCTAACAGTAGTGCCATCCTTTTTATAACTATGGTGTAGGAAAGGGAGGCAACTATTTAGACCTGTCAGATCTAGGCAAAGATTTAAATCATTCGTTCCTGACCAACTCGATGTCCGATTTTTGCTGAAATATAGAAGAAAAAATTCGTTGGCGCTGACATAAGATAAGATAAGATAAATATTCTTTATTGCAAAGTAAAAGGAATTACACAAAAGAAATATGCTAATACAGTTAGTATCACAATTGGCGGTCTTATCGCTTAAAGCGATCTCTTCCAGACAACCTTTGTATACAGAATTCAGCATCTAAGGTCCGCGCACATTATGTCGGGGCGGAGCGCAAAAATCCGCTCAAATCGCTTTAATACAATTTGTATTAACTATCGCACACTGTGTCGGGCCGCAGCGGGTCGCATTATTGCGAGGCGGATTTGCGTCCGTGCGATGCGACCCGCCCCGCCCCGCTGCGGCCCGACACTGTGCTATAGCAAGCGGATTGGAGTGTACGCGCACCCGTGTTCATTTTACGATATCTGTCAGTACACTGTACTCAAAATCCGTCAATGCGCTGCGACCCGGCCCGTCACTAATGTGCTAAGTAAGCATTTTGCGTTGCACTGCGGCCTGCCCCGACACGCTGCGGCCCGGCATAATGTGCGCGAATTATTATAGTTCATCGCTGAGCGAGTATCGCTGCGTCTCTTTTGTTTACACGGAATGTACTATCTATTGTAGGTTTCTTGCGCGAAAAAGAGCCGATAGTTACTAGCTTTACTCGCCGGTAGTGGGACAAAGGCCTTCGTCAGCACTACTATACTATTACACCTATGTTACAACATAAAGCAATGAATAGATAGATGAATATAACCTTGACAGGACTTAAGCGCAAATATCATTGCTGCTAACCCCTTGACGATTTAAATATTTGGATCAATGTTAGTTTTAGAAAACGCACGCTAGAATTGCACCCAATGACAGCCGCTCCATAGTTACATATTTGCGTCATCACATTTGTGGAATCTATGCGAAGCGGAAATCTTATCATCAAGATGGAAAAATAACAATAAATACAAAACAAAAACAGATATTTTAATCGCACGAGAAGCATATTATATTGGGTCTTGTACAGCTAACAGTACATCAGGTGTAACACTTTGGACCGTTCTTATTATCTGCGTCATAAGATTTAAAATCATACTGCAAGTGTTACCATTGATCTGCTGTTGTCCGTACTGCTAACGGGTAGGCCCGAAATAATTTCTACATTATATCGGCACGGATTTTGAGGACCGAAGGATAGTCCCATCATTGTACCTATTTAAATTGCATTTTCAGTGAAACCCATTGTACACGATTCAACCCATTACCCCTTACTCCTTCACTAGACGCTCAGTACTCAAAATCCGTGCCCGTAATCTGTACGTAAGTACTATAATTCTAAAGCAATACGTATTATTTCCGCTGTATATTTGCTAGTAGTAAATGTCTTTAAATATATAGACGAACGAATAAGTCTTAGGGTGTTACCATACCTCTTCTAGATCCCTTAATAATCATTTGCTCGTCAAAAATATGATGGGACATAGAATCAGCAGCTAAATGAATGATTGTAGGAGATTATAAACATCATCTACAATTTCATGATCTCCTGGTACATTTCAGCAATGATTTGGTCATTATCGGAGGAACAATTGACCTACTTATCCTTACTAGAGTCGTTGAAGTAGTGTAGTGTTGAGTAGGTTTGCTTGTGCTAGAATAAGGAGTAGGTCATGTTTATGTTATCCTGGTAATTTCAAAAAGGAAAATGTAGACAAATGAAGGGTATTTGAAGATTACAAAAAATCATCTACAATTTCATAATCTCCTAGTATATTTCAACAATGGTTTGGTCATAATCGGGGGGACAATTGACCTACCTATCACTACTTGAGTCTTTGAAGTATGTTTGCTTGTACGAACAACAGCAGATGAATGGTAACACTTGCAGTACGATTTTAAATCTTACGATGCAGATAATAAGAACGGTCCAAAGTCCAAAGTGTTACACTTGATCTGCTGTTAGCTGTACTAGGTCACAGTGGGATCACAAGTAGGTCATGTTTATGTTATCCTGGTTATTTCAAATAAAGGACAGCCTTAAGAGACAAATGAAAGGGGAGATTAAAAATCACCTACAATTTTATAATCTCCTAGTATATTTCAGCAATGGTTTGGTCATAATCGAGGGACAATTGACCTACTTATCCCTACTTGAGTCGTTGAAGTAGCGTAGTGTTGAGTAGGTTTGCTTGTGCTAGGGTAACGGCGGGGTCCGACAGCTCGGCGCTGGGGAAAGTAGTGAGGAGTGCGAACGCTCGGAGTTGGTACGCGGGTTCTGCGCGAGACACGTACAGCTGCAAGTCGGCGACCGTGTGCGAGTGGTTGAATCGGCCGGTGATACGGCTGCCGTCTGCTAGGCGGAACTGAAAACAATACATATGAATTATTCAGCCATATTTACATCTATACCGAGGCCCAAATCAAATGTCTTATTATGTAAACAAAAACTACCATACCCTACTAACATTTTAAGCTGTTATGTGATTATTGCACAGTTATTTTCATATTATTAGATCGCATCACTTTATTTTCATAATGACGAACAGGTTCGACCAATCAGTTGCTTCAGTGTTACATCAGAACAGGTAATTAGACGATTATATTTGTTTACAAAATAAGACACTTGATTTGGGCTGCGATATACGTATGTGCCAGCAGATCAAGCTGCACGAGTGACAAAAAGAGCGGTTGCGTACCTCGGTCAGGTCGAATTAGTTATCACAAAATATAAATTATTTAAAGACCAAAAATCCGACTGCAAAAAATCAACAGCGTATAAAAAATTCACCCCCCCCCCCCCCCCCCCTACCATTACTTTTTGGTTAAAAGTTCATTAGATATACATACACTCGAACGACATGACCGTCCTTCTTGCGCTATGTAAAAAAGGACAGCTTTAAGGCGCAAACATACTGTTAACATCCCGCGTATTTACCGTACATTCTTCGTCGGCATCGGTTCACGTCGGGTGTTCATAGTGTGATTATGGCCATAGAAAATGTAACGATTTGTTCAAGAATCTAATGACACCTCATACTTCAAATTCCGTCCAGCATAAGTAGTCTAACCAGTACCGCAAAGCGTACCTGTATGGTAGTTGCCGGCTGCGCGTCGTCCACTCCGACGGCGTCCTGTGCGGCGCGCTGGTTGGCCGCGCGGTCGTTCGCGGCCGCCGCGACCGGAGCAGTGGCGCCCACGGTCGTAGGAGTGGGGCTGAAACGAGACGTATTGTTGAGAAAATACATATTTTAATATTTATGAAAAAATCTACCACGTAGTTACTCTACTACGAAGTTGGGCGAGGCTGGGCCAACTTATACTGATGGCGTATCGATTCGATTCCGAGCCGAGATATCTTAATCCAATCGAGCCGTAATATCTCACTCCGATCGAGCAAACATATCTCACTCCGATCGAGCCGAGATATCTTACGCAGATCGAGCCGTGATATATTACTCCGATCGAGCCGTGATATCTTACTCTGATCGAGCCGAGATATCTTACGCAGATCGAGCCGTGATATATTACTCCGATCGAGCCGTGATATCTTACTCTGATCGAGACGAGATATCTTACGCAGATCGAGCCGTGATATATTACTCCGATCGAGCCGTGATATCTTACTCTGATCGAGCCGAGATATCTTACGCAGATCGAGCCGTGATATATTACTCCGATCGAGCCGTGATATCTTACTCTGATCGAGTCGAGATATCTTACTCCGATCGAGCTGAGTTATCTTACTCAGATCGATATATTATTCCGATCGAACCGAAATATATCATCGAGCCGAAATATATTTCCTATCCTTGTTATTTAATTTAAAAGTAAGACCATTGGAAGACACTGACTCTTACAGCACAGGCTATCCTAGTGTAAGAGTCAGGGTTCATATTAGATGTTTTCCCTGAAATTCTATGAAATATACAATTTTTTATTTTAATTTTTTTCTTCATTCACTGTGTGTGCCGCTAACCGAGCGGGTTTTTTCTCAAGCGGGTTCAATCCCACCATCAGATAATTATCCGGCGAGCTCATGCCCGGGTAGAGAGGGTATATCTCAAGGCCCGCATTTCTCCCCCGGGGTTAGGTAGGGGTGAAAAGACCCGGTCGTCGTCTCCGCTCACCTGCCCAGCAAGTGTCCCTTGCCGCAGAACGCCGCCCCGCGCCCGCCGCCGCCGCCGCCGCGCGGACACTCTTCGTGCCGCCGGTCCTCCAGGCTCACGCGGACCTCGCCGCCGTGAGACAACTCGGGAGGGATCTCACTGCGAACAAAACATCACACTCATAGCTCAAACTAGGATACTCTATCTTCTTCCCGTGTGTCGTGAGCTAGCTAGTGGCGCTTCCAATCGAATTTTCTAATCTATACTTATAATAAGGCAGTTGTCCCACCGCCAGCGAGTAAATCCCGGCTATTTTCTCGTCCAAGAAACGTACAAAAGATACTACATTCCGTGTAAACAAAAGAGATGCATATATTAATAGCTCATCGCCGCCTGTTCACACCGCCGGCGAGTACTCGTGCTACTTTGTCAAGCTATTTTGTCGCCTAGCGAGTACATCACTCGCTGAGCTACACTGGCGAGTGGGCGAGTGAAGCGAGTAATCGCCCGTCGCTCAGCGACACTCGCTGATAGCCGAGCTACAAAACTATACTCGCCACTCGCTAACCCACTCGTTTTATAGTTGACAGATTTAGGATTCGAGTTTATATTTTCGTTAGAGCAAAGTTACGGGGTTAAGTTGCATTGCACGGAACCCTCGAGTCCGACAGCCGACTCGCACTTTGCCGGTTTTTTTTATTTCCCTCCCCTATGGTCCACTGTGCACTCACCCGCGTCTGATGCAGCTGAGGAACTCCGCGTTCCCCGGGTCGATGTACTGCCGCATCGGGCCAGAGTCCACGGTGAAGCCCTCGCGATACAGCCGCAGGCGGACAGAGCGAGCCTGCTCCTGGTATACACACAGACAAGTCATTTTAATACTCTTACATTTCAATGTGCTTTCATTTCAATGCCCTTTCATTTCAAAATACATATTCCGATGCGCTTTCATTTCAATATGCTTTCATTTCAAAACACTTTCATATGAATACACTTTCATGTCAATTGTAAATATGCTTTCATTTCAAAACACTATCATTTTAAAACACTTTCATGTCAATATGCTTTCATTTTAATGCCCTTTCATTCCAACAGACTTTTAATTCAATACGCTTTCATGTCAATGCCCCTTTCATTTCGATACGCTTTCATTTCAAAACTTTTCATTCATACTCTTAATCTCAAAGCAAATTAATTACAATACACTTTACAGCCATGAATATACTGAAATGAAATGAAATGTTTATTGTTGTTCACAAAAATAGCATAAGACCATGATGTTCCTGGCTCCCAAACTAGGATTCCCTGTGCTATGGGAAGCCAGGTCTTTCGTCCTTAAGACTATTGCAGAGGTACCTCCCCGTCCATAATGTCATCCGGCTTGCCGCCCGCACCATACAAGCCATAAAGTTAAGATATGCAAAAATTCCAATCAAAAGTTGATATTTATCATAGATTAAAAGCAAATTCCAACCACCCACATGGCGAGAATCGCGACATTCAAAACAGACAGGAGGCCCCTCTGCAACAGCCCCAATTTACCTTTTGTATGAGTATAACATTTTGATTTAGTTACAAGTTAACAATCTTTAATAACTAATATAATATTCGGTTCCGAGTAAAATAAGAAACAACATAAAATAAGTAGTAACATAATTAATCAAAACCGGGTAGATTTATAAAACTAGTTAAGAAGGTAAACAATCAGATGCTCCGGTCTGCCCGAGAACAATAGCGTGCGCACACGCATTGAACGCCAGGTAGAAATTATAGTATACGCAAGGTATGAAGATAACTCCGTGTGACGTGTGCTGTATTGTATAATATTGTAATATTTTTTTATATATAGTTTAAAGTTGTCATGTAAACAATGAGTAGGTAATAATATTATGTGAATGTTTCAGTTGATTGGGTTTTGGTTTTCGAGTGCATATATGTATGTATGTATGTATATATGTCTGTATTTATGTGTGAATGTATGCATTTATGTATGTAAGTGTGTATGTAGGTATGAATGTTTTTAAAATATTTATTTATTTAGCAGATTTAAAAAGTGTCTCAGTTTCTTTATAGTCTTTAGTAATCAATAATTTAAAAACAGTATTTTTGCACTTAGACAGGGTCATATTTGGTAATCGTTCTTTATAAAGCAAATTATTAATATGGGTGTATATGGTCGGAGCTGTGTAATAGTAAAATCTTTGTGCAAATTTCGTTTTAGTCCGGGGGATCGTCCAAGGTCTATAACGGCTAGCTACATAACGCTTGGTGCACAACTTCGAGATATCCATTGTAGTGAGTGAGGTTTTGTGAAAAGATATAACAATCTTTTGAATATACAGCTGCCGAATGGTGAGCAGTTACTCATTCTCAAAAGCCTGTAACTATTGTGTTTATGAATGAACTTTTTTAAATTCTGTTCCCAGAGTTGATTTTCAATTTATGTCTATTTGTAAAATTAAGAAACTAATTTAACTATCAATGTTTGTATAATGTGATGTCTAACTCACCGACGAGCCTTGTGCATTGGGCGGCGTCACTTGTTCGTGATCATCTGAAGTTTGACCTGCAATGCAATAAGCAATACATATTAAAGGTTGTCGCACACGTACTAACCAACACGTATCAGCACCGCCATGCCTCATCTCCTCGCCGTTAACCGAGCGTCAATCTAACGCAAGTACGTACTCGTAAAAGGATATTTACCACCTCATCTCCTCGCCGTTAACCGAGCGTCAATCTAACGCAAGTACGTACTCGTAAAAGGATATTTACCATCTCCGAGGTGTCAGCTCGGTGGGGTGACCGCGACTTCCAATCGTTATGGTTATCGTTTTCATTTTGACACTTGAACTATACAGGGTGTATATTTGCATCGTTGCCATATTCATGGGGGCAACTATACTGCTGATACTGAATACAAATCAATTATAAAATAAATACCATTTTTTTCTCTAATTTTATTTCGTAATTTTATTTCATCGACAATTCCACGAGCAAATCACTAATTTATCGTTCGCGGCTACGCGCCCATCACTATTCTAACACGTAGGCATCAATGGTCAAAGGTCAATGGTTGACATGAATCAAAGGCGTGCCGCGGGCTCCTCGCCCCTTTGAATTCGCCGCCCGCGCCGGTCGGTTCGTTCAGTCAGTCGGCGCCGCTGTCCCGGGACGCACGGGTTCACGGATTTTGATGCCGCGTACTGAGCACGCGCAGCGCGGTGCCGCCGCCCTAGCAGCAGGCTCCGGGCAGTTAAGCTTATTCGAATTGTGGAGTGACGTGATGTGAAAGTGGTGTGCACCACGAAATTGAGAGTGTTGATGTGTTACGCTTACGTCAAATAATTAGTTCTGCATTCGACACGGGAAAACAAAACATTTACAAACGTGTTGAGGAAATTAAAGAAAAATTGTGCCTGGCTAGACTAAAATGGAAGGCATTCTGAACACCTATTACCCCGATACACATCCGGTGAGTAAATGTAAATAATTTGTAATTATGCTTTTAATGTCTACGCCAAAAACCGGTCAGAGTATCGCTAATTTTAAATTTCGCTAAAATACGAACTAAACTTGGTGCTAAGTACCAATAAATTAGGTATTTTTGTCGGTCAAGCCCGTAAAAATAGGAAGGAAAGTCTGAAATCGGTCGAAGCTAGGGGCTGGCTGTTTAACTTTATCTATGTTTGCTTGCTGTCTCTTTCACTCGGTCACGTGACTAACTCGTAGTATTTTGGTAGTAAATAATCCCATTGCGCCAAATAAAACAGGTTTCTTTCTATTTACACTTAAAAACAAAATTAATTAAAATCTGGCTGCACTTTAATTACGCGAATTTATAATACATGTTAAATTATTGTTAACATTGATTACTATTACCTCTTAGAATATGGCAACTATGCAAATATACTCCGTGTATACATTGTTGCGTTTCGTTGTCGTTTGTCAAAACTTGCAAAAACATAGCAGCAATGTATAGCGTCCAAGTGTCAAAATGAAAGCGATAACCATAAACGATTGAAGTCGCGGTCACCCCCTTGCTCAGCGTCGGCGCTGGCTGGCGGACTTAACTTAATAAATAATAATAATAAATTTAGACAATGCACAAATACAACTTATCTTAGATCTACAGAATAGGGTCTACAATAAAAGTTGCAGTAGATTGCAAATCGGTTCAGATTCCAAGTCTCCCCGTACACCCCACACTAGGCTAGGCCTGTCCTATGGGGGCTGTGATAACAAAGATTGGCGGCAAATTAATACAATTAAGGGTCTTCCATGAGCCAACTAGCGCCGCCAATCTTGAAAAAATAATATCTTACAATTTAATCAATTTTATTAAAAAAGCTATTTACAAATTAGGATGAATACTATTTTTCAATACACAATACATGGCATAATTACGACAAGCTAAGTTGTAGTTCACAAATGTGCCAAAAACGGCCGTTTTTCTCAATTATGCGAACTACAACTTACCGAAATTGAATCACGTTATAAATAAGCATTTAAAAAATAGTATTTATCGTAATAAACATTTTGTAAATAGCATTTTTAATAAAATTGATTATATTGGAAGATATTATTTATGAAGGCCCTTAAGTTACCTACATAGTACCTATTGGTACCTTATAACCTTTTAGTATTTACATATATAACCTAGCATAGTACCTATTAGGTACCATGTATGTAACCTTTTTTTTTTTTTGTTGTTGCCCAGGAGAAATACATAATGTATACCACCCGTCCGGGGGAACGGGTGGTTATGTTGGACTCGCACCAACTAAAACTCCTGGGGTGTTCCTAACGTAACTTATTATCTAATAATTTTTTTAATATCTCTATGTAAATAAATTATAAAATATTAGGTGTAATTAAAGGATTTTAATCTATTGATGATTATTTCAATGAATTTAGCCTTTATATTAGGTGCGACCTATGGTCACCAAGTTAGCTTGTTTACCCAGTCTGTATCCGGCCCCGCTGAAGGCGCCCCCGCCGCCGCGGCCCCGCCCCGCCGTAGAAGGCTCGTCTTCAAACACCACCGCGCCGCGTCTGCAACCATGCCGTCATTGAAAACCTGAAGTCTAGCCCACTTACCATGAACTCTCATAGCAGGAATACTTCAATAATACTTTATGATTTCGTACTATGACGACCTTAAAGTTGTCAGGCTGGATAATTCAATGACATTGCCTCAATTGTAAGTTAACTGTAACATCATCAGTAATAAAATATCTCTTTCGCCATTTCGTGTGATGTAAAAATGTGTATTATTTAAAAGTCCTAAATACTTTATGTCATAGATGTAGGTAGGTACTAATATGTACACTTTAATAGGTGAGGGTATATTGGAAATAAACAGTTGGTTTTAGCACACCACGCTGAGTGTTTCATTTAGTACTTCTCCGACTACTACATGGTGTCAGGTGTGGCTAAAGTGCGTTTTTCAGTTGTATTCAGTGTTCTGAAGTGAGATTGCAACATGTCAAACGATAAACCAACTCTGAGCATACCGTTGCCGAGTGCGCCGAATCCGGCGGCCGCGTGTGTGTACTCGTCGATTCAACAACCGGCCGCCATGATCGAGGACGGCAATATCGCGTTGAATTGGAGGGAGTGGAAATCATCATTCGACTATTTTTTAATTGCATCGGGAAAGGAAACAGCTACCGCTCGCGAGAAGAGTGCATTATTTCTTCATGTCATAGGAAAATACGGCCGTGAAATACTCGAAGAGTTGGACTTGAGTGACGCGATAAAAAATGATTACAGTAAGTTAATAGAAAAGTTTAAACAGTACTGTGATCCTACTCGAAACGTCAACTTCGAAAGGCACTTATTTTTTGAGACCTACCAACACGATGATAAGTTTGATAAGTTCATGAGCACTCTGAAAATGAGAAGCAAGTCGTGCGAGTTCGGTGACTTGCGCAACAGTCTCGTTCTCACTCAGCTGATCAGAGGAATAAGAGATTCCGGTATGCGCGAGCGACTGCTGGCGAAAGCGAGTCTGGAGCTCCAGGAGGCGGTGACGTGGTGCCGCGCCGCCGAGACCGCGGGGCAGCAGGCCGAGGCGTGTGCGCGCGGCGGGGCGAGCGGAGCGCCCGCCGACGGCGCCACACCCGCGCTAGACGAGCTGCGGGGCCGGCGACGCGTCGCGCGCGGGGGCGGGGGCGCCGCCGCGGGCCGCGCGCGAGGCCAGCCGCGCCAGCCGCGCCCGCCCGGGGCTGCGCCCGCGCACGCGGCCGGATACGACAACGGGGCTCGTGCTTGTGACAAGTGTGGTCGCGCGCACGGTAGCGGCGACAAGTGTGCGGCGCGTAATGTTCAGTGCTACAGATGTGACCGTGTGGGGCATTTCGCTAAGATGTGCCGAGCGAGGTACGTCAATGAGGCTCTGGACGGTGAGACCGAGGAGGAAGCGAGTGAGTTGCTATTGTATACTTTATCGATAGACACGGTGGACGGCGGCTCGGAGCCGTGGTTTGAAACGGTGTGTGTTAATGGTGTGGACATTAAGTTTAAATTGGATAGCGGGGCTGATGTTTCTGTTCTGTCGCTGGGAGCGTTCACTGAGGCAGGCTTTCAACGCGAGATATTGAAAAAAGACAGGGTCGTACTCAGGGAGATCAGTAAGTCGAGTTTGCCAGTGGTAGGCTATTTTGAGCCGACATTACGTTACAAAAATGTCAATGTTACACAAAAAGTTTACGTATTGGATGTTTCTTGTAATAATCTTTTGGGTTTGGACGCTTGTAAGAAACTAAACTTAATTGCTCGTATTAATGAGTTGTCGCAATACAAATTTGATCAGTCAATTTTTAATGGAATTGGATGTTTACCATCAATTTGTAAAATTCAAGTGGATGAAAGCGTGCCTCCTGTAGTGAATGCGTCCAGAAAAATACCTATCAAAATGAGACCACGCTTGAAAGAAGAATTAGAAAGTATGGAGAAGCTCAATATTATAGTAAAAGAGGAATCACCTACTGATTGGGTCTCTAATATTGTTATAGTGGAACGCCCTGATAAGAAAATCAGAATATGTTTAGATCCTTTTCATTTGAATAAAGCCGTCCGCCGTTGCCATTTTCAGCTACCTACGCTTGACGAGATAACTAGCAATCTGTCCGGTGCTCGATTTTTCTCTAAATTAGACGCCAAAAAAGGGTTTTGGATGTTATGTCTGGATGAGGCGAGCTCCAAGCTGTGTACGTTCGCCACACCGTTTGGTAGATACCGTTTTTTGAGAATGCCATTTGGTATTATTTGCCCGCCTGAAATATTTCATAACGAGATGTATAAAATCTTTTCTATGCCAGGGGTGGAGGTATTTTGTGATGACTTGCTCGTCTGGGGCGTGACGAGAGAAGAGCACGACGCGAGGCTAAGGGAGGTCATAGATCGAGCTAAACTGAATGGGGTCAAATTTAACAAAGAAAAGTGTGTCTTCGGGGTAGACGAAGTAACTTTTCTTGGCCATACTTTTAACACAAGTGGCATTAGCCCAGAGAAAAGTCGCGTGAAAGCTATTATGGCAATGCCCAAGCCGGTCGAAAAAAGGGGGCTCGAACGATTTATGGGCATTACCAATTATCTCTCTAGGTTTATACCAGATTACTCCAATATTTCGTCTCCATTGAGAGAGTTGCTCAAAAAAGACACGGAATTTGACTGGAGTCATGTCCATGATAGTACGTTTACAAAGTTAAAACGTTTGATTACCCGAGCACCGGTGCTGCGTTACTACAGCCCGCGCGAGGCCGTGACCGTGTCCGTGGACGCGAGCGGCAGCGGGCTGGGCGCGTGCCTGCTGCAGGGCGGGCGGCCCGTCGCGTACGCCGCGCGCACGCTCACGCCCACGGAGAAGCGCTGGGCGCAGATTGAAAAGGAGTTGCTCGCTATCGTGTTCGGCTGCGTGCGCTTCCACCAGTATGTGTACGGCCAGAGCGAGGTGGTCGTGGAGAGCGACCACAAACCGTTGGAGACGATATTCAAAAAATCATTAAACGAAGCGCCGGCTAGGTTACAGCGCATGCTGTTAAAGCTGCAGGCGTATCGTTTGAATATCGTTTATAAGCCGGGTAAAATGATGCACATCGCGGACGCTCTGTCTCGGGCGGCCGTCGAGAGCGGCACGGAAACAGAGATAAGCGATGACGTCACGGTCCATGTGAACGCTATGTACGACAGTACGAACGCTACGGTGGAAAAATTAGAAATTATTAAAAATGAAACAGCTAAGGACGGGACGCTGTCGCGGGTGATCGACTATTATTTTAACAGCTGGCCGGATAACAAAAATAAAGTCGAAGTCGAAGCGAGACCATACTGGTCGATGAGACAGGAGTTTCATACGATTAATGGAATTTTGTTTAGGAACGACAAAATTGTTATTCCTAAAGCGATGAGAAAGGAGATGCTGTGCCGCATACACGAGGGCCACCTCGGTATCGAGAAGAGTAAGCGTCGCGCGCGCGACGTGATGTGGTGGCCGGGCATGGCGGCGGAGATCGAGGCGGCCGTGTCGCGCTGCGCGCCGTGCCAGCGACACCGCGCCGCGCAGCGCCGCCAGCCGCTGGCCGCGCACCCGCTGCCCAAGCTGCCCTGGGAGGTACTCGCAGCGGACATTTTTGAACTCAAACAGAAGTTGTACTTGCTGATTGTCGATTACTATTCCAAATTTGTCGAGGTCGTGTCCCTACCTAACATGCAGAGTGGAACTGTCATTCTAAAAATGAAAAGTATATTTTCACGTTTCGGTATACCGAAAAAAATAGTAACCGACAATGCGACGCAATTCACTTCGAACGAATTTAAAACTTTTGTCAGTACATGGGAAATCCTACACGTCACTAGCTCCCCCCTGTATCCGCGCTCCAACGGCCTGGCGGAACGCAACGTACAGACTGTGAAACGTCTCTTCACTAAAGCCAGTGAGGACGGTACCGAGTGGCAATTGGCGTTACTCAATATGAGAAACACACCTATTACAGGGGAGCAACATTCACCGGCCCAACTTCTAATGGGGAGGGCACTCAATACGAGGCTGCCGGCGCCGATGAGAGTGCTCGAGCCGAGAACGGTCGACCCACAACAATTAAAGCAGGCTAGGCTAAATAGAACGGGTAGAATGAAAGAGTACTACGATCGGGGCACGAGATCGCTAAAACCCTTACTAGTAGGAGAAGAAGTACGCGTTCGCGATGGCAAGGTGTGGTTGAAAGCGAGTATAATAGGCGAGGCAGACGGGGATCGTTCGTACTGGCTGAAAATGGATAACGGTGGTGTATATCGTCGTAACAGATGCGATATTATGAAGGCTAGTCTTAAGACGGGTTACGATTATTTATATGAGAGCCGTGCGCGGGAGCCTGCCTGCGCGCAGGGCGGCCCGCCTCGTGTGACGTCAGCGCTGACGTCGCCGCCTCGCGCCGCGCGCCGCGCCTCGCTGCCGGCCGCGAGCGGCTCCCGGCCGCGCCCGCCGCCCGGCCGCTCCGGGCAGGCGGCGGCGGTGGCGACGTCGGCGATGCCGCGCACGCCTCAGGGGATCGTTCCCAAAATATTATTGTTACTAAAAGTGGCCGCATTGTACGCCAACCCGAGAAATATGGATTTTCTTAAAAGTTTGTTTATTGAAATATGTTTTTATTTATATTAATTAGTCATACAGTTGCTTCAAAAACATACTAAGATTAAGCTTTGTGAAAAAGGAATAGAGGCATAAATATAACACCTAAGCTATATACAACACCTAAGCTATATTAATTAAGATTTATATTTTATTCTTAAGGAGAGAGATGTCATAGATGTAGGTAGGTACTAATATGTACACTTTAATAGGTGAGGGTATATTGGAAATAAACAGTTGGTTTTAGCACACCACGCTGAGTGTTTCATTTAGTACTTCTCCGACTACTACACTTTAAATATCAAGCAATAACAAAAGTAAGTTTATTGGACGTCATGGTACGGTCGAAGACAGAGAAAGGTGTACAGTAGAGTTTTTAAGGTTGAGATTTTCTCAAAAACTATTTGACCTATTGCAATAATTATTTCACTGTTGGATAGATAAAAGTAATTATAAAACTATGTAACTGTAAAAGAATTAAGAAAATCTATCCAGTAGTTTTTGAAAAAATCTCAACCTTATCGAGGCCCCCTGTATACTTATCTCTGTCTTCGACTGTACGAAATAACAAAGTATTGTTGAAGTAATCCTGCTATAAGAGTTCATGGTAAGAGGGCTGGCTTATCGAACAGACGTTCTACAGTCTTGACGAATTTTATGATGTATGTAGTCAACTCACCCAGTAACGTAGATACTTATTCACAACTCTGGTGTATGTATATACTCAGTATCAGAATATCATTATACCCAGTATAAGAATATTTTTACATTGATGGATGAAGCGAGTTGAGCACCAGGATCGCAGCAGATAGAAGTTCACCGACTCTGTCTACCATACAATATGAGGAAGCTTGTGTGCCCCCCCCCCCCCCCCCCCCCCAACACACATTACATTAAATTTAATTATTCATTGTTTTTGTTATTCTTCAATAGGAGTTGCGAGAGTAGTAGAAAATGATACCTACTGATTATGATTATGCAATATGAAACCTGTAATAAGTCCCCAACAAAATGATAGGTACAGCTTAAATGGTCGCGTAGTTTTGTAGGTGGGGCAAAGCTCCATTGAAATGTGGCAATGTCTTTTAAAAACAATGTCTTACTCTCTGACGCTCTTGAACATTTCCGTGACGATATCTTTCTTGCTCTTCCCGGGGGGCCCGAGGATCTGCTGGCCAGACCTCTCGGAGCCACCCGCGTAGAACGCTTCACCTGGAACAATAAAATAATTCATTATTTAAAAACAAAACAAAAAACGACTGCAAAAAAGTTAACGATACCGAGAACCTATTGATTCGCGATCGCTATACAGCAAGTTTTTCACAATTTGTACTCTCATTTCTTTATTTACCAAAAATATATAATAATAAATCCATAGTACAGACAACAGCAGATCAATGGTAACACTTGCAGTACGATTTTAAATCTTACGACGCTGATAATAAGAACGGTCCAAAGTGCTACACTTGATGTGTAGAAAATCATCTTTTGGAGGGAAAACTAGCACAAACTGTATGATAATAATAAAAATATTACAATGTATTATTATATTTTACTATTTAAAGGAATGAAATATTTATTCAAATAACAATGAAATCTAAAAAATAACTATTTGAAATAAAACTAACCTAAAAACTATATGTACAGAGGGTCGGTTGAACTATCTGAATGGCTTGCATTACAGTAGTGATGGTCAACTCGAGTAACCAACTCGAGTTAACTCGAGTTAGGCGTAACTCGAGCCAATTCGAGTTGAATTCTCTTTGACTCGAGTTCGAAAACCGTATGGAACCGCCATGGAGCGACATGGATTTTTACTTTAGTCAGTAATACTCTTCTTCCAATCTTACTAAAACTATAAACGCGAAAGTTTGTAAGAATGCATGGATGTATGTTTGTTACTCTTTCACGCAAAAACTACTGAGTGGATTTTGAAGAAAATTTGAACTGACAATTTTCTTATCTGTTTAACAGATAAAAAAATGGTACGTTCCTTCTTTAACTAGTAATGCAAAGCTGAGGGAATAAATTAGTAAAAATTAAAAAAAAGGCACAATCTTCCATCCAGTTAACTCGAGTTACGTAACTCGAGTTCAACCCGAGTTACGTGAATTTTAATTCGGGTTAAATCGAGTTATGTTTTTTCCGAGTTGGCCCATCACTACATTACAGATAGTTCAACCGATCCCCGTTGTCTGGCAACATGCCCAAAATGCTGGCGGCATTTCCCCTCTGGATCGCTAGGCTGATCCTTTGGGCGAAATACAAGCCAGCATTTCGGTCATGTGTTGACTCCACGAGCCGCCCCGACATCTTGAAAAAATTCTAGCGCTCCCGGCCCCCACGGACCCAGCGTCTCTACCCCAAACGGCACAAATATGTAGGCTCTGTCGAGGCCACAATATTCGGCCGCTACAGCACTCGGCTATTGCGATGTTTCCTATTTAATAACTACATAATCGCATACATACATTCTAAATATGCTATTAAGTTATAGACACACCTTCATTCTCATCTGTATTCGTCCCTTTCAATCTTGCTATCTCTTTCTGCAACTCCCTATTCTTGCACAACAATGTATCCATCTCTTTTCTCAAACTCTCCATCTCTTCCTTTGAACTATCTGAAGTTTTAGATAGTTTTTCAGATATCAGTTGCTTTCTTTTAGTCTTTGGGCATGTTGGGTTATTGCAACAGTTATCTCTTGTTCTATCTTTGTTCTTGGTTGAGGCTGACATGTTAGAAAATAACATAATTAACCTAAGGCAGTTCTCCCACCGGCGGCGAGTAAGCGAGTAAATCCCGGCTATGTTCTCGTCCAAGAAACGTACAAAAGATACTACATTCCGTGTAAACAAAAGAGATGCATATATTAATAGTTCATCGCCGACTGTTCACATCACCGGCGAGTACCCATCGCTCGGGGACACTTGCCAGGCGATACTCGCCCACTCATTGAGCTACTCTCGCCCGCTCGCTGAGCTACACTGGCGAGTGGGCGAGTGAAGCGAGTAATCGCCCGTCGCTCAGCGCCACTCGCTGATAGCTGAGCTACAAAACTATACTCGCTGCTCGCCCACTCGTTCTATAGTTGATAGCTTTACTCGCTCATCGCCGGGCGGCGGTCGGACAACTGCCTAAGGGCCACTTCAATCAAAAGATCTCAGATTACGTTTTGATTCAAGTTAGCAGCTGTGAAAACGCCATACATTTTTCTTATACAGAGTGTAATGGAAAGGATATAGGAAGCCGAAATGGGGTTATTCTATATCAATAACTGAACAACCTTTGTTCTACGATTTTACGATTTTCGCGATTTAAATTTTTCCTTCATACATTTTGTACCGGTCAGCTGATCAATTTGTATGAGACATTAATTTATTTTTAGGCTGTAGGGCACGCCAAAGAATTAGACATACATATTTACATACATACACTCGAAAAACATAACCCTCCTTCTTTGGCAGTCGGGTAAAAATAATCGGAAGAGTTTATAGACTTGAAATTTAAATATGGTATTCGATCGCATTTCTAATGTTATTTTTTACATTGACTTATTTATTTGTTTAAAATATTTACTTGACGATCATTTCTACAAATAAGACTATATCTGACATAATTTGTATTATTCTGTAAAAATGAAACAAAGATATCTAAATCAATCTTACCCTCTTCTTCATCACTGGAAGTATCTTGCTGCAGAGTGTTCAATGTAGCAAACCTCGTGTTAGTAGGTTTCTTCTTTTCTTTCTTCTGGGGTCTCAGCGGGGAGCCCGGCGGGGTCTCCATGTCGCTGTCTGAGAGAGTGGGTATCACTGGGGCCGGGGGGTTGGCTGGGGCATCATCTGCGTTACCACCGTGCTCGTAGAAACTTGATAATGCTACCTAGGATTATAATATTTAATTTTATCATGAGTCCCAATGAGGCTGGCATGGTCAACAGGTGGCAAAAGGTACCTACCAAAACCCTAGATTAATCTATTTATTATAAGTAGGGTATATTTTAGCCTTTTAGCAGTCATCATATTCTTCGAATTTAAACTACTTTGCAAGAAAAACATGCATTACACCATAGAGTGTGCGACAGTCTTAGTTGCGGCTGGCTTTAGGATTAGATTAGGTGGTATAATCACAGGTTTCAGTTACATTTCAGGGGATGCCCCTACAATACCTATCTTTGTAAATAAGACAATGGCACATAGTGATAAATGTGACATAAGCCATCGTTTAAGCATTTGTATTGTTAAGAGCCACTACATTCTTTTTATCTAATTAGAACAAATCTATAGTCAGGGCTAAATAAATCTAAGGCATGTGAAATCTGCCAATCCGCAGTGGACCCGCATGGTGGATCATGGCCCGAGCTCCCTCGATGTAAGGGAAGGTCTGTGCCCGAGCAGTGGGGACATATAAATAGACTGATGATAGTCAGGGCTTGTATGACTATGACTTGGTACACAAATCAAAGAGTACTAGTACACTGTGGAACCTTTGTGTTGGTAATATGGTCAAGATTGCAATGGCAATGTGTGCAAGGCATGTGCCGTCGACTATACATACTGCAACTATATATCTGCTACAAATGGACAAACAATTCAATAATAGGTACAACTCCCAACAAAAGGAAATTATGTTGAATGATGTGGCTCATTGTTCAACCTATGGCGTATACAGTAAGCAATAAAAATATTTATAGAAAACACAATAGAGCACTGTACTTTCCATTAAAGAGCATTGTTTTCTAAAAACTCGTGAAATTAACCAAAATACTTACTTCAAGTTGCCAATTGGAAGATTCCAAAAAGAACCGACTTCGAGCTTCGTCGGTGCCTGTAACGTCACAGAATTGACGCAATGTGTCCTCCTTATTAACAGACATTTTGGAAATGTTTTATTTTCAACAAATGCAAAGAAATCAAATCAAATAGCTGGAAATGCCGATTTCCTGAAGAAATGAATGACTTGCTCCCTTTTCGGCTTTTTCGTTTTTGTTATTATGTTGGCAGAACGGTCAATATTGTAGTGTTGTGTTGTATGTATCCTTTTGTCAAAATACGGGGGAACTATCAATCAATATTCAATCGCCCAATGAGGGGTTTTCAAAGTAGTGATGGTCAACTCGAGTAACCAACTCGAGTTAACTCGAGTTAGGCGTAACTCGAGCCAATTCGAGTTGAATTCTCTTTGACTCGAGTTCGAAAACCGTATGGAACCGCCATGGAGCGACATGGATTTTTACTTTAGTCAGTAATACTCTTCTTCCAATCTTACTAAAACTATAAACGCGAAAGTTTGTAAGAATGCATGGATGTATGTTTGTTACTCTTTCACGCAAAAACTACTGAGTGGATTTTGAAGAAAATTTGAACTGACAATTTTCTTATCTGTTTAACAGATAAAAAAATGGTACGTTCCTTCTTTAACTAGTAATGCAAAGCTGAGGGAATAAATTAGTAAAAATTAAAAAAAAGGCACAATCTTCCATCCAGTTAACTCGAGTTACGTAACTCGAGTTCAACCCGAGTTACGTGAATTTTAATTCGGGTTAAATCGAGTTATGTTTTTTCCGAGTTGGCCCATCACTATTTCAAAGTGACATTTACGGAAATAACTAGCTATTTAAGTTGATAACAGATGGCGTTGCGTGAAGTTGACGATACCAGAAAAAATACGCATTCAATGAGAAGTTTCAAGATTACATTTAAAAAGAAAAGAAAGTATCTATAGCCCTCGGTAGATGGCACTGACTGGTATGATGTCAACATTTTAAATGCTTGTAATTTGGGCTTTTCCTATCTCATTTTACTATTAATTTGTACTAAATTACACAAACAAACCAATCAAAATAAATTATTCAACTGACATTGAATTTTTGTCCTTGTGCTGTGTTTTTTTTAAAAAGCTTGTTTTTCTTATAACTGACACTTTGAAAACCCTTGATTCTTAAACATGGTTAGCCCGTGCAATGAAGCTTTATAATTTTGACTTCATACCGAGGAATCATTCAGTACCATCTACCCGAGCTATCAGTACTATTTTTGTTTCTCAACTGTTCCTTTGGAAACCCCTTATAGCCACATTGTTTTGCTTATTTTTTTTTACATTGTTTAATAGTTAAGGGCTATTTGTAGCTAATCTACTAACAACAGTTTTTACAATTCGCTTATTTGTTGAATTTTATAGGTCGATTGATTGATGGCGCCACTCTTCCAACACCTCTTTTTTTTAAATTTATTATGGCTTTGGCCATTAGGCTATCAACCAAAAATTTAAATAAAGATTTACTATTTCACTTGTTAAAACAACACATCTCTTGTGACATCACTACAATAGCGTTGCCAACATGAAGATACCAAAAAATCGGATATATACCTCGATATTGCAATGTGTTTGTGTACCACTTCTACCTAGCTTCCATGAAATGCGATTAGTGATCGATATTTGTTGTAGGTAAGTATATAAAACTTGTTATTTTCGAGCCCTTTCATGTTTTTTTTTACTACCTATTGGTTTTAATGTATTGTGTTTGGTGTTTTGTAATGTTTTAATTCTGTTAAAATTCGAATGTGCGTATCTGAATTAGGAATTTTTTGACATATTTTTATTTTATTGCGTATGACCATTGACATGCGTATGACAGCTGGTGTGTGAGTGTGACCATTACAAGTAGTTTCCTACTTTTTTAACGGAATTTACAGTGTCAAGTCATGTGAGGAGACAAATGCAATGTCAATATTTACAAATGTAGCACATTTGGTAACCTTTTCACCAAAATTTTGATTCACTAATATTCATTAGGTACCTAATATTTGACCACTTTGAGTAGTTTCTGTGGTTTCAGTAATTCAGTTAGCAGGTGCGCAAATTTTTTGCTGGTCACACTCTCTGCAGCTGAAAAGTGTTACAAATTGTTAAAAACTTGTGAATTTCGGCCTAAATCTATTGTTTTATTGCTTTTCATTACTAAACTAGGTAAGTAACTTGGTATTCGAATCATTACGTGCCATTATCAAAACTATATTAGAACCGGTTTCTTATAAAATTCCAGATGTCGCCGATTAAATGAAGACTCCCCGAAAATCTTCTGGCTCCATCATGAGGAAGTATTATCAATTGATACTCATCGTAGTATGCTTCATTAGCATCGTAACGTTGCTCATATACCGCCACGAATACTACAGACTACGGTATGTACTTGAAGTGCTCAACTTTTTCGGCAAGCCCGGTCTTTCGGAAATCGAGTTTTGCGGGCCAGGATTCAATGCTACACTGTTGTCGGAAATCCTACGAAACTCGTCGATGGAAGTCAGAGAAACACCGCCGTTATTCCAAGAAATCGACGATAATTTCTACTCCTATTCTTCGTTTTTAAGATCCTTCCAAAAGTACGAAAGACTGTCTCCGGCATACGCACACGATATTGATACAATTGTAATAGGAAAATCTAAGTCCAGACCTAATTTCAGATGTAACATTTGGTTAGAAAATTATTCCGCTCCCAAAGCAGGAAGATTCACTTTCAAAGTTATGTCGGAACCAATTAACGGATTCCGTTTATATGTTTTTAAATGTTCTTTAAAACAGAATTTAGGAAAACCTAATGGCATTAGTTTTTATTTGAATGATTATAACATTGATCCGATCCACGCACCAATAAATAGACTCATCGAAGTAAATACCCGGAGGGTAGCTAGAAGAACTGTCAATATTAAATTCGTTAATAACATAGAACCAGCTCTGTGTGTGATACCAAACCAAGTGCCGTTAGTTTCAAGGGATTCGTTCGTTGAATTCTTAGTTTTCCATCACATGATGGGAGTGAATCAATTCATGATATATGACAGCATGATTTCTGAAGACGTAATAAGACGATTGAACTTGCTACCGACTGATATTACACAATGGAAAATCCAATTCTTCCCATTAAACTATCCGTTTGTATTTGCCAAGTCATATGATATTGTCAGAAATGCCATAGAGCTAGATTGTTTATTCCGACATTTTAGATTCGACAAAGAAGAATCAGATAAAGCTAGCCATGCAATGGTTTTGTCATGGGATCAATTTTTAGTGCCAAGAGTACATAACAATATTAAAGCAGTATTAGATGATGTAGATCCAACTAGAAAATTAAGGTCTTTAGAAGTTAAATCACAATTATTTTGTACAAATCAAGTCGATGATGACAACTCAGAGGTTGGCCATCCAGATATTATGAAGAAAACTCACTACTTTATCTTCCCACAAAAGCTAAAATCTGTTTACATAAGGAATTTAGACTCCATGACAACGTTTGAAGATATATTTAATTTGAATTATACTGAAGTTATACCATTAGACGTACTAGGCTTACATAAGTATACAGAATGTAGGGATCCTAAAAAATATCACCCTAGTGGTTTGGGGTACAACGAGACACAGATGCAAGTGTTTCAACACAAGTTCGAAGGTGCTATGTTGAAGTTTGGTGATAGCTTGATGGGCAACAAGGTGTACCGGTTGTACAGATCAGGGCAAATATGGGAGAGGACTTCCAGTGAGAATGTTAGGGATATGTTATGAATTTTAGAGTAATTTAGTTGTGTATTGAAGTGGAACTGCAGGGGTAGGTGATAGTCATTGACAGTTTTAAGTTCGATCGTACAATTGTTCTCATACAATTTTAACAGTAGTAAGTGCGCTGGGTTCATGCTCAAAAGTGCCCATGACTATCAGCCATAGAGTTGTGAATTACTTTTGTACACATTAAGACAGAGATAAGTACAGAGAGGTTTCAATGCCTGATTTTCTCAATAATTACTTGACCGGTTAACCTAACCTTAAATTATTAATTTAACCTTAAAAGCCTCCTGTACACCTTTATATAATTTGTTAGTCAGTACAGTAATAACGACATAGGTACATGTTTCTTGTCAAATTACTTTAGTCCTTAAGTCAGCTCTCCATAATCCTTAAGTTGCTTTGTAAATGAACTTTCTACATTCATATACCATAGTAAAAGTAAACTTTAAGATAAAAGACATAATCCAAATGGACTAGAGATTGAATAGATAGTTGGAAAAGTGATTATTAATTGATATCAGGGTGTCGATACAAGCCCAAGGGTCACTGTGACCTCAAGGGTATATTGTGGCCGCGCACCGA
Organism: Tachystola acroxantha; assembly: GCA_963506565.1. Classification (NCBI taxonomy): domain Eukaryota; kingdom Metazoa; phylum Arthropoda; class Insecta; order Lepidoptera; family Oecophoridae; genus Tachystola; species Tachystola acroxantha. The sequence goes on along the minus strand of OY735894.1, from coordinate 6,228,998 downwards.
GTTCTTATATCTCGCTCCCAAGGCCAACGTCCTTCAGGAATCGTATGATGCACTTGAGCGAGAGACTTTTTATGTCCTCATGGAATAGTGACTTTCTAGTAATTTGATTGAAATAGAAGTGAACTGTTGATGAGAGATGAAGCCATTATGATAGGTAGCAATGAAGTGTTTTAGTAAGTACAGTCAACAACACATCATATGTAACACTTTGGACTTTGTACCATTCTATTGTCTGTGCTATAAGAGTTGAAATCGTACCCTCATATGTTACTATTGTGTGCAGATGAGCTCTTGGTTGTACCAGCCTTTAATTTGTAAAGATTGTTATAAAATTGCCTATTTATATTGTAAATGACATTGCCACATTTCAATGGAGCTTTGCCCCACCTACAAGACCATTGAAGCTGTACCTATCATTTTGTTGGGGACTTATTACAGGTTTAATATAGCATAATCACAATCAGTAGGAGTTGCGAGAGTAGTAGAAAATGATAACAAAAACAATGAATAATTCGCTTCGATTTCATACTATTTTCTGAATTCTTAATTAAGCTGTTTTTTCGACTCGCAACTTGTACAAAACTTTATTTTAAATCAATAATTTTAATAAAAAACGGAGATATTTTTACATTTATTCGTTATCTTGTTCATCATGCGGTTGATGGTGGGGCAGAATCTGGCATTGTCATTTATATTCTTCAACATTGCACAGCCTTTCAAATAATCTTGACTTCCTTTTACCACGGGAAAATATCAGGGAACGCGAGAACCATGGACCAAGTAACCGGGCGGAAAGTTGGTAAAATAATAAACAATTCAACTGGGCAATGTTGAAGAATAAAACTGGAAGCCCCATTTGCAAAGACGTTAACATCAGAACATCGGATTAATCTCTTAACGCAAGTGGAGTTTCAAATAATAATTAAATTATAAGTAATACAAATCTTAGTGCATTTTGTTATTCTTTATTATAGTGCAAATATTAATTGTTAAGGTGACACCACATTAACTTCGTTTGAAATATTCCATTAATTAAGGGCTTGGACGAGTCAATAAAGTCGAGGGTCAATTCGTCCTAAGGATTGGATATAAGTAGGCAAGTGGGTCTGGCCGAGAATCATACTGTCTTGAGTGCGAGTTGATTTTGAGTTCGGTCTTAACAACAGTCGTAATACAATAAGTACATTTTAAACATACATAAGTACATTTTTTGACAGTCGTAAGAGAGAGCTCACACTAAGTGCACTCAAAACTGTCTATGAACGTCGGACTTAGTGTTTTGTTTTCGTGTGGTGTAATCTAAGTTTTTGTTATGTTCTACACAAACGGACTGCAACAAAACTACACATTAACATCAACGTTGCAGCGAACTGTAACAGTACCATACAAAGACAGGTCCGATGCGACGTGTTACAGTGCGCGAGGCGTAAGCTCAGGTTTGCATTTGTGTGAGTGCACACAGATAGTGTAGAGTGATATTCGGCCTGAGGCGCGACGCGTCCTACGCATACAAATGTAAACGCAACAAAATACACCCTGCCGCGCACGCACCGCACTCCACCTCTTGTACCGCTATCACTCACACAAGTGTAAACCTAAGCTTACGCCTCGCGCACTGTACGGTGTTACAAAACCCCGTAATATACGATTTAGGGGTGTGGCGTAACTATTTTCCATTGTTAAATCGGTTATTAAAGCATGTTACCGTGTTTTGTAACACCATAACACGTCGCATCGGAACTGGCTTTATGGTAACCGTTATTTAGCAGCGAATTGTGATAGTTACAGTACTACACTGTAACAGCAACTTTGCAGCGATCTTTAACAGTAGTACACAGTATCCACGACTTTGCAGTGAATTGTAACAACACTAAGTAGCAACCGTAACTCTGCATGCAGCTGGCTTGCAGTCCGTCTGTGTAGAAACTCTTGGACTGTTGGAAATGTATATTGAAGCTGTGCCTTGATTGTGTAAGGGTGGTTAGTTAGATATTTACTCCGTTTTCCCTTTTTTGTATAATACCTAGCTAAAATGTTATGTAATAAAAGACTGCTTGATATAGATACCTAAATTACGTAAAATATTTAATTGATCTTATTAATGAAATAGTACAATTAAATAGAACGTATTCTGCTGCTTAGGTAGACTTGTAATTGATTGATTGCAGGGTGATGCAGTAATAGCAAGAAAATTGTAGTTCTATACTTAGATCACAAACCACTTACCCAATAGATATAAAATCGGTCCAAATTTGCAAGCGAAAAATTCTGTCAACGATGAGCGTATAGAGACGAAGCGCACAGGGGTGCGCCGTATTAAAGATCGTCCATGTCGATAATATCTCTAGGTTACACGTGTCGCGAAGCATATTTGCGCTCATGTGCGGGCAGACACGGGCGCCCTCCTGTTACAGGTCTATGGGGTAAGTGGTCTGTGACTTAGATCCTTACGATAATTATTCTTGACAGTTGACCTTTTTCTTACAACAATGTCTGAAGTCTTATCTTCAATATTTATCTTAGGTCACATTGAACGTTTTGCATCTAGTGTTTGAAAATCATTTTTCAAAGTACAGTCGACAGCACACCGTGTGTTGCACACGGACACTTTACGCGGCGGTAATACATTGATTACAATGGATTTTTGTAGGTTGGTATCGTATGTACTCTCGTCAGCATGCCTAAATACACAATGTCATTCAAATTCACATTGTTACCGTCAAGTCCCGTTGACCTGCTGTCGACTGTACATGATCAAAAATAAATACTACTCTCTCTCCTCACTTACAGTTACTCGTTAGTTAGTTACTTTACTCGTTTACAGTTGATTAAATAAACTTTTTTATTATTGATGGTTTTTTTTTTGTAATTTGAAGCAGGGTCTGCTGCGCCGTGTTTCAAAACACTGTGACATCGGATTTATAGCCTGCGCAGACGACGGACTTTATTCCGCGGCGGAGAAAAAAGTATGCTCCGCGAATAAAAAGTTCGCCGCGGATTTACCGCGTACTCAACGCACACGGCGCGCGTTTATCGTCGTGCATACGTACCTACGTCACTCTCGAGCGCACAACGCGGACTAAAGGCCTCCATGTGCGTTGCTTCGCCTAGTCACAAGAGTTCTATTTTTTCGGGGACTCCGCTCCCTGCTGATTCGGGGGACTTTTAATACGCGGTACTTTAATCCCTCGTTTGCGTTACTCGATACAGTTGTAAACGATCTATTTTAGCGGATAAAAAAGTCCGCGGACAAAAATCCCTCGTCTGCGCAAGCTTTTAGGGGCGTGCCGTAACAATTTTCTCTGTTAAATCTGTTACCAAAACGTTAGTGTTTAAAAACACTGAAACCCAGCTTTAGAGTTGTTAGATATGGTTTAAGTTTTTAATTAAAAAGCATAGATACTGATTCTAAGTAAATGTTTATTTTATTCATCTATTCTAAGTACATTACAGGCATAGCCTGCTGACGTCACATTGGGACAAAACATAGTACCTATCTTGAGTGGAAGTCAGGCTTGACTCAATAAAGATAAAACAGGCATTTCATATACAATTTTGAACACAAGCTTGCTATTACAACTGTCAAGCTGGAAGAAATCTCTTAGTGCGTCCTTTGTACAAATTCCTTTTATTAAGGTTTTTTATATTCTGTTGAGTACAATAAAGTGTTAAATAAATAAACAAAACGTCTATGGAATTTGACATTTGTAAGAGCGAGTTTGCGCTCAAAATTGTCAATGAATATCGGCCATACACTTGAGTGAAAGTCAAGCATTCAAACATAATCTTACACATACTTACAGGAATAATATTAATATCGTACGATTCTAAATACTTCTTGCATGAGTCACATGCGAAGTGGTTTTTAAATATTAAAATGGAACAACATAGTCAGTTTTGAAAATAAGTTGAGTTTGAGATAGGTCTATAACTGTCAGTTTTTTTTATATAATTTTGACAGTCTTAAGTGGGAGCTCACGCTGAGTTCGTGTTCAAAACTGTCGGTCTTGGTCTCAAGTTTCACGTTCAAATATTATACCAAAATTCTTACCTATTGGTGAGAATAAATAGGCCAAGAAATAATTTAGTAAGAATTAGTGGTACCTACCTACCAATGGAGGATGGAATGTATAATTGCTTAGTTTTACAGATGTTCCATTTTAATATTCAGACACAACATCAAAAGAATACAAGGAAATGAGCATAGTTGAGCAATACACAATGTATTGTCGTTGCCACAAATTAATTAAAACATAACATTTGGAGGGAATTTCATAAAAATTTAAACTAGAATATAAATTATAATTTTAAAGCTTACATATTCATTTAAATATTGCCACGAAATAACTTATAATTAAGGCTACACTGTAGGTGAGTTAAGTACACACTAGCCGCGACTCTGGTTTTTACAGTAAACTAAATTTTAGTTTAGGTGTCATACGCTAAACTTCATCGTCGCTAAACTAAACGTCCACACGATGTAGCTTATAAGCGTTAAGGTTTGGCCACACTTTTAGTTTTAGAAAATGTTGCACCAGAATCGCGGTAAATCTACTAAAATAATTCCTAAAAGTAGTTACAGTTAACGTAGTAAAATACTGAAAGAAATGTAGTATAATTACATTTTGACTAATCAATCATCTCAAATACACTGAAGAACAAATAAATGGGTGTAAAATACAAATACGTAAATGTTTGACCTCTGTTTTTGGTTTTTTAAATTATGTCTAAAAACTACAAGAATTTTGTAAAAAAAACCGTGACGTAACCTATAGTGCCAAAGGCCGAATAAATGAGGCCGACGTCTACACATGCATATTTATCGTGATTCGGATTTGACACCAACCTGAAACCGCTGATTTTGGCTGTTAATTCTGAATGGCCCATCGGATTGTGATCCTGATAAATATTGATGTGTAGGCTTCGCCAAATGCCGAAAGATTAAGAATGAAAACAAAGCTTCAGCATTATCTTATCGCTGCCATTTTTGTGCCAGCCAATCAGAAGACGGATCATCGCGTGGAAAATGCAACAAAAGCAAAAAAACATTATAATTATGTGCATTTATACTGAGATATTGATAGTTCGATTGTAATCGAAAGGTATTAAAAATATCGTCAATTATTATTCAGTAAAATTAATTTAATAAACTGGACCTTAAAATATTTTATGTAAAGTCGGCAAAGCGAATCATTTAGGATCGATTTGTTTTTTATTTATTAAAACGTTTTAAATTTTGGCACGTCATGTACAGTCGACAGCAGATCAATGGTATCACTTTTTACTTTTGATAGTTATTATTTGCGTCGTAAGACTTGAAATCGTACTGCAAGTGTTACCATTGATCTGCTGTGGACTGTACTTGAGGTTAAAAACATCATAGATGTGTAAATAAAACTTCATACGTTTCAGAAGGCACGGATGCGGTACCTACCTTTATACATGTGTTTTTAAGCGAACTGTGTTTAAGGGGAATCATCAATGCCTCTCTTTCATACATTAAAAAAAATAGTAGTAGAAGTTTAATTTGTTCACGGCAGCATGAGGTTGCAGACCTGAGTATTTGGTATTAATTTCATGATCAGTCCACGTGTTTCTGAGATATAGGTCTTGACAGACAGACAGACTGACAACAAAGTGATTCTATAAGGGTTCCCTTTGAGGCACGGAACCCTAAAAATGGGAAAAAGAGAAATTAAGGATTCTCCTTAAGCACAATAAACTCGAAAATGTTAATTAGCTAAACAAATGTGCAAATATTTCAAATGGCAACATTCAGACATTCATTAAAAATTGTAATATTATCGAATATTGCTTTGCGTTTCTATGAGTAATCTATTAATTAGAAACGGGCTAATATTCTTTACTGAAGCGAGATTTTAGATTTTTTTTCACCCAAGTTGAATTTGTTGAATATTTTAAACAGCATCAATATAATGAAAGATTAGCATCCATTGGTATTAGTTTAAAAAAATATGTATCGCGGATCTAACAATAGTTTTTATTAAATTAACGACATTTTAAAGCGTAAACATCAGCCCTTTAAGTCTTGTTTTAAGTTTGGATTAATACAGTATTATGCTTAGATATCTACAGGCGATTCATGAACTCACATCTTTGTATGGAAGTGAGCAATCGACGAATCGCCTTAACAGTAGCGTAACAAGAAACATTTACACTCTATTCAAAGAACAAATTGTCAATTTAAATGCCTTTTCTGGCCATTGATCGTAAACATCGAAAATATATATAAAACATGCTTATAATATTTTTTTAATTTTAATAGTAATAATATAATTCAAGAATTCATCTGAGATTACAACAATAATAACATTCAGATGTTTTATATTTATGTTATATTATATAACCTATAAGTATTTTAACAGATAGTATACTTAAGTATATAGAATTGTTTTTATACATAATAATAAGTATATATTTTGTTTACACATCCTTCAATGGCCCTTATATAAATTGAAGAGTGCAAAATATACTTAAGGAGAGTTTTCAATTTCCCTCTTTCATACACACTTATTTACAGCTGAAAACTCGACATTTTAACTTTTTATATTTGTATGAAAATACAGAATTTTTTTTGACTTTTACTCAATTCAGACATCAAATGCGACGAACATAAATGATGTACACAAATATGTATGAAATAGAGGAATTGATGCATCACTTTAATAAATAAAGTTTACGTCTACAGGGTGTAACAAAATATCTACATAATTGTTCAATTCTTTAAACAACATCAATTTGATACAATCCTAATAAAAGACTGACCAAACAAATTAGTTTGGAAGTACTATATTTACATTCAAGATAACTTATGGATAATTATTTTGAAACACCCTGTAAGTGTGTTAGAATTTAGTAATATGTCTCTAATAGTTCAGTAAAATAGAATTATTGTCATGATGTTTTAATGTCGAAACGTAACGACCGCTCGACATTTTATCGACGTCTATATTCCGGGCATATTTACCTGTAGATCGATAAAAATATCTGAGCCCGGTATCAAATAATATTTTATCTAATACGAAACATTATAAACATTTATCAGCTAATTTAAAATATGCAATGATTTTATAGATTTTTTTAAAAATAATTTAAATATGCACAAGTTAAAATTTTGACAAATTTAAAAATGGTATGGAATATAAGCGAATGAATTTACTCATTGCCATACCATTCGCATAATCTTAATATCATTAAACATTGCAACAATAATATTTAAGTTATAGTTTAGACATATCTTACAATGTATCAAACATCAACGTCCATATATACAGTACGAAACGGTATTAAGGCTGAAGGAACAGACAATGACGTCACAATAATTAGTATCGCAAAATACGTTGAAACATGATTGTTATTGGTAACCAAAAAAATCTAAGAACTAAAATAAAAACATACGACAATATGTTTTTGCGTCAATCAACTCACATACGAGTAAGACATGCTGTAGAGAAATCTGAAATCCGTTTTTTCGATATCTCAATAATTTCCGAAGATATTAAGCGGTCAAGTCGAGTGGATGGATGCTCCATCTCTTTTTAGCAAAACAATCTTTAGTATGTAGTTTGTATGGCTACTTGCCTGTGACGTCACGGCCACAGTACATCGTGTACTTTTTCTCTTTCTAAACGATATTTTACAAACGCCTGTAATTATTTTATTTTTCAACTATTTTCAATTTCGTTTTCACAGTTGACCATAAATTTATATCTATTATATAGTGATAATGAAAAACATTTATATATTATATTCTCTCTTATTGTTTTTGGTTACCAATATCGATCAAAATCGTTGCGATATCAACTTATATTTGGTGACCTCCCTTAAACGTGAGACATTAGACAAAATATCACCATTTCTAAAGACCTAAATAGTAAAAAGGATCACGGATTACAGTAAATGCACGAAAAATAGTCAAAGTCTCATGGGTTGTTGTAACAACACGTAACTAGTCTAGTGAGCTTAACAACTGTTGTGTGCAGACATCTTGGTGCAAATAAGGTTACTTCAAGCAGTAGGACAGTATAAAACTTCTATATTATTCTTACAATATCTTATAATCCGCAATGACTGGCGTATTCTCGTTTCAGAGGCCAAGACCCACTTCGGGTCGCATTCACCGTTCCGGCGTTCAGCGTACATTCATATCTCATCGGGTACGCCCAGCCCATGGCAGTGTCCCCCTTCTATTATTCCATTTCATCCTTTACAAATCCCATCCTAATATATATTATTTTAATTATCTAGTTATCAATAGGATCAAAACTCTTGGTGTGGGTTTGACTTTCCTCAAGCGATTTTTTTCCCATAAGTGTATTAATAATTCTACATATCCTTTATATTATAACCCTAGAATAATATCACAGTGGTACTCGATTAGATATAAATCTACGGTGAACGTTCGCATTATGCATATACACTTCGTAGTTATTTGCAATCTTATTGAAGCCATTTTTGGGATCTCTTAATTCAGTAACCGCCCACGTATCTTCCCGCTATGCCTATTCTTTCTTTTCTCGTGTGGTGGTCAACCTATTGTCAGAGTTATTCAGGCCGTAGGACTCTGACGTGGCCTGGCGACTGCTGCGAATGACAACAACCAGGACCAATGGCATAACGTGCTTTCCGAGGCACGCCGATGTTTAACCGAATAATAATTCTTAACCAATAACTTTTTGTAGTAACAACATTATTTATATCAAAATATCTGCACACAAATCTAGATTAAATGCTTAAGAATGGCAATTGAATGTCGTTGAACGTACTAAATAGATTTGAGCCGTACGACACGAAGGATTGATCTCAAAATACAAAGTACTATTACCCTTATGGGTGTAGAAGGTTAAAATCATAATTATTTGAACAGGGACAGGTCAATATTTACATAGAACGTATACCTAAGCCAATAGCAAGTGTATTATCGTGTAAACAAAGATAATAATAGTCTGTCTCTTCCGGCAGGCGGAAAAACGGACAATGACCTTTTATTTTAATTAGATAAAACTGGAATTACCGTGTTAAACATTTATTATTGATGTCTCGATATTTCGACAGCATTGCAGCCATCATGGTCACGAGTAGACTGAAGTCGGTGAGTGTTGAACGTCAGAAGGGTGACACAAAACGATCTTTCGTGTTCGCTGACTGCGTTGAGAAAAGTTGTTGATATTTCAACTCTCACCGACTTCGGTCTACTCGTGACCATGATGGCTGCAATGCTGTCGAAATATCGAGACATCAATAATAAATGTTTGACACGGTAATTCCCGTTTTATCTAATTAATATGTATACAAACCGTGTAAGTTAAAAAAATTACCTTTTAGCTATTTTTATACATTTTTAAGTATAGTCTCATCGCAAAACATGTCGAAGCAGTTTGTTATCATCTCAGAACGACAATGTCTCTCACCTCGTACTATGAAACGCGGTAAGATACGTAAGCGATAACAAAGTATATGGAAAGCGATACGTATCGTTTTATTCCAACGTCAACATAATACTTCGAGTCGTGGAAATAGATCATATTTTTGTTTACACTTGCTGTTGGTCTAAGAATAGTTGTTTTATAACACCTTGTGTGTTAATTGTAAGCTCATAGATTCAAATCCTTTTTTTAAAACAGTCAATTTTTATCCGTAACATGCAATTGTCACTCCCAATTATAACTTTATATAATTGCGAATATAACATCCTATTACATTTAGTAAACATTTCAACATATTTACACTGATTAACAGTATACAATAATGTATCTTAATAGTACGATCAGAAAGTTTAAAACGACAAATAGAGGTCTAAAACAATGATATTTTTTTGTGTAAAATTTTCAACAATTTATATTTACTAGGTATTAAAATAAGCAGGTAGATTTGTTGGAAAACAGGCGGTGCCGTTAGATAATTTTTATTAATAGTGTTTGAATATATATTTTTTTAATTTATAGATTATTAGGTACTTATTGTATTACTGAATACTTTTTGTATGAAATAAAATATTTTGTTGTATTTTTATATCGAATCTACACATAAGTTCTTTGTATTTTTCATTCCATAAATATTAGTTCGTGTATTTCATCCGGAATGAAGATAAAAACAGTTATTTATTCAGAAATATAGAAAGTTCCCAATAATTTCAACAACAAGAATTTTATTTTGACAAAAACATCTATTATACAATAACAATTTTTATCTCACTATCGATTTACTCAACGTATATGACGATTGAAACGTAGCGTACAATTTAAAGTCAATTTGGCTTGTCCAATTTTGGAAGTTTTATAAATAGTACTGAAAACTATATTCTTTACATTTTTATAAAATATCTAGTTTAAACTCATTTCCCTAAAACCTTGTTTTTGTCACTTTCACACTTCCTTAATAACTGTCAAGTTAAAAAGGGACGAACTAAAGCTTAACTCATGTAATAACTTTAAATCACGTTTATGCCTAACCACGTTAGATCGTAGGGAAGTTCGTATTTAATTACTTTAAAATATTACTACTGGAAATGTTTTCATCACAATCTAAATTGTAAAAAATATAACTCGCTACGTAAATACTAAAAGTTGCCTCGTGTAATTGTATATGCTGCATTTAAAATACTGATAAAATAATAATAAAAGTGTAGAAAATAGAGATCATTTTCGTTTCAAATGAAATTTAATTAGTATTTAATAGATACTAAAACTATAGTGGGCCATTACTTTAAATTAATGTATATGGATTAAACTCATTTATAATTCGTTTTTTTCCGTACGCACTCCTCATAGAGCGTTGCGCCGCAGTGCGCGACGGGACGCCACCGAAAGACCGTCGAAATCTGTCTAAAGGTGTTTTATCAGCCAAAAAAGTAAATTTAATCCGTATACATATAATATTAGATTTAACACTATTTAAATGCCTCAATACGAGTATAAGAAACTACTGATTGACTAAATACTTGAGTGGAATGTTTATTTGTTTAAAAGAAAGTATACTAATAATCGTAGATACTAAGCTTTAGTATTCCTGTCGTTTTACGTACTACTTGAGAAATAACTACAAATGCTGGTCCAAACTCCGTCAATAACTGGTAAGTATAAACTAGGTAACTATTAACAATGTCGTAACTCTTCCCATGCTGTCCCGAGTACAATATTTTAAATCCAATATTCCTAATGAATTAACGATAATTGTAAGACAATCGGTGATACCATGAGTGAAAATAGAAGGAATCATTTATTTTTGTAAATATGGGTAAATAACATAGATATTATATTTCAGAGGTGGTGGGGATTTACAATATCAGGAGTAGTTTGTGGACGTCTCTTCCAAAAATATACATACTAGGCGCCCATACAAATCCACAAAGTAATCGGAAGTTCTTGCGTACAATTTCCGAAGTTACCAGGAGTCCATAAGTACTGGGGAGGATTAACGATATATCAGAAGCACTTTGTCGAGTCTTTCAGGAGCACTACGCTAATTTTTTTACGTTTCTAGACGCTCATACCATTACACAAGTTCACAAGGTTAGGAGTCCTTGCAAACAATTGGTGAAGTTACCAGGAGTCCATGAGTACTGAGGAGATTTTACGATATATTAACATGACTACTTTGTCAAGTCTGTCACTAGCACTATGTTGAGTTGTTGGCGCTAAAGTTCACAAAGTAACTGACGAGTCCTTCCAAACAATTCGTGAAGTTACCAGGAGTGTATGAGTATCGAGGAGGACGTCAACGATCAGAAGCACTTTCCTGAATCTTTCAGTGGCACTACGTTAATTTCGTTATGTTCCTAGGCGCGCACAACATTACACAAGTTCACAAAGTAATCTACAAGTCCTTGCAAACAACTGGTGAAGTTACCAGGAGTCCATGAGTACCGTGGAGGCTTACGAGAGTCGGCAGTCTCAGGAGCGCGTATGGGCGTCCGGTTCCCGCTCGTGTCAGAAGTAGATGACCTCCTCCTCTGAGGGCGGCGCGGTGGCGGGGGAGGGGTGCGCGGGGAGGGTGGCCGCGTGCGCGGGCGGCTCCGGGGAACGCACTCGGAACTTGTCGGGCAGTTTCGGGTAGGTGTTTGTTCTGGAAAGATTCGTGGATACAATTTCACAAGACACAAGCATAAATTATTTCAAAAAACCACAGACCACTTACCCCATAGACATGTAACAGGACGGCGCCCGCGCACATGAGCGCAAAATTGCTTCGCGACACGTGTAACCAAGATATATTATCGACATGGACGCATCTCTCACCTGTCCTCCGCTTCGTCTCTATGCGCTCATCGTTGACAGAATTTTTCGCTACCAAATTTGTACCGATTTCATGTCTATTGGGTCTAAGTTATAGGGTTAAGTGGTCTGTGGGCTGGAATCAACGCCCTGTTATATACCAAATAGTAGTAATTATAGTTAAGAAACGGAGGCATTAATGTAATCTTATCCAACCCAATCTCTACACAGGCGGTGCAGATATATAGGTTAGTCAGATACTCCTTTGCGTCCAGGGAGCCCCTTCCTGGTCGTAGGGGGGTCTGATGGGCCTATTTGTTGAGTCCCAATGAAGTTGGCATGGTCACCATGTGACAAAAGCCTCGAAAAAACCTAGTATAAAAAAAATAGTTACCTGGTCGCCTTGTTAGCCTGCTGTTGCTGTGAGGGCAGCGGCGCGGGCGAGCTGCCCGTGCGCGTGTGCTGGATCACCAGCCCTTGACTCTGCCACACACGAAACAAGCACACATAACACGAGGAAAGGTACAGTTTCCCATTCTAAATGCCACGCGCCGACGCGACGCATGTTTACTGTATATTAACTTTTATCTATATAGTTATATAGCAACCCTGTAGTTTCAAATCTCATTCAAATCATAATATTTAAAGTATAAATATAAGTAATCTAATATGCACGTTTCTGTTGAACTAGCGGTGAGGACTTTATTGGCTACTATTCTTAAGTTTCCATTCATATGTATTATAGAAGCTGTATGTCTTCCTTAATAAATAAATAAATATTTTTCGTCGGCGTAGGGTGTTCATAGTGCGATTCTGGCCATAGAAAATTATTATTATTTAATTTGCCCAGCAGTGGGACAATTTATAGGTTCACAAAACAAAATTATGTACAGGCAGCTCAACGCTGATATGTCCATTTCACAGTGTTTGTAAAGTCTATCACTTAGTGGTATTATTCTTATTAATGGTTTTTTAAATAATTGTCCAATTTGTTCTTGAATGCGTTAACCGAGACGGCAGAGACAACGTCGGCTGGAAGTGAGTTCCAGGCCTGAACCACTCTGTTGCTCAGGAAGTGACGAGCGACATTGGTGCTGAAGGTGGTGCTGTCTAATTTCATGTGATAAAATGTACCGATTTGATTTGTTCAAAATGCATTGCGTGGCATTTTAACAGTACATTTGCACCTTTAAACCCCGTATCCAATAGACAACAATTGACGCGCAACACGTGACACTCAACATGATCGGCAACGTTGCACAACAACGCGCGACGTTGCCAGCTGACGCGCAACATGGCTAATGGTACGCTTCTTTTTCTTTTCTCGTGTGGTTTAGTGACCAAACCTATTTGTCAAAGTTATTCAGGCCGCCCGTAGGCCTTTGACGTGGCCTAACGACTGCTGCAAAGCGACAACAACCGGGACCAACTGCTTAACGTGCGACCCGAGGCACGAAGGGGCTCAGATGAAAGTGTCACTAGCGGTCACCCATCCAGGTCCTGACCTCGCCCAGCGTTGCTTAACTTGGACGATCGTTTTCAACGTGTACTCGCAACTGGCCTAAGAGCCCCATCGTGGAATGGTTCGGTGAAACACAGAAAGGAGAGTTTTTAAGGTTGAGATTGTCTCAAAAACTACATGACTTATTGCAAAAATTATTTCAATGTTTGATAGATAAAAGTGAAAACTATGTAACTATAAAAGAATGATTAAATTCGGTCCAGTAGTTTTTTAGAAAATCTCCACCTGGCCCCCTGTATACTTATATCTGTCAAATTGTGCTGTACCAATCGGCAAGTTCATCGTTGTTGTTCAACATGATGAGCAACATGTTGTGCAACATATCGCGCGTCAAATGTTGCCTGGTGGATACGAGGCTTAAGTCACACATAGATGCAGTTTGAGCTCAAACGTTGATGAAAATTGACAATTGTAAGTTCTGACGCTACGTCTAATTTTATTCGCTTCAAGTTATTGAAGTAAGAAACTAAATAAAACATGCTCTAACACTAAAAGCTGAACAGACGAAATGGTTGAACTACTCATTGAAAGTATAAGTCACTCAACTGCTACATAGGACCAAATAGTACACAGAGTTTAGGGGGCAACGCTAGAGCCCCGTGCTGCGGACAAAACTATGTCGGCATAAACTCACGAAGAACACGTTAGTTGTTAACTTTTTTAAACCATATTCTTTAATCTTGAAGTTCGATTGTAGTTATCTGAATACTGTTCAATATCAATCTTAAATTCGTCTTTAAAAAGAATTAAAATCATTCCAGTACTCTGATAGTACTTTAAGGTTGAAATTGAACCATAAATGTGCTGATATTTAAGACACGGCACATTCATGCAGTTGAACCACCACCGGCGATGAGCGAGTAAAGCTAGAAACGAGTTGGCAAGCAGCGGCTATAAGCGAGTGTTCTTGGGCGACGAGCGATTATTCGCTATACTCGCTCGGGGCAGGAAATGACCGCTGGCTGGCGCGACCGCCAAGCGAGCATCGCTCAGCGTCACGTGGGCGAGTGTCGCCGAGCGAGTACATCCCATCGCTCGACGACAAACTAGACAAGCGAGTACTCGCCGGCGGTGTGAACAGTCGGCGATCAACTATTAATATATGCGTCTCTTTTGTTTACACGGAATCTACTATCTTTTTCTTCATTTCTTGAGCGATAAAATAGCCAATAGTTGCTCGCTTACTCGCCGGCTGTGGGACTATTGCCTAAGAACTACACATTAATGCGTCTGGTTTAAAAAAAACCTGGTTTAATAATGCATCTGGTTTAATAATGCATCTGGTTTAATAATGCATCTGGTTTAATAATGCATCTGGTTTAATAATGCATCTGGTTTAAAAAGTTCACAACCAACGTGTTTCGCGTGAGTTTATAACGACATAGTTTTGTATGCGGAACGGGGCCCAGCGTTTCCCCTTAAGGCAATTAGTTTTGATTTAGCCGGACCAGTATTGCCATGACATTAGTGAGGCAAAGCTGAGCTGTGTATCTACTGTGTATACAAACAACATCTAATCTGGAAGAGCAAACTACTACACCGAATCGAGTTACTTACACAATATTTACAAAATTTTGACGTTAAAATACGTTCGGATAGTCGACATCCTGCAAACACCAATCAACCATTTGATCTGTTATTCTAAGAGTTCATATTCATTAATAAAAATACATACATAATATACCACTTTCTTACTAATATTGTACGATAAGTATACAGGGGGTCCCAATATGGTTGATATTTACTCAAGAACTACTGAACCGATTTTAATAATTATTTTACAGTTACATAGTTTTAACTTTTATCTATCTAACAGTGAAAGAATTTTCAGAATCGGTCAAGTAGTTTTTGAGACAATCTCATCCTTAAAAACTCTACTGTACACCTTTCTGTCTTCGACCGTACAAAAGGTATTTCTTTCTTCTATAGGCAGTGGTCCCATCGTCGACGATGAGCGAGTAAAGCTAGAAACTAGAAACGAGTTGGCGAGCGGCGAGTGATAGTTTTGTCGCTCGACTATAAGCGAGTGTTCTTGGGTGACGGGCGATCACTCGCTCCACTCGCTCGGGGCAGGAAATGACCGCTGGCTGGCGCGACTGCCAAGCGAGCATCGCTGAGCGAGTACATCCCATCGCTCGGCGACAAACTACTCTTGCCGGTCGTGTGAACAGTCGGCGATGAACTATTAATATATGCGTCTCTTTTGTTTACATGGAATGTATTATTTATTATGCATTTCTTGGGCGATAAAATAGCCGATAGTTACTCGCTTACTCGCCGGCGGTGGAACAACTGCCATAGACAGAGCGCATGACTGAGTATGTAGGGAGCGATGCTGGAGGGGTGCAATGTATGCTGACGCCTGACTGAAGCCTCGCGTCATTCCTTTGGCGTAATGAGAGAGTACGATGCGTGAAATGACAGTGCTATTGCCCTGGTATAGCGGTGTCTCTGTTCAGCACGCCGTCGCATGATATCATCTCATCGTTTTGAGAACGATAATAATGAAACTATATAATAACGATAATGTGAGTCTGTTTAGGGGAACTGCCTCCCTATGACCGTTCTCAAAACGATGAAATCATACCATGGCATGGAGTAGACGAGTTCTCGAATGGAGGCCACGAACGGGTAAACGTAGTGTGTAGGTATATCGATAATAAGACATCAATAATAAATGTTTAACACGGTAATTGCCGTTTTATCTAATTAATAGGTATATCGTTGTCTCACCTCGCTGGGCGACTCGGGCAGCCTATGGTAGCCGGGCGGCGGCTGCTGGCTCTTGCCGCTCGCTAGCTTCAAAGGCAACTGTTGCTTCACCATTTGCTGGAAACAAAACATACCTTTCACTATGAGGCCAAATACGAAATATATCAAAGAAAATGATGTGTGTGTGTGTGTGAGGGGGCGGGGGGAGGTTACAGATAAACGTTACGTCTCTTTGGATGAAGGAATTTTGTCGTTATTCGATTTTACATAATATAATCCGCAAATATTGGCAACACCAATCTAACAATTGCATTAGACATTAACATATTATTTGAATACATTTTAGTACGTACGCTTCTGCTATGATTTAAATAGTATGCCAAAAGTTTTACATAGGCACCTTTAGCCTGTAAAACGTAATGTGTTCCTAGATTGTAAGCCTCGATTTTAATTGCCTTGGTTTGTAATATTTTTTATATAATAATACAGAATTTTGTAAATCAAAATCATCACTGTGTCCAGCCAGTACTAGTAAGTACGTCCGAGTGCTCACCGTGATAGCGGGCGCGCGCACCGTGGCTCGGGTCTCGTTCTGCGCGGAGAGCAGCTGCGGCGGCGGCAGCGCGGCGCCGCGCACCGTGCTAGCGCTCACGGACGACTCAGACCCGGTGGAGCCGCGGTTATCTGATACAACAGTACAGGTCGTTGCTAAAAGGAAAGAGACCGCAGGGCGGGCAAAGAAAGCGCTATAAGGATACTCTTAAACGATACTTCACCAAGAGTAAAGTAAACCCGAACACCTGGGAAACCAGCGCTGTGGATAGGTCCAAGTGGCACACTCTAACCAGGGATGCAGCCAAAAACTTTAAGAAGGAGAGAGTGGAGGTGGAAATGGAGAAGAGGAGGAAGCGAAAGGAGAAGGAGGCCAACCCGGCTCTTAGGGCTAGACTGCCCGCGGGGACAACGTGCGGTGTGTGCGGGCGCGTCTGCGGGTTGAGAATAGGGTTGCTGAGCCACTCCAAAACGCACGGGCCGTGAATTGGAGGGATAGATCGGCGGAAGTCATCCTCGAACCGAGGGACTGTCAAGAAGACAGGTCGCGTCACGTAAAAAGAACGCTGGCGGTCAAGCTGCGCATTAGGCGATTTATCGATCTATTTGGTGGTATGAGGTGCGGCGCGCGGAGGGCGGGTCACGCGCTGCCAATGACTAAGGAATAGTCATTGCGCGCTGCATGCTTGCCGTGAAATAAAATGAAATTTATTTGTAAATATGGGTTAATGCAGATATTATACAGTTGTGGTAGCATCACCATATTCGGCCCTAAGGCGTACAAATTTTGTAGTAGCAAAAATATTTTAATTTAATCTAAGTATTATTAATTACATGTCAAAAGTCAATTTAAAATGTCAAACATATTATATCTACATTTACTATATTAAAATTTAAAAAACACTCATGGCTAGATTTAATAGACCGTTGCGCTATTGGATTGGTTCGTCAGTCAACCTTTGCTCGTACCCATGCGCAAACACTCCACTTTCTTCCAGCGTTCTTTTTACATGACGCGACCTGTAGTTACAATTTAAAAACGACATTGCCACATTTCAATGGAGCTTTGCCCCACCTACAAAACTACATGACCATTTAAGCTGTACCTATCATTTTGTTGGGGACTTATTACAGGTTTCATATTGCATAATCATAATCAGTATCATTTTCTACTACTCTCGCAACTCCTATAGAAGAAAACAAAAACAATGAATAATTCGCTTCGATTTCTTACTATTTTCTGAATTCTTAATTAGGCGTTTTTTTTCGAATCGCAACTTGTACAAAACTTTATTTTAAACCAATGATTTCGTTATCTTGTACAACTTGCAGTTGATGGTGGGGCAGAATCTGGCATTGTCATTTTAGAATATTTACACTTCATCCCGGCGCTGACCTAAAATGGCAGCAGTTCTTGAAGGTAGACTACAGATTGATGGTAACACTTAGATTATGATTTCAACTCCTACGACGCAGGTAATAAGTGATTGACTCCAAAATTATAATAAATATATACTCACCTAATTTAAAAACATTATATATTAGCTAAATTTGCTTACTATAATTATGCCAATTGAGTTAGTATCATATTATTGTCTTTGTATAACTGTAGCTCTTTGTATAACCATTGTCTTTGTATAGAATGATAATTGTCTCTGTTTCCAAACTTACATACGAATGTAAACTATTGACTAGTTGGACTTGGCGTATAGTGATACATCTATTTGTATTTCTCTACAATATGTTTAACGAATAAATGATTATCTATCTATCTAAACCGAAACTCACTCCTCCACATGGGGTCTTTCCTCCGCGTATTGTCGCTGATGCTGGAGTCGGGCGACAGGGTGCCCACACTGGCCAGCTCCTCCTGGGACCCGCCTGAAACAAACAATAATAATAGACGGATAGGAGCCTGCCCAGTTGTTTCACGGAATCTGACCCCGCATGCTGTTTTATGAAACTTTGCCCGGCTGTTTTACGAAACTAGATTACGTGCGGCTGCTTTACGAAACTGACCATGCCCGTCTGTTTTACGAAACCTAACTCCGCCCGGCTGTTTTACGAAACATTACCATGTCCTACTGTTATACGAGACTTGACTGTTTTTTGAAACTAGATTACGTGCGGCTGCTTTACGAAACTGACTATGCCCGGCTGTTTTACGAAGCCTGACCCCGATCGGCTATTTCACAAACCCCGACTCCGTCCGACTGTTTTACGAAATGACATTGCCACATTTCAATGGAGCTTTGCCCCACCCACAAAACTACGTGACCATTTAAGCTGTACCTATCATTTTGTTGGGGACTTATTACAGGTTTCATATTGCATAATCATAATCAGTATAATTTTCTACTACTCGCGCAACTCCTATAGAAGAATAACAAAAACATTGAATAATTCGCTTCGATTTCTTACTATTTTCTGAATTCTTAATTAAGGCGAGGCCATTGGGTGATTTGAGCCTAGTGAGGGGGTGAGGTGCGGGGCGAGGGAGGGGCGAGAGAGGGATGACGCGCATTGATCGGGGTCATTACTCGCGCAGGTACACAGAGTAAGCGTAACCAGTGTCCTCACTGTGACGTCACAGCTCGCTACCCATAATAATACCTATACAGAATGTCCCACGGATAGACGATATACCGAAGTCCACTTGTCGGTGCCAACATTATCGACCCATTTAATGCCAAATAGGGATATCCCAAGTCTGACAGCTTCGGAGTTACTTATTTCAATTTTCGCGATTGTCGGAAAATATTTCTTTCAAATCTTGAACTTTTGTCTATACTAAATGTTGTCGCACATTATGTCAACTCGGAACCGTATCATCATCACCCCTCCTGTTCACCTCTCGCCGCCAACCAGGCTTCAACTTCTACACTGGCCCTAACACGGGCTGTGCTCGTGACAATCCCATACCACTCCCACTAATATTATAAATGCGCAAGTTTGGATGGATGGATGGATGTTGCTGAATGAAACTTTACAATAATATAGCTCATATTATACATCAAAATAACACATAGGCTATAATTTATAATCCTGCGCAGACGAAGTGGTGGGCAGAAGCTAGTTGACAATAAAGTAAAGCAATTTGTACTTTTAAACGTATTTATTTATACGGAAGGTCATAAGCAGACATACGTTAAACCGACCGTCCGGAGTGGGTTCAGTGCAGTCAAATTCGCGTCTACAGGTTATATATTTTAATTATTTTTTAAGTTATTTATATTGACGTAACGTAGCGTAGTGATGTAGTATGACGTAGTAGAATAAAATACTATGTTAATACTAATCTGACGGAAAAAAGACCTGGAATAATAGGAATGTCAATTAGGTAATATTGTTGTAATAAAAGTGAAAAATAGGAATAATCAAATTATTTGCTAGGGGAATATATTTTGAAAGTACTTTCACGCGATTTAATAAAAAATTGAGAATAAATTCTTATAAAATACAAAATTTATTAAAATTTTAATAACCATAGAGGTTACATTACAACAAATCTGTTTTTGACTTTAAGTGACAAACTGTCAAGTGTATCAATAAAACTAAATAAATGACGAATTTTGTAACGTGATGTTAGGTAAGTATTATTATTGGTGTCAGGTGTGACGTCAGTGATGGTGAAATCTGGCCCGTGTTATCACTGCGTAGGGTAAAACATGACACACATTATGTGCTGTTGACTGTACTTTTAAAAGTAGGCACAGTGTATATTGCATCAGCCTATAACTACGTAGCTATTGAAATTTGGCCCGTATTATCACTGTGCTTAGAGTAAAACAGGTATATATCGCACACCACATTACAAACCACAGCTGCACTTGCATAGCTATTGAAATCTGGCCCGTATTTATTATCACTGTGCTAGTGTGCGTAGAGTAAAATGTGGCAAACTTTATGTGATGTTCACTGTACATAGTTTTACAAGTAGCAACTACGTATAAACTATTTTAAGTTCGATTGCTGTTTGTTTGTTTGCTCTGTGGGACAAATCACCGTCAATAGTCATTTGTTTTGGCCTGTTCCACTTTGGTCAATTTGGAAGTTACTGATCAGCCCCCTATTACCGTTCTCAAAACGATGAAATTATACCATGTCATGGCGCGCCAACCAGAGACGCCGCTATACCAATGCAATAGCACTGTCCCTTTCACGGCCGCTATGACATGGTTTGATTTGATCGTTTTGAGAACCGTAATGTTATAGCCCCACTGTAATGTTAGCCGACTTGTCTTCATCTGGAATTATCAGACCACTGCTCGCTCCCAATATACGACACTCGACACTGGTGTTCGTGTCGCGTGTAATATGATGACTTCAAAAACATGGTTCGCGAAAAATCTATTGTGTTAAGGAATATCTGTTTTAGGTTATAAGTCCTTTTTTTTATTCAAAACGATGCACAATCATTCCGTGATTAGTAAACTAATAATCTTAAAGTATAGGTGTGACCAAATTCGACTCGTATTATTTTAAATTTTATTACGTTATGACGATCGTGGGAGCATTCCAACTATTCCAAGGTAAAGACCAAAGTGGAACATTTGGCAAAAATCGATACAGGTCCGACCTCGGCAGCGCCCAGCGGCGCACTGAAGCTCGTAGCGCCGTGCATTTGTATTTATACAAATTGTGTTTTTTCTTAAATTTTGCCTGGTATAAAAAAAACGTTAGAAACAACAGATTTTTAATTTATCAAGCTCCTCTATTTATAATAACCTACATTTTGATATATATTTTGTATGAATAACTGTTTTAGTTTAGACACACTACTCAGTGAAAAGACAGGAAAGGGGTATGTTTGTGATTTTTTCTATCGAGCGAAGTTTGTCCAATCGTGTTTCGGGAGCCAACAGTCCCTAAATAGATACCCCAAGATTGATATATATTTTTTTCAGGCCTTTAATTTCAGTAGTTAGTGCCGTAGCCTTCATCGAAAAATTTAAAAACGTCCCAACACCTCGCCTTAAGCTGTTTTTCTCAACTCGCAACTTGTACAAAACTTTATTTGAAACCAACATTTATTCGTTATCTTGTACAACTAGCGGTTGATGGTGGGGCAGAATCTGGCATTGTCATTTAACCATGTCCTACTGCGGGCGGAGACAGAAGATCTGTAAGCAAATGCAGCACTGTCTCCGCCCCCTAACTACTATCTGTAACACCACCTAAGTACCAATTAAAACGAAACAAACAAAACATAACAGAATGTCATACTGTTTTCCGAAACCTGCCCCCCCCCCCCCCCCCCCCCCAAACCTGTATGACGCCCCCCGTCCCTCACCGTGCTGCTGCAGCCGCTCCAGCTGCCGGAAGAGCCGCTCGCGCTGCTGCTCCACGTCCTTCTGCTGCTCGGACAGCTCCTGGCGAGCGGTTTGCAGCTGACGCTTCTCTGGGATCAAATACACAGCATTGAGGGTCAGACAAATTCGGTCCAGTAGTTATTGGAAAAATCTCAACCTTTATACTTTTCTTTGAGGGTTGTTGCGTACCTGTCGCCAGCGCCCTCTGCGCGGCCGCTCGCTGCGCCTCGTACGCCGCGCGCTCCGCAGTGAGCCGCGCCTGCGCGTGCCGCAGCTCCTCCAGCTGCGCGTCGTGCGCGCGCGCAGCACCGCCCCCGCCCCCGGCGCCCGCGCAGCGCCACGCGCACACCTGAGCCTCCAGGCTAAGGCACACGAATAAGTAAGGAATATGAGAAAAAAAATATTATCTAAGCCAGAGATTCTCACACATGTTTCGTCTACCGCCCACTTTGTGAATCAATTATTTATATAGACCCTATTTTTATTTTATTTTACCACAGTTTAAAAACCACAATGACATTTATTACTTTAATAAATTTAATTTGTGCTATATTAGTCTGGTCTGGAGTTTAAACTTACATACTAAATTAATTCTGGAGCCCAATGCCGAGCTGAGCGTATCTTACCTGTACACAGTGGTGAGCTGAGCGTATCTTACCTGTGTACAGTGGTGAGCTGAGCGTTTCTTACCTGTGTACAGTGGTAAGCTGAGCGACTATTACCTGTGTATAATGGTGAGCCACGAACGGGTAAACGTGTAGCGAGAGTCGGGTTGAAAGGCGTGCTTTGGGAGAGGCCTATGTCCAGTAGTGGACTGATGCGGGCTGATGATGATGATGAGCGTATCTTACCTGTGTACACTAGTGCACTGATAGCATCTTACCTGTGTACACTAGTGCACTGATAGCATCTTACCTGTGTACACTAGTGCGCTGATAGCATCTTACCTGTGTACACTAGTGCACTGATAGCATCTTACCTGTGTACACTAGTGCACTGATATCATCTTACATGTGTACACTAGTGCACTGATAGCATCTTACCTGTGTACACTAGTGCACTGATAGCATCTTACCTGTGTACACTAGTGCACTGATAGCATCTTACCTGTGTACACTAGTGCACTGATAGCATCTTACCTGTGTACACTAGTGCACTGATAGCATCTTACCTGTGTATAGTGGTGAGCTGTTGCCACACGATGCACGTCAGCGTGTAGATGGCGTGTTGCAGCGTGAGCGCCGCCTCGCCGCCGAGTTGAGTTAGTGCGCGCGGCTCGGAGCCGTCGTTGTTGTTGTCAGTGGATTCCGGCTCGGGCTCGCCGGCCTCGGATGGCGTGTCCGTCGATAGCCGGGGAATTACGCCTGTTGCAATAGGTAATAATATTGGTAACGTTAGGGGAGAATGTACATCCCATCGCTTATCGACAAACTAGTCGAGCGAGTACTCGCCGGCGATGTGAACAGTCGACGATGAACTATTAATAAATGCGTCTCTTTGACATCTCGTGGGACAACTGCCTAAACCGTAGCTGCGACTTACGGGATTGGTCGGTTTTGTGTTGCACCTCCAGTGTCCAGCCCCCTTATCATGAACTCTTATAGCAGGATTACTTAAATAATACTTATAAGCTTACTTTAAGGTCGTCGTGTTACGAAATAATAAAGTATTATTGAAGTAATCCTGCTATAAGAGTTCATGATAAGGGGGCTGAATGTTTACAGGTTTATACTATGATTGGGATACCGATGCTGTTTTCGGCGAATTTTTCGTAGAACAATCCGTCGGCTAAGCTTTTTCGGCGAACCGTTCTATCGGTGAAGGCACACATGAGGATCTATATATTATTCCTGGTCAAAATAGAGATAAACGCGCCCTTTGTGCAAATTCTATTTTTAAGATATATTATTATTAATTATATAAATATATATATTAATTATCTAATAAATACTATATTAAGTGGGTCCTGGTGTCATGAAATACAGGTTAAATCCTAGTTCTGACACCAGTCTCACCCAAAGTATTATTTTGGATTGATATAATTACCATGTATTTATAACGTGTGTACAATAAAATGTTATATAAATAAATAAAAACTATCAAAAACAATGTTACCAACCCAAAGCGCCCCGATGTCTATTAGCGTCGAATCCCGCAAACGTGTCCGCGCGGCGCGGTAAGGCCGGGCTCTCGTACGCAGAGGAGTGCCTCTCACCGGCTGAGCTGGTACTCCGGCCGAGCGAGCCGCCGCCCGCCCAAGTGCCACTAGATACTTCAAGCGCATCCTGTTGATAGAAGAATGGAGCGTATTCATAATACTAACTTGCCAATTCATTTATGAAAATATCATGTACGTACGTAAGAATCTATCTCTATTTCCAAAAATCAGTGACACACATAGTTATAATACAAGAAATAGGGATAAACTTGCATTTCCCGGATTCAGACTACGTAAGGTTAGTACATCCTTCATGGGGCACTGTATTCGCTTTTATAACAAGTTGCCAGAAAGTGTCACGACGTTGACAGAGAGGAAATTTAAAAATTTCATTAAAGGAACACTTGTTAAGAAGGCGTATTACAGGATAGATGACTATTTAAACGTGAACATGCATGGTGTGTGTCGCCGGTTCCGCATGAGGGATAAAGTGTAGATTACTAACAATAGTAATAGTTGTGTAAGACCTAGTTATTAAGTAATTGTGTTATATTATTTTAAAAGATGTGCTGCTGATAGTTTTTTGCCACTTTTCTCCTCAGCGTTGGCACCTTTTCCTTGCAAAGTGGTGTAATGTAAATTCAAAAATATGTTGACGTGCAAAAATGTACACAACGTGCTTACTTGCAATAAAGAAATTTGACTTTGTGTACGTTCGCATAATTGCGGAAAATACGTCAGTGACTTCCAATGATGTGGCTCTCTCCCAGGTAATTCTACAGTCTTCTTAAGCTCACCTTGACCACCTTGCAGACCTCCTGCCACAGCGTGTGCGTGTCGGGCGAGGGCGCGGCCAGGCGCACGTAGTCGGGGAACACGAGGCCGCCGGGGAACGCCGTGTTCAACCCTGACGAACATAGCATTACTTATTTATTTTATTAAGGGGCACCGCGAATCGTTTTCGTTGTCATTTTGCTTTTAACACTTGATCGATATACATTGCTGCGTTTCGTTGTCGTTTGTTAAAAATTGCAAAAACATACACAGTATTGTAAAGCGTCCATGTGTCAATTTGAAAGCGATTACGAAAACTATGGAAGTCGCGGGCAACCGGAGGTTCATCATTTGCCAATATCATGTTATAGAGACTCATTATAAAGCCTTGTATCCACTAGGCAAAAAGTAACGCTCAACAATATCGGCAACGTTGCACAACAACGCGCGACGTTGCCAGCTGGCGCGCAACATGGCCAATGGGTACCATTCCTCGTTGCTGTTCAACACGTCGAGCAACATGTTATTATTTATTTATTTCAAATTTTGTCCAACATAACGGGTTGCCCCAAGGCTTAGGACAGTCATACTTACTTACATTATATATAAAATCACGTAAGTACCTAAGTGCTTAGAATATTAATTGTACAATAGACGAATGCAAATTATAGTTCTTCTCACAATACCTAGCACACTCTCTCACTACACTCAACCAACTGTCAGCAAACAAGTCACACTCATAGGAGTGCATTGAGAGTAAGAGCGCGCACCAGCGGGGACTGTCTCCGCGCAATGATGTGCGCGTCGAAATAAATAAATGTTGTATACCATGCCGCGCGTCAAATGTTGCCTAGTGGATACGGCTTTAATATATCGTCTAATTTCTTCCTCCAGGTGTTTCACCGGAGCGACGTATCCCTGAACGAACAATCCAGTCTTCCTTTCTTCCTCCAGAAGAGTTGCAGAAGCGTCTCAAAACCTTAACCTAAAACGGGGAAGAATATATCCCCAAAAACTATAGTAGATAGAACATCGCCATTGCAATATGTCCCATATTACCGTCGTGTAAAGTTCCCATGTGCATTCTATTACCTGGGCCGGGCACGTCCAATGCCGCAGAGCCAGTGTGTCCCACCATTTTCATATGCAGTGCCATTTTCTCCTCCAATATAGTCGCATGCTCCCGGTCCTTCGCTCTAAGCGCGTCTGTTGGAGAAGAAACACGTATTATATTAAATATAAAAGATGCGTACAATTAGTGGACGTTTTGACATTAAACGATACAATATAGTCAGCCATTAAGGGCCTGACATGAGCCAACTAGCGCCGCCAATCTAACTAAAATAATATCTTCCATTTTAATCAATTTTATTTAAAAAAGCTATGTACAAAATGTTTATTACGATAAATTCTATTTTTAGACGCTTATTTATAAAGTGATTCAATTTTGGTAAGTTGTAGTTCGCATAATTGCGAAAAACGGCCGTTTTTTGGAGATACAAAATAAAACAGTGTATTTAATAAAATAGGACAGGGATGGATGGAAGAGGAGGAGGGAGCCCAGCAGTGGGACGATTTATAGGTTCACAAAACAAAAAAAAAACAATAAAAAAAACAATCAGTTTATGTCAATCCGATTCGACATTTAGCTATTCTTTTACGAAAATCTAACTGAAATAAATGAGCAATACCCACGGTAAGCTAATGTAACTTCCACCGATAACCACAGTAATTATTAAGGTAAGAAATATCGCATCGGATTAATATTTCCCGAAATGTCGGTTCTGGACCGACTTAAATCGATAGACATTTTACCGTAAAATAATCAATTTCGCAAACACAAATTATAATATCACAATATACAACAAATTCGACATTCTTACCCATGCCAAATGACTTTCGTTTATTCCCAATAGTTCAGTGGGCCAGATCAGTTGACTGAACTAGTGAGAATTATTTTCTCGTTTGTTTAGTTCAAAGATCAGAGATTACCCCAACAAAACAATTTTACGGTGAATTTTACAAACGTGCATATTAACGAAGATTAGTACAGTGTCTCTACTGAATTGTCTATACGGTCGAATGTGGTGCCAAAATAATAAGCTCAAAATAATTGAACTTCAACTTACTTGAACGCTGCAAACGATATTTCATACAAATTAAATGCAATGGCGAAATTAAGATAAAAATACATCGATTTCATGATTTTAATGAGTTCATCTCTGGTTAACAGACATGCGAACATGCATAAAAAACATGTTGTATTGGTCTAATCACCTTCAATATGCCACCACGGAGTATCATCTGTTCAACGAAAACGATGTTATTTGTATTGGTTTATAACACAAATTATATTATAATAGTAATCTGATTTATTTTCACATTTTTAGGGTCCCGTACCTCGAGAGGAAAAAACGAACCCCTATATCACTTTGTTGTCTGCCAAGACCTTTTTCTCAGAAACGCGTGGACGGATCTAGTTGAAATTAATACCAAATATACATGCAGCCGTTAAACAATCAAATTTTTACGTCAACGCAATCAAAAGATATGGCTGTTTATGTATTTTTTTTATCTTATTGTAAGAATTTAACTTTATAAAGCATATTCCTTTCAAGCCTCTTGGTAAACCCAAAATCAAAAACTATAACAAGTTTTCACACTACTAATATTCTACGCTCACTCTGAAAACTTAATAACCTTCAGCATAATTTGTATCTCTAAGTCCAACGTGATATCGCACAGTGTTTCATGCTCCCACTTCCCAGTTGGATATTTATAGTATTTGTCAAAATATTTGACGTACATGCAAATATGACCGTCCACAAGCGCGCGGATACGCGTATTTGGTTTTTTCTGTGTTTGTGGAATAGGCAAATAAGACGAATGTTTTGTCACACATGCCAACCACACGTGGCAATTATATGTCAAGTATAACAAATACGCCAATATGAATAGCCATGTGAAGTGTCACGATTAGAGATCTCTCTTGAGTTGTCCTGTTTTTTTGACAAACTTCGGTTCGCAAATGCCTGAATGAAGCTACTAAACACTTACCAGTAATCAGTCTTATATTCTCATGCCTCGCCTCTAGCTGTCTCTGTCTCTCCTCGGCGGAAGTAGCTAGCGCTCCCGCTTCCGCCTCCTCCACTTCCTCCGGGCAGCTCTGTACCGCTGCCCTGTGGACAACATGTAAAAACTCACGTCCAAAATTATTTCGTCCATAAGGGATTTTGATGGGAGTTTCACTAGGAGATAGCTGAAATATCCGGACAGCTCATAGGCTATAAGCCATGGCGGTATGTGATGTGGAACCAAGGATCCAGAGAGGAAGATCTGCCTCCTGATCTCCTTCATCCTCCTCCTCTACGCAAACGAAGTTGCGGGGTACAGCTAGTATGTAATAAGTTAATAACTGTAATGCTATATTTTTTTAATTAATGAATTAATTGTCTATGTTCAGGCGAGTTCTGTTCGCGTCACCGCGACGACGCCGTGGAGGTGTTTAAGGAGTGCTGCACGAAAAACGAAGTTGCAGGGTACAGCTGGTAATTAAATAAAATAAACCACACGAGAAAAGAAAAGAAGACCTGATATTCTGTATCCACGTGTGTATGTCCTTCGGCCTGTGCACTCTCAGCTCGAACATCTCGGGCTCTGCGGGCCCGCTGCAGATGAGGTACAGGCCGCGCCCCTCCGCGCCGGCCTTCTCGCGAACCAGTAACTTCACTAGCGTCACTACTCCAGTCTGGGGATAGTACAGGATATTGTATTTGACAAGTATCACTTTTTAATTGCACTTCACTTGGCTATTTGTATTCGCTATTGGATGTTTGTCGTATTTGTCAAATACTTGACGTACGGTGGAAGACAGAGAAAGGTGTACAGGAGAGTTTTTAAGGTTGAGATTTTCTCAAAAACTACTTGACCTATTGCAAAAATTCTTTCACTGTTTTATAGATAAAAGTTAAAACTATGTAACTGTAAAGGAATTATTAAAATCGGTCCAGTAGTTTTTGAGAAAATCGCAACCTTATTGAGGCCCCCTGTATACTTATCTCTGTCTTCGACTGTACAGTCGACAACAGTTTAGTGGTAACACTTTACTTTTGACAGTTCTTATTTTCTGCGTCGTAAGAGTTAAAATCGTACTGTAAGTGTTACCATTGATCTGCTGTTGTCCGTACATACAAATGAGACGAATATGAAATGAAAATGAAAAAATGTTTATTCCTAACAGTACATTTACACATATCAAAGATTACCGGCGACTCCCACACTAGGCTAGGCCTTTCCCGTGGGAGCCAATATCAGATTATATTAATTATATTAACTGTATGGCTGAAGAAAGGCAATTTGAACATTTAATTTAAATATTTTTTTGTAATGTGATAATGGATGTTTCATTTTTAAACATCTTATAATAAAACCAGTCCTAATGTTAAATAGCAATGAGTCACAACTGTAATGGCCTCCTGGTGGCCTTTGCCTACCTGGAAATGATTTCTGTTCCGCTCACACTTAGCAAAATAGCGTCACTACCTGTTTTACTCAAATTTGAAGTAAGAAAAGTTTTAGAATTAAAACTATAGTGAGCCATTACTACAAATTATTATATATAACGATGTTAGGAGTGTGAGTGAATGCGGAGTAGACGCAGTGAGTACATACTGCGTGACAGGACCTAACGTGAGTGGCGGTAACTCCCCAACAAGTGAGATCGATCAACGAATCCAGCTACAGCCATCGAACGCACCGTCGTCGTCGGCGGGACAAGTTATCTCGGAGCGCGCACAGAGGGCGCTCATCCGCAGTGCGCGAAGAAACGTCAACGGCGACGCGGGCGTGGCGCGCTCACCTTGAAAAAGACCGTCGAAATCGGTCGAAACTGTCGGTCTAATTGCCGACTTTAACAATATAAGTGAGTGATATCCGTTTATATATAATAAGAAAAGTTTGCCCAGTTTTGGGGATAGTTTACAAAAACAAAACAAAATGTCCTTATTCAAGAAATATTTTGGTAAGTGTCATACCATTTTGGAATCGTCATGGATTGCGCCAACTTTTAAGATAACTTTCCAGAAAGGCGTAGCACATTTTTTTTTCAGGATAGTTGATTAAAGTTGGGCAAAGTAACAATTTTCAAAACTTGGTAGGTCAAAAAGTGATCATTTTCTTCTGAACTGGGGCAGTTGGCCTTCAGTTTTAGACGAGAATTTAGAGAAGCATTATTGAGGTTTATAACAATTTTTTTTTTTTTAAAGTTAAGATTTGTAATTGTAATTGTACTTAAAAAACCATCAAAGGATGTCGTTTTCTCGATTTTTTTTAATGCCAATAATTATCAAAATACATGACTTGGATTTTATTTTTTATTTTTCTGATAACAGTTATCACTTGGCCCATCACGCGTTTCCGGCTTGACGTCGATTTCTGGGACACCCTGTATAATAATTTGTAGTAATGACTCACTATAGTTTCAATTCCAAAAGGGGATAGTATTTTTGCAGTCGGGTTTTTAGTTTTTTGAAATAATTTCTGCTTCTTACAAATATATATATTTGAATTTGTTTTTCAGTCTTTCCCTCCACTCCCGCGTGCTCTCCCAATTACTTACACTGACCTTGTTGTCCGGCGTGAAGAACGTGTACTTGTTGTTGTTGTCGTGCAGGAAGAACAGCACGTCCGTC
This sequence comes from Tachystola acroxantha, assembly GCA_963506565.1. Taxonomy (NCBI): domain Eukaryota; kingdom Metazoa; phylum Arthropoda; class Insecta; order Lepidoptera; family Oecophoridae; genus Tachystola; species Tachystola acroxantha. The sequence continues at coordinate 6,198,045 of OY735894.1, read as the reverse complement.
AACACGATCACGAGCAGCGTCTGCATCTTGCTGCGGCCCTGCATCAGCGTTGCCACGCCTTCGAACCTGCGAATAAAGCTCATATTACAAGTATCTATATGAAAATTATTGAAGAAGACGAAACGCCTAGAGAAGGGCGTCAAGCGTCAACGGGAAGGTTTTCTTGCATCTTCATCCAAATATGCGCCAAAATTCAACATAAACGACCATATGTTTTGATCGCGATGAAGTAGAAGTTTGATTTTTTCACAGCTGCATGAGGTTGCAGACCTGAGTATTGGGTATTATTTTCAACTTGATACGTCCACGCGTTTCTGACATATAGGTCTTGAAAGTGACCCTATAAGGGTTCCTTTTCCTTTTGAGGCACGTAATCCTAAAAAAAGTAATATATCCCCCCCCCCCCCCCCCCCCCCATCAAATTAAAAACCTTAGGCCGGCGGCGTTTTGCGAGACAAGATATGGCTACACCCAAGATATGGATAGATGGCTTCACCTAAACTTGGATTCCGTGTCTCAAAAAACGCTGAATTTGACACAATAATGGGCTGAAACCGCTGATTTTGGTTGTTAATTCTAAACTGAATGCACACATCAGATCGCGATCAGTATCACGATAAATATTAATGTAGACGTCGCCTATAAGAGACGGGTACCCCTTACTATCAGTTCTCAGGTGTCGTCCTATACTATAACTGAAATAATTATATATAAACGGATATCACTCACTTATATTGTTGAAGTCGGCAATTAGACCGACAGTTTCGACCTATTTCGACGCTCGGTGGCGCGCTTACCTTGAGAAAGACCTTACCTTGACTATAGTTTTAATTATAAGAACTCACTTCAGCCCCCTGTTCCCCTGCAGTATGTCGCTCTTCTTGAACTTGCGGCCGCGGAAGTTGGCGAATGACTTGGCGTCGATCCGGTGGTATATCTCCAGCTTGCGGTCCTCGCGCTCCTTGGCCGCCACCTGGTTGTCCACGTCCACTAGGATTTCCTGGAACGATGTAGTTCAAGTATTGTATTCTGGCAGGGTCGCCATGTGGTGTTGGGCGATCGGGGAGTAAGAGATACAAGGGCAGCTGAGTCAATACTGAAGATTTATTGATTAAAATTATTTCAAAAAACAAACAAAAAACCGACTTCAAAAAATATCCCATTTTGATTAATTTTTTATACCCTATTACACTCCCGTAATCAAGACGAATCTAACGATACCTCATACACCAAAATCCTTCAAGCTTTTAGGCTACAGGATGGCAGGAAGGAATGGACATACATACATACGCTCGAAAAACATAATAATCCCTCTGGCGCAGTCGGGTAAAAATCACTAATACACAGATTACTCATACTATACCTATTCTACAGAAGAAAATGACGTCGGCGAACAAATTACGAATTGGCTTTATTTTAAATTTTGGCTAGGTTCATCATTTTTATACTATATGGGTGATAACAAAGTGATCCTATAAGGGTTCCTTTTTTCCTTTTGAGGCACGGAACCCTAAAAATAACAAACGTGTTCTGCGTGAGTTTATGCCGACATAGTTTTGTATACAGAAAGCGGCTTAGCGTCCCATCTTAAAGAGCTTACAATCAATGCATTGTTCCCCCTACCTTGACCCCGCAGAGCGCTTTCTGCAGCAGCTCCCGCTCGCCGGCGTCGTCTCCGGCCGTCTTGAGCAGCGGCTCCAGCAGCAGCGGGTACTTGGTCAGCCGCTGCGCCACGAACAACACGCACTCGGGTACACCCTGGGTAATATAACAACATATTGACATCAACACGAATCACTCCCTTTATTAAACTAAAGTATCTGTAAAAAAAGGAGTCTGTCTCTCTAGGGAAGGCGGAAAAAGTACGACATTTTAGCTATAAGTAAGCAACCTTTTAATGGTTTTTTTACCATCGATATTGTACTGTCGATGCAGTGACCCGTTGATGTAACGTTTTCGATATAGCGACCGTCGATGTAGTGACTTTCTTTTTATCAGTCGCTCCGCTATGTTCGCCGCGACTCATCGTAAAACATGACGACGACAGGTCTTGCTCCTTCCTTCATTGGGTTGGAGCGTGGGGGCCTTAAGGTTGCCCTTGTTGCCCCGGCAGGGTCTCGATGATGTGGCCCATCAGAGGGAGGGGGTTTATGGCAAATGTTCTCGCACGGTTAATAACGATACTGTAATGCAATATTGTGTATGGCTGTTTTCTTGCTCTTTTCGTAAAACATGTCGAAATAGCTTTGTTATCTCTGAACCACAACGTCTCTCAAGTCTCACCCCACCCGAACTATAAAACGCGGTAAGATAATAAAGAGTATGAAAGCGATACGTCTACATAATACTTCGTGTCATTGCGGGTTTCTCCGGGTCAATATAATTATGCTAGAGCAGAGTTGAAGCGCATCGAAGCATTTTGGTAGATACATTGAATAATAATTCAAATTTTAATGACATGTGAACGAAATTATTACCAAATAAATGGATATGAATACATTTGAAGGCTAGATTTAACCAGGTATTTCGATAATAATCTATGTTAAGAGAAAAAAATATCGATGGTTTAACACCGTGATCGGATATCCCTAGTTTATCGGGACTCAAATGACGTCATGCCACAGATAATCATGGCGGACGGTGTTTTTAATTGAGTTTGTAATATTGCATTTTAAATTAAAGTTTTTGGTGTTTTAAAGGTCTCAAAAAATTCTGTAATTTTTTGTACGGTGTAACAGAACGATTATCAACTATTTCAGACCAAAAAAAATTGGGTCAACTAGCCTATTGTGAAGAATTTGCTTCGATGCGCTTTAACTCTGCGCTAGAATGAATTGACCCTTAGTCCGCCTTTGACGAAGATCAATTTTAACATTTATCATTTAACATCAGCATTATTATTAATTTATTAACAGCGTCGATTTTGACAGGTGACTTGCCGCGATAGCCGCGTTATCCGCTTACCTTCTTCCTGAGCAGCGGGTTCTGCTGGCACTTGCGTATGAAGCGCGCCAGCCGCGGCTCGCGCGTGCAGCACTCCTTGAACACCTCCACGGCGTCGCGGTGACGAGAACAAAACTCACCTGAACATAGACAATTCATTCATTAATTTTATTTCGAAAACAATAAAAAATAAAAATAACTATTATAATATTAACCTAGAAAATATAAACTAAACTAAAAACTATATATACAATAGGTCGGTTGAACTATCTGAATGGCTTAGCATTACAGATAGTTCAATCGATCCCCGTTGTCCGGCAACGTGCCCAAAATGCTGGCGGCATTTCCCCTTTGGATCGCTAGGCTGATCCTTTGGGCGAAATACAGGCCAGCATTTTGGTCACGCGTGGACTCCACGAGCCGCGCCGACAGATCTTTCAAAATCTCCAAATTCAAAATCTTTCAAAATCATTAATTAAAAAGTATAGCATTACAGTTATTAACTTATTACATACTAGCTGTACCCCGCAACTTCGTTTGCGTAGAGGAGGATGGAGGAGATCAGGAGGCAGATCTTCCTCTCTGGATCCTTGTTTCCACATCACATACCGCCATGGCTTATAGCCTATGAGCTATTTCAGCTATCTCCTAGTGAAACTCCCATTAAAATCCCTTCAGTAGTAATGACATGATACTCAAGTATCACGTTGGCTGTAGCTTTATTTTAAGTTCTACCAAATAAGCATAATCTGTAACGCTGTTGGTTTCCTAACATGAATAAAATAAAATAAAAATAAATATTTCACAATTTTAAACTCACCATAAGCAGCTTTAAGTTTGTTCATAGCCGGCGGTGCGAATGTCTCCGCGAGTATGTCTGCCACGGAGGCGACGTGCGGCGACGTGCGCTGCCTCGCCCGCAGCTTGGTGAGCAGCGCCGCGTGCAGCGCCCACAGCTCGTCCACGCGGGGGAACATGCGGCCCACTTGCGATACAGAGACGCCCGCGAAACGGATCATGCCTTCGGCGAACATCTGGGGGACAACATTTATGCTGTTATTCATAAACTTAACCCACTTCCTTAAATCGTGTTACTTCGTTAAAAAAGGTTAAGATAGGTCAGGGCGCTTAAACGGTGGTGTAACTTTAAATCACGTTTATGAATAACAGCCTTATTTATTAGCAAAGGACGAGTTGATTTTTTTTTAAATAAACTTCTTCCCAAAAGGAAAGGCAAGGCCAACTAGGGCATACAGCCTGGTCTTATGTTATATAAGTCTGTTTTCTTATAAATACATACGTATCTACGAAGATAACCTAACCAACCTTTTACTAATTTAGTTACAATGTGGTGCCGAGACCAGGATAACTTTGGACTAACCTTCTGCATAAGCCTTATCGTGAGACAATGATGTTTTTCCGTCAATATCAGCTCGTATATGTGCTCTTGGCGCTTAGTTTCACGGTCACCGAGTTGTCTGTAAAAAGAGACACGTTTCTTAAAGTGTTAAAATAAGGTTGTGATTTTGTGTAATAGATATTTTTCATTTCATTGTTAGATAGTTCTTAAACTACGAAACTTGATGACTTCTTGATGATTTCTTACAATTCCATACAAAATATCGCGATATTTTGCAAGGAATTGAGGATCAATTACTTTTTCTATAATTAATTATTTATGAACATATTAAAAAGATGCATTTGCCAATTTTTGGCCAAATCTCGCAGGGTGTACCGTGTAACATCCGACTTACGCGCGAAGTATCCACCCACAGAGAGAATCCACATAGTTTCCACCAAAGCGGAGAGGAGAGGTTACGAGAGATGTGTTTTGAATAACCAATCAGATTTCGTTCCTACTCCTAAGCGGAGAGATGTCGAAATAACTAAATCTGATTGGTTAGGCCCGGTATCCACAAAATCCGGAGAGATGTTTGAATAACCAATCAGATTTCGTTATTTCCACATCTCTCCGCGTAGGAGAAGGACCGAAATCTGACTGGTTATACAAAACACATCTCCTCTAGTCTCCGCTTTAGTGCAAACCGGGACTTATTCAAAACACTTCTCCTCTAGTCTCTTTTAGTCTCCGTTTTAGTGGAAAACGGGACTTATTCAAAACACATCTCCTCTAGTCTCTTTTAGTCTCCGCTTTGGTGGAAACCGAGACTTAGTCCACAAGAAACTGAAGAAGTGAGAACTGAGAGAAACTGTGGTTAGAGTTTCTCGTGGAGTTAGTGGATCCCTAGTATATTGAAGTTCGACTATACCGACTGGGCCACACTGGCTTGCCTAGAGCGGGTGTGAAATATCAAACATGTGAAACCGCCATTTGTGTCCACAGTGCAGAGTAGCGGCGGCTTCATATGTTTCACATTCCGCGCCCACCGTCGTACCAAGTTCGCAGATTAACATACGTGTTACTCACTTAGCGAGCCCCTTTGGTGCGCCCGCTGCCCAGGTGTCCGGTTCTGGCGCGCCCAGCCCGAGCTGGATCGCCTCGTCGCCCAGCTGGTCGGGCGTCAGGGACACCTCGGGCCACTCGGTCGCGCACGCGTCGTCAGAGGCACTGAGAGGATGATATAACAATCGTGATATAGCCCACCCAACGAAGACCAAACACTGCCAAATCGGGGAAGTAAGTTTTGATATTTTCTTGCATATGCGCTATGCGCAACGTAAATCTCAATGATAAATATCGAAATTGTATAATGACGGCCTGGGTACGATATGTATTTATTCGTGTAAAAGGGAATTCTAGTATATTTATAGGGAAAGTTGTCAAACAGTTGTTAAAAATTGACAACTAACTTTCAAAACGCCTTCAGTTAAATCATGCTGTTGTTCCTATCACACTTCGTCAAAAACGTTAACTTATAAAGGGACGGAAGGCCTAAACGGTGGCCTAACTTTAAATTACGTTTATGGTTAACAGCCTGCCATAAAAATTGCTAAACGGTGGCTTATTTTGATCGTTGCTAAACAACCGATTTTGTATGGTGAAAATCAGAGATAAACTTTAACTCGTGTCCTTAAACACCGCCTAACTTTGTCATTTTTATGACTGAGAGTATGAATGTATTATATACTAATTAAACTAATATAGTTACTTACTTGCTTTGATCGTGTTTATGGTCGGAGTCCTTGTCATCATTGCACACGTGACTTGTGCTGGAAAAAGCAACGCTTTAACACAACAGTATCGTATCTATGGTCATACCAACACAGAATAACCTTGAAATATACTTAGTTGTATAAAAACATTACGTAATTAGTTATGTTACAAGTTTTGGTATATCAGTGTTTTTGTTTGAATTTAGAATTGTAAAAATATGGGCCTCTAATTTTAATTAAGTACTTAAAGATACAATTGAACATAAAAAATTTAAAAAAAATATATTCAAAGTCAAATTTCTTTATTGCAAGTAAGCACGTTGTGTACATTTTTGCACATCAACATATTTTTGAATTTATTGTCAAGATTGTAGAATAGAGAAGTAACAGGTATATTCCCAGTAGTTCACTTTAGAGTACAACTGATTGAACTAGTTTAATTCAGAAAAGCAAAAAAGTTTATCAATATAATTACAATATTGTAACAACTTTTTGAGGTTGTATATTTATAAACTTAGAACTAGCTTTAAACGATTATTCTGTGTTGTAGAGAAATATAAAATAAATAAAATTGAGGTTTTCTCACATAGAAGACAGGGTCAAAGTTCAATCGACGCAACAAATGAATAGTATGAAACATTAGGTTATCATTCATTTTCATAAACTTAGGATTTAACACAAATTGGGTACAAAATATACCGTTACTCGTACATACGTATCTCAAAATATACAAAAAACTTATACAATAGGATTTTTTCTTACATAATAAATAAGAATTTGTAACCACATAGTTCAGCAAAGCCTAAATAATAATAAAAAGAAGCGGTTGTTCAAAAGACATTACAAAAAATTAAACTTTCAAAGAACCATGCAAATTTTGAAAAGTAATTATAACCAGACATTAGATTATGTGTGTGTTTTGTGTGTATATGTAAGAAGAAGTAAGCACCTATATATTAAATGGAGAAATACTTTCGGCACGACCGGGATTCAAACCAAGGACCTCGCCATTCCGTGGCATACTCTTTTCCAACAGAGCTACCGTCACTCGGATCAGATCGGCGAAATCTTTGTCCACATTCGTCTTAGGGACGGTAACACATGAATACGTCATATTTAACGTATAATTTCAACTCTTGTGAAGCAGAAAATAAGAACCAAGTTCGAAGTTTTCTTCGACTGTAAGTACATCAATTTAGTTCTTCTTATTCCGCCAATCGAATGTCTGGTAATAATAATTAAAATTTACGACCAAATAATGAAGACAAAATATACATAAAAAATATTATATCTCGAAAGATTAAAAGTAACTTTCTGAATAGAAAAGCTGTAGTCTATTCAAGAAAAGCCAGGTCTAAATGTTATAGCTAAATATTGGATAATGTAAAGAAACAACCTTTTGCTCAAAGCAGTATAAACTTGTTACAAAAATACGACCGGTTTTGGTCTGGCAAAATCTGTCATTACGAAAACCGTAGATATACTACTTAATTAATAATAAATAAAATGATTTAAAAATAGTACAGTCATATTTACTACCCCGACACCGACCGCTGACGTTACGATATGTACGCGCCATAGGTCAATGACCGGCCGAGCTACGTCGGCTTACCATCATACGTCCGTGTCAGTCCACTGCTGGACGTAGGCCTCTCCTAAGGCGCGCCGCGCGCCGCGATTCTCGGTTTTTTGCATCCAGTCCCTGCCAGCCACCTTACATGCCTCCATTCGAGACTATTATCCAAACTATTATCATCATTTAGCTAAACAAACCTACCTTGAATAGACCACCCTAAAACAGCCATACTGAAAACCAATTCTACGACAACACTGTTCTCAAGAGAATTGCAAACTACCTCCATAGTAGATAGAAAGATACACAAGTAAGGCGTTGTGGATGATTCGAGAACGATTCTAATAGAGTTTCTGTATGTGTGATGACAGAGACGTGGCAAGAGATATTTATAGTTTATGTGTCGAAGTAACGCCGGGTCGGTAGTCTGTTATTTCTAACAACACGTTAAAAAGGTTCCGTTGTGTGATCCAATAGAATTCAATCGAACAACACAATTTGTAACATGTTTTGTTAGAAGTAACAAGTTACGGATCAAGCAATGTTGCTTAAAATTGTTTGTGAATTAGAAAATTACAAAGGTAATGTATTACTAAATAACATATAATATGAAAAATACAATTGATACTAATCGTTTCAAATTGTATTCATTCTTATGTCATTTCGACATTAGAATAATCGTACCGCGTTTTTGTTTACAGAAATAACGCTACTGTCATTTTTTAATTATTAGGTATAGGCGTTTTTCTATTTCACAAACAAATTATCGTAGAGCTCTCGACTCCTGTTTGCAAAGTAAAATAAATAACTCAATTAATTGTATAATTAACTAGGTTGCTATACTCCAAAGTGACTCCAAATCTTAAACTCTTAATTCCAAATTGCAAACTCCATGGCAATCCTAAAGTGACCTGACAAAACAATAGTAACATAAATTACAACAACAAAAAATGACAAAACAACCTAAATTCGCCATCCAAAGTACCAGGAGATCAGAGCGCCGCAGGTGATCACGACAACATGGGGAGCTAGCGATACAACCTAAATCATACATTGATGTGACGATGAAACATCACCACTTCAACTTAATTAAATTTTAATTTAGGGTACGGGTGAATTTTTTTAAATTTATTATAGCATGGTTTTGAAGCCATTACCCAATCAAATGGATACGCGTTATGTTAATTCGACAGGTGTGGTACAGTCGAAGACAGCGATAAGTATACAGGGGGTCTCAATAAGGTTGATATTTTCTCAAGAACTACTAGACCGATTTCAATAATTATTTTACAGTTACATAATTTAAATTTATATATATCTAACAGTTAAAGAATTTTTACAATAGGTCAAGTAGTTTTTCAGAAAATCTCAATCTCATCCTTAAAAACTCTCCTCTACACCTTTCTTTGTCTTCGACCGTACATGCTCTTCATTACAAAAACTAGTTCCATAACCATAAAATCATTTGATGAAGGATGAAAGCTGTTTGCTTCAGTAATATTAATTCTGTATTGGCAACTGATTTTAGATCTTTCCTTCATCGAAACCGTGGTTTAGTTCGTGTAAAGAAAAAATGATCTTCTTTCGAAACCGGTTACGTACGAGCAATATTTTTACCTCGTTCGCAACAGGCTACGAAACGAGGGTTGGCGCCGCCGCCGGTAGGCGGTCGAAGCGGTTTTATAAAACATCAAAACTCCTATGAATATATTAATTAGATAAATCACGAATTACCGTGTTAAACATTTATTACTGATGTTTCCTACTAATATTATCAACACCAAAGATTTAAATAGATAGTCCCGTGCCATACTTCGGCCACTGATAATCGGACAATGATACTGATGTTTGGAATTGACGATTGCGCGCGATAGATGTATATCACGGGAGCATTGAACGATTTCAATCTTTGGTCAACCTTGTACGCTAGCTCCCCGAAACAGAAAAGAGAGACAGAGACGATACGATGACGGTGAATGTGAATGAGAGAGTAAGAAAGAGGCAGTTGCTGTTCGCATTCCCTGCACTTACTGCACGCCGAGCTTGGTGGCGACCCGCCGCCACGGCGAGTAGCATCCGGACTTCTTGCTGCGTACGCATCGCACGAACACACGTGTATATTGGTGTGCGTATACATGTATTGCGATAGGGAGCCAATGAGGTGACATTTTGATAAGAATAGTGTAAAATGGGTTTAGAAATAGTATTATATCGTACCCCTATAATTTAATATGAATCTTTTTTTATTGTTTTTATAATGTATTTGTAAGGGTTGGGTTGGGAGAAGCCTTTTCCCAGCAGTGGGACATTACAGGCTATTACATAAATTAAATCAAATGGAATGTAATTTCTAAAGAACCTAACCTAATTAATCATTTAAAATTAATGTAAGTATGTTTTTACTGTGTACCTATTTTACATTTAACAAATGGGGCGTTTAGGTTAGGCATTTGTTTTAAAAATATATGTTTTAGAGCCAAGAGGGTTGTGTCATGGGCAACTCATATAAGTAACACACAAAAATCTATAAAATTCGACTTTTATGTACCGTGAATGTTTCTAATAAGTAGTCGCTTTTTCCACAAAATGTCACCACAACTTTCCCAACATGATTTGGCTTATAAGAAGACATTTAGCTCAATAAACGAAAATAACACGAAACGAAAATAAGACAGCTCATAGAAAGTAAGTATAGCATATTGAGAGCTCACTCAACCTTGAAAAACATAAGAAATTGTGAAAATAATCAAGAACAAATTATACAGGAAACTAGCAAATGGTACAAAGCAAAAATAGTGTAGTACAGTTCACACAAAAAGTGTTATCTTATTTTTAAAATAACATGTACAAAAATATTGTGTCACATACTTGTGTATCTTCTTATAATTAAATCATAAAACATCGTTTTGACGAAATAAATGCCAAGAGCATTAGGGCCAGCGCATAACGTCACGGCGCGACCCCGTGCCGTCGCACGTCGCGGCGTGTTATGGCGTCCAGCGGCACCAGCCACCGGCGCACGTTGTCGGACGGCGCGGCGCAAGTTACCGGCGGACGCCGCGCCGTGACGTTGTGCGTCGGCCCTTACTTCTAGTATTCCTAGTCCTATCTAAGTGTATTACCTTTTATTATTGTCTGTAGTTGTCGCAAACATGAATAATGAGGTTCGTATCATATTGATTAGATTGCAAAATGTTCAGATAGCCATAAATTTCAGATGGATATCTACTACTATTAAGTACTGGTAAAACGCACTCTACGCGATGGTAACAGAACCTAGATTTCAATAGTTTTGTATAGGTTGGTGTAATGGCTACTGTTCACAATCAAATTGTGGTTTAGTTGTTTTATGATAATTATCACACGTCTAAATCGTCGTTTTGTGAATCCAAGTAAACGTTAGCTTTACAGCGCAGCAACGGCCGCGAGCGTTATGGGCACCTTTGCCCCGGGTATGACAAGGGGCGGGTTATTGGATTGACGATGGTTCAACGGATAATTTAGTTATAAGTATATTATTGTATTAGTTTTAAGCTTGACATAATAAATTTTAATAGCACATTAGTAAACGGAGTAGTGATGTAAATTCATTTCCAGAAAACTATTGATCCAAGGAATCCAAGTGATCGTAGCGTACGAGTATAAGGCGTCGTCCTAATTCATTGATCTCCTATAAACAACTAGATACACAGTCCAAAGGCGCAAAGAAGGTCCAAACCGATGAATGGACCATGGTCATTTGCGTCAGTGTCTTTGTCAGTGCCTTTTTACTTGTTAATAGGAGATCAATGTCCTAATTGAACGCATTTATGGCTAAATACCCAAATGCCTAAATAACACCAGTCCACAGTTAGCTACTTCAATATTTTGCGATTTTAATTTCACGAGTTGAATATTCCGTATACGGTACTTAGTATAAGTAGTAATATTTTTTTAATTGATTCTGATGAATTGAGAGTGGTATTGTTGATATTATTTAGCTATCTGATCATTCTGACATCTACACAATGATACGAACCCCGTCGATGCCACAATATCGCTCGCAAAACAAACTCAAAATGCATCAGCGGACGGCACTCTTGGCTCGTTAGTTTACTCAAATGCCAACGAATATTTGCGGCAATTAAAAAATAAAGCAGCAAAGTATATGCCATACAAATAATTTAAAATCATCGATATGTATGTTTGTCGTACTAATGCATGCACGTTACGCCATTTAAGATTACTCAGATATTAATTGAAACCGGTTGCGAAAAATGACAAAGCTGGTACAGTTTCGTAACCGGTTACGCAAAAAGAATAAAAGCTATCAGTTAAGACCAAAGACTAGCTATTTTTGTAATGAAATGCTTAAAACTACATAATTATTTATAGACTCCCTAAGACATTAATAAATTAATTAGGTAGTATAAAATAACATCTTAAAAAAGCGTATCGAGCACTAATTAGTACATGACGCGGGCAAGCAAAAGTAATTGAATATCTGATATTATGCAACAAACATCTTTTTACTGTACAATTTAATTATACAGCAAAATAAATTCACGTTACATATTTTTTTAATCTTCAATTTAATCACTTTTGCACGCGACTGTACATAAAGATCGACATAAAAATGCTGTTTAACTACACCTGTTTTTAAATGGTTTTGTTTTGTACACAAGCCGACACTTTTATATTACAAAAAAACCGTGCCAGTTCCTGCGATTTATTTTTATACCGATTCTTATAAACGTGCCTTTCCAATTTAGCATTCGGTTTTCAAAGGCTACCAATAGGAGGAGGACTTACCTGTTAGAGTTCTGTGATTGGCCGGAGACGGAGCTACGTTTGCTGCCTTTGCCACTACTTGCGCTCAGTGATTTTCCGACTGAAGTCTGAAAAACAAACAAAGGTAAGATAAATATATAGTATCAACTACATGTTGCAAACACCGGCACAGGAAAAGTATTTATATTATAGCTATTAATTTTAAGTTCTCATGCTAAGTGAAATGTAAATTTCTTAATGAGAATAAAAATCTTTAGCCACAATAAATTAATAACACGCATAGGACAAATCAGCGGCTGAAAAGGTAAATTTGCCGGTTATTCAAATTGTCAAAGTTCTTCACATTTCGTAACCGGTTACGAAAAATTACAAACTTTATCCGTTTTGTCATAATTGCCAAATCTATTCACGTACCTTAGATGACTTAGGCTTGTTGCACTCAACAATGTAGTCTTTGCAGACGTTCTGATGAACTGTCATTGTACAATCTGAAATATGGTATTGGTATTTAGACACAGAAATCGGAAATATGGTTACACCTACCCATAAAGAGTCTGCATGAGGCTAGTATCGAAGTTGATGATAATATTGATTCGATATTATCTTTACACAATAAATAGAAATGAAGAACTATAAATTGCATTCGTCTATTGTGTAATTAATATTCTAAGCCCTTATGTATTTACGTTTTTTTATATATATAATGTAAGTAAGTATGACTGTCCTACGCCTTGGGACAACCCGTTATGTTGGACAAAATTTGAAATAAATGAATGAAATATTTGAAATGAAATATTTATTAAGTTTCACAGTAATACAGACAATAATGTTAATTGGGGGGGAATTTACGTTTACACCACTTTGCATGGAAAGGTGTTCCACCGAAACCGATGAAGCCGGATTCACATTTTTGTGGTGTGGTGTGTAGTGGCGTATTATGACGTCATCGTATTGAACTATGGAATCACTATGAAAAGAATCAATATCACTAATATATCAATATCTTGTATAACAACATGAACTGCAATAAATGATTATATTCAGATTCGCGTCAGATGACGTCTTAACGCGCCACAATACACCACAAAATATGAATTCAGCTTTAAGACACACGAGCGGCCTGCGTCTTGCGTCCAGTTGAATCGCATGCCCCGCCCCCTTTTCTGACAGTTTTCTTTAGTGATCTGCAGCCTAGACCTCAGATCGCTACTTACTGACGTTAAATACGGGAGAAAATGAGGAGTGCGTTTCAACTGGCCGCAGGCCGCGTGCAGATCGCGCCTGTGTGGGAAAGACTTTACTTACTGTCACAAAACAGTGCCGGCTTGTCGGATAAGGCGCGGCCACACCAGTCGCAGTCACCGCTCCCGCCCGCCGCTTGCCAAGCGTGCGCCGCTTTGCGCGACTTGTCCTGAAGACGAATTAAATTTAACAAATAATAATAATAGTAATACCAGGATAGCACCGGTCGCAACATGGCACGGGCGGCCTTGACCTGTTTTACGAGGCCTTCGACCATCAGTACCAAGCTAAGCGACCGGTCTATGTGGCATCCCAGGTACCTCACTGACGATTCCCAATGTATATCCTCCCTCGTAATTTAAGTTGGGGAGGGAGTTTGCGCTGGCGTCCGGTAAGCAGTGCGGCCGTCTTCCCCATGTTGACGGCCATTTTCCACGTATCGAGTCATCCAGGCAACATCTTACGAGAGACGAAGCGAAGTAGGTGCTATCGTCCGTAAACAGGGCAGCTCGACGTCCTGTTCCCACTCTTCCAGGTGACCCTTCGGATAGGGCGGGGATGAGAGCTCTTGTCTTCAACCGAAACAAAACAGCCGCGGTCTTGTAGGAAAGATGCTTATCGGTGTAATCGGCAACTAAGTGGTATCGGCGTGTAGTTTTAATTCTAAAATCTAACGAATTTGACATTCTTTGTAGGAGCCGATCAAGAAACGTACCTTTTTCTTCCGGAAGAACAGGCTGCCACGTTTCCGCCTCTTCTCAGCATGATGGTCGTAGGCAGCTCTATGTTCGATAACAAATTAAACCGCATTAGATACATGTTCAGTAAAAATGCAGCGGCCGGTGACGTCACAATGGTAATAATCGCAACGCAGTGTTGAAACATGATCGATATTGATTTAAAAAGTTATTGTAAAACCAAAAGATAATCTTCAAAATAGGGTTAACAAGTATTGAAAATTTTTATTTGTTTCCGTCGCTGTTGAAACTGCTGGGGTGTGGGGCACAGAGGCGCAAAGACCGAGGTTTCCATCCTAGCTCGGGTTTTCCTGGCTCAAAGGCCATACAACGCGGCAATGCGGCTAGCGTAATGGCAACCTTTGAGCCAGGGACGTCCCATGGCTTCTTTTAGATTACCTAGTTTAGTAATAGTTTATTTATTTTTTAGGTATTATTTGTATTTTTAGACATGGTTAGTTTTAATTTAGATAGGTACAATTCTTATTTGTTTATTGAAAATTAAATTATTGTCGACGATTTTACAAAATATACAAACTTAAATTGGTGGTCATTTGAAAATCAGAAATATCTTCGCAATTATCTCGCAATATCGGTTAGGTTTCAACTTGCGTTTTGATAACAACTCTTATGGAAGCTCTCGGTTTGGTTTAAGTTTTCAAATAATATCGCATGCAAGACAAAGCGAAAAAAAACCAATTGACATTAACACTCGTGAGAAAAAAACGAATACAAAAGCTAAGCTCCGTGCTTAGTAGCATGCCCAAATATCTTTTAATTACTCAAAACTATAACTTACTTTAATGTTCTTTGAGGCGTGGGACACGAGTATTTACAAGGTATGTAAAGATCCTTTATTCTTCATTGGGGCCGATAATATTAAAAATAAGGGTTACATGAGTTAATAGCGCCGCCAATCTTAAAAAAATATTATCTTCAGAATATGAATTACGCATTATCCATGTTCGGTGAATAAATTAGAACATGATGAAAAAATTCTTGCCGTGGACAGGACTTGAACCTGCGACTTTGTCATTCCGTGACATATTATCTTCCAATATAATAAATTTTATTAAAAAAAGCTATGTAGAAAATCTTTATTAGGATAAATACTATTTTTCAATATACAATACATGGCATACTTGCGACAAGCTAAGTAGTAGTTCACAAGTATGCCAAAAACGGCCGTTTTTTTCGCAATTATGCGAACTACAAGTTACCTTATAAATAACCATTTAAAAAATAGTATTTATCGTAATAAAGATTTTCTACACAGCTTTTTTAATAAAAATTTATTAAATTGGAGAGTATTGTTTTTTTAAGATTGGCGGCGCTAGATGGCTTATGGAATACGGTGAGCCGTTTTCTTTTAGAAATCATTTTTAAAACTAGATGGCAGCACGAGTATGAAACAAAAATGTCAAAGTGAAATAGTGTGGCCCTTCTCAGTTTCCCAATATTTAGGGGACATTATTTGACCGGAGTGGTACATAATAAGTTATAAAATGTACTAAACGTATTTGTAATGGAAATTCAAAGACATTTTGGCCGATGGTATTGGGCCATGCCATAATAAATTTAAAAAATCAATGACTTTTATTTTGCTATAGCTAACGCCATCTATTGTACTGAAAAAAAAAGTTGACAGTTTTTATTTTATTCAACGCCTCATTAGATGCCATTTCACTCAAAATAGAAATACTCACTGTTCTAAGAAAGCCAGTCGATGCAACCCTAGATGTTCTTGGTGGGTGTTGTTCCTCCGTCCGGGCGGGGTCGTGTGGAGCGTAGCTGACGTGTCTTCGTCGCTCTCTGTCTCGCTCGCACACGGGCCCGATAAGCTACCACCGAGCGGGACGGACATACAATGCGGGGTAGCACTATCGTGATTGGATTTCTCTTTTGTGTGTAAAACCTCTACTAGATGACTGCACTCCTGATATGTAACAACTTCTAGTACAGATCTTTTACGATTCTATCGAATCTATCCGTTATTGTTAGTAGGGCTTATTATTATTACTTTATATTTCATGGCCCAAAATAAGTGTCTTGCACTAGGGGTCCAGAAACATGAAACGATATTTTGAGTATTTGGATACTTTTTGTATAATCATCTTAACACGAGTAGCATGTTTTCTATTAATTCAATTTTTTCCAGTTAGATTAAAGGATAATATTTACATGATACCACTCATGTAAATATTTAATACGTTATTTTGGATGGAGCTTAGACCAAAATCACAATAAAAAGACAAAACAGAAGTTGTTACGAAACACAGAATAAATCACCATCAGTAAAATTATCTTCCTAAATATATATAACAATATTTATAACATTTAAAATACTTTATATTTCAAAACAATGCCAATCACGATAGTTCTACCCAATTAGTGCAAATAAAAACACAAAACAATAATAAAACCAGCCGAAAGTATGTGGACTGGCTTTCTGTGCTCAAGTATCGAATCTTTGCAAAGCAAAACTGTGCTGACATATAAGTAACACTGACTCACACATGCAAAGTTTAAAAAGTATGAGAACGTTCGTTTCATTGTTTCCTTTACATTTTTTCTTTGTTAAAGGTTAATAAATCTTTAAAGTATGCTGGCTAGTGGATAAAACTCCCCTAAGAACCCTGAAGAAGTGATAAAAGCCAGGTATCTTTGGAAGGTAGGTTTACAACGGCTAACGATGAAGCGAACACGCTCTTTAAATATAAAATCATGCACCAATTCTTTAAATTTTAAACACTATTAATAAGCATACCTACTTTAATATGTAACACCTATTTCAAAAATGCAAAAATACAATATATTTCAATAAAATCATTGCTTTCTAAAATCGCTATTCATATCTTGAACCCCCTCGACTAGTGATTTGGAGGAGTGTCTATCCGTTTTATACTAAGTAGTTAATTGCTAAAATTCCTATCATAAATTAAGATTCAGCTTGAACCAAGTACCAGGATCCCATGACCAGAAAACCACATTTAAAAGCCTAATTCCCTTCAACGATATCTCCAAAACACCAGGCTCTCATATTCTACGAAGAGGACTCATATCATAACGTGCTGCGGTTGAGGTGGCAGAGACTATGATTGGACGGATTTCTTTAGGGATTTCTATTAAATTGGTATTTAGCATTGTACATTATGCTCCGAAGGGATAAATTCGTTTTCTTATTACGTAAAATCATTCTAAATATCTTGACCTATCACATTAATTCTTATTGCATATCGATTTTTTTCTTAAACGGAAAAAGTTCTATCACACAGTAATCTTCAGCCTTAACCAAGTACCAGGATCCCATGACCATAAAACGACATTTAAAAGCCTAATTCCCTTCAATATCTTCGAACAGATATATCTCCAAAATACCAGGCTCCCATATCCTACGAAGAGACTCACATATTGACGGGCTGCGGTTGAGGCGGTTGTACCGCGGCGACTATGCTCGGAGTGGAGACTGACTTCTGTAGGGGCAGTCGGGCCACTAGCCGGGCTCCGCCCTCGGGCACCGCTCCACTTACTACTGAAGTACCGGCGCGAAGTGCCGCTGTCACCTTCTCGAAGTCTTTCTATCAGGGTAAATGAAGGATACTCTGTAGCGCGTATCCATAAACGTGGCTTAAAGTTATTCCACGCTTTTGGCCTACTGCCAACGAAGTATGAAAGTGATAAGAACAGGTTTAAGGGAAGTGAGGTTTAACTAGGCGTATATGCATAAACATATGACAGATTAAACCCACGTTTCTCATAAATTTCAGAAGGGTTTTGAAAATTGCGGGAAACGACGGTTGCGAAATTATTTGATAATTTTAGATACTGCGACTCCTCTGGAGGAAGAGAAGACCATGATATTTTGAATATTCTGTAACATGACATTGGCAAATGACGAACTATCGAGTCCATTAATAAATAAATAATAAAACATAAATTTTAGTGATGGGCCAACTCGGAAAAAACATAACTCGATTTAACCCGAGTAAAAATTCACGTAACTCGAGTTAACTGGATGGAAGAGTGAATGTCTTTTTTTTTTAATTTTTACTAATTTATTCCCTCAGCTTCGCATTACTAGTTAAAGAAGGAACGGACCATTTTTTTATCTGTTAAACAGATAAGAAAATTGTCAGTTCAAATTTTCTTCAAAATCCACTCAGTAGTTTTTACGTGAAAGAGAAACAAACATACATCCTTAAAAACATGCATTCTTACAAACTTTCGCGTTTATAGTTTTAGTAGGATTGGGAGAAGAGTATTACTGACTAAAGTAGAAATCCATGTCGCTCCATGTCGGTTTCATTCGGTTTTTGAACTCGAGTCAAAGAGAATTCAACTCGAGTTGGCTCGAGTTACGCCTAACTCGAGTTAACTCGAGTTGGTTACTCCATTGACCATCACTAATCAATTTCATCTGATGCAGATCTTGTAGATGCCTACAAACCGTAGCCTTTGAGACTAGATTTTGCTTCTTCTTATCTGCGTCGTAAGTTTCAAAATCCTTTTTACTTCCGTTTGAAAACCTTATTAGGAAGTTGTAACGAAGTAATGTAGCTAATTCTGTACCCGCTAAGTCGATTCCTAAACCTAAACGCATCTGTCACTGTTGCTCGTATGCTATATCGCGTAAGAGGGAGCGCGACGCCTCGCTTAGCAACGACTAATATCAGCGTACGCAATCTGGAATTGCTATAAATGTACACATCAAAGCAGATCAAGTGTAACACTTTGGACTTTGGAGCATTCTTATTATCTGTGTCGTAAGAGTTAAAATCGTACTGCAAGTGTTACCATTGATATGTTGTTGTCCGTAGTACTTACAGCGAGATCGTTATCGTTGAGCGAGTGAGTGGAGTGCCGCACCGGCCGCGGCACCTCGCCTTCAGATTCCATAGACGACAGCGAGGCGCTGTGGCCGTTCAGTGTACTGTAAAAAAAAATCAAATTTGAAATACATATTCGGTGAGCGCCCGAGTTGACAGCCAAGTTAAATAAGACACTTGATTTGGGCTGCGGTGTAGAAAAGTTGTGTTAGAAAGAGACAGAATCAGTACACGCCATGGTGTAGTTCTGACGTCATACTAAGGCAGCGCTATACAAACTTCATACTATAGACCGTTTTGATAAAAAGAGATGGAGCCCCCCCCCTCCCCAATCTTCGGTATTAGTTGAGATTCTTGAGATATCGAAAATTTGATTTCACAGTTCTCTTCAGCAGGAATATGAGAGTTGATAGATGCAATTAAAAAAAATTGTAAGGTAGTTATGTATACTTATCTCTGTACCGACCGTAGAGACCTCGCCAAATGTAGTTTAACTTGAACCATCGTTTTAACGCATACTTCCTAATAATGTGATGTGCGTATGACGTCATAAGACTATTGTACCTGCGTTGCCTGTGCGCCTCGTTCTTTCTTCAGTAACCAGGAGCACTTGACACCAAGAAGCTCTATGACGTCATACTACTGTCGCTTACCTGCGTTGCCTCGTTCTCCCTTCACTGACCAAGAGCACATAACACCAAAGAGCCAATGACGTCACACGACTATTAGTCCCTCACCTGCGTTGCCTGTGCGCCTCGTGCAGCCGCGGGCCTGGCTCCAGCGCCGCCCACGAGCTGCGGCGGCCCTCGTCGCGACGCTCCCACAGGCACCATGACCGAGACTCGCCTGGTGACAACAACATGGTCGGTATTAGCAACCACGAAGGAAAATAATGAACCGTTCTCTTTTAGAATTCACCTTTAAGACTAGATGGCAGCACGAGTATGAAACAAAAACGTCAAAGTAAAATATTGGGGCTCAGTTTCACAATGTTTAGGCGTTGATCTCCTATAAACAACTAGATACACACAAGTCTTACTAAAACAATTTAAAAAACGTCCAAATAAGGGTCCATTGTTAACGTCCAAATAATGTCCAATAAAGCAAATAATTATCCATTCATCAGTTTGGACCTTCTTTGCGCTCGGACATTTTTAGAAGGCAGACTGTGTATCTAGTTGTTTATAGGAGATCAATGTGTTTACGGGACATTATTTGACCGAAGTTTAGTACACAATAAGTTTTAAAATGTGTTAAACGTATTTTAATTGTGAATTGACTGTATCCGATACTTAAATCTGACTGAAATTGTGTTCTGTCTATTTATTATAAAAAAAGATTATTAGCATCAATTTATTGGGACTTGGGAGTAATAAGTTTATTCACTAGCAACATTAAACAAGTCAGTGCCTAATAAATTAAAAAAAATATATTAATATCAAGACCCTAATAGAGCTCGATTCGTTGAATAGCTCTCAGTCAGAACTCCGTCAGAAAGTACTAGGAAGCACTGGGAAATCATAGAAAATAGAAGGTAGGTACTAAAATATACTAACCGCTGCCCTTTCGGCTCTGTGGGTAGAAGTCTAGGTGTGTAGGTGACGCGCAGTCTGGCTCCGTGCCGTCTTTGCACAGCGAGGGACATGACGTGCTCAGGCGGCTGCTGCCTGCACCCTAATGAACCAAATGCAGTCTTAATTACTGCTACGATCTTATGGGATCCTGGTACGTCAAGACAATATTGTGATCCAAGGAACTCCATTAAGGAAAGCCTAATATTAACTTAGAAATAAGAGCCGCGTCTAGTTTCGAGAACACAAAGAAGCCTCAAATCTCGATTGAAGCAAAGTCACATACAAGTAAGATTGTATGTACTGTGCTACAGAAAATATATAGGCCGCATGCAGTCGCTGCAGCTGCCCAGTTAAAGCTTTTGCAAACAACTGCAATTGATTTATGCTGGCCTGGTACTTATCGGAATCAATCTCATAATTATACTACTATGAGAGTTTTTAAAGTTGAGATTATCTCACTACCCGACCTATTGCCCGAATTATTTTACTGTTAGATAGATAAAAGTTAGAATTATTAAATTCGCCCCAGTAGTTTTTGAGAAAATCTCAACTTTATTGAGGCCCTTTCTCTTGTTAGCAGAGACAATATAAGGTTATCCCACTGGTATAGGCAATGGCGCCGCTCACACACGCTGCACGGCCGCAGCTGCTCGGTGAATCTTAAAACTATTGCCAACTGCAACTAATCTATGATGGCCTGGTACTCTCCGGAGTCATTCCTATAGTTGAACTACGATTATATGTACTGTGCTACAGATAATATACGTCATCTCACTGGTATAGGTAGCGGCGCCGCTCGCATGCGCTGTACGGCCGCATGTAGTCGCCGGAGCTGCTGTAAGCTGTCGTCGAGCACGCCAGGACTGTGCGGTGTCACGCTGATAGTAGGCACCTGAGACAGAAAGTAATCCGTTTATGTCGCAACAGCAAGACAAAAATTCCAAAAATATATTGACGTGCAAAAATGTACTCAACGTGCTTACTTGCTATAAAGAAATTTGACTTTGAAGACATACATTATGGTAGCTAACATAGAGACACACACCAAACAAACAGAGTGGCTGTGTTGCCAAATTATTTCAAAAACCAAACCACCCTACTGCTAAAAAATATCCCCTTTTGATTAATTGTTTTACACCCTGTGACACTCCCGTAGTCAAGACGAATCTATCGATACCTCACACACCAAAATCCATCAAGCCAAGGCAATAACATACTACTGTAATCGCTCGGAGTCGCGCGGAGGATCTCAATATATCGTACGTTGAAGTAAATAAAGTTGAATTCAAATTGTTCTAAATTAGTCGCTTCGCCGCGACTCCGTCGGTCTGCGCTGACTCTTAGGCCCTTTTCACGGGCACGTGGTCAGTCGTGGCACGGTCGCCGCGCCGTGCAAAGTAGACGACTCTTTTCACATGCATACAGTAATGGCACGATCACGGTGCCTTGTGAAAACTCTCATTTCACCTCATACATTTCTACTTTGTACGGCACGGCGTCCGTGGCGCGACCGTATGCATATGAAAAGGGCCTAAGAGCCGGGTTAGCCTACTTCTCGCTACACATCCTCTTTTTATTTATTTATCACGCCTGATTCCCGTAGGGGTAGGCAGAGACGATGGGCTTCCATCTCCTGCGATCCTGGCACACAACCCTTGCATCCTCCACATTCATCAATCTCTTCATGCATGCTCGTCGGTTTGTAGTAGACCGTACTTGAACCTTTTTCAAGACATCGCCAATTTGGTCGACGTACGTTCTCCTCGTTCTTTTTTTTTTCGGGGGGAAAATCATCTAGATATCATGATACCTCCTTGCCACGGGGAAGGAAGGTTATGTCGGACTCTTACCGACTAAAAACCCCTCGGTATTCCGTCTCGCCGCCCTATGGCGGAGTCACGGGGAGACTTGCGAATTACTTCCGCGACTCCGCCGGTTATCGTCGTTCTACCTCATCCTCTTTTTCTCTATCTCCAGCCCTACTCTCCCCGTCCCAAAGTTGTTGCTCGTGTTGTACCTGCGCTCTGGCGGCGGCCATGTCTGGTGGCGGCAGTGCGCGCGGCACGTGCTCCTTCACCTCGTCCTCGCTCGAGTCGGAGCGCGAGTCCTCGCTGACACCGCCCTCGTCTGTAACACACAACAATACAACATTGGTAGTACATAAAAAGACAGAGATAAGTATCCAGGGGGCCTCAATAAGGTTGAGATTTTCTCAAGAACTACTGGACCGATTTTAATAATTCTTTTACAGTACATAGTTGTAACTTTTATCTATATAACAGTGAAAGAATTATTGGAATAGGTCAAGTAGTTTTTTGAGAAAATCTCAATCTTAAATATTTTTTTTTCTGTGTTCCCCATACAATACGAAGCCACGAGGAAAGCGCAGCGCATCCGGCTCGGCCCAGCAGCGACCGCCAAGAGATTGGTATCGAAACGGTGGAAAAAAAACACGCAAATAGTTTTTTAAGTTTATTTTGTATTATATCGACTAAGTCCCGTATTATCTGAGCTCAAATCCGCCATCAAGAGCGAATTCAGCTGACACACTCTCAAGACGTGATCACCATCTCAAGTATGTCATTTGTTAATAAACCAATCTTGAGGGCGTATCACGTGATGTCTTTCTCAAGTCGCGATTCGCCTGCAATAAGCAAATACGTTCTCAAGTGTGAGTTTGACAGTTCTTTTGAGAACTGAGTTTTGTTTATTAATACGGTACTCACGTGATACCCGATTCTTAAACGCGCACCTAAGTTACGTTTATTAATAGTAACGCCATCTTGAGGTTGTTCTCAACATTGACTTTTGAGCTGAGAGTGATTTCTTAATACGGGCCTAAGACTAAAGAGTTGACCCCAAATGACAAGGGAATTCCCATTCACAATGGGAAGTGGCTAAGGCAAAGAATAAATTTGGTAAAAAAAACACCAAACAGTTACAAAGAACATTTTGAATGCGTTCATATAAGTTTGAATACCTGCCTAATTTACGGTTCACTAATGTTTGACAAAAAACGTATGACAAATGATCATTTTACAAATTATTTTTGAAAAAGTAATCATTTGACAAACTTATCATTTACTAAAGTGATCGTTTTAAAAGTGATCATTTGACAAAAATCCATTTTATAAATATTTAACATAGCAAATGTTGTGAATGCTAAACCGTCATTTTGCAATTGATTAAATGACCAAAGTATTCCTTTTGCAAGGTCGCCATTAGACAAAATATTGGGTAAATAAGTGGGTATTTTATATGTATAATTGTTAATAAATGAACTTGCTTTTTGAATGCAAAAAAAAAAAACCTAACATCGAAGTCTCTGGCTTGGAGCGAAGCTGCGCTTCGCTCCAAGCCAGAGCCTTCTGAACCTAAACATCCGTGTCGGATCTGGTTAGAGAGTTGGTCGGGGTGTCCCTTCATTTGATAAAAAACAAATTACTAATTTATGTATAATTGTTAATAAATAAACTTGCTTTTTGAATACAAAAAAAAAAACCTAACATCGAAGTCTCTGGCTTGGAGCGAAGCTGCGCTTCGCTCCAAGCCAGAGCCTTCTGAACCTAAACATCCGTGTCGGATCTGGTTAGAGAGTTGGTCGGGGTGTCCCTTCATTTGATAAAAAACAAATTACAAATTTATGTATAATTGTTAATAAATAAACTTGCTTTTTGAATACAAAAAAAAAAACCTAACATCGAAGTCTCTGGCTTGGAGCGAAGCTGCGCTTCGCTCCAAGCCAGAGCCTTCTGAACCTAAACATCCGTGTCGGATCTGGTTAGAGAGTTGTCGGGGTGTCCCTTCATTTGATAAAAAACAAATTACAATTACCAAACAATGCATTTTGTCAAAGGTTTTTATGCCTTGCGTTGTTTTATCTATTAACGTATATAATAAGTGAATAGTTTGTTAAGTGATGTTTTGAAGAAAGAAACTTTGTCTCGTAATTGTTTTGTCAAATGAATTATTTATAGAACCATTACTTTGTACAAAGATGAACTTATGAATCATGATTTTGCCAAACGTTGTTTGTGAAATGAATGGTTTGTAATATGTTTTTTATCAAATGAAGGGACACCCTAATTTACACCTACAGACACCGAACGTGTCCCGCACGTGCCGTGACAGGCAAGATCTTTTTCTTCCATACAATGTGTATATTTACATCTAACCGGGCCGCGCACATACTAATTATACAGAATAATATGAATTTGTCTGCTCGGCACGCTCAATATCTGATCCATAACGTCTTCCTCCAATATCCAGGAGCCGTATTAATTTACATTCCCCGGTAGTTGCATTTCCCTCATCCAACAGGTGCATTACAACAAAGCTTTCTCGGAAATAGGTCAACGGATGCACACGCCGCACTACGTCGATAAATCCCGACTGAATGCCGAGCAAATAATTCCATCTCCATTTCCCCGTCGACATACTCGTATGTACAGTCTAACTCACAGATAATATAATATAGGGTAGTCCTTCTTTTCGAGTGGTTTAGTGACCTATTGTTGACGACTGCGTCCGAACGACAACAACCGGCACTACAGACCACTTACCCAATAGACATGAAATCGGTACAAATGACAATGCCAGATTCTGCCCCTCCACCAACCGCAAGTTGTACAAGATAACGAATTAATGTAAAAATATCTCCGTTTTTTATTAAAATTATTGGTTTAAAATAAAGTTTTGTACAAGTTGCGATTCGAAAAATACAGCTTGATTAAGAATTCAGAAAATAGTACGATATCGAAGCGATTTATTCATTGTTTTTGTTATTTTTCTATAGGAGTTGGGAGAGTAGTAGAAAATGATACTGATTATGATTATGCAATATGAAACCCGTAATAAGTCCCCAACAAAATGATGGATACAGCTTAAATGGTCACGTAGTTTTGTAGGTGGGGCAAAGCTCCATTGAAAAGTGGCAATGTCTTTTGCAAGCGAAAAATTCTGTCAACGATGAGCATAGAGACGAAGCAGGGGACAGGGGTGCCGTATTAAAGAGATGCGTCCATGTCGATAATATATCTAGGTTACATGTGTCGCGAAGAAATTTTGCGTTCATGTGCGGACAGACACGGGCGTCCTCCTGTTACATTTATATGGGGTAAGTGGTCTCTCACCGGCACCAACTGCTTAACGCTATCTACTTCTTCTTATCTTTGGCACGAAGGGGCTATGACACCCATCCAAATACCAGACAAGTATTGAAAATTAATATACTTAAAATGACCAATGAGTCAACTATGAAAAAATAATTGAATTGAATCCCTTTAAAAACAACATTAGTTAGGTACAGATATTTGAAAATCAGAAAATCGTGTCGCCGGTCGCCTGAAGGCTCGCGTCGTCAGTTTTGTCGTCTGCTGCGCCTGGGAGTCGGCTACGGACTTGTATCCTTAGAAGTGACGTCACGTCTCACACTAATACTATACAATCTCGGGCAGAGATTTACTCAAAAACTCGAGGCTGTTTTGAAATTCATTTTACAATTATGCATGCACTCTAAACTATGTACTAGTGCAATAATTATTACAATCCGTCCAGCAGTTTCTGAGAAAATCTTAACTTTACAGCCCAGTATATATTTTCCTCTGAGTTAGACTGTACTCATACAAACGACAGCACATCGACGTACACATCTCTAGCAATCTAGGAAGTTTTACTATCGCGTCGAGCGCCCGTGTCACTTGCTGTGCCACCGACTGTACGTTGGATATTCCGACCATCGATTTTACGGAAATCACTTTGCCAGAACGTCCGTCCGGTAAGCTCGGATGAGCTCGGCATATTAAAGGTATATCTGCTGCCTCTTCGAATATGAATTTATTTCGCAAAAGGAAATCAGCACACACTGCCCGCGGCTTTACCTAAGCGTAACTTAATAGGCGGTGGTTTAATGGTGTAAGGATTTTCGCTGGATTTCGCTATACAAATCGGTGGTTCATCAACTGTCAAAATAGTTTTCAAGACGAATCTAACGACATCTAAAAATAAAAATCCATCAATCAGTTTAGACAGGAGGCCACTAAGAGACCCGATATATTTACAGACATAAACCCGAAATATCCCATACTTTTCGGCAGTAGGGTAACAAATATAAGGACTTCGTAACTGAAACTGGCGAAGCCCCGTTTTTGTTTTTTGTTTTTATAAATATAATTTTAGCATTAATAAATGGACTCGTCAGTTCGACAGTCTTCTCTCTTCATCCAGAGGAGTCGCCGTAGCGTCGTCACTCTGGATGAAGCAGCTCAGCAGTCATGTTCACTCCAGAGCTCGTAGTGGGGACTCAAAATGTAATACGTGGGACTCTTGACACTAGCTCGAAACTGCAGAATGTACATCTTGCATAAGTTATCCGAAAAATCCAACATACTGACATTCGCGAACATTTTCCGATTAATTTAACGAAACAAATGCTTTAGATATTAAAAAACAGAATTATCAACTAGTTTTGCAACCGTCACTACGCATCGAATGCGATTCCAAAATTCGAAGTTTCAATCCAGCTGAATATTTTTGCAGTCGGCGAGGTTTTGTTTTTTAAAATAATTTCTACTTTGTTACATCTGGGGTTATAAACAAAAAGTTATTTACCACTTGCACAATAAAAGAACGGATATTTTTTGTTGTTCCCCAGCGCGATTAATACGCAAATACGCGCAAACATTTCACACCCGCGCCCAACCACTGGAACGGTGGCATCAAAGCAGTCATGTAGACAAGGGACCCTCGTCGCGCTGACACTCGGACAAAGCGTTCGGGAGCGGCAAATGGAAGGAAAACATACTGCTTCGTGCATAATATAGTATGCTTCATACGTGATGCTATACAGGACCGTCTTTACCATAAGGCCACACGGGGCCCGTGCCCAGGGCCCCCATTCTCACGCGGGCCCCGAAAGATATTAAATTTTACATTTTTTTTAAACTATTTATGTTTGAGCTGCACTAAGAATTACCGCCAACATTTTCAAGTCAAAATGTTAATCGGACACCAAGGGTGCTTACATGCACAGCGTTAGCGATCGACGGAACGCCGCGGAGCTGTCAAACTAATGTCAAACGCCTTGTAATAACGTCAGTTTGACAGCGCGATACGTCAATCGCTAACACGTGCGCGTACTAGCCCTGCAGATAAGTTTTTCTTCTAAATAGTGATTTTTTTTGTCATCAATTTTTTATTTCCAACAGGACCCCATATTCCTGTGTTCCCAAGGCACAGAACACTATTACCCTGATAGGCCCAAGGGCCCCGGAATGGTTTAAGATAAGACTATAGATACATGCTCGCGTTTCATGAGCCTTTCGGTTATGAAACCGGTGCTTATTTATTTAAGGGTAGGCAGAGACGATGGACTTCCTTCTGCTGCGATCCAGTAATAACTTTTGTTTCCTTCACATTTATTAATGTCTTCATGCACGCTCGTCGGTAGACCGCATTGGGCCATTTTTAAAGCATCGCCAATTTGGTCTACGCAAATCCTCGTCGATCCACCTCTGCCGACCCGTTCAGCAACATTTAGGTATACTTATTTTTACCCTGTAGGTACAGTCGAAGACAGAGATAAGTATACAGGGGGTATCATTATGATTGAGATTTTCTCAAATACTACTAGATCGATTTTAATAATTCTTATACAGTTGCATAGTTTTAAAAGCCAATGGGCACATTCGTATGGAGGGTGGTGCCTTTTTTTTTTCGCGCGGCCAGAATCAGTTTCATATCTGCTGTGTAGGAGACCATACAAAAAGAGAAAAAAAGTTGTTCCCGGGGTTCTAACCGCAGTCCGGGCCGAGATAATAGAGTTTAACTTTTACCAAAAGAGAGGAGAATATCGCAACTGCCATCTACAATATACTCCCCCTTTGCGACAATTTATTGGTTTCCGGTCTTCAAAAGCGGAAATCCGGTGCACCATGTGCAATATACCTCCCCCCCCCCCCTCCCACCCCCGTCCAAACCAAAAAGAAATTGTGTTTCCTATTATTCCTTAAGATGTCGCATCCGCCATGTTCAATACACTCCCCCTAAACGTTTTTTTTGGCGGTCAACCAAAGCGGAAATCCGGTTCAACATGTACATTGAACAATATCCTCCCCCTCACCTAAAAATAAATTGAAATGTATTTTATTTCATAAGGCGTCGCATCTGCCATCTATAATACACTTCCCCTTTGATGTTAAATTATTTTTTCCTCCTCCCCCCGTAAAAAACATATTTATTTCATTTCCCATAATAATTATCCTCCTTGGTGTAACTTGTGTCCGGTGTAGTTGGATTCTCTTCGTGTAAACTTGACGAACTGAACTACACTAAATGGTTCCTCAGCATCCTCTGGCTAGGTGATCGATGTACGGTCGACAGCACATAAAGCGTATCACATTGGCACGCTACGCAGGGGTTATACGACGTAGTTTGCAAAGTTTGGTTTTTGTAGGTTGATGTGCCGTCGACTGTACACAAAAGTTAAGACCTTTTGAAAAAAATACACAGAAGTATAACATACGCGGTAACAAGCTCAGTGGCTTGTTAAAAGAAACCATTGTAAAATATATCGTATAACTCCTGCGTATGGTGCCAGTGCGATACGCTTGATGTGCTATCGACCGTACATCGATTGTTGCGGCGTATGTTACACTTCTGTGTGTTATGTATTCTGTGTGTATGTGTAAGAGGATATTTTTGCATACATAAACACTCCTACATATTAAAACACTCCCAAACTTACACCAAACGAGATCCAAATACAAAAAGATACTATTCCTAATATCGTCGATCTGGTTCGAGTCACGGTTTTCAACAGAGCATTAGCTCAACATTAGTTGAAAAAGAATGGCAAGGTCTCTGGTTCGAATCCCAGTCGCGATGTAATATTTAAAAAGATACCGTAAATCACAAATTACACTCGGATGAGCAAAACACACCCTCAATAACACAAAAATACTGGTACATAAAAACTCTCTTACACACAAAAATTCCCCTAGATATCGTACTAATTAGTTTTGCGCGTCTGAGTATGGTAGTGTATTTTGAAACTGAATGTAAGTACCATAGAGTGTGTTGTGAGTATTTGGGAGCATTTTTTTATGTTAGAACACGAAATAATCACAGTTTTCGTTTGTCTATGTATTTTTTTTGCGTAAAGGTATGTTTGTATTTGAGGAGTGCGTCGTTGATTCTAGGTGTTTTGTGGGGCGTATTTGTGTGTATTTGCATATTGGATTTTGTACGCTAAAGAGTATTTTTGTTTGGCTGTGTGCTTATGCATAAAGATGACTGTATTTTGTGTGTTACAAATGCAGTTGCCTGTGTTTTGTGTTGTTCGTAAAGGTATGTTTGTGTGTAGATGGGTGCGTTTTTGTTTCTAGTTGTGTTTTGAGTGTTTGCTTCTTTCTGCGTTAAATAGGGTTTTTGTATCGTAGGGTGTGTATATATCAGGGTGTAATTTGTGTGCGAGACTGTAATTATGTTTATCTGGTTGTTTTTGTATTAAGGTGGCGTATTCAAACGTGTTTCAGTGTCTAGGTATATTTTATTATGTTTAGGGGTGTGCTTGGGAGTTAAGAGTTTATTTTTGTGTATGTCGGACTCTGGATATAGTTATATGAGTCAGCGTGTGTTTATGTCCAACGTGTTTAACGCTTCTGTATACTTTTCTTTAAATGTTAGGGGTTCGTGATAGTAGCATAATAATTATGTATCCTAGCTAGGCGATGCTGATAAACGACTGAGATCGTCTGGATCCTTTATTGGATGTTTTAGGGGAACCGGAAAAAGTTTTACTGTTTTGGGGGTGGGGGTTCCTTACCTCAATAGAGAAAAAAGGAACCTTTGTTTAAAATATTTTCAGTCTCCGCGATATTAGAGTTTAAATAAAATGACAAACTAAAGTAACATGAGAGAGAAAGTATTTATTTATAACAGCTGAGTCGTGGCCTTTCGACGACAGTAGGGTCTTTAAAACCATGGGAATTTGCGAGATATTCAATTTTATTTTTTCCTTTACGTAAACTCAAATATCTCGGCCCCGGATGAGTGGGGAAACATAGACGCAACATTTTTACGTTTATCGTGAAGTCCGGGATTCTTACTTTCAGTCAGGGTATAAATATTTAAGTTTAAGTAAAGTCATAAAACTTGAGAGGGGGTGTGGTGTAGAAGATACACCGGATGTGAGAGGATTCTTACCTTCCGGGATTTTTACCTTCAGTCAGGGCAGAGATATTTAACTTTAAGTAAATGACAAACGTGAGAGGGGGGAGGATGTGCTCATTTTAGATGATGCACCGGCCATCTAAAAAGAACCGGAGTTCTAGTGGCCCAGTCGGGATGAATTATAACAAAAGTTATAGTAGATGGCCGGTGCACCATCTAAAATGAGCATATCCTCCCCCTCTCTCACATTTGTCATTTACTTAAAGTTAAATATCTCTGCTCTGACTGAAGGTAAAAATCCAGGAACAACATTTTCTTGTAGACGACCTCATAGTGCATGTAAAAATGTTGATTCGACGTCTCTACCCTCCACCGGGGCCGAGATATTTGAGTTCAACGGAAGTAAAAAGTTAAAGTTGAATATCTCGGCCCGGACTGAGGTTACAGATGAGCTGCCATAATATGTTTTATTTACTTTGCCAATATGTACCTAAATAACCATATTTGGTTTCTGGCTGCGAAAATTTCAAAAGGCTCCAAAAACGCCCATTGGCTTTTTATCTATTTAACAGTGAAAGAATTATTGTCATAGGTCAAGTAGTTTTTGAGAAAATCTCAACCTTAAAAACTCTCCTGTACACCTTTCTCTGTGCTCCACCGTACTATGTACCCCATAAGCTCCTATTATTAAACTCAAGCTGATTTTATCCTTGTCCGCATCTCCCCTATCCTCCACAAAGGCTTTTCCCGGAAACTCCCAAACAATTGGCGAGTGTAGCGACCTTGACACGACAAAAATAGGTCGCAATGGCTTCCCCTCGCGTTATGCATTTTTCATGTCGACAAATATTCGCGCGAATGATCGAAGGTTACAGTCTGTGAAGGTAAACACGGACTTGACCGCGCAACAAAAGCTCACATGCAATGCAACGTCCACACGAAGACAATAAGGTTGAGATTTTATCAAATACTACTGGACAGATTTTAATAATTCTTTTACAGTTACATAGTATTAGTTTTTAACTGTCTAACAGTGAAAGAATTCTTGCTATAAGTCAAATAGTTTTTCAGATAATCGCAATCTTAAACACTATCCTGTACTATCCGTACGAGTATCATAGAATCTTTTCTGATAAGAAACTTCGATCCATTGGGATCTTTTGTGCGCTCCCCTTTCCATCACACTTCTTCCTCGTTCCTAAAGAAGTAACTCAATAGGTCCGCTATGCTGCTCATGAGAAGGAGTCTGTAATATTCTGGTTCCGGATAGGCTAACCACCGAAGACTTATCCGCCTTCTAGCCAGTGAGTTACTTCACACATCAAGTGTTTCATGAGCTCATCAAATGTGTATTTTATCAACTGGATGCACGAATCCCTCATGTCCAGTTGGTGACTGACCCATGTTTATCACCACTGGCCCTGCAATCGGAGACTCCGCTAATCTCATAGGCGCGTATGAAAACTATCATAAACGTGATTTAAGACCTCCTGTCCCTTTCTATCTTAATCTTTTATAACGAACTGTGAAAGGGATAGCAACACGATTTAAGGGAAGTGAGGTTTAACTATGAATAACAGCAATCCTGTGTAAGGTCTTTTGTTGCATGGTGTCCTGTAAGCGTTCCAACTATAGACGCATCTGGTTTCTATGTGTTTCCATATTTTCCTGGACCATCCATTGACGAAACCGACACCTGCCTGTGTCGGTTTCGTCAATTAAAACTGTACATAAAACCCGGAGTAGAATTACGCCTTAGCGTGTATTTTTGTGTAATAATGTTAAATCCCTAACATATGCTAGAATGTAACCGGTTATTATTTTACAACAACTGATAAAATACATTGCAACGCTGTCGTGTTATGTTACATTGTACGATTGATGTTACGTTACTGGGCGGGCATAACACTGAGTTTATGACACATTTCGCTACAGAAGGATACTCTATTTTACACCATTTTTACACCTCAGTAGACCGTGGACTCACGAATATAATTAGGGTCCTAATACACCAGGCCAATAGCCAGAAGGCCCCCTAAACTCCTACACATAGCTCAATAAAAACTATAAAAAAAGTATTTTTTTAAGAACGATAATAACTAGGTACTGAACGGCAGATTATTTTGTCAGTTGCTGTACACCGATTTTATATGGCGAAAGACAGCGAAAATCCTTAAACAACGGCTTAAACTACCGCCTAATTTTTACGCTTCTCGCATTGAACAAAATACAATTAACGTCTATATTCGAATTGGAGTTCGGAACTTCGGACATGCGTCAAGAGAGCGCTGGCAAATGAATTGAGATTGGGACCATTTCGTTTGATAACTTCGTTACGAATTGAGAGGCTCCGACGAAATATTTCAATTACAATATTCTTTTAATCTTCGAAGCAATATCGAATTGTGTATATAATTATATTTAAAAATCTCTCAAAACTGAGGTAGTATTGCCGTAGGTTCCTCTTTAGGTATCTTTAGGGGTCTTTATCATAATCAATAATCACGCGAGTCAATTTATGCAATAAATTTGACAAGCAGACGGACTACAAAGTGATTCTATAGGTTCCTTTTTTCCTCTTGAGGTACGGAACCCTAACAATGGAGTCGGTAACATCTCCATTGAATGCCCAATCATTAGCTTTTAAAAAACGTTTCTCGAGACGGAAGAGAAAAAGTCAACGAAGGCTTAACCATAAAATAGAAAATATGCTGAACTATCTCTAAAACGTGATGTATAAATGACCCCTAACGTCGCCATTGTGGAATAGCGTCTTAATAACACTCTTATGAGCCATTTTAGTGGCCGAGATAGCTTTACGGCCCAGTTTTATAGCTGCGCTGATCCGTTTCGTTACAGGATCGTAAACGATAATTTAATTTCATGTCTAATAGCTAAGACGACGGAAAGAACCCGTAATATCTTACTAATATGTCGGTATTAAAGAAATAGACCTAAGGGTTCGTGGTTCAGTAGGGGTATATAAAAACCCGGCCAAGTGCAAGTCGGACTCGCGCACCAAGGCTTCCGTGCAACGCAATATAATTATAAGTTTGTAATAAAAAAAAATCGGACGGTCGCCGGCGTCGGGGCAGACCTCGGCGTAGGTGGAGAGACGATATCGTTAGATACAGGGATGGGTGGCTGGAAGAGGCTCAGGACAGGGATGGATGGAAGAGGAGGGGGGAGACCTTTGCCCAGCAGTGGGACAATATATAGGTTAACAAAAAAAAAAAATAAGAAAAAAATATATATATTTTTGTGGAGCTGTAATTTCAAATTTACAGTTTTCGGATTTTTTCCTTTACTTGTGCTATAAGACCTAGTAGTCATAGACCGTCCACGCGTTTCTGAGATATATAAGGGTAATATAAGGGTTCCTTTTTTTTCCTATTAAGGCACGGAACTCTAAAAACGGTCAATTAACGTTGGGCGCGGTCGTAATCTGGATGGGTGACCATTTGTGAAATTTTCACCTGAGCCCCTCCGTACTTCGCAAAGCATGAAAAGCAGTTAGTCCTGGTTGTTGTCGCTCGACAGCAGTCGTCAGGCAATGTAGCCGTAGTATAAGTAGTATAAGGGCGGCCTCAAATACTCTAACAGCAGATTTGCTACATCACACATAATGAAAGAAAATCATACAACGAAAAGAAATACAGATATACTCGCGCCTGTTTCTAGGACAATGGACTTCCATCTGCCGCGATCCCGGCTAACTACTCTCGCTTCGTATATACACATACTTCGCTCTCTTCATAAAAACTCGTCTTTTTGTAGTAGACCGCACTTGGCTCTTTTCATTACCGACTGAAGGAGCAGGGAATTTTTTTTCGAGTTGGAAAGTATGGTATGTATAAATGTACGTCGATTCCTTTGTGTCCTATGGTCTAACTAAACGCTGGATGTATTTTGATATATGTCGTGAGATTCGTTTTGATCATGGGACATACGCAAGATTTTATACCAAAAAAATGCAGTCTGATTTTTAGTTTTTGGAATAATTAGAGTCATTTCAAACACCGCCAATGTGGTCGGCGTAAATATTTCTCGGTCTACTTCCAAAATTCGCTCAATACATTTAATTCCCGACTCTTCTTTCATAAATATTCACCGAAACATTCAAACAAATTAGAAACCCATTAATAAGATGTCGCATTACGTAATCCTTACCCGAAACGGGGCGCAACAAGTAAACCAAAGCTACAAGTTTTCCACATACCTATAAGCCTCGATTTTTAGCTGCTACATTTTCTTTCGCAACCCACTAATTAAATTAAATACTGTCTACAAATTAAACACTCAACACATCAGAATTTACACATTTGAAGAAGAACAAAAGTTTTTTTGTAGTTTTTTAAAACATTCGAAATCTAAAAATCGATAGTTTATTTTAGAATCACAAGAGAGGTAATTTAATTGCACATTAAGGTTCAGAATTTGCAATTATTTGGTGAGTTTTAAATATTAGGAGTTAATGTGCGTAGCGCGTGCGGAATTCGCGAAATTCTGGTTTTATTTTGACAGGGCTTGGGCTACCCTTTGTACGGGCTAGGCTCACGGCGCATGCGCGGGATCGATCCGCTAGAACCCTTGTAGTACTGTACAACTATTCTACAGTCCATCTAGACTTGAGTGAGACGGCGCAACATTGTTCGTTGAAGATCAAACGAAATGCTGTAATCGTAAGTCGGGTTTGCACTAAACTCTTTGTTACGTAATCTAGGGTTAAATATGCAAAATGTATTTCTATTTCACTGGTTAAAGGCACACATTAAAAACTCAGCGGAAAGGCGACCGACAGCAGCAGCAGTGGTTGTAATGTATGAAATTCTATGAAAGATTGATCGCCGCGCGGTTGCAGCTCCCTTGCTTTGCCGCTGACGCTCCGTTACTGCGTTCAGTCTGTATCTTTCATATCATATTTCAACGGCCGTTTTACATAGATTTTTTAATAGATATTATTGTATTAGAAGATATGTTTTCATAAGAATAGGGGCGCGCTAAGTCGGGTATAGCTCTTAATTCAGCCTTAATTATAGAAAAAAAAATCAAACTAGGTTCTGCCCGCGACTTCGTCTGCGCAGGATCTTTATAAATTGTATCATATATGTTCTTCTGATATATGAGCTATATTATTGTAAAGTTTCATTAAAATCCATTCAGTAGTTTTTGCGTGAAAGAGCAACAAACATCCATCCATTCATACAAACTTTCGCGTTTATAATATTAGTGGGATACACAATTATCTACTTGGTAATAAATAACTTAGAGTTTAGACACATAACATAACATTTGTTAGACACATAAAAATAGGTACCTACATAAGTTATACCTGCGAAGTCATCAACTAAATAAGCACCTTATATCTTTGGAAAAATAGTGAGAGTTCACTGCTTAGTATTTTTAGTGATTACAGTGATTACTTATGTTTATGTGTGTTGTAGATAACTGCCTACTTAGATGACACCATACTAAAGAATGTTTAGAGCTATCACTGGTTTTTTTAAAGAGAGATATGCAGTACCATTATGATGACTTGCCAACGTAAGTACACTCGCTAGCGACTACGTAAATACCTTCGTTGAGACGCACGGGATTGATGGGGCTTTAGTTCCACTACTGCCCTCTTACCATAAATCTTATTGCAGGATTACTTCAATAATACTTTATTATTCTGTACCATGACGTCCTTAATAAGCTTACTTTAAGGTACGAACGTACTTTTTATGGTACGAAATAACAAAGTATTATTGAAGTAATCCTGCTATAAGAGTTCATGGTAAGGGGGCTGGACACTGGAGGTGCAACACAAATCCGACCAATCATGTAAGTCGCAGCTACGGTTTAGGCATTTGACGAGATGTCAAAGAGACGCATATATTAATAGTTCATCGTCGACTGTTCACATCGCCGGCGATTACTCGCTCGACTAGTTTGTCGCCGAGCGATGGGTACAGTGTACTCGCTCGGCGACAATCGTACTGCGATGAACTAGAAATATTATGTCGCCGAGCGAGTATCGCTGCGTCTCTTTTGTTTACACGGAATGTCAAATCTATTGTACGTTACTTGCGCAAAAAAATAGCCAATGGTTACTCGCTTACTCGCCGGCGGCCTATAGCCGAACTACAAAATTATCACTCGCCAACTCGTTTCTAGTTTTACTCGCTACTCGCTGATCGCCGGCGGTGGGACAACTCCTTACGCAGTCGCTAGCGAGTTCACGTTGGTAACTCATGGTTAGGGTACTATTTAATAGCTACAGTTGAAGCGATTTCAGATTGCGTATACTATAATTACTCTTGGCTAAGTGAGGCGTCCCTCTCGTTCTTGTGCGATGTAGCAAGCTATATAGATATAGCCCGTATCAGTCCAATGTTGAACGTAGGCCTCTCCCAAAGCACAGCACTCAACACGACTATCGGCTTTTTGCATCCAGTCTCTGCCAGCCCCCTTGCGAAGGTCACCCATCTGGCCGATGGGACGTCCCACGCTACGTTTTCCCCATTATAAGAATGTTATGTGAATGTTACAATTAAATAATGATGTCAGTACATAAGGCCTGTGTGTGCATTACAATGGAGAGTAAATAAATGTTATTTACCTGACTGTTATTTACATGAGGGGCTCGCAGTACAGTTGGGAGTACACGTTGAAAACGATCGTAAACGTTAAGCAATGTTGGTCGAGGTCTGTACCTGGATGGGTGACCGCTAGTGACATCTGAGCCCCTTCGTGCCTCGGAAAGCACGTTAAGCAGTTGGTCCTGGTTGCTGTTGCTTGACAGCAGTCATTAGGCCAGGTCAGAGGCCTACGAGCGACCTGAGTAACTTTGACAAATAGGTTTGGTCACGAAACCATACGAGAAAACGAAAATATTTACCTGACGATAAGAGAGCCTCATTCTCTTGTGATGCCACATTCATGTTGCTGGGAATCTGAAATGATAACACACGTCTGATTATGAATACAATCTCACCTACCCCTTTCTCCTATAATAATTTGACAAGTATCGAAAATTAAATGTTTTTATACTGTCTCTAAGTGTTTATTGTATTAGTGTTTATGTGTTTCGATTATTTATTCACTGTATGTTAGAGTTACGTACAAGTATTACAAAAGCCTCGATCGAAGCCAGTTTCGAAACTCCGGTTTCGTAAACGGCCGAAGGGACATTTTATTGTAGCGTCAAATAAATGCATTTTTCTTTTTCTTTTCTTTTTCATTATTATTACAACATATACACAAGTTCATAATCAACGGTGAAATCAAATTGAAATTAGTTGAATAATGAAGTAACTACATTTAGGAAAGTTGTGTTAGAAAGAGACAGAAACAGTACACAATGTATTGTGGCTGTGACGTTATACTGAGGTAGCGCCATACAAACTTCATACTACAGAGCTTCCCTCATCACTTGACTTAACTGCTTAATATCTTCGGTATTAGTTGAGATATCGAAAAACTGATTTCACATCTTCAGCAGGAATATGAGTAATTTAGTTTAAGTTTACAATTATAGGGTATCAGGGTACACCTAATTATATTGTAAATACAATTTCAATATAGACTCATGTTGGAAAAAATCCAACATAAGTTAGGAGGTATTTGTCGGTCGAAGACAGAGATAAGTATACAGGGGGCCTCAATAAGGTTGAGATTTTCTCAAGAACTACTGAACCGAATTTAATAATTATTTTACAGTCACATAGTTTTAACTTTTATCTATCAAACAGTGAGAAAATTTTTACAATAGGTCAAGTAGTTTTTGAGAAAAACTCAACCTTAAAAACTCCTGTACACCTTTCTGTGTTCCACCGTACCTCAAACAGTATCTATCCTTTTTACCGAAGACTCATTGTCATAGGAATGGTTGGGTATTATAGGCTTGAGGTGAGAATAGATTTAGTACTGGTATGTATTGAAAGTTTTCTGCATATGTGGGATAGTAAGTAATCCGTTTATTACGCAACAGCAAGACATACATTAAGATAAGATAGATAGATAAGATAAGATTTATTATTAAACATGTAGATTCACATTACACTTAATTTCACAATCATTTTAACACTACACACAACAATAATATTTACTAATATACATACAGGTAGTACATACTTATATATCTATAATAATCTATATACATAGAAAAGTAAATTTGCAATTGTGTGTGTGTGTGTGTGTGTGTGTGAAGTTGCTATTGCAAGTGTATGTCGTACACGTGTATACGCCGACCGCTGCACTAGGCGAGCCTGTATCGCGGCGGTCGGTGTCTACCCAGTTACTGGATGTGGTTGGAATGGTGTGTGGTTGTGTGTGAGAGTGTGTGTGTGTGAGAGAGAGAGGAAGGGTGCGTGCTTGGGTGTGTGAGGGAAGAAGAGGATGGGAGAAATTAATCGAGGAGGGTCAGGATTCCACCTTCAGCAAACTTTCTGTACCCTCATAGTCTAGCTGCAGTAAGTAATCTTTTACTTTTTCCTTTCGTCCTTTTTTCTTATCCTTGTGTAACTGAAGTATTTTATTTAGTCGGTTGTATATGTATGGCGCCAGATATCTCCTAAATCTACGTGCGAAACGATTCTTGCATTTGGGCACTTTCTGTATCCCTTTCAATCTACGATCTTCCTCATCGTTATTCGAGGGTGTGAATTCCCCAATTGCTGTAAAAATAAACTGCTTCCTGACACTGAGGACCTTAGTTTCGGCATATAGACGATTCGTACTATAACGGAAGGGCTTTTTGAGCATCACCTTGAGCACTATTCGTTGCGATCTTTCCAAAGGAAGCATAATAGTCTTAGCTGCGCCGCCCCATGATGCGATGCAGTATGACAACAGGCTGTGGCACATTGCATTATATACCGTGAGTAGGAGACGGATGTCTACAATGTTTCTGATATTTTTCAGGAAGTACATCAGTTTTCTGATTCTGCCTGCCAGTCGCAGTACATGAGGTTCCCAGTTCAGCTTTCCATCTATGAGAACGCCGAGATATGTAACCGTTTCAGTTTTCTCAAGAATGTCACAGTCGCAACACCCGCCACTAGGAGCGCAACATTCATGTACCTTCAATATGAGGTCCTTTGGGATTTTATCATGCTCAGTTTTCCTATATGCTACGTATTTTGTCTTTTTAGTGTTTTATTAAATAGTAACTAACAACAACACACCAAATAAACAGAGCCATTGTGCTGCCGTTAGTTAAAACGATAATGAACATCCCCATGCTGTGATCATGGCACTACACCTTTGTTTAGTTCACATTCATCATCGTCTTCTTTCACATTTATTTTCACTCAATTTTTTATCTCAATAGGGTTGGCACCTTTTCCTTGCAAAGCAGTGTACCTGAATGTATGATAATTCAAAAAAATGCTGGTTCGAGTGTCCCTTAGCCCTTAGGCACAATTATTTGACGTATTTACTTGCAATATAGAGATCGCGATTATGATGATGAGTCCACAACCCTAAGTTCCTGCATTAAATCCGCACACGCACAGGGAGTTATATCAAACTTCACAAACACAAAGTTTTTACATAACTAAAAACAAACAGTGGCACTCACCTCTTAGCCTCAAAGGTATCCAAAACAACTTGATTCAACACAGTTCATTGCAAATAAGTCCGCAAAACGTTACGCAAGTATCATTCGTGCTTTTCCCCACAGTTAACCCGGAAAGATTAGAACAATGGGGTCTAAATTTTATGCGAAGACACTTTCACATTGGTCGGTGGGACAATCGCTAGCCACCTACACAAAACAATAAACAGTTATCTGGTCATATACATCACGAGATAACTTTTTTCAGCTGCCGTGCAAATAGTTCACTAAATATTTCAATATTAACGACCCTAACACACTTTTCTACAACTAAAAAGTAACTTTTTATTGAAAATGAAAAACTTTAAAACTTACAAAACAGAAATGTCGACGACTCCGTCTTTTTTTTCGAAAAATTGACAGCACGCCGCATGTGTTGCCACTTTCTAAAATTTCCCGCCTGGTTACCCTTGATTTTCCGATACTTACGGATGAGAAAGTACATTGTTTCGGTTTATTTACTACTTTCATCGCTAAAGTCGAAGCTTCATAATTAATATAATGCAAAATTTGGATGTGTTTTTTCGGAGAAAACACAAAAATTCCATTTAAAAAATTAATATGTATGTATTGGGTGTAATCGTTTCACACAGTGGTAACACCAATTTCTGCGTTTTGATACTGCATTGTATAGTTATTAAAAAACCTTTATTTTATTTTCCACGTTGTTTCTTCGTATTATGATATATATATATATATATTAATTTACAATCTACATTAGTGGCTTCATAAATGTTTGGACAAGTTGTTTTGTTTCGTAACCCTTTCGTTACCCTTTAAATAAGCAAATAGTATTATTTATGGCGGTAATTTTCAAATTACTTTTTCACTTACAATACAAATTCCCACGGAACTCCTTCGAAATTCCATCTTATGTAAAGTTGCATACTTTCAAGTCAACCTAGAACTAGTGAAACTATGCCACGACTTGAGGTATTTTCGGGTTTTAAAAATAAAAATCTAGATATAGAAAATATCATAATATTTTATTGAACTAAAAATAATGACTCGAAATAATTGATTTACATTTTTTTCTTTACCAACATTCATAAAATAATATTTACACCGCCTTTGGTTATTAGGTAACTACATACTAAACTTTTTATTTCAAAACAATTTTCAGCATTATTTTAGTACTTACCTACTTAATAGGTACTTATAATTTTCAGTACGTATACTTACGAGATTGCAAGTCAACTGCAAAATTGCATTTACAGTGTAGCTCCCTTTTTACCCGACTGACGAAAGGACGGTAATGCTTTTTGTATAATAATAAGAGATTGGAAACAGGCAGACGGGGGTCACTATTTTGCAGCTGAAGATGCGACGTGCAGTCCATCTTGTGTTCTACTAGGACTCTCTCTACTGAGAGTCCGGATCCATTAAAAACAAGCATGCAGATTCCTTTTATATGAACCGAAATCTCACAACTTTTCAAAGATTTTCTCGAGACACTGTCCGAGAATCTGGAAGGCGCTTGAGACTGTTCTTCTATTTCATAAATACCTAGAAAGATAGGTAGGTATTTATGATTTGATAATAGCAAAGAATTATAATACTTAGTCATGCGAACTCGCTACCCACAAATAGTACAATATAGATACTTAAAACATTTTAAATATCTTATCTATCATAATAATTACAATATAAGCACCACAGTAAGGAAGATGTTCCAGAGTATCCACTACTCAAAAAAATTTCAACATTCCAGTAGCCCCCTCAATTCAACTTCAAGTCTTACCGAGTCAAAGTTGGCCTGGCAAACATGACGAAGTTAGTCGAAGCTGGGCCAACTTATTCTGGTACTGTTATTCGACTCCGAGCCGAATAGGGCTAAAATTTAATTTGGAACAAGTAGATTTCTCCCAAGTTATCATAATACATATTCACTTAGGTATCATAAATTTTTGTTTTCGAGTATCGATTAGGATCCTTAAAACATATCTATATACTAATAACTACTTAAGTAAGTATATGGACAATTTCAGTCCCTCTTAAAGCACATTGCATAATGCCCCACAAAAATCACTCTAAAAAGTTCTATAAGGCAACATCTTTATACTTCGTTAAATCATCGGACTCGTTGCCAACTGACGTGTGACTGTTCCTCATACCATAAAACACTCGTTCTCTTGAACCACTAAAATGGTACGGATCATGTCTCAAAAGATTCACTCCGTACGATGCATCTTCACGCTTATATTCTGGGTAAAAACGTGGATCGTACTCCGGATACATCCGAGGATCAGACATCCTAGGATCTATCCGAGGATCAGACATCCTAGGATCTGTCCGAGGATCGTAATAAGATCTGTAGTAAGGGTAAGCTATCTCACTTTTGCAGTCCATCCTATCTTCGTAATCGTAAGCTTTAGCTGGATACTCATCAAAAGCACCGACGACCGAATGTCTTCGTTTATAAGGGTTATTATCATATGGGCTAGATCTAGGTCCGACCCAGGTTCCGTACATTTGAGGGCCTGAGAACTGTTTCGGGTAGCCTCTAAGACTGGCTGCGTATTGTCGCTCGGCCAGATGTTGCCAGTAAGCTGGTGGTGGTTGGGGCAGCATCATTGGAGGGTAGCCGTTGTTGATGGACTGTCTGGTCGCTAGGTGGCGGCGTAGGTCTGGCATTGAACCAGATTTCCCTGAAAAAGAAAGGAAAACATTTTGATTTTAGAAATGCGCTCATTAGTTAACAATTGATTGCGTA
The DNA here is from genome assembly GCA_963506565.1 of Tachystola acroxantha. Classification (NCBI taxonomy): domain Eukaryota; kingdom Metazoa; phylum Arthropoda; class Insecta; order Lepidoptera; family Oecophoridae; genus Tachystola; species Tachystola acroxantha. Next base: position 6,154,782 of record OY735894.1, on the reverse strand, counting down.
CGCTAATGTCTCGCTCACTCTTACGCGGTGTAGCATATGAAACGACAGTGACAGTTGCGTTTTGGATTAGAATGGCAGCTATAGATTTAGCTATAATAACTATCTTTCAAGTACTTATTAATACCAAAGACCAAAAGCATTACATTGCTCATAAGATTAGCAATCTGGAATAGCAGGCAACTGGTCACCGATAACCGCTGGGGTAGGCAAGTTCTCGAATAGACACTCCCAACAATATGGATGGATGAACCTGATCAAGATGCAAAAGCCGAGAATCATGAGTGCCGCCTTGGTAAACACCGATTTGTCCCGCTACCTAACTCAAAAATTACTCTCAGTTGACAATAGGTGACGATTTTCACACGGCACAATTTTCTGCTGATGCGATGATGAAGCTTTGATTGTTGTCGTAATGTTTCGTTAATCGTACCATTGTCAGCTAAGAAGCCGTCGTTAGTGAATGCACTGGGCGCGTCGGGCACGTAGTGGCTGGCATCGAATTCGCTGCCGCTGACCGGGGCACCATTCGCATAGCCAGCGTTCCTGGAATATGTGCAAAACCATAATTCTTCTATTGCAGGACAGACCAACTGACAATATCGTGTAACAAAAGTTCTTCATTTACCGATACCTGCTACTGCTAAGATATTTGCATCGATCATTACGTAACCAATATAATCTGGCCCTGCTCCAGGTATCTTCGTCATGCTAACTTAGGTATACTGGTAAAACTCTATTCGATTCAAATATCTTAGCAGAAGTTACAACCCTAATTCCCTTCACCTTATATTATACCCATTCCGTTACATCCTGTAATACACCTCCAATGCGGATCCATTGCGGCCATGCCCCTTGTCCCAAAACCTCGATAGAACTCATTGCCTCTTCATCACTCTTCAGTCTATTTTTTGGTCCCCTTAGGCCTTCCCTTAGGTCGAGGGAGCTCGGGCCATGGTCCACCACCCGGGCCCACTTTTGATTGCTGAATTACACCTTTTTTAAAGCATGCAGGTTTTCTCACGATGTTTTCCTTCGCCGTTTTGATAGCAATCCGCAAAAGTACACTTAGGTAGGTAGGTACAATTTCGGGAAAATAGGCAATGAGTCTTACGACTTACGAGTAGGTTGATGTAGGTTTTGAACAGGAAACAATTGAGAAGGTGGGGGAAAGATTTATCCAAGAATGTACCTTAAAGCCTACACCACCCACCCCACCCCTGATGGCTGGATCTACGTACGAATTACACCTACCTGGCCTCCCTAAGAGCATACGCAGACTGCACTAGCACAACGCCGCACACGATGGCCGGCAGTCGCGCCACGTAGCACGCGAGTTCAGCACCGCCGTACACGCCTTGAAGACCCTGTGGCATCAAGAAGATATCATCATCAACCCGTAATGAGTCTATAGGCGTTTCATAGTGTCCTGGTACATTTAATACAACTTCATTATCATCATCAGCTCGTATCAGTTCACTGCTGCATCTCCCAAGGCACTATATACCTACCTACACTCGACGCTGATGTTCGCGCCGCAATCGCCCCACAGACATACACTGTACAGCATGATAATGAGACTCTAGGCGAGTCATAATGTCCTGGTAGATACTTTTAATGCAACTTCACCATCATTCATCAGCCCCCATCAATCCACTGCTGGACGTAGGCCTCTCCCAAGGCACGACACTCGAGGCTAGTGTTCGCACAGCATTTTGCCCACAGACATACGCTGGACAGCCTGTTAATGAGACATCATCATCATTCATCAGCCTGTAATAGTCAACGGCTGGTCGTAGGACTCTCCCAAGGCACGCACGATACTCGACGCTGGTGTTCTCGACACAGACCGATCCATTCATTTCTTCAGCCACTCACTTCGTCGTGTTGTGGTTTGGTACATACCCAATAGCTGATGGACATGTAGAAGACTAGAGCGCACTCCGGGATGAGCACAAGGATGACTGTGATGAGCCACGCCAACAGGTACTTGTTATTCTTCTGTGGACAATATTACATTCAAAGATTAGTGGGGTTCGATTACATAGAAATAACTAAAACTAACGATGCAATCATTGAAAATTGACATCCTCTTCCGCATCATCTTCCTCGTTAAATCTATGAGGATATAATTAGGAGTATTGCACACGTCATTTAAATCTTCAAATTTACTGTCAAAAACACGTGTAACACTTTCGACTGTGTATCGTTTTTATTACTTATCTGTTTAGTAAGAGTTGAAATCGTAATATAAGTGTTACCATCAATTTGCAATCCAGTCTAAGGTACCTAGACTTAACTTAAGTAAGGTAGACACGAACTGCCGCCATTTTAGGTCAACTTAGCTGCCGGGAACTGTATATGAGTACCTATGTCTAATTCTTTGGCACGCCCTGCAGCCTAAACGGCTTTAGATTCGTCTTGATTGTAGTAGTGAGTCAGGCTGGTAGTGGCATAGGCTATAAAAGTTTACAAGTAACGATGCAGTCGAATTTTTTGTTTTTAATTATTTCTACTTGATATCCTCATCAACCCTAGTGTGCAAGCGAACATATCAGTTCTTGATTGGTACCGATATGTTCACTTGTACAACTGCAGATCAATGGTAACACTTGCATAGTACGATTTTAATTCGTACGACGCAGATAATAAGAACGGTAAAAAGTCCAAAGTGTTCAGTACTTGATCTGCTGTTAGCTGTGCACATCATAAGAACCTGTATTTCATCCCCATACTCACAGATATCAGCCCGTGGACCAGTATGACTGTGGCTGCTATGACTATGGTGTAGCACATCATGAGCAGCACCGAGGGTATGGGTAGGCCGCCCTGAGCCTCCACCACCCAGACTATTTCGTAGATCAGCGCTATCGCGTATGCCACCTGCAATGGGAGAGGAAATCACATTTTACTACACAGTGACTGCTTGCAAATCTTGCATTACAAGATTGCAATGAAACTGTGGTGGATTTGTTCGATCTGATTCCTGCGTATTGGTGTTAATTACTCTGTGCACGTACGAAACGTGGTTCTTCGTCCTTTATCATAGGAACGGCTGGGAATGGAACGATGAAAAGGTTTCCTAACCACAGATTAAAGATAGTTTAGAAAGTTTATTTATTTATTTAGAAAACTAGAAACTAAGTACCTACAGCTCAGTACTAAACTTATTTAGGCTTAAATTTTCTAGAGGCTGAATACTGTGCAGATGGAATTCTAGTGTCCGCGATAGGTTTCCCTGTGCTGCGGCTACCAATGACTCCCGGTTACACCAGTACGTATGTACAAACCAGTGTATTTGGACCTATACTTGTGATTGGTGATTATTTATTTGTTAGAGAGTTGGATGCTCATGTTACTATCTATACCGAGGCCCAAATCAAGTGTCTGATTTTGTAAACCAAAACTACCCTACCCTACTAACATTTTAAGCTGTTCTGTGATTATAGTTATTTTCACATTATTAGATCGGATCACTTTATTTTCACAATGATGAACAGGTTCGAGCAATCAGTTCCTTCAGTGTTACATCACACACAACAGGTAATTAGACGATCATATTTGTTTACAAAATAAGACACTTGATTTGGGCTGCGGTATACCTATAACCTTAATCTTTATAATACACTACTGCCATAAAGATCACGAGAGGAACCATTAATAAATCTATACATACTTACGAACCTTGTTAATAAGTATTATAATACGACAAAGTGTAACAACATGTTATTTAACTTTTAACGCGGACGTAACTTATGGCAATCAGTAAAAAACCAGTTAACTATTCACTCTCACTGTACAAGCGCGGGGCACCCAGTTTCGTCATCCCACGAGATAACTGGTACTGTGACCATAAACCACCGCCAGATAGCTTAGACATCAAGTTTGTTACTTAATTGCACTTTATTAGAGGTCTTGGTATACTGGGAAAAGACTACACGTAACATAGACATAGCTTGAGTTAGGTATGTAGGTATCGCAGTTGTGTAGTTTTTGTTTACTTTCGCCAATGATATTTGAAGGTAGAGCGACGAAGTAGGTACAAAAAGATCTGCAAGATCTTCGGCTTCAGACTGGCGACAGTCTAAGCAAGCCATATACGCAGGTAAAACAATTCGTAAGTAAGTGATCAAACAGGTCAGTAGCGGATTATCCCAAAGGCAAACTAGGCAAGTGCCTAGGGGCGCGAGGTCACAAAGGGGGGCACGGAAGGCGTTTAGGTAACTAAGTACCTATTTAGTAGTTATATAAAATAAACAGTCATAATAGTAAGCTAACTGGCGTAGCAGACGTGGCCCGCAAAGCAGCCACATTAAAGTGGAACTGGGCGGGCCACGTGTGCCGCATGCATCCGGACCGATGGGCCCGGACTGTCACAGAATGGGTGCCATCGGACGGTCGCCGGCGTCGGGGCAGACCTCGGCGTAGGTGGAGAGACGATATCGTTAGATACAGGGATGGGTGGCTGGAAGAGGCTCAGGACAGGGATGGATGGAAGAGGAGGGGGGAGACCTTTGCCCAGCAGTGGGACAATTTATAGGTTAACAAACAAAAAAAATAGTAAGCTAGATTCGGACTCTGGTATTCCCTGCACAAAGAAGCATGGAACGCACGATGCTCGGTATATCCCTACGCGATCAACATAAACAAAGAAAGAGAAACATACACAGAAGAAGTAATACTTACCAACGCATAAGCAGCAATGAATCCAGAAGCGGCAGTCACACTGCAGCAGAATATTCTGCTAAGCGCCGGCTTCATCCTTAGCTTCGGAGCCGGCGACTCAGTGTCGCTCAACTCATTGCTTGAAGACATCTCTGCTATTCTGCCTGCTGCCGTCTCTTCACGATGTCATCACTGGCAGGGAAATGGCAGGTTTGGCCAGGAAGCTTGTCTGGCTAGGATTTTTCTCCTAACCATTTAATAGGTACTCTATTCAAGTATTGCAGGTTGTATGAATCTCCATTATGTTTGATTTTCTTCTAGAATTTCTTTTGTAATGGATACTTAGTAAGGTTTTCTGATATTTGTATTAGAATTCGTAAATTCCCGGAAACACTACATCTTCTCAAGGAGTTGAGGAGACGGTTTTCTAAAGTCTTCTTTGTCTGCTTTTATATCTATAAAGAAAGAAAAATACTTCATAGATTTTACCAAAAATTAAACTTACCTACGCCGAATCAATTAAGTATTGTCTTAATTAGATTTACATTAATTGTATCAAAATACAAGTAGGTACAAATTGCGTCAACCAGCTGGTTTTAGGGTTCCTTTAGGTACTTAAAGTCAAGTAGATCAACCAAACTACTTCAAATTATAAAAAATAACAATTTTTCTGATTACGGGCCAAGAAGTCGATTGTGTGTGATTCAAATGATTATTGCCAGAACCCTGTAATTGGCGATCTCAATATGATATGGTATTTATGGGTAAAAAGGTTTACTTATATATTTTTCAATCAGTTGCAATCGACATAATTTAAGTGGTCCCATAGACAATCGAATTGCCAAATAATAACTAAATTGGAATGGGCTCGGCAGAATACGAAATTTTTAGTGGGAATCTTAGAAGTTGACGTTGAGAAAATATTAATTTTAATTTAGTTGAAAAGTGTGCTGCCAGAATCGGCACCATTATACTCAGAGAAATAAGGACGGGAGTTGCCTTACCTATCTTTAGCCGTACATATTTTTCTGCCACTTTTTGGGGGAGGTGAGGTAAACACGTACAGCACACATCTGCACATTGCTGCACACTCGCAACAAAATTTGCCACGTCCATATAAACGCACACGAAAATAATATCGTCACACAAAGATAAAACACGCACACAAATAAACATTTCGTCGTAATTACACTAATGTTTACGACAACCACAAACGAAAAATTAGTGATGTGCTATGTACAAAGAACGATTGAATTGAATGGTGAAGGAACGAATGAAATTGATATACCAAGTTTGATTATAGATTATTATTTTTGGTCTTTTAAGTAGTTTGTACTAGCTTTTCTCGCGGCTTTGCCTACGTGAATTTCAGTTATAGATGTTCTATTCAAAATACATTTTTCCTAGGGAACTATACTTTTTTCCGGAACACAAAGTATCCATATGCTAATCCAGCCCACATAAATATATAAATCCATAATCCTTGAACGGTCACGGTGTGACCTTTCGATTGACTAAAAAAAAATACAGTACATTTCCAAATAATATTACAATGAAATTACAGTACTTTAGACGTTGGATAAGGTATATAAAGAAAGAAAACATTATGTATTACTTTATCCCTTGATAAATTTGAAGAAAAAAAATGGAATTTAATAAAAAATCACATGAACTACGACCCACTTGGAGAGAGAAAGAGTGAGACGAGGAAATAATTAATAATTTGTTCGTGTTTTCGTACATTTTTGCAGAAATCAAGTCTTTTTGGGCATAAATTAGGCAAAATAAGTTACAATGACCTAAATAAAAATTACAGTACTGTATTTTTATCATTACAGTATACAGTAAAACAGTCAAAATTACAGTAGATGCATCTGGAAGCACTGCCTATACCATACGTGTTGTCGACTGGTTGGTTCCGCGGGCATAGAAAAAAACCCACTTGTTTATTTTATAAAGTTAGGTAGTTGTCAGTGTGTAGAAATAGAGACAGGTTTTCATTTTCATTGTAATTTTAATTATTATAGTACTTCGATTCATCCGAGTTTCCATTTGCCTGATCCATCCGCAACAATCCACATCAGTAGTTGCCCCAAAAAGAACTGCCGTTTAGGTACTAATGGTAATGAACGTTTCATTGCAATGAAACAGTAATAAGTATAGGGAAAATGTATATTTTTTACTTCAAGTTAAACTTCATTCATTTCATTCACTTCATTCGTTCATTTGTGGTTTGCGTGTTGCCCATCACTACTCTTAAGCAACCTCGTACCAAGAGATTTTGTATCCTCGTACCAAGAGATTTTCGGCGTTTAGACTTGAAAAACAAAATGAGTTTTATGATGTCTTAGTAGCATAAATTCATAATTAAATTGCTAATGAATGATCAAAAACACCGTCTTTTCTAAAATTTGATGTTTCTGATCGCCTTTTACATGAAACCACTGCACAATTAACCATTTTCGGGAGCTGTGTTCAGCGATACGTACGGAAGCAAAATGACGGCCGGTCGCAACAACTAGTTTTTATAAACGGCGATGAACGATTCGTGCATGTACCTCGGCAGAGGGGAACGCCAGCGCTTGCGTACTCCCGTCATTATTTCTCTGAGCCATTATATCACTATTTACATTATATCAATACGTACCTTTGATAATCGACTAAGACTTAGACACATAATAAACTACATAATACGGAACCCTTATAATCGAACACCCAGCACAGACTTTTTAATTGACACATCAAGTTTTTTTACGAGGCTATTGTTGCGTATTTAAGGCTTGATGAGAACATTCCTTTGCAAATTGGCCACAGCCCACTGCTATCGGACAATAGCTAACCAGGTAATTAATAATGGGATCGCATTTCTCATGGGGACAAACTATGGGGAAGGATAGTATGCTCTTTCCGCTTGGGAATTAAGTCATTGGCGATAAGCGATAGAAAACTTAGGCCTATAACTTATAGCATTTTGATCACGAACTCAGCGTGAGCTCGAACTTACGAATGTCAAAGTTGTATGAAATCTGACAGTAGTAAGACCGAACTCAAAAGTGTATATTGACGTAACTTTATAGTAACGTTATAGGGATGGTTAACTTTGATCCGGGTTTAAATAAACTCTCAGGTTTTATTATTTTATTTGAATAACTAAAAGTTAAGTTAATTATGTACCTTAAGTATCATTATCTATTGTTTAGTGAATATTTATTCATAAAACAACAATAAAAATTAAAAATAATATAAACTAAACTAAAAGCTATATGTACAATAAATAGGTCGGTTGAGCTATTTGAATGGCTTGCATTACAGATTGTATTACCGTTCTCAAAACGTAGAAATTATACCATGTCATGTCGCGCCAAACAGAGACGCCGCTACATCAATGCCATAGCACTGTCCCTTTCACGGTCGCTATGACATGGTATGATTTGATCGTTTTGAGAACCGTAATAGCCCCGCAGGATAGTTCAACTGATCCCCGTTGTCCAGCAACGTACCCAAAATGCTGTCGGCATTTCCCCATTTGTTTAGTTAGATGAAAAAATCTTATTTAGAAAAGCACATCGCTTCTGAAATGGTAGCATTTCCGCTTCATCCATACTAGTAGTTATACTTACAATCATCAGACGAGACAGCTATGCCTTAGCATTGACTCCATGGGAAGTGATAGAGCCTCAATGCTGGGAAGTTACCATTGTGTTCAATTAAAAAAGTGTTTATATGCGCCTAACATTTTGCATATTTATACCGTACCTATTCAATCGTAAATGTTGCCAAGGATAAAAAACCGGCCAAGTGCGAGTCGGACTCGCGCACCGAGGGTTCCGTGCAACGCAACTTAACCCCGTAATTTCGCTCTAACAAAAAGATAAACTAGATTTAGGGCGGCTTGTTTTCGGACTTTTTCCTTTACTTGTGTCGTAAGACCTAGCTAGGCTTCTTGCCAAATTTCATGATTCTATATCAACGAGAAGTATCCTATACATAAGTTTTGATTTTCTTGCATTTCATACAAATATGCGAGAAAATGCGACATAAACGAAACGGCTATAACTTTTGATTGCGTTGACGTAGAAGTTAAATTTTTTCATAGCTGCATAAGTTTGCAGACCTGAGTACCTATTTGGTATTAATTTCAACTTGATCCGTCTACGTGTTTCTGAGATATAGGTCGGACAGACAGACAGACGGACAACAAATTAGTGATCCTATAAGGGTTCCTTTTGAGGCACAGAACCCTAAAAACAAATCGAGTAGAGAACTTTTTGGGCTTTATACTATTTAATGGGGTTTTTTGAAAATGGCGGGAAGCGACGGTTGCGGAATTGTTTAATAATTTTCGGTATAATGTGTAATTATAAGTGGGTGTTTTGTGTTTAATATCACGTTAAATTAATCAGAAAATGTTCGCGAATGACAGTATGGTGAAGTTATTGGAGAATTCAAGCAGGATCTGAAGTTTGGCGCCATGGTCAAGATTCCCACTACGAGCTCGGGAGTGAACGTGACTGTCGAGCTGCTTCGTCCGCAGTGATTGACGCTACGGCGTCTCCTGTGGATGAAGACATGAAGACGCTGCTACCCAGGGTGATGACGCTACGGCGACTCCTGGAGGAAGATAGAAGACTATTTATACATTGAATTTTTTGTAACATGACATTGGCAAATGACGAACTGTCGAATCCATTAATAAAATAATAAATAATACTATTTAATGCACGAGCAGTTTTATCAGCAAGTTCGATAGCGTAGGTAGGTACCTTCAATGACCACGTCTTAACCTTTTAAGAAATAGAGGTCTGATTGAATGTAGGTACTCGTAGTTGTTGAAACACGCGTTACCAAATCGCGCGCTTCAAAACGCGTCATATGTAACAACCCTTATTAAATGGCTCAATAAAATATAAGTAAGGTGTGATTCTGTTGTGGTCTCCAAATTTAATCTAAAAAGCAACTGTTACTGTCACTCATATGCTACATCGCGTAAGAGTGAACAGTACACCTAAGGAAGGAAGAAACGCGCCATTTTGGAATCGCTGGAACTGCATTCTTATTCCAAGCATTTTAGTGTCTAAGGCACTTGTTAACTTAATTCCTAATAAAGTTCATTCATTCATTCATCAGCCCGTATTAGTCGTAGACCTCTACTGGACGTAGGCCTCTCCTAAATCACACCACTTAACCCGACTTTCAGCCTTTTGCGTCCAGTCTTAGCCAGCCTCATCTAATCGGAGGGCGTCCCATACCACGTTATCTATACAGGGTGATTGGAAATTCGATACATTCCTTGAAAGGGGTGATACTAGAGGTTGGTTTGTAACAAATTAGGCCCTATTAACGAGGGGTCGAAAACGATATGAGGATATTCTGTATAAACTAATTTCTTATTCTTTCCATTTGGATAGACCTTCTACGGTGTTAATGCCATTATCAGATGGAAGTATTCAAAGTCACAGCCCCCGAAACACAGATAGAGTTGTAAAATTATGACCTTAGCCCAGTTACAGTGCGGCCGTCGAAACATTACAGTTTAACAGCTAGGCACCCGACACGTACGATACGATACACATTTTAGTAAGAGCGTTGTATTCGCAACGTCCGAGGTCGTGCCATAGTTTAAACTTTTACCGTCCTACCACTTTAAAATAAACAGGCATTGAACACGAGTTTTAGAAATATTTACTAAAACAATAACTACGGTTTTTTTTTCCTTCCATTACACCACGTCTTCACCATTTTTACTTGAGACGCGGCGACGATTAGTTATTGCGGCTACCTTTAGATAGGTACCTATTTAAAAACAAAAAGAAGATGATTGTCATATGTTTTTTTCATTCTCCTGTAAAACAGTCGAAGCAAGGTCGAATCGAATCATACTCTTCTTTTACTTTTGCCTTGTGTTTTATCTCACAATTAAATAGTTTAATTTGTAAACGGCGTTTTATTCGGAATTCGGAGCAACTTATAGTTACTCCAAAGACTTTCAAAGGTTTTCAATTCCGGTGTATGTTCGAAGTATAGGCCGATATTCATAGTGAGTGCGAAATGAGTTTAAGTTAGGTAATACAACTGTCAGATTTCATGCAATTTTGAATTTTCATATCACATGATGTGAGAGCAAAGAGCCACAGAACCACTGCTCTAAACCTTTAGATTAACTAAACACTTTATTTTGTTAGACTAGGCTTTACTAAACTATACTTGTATACCTAAATTTTAGTATTCTATGCCTAAATGGTGTCAGTTTGAGTAAAGTCTGGTCACGTGCGCGGGCGCACAATCGATCCGCGTCGCTTTCCTCAGGGAAAGTCCTTATCTCAGAGCGCGAGCGTTGAACCTGTGCGCTTACTGTTTACATGACAAACTTTTATTAGATAAACTTATCGTTGTTCTGTTATTAGTATATGTTACTTAATTCGGGCGTACCTACCAGCGTACCTTTTAAAACTTAAACTAAATCTAACGGGTCTGTATATAGCATTCTTCCTATAACGAACAGGGTAGAAAGTTATAGAAAGCCTTGACCGCATTGATCTCCTATAAACAACTAGATACATAAAGGTCTTACTAAAACAATTTAAAAAACGTCCAAATAAGGGTCTCTTGTTAACATCCAAATAATGTCCAATAACGCAAATGAGGGTCCATTCATCCGTTTGGACCTTCTTTGCGTTCGGACATTTTAGAAGGCAGACTGTGTATCTATACCTACTAGTTGTTTATAGGAGATCAATGGTTGACCGGTACAAAATCTATGAATTTGAAAAATCAAGGGATAAATTCGCGGTAATCGAACAGTCGTAGAACAAAAGTTGTTCAGTTATCGATCAGAACCCCCCCCCCCCCCCCCCCCCCCCTTTGGTTTCCTATTCCTATACATACATTATTATACAGTAATATATTTATAGGGAATAGAAGAGATTATATTCCCTATTTTTGGATTCCTACTGTAGGTTTTAGCGCGGGGGCAACTGCGAGTAAAATTTATTATACCTATTGACAATCATCATTAGTAAAGTTGATTGTTAACCATCATGTAGGCAGTATAATATGGTTCTGTGGGTGGATCCATAGATCCACAACGTCTCTTCTCCTTCATGTGTCAGCCTTGGCCTACAGTCTTGTTATTACTATGTATTACCGTACTCACAGAAGTTATTAATTAAATGTTAGTTACTGTGACTGGCTTTTATTCATGTTTAAGGTCGTTGCAAGAGGGGACAAAAGTTGTTCAGTTACCGATACTGAACACCCCTTTTCGGCTTCATATACCCTTTACGTTACACCCTGTATAGGAGAGTTAGAGGAACGAGGCGTTCTACCGTAGTAAAATAGGTATACTTATGGATAATTTACCACGCCTATAAGAACAATTAAAGTGAAAATAGCAAGTTTTTAGGCTTTATCATTATAAACATAAATATTTATCATCCATATCGTATCGACCGTGCCGACGCAACATACGGAAGGATGTAATGTAACAAAGTAACAGTTAAATAACTCTTCACGGTGCAGTAAGCTTTGATACTAATTGTTGGTTACGCTGTGTGTGAACGGACCACTTCAGTTTCTTTTGTTTTTGATAAATGTGAGAAGTTTTACGAAATATGATAGGTGGCGATTACAAAGTGTAGTATGTTAAATTTAATAGTTATTTATTATATAGTTACCTATTTAGCATATGAGCGATAGAGACAGTTGTGGGTAGACTTATCATTATCATCCAGTATCATTCCACTGCTGGACGTAGGCCTCTCCCAAAGCACGCCACTCAACCCGACTCTCGGCCCTCTGCATCCAGTCACTTTGCGAATGTCGTCTGGTCGGGGGACGTCCCACAATACGTTTATACTCGTGGCCTCCATTCGAGAACTCGTCTACCTCATTCGGTTAGATTTATAATTATCTTATTTAAGACTTAGTGGTAATGTCATAATCACACATAAATCCATCTCAGTCGTTAATCATTAGTTTTAATCATTTTGAATTTTAGACATTTTTCTTCTTAACTGTCATAGACAGTTTACGCACGAACCAGCGTGAGCTCGCACTTAAGACTGTCAAATTTAATAAAAACTGCCAGTTGTAAGACCGAACTCATACTACACCCATAAACAAAACTGTCCATTGACTATGGACCTTATGACATGCCGTTGAATCATTCTTCGTTTTTAACGCCTTACTTTTTAGGTTTAAAACAACCCCCTGACCTCAATAATCAACTCAATTCCGACCTCATAGACTCAATTTTACAAATCCGTCGATGATACAGTTATGGCTTCCGTCGAGGACTTAGATATGGCGTGAAGACGTGAGCTGCTTCCAAAGAATAGGGTTCATTGAATCTAGTGGACGTGGTATGAATATTAATATGTAATTGACGATTGTTTGTATGAAATTGGAGTTGACACGATACAAAAGGAGCACAGCAGACTATAGATATTGATAGGAATAAGGTGACAAATAGCCTAAATTCTTTCAAAAGTAGGTAACATTGATATTGATCATATGATAAAGCAAGAAGCGGCAGTGGACTGGTCATATCTGTCGTAGAACCAATAACCTATCGGGTAGACGAGTTCTCGAGTGGAGGCCACGAACGGGCAAACGTAGTATGGGGGTACGATCACAGACCACTTACCCCATAGACCTGTAACAGCAGGGCGCCCGTGTCTGCCCGCACATGAGCGCAAAATTGCTTTGCGACGCGTGTAACCTAGAGATATTATCGATATGGACACATCTCTTTACTACGGCACCTCTGTCCCCCGCTTCGTTTCCATGCGCTCATCGTTGACATAACTTTTAGCTTGCAAATTTGTACCGATTTCATGTCTATGGGCTAAGTAGTCTGGGGGTACCATGTTGCCGACATTATGGTGTAGGAAGCGAGAGTCTCGTGCCAGTCTCTGCCTAACCACTAGAGAATGCGTGAATTTATGCGCTTAAGTTACCGTTCAAGAACCCAAAACCGCACATTAAAATGCGTACAGTTGCAATGAAAAAACAAAACATATGCGGGCATTACCGTTATTCCTATACCTTTAACTATGCAAAAATTATGTTGACAACCTTCGTAGTAAAAATCGTTTATCTCTCTCTAAATCTACAGAAGAGAAAGGGACACTCGGTCATGTAACATTTAACTTGTGTCAAACTGCCAAGTTGATGCATAATTTGACCTGCATTCCTTAACTTGGTAGTTTTGGTAATAAACAGTTAAATGAATATAGTTTGTATTGTTTGCAATGTACCAAAATATGCAGTTATGTATAACTTAATTGCCGTGTAAGTAATTACGAAGTTTGTAGAAGCGTGATTTAATTTTTACCTGACGAAAGACTTTTGTGTCTATGTATGTATACCGCAGTCCAAATCAAGTGTCTTGTTCTGTAAACAAATATGATCGTCTAATTACCTGGTGTGAAGTAACACTGAAGGAACTGATTGATCGAACCTGTTCATCATTGTGAAACTATTAATCCGATCTAATAATGTGAAAATAACTTAGCAATAATCACAACAAAACAGCTTAAAATGTTAGTAGGGTAGAGTAGTTTTTATTTACAAAATAATACACTTGATTTAGGCTTCGGTTTAACTATGTTGGTTCCTTTATGGCCACTAAGTAGGTATCAGATTCGTCTGACATTTTATGCCAAAAAAAGCAGTCAGCTTTTTTGGCATCATTCAGTTTGTTAATATATGAGGTACCACAGACCACACCACACTTTTTGTTTTGTTTTGTCTAGCGTTATAAAAGTATAACCAAAGTACCTACACAGTCGATAGTTCACAACCTACACAAATCGCTGCAATATCACGCTTATTATCGTTACCGTAGCGCGCATGTGTAACACTTGATGTGCTGTCGACTGTACCAACGCGACTATCGCTTACGACAGTTTTACGAGCGACACCGTTAGGTGCTCTAATCACTATGAAACTTGAGAAAAAACTGGAATTCCATCTATTTCCATTCACAAAACGTCTGTTTGATGAAATATTGTTGCGAAATGCAAATGAAGTCGTTGACTCAACGGATTAGCATGTGGTGGGTGTCAATGTGGGTACAGTCGACCGCATAACAAGTGTCTGGATATTTATGCAGGTTCATGTGTTGTGGACTGTAGGTATAAAAGTTGAGAGTACACGTTGAAAATGATCGTACAAGTTAAGCAACGTTGGGCGAGGTCAGGCAGGACCTGGATGGGTGACGTCACGGGGTGGCTGGCCCGCTCAATCTTACGCGATGTAGCATATGAGCGACAGGGACAGTTGTGTTTAGGATTAGATTTAAGTAATGGGCATGATAGAATCACGCCGACACCGTTGCAATAAACTTTATGGGCTAGCTTTCAATCTGTGCATTCTGTCCATGCCTCAAAAGGAAAAAGGAACCCTTATAGGATCACTTTGTTGTCCGTCTGTCTATCAAGGCATATATCTCAGAAACGCGTGGACGGATCAAGTTAAATTAATACCAAATACTCAGATCTGCAACCTCAAGCAGCAGTGAAAAAATTAAACTTCTATGTCATCGCAATCAAAAGATATGACCGTTTATGAAAATGCAAGGAAATCAAAACCTATAGGGTACTTCCCGTTGACCTATAATCATGAAATTTGGCAAGAATCTAGGCCATATAGCACGAGTAGAGGAAAAAATCCGAAAACTGTAAATTTGAAATTACATCTTCTCAAAAAAAATCTTCTTATTACAAACTTATACCTGCAGATGATGAACTAATTAGGAGTATGTCGATGTTGTTGCGTATAATTGTGGTGACGTTTAGCATAAGTAATTATTTTGTGGACTGTTACACTGTAATTGGTTTGGTGTTCAACCCTGTTGTGGGTAACCTATTCCATAAAATACAAAATAAAAACACAGGTACGGTATAGGTACTAGATCCCTACGTAGGTATTTTAACTTAAACCTACTAATTTAATCCGGTAAAGTGGAGATAGCGGAATGCCACAAGGCCGTTCAGTGCCTACCTATACGCTATGCGGTCCCGTAAGATACAATTTGCTACAGAGGTGTAACATTATTGGCACGCGATTCTCCTAGGTAGGTACCGTAGGTACAGATGAAGACAGAGATAAGTATATACAGGGGGCCTCTATAAAGTTGTGATTTTCTCACGAAATAATTCTTTTTCTAGTAAATAGGTTAAAAAAACAGATAAAATTCAAAAAAACGGCCAAGTGCGAGTCGGCTGTCGGACTCGCGCACCGACGATTTCGTGCAACTTCATCGTAACATTTGCTCTAACGTAAATAGTATCACAATTATTTTACACTTTTCTACTACGAATTTTACAGTCGATCAAATAGTTCTTGAGAAAATCTCAAAGTTTTGAGGCCCTCTGTACAACTTTATCTATTTTCGACGTACTAATATGTACACTCTAACTAAACTATCTAGTTACTAGTAAAATAATTTTTATAATCGATTAAAAGCTCTCGTATTTATTTTAATCAAGTTTTATTTGTTATTAGTTATATTATAGTTGTTATATTATAGGTATACTTTATTCAGATAACAATAATAAAAATTCTAAGTAACTATTATAATATTAACCGATATTATAATATTTATCGATTAAAATAGTTCTTGAGAAAATATCAAATCTTAATGAGGCCCTGTATGTTTTTCTCTGTTTTCGATTGTACAGTCGACAGCAGATCAATGGTAACACTTGCAGTATGATTTCAAGTCTTACGACGCAAATAATAAGAACTGTCAAAAGTAAAAAGTGTTACCATTGATCTGCTGTCGACTGTACATACAAGTGACATCTTGAAATGAAGTCAAACAGATTTGTCGAAAGGGGGAGGGTAATGTTTTTCAAGCGTATTTTATTTACCCTGAAAAAGTTTCAATAACATGAGTTGTCTTTAATTGCAAGTGAACTTTACGATTCTAATAAGATCCACTTTGTACCAAGTCCAACAAGATACTTGATAAACGCAGACAGGTTTATAAAAGAACACAGTTCTTAGAAGACCTAAAAACTTAAGGAAAATAAAATATTCGAAAAAACGCGCTCGTTGATGTCTTTTCTACGAAGCAACTTGCCTCTCATACAAATAAACTACTAAATTTTAAATTATCGTATTATTTATAGTATTAAATTAATGTAAGTTGTACCAAAACCCATTCTTCAGACCAAGCCCCTAAACTGGTATTAACAAAAACATATCGCAAGAACATTGGAACAATAAATATTTGCAGTTACCTCACTGTTCGTAAAAACCTTCGCTTGCAAATTCTTTCACCATTGGCTTGGCACAACACTTAACCTTTATAAAACTCCTTTGACACTCAGAGAAAAAAAAAACACTGGCTGGACTGCAACAGCTGTTTTAAAAAAAAGTTCACCTATATCTATTTAAAAATCGAACGCGTGCGCTCGCGCCGGTTAACTTCACAATACTGGCTTCTGATTGGTGTACAAAGGGCGGGAATGCATATATGAGTGACGTCACGAAAAAGCAGGTTCTATGCATATGTAAATAAGGCTTTATGGCGTAACTTGAAAACTATTTAACTGAATTGTTGCGTGCTGAACTGAATTTCCGTTGATCTGAATCAGTTACGGTTTTGTAATGGAGGTGCTATCAGTCATTGTAGATTAATCACGCGGTTAATTATTTCGTCGTTGTAAACGTAACATTGCAAAAGAAATGTTCATTAAAGATTTAATTAAATTGTCAGACGGGCCCGTTCCACATACATTGGCCCCTCGCAGTGGTCTAGTGAGTGAATTCCATACATGACGAACGACAGCCCTAGGAACTGATGTATGAAATTCATACACTACGACTGCTCACGGCCGATGTATGGCACGGGCCCCAACTCTTTCTTAGGCGCAACCTTTTGCGTAGAAGAACAGTAACATCAATGTTAACACAGGCACTCTTTGAGACCGTAATACGGCATAGATTGCAATAATTGTAAATTTTTTCTTGCAAATTTGGTGTACTTACCTAAATGTAAAATCTTGTTGATTCCAATTTTTTAATTTTTTTATAGGGTAGCTTTCTTACAGCTATAAGTAATAAATTAGGCTTGAATATAACAATTATGGGCTAATTACATGCTTCCGAAAACTCTATGCTTCATTAACCAAAGTAAGGTGCGAATATAAATAGAGATTTAATTATTGAAGGGGTACATGATAAATATGTACATAAACACAATTAATTTTCACTCAAATGATGAGCTAATGCTTGAACAATTAAGGATTTCAGTCCAAATGCCTAGATTCCAAATACGTTACAATACGGTAACTACTACCTACAAGCCAGGTCTCAAACCAAAACTAGGTCCCCAGGTGTGAGCACGTTCGAAGCCCGAATACCGGCGCACGCGCAGCTGAGGCGACCCGGTGACTCATACACACCGCTTTGAATATCACTTGTTCATACTAAACCGGTCCTAAGGTACGGTATAGGCATTTACATAGAAAAGTCCACCAAAAAGTTGGTAAGGTTTAAAAGTGGTAGAACAAAAGTTGTTCATTCGGTATGCTATATATACCTATTAGGTAGGTATATAAATGTCCACCTAAGCCTAAGGTAGGTTAGGTTGACTGACCTTTTCGGTATTTATTTATTTTATTTAAAACATTACTATCATAATATACAGGGTGTAACGTAAAGGGTATATGAAGCCGAAGGGAGGGTGGTCAGTATCGGCAACTGAACAACTTTTGTTTTACGACTTTTGGAATAAAAATAAATTAATGTCTCATACAAATCGATCAGCTGACCGGTACGAAATGTATGAAAAGTCAAAAAATTCATTCGCAAGAATCGAAAATTCGTAACACAAAAGTTGTTCAGTTACCGATACTGAACACCCTCCCTTCGGCTTCATATACCATTTACGTTACACCCTGTAAATTCACTATTCGGTATTAGTATCTGAGCAACTTAAACGTTTCAGGTTTTATTTTTTTGGGGGTGTGGGGGGGGGGGGGGGGTGTGGGGGGGGCGATGTTATTGATCATACATTTTATTAAATATCGAGCAGCTGATAGATTTGTATAGAACATTGAATTATCTTTATATGTATAGGTATTTAATTGAAAAGTCGCAAAATAAACACTAATTTGTTGTTGCTATGACGATCGTGCAAGCATTCCAAGGTATGCCCAATGGCTACTATGACCAAGGTGGAATAAGCCGCTAAAATTTTGATGACGTTGAATAAGGAATTCCGAGTTTCGCATTAACCTATTGGTTGGTTACCTACTGTTTGTATTAAATATCTATACTGTGCCTCGTTAATGAAGTTGCGCAGCGAGAGACACATAAATTAAAATTAACTAATTGAGAACAAAAAACACTTGGTTCATAAAAACTACAGAAAAACATTAAACCATTAATTTATTGTGATAGATTTTGAAATACTTGTAAGTGAGGGCCCCTAGTAGGTAGGTACGGACCACAGCAGATCAATGGTAACACTTGCAGTACGATTTCAACTCTTACTACGCAGATAATAAGAACGGTCCAAAATGTTACACTTAATCTGCTTACGGCTGTACGTCAATATTAAAATAGCCCCCCTTTTTCTTTATTGTTGTAAGGAAAAGAATAATATATTCTGACTTACTTACCTACTAGGTCTTATGTCCCAAATGTCGGCCAATCCCCATATCGAAGCATGATCCACCACGCTGGCCAAACAAATTGGTGAACTACACGTACGTCTTCGATTAGGTACCTACTTTTCAAGTCACTTTCAGTCAAGCAGGTAGGACGATATATTTACTAAATGCGCTCAAACAATGAATATACTTACATAATTTTCTTTCTATCATACCGTACCGTATATATCAAAGTCTTTCTTTATTGCAAGTAAGCACGTTGTGTACATTTTTGCACGTCAAAATATTTTTGAATTTTCATTTACACCACTTTGCAAGGAAAAAGTGCCAACGCTGAGGAGATATCAGGTATAGTATTCTCGCAGGGAAGAGGTGCATATCGAGTCACAGCGCTGCACACCTCGGCGTCAGTTCAGCTGAAATATGCACCTTTTGCCACACCACTTATCATCATAACTATATTAGATTATAACTTTATTCCTTAATCGCTGTGCAGAATTCATTTATCAATATTGTAAGAAATGCTCAATATAATTTCCTTAATTGATTTTATTTTAAGCATTTATTTTACTTATTGGTTGTTTGTAAGCTTATGTAATTAGTGTATGGCAATAAAGATGTTTTCTACTCTATTCTAAAAAACCGAAAGTATGACCTTTTTGGTACTAGGAATCGAACCTGTCACTTCCATATAAGAGTTCAGGTTCAACCACTACGCCACCGAGCTCTTCCGACAACATGAGCAACATCCTTGGGCATAAATGACGTTGACCAAATTCGGTGTGAAGGCAACAGCCACGATTTTCCTTCACTCCTAAAAGTGACTCAGTAGTTTTCCCACGACCCAAAACAATAGACCTTGCTTCCTTTTCGTTCCAATGTGTTTTCTGAAGGCGAGAGAAGGACAGCTGATGGTAGGATCCACAATTGCATACAAGACTAACACCTTAGCCAAACCTTGAAGTTGCGAATGGATAGTTTTAAGGGGCATCCTCCACTTTTATTTCTTATACCAAATTATATCGTGCATAAATTTTAATACTTGCATAACTCGTAGGTACGCACACAATCTAACTATCAATAAAGGATCGTCGCGGTAAAAACTATGATAACGAATAAATGTAAAAATATCTCCGTTTTTTATTAAAATGATTGGTTTAAAATAAAGTTTTCTACAAGTTGCAATTCGAAAAAAACAGCTTAATTAAGAATTCAGTAAATAGTAAGAAATCGAAGCGATTTATTCATTGTTTTAGTTATTCTTCTATAGGAGTTGCGAGAGTAGAAAATGATACTGATTATGATTATGCAATATGAAACCTGTAATAAGTCCCCAACAAAATGATAGGTACAGCTTAAATGGTCACGTAGTTTTGTAGGTGGGGCAAAGCTCCATTGAAATGTGGCAATGTCTTTTTCACTTCATGATTTTGATTTGGTGGTAGAATTGTTGCAGAAGTTCAATACTAAAGTTGCACAAAAGAATGTTGTATGAAAGTCGAATTCGGAGGATCCACGTTAAGAATAACATCAATCTTTCTTTTGTCGTGTGTATGTAGGTATGTAAGTAGGTACCCTGTGTGTCCTAAGTACATTTAGTTGTATTTAGGTGAACATTGGTATGTATTCTGCCATTTTCTTAATTATTTATTACAGAGAGAAAGCGTTCAAAACATATATATGCAACTTAAGGTCACCGATTTTAGGTTTAGCGGGCAATCTTCACGGCCATAATTTACTCTTCCCAATACTTAATATGTTTAGCTAGAACGCACGAATCTGCACTGGACCCGCGTGGTAGACCATCTCCCAAGCTCCCTCGATAAAAATGTGTTCCTCTCTACTTGCGCCATGTATTAGTACCTAACGATTCCAGAGTGCGTCACGTTAAATGACAATGCCAGATTCTGCCCCACCATCAACCGCAAGTTGTACAAGAAAACGAATAAATGTAAAAATATCTGCGTTTTTATTAAAATTATTGGTTTAAAATAAAGTTTTGTACAAGTTGCGATTCGAAAAAAAACAGCTTAATTAAGAATTCAGAAAATAGGTAGTAAGAAATGGAAGCGATTTATTCATTGTTTTTGTTATTCTTCTATAGGAGTTGCGAGAGTAGTAGAAAATGATACTGATTATGATTATGCAATATGAAACCTGTAATAAATCCCCAACTAAATGATAGGTACAGTTTAAATAGTCACGTAGTTTTGTAGGTGGGGCAAAGCTCCATTGAAATGTGGCAATGTCTTTTAATCGTCGCTAAGTGAGGCGTCCAGTTTACTCTTACGCGATGTTGCATACCACCACCTAGCCAAGTAGCATTGACTTTTGACTTTCGTTAACGCTATTATGGTAGAATAGAAAGAAAAATGTATGGGAATTGACATTGGCTTATTCGTTAGACAACGGAATCACTATCGAATGTGTAACACTTTGGTCCGTTCTTATTATCTGCGTCATAAGAGTTGAATTCGTAACTGCAAGTGTTACCATTGATCTGCTGTTGTCCGTACCTACGGTCTAAAACAGAAATGTGTAGAAGAGTTTTTAAGGTTGAGATTTTCTCAACAACAACTTGACCGATTGTAAAAATTATTTCACTGTTAGGTAGATAATATTGAATACTATACAGGGTGTAACGTAAAGGGTATATGAAGCCGAAGGGAGGGTGTTCAGTATCGGTAACTGAAAAACTTTTGTTCTACGACTTTTAGATTTCCGCGAATTTATTTTTTGACTTTTCATACATTTCGTCCCGGTCAGCTGATCGATTTGTATGAGACATTAATTTATTTTTATTTTTTATTCGAAAAGTCGTAGAACAAAAGTTGTTCAGTTACCGATACTGAACACCCTCCCTTCGGCTTCATATACCCTTTACGTTACACCCTGTATAACTGTAAAATAATTATTAAAATCGGCCCAGTAGTTCTTGGAAAAATCTCGACCTTATTGAGATCCTGTTCTATACTTATCTCTGCCTTCGTGTGCCTATGCCTTACTTATTATTATAATAGAAACACATCGTTGACTGTTGACTAGGTTTGTTTTTGACTCATCTGTCTGAGTCAACAAGTAGGCAGGTGTGTTTATGGATGCACCAAGTACATCGGTACGTGAGAGTATACACCCACGATCAACAGTTAGGTTAAGGTTAGTATGAAGAGATTTGTTAGAGAGTGGGTTGGGCTTAAGCCGATATACTATATGTTTTAATCTGTAGTTAACCTATATGTTTTTGAACCCACAATAGTTGATTATGTGATGGCCGCTTAAATACTAAATAATAACCCGAAATAAGAACTTCAGTAAATCTTTCGCGAATTGGGCAGTTTTTAGGGTTCCGCGCCTCAAAAGGAACCCTTATAGGATCACTTTGTTATCTGTCTGTCTGTTAAGACCTATATCTCAGAAACGGGTGGGACGGGTTGAAATTAATACCAAATACTCACTCAGTCTACGAAATATAATCAGTCTACGAAATACTCAGACATGCAGCTGTCAAGACATCATACCTCATGCAGCCGTCTAAAAAATCAAACGTCTACGTCAATGCAATCAAAAGATATGGCCGTTTACTTATGTCTTATTTTCTCGCATAAATGTATGAAAATGCAAGAAAACCAAAACCTGTAGAGTACTTCCCGTTGACCTAGAATCATGAATTTCATCAAGAAGCTAGATCTTACAGCAAAAGTACGTAATGGAAAAATCTGAAAATTTGAAATTACATCCCTCCAAAAAAAAATTGTTATTACAAACTTATACTTGTAGATAATCAACTAATCAGGAGTATGTCGATGTATCGACAAAATATTTTGATAATGGTAAAGTTAAGTTGTCTTTAAATCTAGTTTGTCTTTTCGTTAGAGCAAAGTTACTGGGTTAAGTTGCGCACAGACCACTTACCCCATAGACCTGTAACAGGAGGGCGCCCGTTTCTGCCTGCACATGAGCGCAAAATTGCTTCGCGACACGCGTAACCTAGAGATATCGAAACGGGTTTAATATGGCGCCCCTGCCCCCCCGCTTCGTCTAATAGCGCCTATCGCTTGACAGAATTTTCGCTTGCAAGTTTGTACCGATTTCATGTCTATGGGGTAAGTGGTCTGTGGTTGCACGGAAGCCTCGGTGCGCGAGCCCGACAGCTGACTCGCACTTGGCCGTTTTTTTTTAATTTGTTCGAAAATGACTTCAAAGGTTCTCGAAAAATGTATACTTGAAGATTACAAAGGCAATTAAATAAAACGTCGTTTTACTACACGTATGGATATATTTTATAGTGAAATACATATTAATATAACATCGTCATGCAAATATCAAGTACAGAAATCGGATAAGGTTTACTTACAATACTTGCGATTTATAAAATATGTTCGTAAGTACAAGCCTCGATATTGAAGATTTAGGAACTAGATGATCATTATGACAAAGAAATTAATATTCTGGCAAGAAATTATTAAGTTGTGATACAGTCGAAGACAGAGATAAGTATTCAGGGGACCTCAATAAGGTTGAGATTTTCAAAACTACTGTATCGAATTGAATAATTCATTTACAGTTACATAGTTTTCACTTTTATCTATCAAACAATGAAATAATTTTTGCAATAGGTCAAGTAGTTTTTGAGAAAATCTCAACCCTATAAACTCTCCTGTACACCTTTCTCTGTGTTCCACCGTACAAATAACAAGTCTTGAGATGAATGGTGTTGAGAAATTATTTTAGTACTTTTATTTCTCCAAAAAAACTTATTAGGCATCCATTTGTACTTTACGTTCAGTAATTTTGTATAATTTAGTTATTAATTTCAATAAATTATTGTGATGTTCACGGCTCAAGAGTAAGATTTCTTAACTATTTCTCACTAAATAATAGTTTTAATTAAAACATTGAAATAGCTCCTAATATTACAAATGTGATAAATCGTTATTTTTAATACCATATGCTACTTTTCCGAAATTAAAAGGAAATCTTAGACAATAATTATACGGAAGATAAATATTTTTTTGTTGATTTTCTATAAATGTTGTTAAGATAATTACAGTAAATATTATTTGCAGATTGAAATAGACGTTTAATTGAACGGCCAGCCCTTTCATTGAACAACGCCATTCAAACTATGAAAAGGTTTATTTGCTAGTACATAGTTGACAGAACAGATGTTGAGCAAGAATATATAATATGTATCATATGTACTGCCGATAGCGGCATGTAAAAATCTTTCAACGAATATCTCAGTGACCAAAACAAACTAGTTTTATAGTTGAATCATTATGGCGTTTAAATCATTCAACATCACCGCTGACAAAAAAGCCGTTCAATTAATCGTCTATTTCAACCAGTTGACTGCGACATTGATATTTATTTAATTATAGCTACTTTTAACAACCAAAGCATTCCAAGGCAAGGTGATTGTACATTATGGATATTTTGTTACAATAGTTGAGGCTATTGTAACAAAATATCCATAATGTATATTACATATTATGGATATTTTGATACAATAGTTTATTATTACTTATACGCAATAACTGTAAGTGTAAGTAGTATATAAATTTATAATTATGCAAAACACCAATATACCATTTTAATAACCTTAATGAATAATAAATTTTAAAGAACGATATATTTTCAAAGATATAAGTAAAACGAAACTTAAAATATATTCGACAATGGAAATTCGTAACAGATCAAAACAATGTAACATTTTCAAGATCTTTAAACTCAACTAGACATTGGTGTCGATTCCGACGTGTGGCACGCTAAATTTGATCATCACTAAACGAAACGTCCTGTTCACACCATCTAGTAAATGAGTGACCGTATCAGTTTCATTTAGTTTAAGCGTTAGCGGCCGCGACAGAATCGCACCTTAACACAAAATATATAAACCTAGGTCCACTTTATTTTTATATGACGTGGCGTCATCGTCACCAAATATCGCGTCACCAATTCCTCTTTTTGGTACAAAACTTTGAGATTTATTTCATACATCCGTCTATGACGGTTATTTAATTAAAATAATATATTCTTTATTTCAGGTATGTTATATAATTTTTTCGTGATTCTAGAATTACATGACTTCGATTGCCAATTTACATATTTATCTTGCAGTTATATTTTTATTTTTGAGATTAATGAGATAATATATTTTATGCTATACATAATCTTGTATAGAAAAGAGGAATTGCTGAATCGAAGCTTATTTTACTGTAAAGTTCTTATGTAAAACATGTAGGTATATTAGTTACTATAAATATAGACTGTTTTAGGTATAATCAAAGCTAGATAATATTTAGTTTGACATGAGAATCATTATGTGAGACATATATGTTTTTTAAAGTGGACCCCTATTCTCACAATATCAGTTCTTATAACACTCTTATATTAATAGATCTTCCACATTCCCTTCAATTATCACTATTAGATGGATAAGTACAACAATTTTGGTCTAATTCTAGGCAATTCGGTTTAGCGAAAATGTCCTTACGTACTTCCGATACAAACGCTATAATATAGAAACGATGACAAGGCTTTGAAATAACTCTTCCAAAGGCTCTTTTAATTCATCAGTTATTCGTTTTCATATAAATTATTTTATATAACTTTTAGTACTGATTTCTTATATGCAAAGGAGGTACAATATTGTGTAAAGAAAATGTATAAAAAAGAAGAAATGATGAATATATGTGATGATAAATTATTACTAGTACGTAAGGACTTAAGTTGTATTGCTTTACTAATGTTTAATATTCATTCCTACAGTATTAATGATATTTTCATCATAAGATTTACCCGCTAAACCGAATTCAAGTTGTTTCACAGCCTTATGAAGTCTTCAGATAGTTCATATAAAATTGCTTTGTAACTCTGCCCTATATGGTAATTTAAATCCAGTCATTATGGTAATTTATGTACAGTTTAATCTAATTTTTGTCTAATGCCAACAGCATAAGGTAGTTATCCCACCGCCGGCGAGTAAGCGAGTAACTGAGAGTATTTTCTCGCTCAAGAAACGTACCATAGATAATATATTCCGTCTAAACAAAAGAGACGTAGCGATACTCGCTCAGCGATCAACTATATGCGTCTCTTTTGTTTACACGGAATGTATTACACTATTGTACGTTTCTTTAGCTGATAGTTACTCGCTTACTCGCCAGCGGTGGGATAACTGCCTAATGTAAGTAAATCCTATTTAATTCCACAATGGTAACAATTCTGACACGTTTTCTAATTTTAAGCTAAGTTTGACGGTTTTATAAGTAATGTCTTCCTTCTTATAACTTTGTTGGAAAGGGAGAAAGCATTTGTCGACTGGTCAGATTAAGTTAAGTATTTATGCACGCCAGAATTACTTCCAATAGGTGCGTTTCCGTCGTCGTCGCCGCTAAATCTAAATGAATTTGTTACTATATTGTCTAAAGCCGATAGTCAGTGGACAGTTTTAAGTATGGGTGGAGTATAAGGTCGGTCTTACAGTGTTCATACAATCTTGACAGCAAGTGCACGCTTATTTCGTGCTCAAAACTGTCAAAGCCTATGTTTGAGTGGACGTTTCGTTTGAGTAAAAGTCGATTTTTAAATTTAGCATGCTACAATACGGAATCGGGCATTTCCTTGGGAAATCTACTATATTTTAGGCTGTTTATAGGACAGAGTTTAAATAAAAAAGATCACGTTAAAGTAAGGCGGGAATGATAGTTGTCAAAGTTCTTACAATACGATGTTATTTGTATAATAATCACATAAAATAATACAATTTATCTTTTCACAGGTTGTTCTTATATTTACTTTGTAACACGTTGTTATATATTGATTTTAGCCTCCTCTATTCGTTTTTTCAGTCTCAGGGAATGTATGTTGGTAAGTCTCTTCGTTGCCTTACATTATTAGTGTTCTCCACACGTCGAAAGGTTATAAATTTCATAAAAAATATTCGAAGGAAATTATTTAGCGTGATTCCTCGAAAAGCTTGCATAATTATACACATTTTGTTTATTGCGTAACTCTTAATATTGAACTCTTGCACGAATACATTATCTGCTCAACCAAAGTAAAACATGTCCCAAGTGGAAAAAAAATGATAACATTGATGAATCATTGATCAGATTGATGAATCATTGATCGGATTGACGAATCATTGATCATGATATGACTATCAGCCTTATGTGGAGAATAGCCGACATTCATAGACAATATTGAGCACAGAATTTGTAACATTTTGACAGTTGTTAGAGTAAGTTTACACTACACGTTTGTTTCTGATTCTCGGACATATTGTAGAGTTTTTTGCCACTTTTTCTCACCTTTTCCTTGCAAAGTGGTGTAAATTAAAATTCGAAAAAAAATATGTTGATGTGCAAAAGCTTACACAAAGTTCTTACTTGCAATAAAGAGCTTTGACTTTGTACTTTGATAGTTAAATGGTATAAAAAGAACAGTATAAAAAGTTATGCAATAAAGAAATTTGTATGTTTGTATGAAGAAGAGGAATTTAAAATTCACCTTATTATCTACAATAACTATAATGTGAGTAATTTTCTTTCAATTACTTAGTACTATACCCTATTTGAAGCATCAATTTTATGTTTTATTGGCCATATTACTTTGGCCTTATTGATAGGTGACGTTGTTTTTAAAACAATCATATATACGAAAAAGCTTTTTTTTACATTTTCATTTATCAAGATCACTTTTTTGTGCGTAGTTATAACTATATTGGTAAGTTTATATTCTTTCTAAATACAATTCAGATATAACGTTGGTTTAGTTTTGGATTATTTGGAAATAAATTCGAATAAATATGTCATTTTTGGCCTTTTTGTTCTACAACTGATAGCAATCATTTAACAAATATTAATTCAATTTAAATGACTAGTTATAAATTTTCGTTCCAAGATCTATTAGATGACATTAGGAATTAGCAAGTCAGTCTATATTATATTTTCAAATGCAATGGATTAGGACGGAGTAATGTATTTTTACTACAAAAATAATGTCTAAAAACTCAACGTCTGTTAGTTTATAAATAAAAAACCGCTAATCATAAAGGAAGGTTTCTAGTTAAAGGCAAGAGCATTAAAAATGATTGCTAAGTACGACATTTTAAACAACTGATTTTTTTTTCGTTTTCGGCCAGTATTTAACTAATTCCTAAAGTTAACCAAGGAGGTTTTAATTCTTGTAAATAATATAGCATCAGCACATAATATGTTTTTTACATTTCTTATTGAATATCGATGTCACGTTTCTTTTCGTTTTGCTCAAAATATTATCCCAAAAAATAACTATGATAATTGATAGTTTTAC
The DNA here is from genome assembly GCA_963506565.1 of Tachystola acroxantha. Classification (NCBI taxonomy): domain Eukaryota; kingdom Metazoa; phylum Arthropoda; class Insecta; order Lepidoptera; family Oecophoridae; genus Tachystola; species Tachystola acroxantha. Next base: position 6,126,175 of record OY735894.1, on the reverse strand, counting down.
TTAAAAACAATATACTATTCCTAAAATTAAAAATCTGAGAAGTTTTGCTTATTTTGGCATTTAAACAAATGCGCATGAATTGGAGTTTGAGACTTTTAAGTTAATATTCAATATTACTCACTGATATAATGAGAAACTGTAGAAATTGAACCTATCAAATGTCCATACAAATGTTTCTTTAGCTAGCTGCATTGTATAGGATACACAAAGTACCAAAAAAAACAGTTCACATTTTCACGACTGCTACTTCCCCCAAAAAATTAAAACTATCTTTGCAATAGCAGAGTGGCACTTCGTACAAAACAACTGTATTTCATACAGTATCGTTTATCGCGAGATATTTTCTTAAAGCTACCCAAGTTGATATAAAATGTTGTAATACTTCGTTCACATTTTGTGCAATGTTTTAATCTTTAAACTCGTTCATATCTACAGACATTGGCGTCTCAGACACGTGCCGTGGCAGAGAAAATAATATTCTTCTATACAATGTGTATTAACGTATATATATCTACCTTAAATACGCGGACAGACACGGGCTGTGCCCGGCTAGTATTCGCGGAAAGAATAGTTTGTCTGCGCGGTTCATGTCTGTACGTGTCTGTGGGTACCTGCTGGGCAGTGTAAATAGAGAGCATCGGAACCGTTCAGACATATTTTGTTATTGTTTTTCAAAAACCGATGAGAGCGGTAGCGTCCCAACGACGTCTGTCGATGGCTGACACGGCACGCGTGTGGCGCGCTAGATGTAAATAAACTTTGTCGGTATCTGACACGCGCAATGTCTATAGATATAAACGAACCTTTAATCTGGTGCCCGCGCTACGAGTTTTGTTTATAATATTTACAATATTTAACGGGCACCTTGACTAGATGTTAGCTTTTATAATTTGGGATCTACTTCATAAACGTGATAAGTGACGTATTAGGTTAAGCTAATCCACAATCGCAGACAACATCGCGTTTTACCGACAGAACTTTCACGCCAGCCAATAAGCGGACGGCATTGGCGTTTTACTCTCATCCCGATGGAATGATTACGTGAGATGGTTTAGGCAAAATTGTTTTTGTAAACTATTATATGGTCGTGTCACTGGTCACGTTTTGAGCTTAGTTACTTCTACAGACATTGAGCGTGTCCGGCCCGTGTCGTGGCAGACAAAATCATATTATTCTATATAAATGTGTATGTCCGCGTCTGCGCGGCTCGGTACGGTAGTGTGTTCATTATGAACACACTAAACCGAAGCCCAAATAAAGTGTCTTATTTTGTAAACAAAAACTACTTTACTAACATTTTAAGCTGTTCTGTGATTATTGCGTAATTATTTTCATATTATTAGATAGGAACACTTTATTTTCACAACGATTAACAGGCTCGATCAATCAGTTCCTTCAGTGTTACATCACAACAGGTAATTAGACGATCATATTTGTTTACAAAATAAGACACTTCATTTGGGCTGCGGTATACCGTACCGGGCCGCATAGAAGAAGAATACTTTGTCTGCCACGGCATGTGCCGGACTCATTCAATGTCTGTAGATGTAAATCAAGCTTTAGAAGTAGATCACTGGTCACTTTGTCATACGCTTAAGTTTCATCACAGGATTTTATTGGACTTAGACCGAGATTCACAGACAATTTTGAGCGTCAACTTTGTTTAAGCTCGCTCTTACAACTGTCCAATTGAATTATGACAATTGTAAGAGCGATCTCATGCTAAGCTCGCATTCAATCGCTGTTAGCCATAAAACTAGTTCAGCTCGCTTCCCTTAAACGACGATTTGTCACTTTCGCATTTCGTTTGTGAAAAAAGGGACTGTGGCTCAAAACGTGGAGCAACTTTTTAAGTCACGTTTATGGCTAATAGTGAATCTCGGCCTTAGTTCCGAAACACATTTACCCGCCGATATTTACCCGGGACAATAACGCGTTTCGGAACCCGCCTTACTAACACAAGTCGATTATTACGACCGCATTTAAAAGCGCAGCTGTAAGTACCAGCTTCCTAAGATATTTTGTGCGCTATTAAGGCGCTGACATGAGCCAACTAGCGCCGCCAATCTTTAAAAAATCATATCTTCCAATATAATCAATTTTATTAAAAAAGCTACGTTCACATTGTTTATTGCTATAAATATTATTTTTTAAATGCTTATTTGTAACGTGATTCAATGTAGGTAAGTTGTAGTTCACAAATGTGCCAGAAACGGCCGTTTTTCGCAATTATGTGAACTACAACTTACCTACATTGCATCACGTTACAAATAAGCAATAAACAATGTGAATGTAGCTTTTTTTAATAAAATTGATTATATTGGAAGATATGATTTTTTTAAGATTGGCGGCGCTAGTTGGCTCATGGAAGGCTCTTAAAGTAGTGATATTTTTATTTCCTATACTCTTTATACAACATTATGATACACACGATGTTCCGTAGCTCTCTAAGTAGCTGTAACAACATTGCACTTATTACACACTATGATAAATTCGCGATTTTGAGAGTTGGTGCCATAAACATATCATTCGGCCGTCTCAGTTACACATTCGTATTTAGTAGACTACAAACTTACTCAGAGAGAAATATACAGGTTAGATCGAGAGGTGGCTCTTACAAAATATGTTCTACAGTGTCAAGGAGTTTAGTGACCATCTTCAATGTGTATAATGTACTTACTATAACATTTGTACGCCTCTTAACAGACTGAAAATCATGACATTATTATTAAATTGAACATCTCGTATTCTGTGTATTTTGTCAAATAAATGTATTGATTTGATTTCATTCATAGATCTTTCCTTTAGTTATTTGTTCTTAAATTGGTCAGGCATTTTTTGAGAAAATCTCAACCGTAATGGCATCAGGATTCGAACCAGGGACCTCGCCATTCCGTGGCACGCTCTATTCCAACAGAGCCAGCGTGATATCATACGCAGGTCGTCGATTTGTCTCCATATTTGTCTTAGGGACGCTAGCGACATCTATCCAGTAATTGTGCAAATTCATGTCTAACATTGCAGTTAGAAATTATGTTTTTAATTTATGACGCGTTCCTTCTTCATATGTTTTGATATTTTCTTGCATATGCGCTATGCAAACCAAAAACCAAATTATAAATAGAGAAAAACATTCATCACGACCGGAATTCGAAAAAGGGGCCTCGCCATTCCGTGGCACGCTCTATTCCAACAGAGCCACCGTGATATCGTACCCAGGTCGTCGAATTTTGTCTCCATATTCCTAAGGGACGCGTTTTTCTCCATTTATCATTTAGATTTTCGTTTATATTTAAATAAGTTTATATCAAAACCTAATGGCACCTGTATACTTATTTCTGAGTAAAGACTTGTACAATTTACTACGTTAACAGATTTACACAATTTTCATTTAGAAATTAAATTACATTTCTTTGAATTAGGTGGGTAATTTAGATTTCAGTGTAATACAATTACTTTATACAATATCGTCGACATTTAAACAGGCTGTCAAAGAAAACTCACTGGTGCTTCAATTAGAAAGTAATTCTTGGAAATTATTTTGACGTTTTGAGTTTCATGTTAAGTTGCGGTTAAGGCGATCTCTTAGGTTACCAAGTTATATGAAAGACGAATGTAATATGACTCATTATATTATTATTATAAAACTAAGCAGAAAAAATAAATTGATGTTCTAAGTATTCGTAATTTGGAACCAGTGGACTTTCTCTGGCATTATTTACATAGACAATGATTTTTTTTGTAAATTTGGTAAATATTGACTGCGTATGACTATGATATAGGTACATATTTCTGTATTGACTATTATTTTTTACATATATTTTTAACAATTTTATAATATACATATAGAGAAACACAGAGCCTATTTACAAGCAATAGAATTTAACAAATTTTATGTAAATATTTTTAGGGGATTGGAGCGATTACGTCATAGAAATAATTGTCGAAACAATGAAACCTGATCGACATTGATAATTTTTTTTTTGTAATTATTAGTTATTTGTTTTTAATTCACAGTAACTTTATTACCAATATCAATTAGTTTTCAACTTGTGAGATAACAACATGTATTGGGTGACTACTCCATCCCCGAAAGTGTACATTAATTTTAACATTTAACGTCAGATTAATATGTGAATATCTGTGATATATATTTATAGAATATTATTTTAAGGAACTTTGATAATCAATCACTTAAAGTGATGATGGCATTTGTATGAACAAAAAACATTGTGACTAGCTTTAAGCTATTAAGGGGCAATATAAAACCGATGGCGAATCTAAAAACATTATCTTCTAATAACTATTGATATTATGTGATTATAGTTTAATTAATTACTTAATTTCGAAAATGTAATTTGTTAACGAATAAATGTATTTGAATCACATGTAAAGAAGAACAAATCTTATTTATCACGATTCATGAATAGCTATTTGCTACAATAGTTTTGAAATCAGTGGAGTGATCGCGACTTCTATCGTTTTCGTAATCCCTTTAATTTGACACATGGACACTATACATTGCTGCAATGTTTTTGCAAGTTTTAACAAACGACAACGAAACGCAGCAATGTATATCGTTCAAGTGTCCAAATGAAAACGATAGGTTCTCTTGAAAATGGCGGGAAACGACGGTTGCAATTTTTTTTTGATAATTTTTGTTATAATGTCTACAGTGGCTATTTTGTGTTTAATATCACGTTAAGTTAATCAGAAAATGTTCGCGAATGACAGTATGGTGAATTTTTGGATAATTTTAGCAAGATCTGAAGTTTCAAGCTTTTATCAAGAGTTCCTGCTACAAGCTCGGGAGTGAACGTGACTGTCGAGCTGCTTCGTCCAGAATGATGAATTTTCTGTAACATGACATTGGGAAATGACGAACTGTCGAGTCCATTAATAAAATTAATAAATAATGAAAACGAAAACGATTGAAGTCGCGGTCAGCGGTGATGTTTCTTTAAAATATTAATGGCCACCTGGCTAGAATATTCCCCTTAATTAAGTTACAATTTTATAGCGACATCTACACAATTCGAGACGATTTTAGGCCAATGTCGAATTTAGTGCACACAAGTTTTACGATATATATTTTTAATTAAACACCTACAATTTTGTTGAACTTTAACAATTACAATACACAAAAAGCTCAAATTGCTTTCAAATATAATATTTTTTATAAATATATTTGTATTATAACTACCACCTAGCTATTTAAATTTAAGTAATAAAATCAATTTTAATAAAATTTAAGCCAATTTTCAAACCTAAGGTTCAATTTGTCTTCAATAACAACCGTATGGAAATATTTGCTTGTAGTAATTGGACAGGATATAAATAATTGGTACACATTTCATAATCCAAAGGTACCTATGGATATCCACGGTTGTAGACATCTTTGCGAAATAATCTTTCAATTATCTATGCGTTGTTATTGTATATTAATCGTAATTGGATATTCTATTTCATTCTTTGCTGTAATTGGATATAATATTCTCGACATAATATATTTAATTTAAAGGTACGAAACCGGTGGTCGTAGACGTTTTATAATCAGGTACGAACTCAGATCGCACCGAAAGAATTTAATCGATGCTATAAGATATTTTAATTTAAATTCTATATTCGTTCTTGTCTCCATAAACATTCGTTCTTTAACTTTCGCATTCGATATTTTGTCTCATATAATTTATTCGAAACTTTACCTAAACATAGATTGTAACGATCCTTGTTTTTCATATAAATTCGTTCATTTCTCCCTAAACTTCGTTCTTAGATGTAATAATTGTCAAATGTTATGTTTGATTTACATGAGAATCCACGGAAAGAAGGATCGAAGTAGTTTTTTCAGTACGGGAATTACATTTTAGGCGAGATTCATGGCGTGACTTTAACGTTAGACAACTGTCAAATGACAATGAAATTTGACGTTTGTAAGAGCAAGCTCATTATAAGCTAGTGCTTAAAACTGTCTGTGGATCTCAGTCTAAGCGTTTCATCGAATGGATAACCCTTTTTAGAATTTAAACTATAGTGAGGCATTATGACCGTCGAAATCGGTCGAAACTGTAGGTCTAATTGCCGGCTTCAACAATATAAGTGATTTGGTTTGATTATAATAATTTGGATAAATATTTAGAAAAAAAAGGCAATATGCCACTACAACGGCCGAGATATCTTTGATCGTTTTTTCCGTGGATTTTACATACATTTCAAAGATATATACCATATTGTAGCGCTGTTTTACTAAAATGGAAGTGCGCTTTGAGACAACAATTGGTACTAATAATAATGGTAACGATTCTGGTTTACGTTTTCTACTAATTCTGACGTGCCTATACTTTAGTAAGAGAAAAGGATGACAGACGGTGTGATTATGTCGATCTAAAATCAAAACGAAGCTGTCACGAAAAAGCAATCCAGAATCGCTTCCATTATCACACTTATCATATCGAAGAATTTTGGAATAAAATATTATTCTTCGTCAAAATGCACATTTTCGTGCATAACACAGGGTGTAATAAAATATTTGCGCGTGACGCGTGATGTTTGCGTCGAACAAGAAACATTTGATAGAAATTGAGCCTAAAAACGGAACCTGCGTTTCTATTGACTATCGAGGAATTATGTAATCAAGTTACGAACGAGGAATTATTTTATTTTTGGTACAAATCGGTATACAGGGTGCAACGTAAAGGGTATATAAAGCCGAAGGGAGAGTGTTCAGTATCGGTAACTAAACAACTTTTGTTCTACGACTTTTGTTGTTTGATAATGAACACCCTCCCTTCATATGCCCTTTACGTTACACCCTGTATAAAGAAAAATAATGCTGAGCTATTTCCAAAACCATATTGAGATTTTACTTATAAAGCCGCGTTTCCACGAGTTACTTGCAATATCGTTTACACATCAAACTAATTCCTGCAATTTTTCGTAACTACTCTTCACCAAAATTAGTCTGTTTTTGTAATAATTTTGTTATAAATGTTGCTGCCTCTTAAATCGATCATAATACTCAATTATTTTATTACACCCTGTCATGTAGTGAAGGCGGTGTCACGCTCTTGTGTTCATTGTTTGTAGTCTATGCATCGCTCGTTGTATTATTGTTCATCCATTACCCGAGACCTGTTTAATATTACAAAGTTATTATGAAGGTAAGTAAGTATTATTGCAGGGCAGAGCGGGGCTGAGACACGAGCGGTACCAACTCCTTCATCTCATAATGATGGGCAAGATTGAGGGGAAGAGGCGGGTTGCCAGAAAAAATCGTGGCTCCGGAACACAAGGGAATGGACAGCGATAGCTAAACCCAGCTTATCCCCAGCTAATCCCTTGCTACACCCAGCTAGTCCCTTGCTACACCCAGATTGTCTCCAACTAAACTCACGTTGAAGCTACGTCAGATCCTACACCATATAGCCAACCCATCTTGTCCCAGCTTGCCCTTAACTAATTTCAACTTATCCCCAGCTAAACCCAGCTTATCCCCACTAAACCCAGCTTATCCCTACTAAAACCAGCTTATCCCTACTAAACCCAGCTTATCCCTACTAAAACCAGCTTATCCCTACTAAACCCAGCTTACCCCAGCTACACCCATGTCCCCAGTGACTTACGCAGCAGCGTGCAGCTCGGTAAACTCGCGCATCACGTAGTCTTCGCGCTGCTTAGCAGTGGACCGCATGTGCAACCTTGGCAGCTCGTCCCCTAATCCCCAATAAACCCAGCTAATCCGCTAAACCCGGCCTATCCCTGCTAAACCCAGCTTATTACTAACCAAACCCAGCTTATACTCAACTAAACCCAACTTATCCCTAATCAACCCAGCTATCCCCAGCCACTCCCATCATGTCCCCAGTGACTTACGCAGCGGGGTGCAGCTCGGTCAGCTCGCGCACCACGTAGTCTGCGCGCTGCTTGGCGGTGGAGCGCATGCGAAGTCCTGGATGCAGCTCGTCCCACGGCGTGGGTCGCCACTTGCATTGACGGAAGTCGTTCACTTCCTGTACAGATAATTAAGTATAAGGTTAAGTTTTGGACTCATGGTTGTTATATATATATGTATATATGTTATATATATATTTAATGTAAAAGAGATTTGGTTCGTAAACAGGGGTCTCAGTAAGATCATAGAATACTAAATATAGAAGAAGCCACTCTCAGCCCCGCACCAAACGTAAATAACGCGCTCCCCTCGAAATATTACGGGCGAGTTAGCTAATCGTATCGGTGCAAGAACAGGCGTATGCTAGATGCAGCTGTGCGCATTTGTAGGTATACCGAAGTCCAAACCAAGTGTGTTATTTTGTAAACAAAAACTAGCAACATTTTAAGCTTTTCTGTGATTATTGCATAGTTATTTTCACTTTATTAGATCGGATCACTTTATTTTCACAACGACGAACAGGTTCAATCAATCAGTTCCTTCAGTGTTACATCACAACAGGTAATTAGACGATCATATTTGTTTACAAAATAAGATATTCTCGAGAAGTATTTGGCAGATAGTAAAAATTCTTCCACTGATAGTTTTACCGTAGGTAAAAATGGCTAACATTCACATGTCTCAACAGGGACTTGCGATTATGCTCTTTATATTATATCCAGGTCCTGAAAACGCTCCTAGTTTACCGACACAATTCCTAATGTTTCCATAGCTTGCTGGCCTCACCTGAATGTACTCCGGGTCCATGGCCGCCGGCGAGTCAATGGACAGCACGCGCACGATGGTGTCGGTGTCGCCGCGCTGGCCCGGGAAGCGCTCGGGCGCGCTGTACACGGCCGATATCTCCAGGTGCTCCAGGGTCTTGCGGAGACGCACGAAGCCGAGGATGTCGTATTGCCATAACCAGTAACCTAGGGAAGGAAAAACAACTAAATGCACTGGGAATCTAAGCCAGTCGAAGGACAGATAAGTATACAGGGGGCCCTCAATAAGGTCCATATTTTCTCAAAAACTACTGGACCGAATTTAATAATTATTTTACAGTTACATAGTTTAACTTTTATCTATCAAACAGTGAAAGAGTTTTTGCAATAGGTCAAGTAGTTTAATAATTCTTTTACAGTTACATAGTTTTAACTTTTATCTATCAAACAGTGAAAGAGTTTTTGCAATAGGTCAAGTAAGTTTTTGAGAAAATCTCAAACTTAAAAACTCTTTGTGTTCTACCGTACAACCGATTAAGGACGACGACCAGGTCTTCTCAACTTCGGAGAAGTGCGGACCTTGAGGTATACCCTCTCTAGCTGGACATGAGCTCGCCGGAATAAAACAGAAGGTCGACAAAATATAAACTTCTTGTTGAGTTCTCAACTCAAAATTGTCTCTGAATCTCTATCTATTTTTCTGTGATTATGACCACGGGGGGGGGGGGGGGGGGGGGGGGGGCACACACGTCCGTACCGTGTATGACCAGCCTCCGCAGCTCCCGGCACTGCCAGCAGATCAGCACGAACGGGTTAGTGTTTGCACGTGTCGTACTGTAACGAGCAGTAAAAATCAGTTATTGCATCTGTTAATGCATTTATTACATGTTTTATATCTCGTTCATGTGTATTGTATACAAACTGTGTAAATTAAAAACGTGATAAACTGTAACACGGTTTGGTTTTCTGTAACATGGTTTGATTTTCTGTAACATGCGTAGTAGGCCCTTGAACAGACGCCTCAAGTGTGCCAATAGCGGCGAGAATACCTGGAACGTGTGCCAATAGCGGTGGGAACACCTGGAACGTGTGTCAACAGCGGTGGGAACACCTGGAACGTGTGCCGATAGCGATGGGAACACCTGGAACGTGTGCCAATAGCGATGGGAACACCTGGAACGTGTACCAATAGCGATGGGAACACCTGGAACGTGTGATAATAGCGGTGGGAACACCTGGAATGTGTGCCAATAGCGGCGGGAACACCTGGAACGTGTGTATATGACCTGTGTCCTCGCGTCTGGCCGCATGTAGCGCTGCTGTGCGTCCAGCGAGTCATGCGCGCAGTCCCGCCCACACCAGCTCGCGTAGCGTGCCCTTGTACAGACGCACCACGTGCGCCAGCAGCGGCGGGTACAGCTGGAAAGAACGACAAGTTGTTGAGTTTTATTAAACTCATTTATTTATTATTATTTATTCAAGTTCAATAAATATATTATATTAGAACATGATGATTTCGTGACACGAAATTGTCACGAAATGACAAGGTCGCAGGTTCAAGTCCTGCCCACGGCAAGAATTTTTTCATCATGTTCTAATTTATTCACCGAGCATGGATAATGCGTAATTAAAATTCTAAATATATTATCGTCTAATTTAACACAATTCATATGTTATGAGCCAGGTAAACGTTTCATACTGCTATGATAAGGCGTTCAGTAGTAAACCAAAAATGCCTATTTACCGCAACAACTTTACAATTTCTCGACTGCACTACGGAATGTCGATGTTCAAATTCTCGATAAAACGGTATTCCGAAAGTACACACGAAGACAGAGTTAAGTATACAGGGAGCCTCAATAAGGTTGAGATTTTCTCAAGAACTACTGGACTGATTGTACTAATTCTTTTACAGTACATAGTTTTAACTTTTATCTATCTAACAGTGAAAGAATAATTGCAGTAGTAGTTTTTGAGAAAATCTCAACCTTAAAAACTCTACTGTACACCTTTCTCTGTCTTCGACCGTACATGACTTCGAGTTACGCGAGTTCGAAAGTATGATATACCGAATGTCTGAATATCGAATGTTTACTATCACTATATACGAAACTTCGAAAATATGCTCGAAATATCGAATTACTCACAAATGTTGTCCATTGCGAGGTACAGAACTGTGACAGTACCTACGTTTGCTTTCTCGTAATAGGGCAGTCCATGGACTTTTGAAATTGACATGTATAATCAGGTACTCACAGTTTTACAGAACAGAATCTTGAGTGATGTCAACATCAATCCCTCGATGAGCACGTTACGCATGATCTCGTTGAACCTCCGGATATTCACGGCGACCTTGTGATGAAATAAATAATTTAATTATTACTATTTTATTTTATTTAAGAATAAACGGTTATTAACAGTTACCGGAGGATGCTAAGTTGAGTGTAGTCTAGCGGTATATTACGTTAGCCCAACGGTTAACAACGTTAGCATAACAGTTAACAACGTTAGCATAACAGTTAACAACGTTAGGATAACAGTTACCAACGTTAGCCCAATAGTTAACAACGTTAGCATAACAGTTAATGTTAGTCTAACGGTTAACAACTACTTACATCAACGATGCGTACATCCAGCCCTTGCGGGGACTAGCTCTGCAGCGCGTATCAATTGATAGAACACACTTAACGTAAATTAAGTCAACATTCGTACCCGTAATCGTTAACCCAACGGGATTCAACGTCAGCCCAACGGTTAATAACTACTTACAACGACTATAGCCACATTCATCCCTTACGGATACAAGGTCTGCAGCGCGTACCAGTTGATTCGCGTCAGGCTAGCGGGCGACCGCTTGACGTGAGTTCAGTCAACATTCGTAGGTAAGACGTTTGTGTAACTTTATTTCCTCGGTTGTGTAACTGTATGTCAAAGTTTGTGTATCTGAACGTTAGTCTAACGATTAATAACGTAAACCCAACTGTTAACTACGTTAGCCTAACGGTTAACAACGGTTAATAACTACTTACAACAACGATAGCCACATCCAGCCCTTGTGGGTACAGGCTCTGCAGCGCGTACCAGTTGATTCGCGTCAGGCTAGCGGGTGACCGCTTGACGAACACGCTTAACGTGAGTTGAGTCAGCATTTGTAGGTGAGACAACGTCTGCAGAGCTTCCGTCGACAGATTCTCGTAGTCGGTTATTATGTGCTGAGAAAAAAGGAGGCATTTTGGCAAATTATCAAAATACCTTGTTTACAAAAACAGGCAGAAATCAATTTAAAAAAAACGACTGCAAAAAATTTAAGTTTTTGGCACATTTGTGAACTACAACTTAGCTTGTCGCAATTATGCCATGTATTGTATATCGATAAATAGTATTCATCCTTATAAACATTTTGTAAATAGCTTTTTTAATCAAATTGATTAAATTGGAAAATATTAGTTTTTCAAGATTGGCGGCGCTAGCTGGCTCATGGAAGGCCCTTAAGTAAGAAATATATAGTGAGAAGATGTAAAGTCTAAATATTACCAGTATACTGACCCTTATATGTGAGAACCTCATGAGTCCCGTGTTACAGTTGGACAGTATGGAGTCGGCTGACAGCGGCTCAGTGTTGAACGACATCTGACGACAGCGCGCGCGCATGTGACTGTACTGCAATTAACACATTTAGTTTTATTAAGGTGAAACGCTGGCAGGGGTTCTGCATACAAAACTATATCGGAATAAACTAACGTAGAGGACGTTGGTTGTTGATTTTTTTAAACCAGATGCTTTAAATAGTAAAATTATATTACCGTGGCTTGAATGTTGTTAAAAATCAATCTTAAAATCATTTCAGTACTATCGGAAATTTAAGGTTGTAATTCAATGATTAATGTGCTGATATATTATTATATTTCCCAAGGTTTCACGGGTTCAAAAACCCGGTACTTTGAAAGGCTTGCACGGAGACATGGGTCCAACGTGTAGAGGCCTTAGAGAGCCTTAATTTAAAGGGATATGTGATGCACCTAGCGGGACCCGTCTTTGAACCCGCATCAGAATGCACTCAAATTATTTTATTTCTTATTAACCCTTTTCTAATGACACGTCATCCCCCCCCCCCCCCCCCCCCCCCCTCAACATGTCACGCGACAGCTTGTGACATCATAAAAACAAGATAGCCGCGAATAATAGCATGTGACGTCATTCGCTCAATCAGCCGTTTCGAATCACGTGAATAAAAGCTGTTTCTTTGACAATTTATTTCATTAAAATTACGAAATTACCATGAAATAAATATTCTTGGCTTATTATGATAGAGGCCATCGCTTGGCAACAAGTTTTGGTTACTGCCAACATCCCTATTACATTTTGTGGCTATACAAGGCTTCTGTGCTCAGGGTTCTAAGTTCGAATTCCGAGAAAACGATCGGATACTCACTGTATACAGATCGCTAGGTGTCGCTGTATCCATTTCACAGCCGAGCAGCGCTACCTTTCGCATCGAATGCGTGTGCTTGAGCAAAAGACTCTCTACTATTGTTCTGAAAAGAAATAAATATAATATTTTGTAATAACTTTTTGTGGAAGGTTTATTTTTGTTTGCATATATAAACTCACGCCTGATTCCTGTAGGGGTAGGCAGAGACGATGGACTTCCATCTTCAGCGATCAATATAGCACACATATCAAATCCAATTTATCTAACCTCCTCCTCATACATTCAATGCATCATTCATTCAGATTTGTTCATTTAAACTTGATGTTTATTAAACACAGCGATGATATTTTATCACATTCTTAAACAATGAAACAAGCAGAGACAAAACTAACTAAACCTAAGTCCCTTAGATTAGTAAAGGTTTAAAAATAATGTAAAGAAAAACATGTATGCTTTTATATACCTAGTTTAATCAAATCACACTTACATTAAACCGTGTTTTTATTCCTTTCATATTTTCGTTAAAACGTTAAGTTAGAAAGGGACGGTGGACTAACTATAAAACACGTTTATGGTTAGGCAAAGATGTTTACCTCTTTATTTTGATGATAGGTACAGAAGGTCTGTTCTGATGTATGTAGCTTGGAGCAACGATCACTACTTCTTGTAAATTCGCAGAGTCGAAGTAACTGAAATAATAACATGTCATTTACTAAGTTATAAGTAGCTAACTGGGGGTACAACCACTGTTAATTGTTTTAATTTTATTATAATAGAAAATTAATCTGGGTGGGGTGACCTAATTCGACTCTCCAATATTTTTAATTTTATTAGACGATTGTGGATGCATTCCAAGGTATGACCAAAGTCTACCATGACCAAGAAATAAGCCCGTCCGCGACAGGCTGCCTTGGGCAGATAATAATAAGCAGGACCGAGGCAGCCCCGCGCGGCCAGAATCGGAGTCGTTGCGCGGCAAATGCGTCGCCAGGCACGCCTAGTGTGGACCGGCCTTGTAATAACACGTTTACTATTATGTAATTTCCTAAACAATAAAGGCGGTTCTCTTGAAAATGGCGGGAAACGACGGTTGCGAAATTATTTCATAATTTTCCTTTTAATGTCTACAGGGACTGTTTTGTGTCTAATATCACGTTAAATTAATCAGAAAATGTTCGCGAATGACAGTACGGTGAATTTATTGGATTATTTGTGCAAGATCTGAAGTTTCAAGCTTTTATCAAGAGTTCCCGCTACAAGCTCGGGAGTGAACGTGGCTGTCGAGCTGCTTCGTCCAGAGTGATGACGCTACGGCGTCTCCTCTGGATGAAGACATGAAGACGCGGCTACCCAGGGTGAAGACCCTACTGCGACTCCCCTGGAGGAAGATGGAAGACTATTGAATATATTGAATTTTCTGTAACATGACATTGGCAAATGACGAACTGTCGAGTCCATTAATAAAATAAATAAATAAAAACAATAAAGGCTGAAACACAGTTAAATACCTAAGCTGCGGAAAGGCAACGGCAGTGGTTGTAATGTATGAAACTCTATGAAAGATGACAGACTGAACGCCGCGCGGCTGCAGCTCCCTTGCTTTGCCGGTGACGCTCCGTTGCTGCGTTCAGTCCGCCATTTTTCATGTAGTTACCTAAACCGAGGCCATATCAAATGTCTTATTTTGTAAACAGAAACTACCCTCCCCACTAACATTTTAAGCTATTCTGTGGTTATTGCATAGTTATTTATACATTATTAGATATAATTACTTTATTTACACAATGATGAACAAACTCAATTAATCAGTTCTACATCTCAACAGGAAATTAGACGATCATATTTGTTTACCAAATAAGACACTTGATTTGGGCTATTGCCGCTGCCGTTGCTTCTGCGAAGCTTTTTAAATGTGTTTCAACACTTACGTAACTTTCTAAACTATAAGCGCTCATTACCAGTAATTACCGCAGTATCGTAGCCAACAATACAATTAGATAATTTGCTCAAAGTTGGCTAGCAACAACTTGCAAATGTATGCAAGAATCGATTTCACTTTCTCGTACTTTCGATTAAAGTCTGCGTCTATGTTTAATGTAATTTAGTATTAACATACATGCAATAATGCAATCCACATATCTGATTAATTATTTACATTACATACATAAACTTGCGACTGTTTCCCGTAGGGGTAGGCAGAGACGATAGATTTATATCTGCTGTGATCATGACAAATAACTCTCGCTTCCTCCTCATTCAAGTCTAATAGAAACCGACGAGACTTCATGAAGAGATTGATGAATGTGGATGAAGCGAGATTGGTTTGCCAGAAATGCTTAAGTTGAAAATCTATCGTCAATGCCTATCATTATGAAAAACTTTTGTATTGCTCATAGATATTTACAAAACAATGAAATAACAGTGTTTTACGGTTCTACATCAAAAAAACTTCGATTGCAGAAAATATTCACTTTACATTTTCAACTTGGAGGTAAAATTGTATTGTTGTGTTAGGCATAAAACAATCGTGAATGAAAGATATAAATAATTACAACTTGATAAGTATATGTAATACAATAGTAAAACAACCATCTCATTCTATATCAAAGGTATGAGCTAATTCTTACATAATCACTATATCGCAACTCTAGTATTGATTAAACATAATTCGTTGCTAGGAGACTTAGTATTAATTGAATGCTATAATATTGTCTTGAAAGTATGGGTAATATCAAGGTAAGACTTATTACTTTGGCTGTCATATCGACTAATTTGTATCATAATGACTAATTGACTATATTAAGCTATAAACGATAAGTCGATATTGGAGACTTAAACCGCGCTACTATTTTTTAATACATTTTTATCAAATCAGTCAATATAACAGTCTACACTACACTTCTACAGTAACAATCTAATGGTATAACACACGGTATACGGTAACAATCTAATGGTATAACACACGGTATACGGTCTAACACATCAGAAAAAAGTGTACATGAGTTTTTTATTGATATTATCTCAAAAACTACTTAACCTATTGCAATAATTCTTTCACTGTTAGATAGATAAAAGTTAAAGCTGTATAACTGTAAAAGAATTGTTAAATTCGGTCCAGTAGTTTTTGAGAAAATCTCAACCTTATTGAGCCCCCTGTATAACTTATATGTCTTCACGTGAAAATACACATCGAAGTAGATCAACTGTAACACTTTGGACCATTCTTATTATCTGCGTCGTAAGAGTTGAAATCGTACTGTAAGGCATTGATCTGCTGTTGTCTGTACAAACCAATACTATCAAAATCAACCAAAGAGAATCACTTACTGTGGCAGCACGGTACTAACGAACTTCTCCAGTTCCCTCGCATTGCCGTCCAAGTAGATGTGGAGCTTCTTCACGCGTTTCTTGAACAGTCGAGTGAGGAACAAATTCTGCTCTAGAAGATTTTTTGATCGCAGAGTCAAGGTGTCCCTAAAATATTATTTATTTATTAGCGTGTGGTTTAGTGACCAAACCTATTTGTCAGAGATATTCCGCCCGTAGGCTTCTCACATGGCCTAACAACTGCTGCTGAGCGACAGCAACCGGGACCAACTGCTTAACCACGGAGGGGCTCAGATGAAAGTGTCACTAGGGGTCAGGTCACCCATCCAGGTACTGACCTCGCCCTGCATTGCTTAATTTGTACGATCGTTTTCAACATGTACTCGCAACTGGACTACGAGCCCAAGTCAAGTGTCTTATTTTGTAAACAAATATGATAGTCTAATTACCTGTTGTGATGTAAAACTGAAGGAACTGATTGATTGAATTAGTTCATCATTGTGAAAATAAAGTAATCCAATCTAATAATGTATAAATAACTATGCAATAACCACAGAATAGCTTAAAATGTTAGTGGGGGAGGGTAGTTTTTGTTTACAAAATAAGACTTGATTTGGGCCTCGGTTTAGGTTTTTAGGAATCTGGTTTGTGTTTTTTTTTAATAATTTCTGTTTGTTAAATGAAATAAATAAATAAAAACTTTACTGAAGTTGTCTCATAACTTACATGTATCCTTCATACAGCAGTATGGCGGAGCGCCAATGGCGGGAAACGGACATGGCACATATCGCGTCATCAGGACTGAGGTGCTCCAGCAAGCACTTCAGCGCCAGCAGGGGCAACCTGTCCCAATCCACCGACATCTGACAAATACAAGGATTATGTACCGCCGCTTCGAAAGAAAGAACGCTGTACAGGAGCTTTATGAATGTTGTCTGTGTGCTTAAAAAAGATTTATATAATAATAAAATTTAGGTTGGTATCTTAAAGACTAGGGGATGGTTTGCGTGATGTTTTAGATCGCAAAATGACAAGGTTCATGTTTGAAACATACCTACTTAATCAATTTTGTTTTTGAAATTTTTAAAAATAATGACTAAGAACTACTTGCCTTCATACTCCAGCAGATATATTGGTATTGAAAATTTTACCTGTTACATAACATTAGGATTTTAATGTAACATTTGGTAACAGACTCAAGACATATTACACAGAATGCAAAATCGATTTCTAGTTTCACCAAATGGTCGCCACATACCAAGGACATTTACAACAATAATCCAAATAGAAAGTTACAATGGAATACACTCGGAAACTCATCTTACCTTGTCGAATTAAGAAATCTAGGGCTGCGAAACACGTAAAGCACGTAAATATTGACCACAGCTGATTTGGCAAAATGTTATGACGACATTAAACAGCTGGTTATGAAAGTAGGTGACAAAAAGTAACCCACTGCGTAATTACGATTTTCACACACTTCTGATGGTTTTTAACACTTCCGAAGAAAATAAATAGCAAATGAGAGTTTTGAGGATATAAAATAATTGGGAAATTACTATGAATGATTATTTCGAGTACAAAGAAAGGTCAAACTAAGTACCTTGGAGTCGGTAGATTTTTAACTTGGTTGGTGGTATTCTGCTCCGGCTTTGAGTATTTCTTTCGGTAATAATGGACACTGACCACAAAGTAATATAATAAATGGCCACTGATTGAACCCACAATTTGAATTTATGTGATTTTACGAGATATTCCAATTTCACCTTCACTTCAATCACTTTCGGTTGTTTTTTTTCTCTATCAAAATCTTGTTCCTAAATTCACAGGCAAAGCTATCTATAATCGTACAGCCAATAGTAAAAATCCCTACTCGAAAGTTAGAGCCACACCATCGTGCTAAGAGATAACATCATGTGCAAGGGCGTCGCCAGCCGATGGCCCAGAGGGGGGCAAGCCGATATAAATTACAGCTGTGTGTGAGAGCAGGCGACGACGCGGCCGCGTGGACGGAATAGGAGAGACAATAGTACTCTCCTCTCCCCGCTCGCTCTCGCCTCATCGCTTTCCAGTACCTGACTAAGGACTTTGCATTGGGCTGGATATTTTTTCTAATCTCTAGGCAGCTGCCCCTACCTGCCCCCCCTTGGCGACGCCCTTGATCATGTGAAGTGCTTAACTCCGTGTCAAATCTTAAAAACCACTTGCCTCACAACAATAACTCAAAAGAGTTCTTCTAGAACTCTAGCCGGCAAAGTTATGTGTACCTTCTTTTTCTTTTAGAGACTCTATAATATAATCCTCTTATACAAAAACAACTAAAACTAAACATTAGATTTAAATAATAAATTAATTGAAGATGTCTTCCACCGCGTCGCATCGCGAGGCAACGACGCGACGCAAACAACGACGAGCCTAAAGCTGAGTAACGAAACTAAAACTACTAAAACACTATCTAGCATCATTTCATTTTCTAGCCCTCTCAAACAATAAATTAACAATATTAATTTCATAGGGCCACTTGCAAAAGATTCCCTGAGAGTTCGGTTAGCGACATAAACCTTGAAAACGCCATACATTACTATCTCCGGTTCAAGCCAAGTATTACATTATCTTTGGTTCAAGCTTTAACCTAGCTATAACCCTTTTTAGCGCAAGTAACCCTTATTTGTTGGTTTAAACTTTTGTGCTATACCTAGTTAGCCCTTCGAATTTTGTGGATTTTTTTACAATAAATGTTGCGTATATTTTATGAAAAATCACGATAATTTTACCCACATTGAACATTAATTAATCACAGCAGGCAACACTGTCAAGAAAAAATGGCGCCCAAAAATCAATTTTATTTGAAATCTGACAGGTCGTAATCATATTGTGTGTTTTTTTCTCGATTTTCCGGATAAATAAATCGAAACAAATAAATTGACGCCGTAATAACTCAATTTCCATTCGAAAAACTTTGGTCACGTTTTGTATTTCTATTACCTGTACTGAAGGCGGTTTTTCTTTATTGTTTTGACGAGTTTCTATTGTAATCGATGATGTAAGAAAGCGAAGGACTCTTTGTGCGCGGTTGGTTGTATTGTTTTGCCGTTGTTTCGTTGTTGTTACGGCATGGAGGGCGAAGACGGAGGGATGGGGAGCCCTGAGAAGGAAGAATACGAGAGCAGTTCCCATTCTACGCCGCAAGAACACAGATCTTTTGCTGAATTTGCGAAAGATAAGTTGGATAGTGGTAAGTTTTTTTCACAGTTTTTCCTAGCTCGCAGTTGTGTGATTACTGATTGATTATTTATCTATCTTAAATGTTGAATATCTACTGAAAACCAAAATTAATTCAATTTCCCGTTAAGTATAGGAAATTATGAATTGTTTACAAATAATGGGCACTAATAAGTAGATAAATAATTTGAATAAAGTACCTATAAGGAAAGTTTGTGCTTTCCTTACTTATCCTTATGAATAACAATAAACTTAATTTTTACACAATGAAGCACATAGGTACCGTACATACCTACCCATGTGATATAAATTGAAAGAGCTGGAATGATAAGGCCTACACACACTGGGACTGGATGGCTGAAGATTTTACCACTGGACAGCACACACTAGCTGCTTAGATACTGGACCACTGGATTCCTTAATACAATCTTCCAGTGGCACGGGATTAATTACAAACATTGGAATTTACATCATATTCCTACATATATGTATATAAGTTTGAATGTCCTTTAGTAAAAATATAAAATCTATGCCATCCTGTCCTGGTGTGCATAGGCCATTTAATCGGCTTTTATAATACATGACATATTTGTACAGCGGGCCGTGAGCTGCGTCGCCGTCTCCCGATGGCCGGTCAGCTTGGTGCTCAGCTGCTGCATCCGCGGCGTCTGCTCCTGCACTCCACTCCCACCCAGCATACAGATGTCGTGTTGATATTTCCCAAAGGTAACCACTAATTTTTTTACAGTTGCTAAAATCTGATGGATTTATTTAGGGACTGCATGCAGCTTTGGCTGTTTGGAATGAAATGATTTATTTACCATAGGTACACTATTTTGTAACCAATAAAAGGTCAATGATAGAGAGGCAGACCACAGAAAAGATGATATTAGACCATTGTTGCTGCGGCAACCTGGCCGGAACAACAATTTTTCTTCTCTCAGTCTGTTCTTTTCTTCTCTTCAATTTTTTTTCTCTCTACCCTCACAAAATCAACAGTTTTGGAAATTGCGTCATGTTTGAAATTATCTTTTTTGTGCTTAAATCTTATTGAAAACATTTAAATAGATTATCGATAGCCTAATATTGTGAATAGTGGATTATTTCAATTATATCAATTTCATACCTATGTAAAATATCACTACAACAAGATCAATTTAACTAGGTAGACTGCTACTGATCTTTTAATTTTATTTTGCCATGTAATTATTTCTTATTTGCTAAGTTATATCACAATATATTGTGAGGGGAACATTAGTAAAGATTATTACTTTGTCTAATAATTATTAATATTTTTTACATTAAATGTACCTACCTATACCGCAGCCAAAATCAAGTGTCTTATTTTGTAAACAAATATGATCATCTAATTACCTGTTGTGATGTAAAACTGAAGGGACTGATTGATTGAAACTGTTCAACATTGTGAAAATAAAGTAATCCCTCCTAATAATGTGTAAATAACTATGCAATAAACACAGAAAAGCTTAAAATGTTAGTTTTTTTTACAAAATAAGACACTTGATTTGGGCTTCGGTATAGGTTCGGTATACGAGTCATGTTTTAATTTTTATATAATATAATATATCTTTATTGCAAGTAAATCGATCTATGTCATAGACAGATTAGAATTTGAAATAGAGAACAAACACGATCTAGAATGATTCGAACCAACGACCTCGCCTTTCTCTGTCGTCTTTCGCCGTATCTGTTTCAAGTATTTACCACTCGAGCGGATACTGAGACATTAGCCATGGCTGGCTAATCACAGGATCTTGCCAAAACTGCCTGTATAATGCGCCTATTTAGGAAATTCAAAGCAAAGCTTTACCCCTGCATAGCTTACTTCTAGCATTAGTATATTGAAGTATAGTACAGACACTACAATAGTCCAATTAATTTGACTTTGCTTACGTACCTACACATTGTATTTCGCGATATGTTGTGAGAATGAGTGTGAAGTGACAAAACATTGCTAAATGCCAGGATCGCATCAGACGAAAGTCTATTGTATCTGGGCTATCTAAGTGAGAAAAACGTGAGTTTATGTATGTCTCACAATTCAATTCAAATTCAATTCAAATACACTTTATTGTACATAAAACATAACAATTACAGAAAATGATTACAGAATAATACAAACATAATGTACAATTTTGGCGGCCTTATCGCTAAAAGCGATCTCTTCCAGGCAACCAACTATTTAAATAACAATAGGATAGATGTTAAGAATTGTGTTCTAAAAACTAGTCCTCCTTATTTTTTTTACTTGGGGAAATGCATTTCGCATCTCACCGCGCCAATGAGGAGGGGCGCGCGGTGAGTATGTGGGACTCCCGCCAGAATACGGTCCTATACCCACTAAAACCCCAAGGTGTTCAACGCATCGCGTTTGGAACGAGGTTGTGGGAACGCAGCGCTAAATACCACAACCTCGTCCGCGGCCGCCCTCGTGGGCCCTTCTCGGGGGTCTACCTATATATACCTCCGCTTAAAGCGCCTCAGAAATCTCCTAGACTGGATACAGACACAGGCAGACCTTATGCACAAAAATTGAGCCAAATGATGCCAACACAAAGTAATAATAATTACTATAATAGAATCGTAAATGCTCTAATATCTGGCTAGAGCACAAGCGATAGATATGTGCCAGGTATTGCTCAATAGTACTTTAAAACGGGTTTTTTAGGAAAAATACTATTTGTGTCGAAAGCATATAAAGTGTAATACGAAAAACCATCGCGATGGTTTTATTCTCTGCGAGTGTTAAATTGATGTGCGTGCACTCTATATAATTTTAAAAATCAGTCAAAACTTTTTGAGAAAACCTATCTCTAATTTATTTATTTATTACCCGACTGCGCAAGAATTAAGGGGGGGGGGTTATGTTTTTCGAGTGTATGTATGTCTAATTCTTTGGCAAACCTCAGTCCTTAAAAACCCTCTACTTTGCATACGTGCGGAGCTTGCTAGAGTACGCTTCTCGCCCTACAGCCTAAACCGCTTAATAGATTTTAACATATGAGGTGTCGTTAGATTCGTCTTGATTGTAGAAATGACATAGGATATAAAATTTTAATCAAAGCGGCAGAATTTTTTTTACAAGTATTTTCTGCCTGTTTTCTATGTTAGACCAAGAACTTAGCCACGGAGTCACAAATACAAGTATCCATACTAAAATTCTTTCGTAATAAAATGAGTCTGGTGTGTCGTGCCAAAACTTCCGGCGCATAGCAAAACTAAACTGTCCTAGTTCCCCTACTGCGTGCCTGCACTGTATCCAGGCCAAGGGTCGTTAGCCAGCCGAATCGTGGCAAGAGGGCAATAAACACACATTTATACAACTACAATGGGAAATGGTCCACAATGGCATCCATTTGTATAGGTTTCAGGGCATTTGTCAACGTATTATTAAGTGGCTGAAATTATAGGTATTCGTATTATTCGATCGTTATACAGGGTGTAACGTGTTGCAGCGGTTTCTCGCTGCTACCGATCAGAATTTGTGAAAATACGTTCCGAAGTATTTTTTTCTATATGTTATTTAGGGACCTTTATACACATGTATATGTCGGTCCCATCATATCCTAACCTAATTAACAAACATACTTATTGTCTACCAGTTCATATAGCATTTTGGCCGCTCCCGAAGACGGTTCGGCCAAAATGCTATGAAGCTTCCCCATTATTATATATAAACGGATATCACTCACTTATAATTACATTAAATTTTGGTCACTCCTACAATCAACACGAATCTAACGACATCTCATATGTTAAAGATTTTAACTACTTAACTAAAATAATAACTAGATGGATTTGTTTAAATCCACCAATTGTATTAATAATTAGACATAGGTACAAGTAGGTAGGTACATACTCACATCCTTCTTGCACAGTCGGGAAAAAGAGTGAGTGATATCCGTTTATATATAATAATTTGTAGTAATGGCTCACTATAGTTTTAATTCTAAAAAAAGGTTCCCCATGTTAGATATATTGATTCCCAGGTGGGACCACAACACTCGTCTTTTAGGCTCGTTTTAGTATTCGTAGATTACGAACTAGGATTTCCGTCATCCGATTTCTCATACAAATAGTTCTATGACTACTTATTGCTCGTAAATCTATCTACTTATTATCGTAGCTATCGATACTATCGAAGTTCTTGGTAACAATAATCTATACATATAATAAGACTGTAAAAAAGTTGTGTCTGTACATTGGATATTTTTTGAAAATAATAATTGTAATGTGTTTTAGGGTCGATACTGATGCCAAAACACCAATTTTTAGAATTTTTGTCGGTTTGTCTGTGACTACATTCAAGTATACGCCATAACTACTGAAGGGATTTTGACGGGAGTTTCACTAGGAGATAGCTGAAATATCCGGACAGCTCATAGGCTATAATCCATGGCGGTATGTGATCTGAGCATATAACTTTTTCTACGCAAACGAAGTTGCGGGATACAGCTAGTATATAATATCGATACTTGACTATCGATAGTATTGCTTTCGGTAGACTATCGATCTATCGATAGTCGACTTTCGATCAGCAACGCTAATACGAGGTCTAACTCTGACCCCCCAGGCCTCCCCGACAGCATGCTGCTCTGGCTGCTGCAGAAGCTGCGCGGCAGCAGACCTCGTCTCCGGGTGTGTGTGAGACAGCACGCCTCGAGCCAATGTTCAGCGTTCTACATCACGGCTGATGATGATGTGTGAGTAACTTTGGATATTTCAGTCCGATAGTAATTGGAACGGGGTAACGAAACGTGGGACGCTCTCCGATGGAGGGATGACCTTCGCATGATGGTTGAAAGATACCTTATTAAAAAAAGGAAACAATAAACCTGATTGCCAAAAATTTAAGCCCTTATTGATTAAATTTTGGTCACTACAATCAAGACGAATGTAACGACCTCATATGTTAAAGATTTTAACTACTTAACTAAAATAATAACTAGATGGATTTTAACTTAAAATCTAACCGTTTAGACTGCAGCGCGTGCCAAAGAATTAGACATAGGTACAGTCGACAGCAGATCAATGGTAACACTTGCAGTACGATTTCAAGTCTTACGACGCAAATTATAAGAACTGTCAAAAGTAAAAAGTGTTACCATTGATCTGCTGTCGACTGTACAAGTAGGTAGGTACATACTTACATACATACACTCGAAAACCATAACCCTCCTTCTTGCGCAGTCGGGAAAAGGATGAGAATCGGGTTGAGTGGCATGCTTTGGGAGAGGCCTACGTCCAGCAGTGGACTGATGCGGGCTGTTGAATGTAGAATTCGGAGGAATGGAATCTCTGAATTCGACTTTCATAATCAATTTCTTCATATTTGGTTAATTTGTTGAAGTTCATTTCATATTTTCGTTGTATCTTTCTTTTAACTCTCTAATGGCTTGTATTACTACGAAGGACCTTTTAACACGTTAACAGTCCAGTGCCCCATATATAGAGCACGACGAAATAGCTTCACAAACCCGTGCACCACATGTGGCACGATGAAAAAGTATGTGCCTACCAGATCCGCACTAAGGGTATTTTTTTCTGAAGGTAAGTAAATACGATGTCCTTGGTGGATGCTGGTGTCCATTCACGTCATATTGTCTTCAGAAGAGTGCTCCACCCAGTGTTGAAGTGCTCACATAACAAAAGACATTGCCACATTTCAATGGAGCTTTGCCCCACCTACAAAACTACGTGACCATTTAAGCTGTACCTATGATTTTGTTGGGGACTTATTACAGGTTTCATATTGCATAATCATAATCAGTATCATTTTCTACTACTCTCGCAACTCCTATAGAAGAATAACAAAAACAATGAATAAAATCGCTTCGATTTCTTACTATTTTCTGAATTTTTAATTAAGCTGTTTTTTTCGAATCGCAACTTGTACAAAACTTTATTTTTAACCAATAATTTTAATAAAAAACGGAGATATTTTTACATTTATTCGTTATCTTGTACAACTTGCGGTTGATGGTGGGGCAGAATCTGGCATTGTCATTTGATTTATTTCGAATTGTATAGAGATTGAAATAATAGGCGAGACTTACAAGGAAATCAAAACATTTTTTATGGGGACTGTGGACGTGTCAAATATGCACATTAACCATGCATAAACCAAGCTTGCCCTTCGCCTAACAATACGGAGAGGCGTGAGTAATCGAAATTTACACTTCACATACTTGTTACAAACACGATTAATTACTCGAACAGGGATCATTAGTTACGGGGTGACGTAACATGGACGTTGAGTTAACACTTCGTCACGATGTGGGTAACTATAGGTTACATAGAACTATAGAGTGTAACGTAAATGCTATACCTAGCTTACCTACCGATACTGATGCCAAAATATCGATTTTTAAGATATTTGTTATTATATATAAACGAATATCTAGACTTATATTTTTGAAGAAACTTATATTGTTGTTGAGTGCGCGAAGAAACGTCAACGGCGACGCGGGCGCTCACCTTGAATAAGACCGTCGAAATCGGTCGAAACTGTCGGTCTAATTGCCGACTTCAACAATATAATTGAGTGATATCCGTTTATATATAATAATTTGTAGTAATGTCTCACTATAGTTTTAATTCTAAAATAGGGTATTTGACTAATTTTTTTATTGCATCAATAATCTTTCATATTCCTGCTGAAGAGAACTGTGAAATCAGTTTTTTCGATATCTCAATTAATACCTAAGATATTAAGCGGTTAAGCCAAGTGATGGGGGCTCCATCTCGTTTTCTGGACTTTCACTAGGAGAAAGCTCAAATATCTGGGCAGCACATAGGCTATAAGCCATTGCGGTATGTGATATGGAACCACGTAACCAGAGAGGAAGAGCTGCCTTCCAATACATTGAAAGTTCTTCATGGAGTATCACTTTTTAATGGATCACTTCTTCATGGAGGTTTATAGTAACCAGCGACTTCTACGCATACGAGGTTGCGGGCTAGTTATGTTATAATATAAATAAAGAGGGTTTGTGTGTGATGTTATATGCCTTCCACAGTCTGCTGCAAACGGCAGAGGAGGTACATCTGCCGAAGCCTCTGAAGCCGGAGTTCGGAGGTGGCTATAAGGAGTTCACTGTTCGAGACATGCATTGCTTTCAGAAGGTGAGTTAAGCATTCAATATAATCGGCTATCTCAAATCAAATATTATTTATTGCATAAAAAAACAAATACATATAAAAGTGTGAATCAAAAACAAACAAAAATTCCATGCAATAGGCAGCAGGCTCAGCATAGTGCTGCTAGAGCGCAGGGCCCCACGCAGCGCTGATTGACAGCCTGGCCTTATCCTATAATAAATATGAGACTATACAGACAGTCTTCCGTGGTGGTGTGCTTGATGATCTCCATTGTCCTTCAATATTGGCACTATTTTAGCCGAGTTCGCAGAGCCTTTCACTTTATCGATAATTTGACCTTTTCGCGCAGGTTATCTTTTTTAATTTTTTAGGGTTCCGTGCCTCAAAAAGAAAAAAAAGAAACCCTTATAGGATCACTTGTCTGTGTCTGTCTGCCCGTCCGTCCTTTTTTTTCCTTTTGAAGCCCTAAAAATGATCTTACTTCGAAACCGGTTACGTACAATAATATTTTTTTTTGAAACCCGTACAAGTAAAATCCTCTTTTTATAGCTGAATTCCATTTATCTTTCGTTCTGATACACGAGTAACATTTAGACCGATAGTCATAGTCAGTTGTGAGCGCGAACTCAGCGTGAGCTCGCACTTACAACTGTCAAAATTGTATGAAAACCTAACTCAAACTGTATTCAAATCTACTGTATAGTATATATCGGCCTAGGAGATCGTCGTGTTAGATTTATAAAAAATAGGCTCCAGATATATTTCTCGTTAAAAAAAACCGAACAATGGGTACGTAGGCGCTAGCTTTACGATCCGATAAGATTAAGGGCGAGCTTTATAGCAAGTCACACGATTCGTCGCCGGTTGACGTAAAACACAGCCACGTCATGCCGCTTTTCATTCGTCGAGTTTACGACGGATTTGCTGAAGAAATTACTCGATGTAATGGCGAAACAAATAACTTACTCTAAGTTAATAACATTAGTTTATTTTTTATGTCCAGTAGGGACATAAAAAAACCCTTACATAGAGGAAACCCCCATGCATATCCTCTGTGAGTGTGAAGCACTCATTCACAGCAGAAGCCGAGCCTTAGGTGGACACATGGTGCCACCCGAGGATATTAAAACTCTCTCACCCAAGTGCATCATACGATTCCTGAAGGACGTTGGCCTTGGGAGCGAGATATAAGTACTCGGTGCGCGGCCACAATAGACCTTTGAGGTCACAGTTACCCTTGGGCTTGTACCAACACCCTGTTATCAAATAATAATACATAGAGGGAGCTCGGGCTATTATCCACCACGCGGGCCCAATGCCGATTGGCGGATTACTCATGCGTTAGACTATTTGTACAACTGCATGTTTCACGGTGTGTTCCTTCCTACCTTATATGTACGTAAGTTTTTCCTTGGAGTCCAGGAAATGTCATTGGTACATACGTGTCTGACCAGGCCGGGGATCGAACCTGGGACCTCCGTATCGTAAGTCCAATGCCCCAACCACTACGCCACCGAGCTCAAGTAGTCTAAGTTATGGTAGGTACGTATACTTGAGGCTGGGCGAACGTGGATTTTCAGTTTTTCTATGAAGGCTACGGCACTAACTACTAAAATTAAATGTCAGAAAAATATATAGCAATCTTAGGGTATCTATTTAGAGACTCATGAATACCGATACACGACTGGACAAACTACGCTCGATAGAAAAATATCGCAAACATACCCTTTCCATGTCTTTTAATATGAAAATGATGTCTAAACTTTTTAAATTATGTCGAAATAATTATTCATACAAAATATATATCAAAATGTAGGATATTATAAATACGAGAGGTTGTTTTTTAAAAATCCGATTTTTGTTGGCGTATTTATATTGCTAAAATTCATAAAAATACAAATATGGAGTCATTGTTCCGTGCTCTTCACTCCGCCGCTGCGGGTCATCTTCTGTCTCGCGATTGAGTTTGACAACTGGCAAGTGGCAGCCCATTAAATTGTCTTGTGTAACGAATTTAGACATAAAGATATAATCATTGCTACGTCACGTCATGATTCTTTGACCGATGTGTCTATGACTATAGACAGTTTTGAGTCTTGCAACTAGAAAGATTTACAAAATTCATATTTCCTATCGTGTCACGCGAAATACAATAAAGATTTAACGACTTGTATTTTATATTAAACTAGACTACACCGTCACAGATGTCTAGTGTCTAAATTCTAGATGGAGACGAATCGATACAAACTGCCCATGAATTATGTATAACATGCGGAAAATCACGAATTACCTACATGCCGCATTCCGCTGCAGTGAACGGATTTTACGAAATCAATAGTCGCTAATATTTGTTGTATGCAAAAATGCTTGTCTATTATTTTTTTTAATTCTTCCCAGAGTGAAACGCAAAGCCAACTAGGGATTACAGCCTGGTCTGATGTTAATAGAATATCTCAATTCTTATAAATACATACAGATATATACGAATACGAAAATAACCTAACCTAAACCTACGCACAACCCTCCCAAACCCCTAAACGAAATAACTCAACGATCCACGCAATCATCGAGTTATGCAAGGAAACCTTGCTAAGAGCACAAAACTTTACAAACACGACTTTTTTCGAGCACTCCAATTAATAGAAACGTTGCTTCGTCTCCAGGGTTGAAGACGTTACGGCAACGGCACTGGAGGATGAAATGTATTTTTGTATAATTGTATTCATTCTTTGTTTATTGTAATCTTCGTTGTTGTAGATATCTATATTTATCTACCAATTGTGTATTTCTTCTGTTTATAATGTATTGTGTGTTGTAGAAATTAATAAATGCTTTATCTGGCTGTCTGTCTATCTATCTAAATACGTTGAGATCCTTCAGGGGGCCATCGCAACATCTAACACTCACGTCTCCGTCCAGGGCACGTCAGCGACTGAACTGCTGAACTCTCAAGAGCGTGGCGCCCTGGTGCGGCACGTGTTGGAAGCGGCACGAGCGGAGCCCGGGGACGAACACGCCTTGGAGCCGGCACTCACTCTGCGCCCGGGGCAGAGTATCGGTGAGTCAGGTTGGGTGGCCTACTACAATAAGGGATCTCAACTTTCAAGAGCGTGGCGCCCTGGTTTGTGAATGTGGCGGATATTCACAGACCGGGGCTGCAGATTATTACGTTTATACGTATTATTGCGTTTACAAACTTATCTTTACACGCTGGAGTAATCTAACCGCAAATATAAGTTTTACTAATCTATCTAAAAATATATTTAAGTTAGAGCAATATTACGACGAGTTAAGTTGCACGAAACCTTCTGTGCGCGACTTCGACTCGCCCTTGGCCTTGGGATGGCGGATTGATTTGGTTACTATTAAATTTTCTAATTACATGAATAACACTCCAAATAATAATAAGAGACTCGCTAGATAGTTCGTCAAGAGCCGGATGCAGAAGGCAGTGCTGCTGGACACGGCACTTTTTGTGCGGAGGTTCCTCTCTCTGGGATCCTAACCTCCGGCAGCTTGGATGCATATGAATCCAAACTAAATATATTAAATAAGAATATGTATAAATAAAGAGAATAATAATAATAGTAATACTCCAAATAACATATCATTGTCAAAATTACCTCTTTAATAAGAGGAGAAGCCAATAATTATGAACTAGAAACATTTTAGAATTAAAACTATAGTGAGCCATTACTACAAATTATTATATATAAACGGATATCACTCACTTATATTGTTGAAGTCGGCAATTAGATCGACAGTTTCGACCAATTTCGACGGTCTTTTTCGGTCGCCGGTGACGTTTCTTCGCGCACCTTGAAAAAGACCGTCGAAATCGGTCGAAACTGTCGGTCTAATTGCCGACTTCAACAATATAAGTGAGTGATATCCGTTTATATATAATAACTAGAAACATACCGTGTGTTTCAGTGCCGGCGTGCGTGAGCCGCGGCGTGGTGTCGGGCATGTTCCCGCTGCACGAGCGCGGCGCGCTAGACAGTCTGCGCAGGAAGTGGGTCAAGACAGTGTTCAATCCGCAGCCGTTAGGTACGGACTGGTACAGTAAGGGGGCGATCAGACACTGTACATCCTTATTTGATTACCTTGATTTTTGGAAGGATATTATTTCAAATTTACTGTTTTCGAATTTTTTCCTTTACTTGTGCTAGTAAGACCTAGTTTTTCATGATTCTAGCTCAACGGGAGGTTTTGAGTTTTTTGCGTTTTAAAGAAAAAAGAAAAAAAGAAAATACATTTATTCAGGCACATACACAAATACAAATATTACAAACTCCTTAACTAATCTGACATTGATGTGCAGCGCCGGAAGGGGCCAGCTGCCTCAGCATAATGCCACAGCCACGCGGTACATGGCTGCGGCGCTGATTTTCAGGCAGAACCCATAGGTCCACTAGGGACCCCCAGGAGCAGACCCTGATATTTTCATACAAATATGTGCCAAGATGCGACATGCGGCCATAACTTTTGATTGCGATAACGTAGAAGGTTTATTTTTCACGGCTGCATGAGGTTGCTGCCCCGAGTATTTGGTATTAATTTCAACTTGAAACGTCCAAGCATTTCTGAGATATAGGTCTGGAAAGACAGACGGACAACACAGTGATCCTATAAGGGTTCCTTTTTTCCTTTTGAGGCACGGAACCCTAAAAAAGGATGCTACTGTCAAAAATTTAAACCTCTTTGAATATTTTTATAGCTTATGTCACTCCTACAATTAAGACGAATCTAACGACTTTAGGCTGCAGGGCGGCACATAGAATTAGACATACATACACACATACATAAGCTCGAAGAACATAACCCTCCTTCTTGCGCAGTCGGGTAAAAAGAACAGGTACTTGCTACTATGCCATATGGACCTAGTTATGGTAGAACATTTCGTTACCCATTGCTCTTTTCGCAGATGAAATAAGTGAATACTTCGGTGTTAAGATAGCAATGTACTTCGCCTGGCTCGGCCACTACACGCGCTCGCTCACCGTGCCTGCTGTCGTCGGCTTTATATTTTGGGTAAGTAAGGTCCAGTTTCCTTGAACATTGGTATTTGCGGTCTAACTCTGAGAAAAGTCTACAGGAGAGTTTTTAAGGTTGAGATTATCTCAAAAACTATTTGAGCTATTGCAAGAATTCTTTTAACTGTTGGATAGATGAAAGTTTAAACTATGTAACTGTAAAATAACTATTAAATTCGGTCCAATAGTTTTTGCTAAAATCTGAACCTTATAAATGTTTACTTATGCCTACCTACCTACTTATACCTACATAAATACGATACATATCTAAACCTATCCAAAATAATTATGTTAACGTAGCTTTTAAAATTAAGAAAATTGTTCCTAATACAGATGGACTTAGTTGTCTAAATAAATTAATATTTTATTTATTAAATAGCTGCTTCAACTATTTGATTATTATTTTCGTTTCAGATATGGCTGGGCACAGCGAATGAATATTGGAAGGACATAGCCTATGTTCTCTTCTCTCTTTTCAACGTACTGTGGGCGTGCGTTTATTTGGAGACGTGGAAGAGGTAACTATTTAGTTTACGTAATGGATAACATAGTAGTATACTTTGCTAAATATTAGTGGATGGATCCGCGAGGAGGACCAATCAGAATCAGAATTTTTTATTGTATGAACATGGTTATAAACAGTTGGTATAAATGATTCATCACAGTTTCACAGTTCAAGTACCTTATCAGGCATACAATTATTCAATGTCAATAATGATTAAAAGTCATTGTTCAAATTCAAAATTAACCAAATTGGCGATGTTTTAAAAAGGGCGAAGTGTGGTCCACTACAAAACGAACATGCATGAAGAGAGATGAATATTTGGAAGACTACATATAGGAAGCTACGGTTTGAAAATGAGCACACAAGTTAAGCAATGCTGGGCAAGGTCTGTGTCAGAATGGGTGACCACTAGTGGCAGTCGTTTGCAGTCGCTCGACATCTGTCGCCAGGCCATGTTAGAGCCCTTAACAACACTGACAATACACACACGAGAAAGATAGGAATGTGAACAAGCTAATAACATCGACGATGTACTTCCATCTGCTGTGATCCTGGTACTTATTTGATCGTGGTGGACTATAAAAGACATTGCCACATTTCAATGGAGCTTTGCCCCACCTACAAAACTACGTGACCATTTAAGCTGTACCTATCATTTTGTTGGGGACTTATTACAGGTTTCATATTGCATGATCATAATCAGTATAATTTTCTACTACGCAACTCCTATAGAAGAATAACAAAAACAATGAAAAATTCGCTTCGATTTCTTACTATTTTCTGAATTCTTAATTAAGGCGAGGTGTTGGGACGTTTTTAAGTTTTTCGATGAAGGCTACGGCACTAACTACTGAAATTAAAGGCCTGAAAAAAATATATATCAATCTTGGGGTATCTATTTAGGGACTGTTGGCTCCCGAAACACGATTGGACAAACTTCGCTCGATAGAAAAAAATCACAAACATACCCCTTTCCTGTCTTTTCATTTTAGTAGTGTGTCTAAACTAAAACAGTTATTCATACAAACTATATATCAAAATGTAGGTTATTATAAATAGAAGAGCTTGATGAGATGAAAATCTGTTGTTTGTAACGTTTTTATTATACCATGCAAAATTTAAGAAAAAACACAATTTGTATAAATACAAATGCACGGCGCTACGAGCTTCAGTGCGCCGCTGGGCGCTGTCGAGGTCGGACCTGTATCGATTTTTGCCAAATGTTCCACTTTGGTCTTTACCTGGAATGCTCCCACGATCGTCATAACGTAATAAAATTTAAAATAATACGAGTCGAATTTGGTCACACCTATACTTTAAGATTATTAGTTTACTAATCACGGAATGATTGTGCATCGTTTTGAATATAAAAAGGACTCATAACCTAAAACAGATATTCCTTAACACAATAGATTTTTCGCGAACCATGTTTTTGAAGTCATCATATTACACGCGACACGAACACCAGTGTCGAGTGTCGTATATTGGGAGCGAGCAGTGGTCTGATAATTGCAGATGAAGACAAGTCGGCTAACATTACAGTGGGGCTATAACATTACGGTTCTCAAAACGATCAAATCATACCATGTCATAGCGGCCGTGAAAGGGACAGTGCTATTGCATTGGTATAGCGGCGTCTCTGTTTGGCGCGCCATGACATGGTATAATTTCATCGTTTTGAGAACGGTAATAGGGGGGCTGATCAGTAACTTCCAAATAGACCAAAGTGGAACAGGCCAAAACAAATGACTATTGACGGTGATTTGTCCCACAGAGCAAACGAACAAACAGCAATCGAACTTAAAATAGTTTGTACGTAGTTGCTACTTGTAAAACTATGTACAGTGAACATCACATAAAGTTTGCCACATTTTACTCTACGCACACTCGCACAGTGATAATAAATACGGGCCAGATTTCAATAGCTATGCAAGTGTAGCTGTGGTGTGTAATGTGGTGTGCGATATATACCTGTTTTACTCTAAGCACAGTGATAATACGGGCCAAATTTCAATACCTACGTAGTTATAAACTGATGCAATATACACTGTGCCTACTTTTAAAAGTACAGTCAACAGCACATAATGTGTGTCATGTTTTACCCT
Organism: Tachystola acroxantha; assembly: GCA_963506565.1. Classification (NCBI taxonomy): domain Eukaryota; kingdom Metazoa; phylum Arthropoda; class Insecta; order Lepidoptera; family Oecophoridae; genus Tachystola; species Tachystola acroxantha. The sequence goes on along the minus strand of OY735894.1, from coordinate 6,091,771 downwards.
ACGCAGTGATAACACGGGCCAGATTTCACCATCACTGACGTCACACCTGACACCAATAATAATACTTACCTAACATCACGTTACAAAATTCGTCATTTATTTAGTTTTATTGATACACTTGACAGTTTGTCACTTAAAGTCAAAAACAGATTTGTTGTAATGTAACCTCTATGGTTATTAAAATTTTAATAAATTTTGTTTTTTATAAGAATTTATGCTAAATTTTTTATTAAATCGCGTGAAAGTACTTTCAAAATATATTCCCCTAGCAAATAATTTGATTATTCCTATTTTTCACTTTTATTACAACAATATTACCTAATTGACATTCCTATTATTCCAGGTCTTTTTTTCCGTCAGATTAGTATTAACATAGTATTTTATTCTACTACGTCATACTTCATCACTACGCTACGTTACGTCAATATAAATAACTTAAAAAATAATTAAAATATATAACCTGTAGACGCGAATTTGACTGCACTGAACCCACTCCGGACGGTCGGTTTAACGTATGTCTGCTTATGACCTTCCGTATAAATAAATACGTTTAAAAGTACAAATTGCTTTACTTTATTGTCAACTAGCTTCTGCCCACCACTTCGTCTGCGCAGGATTATAAATTATAGCCTATGTGTTATTTTGATGTATAATATGAGCTATATTATTGTAAAGTTTCATTCAGCAACATCCATCCATCCATCCAAACTTGCGCATTTATAATATTAGTGGGAGTGGTATGGGATTGTCACGAGCACAGCCCGTGTTAGGGCCAGTGTAGAAGTTGAAGCCTGGTTGGCGGCGAGAGGTGAACAGGAGGGGTGATGATGATACGGTTCCGAGTTGACATAATGTGCGACAACATTTAGTATAGACAAAAGTTCAAGATTTGAAAGAAATATTTTCCGACAATCGCGAAAATTGAAATAAGTAACTCCGAAGCTGTCAGACTTGGGATATCCCTATTTGGCATTAAATGGGTCGATAATGTTGGCACCGACAAGTGGACTTCGGTATATCGTCTATCCGTGGGACATTCTGTATAGGTATTATTATGGGTAGCGAGCTGTGACGTCACAGTGAGGACACTGGTTACGCTTACTCTGTGTACCTGCGCGAGTAATGACCCCGATCAATGCGCGTCATCCCTCTCTCGCCCCTCCCTCGCCCCGCACCTCACCCCCTCACTAGGCTCAAATGACCCCATGGCCTCGCCTTAAGCTGTTTTTTTCGATTCGCTAGATGTACAAAACTTTATTTTAAACCAATAATTTTAATAAAAAAAACGGAGATATTTTTACATTTATTCGTTATCATGTACATCTAGCTGTTGATGGTGGGGCAGAATCTGGCATTGTCATTTATATTGTTACAGATATTCCAATGTGTTGGCTTACAAATGGGGAACGCTGGACCAGAGGGACGAATGGCTGGTCGAGCCTCGACCACTGTTTGAGGTAAACATCAGCAGCTGTATTTATCACTATAAATGAACTTCAAATTCATCTTTAATACTAGATGGCAGCACAAGTTTAAAACAAAAACGTGAAAGTGAAATTGTGTGACCCTTCTCAGTTTACCGATATTTGGGATATTATTTGAACGGAGTATTATACAATAAGTTATAAAATGTATTAAACGTATTTGTAATGTGAATTCAAAGGCATTTTAACCGATGGCATTGAAGCATACCATAAGCCATCTATTGTACTCAAGAAAGCTGACAGTTTTTAAAACCTCATCTATTCTGCGATTATTCTTACATTACATTCTTATATACCGTTGTATAAACCTGGTAGAAATCTACGTACTAACAATTTACTCCATGTCCTATCAGTTCACACCAAATAGAGGAAAATAGCTATATACCCAGAGCATGCACATCGTTCAATCAATTGAGTGATGATTGTAGTATTGATCTCTTTTGCATTAGGCCTAATTGCGTCAGGGAAGTATGCGTGGGTATTAAATTCATCAACAAATAATCACGTCGGCTTTTTATATATAATTTGTAGATTTAAGATTTCAATATTTATTTGGATGTTATATGTGGAAACTTGTAATTGTCATGTTTTATAAGTTCATATTGTAACATACGCTGTAAGTTCCTCGAATAAAATAAATTACTTTTAAATATTATCTGTCAATGTCAATCTAACCTGTTCTATGTGTACAGTCGAAGACAGAGATAAGTATACAGGGGGCCTCAATAAGGTTGAGATTTTCTCAAAAACTACTGGACCGAATTTAAAAATTATTTTACAGTTACATAGTTTCAATTTTTATCTATCAAACAGTAAAATAATTTTTGCAATAGGTCAAGTAGTTTTTGAGAAAATCGCAACCTTAAAAACTCTCCTGTACACCTTTCTCTGTGTTCCACCGTACCAGGGTGACATGGGCACCAGCCAAGTGACCGGCCGCCCGGAGCCGCAGTACGCGGCGTGGCGGCGGCGCGTGTGGCGGCATTGCGTCTCGTTTCCCGTGATGCTGATCTGCCTTACCGTCGCCGCGTTCGCTACGTTCACACTCTTGCGAGCACAGGTAATTGCGACCAATAGGAGATTGTGATTTACATTACAGCCAATGGGAGATTTTATCACATGATTTTCAGCCAATAAGAAAGTGCAAATCCTTACTCGGCCATCGTGATAAGCCAATAGGAGGTTTTCGCTGAACAGTAATACGGTAAGTCTTGTAATTGGTCGGTCGTAAGACGGCGCTTGTCGTATCGGTCTGCCTTACTGACGCTACGTTCGTGCAAGTACCAGGATAGTAGAAATCAGTAAGATGTTGATAAGGATGATTTATTGTTGTGCCTAGGAATCACGTGTATGATGGCACTGATTTATCAGCAAGTCAAGGCAGATTGGGATATCATATAGTCAGCCATACAAAGTAGTATCAATAAAAAAGCTTTTATAAATGTAAAGTAGATACCAGGATATCAGAAATTAGTAAGAAATTATTTGATGGTTTGAGATGGAGTTTGTCACTAATGAGGAAAGTACAAGTTTCTATAATTAGTGCGTTTTGAAGAATATCGAGTACCAGGATAGCAGAAGTTAACAAGAAGTATCCTGTCCACAGGATTGGTGGGATAGTCACATAGTGCACATGACATGGGTGCCTCGCGTCGTGCTGGCCATCATCATAGCGGTCGAGGAGGAGGTGTACGCGCGGATAGCGCGCTGGCTCAATGACAAAGGTACGTGGGTTCGATGCTCGGGTGTGTGTGCTGTGTGAGTTGCATGTGCCGGGATCCATTGGGGTTTATATATGGGGGGCAAGATTTTTTATTGTCGTTACTTCTAACACAGGGAAAAGTATACAGAATCTCAGAAAAGTTTAGATTTTCTCAAATACTTTTTGTCCATTTGTTGGTCTGCATTCTAAACTAACTACTAGTTAAACAGTTCTTATAATCTGCTAGCTACTTTATAAGAAAATGTCGATATATGTAGGTCATGTCATTCTATGATCTGTGTTCAGACGCTAGGAACTTCTAGTGAAAGTCCCATAATGAGATATTTTTGTATGATGATTTGTGATTTTTATTTCTTTCTCTCATTTATATAGTACGTCACTTGAGCGAATATGTAGACAGTGAATTTGTAGACTAGAGTGAGATTTAAAAACTCCAAGACATGATGAATTGGAAACAAGGGGATGGGCATCAACTATTGTTAAGTCCTGTTAAAGTCTTCGCCAACCATCATTTTGTTCTATTTTTCGTCAAAAATGTGACTTTGCCAGGACTTGAGCTGATAAAAATCCCGATACCTACCTAGTATTATACTTACTATGTATGAGTGTATTAAATTAAATTTCAATGGATCCTGTCTAGCACATGCATTTGAATTTTTGAATTAAAAATATAGTGAGTCATTACTAAAAATTATATTCAACCCATAAATGACACTCACTTTTTGTGGAAGCCAGTAATTAGACCGACAGTTTCGGCCGATTTCGACTACCTTTGTCAAATATCGATACTATCGATCTAAGTACGAACTCTCTAAAAAGTAAGTGTTATCCATGTGTTGTATATTGATCCTATGTGTGTCAGTTTTATTTTGACATTTATCAAAAGAGTTTGAATATGATTGCATGGCATAGTTTTGATATTAATATCCCCTTTCATTCTAGTACGAACAATATTCCTAGTAATTACTAGCACAGAACCTTTCATATTTTAGATAGTTTAATAAACACGATAAATAGTCCAATATTAAAATTTATATTAAAATTGAATAGCGTTAGAACTTAGTAGTTTACAAGTTTCTATAGGATGTACAAAATGCCTGTATTTGAAGCTTCAAAAGAAAACGGTATTAAAATAGCGAAAGAAAAACTGCAACTATGGAATTATTCCTAGCTTGTAATTTGGGTCATAAGACCTTTTTCGAGTATGGATGCGCTTACGCATCAATTTGTATCAACGAATGTTTTGTCAACATAAATATCGACATACATAGTCCATGTTTCAGTGTTATTTTTGACTCTTCCCAACCTTGTTTTTGGCGATTTATCTAAAAGTCAAAAAAACCATATAAAGTTGTATTGTTCCTTTTGTGGACCCTTATTTAAATATGACTTGTCATAACAATATAGCCATATTTAATAAGTTTTATTGTGAAAATGTTGTTTATTATTTCAAAGTGGGTCCTAAACATAATGAATATAGTATAGACTACGCCACATCAAGTGTAACCATTGATGTACTTTTGCTGACTATTTCATGATAATAGTCAACAATTTATCATATCTTATAAGATAATTAAACTTTATGTTCTTCCGACCTTACTTAGATTAACTCTGCGGTAAACTATATGTTGAATATTTTTTAAGTTCATTTTATAAAACTAATGATGTTGTCAATACAGGTATCTTGTTACACCGTGTACCGTATTTGTAGTTTAAAAAACTATACTATAGAGTATTTATTTTCTCTTTTCTGCTTACCAATCTGGAATGGACTCCACAATACCCCGTCACCCTAAACTATGGTATTTAAACTACTTTGAAATCCCTACAGAGAACTATCGTCTCGAGACAAAGTATGAGAACCACCTCATAGTGAAAATAGCATTGGTTTGTATTTAAAAACGCTGTTCGAATAACCGTCACGCTAACGGCTAAGCTACGATCATGCTTTGCTTTGCATAGACAAGGTTATTAACCAAAGAGTTCTTACATCTTTCAACTTAGATTGCAAATACCACAGATGTTGACTGCGACACTTGTACAGACTGTGGTTTTGATCAACGCGCGACTCAGGGGCGATAGTATACAGGATACTGATGCCAAAAATGCCTTAACTTTTCGTGCTAAAATCCTCAATCGGCTCATTGACAGCGTGATCGGGCGTCGTGCGATGCGTGCATTGTACCTACGATGGAAGTGCCCCCGCGCTGCGATAATTTGAAAAGAAATTGAACGGAGTTTTTTTTAAATAGTAATTATGCCAAAAATAATAAAGCCACAATTTTAGGAACTAAGGCGCGTATTAATAAATCACTCTCAGCTCTAAAGTCCATCTTGAGAACAACCTCAAGATGGCGTTCTTATTAATAAACGTAACTTAGGTGCGCGTTTAGGAATCGGGTATCACGTGAGTAACGCGAACCGCGACTTTAGAAAGACATCACGTGAACGCCCTCAAGTTTGGTTTATTAATAAATGGCATACTTGACATGGTGATCACGTCTTGAGAGTGTATCAGCTAAGTTTGCTCTTTAGAGAGGGTTTGAGCTCGACTAAGATTACGGGCCTAAGATTCATTAGACTACCACCCCTGAGTTGAGCGTCGCTGATCAAAAACATATATCCCTATATTATTCTCTGCTTAGCCAAGATTCGGAGACCTGAGCTATGAGATAAGTTGCCACTTTGATAAGTTACAACTTGTAACTTACCTAATGTGAAATGTACTAAATAAAAACATTAAATTAAAATTAAATTCTAGTTTTGAGCTAGCTCTTACTACTGTCAAACTTCATAGCGTTTTGACAATAATAAGAGAGCAAAATTGCCTCCGAATCTCGGCCTTAAGGCCACTTGCACAAACAATATAGCAAACGTCATACATTGATTAAACTTAATTTTAATCCGCGGTTGGTGCAACTGACACTTGGTTATATTTCTCAATTTACGCACAAAGCACATTCATTACACTTTTAGATTCTTATCACATTCACAATTTTCTTATATTATTTCATATAAATACTTAGCTAAATGTTTTAGGATCGCTACAATCAAATAGCTGTTTTTATCTTTTTAGTTTACTCTTTAGTTGTAGCGATTCTTCTTTAGGCAGTTATCCCACCGCCGGCGAGTAAGCGAGTAACTATCGGCTATTTACAGACTAAAGAAACGTACAGCAGTAATTTATTTATTCAAAAAAAAGTACAGCATTACAGTCAAACACCAATGCACTATACAATTCATGGTCAATTCATTAATTATTATTAATCAGATGTCATAAAAAAAGAACATAAATAATAATACAAATAATTTAAAAGTCAGTCAAGATTACAGTTATGTTATAATAATATATAAGATTACATTACATTGTGAATTAATTAATAAGTCATTCATCCATCATTCTCACAAAATACCAAACATTCTCGCACCACTAAGTACATGGGGTCGGCGAACATATATATATTGTAATATAATAATATTACATTAAGTGGAAACAAAAGAGACGCAGCAATACTCGCTCAGCGACATATATGTTATAGTTGATCGCTAAGTGAGTATCACTACGTCTCGTGTTTACACGGAATGTATTATCTATTACTTTAGCTAGAAAATAGCTGATAGTTTCTCGCTTACTCGCCGGCGGTGGGACAACTGCCTTAAGCTAAATTAAACAGGTCTAAAATACTGCCATCTCTTTCTTTTACAGTTAGGAAAATATAGCGGCTATATTTTTTATTCACCTACGTTTAGTTTCAAATAAATACTATTTACCAGAATCGCTTGCTTTCGTTATTTGTCAAAAAGTACAAACAAATTGGGCCTATTAATTTGTAGCGATTTATAAACAAGTTAAATACATTGTAAACTCTTCTTAAAACATTAATCAGTGTATAGTAAAGCTTTTGTTGTAGGCAAATCCTTATGCAGAAATGACTGAAAATCAATGATAATTATCAATTTTCTCTTTCAGTTTCAATTCGTGAACTCGTTCATGAGTTTGTTCTACATTGCGTTCTATCTGCAGGACATGGATAAGTTGAAAGAAGTAAGTATTGTTTTTACCCGACTGATGGAAGGAGTTTAATGTTTTACGTATGCCTTATATTAAAGTTTGAGATTTTCTTAAAAGCTACTTGACTTTAAAAATTGGTTATACCTTAGAAACGGCCTGTCGATGATTAGGGTTCCGTGCCTCAAAAAGAAAAAAAAGGATTATAGGATCACTTTGTTGTCCGTCTGTCTGTCTGTCTGTCAAGACCTATATCTCAGGAACGCGTGAACGTTTTACAAACTTATATTAAGTTGCGTTGCACGGAAGCCTCGGTGCGCGAGTCCGACTCGCACTTGACCGGTTTGTATGTATAACGGATAAGAGTTACATTTTGAAAACGAATATTTGTTTTAATAATACGAAAAAAATACCTAAGGGCTAGCGTACAACGCCACGGCGCGGCGTGTTACGGCGTCCAGCGGCACCGGTGCACGTTGTCGGACGGCGCAAGTCACCGGCGGACGGCGTCGTGCCGGCGGACGCCGCGCCGTGACGTTGTACGTTGTGGCGCCACTACTGGCGACCTCTTCCGGCTCATATAATCTCTCACAAATGAGATTGAGAGCCCGGAAAGTGCTTTTTTTTAATGAAATAAACAGTTAATTTTTTTTTTTACTTCAGCCCTAAAATCGATTAGTGCCAAAAGCTCTGTGCTTTCTTAATGCGAACGTTTTCTTTGCAGCAACTTGCGGTGTTACTGATAACGCGCCAGATAATAGGCAACCTCAAGGAGTCTGCCCTGCCCTACCTCATCGAGAACCTGAGGCTCGCCAAGATATGCGTGGACATGTTCGGGGCTTTGAGCCCCAGCAAAGGTAAGTGCAGGTTGGATTTTCTGCGCCACTATCATGACGGCGAAAGAGTCGGTGGAGCGGGCCGCAGGCGACGGGCGTATGTCCGCCGCCTGCCGCCCTAACGGGGACTTGCGGGCGTCGGGTCGGGGGGTCCGGCGCTCGCTTAGAGGTCCCGAGCTGTAAGGCGTCTCGTCCTGTGTTCCGAGGCGCCTTAAGCGGAGGTATAGGGGTAGACCCCCGAGAAGGGCCCACGAGGGCGGCCGCGGACGAGGTTGTGGTATTTGGCGCTGCGTTCCCACAACCTCGTTCCAAACGCGATGCGTTGAACACCTTGGGGTAGGTTGGATAGGATCCGACCGCCGGACCGCGTAGGATCAATGTAAAATGAGACGACTTGGAAGTCGATAAATAAAATTCCATTAAATCTCGAAATACCAATGTACCCTCCTCGCTCCTGTTCTTGTGCCTCCGTTTGGTCGAGCCTCATTATATATAGTGTACTACATAGTGTACCACTTTTTAAACTTTCACGGTTTGTATACATATTAATTAGATAAAAACGGGAATCTACTCGTGACCATGATGGCTGCAATGCTGTCGAAATATCGAGACATCAATAATAAATGTTTAACACGGTAATTCCCGTTTTTATCTAATTAATATACATAGTGTACGTATAAAAATGTATCAAAATATGTGGCAATAAATGATTTTTATCTTTATAGATAATGTTCGCACGCGCAATCACGCGTATCACTCTATTCCCGCGCGATAGCTCTTGCGTCTAAATAAGCAAGTTTCACGCCAAATACGCACTGTCGCACGCTATTCCAAAATGATATTAAACGCCTGAAACTTTCCCAGTGCCAACATCAGCTCAACTCACGGAGTTATTCGAGAAGAAGACCGACTCCAGCGGCGATGGGTCTGATGGTCTCATTAACGGGGGCCAGGAGCCCGACAGACGGGACTCCGAGTCCGTGGTGGGACAGAAGGTCTTACACCAGGCGGAGCTGGAGTCACAACTGTTCAGGGTACGTGTGGATGAAACTGACCCTCAGGACCAATTGAGTGGAGTGTTCCATAAATAGCACGACAATAGGGTGTGTGATCACCAGCGAAAATAAGTGACCTTAGTAAAAGTGTTATTTTTTTGGTGGAGCTTGATTCAAGAGTCCCACTACACGGCTTGGGAGTGAACGAGCTAAGCAGCCGAGCTCTTTAGTCCAGAGTCGATTACGCTCCTGCGTCTCCTCTGAAGGATTAATTTAAGACGATAGATTATGATACTGTCGAGTCCATTAAAGTAGTTTCAAACACATTGTAAAACCACGTCATAAAGGATTTCTCCTGTCAGTCTATCTTTTTATTATTAGTTTTATTAAGTTCACATAAATGTCCATTCAATTTTTAAATACCCAACGATGTGTTAAAATTGACTGTTACGATGATATGTGTGTTCGCATTGTGTGTTTGTGTGACGAAATAGGTAATCTTTCCGTCTAGTATTTTTTTGTTTGTATATCTGAATGTTTTTGGAAGAACTCATTGTTGTTTCTCGTTGCTCTTATTTAGATATCTCCCTCTGTGTTTCCAGTATGAGGGCACGTTCGCCGAGTACCTGGAGATGTTGACCCAGCTGGGCCACGTGCTGCTGTTCTCGAGCGCGTTCCCGCTGGCGGGCGCGTGCGCGCTCGTCAACAACGCGTGCGAGGTGCGCGCGGACGCGTTCAAGCTGTGCCACGTGGCGCGCAGGCCGTTCGGCGAGCGCGTCACCACTATAGGCAGCTGGCAGGTGGGTCGAGAGCTCGGTGGCGTCGCGATTGCGTCTGGACTGTGTCGGCGGGTTGGTGTCCCAAGCCGCCCGGCTGTGTCGGCGGATTGGTGTCCCAAGCCGCCCGGCTGTGTCGGCGGATTGGTGTCCCAAGCCGCCCGGCTGTGTCGGCGGGTTGGTGTCCCAAGCCGCCCGGCTGTGTCGGCGGGTTGGTGTCCCAAGCCGCCCGGCTGTGTCGGCGGATTGGTGTCCCAAGCCGCCCGGCTGTGTCGGCGGGTTGGTGTCCCAAGCCGCCCGGCTGTGTCGGCGGATTGGTGTCCCAAGCCGCCCGGCTGTGTCGGCGGGTTGGTGTCCCAAGCCGCCCGGCTGTGTCGGCGGGTTGGTGTCCCAAGCCGCCCGGCTGTGTCGGCGGGTTGGTATCCCAAGCCGCCCGGCTGTGTCGGCGGGTTGGTGTCCCAAGCCGCCCGGTTGTGTCGGCGGGTTGGGGTCCCAAGCAGCCCGGCTGTGTCGGCGGGTTGGGGTCCCAAGTCGGCGGGTTTGGTGTGTATATTGCTTTGTAATGCCGTGTATCATATCATCTATCTGTCAGCACGCAATGGAGGCGATGGTCGGTGTGGCTGTGCTGGTGAACTGCGCGCTGATCGGCCTGTCCGGGCCCGTGCACCGGCTGCTGCCCGACGCCACGCCCGCGCAGATACTGCTCGTCATCGTGGCGCTAGAGGTGAATCACACAGCCCTATCATCATCATCATCATCAGTATATTTATATTGCCCCACTGCTCGGGCACAGACCTTCCCTTACATCGAGGGAGCTGGTCCATGGAGCCATGATCCACCACGCGGGCCCAGTGCTGATAGGTGGATTTCACATGCCTTAGAATTTTTTTCTTCTTCAACGGCATGCAGGTTCCATCACTATGTTTTCCTTCACCGTCCTATACACTTGTGAAATAGGGCAACACGCAAACTGCGCAAAGTAATGAGGCGTTGAGCACAAGTTGTTACATGTAAATTCCGATTCCCAATTATTGGACAAGTATCACAAATTGAGGGATTGAATGTGAAGATGGAGCTGGTATGTCTGTGTGATTTTAATGTGTGCATTAGGTTTTTATTATCATTATTCTCTTTATTTAATTTATCTCTTATTTAATATATTTATACATTTCAATATCAAAAACAAATAGAAAAATATATAAATATAAAAATTATTATTATTAGAGTTTATATTATATTTAATTAGTTTTTATGTCTATTATTTTATAAGTTTCTGTTATTGTCTGGTTATTGTACATATTTGAAATAAATGCCTTATTCTTCTAGTATCACAAATTTAATGTTTCTTGCCATTGTCTTCTTTTCATTACAATTACGATATATCTTTTAGAGATATATAAAAACAGATTTCAGGATAAAACGGATAACAAATTTAGTCACCTACCCTTTGTCATAAATGATCGCCAATCATCTGTTGTCAGCACGTGATCCTGGTGAGCGTGCTGGCGCTCCGCATGGCGATCCCCGAGATCCCCGCGTGGCTCGCCACCGAGATGGCCAAGGTCGAGTTCCAGCGAAGGGAGGCGATCAAGAACGCGCACGCGCCGCTTATGGTGAGCTAGTGTCCGACTGAAACTAGGTTTTAGGGCGGAAACCGAAACCGAATTTCGGCCACGAAGAATAACAAAAAAAAATTAATAAATCGCTTCGATTTCTTATTATTTTCTGAATTCTTAATTAAGCTGTTTTTTTCGAATCGCAACTTGTACAAAACTTTATTTTAAACCAATAATTTTAATCAAAATCGGAGATATTTTTACATTTATTCGTTATCTTGTACAACTTGCGGTTGATGGTGGAGCAAAATCTGGCATTGTCATTTCATAGACGGAGGAATTACTGATAGGGTCAACTCCTTTAATGACTGGCTTATGAATTGCCATTATCTTGTCCGGTCAGTCTGAGTGCCCGAGCCAGGACGACGTGCGTCCGTCAGCGCGGAGCACCCCGCGCACTGTCACGCCCACCACGCCCAAACAGAACGACAAGAAGAAAGTGCCCATCGGCAAGATACCAGAGATACCGCCATTCAGGTCAGTCGGTACTCATTCATTTGTGACCAATCAATTCACGATCGAACCTGTCGCATACGACCGAAGTCATTGAATTCGCTACGTGAATGCTCTGCTTTAAGCTTCGTTTACATCTACAGACATTGAACGTGTCCGTCACGTGTCGTGGCATACAAAATCATCGCTCTATACAATGCGTCTGTCTGCATCTGCGCGGCCGTGTTCGATACATATAAATACGTTCATAATTCACGTTTCGTGAAAGATTCACTTCTTTTGCTAACTGTATCACACGTAGCGAGAAGTTGATATAGAGAGACTCCACTTAGCGAGAGTTGACGTAAAGAGAGTTCCGGTAATGGGAACGCGACGTAAAGAGAGTTGCGGTTACGGGAACGTGATGTTACGGGAATGAATCTTTTCAATGTTTATCAATTAAATGGACACGTTCAAAGTATGTAGATGTAAATGAAGCTTTAGTTAGTGCTATGAATGACATGATTTTAATTTGGCTCCATTCTTTTGTTTTCAGTTAATTTGACACAAGTAAAATGTGCCTGGATCGGTGTGTAGTTAATTAAATACGTGTAATTCTATTTAAATAATTGTATTTTTCATTCATTCGAAGTAGTAATGAGTTAATGTGCTTTGTTTAATTTTTTTATTTTAAGAATATAATTTTCGCAATAAAGTTTTTACTTAAACACTTTTAATTTTGTAGTTTTTGTTTATTGGATTGTAATCTGGAAGGAGTTATTTTGAGAACAACAAAAGGTAATTTGTGTTTTGTTATTTTTTATTTCTTTTTATTACTTACTTATTTAATTACTTACCTACATATTTAAGTAATCGCATTAAAAAAAAACACTTATGACAGTATAACATGACTGTATTAATACCTACCGCAGATTTTAACTCTTATCTGCCAGACAATAAGAATGTTACAAATCCAAAGTATTGCACGTGATGTGATATAATGGCTTAGGCGGCAACTCATCCTCCAAAAATCTCACCTATGGGTGAGCCACCTTTTAAAGTTGTTAGTGGTCGATTCTACCCAGCACCTGGGTGAGTATTTCCACTGTAAGTACTATATAAGTAATTATATTTGAAAATGCGATTCCTTTGTTTGGTATCTCACATTACATTGACACTTCTATAATGTTTCTTATCCTTTCTTCGTTATATTTTCTGTCTCTCTGACTGTCTTATAAAGGTTTGCACAATATTTGACTGATACAGGCTGATAATGATGATGATAAATTAACATAAGTATACAAAAATAGGCATTCTGAGGTTGATTTGTGCAATCCTATATTCTTGAAGCCAAGGATACATTAGGGGACAAATGTCCTGCGACACGTGTCGCCAGGGACGTCGGGTGAAGTAGCGCGACGTTGCCGGACTTCGCGCGACATGTCTGGCAACATCGCGCGACACGGGTCTTCGCTACGGACATAAGTCGCGCGATGTCGCCAGATATGTCAGGCGAAATCGGCCGAAATTCGCTTGACATGTCGCCGATACATGTCGTAGGACATTTGTCCCCTAGTGTATCATTGGCTTAAAACTTTTCTGCCCTTGTAGCACGGGTCAGCGTTAGCGATTGACGTAGTGCCGCGGGGCTGTCAAACTGACGTTATTACAATACGTTTGACAGCTCTGCGGCGTTGCGTCGATCGCTAACGCCACTCGTGCTAGCCCCGCTGGTGTTTGTAAAATAAGCTTATATTTTCTGTCTTTTTGTATTTTCTGCAAACTTTTGTAAGAACCAATATAAAACTAAGGTTAAATGTAAATGTTTCCAGACCGAAGGCAGCGTCTATAACGGAGCCGGTTGTGACCACGGGATCGCTACAGTTACTGCAGGATGTTAGCCCCACTAAGCCTATTCGGCGTAAGGTAAATATATTTTTTTTTAAATATTTGTAATATATTTATTTATGATAGGACAAATTAGTATGTAGTATATGTACGTCGTATATGTAGTGTATGTAATTTATTGTATTATTATTTACAATTTATTGTATTATTATTTATATAAATATAATGTATATTCCTGCTCTTTGTAAATACCATTTGTTTTTCAATTATTTTTCATTTTATTCTTCTTGTATTTCTACCTCTACCTCTTTCACTTTACTATGTTAAATTCCATGAACAGTTGGTTGCCTGGAAGAAATCGCTTTTAGCGATAAGGCCGCCAAAATTGTACATATTGTTTTGTATTTCTGTATTGTAATTGTTTGTGTCTTTTATGTACAATAAAGTGTATTTGAATTGAATTTGAATAATGTTCTAGATACTGAAAAAGTCTAATAATGACTGAAACAAGACTTGACTGAAGCAGGACACGGCTAACGCAGACTATAATTGAATCAGAACATAACCAATGCAAAACATTATCGAAGTTAAATATGACCATTACAAAGCAGGACCTGAGCGGAATATGACTAAAGCAAGACATGACTAAAGTAAAGTAGGACATTATTAAAGTAAAACATGTCTAAAATGGGACATGACTAGGCCACTACTTGAATAAATAGAACATGAAATAAGAATGACGTGACTAAACCACGACATGAAATAAATATTACATGACTATAAATCACGTTGTCAATAAACAGGACCTTATTATAACACAACATTAAATAAGAATAACGTGATTAACCTGAAATGCATGCACGCTATGACATGGTATAATTTCATCGTTTTGAGAATGACAATAGCCCCGCTAATATAATAATAATAATTCTTTATTTACAGGTATAAACCCATTCAAATTCAAAATAATTACAATAATTGAAATTAAAATTGAAAAAAAATATAAGACAAATAAAAATTTACATGATTGACAAATAATAAATTACAAATTTAGAGTTTACGTGCAAAAGAAATAGCTTGAAAACAAGCTATTTCTTATTCCAGTCGCGATGCACGGAAGTCCAGTGTTTGAGAATGGGACTGTCCATGCACCCGCACAGCGTACGGAGAATCTCGTTATCGGACGCGCGCAAACGACTCCAGAAGGACGCGACGCGAGAACGAATAATCGCGAAAAAATCAGGAACCCAGGCCTCGGCGAACATGCTTGATGCGCTGCAGTATCTTGGCAACTTCATCAGGATACGGAACGAATATAAGCATGACATGACTGTAAATCATGACATCAATAAACAGGACATGACTATCACACAACATAACCAAAGCTCTCTTTAGACTTCAAATTCTCCTATAGTAATGTGAAGTGTGATTGCAGGAGGCTACACCGGGTGCCCCCCTGTCTCTACTGGGCGTGCGAGGGCTGCGCGACGAGCCCTTGCACAGGTCCGCCCACTGCATCCCGCACCCCACGCAACATCGGCCGCTTGTCAACCCTACGCTACAGGTACCTTATATAGTAACTGTGAGCCGTGTAAAGTCCATCGTTTCTACATACCCCTATAAGAATCAGTCCCCCAATGTCCAAATCCCAGAATAACTAAGTCCCAAATTGACCATATCCCAAAATGTAAAATTCCCAGGATGACCAAAATCCCAGATTTACCAAATCCCAAAATGACCAATCTGTGATAAATAAGTAGTATCTAAGGAATCATTTTATTTTACTTATGTACTTTTAATTTTATTATATTGCTTACTATAATTATGCCAATTGAGATAGTATCATATTTTTGTCATTGTGTATTATTGTCTTTGTATAACTATAGCTCTTTGTATAACCATTGTCTTTGTATAGAATGATAATTGTCTCTGTTTCCAAACTTACATACGAATGTAAACTATTGACTAGTTGAACTTGGCGTATAGTGATACATCTTTTTTGTATTTCTCTACAATATGTTTAACGAATAAATGATTATCTATATTATTTACGCTTACACTAGCGTCGCCCGCAGAACCATAATATTGTCCCGTAATAAAGGAAAAGTAGCCCCCTTATAATATCATCTGCCAGTCTCATCAAAATCGGTCCAGCCGTTTCGGAGATTAGCCAAAACAAACAAACAGCGGTTGGTATGTTATGTACCAATAGTTGGACATTTTTGGACTTGGACATTTGGGCACTTGGATATTTTGGGATTTGGCCATTTTGGGACTTGGTCATTTTGAGATTTGGAAATTTTTTCGACATTCTAGGACTGATCCCTCTTTAATACATTACATGCATTTATGGATATTATGACTCAACAACAGTAATACTTACATAGAAATAACAATATTGTTCTGACGGTATTTTTCAATGTTACGTATTATTACCACGACATTACTGTTTTTGTATCAGGAGTTGTCCGGCAGCGTGAGCGCCGGCGGTTCGGAGCCGGACCTGAACGCCGTGCCGTCCGCGGCCGTCGACCACAGCGCCGTCATCGCTACGTCCAGTGAGGACGACAAGCCCAAGGACAAAGGAAGTGAGGCTTATTGACTTACAAATAAATCGTTATCTATCATTATTTATTATTATTATCTTTATTTAACTTACGTTTTAACAATTAAATTAAAACCGGTTAAGCGCGAGTCAGCCCTAACAGCATCCTGAAGGGCATTGCGGATACCATGGACAGTCCGATTCTGAGACACTCACTGGCTACACTTACATGTCCCGGGGTCTCGGAGTCGGACCTAAGTCGCATGTTATAGCGCATAATACACCTCATGTAAACACTAACATAGTTTTAAGGCTTCGTATGCGCGTATTTTCAGTTTTTCTACGAAGGCTACGGCACTAACTACTAAAATTAAACGTCTGAAAAAAATATATAGCAATCTTGGGGTGTCTATTTAGAGACAGATTACCGATACACGATTGGACAAACTTCGCTCGATAGAAAAAACACACAAACATACACCTTCCATGTCTTTTAAAATGAAATTATATCTAAACAGAAATAGTTATTTATACAAAATATATATCAAAATGTAGGGTACTATAAATACGAGAGCTTGTTTAAAACAAATCTGATATTTTTTGGCGTATTTTTATTTCCCTGCCAAAATTCATAAAAATACGAATATCGAGGCACTGCGCCGTGCTCTTCACTCCGCCGCTGCGGGGCATCTGTCTCACTCTTGCTTTTGACAACCATATAGCGCTTTAAGTACTTACTAACACTTATATTATGGTCTTTGTGACTGCAATAAATGAATTTGCTAGGTCGTTCCCGCGCCAAGGCCGCCTTAGTGAAGCGCGTCCGCTCCGTGGCCGTGTTCTCGCTCGGGCTGCGCAAGGCGCGCGAGGCGGCCGCGGCCAGCCAGGACAAGCACGCGCACACGCCACACACGCCGGACAAACTCAGCTCACTGGTGAGACCGTGTAGCTTAGAATAAGTAATAGTATAACAGAATCTCTGAAGACAAGCAGAAATTAAAAAAAAAACCAGCCAAGTACGAGTTATACTCACGCACCGAGTTTAGGAGTCCTATTGTGTTGGGTTCCTAATCTGTTCAGAGTGAAATGAAATGGTGAAGTAACTACTAATAATGTTTATTATTTTACACCTTATACATTTGTGTTGGTTTGGGAGAGTGTTATTGCGGATGCACGTGCAGTCGCTACGCGGTAATGCCCGTGACTGGCACGCGTGGGGCGCCCGCGTGGCCGCGTGGTGCATTTGCTGACCCTACACCGAGGGTTCCGTGCAACTCAACTTAACTCCTTAACCTTGCTCTTGTTTGTTATTTGTAATAACGTGTTGTTGTAGTTTGTAATAACAGGATCTTTTTTGAGGTATGTAATTTTAAATTTTCATTTTTCTGATATTTTCCATTACTTGAGCTGTAAAATCTAGCTTCTTACCTTTCATGATTCTAGGTCAACGGGAAGTACCCTATAGGTTTTGAGTTTTTTGTGTTTTCATGTGATCCTATAAGGGTTCCTTTTAGGTAATTTCACAGTACGGTGAAATTATTGGAGAATTCATGCAGGATCTGAAGTTTGACGCTATAGTCAAGAGTCCCACTACGAGCTCGGGAGTGAACGTGACCGTGGAGCTACTGGAGCTGCTTCGTCCAGAGTGATGACGCTACGGCGGCTCCTCTGGATGAAGACGACAAGACGCGGATACCCAGGGTGACGACGCTACGGCGACTCCCCTGGATGAAGAGAAGACGATATGATATTTTGAATATTCTGTAACATGACATTGGCAACTGACGAACTGTCGAGTCCGTTAATAAAATAAATTATTGTCACAGGGCCTGCCCGCCCCGATGCTTGGCGGCGAGCTGTCACTCATCCCGATTGAACAACTCATACAAGTGGATGACGTCAGACCGCGATCATCGTAGGATGCATACTGATTCCTATACATTGTCGGCTCGAAACTTCTTAAAATGATTTTGTATTGTAAAAAAACACGTCGATACAACCGTTTCGAACTGCATCCGATTGGTATCCGAGAAAATACCTTCCGAAGTAGTCTTATTTGTCCACTTTAATGTACACTAAGTTGATTACAATACAACGGAATATGTGTGAGGAGTGTCATTTCGAAAGGACTTATTTCCTCTCCTTATCCATCCGGTTTTTCAAGAAATGCAAATTTCCTTGGAAATCCAAATGACTTGGAAATAAGCAGAATTGTTTTAAAAGGGTCTGACGGCTGACATGAGCCAACTAGCGCCGCCAATCTTAAAAAATAATATCTTCCAATATAATCAATTTTATTAAAAAAGCTATGTACATAATCTTTATTAGGATGAATACTATTTTTCGATATACGATACATTGCATAATTGCGACAAGCTAAGTAGTAGTTCACAAATATGCCAAAAACGGCCGTTTTTCGCAATTATGCGAACTACAACTTGCCGAAATAGAGTCACGTATCAATAAGCATTTAAAAAATAGTATTTATCGTAATAAGGACTTTTGGAAGATATTTAAAAAAAAATAGAAATGGCATCCCTCGTATAAATACGGTGTACTCTATAGTTCTCTACCAGAGAGAGAGAGAGAGAGATGAGATGAGAACAGGCAGAGCACACTAAAATTACTGTTTTATATTAATTGTATGAGAAATCTGATGACTGAAATCGAATCTAGTACTTAAACTACCATACAAATAGTTCTACGACTACTTCGGGTATTTTCACGGATTTGGATCGGATTAAGTACGAAGCCGCTGTTATTTTTCTTTTAAATTAATTAGTCTGTATATCGTCCCAATCCACAATAGGTAGACATAGTCAGTAAGGATCCAACGTACAGTGAAGTACAATTTGTTAGATAGCAATAACACCAATAGGGACACAGTATAGCTAAGGACAGCAGGATAACTCCATACATGTTCGATGGAAAATATGAAAACACTAATCCACCAATATTGAGAGGTATTTTGTGTTATAGTTGAAAACTAAAGCATATAAACACCTATTGAAACATGAACCAAGGAACTATGGAGTATGCCTTATTTACATCGTAGACACGGCCCTTGTATGCCAAATTTTAGTATCTCTACCACTCATATTTTTTATTATCTTTGTTTGTTATTGAGTATTCAATTAAAGTCGACCATATGAAAACATAATAATATAGGTATGTCTTTCCGACGTATGAGAGTGAAAGTGACAACAATGGCGGAGAGCTGTCCCCATATGAAATATTATTTATGCTCTCCATAGAGCACGGCGGAAGATTTTTCTTCATGCTTTCAAAGTATTATTAGAATATCAAAACCTAAAACTATGGACCTTGGTTGGACGACTAGTCTGGGGATGATCTAGTACATAGATTTTTCCAGTTGCCTTTTGTGAGCGATTTAGCAAATATGTATGAAGTGGTCCTGCTGTTTTATATTATACTGTGGCTAAAGCCTAAATAGACATTAATACTAGACAAACTAGCATAGTTATGTAAAATGTAATGTATTCTTGACTATTATTCGATTAGGAATAATTTCTAGGCATTAAAATGTAACTTAGCAAAACCACTTTTTTGTTGTGATTGATTGTGATCTTAAATTGTTTTAACAGTATTTTTTCGTTTAAAAAGTGTTAAGTAAGACCCAGTATGGCGATTCTGTGGAATGCAAATATCGAATATCTTCCGTCACTCTCATTCATGTATTCGAATAATGTAATGAGTGAGAGGTACTGAATATATGCCTTTTCCAGACATAAGAAATAATTTCAGTTCTATTAACTTATATAAAAATGTGATATAATAAGTGGAGGAGGAGGATACAAAAAACAATGAACGACGTCTTTTTTGAGAATTTTTAAAGAGATTTTGAACAAATTTTTGAATGTTGTTGATGTTTTTGTTTTAAAATGGCAACTGTTATTTCGCAATTCCTTCCTTCAACGCTTTTTACCCGACTGCAAGAAAAGGGGTTTATATGTTAATTTTTAAATTTGTTTTGAATTCGAAAAGCAATCGTCTGACAATAATTTGATGTTAATCTTCGAATTCTTAAATTATTTCCCACGTATGCAATTTTAATTTAAACGTCTTTCGTTCGACAGAGCTATTATAATCAATATGCTTGGATATAAATATCAATTGAAGCCGATAGCGACATTTCTTCATACAAAGTACAAACGTTGTGCGAAAAATTGTGGGGGGTGAGAGGGGAGTAGCGCGCCTCTCATTGGCTAACACAGATCCAATTAGCCAATGGGAGACATACATGCTTCTGCACTCGACTGATGTAGCCAATCCCGTGGCAGTTTTGAAATTATGATGCACTTTTCTGTTAGCATTGAATGATTGATTGATATATCCTTATATCCTATACAATGGTAGCTCTGTAGAAAGATATTGATTCTATGTATTCTGTAGGTAACTGTAGTCTTACACTGTCCTATCTTTCTATCACGGCTAGAATATTTCACTTTTCCTTGTAGTAGGTTAGAACTCATTCCGTTACATGACATAGCCATAAAATAATCTGTATCGCGTAAAGATACCGGTGTTTTGTACCGGTTTTACTCATAATATAAGTATGTTTTTAGTATACAAATGTAGTAAACTATAGATATATATGAGAATTTGCAGGCCAATTCATTGACACCTTCGAATTAACTGAGCCGCCGACTATAGTTCAATCGCGGCGCAATTTCGATGCCGTTCGCGTCAACAAATGATCCAGTTTACGCAATTTTTGAAGTTATAATGTGACTGTCCGTAAAGGTGCGATTCCTATCCACGCAGCAGACAGCAAGAGCAGACGGCGACTGCATTTGCCGCGACGGCAGACTGCATTGGTTTACACTTACAGTATTAATTTGTAAGAGGCCGTTTCAGACTACGACTGCAAGTGCCGCGCGACCGGTCGCGTGTATCGGAATTGCACATTTACCGTTACATGTTGTATACCTATTGAAAATTATGTATTTATATATCTATAAGATTTTGATATTGCAATACTTGTTGTGTTATCATAATTCATTTATATTTGTTGGATTGAACAGTTCAGCAGATATCGCCAAACCATTTACAAAAAATCTTCCCATTTTTTACATACTTACAACATTTTGTAAAGATTTTTAAATGCTACATTAAATTCAGAGCATTGTAGTCTTCCATCTTTTTATGAACATTTAAATAATAATAAAACTATGTCATGTAATTGAATGATAGTTGCGTAAATGGTACACAAATTGTTGATAAATTAGAAGAAAATAGGTAATTTTGACAAATGTATAGACAACGGCAGTATATTCTTAATTTGACTTATACAGGTTAACATAAAGAGTTTTGTAAGTCGATAACTGAACAACTTTTGTTCTACGGCTTACCGTTTATGTTACTCTGTATATAATTATATCTACAATACAGTATTAAATAAATATGCAATAATCGTTTCATTGAAATGAATGGAAAAGTTGTTTTTATTTCGACTTGCTCAATTTAATTACGTATCTACCGTAAATACAAAATAAGTCAATTACTGTAACTGTATTCTTTTATTTATTTATAAAATAACTACTTATTAGCTTTTCCGAAATAGTTTAGTAGGGCCTCTTAAATGTTTTAAAATGGTTGATTATTTATAATAAACAAACCCTATAGGCTGATCGTCACTTTTAACAAAATTCTTCTTTTGTTGTAAGCATAACAAGCTTTATAGGTTGTCCGAATTATATTGTTTAATGCTTTTGTACGAATTCAAGATCATATATATCTATGTATATTGTTTTTTGAATAAAGATTGAACAAAAAAAACTGATCAATTTAATTAGTAGTATGTAATTAGAATTTGTAATCTGATAACTTATATCGATACTATAGGCATCGTAATTTCGAGAGAAATAGCATAGAATATCTGTTTATATAACAAACTATCATTAAGCTTTCCACGATTTATTTTTAACATATTTATTGATTGAAGTTGGATGTAAATACCACCTAAATGTGGTGCAATAAAAATCTATGATTTCCTCTTACAGAAGGTCCCAGTACTTGTACTTGTACTCATTGGTGTTTAAGGCAACCTGAAAATACGTTACATTGAAGGGATAATAAAACCCAACTTTTAAGTAATCTTGATTATTATTCAACAAAAAACTTATCTTCTAAAAATAAAATTAATAAATGTTAAATTAACAGTATCTACGTTTTTGTACAATATACTGAGATCTCTGTTTTCCATCCCCAAGTGAAACTTGTCACACTCTGTATATAACAATACTGGTGATAATTGTATGTAATGCTTCGTTTGTAGCGGTGTCGTAGCAAAACAAAAATTTGTTGTTATGTACTTATTTTTTATACGAAATATTGATGAATGTTGCATTTTTAGTAGATTAAAATTAAGTTTGCAAAATTATGTTTGTGTTTCTGTAATATCCCGTCCACATGTTTACTTACAAATAGCAATTTTATTATAAGCGCTAACCTCTAGGTCTCGGTGATTTTGTTTGGTGCAAACGTAGAGGGAGATTATCCCTCTACGGGTGCAAACGTGTAACAGGAATAATGGTAGTAAAACTAGACTCGGCGTACTCATTATTATGTCAATGACAAACTCATGTAACCTAAACATTGGGTAATTTACTATCTTTTCGGGCAACACTTTGCAAGGTCGTCCGTCTATGAAACCAGGCCAGAAAACTAAAAAAAACTAAAATTATAGAAAATGGCGGTTGTTGTCTTGGAAAATATTTCTGTATTATGTCGTGGTTTCCATGCGATTGTGCAAAAATAAACACTGCTACATCGTGAAAAATAATACTTCAATGATATATTTCCAGTCAGACACTCTGAATTTAATTTAACTGAGCGAAAATGCCATTATAAAATTTCTGGAAACAGCGCGGGTTTCTGTTTCTTCGTTGGTTTTATAACCTGAATTTATTGTGTTATTTTGTGATTCTAATGTGTATTTTAGTCTAAATAACTGGCTACTGGTTAAACAGTACAGTGCAATAACGAATATATAAGTTCAAGTGCGTATTTAGGCACAGATGAGATGTTTTAACAGTTCCGGTGAACTCCATAACAATGGGTGAAACTGAGGAGTTTAACACTTTGGCGTTCGAAAAGACTCTTATGCAGTTGAAGGACACCCAGGAGAGCATACAGGGTTTGTCGTCTTGGTGTTTGAAGCGGCGCGAGCACCATAAAAAGATAGTATCAAGTTGGTTGAATGTGCTGAAGAGAGTGAAGATTGAGCAGAGACTGGTGCTCTTCTACTTGGCTAATGACGTGATACAGTACAGCAAGAGGAAGAATTACGACTTTGTTGAGAGTTGGGGTCTCAATTTGCAGAAGGCTACTCCTTTAGTCAGGTTGGTTTGTTATTATGTTTGCATAGTCTGTAGTGTATCGGTTTTTATGTGTTCTTGCATTTCCGGGTTCGACTTCCAGTCGGTATGTAGCTTGTACCGTACAATCTAAGGTCATAAATCAATAATTTTTTTTATAAACCACCAATGACGGGCACTAGGACACTAGAAAGGTGATGGGTCCAAAAAAGTATTTTTCAACCCTGGCATTGGCATAATCATCGACAAACGATGGAGTCATAAACATCAAATTGGAATCATATCTACTTGACAGATTGTAAAAATGTTATGTCCAGAAATTTGTAAACTAACACCTGATTACTGTTCTTTTATAAAAAGTTATATTGCATTTTCCTGTCTATAAAGTATACAATTTCTTTCCCAGAGATGAGAAGGTCAGGCCAAAGATCCTGCGTATATTCAAGATATGGGAGCAGAGGTCTGTGTATGATGATGAGTTCCTGTCAGATCTCACTGGGTTGTTGAGTGCTGGCGCCGTGAAGAAGACTGATGACGATCCATTGGAATTCCAAGTGAGATTGTGTAATGTTTATAATAAAATAGGCTACTGCTGGTTTGATGCCTAGCCTAGTTACATTGAAGGAAAATGTGATGAAACCTAATTACTGTAGGGTTAAAAGAGTTAGTGCATTTATACGGGTTAACATCTGTCCAATTTGCTGTTTAAACACAAAATAACCACTGTAGACATTAAAAGGAAAATTATTAAATAATTTCGCAACCGTCGCTTCCCGCCATTTTCAAGAGAACCATGGTGAGAGCCATAAAATCACCACTGGTGATGAGTCTTTGACCCATTGAGTTAAAATTAAATCTTCATATTTTACGTTTTTAGGTGAAGTTTTTTTTTTATAAAAATGTTTCATGGTCTCATTAAATATCTTTGAATAATGGACATTGAACAAACACCTAGATTAGATATAAGAATAAGGGGAATTGTATGGCATACAAACAATTGAAGTTTCTATTCTCTAATGTTCCCTTAATTTTTTTCCAGCCACAACAACTAGTAAACAAAATAAAGCAATGCACAGTACTGGAGGCAGATACAGACCTGAGGCTAAAATTCATTCATGACAGTCATCTGGACCTATCTGACGCTGATGCTTTGTGTGCTAATATGAAAGGTATTGTATCTATTTGAATCATCATTGCCACAGGCTTAATTCACACTGAAATGGCAACCGTCGGCGGCGACCCGGAGAGCCGTTTTAATGACAAAGCATGATAAACTTTACATGCAATATCAAAAAGTATAGATAGATAAGCGTGAAAGATTGAACGCGCCGCGTGGCGCAGCGGTTCGAGCAGTCTCGCGGCCACGGGCGGCTTACCAGCGCAACGTAGCATAACAACGCGCGACGTTGGCTGGACAGAAAACGTTCCTAAGCAAAAGTTCCTCGTTGTCGTACAACATGACGTTGATGAGCGACATGTTGGGCAACACATCTTAATTGTTGGCGTATCCACTTGATGCTGGGATTATTTATAATATTATAGTGAGGCGTTATTGCATGACAACCTCATTATTAAATACCTATTTAGTTCTCTATGCTTTAATACTACTTCAATTCAACAGATAGGAGCAATAAGGACGATGTGGAAAAGGAACTGACTGAGGGTATTGGCTGTGTCGAGAGGTATACGCAGGCGTTACAACGTGAGATAGTGGCGAGGGAAACGCTACTCGCTTTGTTGTCTACATCCCATCAATACTATTCCCAACAACGGGGGGAGGTCAAAGTAGTTGCCTATGTAAGTATCTAGCATGTTATGGTAAACGATGAGGTATTCTCCGGACCCAAGATTACCATATCAATAATCATCATTATCATCAGCTCATATCAGTCAAGGATGATTGAAAATATGCTTTTAAATAGTAAAAAGTGTGGTGGTAAGCCGTTTTGCTGCAATAAGTGTAGGAACGCGAGATACGAGAGATCAAAAGTATCTATAAATGATGAAAAATTTCTAGCCATGGGCATGACTTGAACGTGCAACCTTGCCATTCCGTGACACGCTCTTACCAACTGAGCCACCACAGGCCACAAGTCCGATTACCGAAAACTTTCATCGTATTATACATACTAAGGGTATGTGCGCCACTCCATCTATCGGACAATAGTCGAATTATTCCGACAACCGTGTCTAACATTCGGTTAGAAAGCGTGATTTAACGATTTTTCGTCAAATTGTTCGCCGAGCATATAATGCATAAAAATAAATATATCTATAAATGATTGCAGTCTCCCATAAACATGAAACACTTGTTATGTGAATGTGACTCACTGGCTAGAAAGTTTGAGTCTTCTGGGACTGGAACCAGAAGCATACTCCTTCCAATGGGCTGCATAGCTGACCTAATGAGATACATCTTTAGGGAGGAGGAAGGAGTATAAAGTAAAGGAGAGCGCAAAAATCTCAGATCCAAATGGGTCGAAACTAGCATGACAAATAGCGGGCCAAATTACACTGGATACGTAATCGTTCGATCCAGATATCTTAGCAGAATTGGGGACTGTTCATTCTTGGCCTGTCATCCATCTGATTATCAACATCTCTTCTAGGCATATAAAAACTTCGGCGCCCGAGTCCGAGCATTGAAGCGGAAACTAGACGAACTAATACCGACGTTGCCGATCGCAGCGCCGTCGCCCCCGGAGCGGGACGAAGACGTGCCTTCACCGGGACCTGATGAGGACCTGGAACTACCCAATATGGGTGATGGCAACGGGGATGACGACAGTGAGTATATACAGTCATATTATAACTATATTTACAATAATCAATGCCTTGACAATGCCTCTTTACAGGTGCTATTTTGTATTTTATACATTGGTACTCACTAACACATTCGATAATTTGTTATCACAATGTAAGACAGCTCGGTGGCTCGGTGGTTGGGTCAATGGACTTGCAATATGGAGGTCCCAGGTTCTATTCCCAGCTAGGGCAGCCATGTACCAATGAGTTATCCTCGGATTTTTCGACGGAAAAACTTACGTAAGTACATTTACCGAGTGCTCTCAAAACGGTAAAGGAAAACGTCGTGATGAAACCTACATGTCGTAGAAGAAAAAAAAATCTAAGGCATGTGAAATCCGCCAATCCGCAGTGGGCCCGCGTGGTGGATAATGGCCCCAGCTCCCTCGATGTAAGGGAAGGTCTGTGCCCGATCAGTGGGGCAATATAAATAGACTGATGATGATGTAAGACAGTGTTATTGACGAATGGTCTGCTTTTTGCCGATTTTTTTATTTATCGATCTTATATGGGGTTCGGTAAAGATTTTGGTGTTTTAAAAGTCTCAAAAATTATGTAATTTTTTGTACGGTGCAGAACAGGTACAGGTACAGAACGATTATTAACTATTTAAAACCAATAAAATTTTGGGTCAACTAGCCTATTACGCCAGAAGCTCGGTGCGCTCTTAACGAGCGTCTATATATGCGATAGTTGTCTATTTAGGATAGAAAAATAAACTTGTCGGAATCCAGTAATCAGAATCACATTTGTCCACAGTATCATACAACATAGACCGAACATTCAATACGTCGATGTCAGCGGACGGTACCTTGTACAATATGGGCCTGTCGTCGTTTCTTACGTCAGACAACCCAATGGCGATATTCAACGATAGCGATATCGCTCTCAATAGTAATGGTGAGTAATAAATATCATTTATATGGAAATAATAGCAAATAAATAATATATAAATCAGCATTTTATCATTTAGATTTTCGTTTCGCATAAAGCATATGCAAGAAAATATAAAAAGGAACGCGTCATAAATGAAAAAAACCAACATGATTTCTAACTAAAGACATGAATTTGAGTAATAGCACAATTACTGGATAGATGTCGCTATCGTCCCTAAGACTATGGAGACAAAATTCACGACCTGGGTACGATATCACGGCGGCTCTGTTGGAATAGAGTGTGACGCGGAATGGCGATGTCCCTGGTTCGAATCGCGGTCGTGATGAAATTTTTTGTCCATTTTATCATTCAAATAAATAAACTTTTGAATTTGAGTCATTTTGATGGATTTTATAGTCGAAAACACATCAAATGTAACATGTTTACTTTCTAGCCGTGGTAGGTAGGACTTGAACCTGCGACCTTGTCATCATTGTCAATACACACATACCCTTAGTATGTATAAATCGATGATGAATTTCGGTGGTCGATCGTGGTGCAATTGTGGTGTAAATTTAAAAATTTCATTAAAGGAACACTTGTTAAGAAGGCGTATTACAGGATAGATGACTAACGATGAACATGTATGGTGTGTGTCGCCGATTCCGCATGAGGGATAAACTTACTAACAATAATAATAGTTACGTTCCTGTATAGTTATTAAGTAATAATTGTATTATCATTGTTTTAAAAAATGTGTTGCTGAGAGATTTTTGCCACTTTTACTTCTCAGCGTTGGCACCTTTTCCTTGCAAAGTGGTGTAAATTCAAAAAAATATATTGAGGTGTAAACATGTACTCAACGTGCTTACTTGCAATAAAGAAAATTGACTTTTTTTTTGCAACTAACCCGTTTCCTTACTATTTGTTTTCGCAGCCAATAAAATAGAAGTAATAAGCAACCGGCCCGACGACAAGCAAGATTTCAATATTAACGACTTCCTCAAAACACTAGTGCCTAGCGATAACTCTGGCGCCTCGGACAATAACTCAGGTGAGTAACTTACGCTGTTAGCCATAAACGTGAGTAAAAGAGTTTTTTTCGAACATGAATTTGCAAATTAATTTATATGTTGACAATTTAAATTTTTTATTTAATGGATAACAATTACTTCTTAATTATTGTATTTATTTATATTATTATAAATAAATATTTGTATTATTGACTGACTGACTGTAAATTTTTATTGTTTAAGTAGTGTTGCGGTGCCCTTACAGGGTTTATGTGAGCACTTCCTGTACTATCTAACAACCATGTTACCACATAAAGCAATGAATAAATGAATTATGAATTATTATTTTATGAAATAAAAGTTAGTCCACGGTAAACCGGCCCGACCTGTAAAGACTAACTTGACGTTTTTTAACGAAGTGTAAAAGGGACAAAAAACCTTTTTTTTAAGGGAATTGAGGTTAAATTAGGAAATCGTGGCAAAAATTGCTGGTTAGAAGTCGCGGTTACTATAGACCTCCACGAAGTACTTTCAATCTACTAGGAGGCAGTTCTTCATCTCTGGTTACGTGGTTCCACATCACATACCACAATGGCTTATAGCCTATGAGCTGCTCAGATATTTGAGCTATCTCCTAGTTAAAGTCCCATGAAATTCTTTCCATTAGTTTTGGCATGATGCTTGCATATCGACACAGATAGACAAGAATTCAAAAATTGTTGTTTTGGCATCAGTATCGATCCTAAAACACATTACAATTATTCTTTTCATTCGTGATACCCACAAACCACTTACCGCATAGACCTGTAACAGGAGGGCGCCCGTTTCTGCCCGCACATGAGCGCAAAATTGCTTCGCGACACGCGTAACCTTGAGATATCGAAACGTGTTTAAGGCGAGGCCATTGGGCCATTTGAGCCTAGTGAGGGGGTGAGGTGCGGGGCGAGGGAGGGGCGAGAGAGGGATGACGCGCATTGATCGGGGTCATTACTCGCACAGGTACACAGAGTAATCGTAACCAGTGTCCTCACTGTGACGTCACAGCTCGCTACCCATAATAATACATAATATACAGAATGTCCCACGGATAGACGATATATCGAAGTCCACTTGTCGGTGCCAACATTATCGACCCATTTAATGCCAAATAGGGAAATCCCAGCAGAGCTCGGTGGCGCAGTGGTTGGGTCAATGGACTTGCAATATGGAGGTCCCAGGTTCGATTCCCAGCCAGGGCAGCCATGTACCAATGAGTTATCCTCGTTTTTTTCGACGGAAAAACTTACGTACATTTACCGAGTGCTCTCAAAACGGTGAAGGAAAACATCGTGATGAAACCTGCATGTCGTAGAAGAAGAAAAAAATCTAAGGCATGTGAAATCCGCCAACCCGCACTGGGCCCGCGTGGTGGATTATGGCCCGAGCTCCCTCGATGTAAGGGAAGGTCTGTGCCCGAGCAGTGGGGCAATATAAATAGACTGATGATGAGGGATATCCCAAGTCTCACAGCTTCGGAGTTACTTATTTCAATTTTCGCGATTGTCGGAAAATATTTCTTTCAATCTTGAACTTTTGTCTATACTAAATGTTGTCGCACATTATGTCAACCGTATCATCATCACCCCTCCTGTTCACCTCTCGCCGCCAACCAGGCTTCAACTTCTACACTGGCCCTAACACGGGCTGTGCTCGTGACTATCCCATACCACACCCACTAATATTATGCGCAAGTTTGGATGGATGGATGGATGTTGCTGAATGAAACTTTACAATAATATAGCTCATATTATACATCAAAATAACACATAGGCTATAATTTATAATCCTGCGCAGACGAAGTGGTGGGCAGAAGCTAGTTGACAATAAAGTAAAGCAATTTGTACTTTTAAACGTATTTATTTATACGGAAGGTCATAAGCAGACATACGTTAAACCGACCGTCCGGAGTGGGTTCAGTGCAATTAAATTCGCGTCTACAGGTTATATATTTTAATTATTTTTAAGTTATTTATATTGACGTATGATAGTATGACGTAGTAGAATAAAATACTATGTTAATACTAATCTGACGGAAAAAAAGACCTGTTATAATAGGAATGTCAATTAGGTAATATTGTTGTAACAAAATCAATAAAAGTGAAAAATTGGAATAATCAAATTATTTGCTAGGGGAATATATTTTGAAAGTACTTTCACGCGATTTAATAAAAAATGGTAATAACCATAGAGATTACATTACAACAAATCTGTCTTTGACAAATTTAAGTGACAAACTGTCAAGTGTATCAATAAAACTAAATAAATGACGATCTTTTTAACGTGATGTTAGGTAAGTATTATTATTGGTGTCAGGTGTGACGTCAGTGATGGTGAAATCTGGCCAGTGTTATCACTGCGTAGGGTAAAACATGACACACATTATGTGCTGTTGACTGTACTTTTAAAAGTAGGCACAGTGTATATTGAATCAGTCTATAACTACGTAGTTATTGAAATTTAGCCCGTATTATCACTGTGCTTAGAGTAAAACAGGTATATATCGCACACCACATTACAAACCACAGCTACACTTGCATAGCTATTGAAATCTGGCCCGTATTTATTATCACTGTGCGAGTGTGCGTAGAGTAAAATGTGGCAAACTTTATGTGATGTTCACTGTACATAGTTTTACAAGTAGCAACTACGTATAAACTATTTTAAGTTCGATTGCTGTTTGTTTGTTTGCTCTGTGGGACAAATCACCGTCAATAGTCATTTGTTTTGGCCTGTTCCACTTTGGTCAATTTGGAAGTTACTGATCAGCCCCCCTATTACCGTTCTCAAAACGATGAAATTATACCATGTCATGGCGCGCCAACCAGAGACGCCGCTATACCAATGCAATAGCAGTGTCCCTTTCACGGCCGCTATGACATGGTTTGATTTGATCGTTTTGAGAACCGTAATGTTATAGCCCCACTGTAATGTTAGCCGACTTGTCTTCATCTGCAATTATCAGACCACTGCTCGCTCCCAATATACGACACTCGACACTGGTGTTCGTGTCGCGTGTAATATGATGACTTCAAAAACATGGTTCGCAAAAAATCTATTGTGTTAAGGAATATCTGTTTTAGGTTATGAGTCCTTTTATTTATTCAAAACGATGCACAATCATTCCGTGATTAGTAAACTAATAATCTTAAAGTATAGGTGTGACCAAATTCGACTCGTATTATTTTAAATTTTATTACGTTGTGACGATCGTGGGAGCATTCCAACTATTCCAAGGTAAAGACCAAAGTGGAACATTTGGCAAAAATCGATACAGGTCCGACCTCGGCAGCGCCCAGCGGCGAACTGAAGCTCGTAGCGCCGTGCATTTGTATTTATACAAATTGTGTTTTTTCTTAAATTTTGCCTGGTATAAAAAAACGTTACAAACAACAGATTTTCATCTCATCAAGCTCTTCTATTTATAATAACCTACATTTTGATATATATTTTGTATGAATAACTGTTTTAGTTTAGACACACTACTCTGTGAAAAGACAGGAAAGGGGTATGTTTGTGATTTTTTTCTATCGAGCGAAGTTTGTCCAATCGTGTTTCGGGAGCCAACAGTCCCTAAATAGATACCCCAAGATTGATATATATTTTTTTCAGGCCTTTAATTTCAGTAGTTAGTGCCGTAGCCTTCATCGAAAAACTTAAAAACGTCCCAACACCTCGCCTTAATATGGCGCCCCTGCCACCCGCTTCGTCTAATTGCGCCTATCGCTTGAGATAATTTTTCTCTTGCAAATGACATTGCCAGATTCTGCCCCACCATCAATCGCAAGTTGTGTACAACTATATTTATTCGTTATCTTGTAAGATAACGAATAAATATAAAAATATCTCCGTTTTTTATTAAAATTATCGGTTTAAAATAAAGTTTTGTACAAGTTGCGATTCGAAAAAAACAACTTCATTATAAATTCAGAAAATAGTAAGAAATCGAAGCGATTTATTAATTGTTTTTGTTATTATTCTATAGGAGTTGCGAGAGTAGTAGAAAATGATACTGATTATGATTATGCAATATGAAACCTGTAATAAGTCCTCAACAAAATGATATGTACAGCTTACATGGTCACGTAGTTTTGTAGGTGGGGCAAAGCTCCATTGAAATGTGGCAATGTCTTTTGTACCCATTTCATGTCTAAGTAAGTATGTAAGGTAAGTGGTCTGTGGTGATACCCTAGTTTCGGGAATGTAGAATAATGTGTGTGTTGTTTCAGTGGCGAGCGCGACAATCTCTCAGAAGTCTCAAGACACTCTTCCCGGTCTTGACCTGCTGACACCAGAGAGTTCGGGCAACCCGCCGCCGCCGACGTCCTTCTACGGGACCATGGACAGTATTAACGGTAACTTTCACTTGTATTTAAGTCATTTAATAATGTAATTAGCATTTATCATTTCCTCTCATTCAGTGTTGCCGCATACATACCCTCGCCTCGCCACAAGCTGTCAACTTATCAAAATAGTGCGAAGCGATTTCATACGTAGATCCGGATTTCACCAGAGACATGTAACTGTATCCGAACAGATACAGATCGAGGTCCTAGTCTAGTGTGTACGCGTGAAACAATAGACATTACAGAATGTGTACCTGCTTGTCATCGGCTCGCTGCGAGCACGGCGCGTTCCGCTCGCAAACCTACGTAGAGCTCGTCTAAGCCGATATGCCGCGCCCTTCTACTTAATTAGTTGATTTAGATGTATGAGTACAAATATTAATAACGACACTTCATCTGTGTGGAAGCGTTTACTGTTCCGTAAACTATGATCTGTATGCGTACACCTCGGTCGGCTAGTCGCGTGATAAATCTGACAACGCTCTCTGTATGGAGGATACGATAGTGGGGCGCGGCATTTCGGCTTAGACGAGCTCTACGTACACACTATGATTTTTGGATACAGTAACGTGCAACAGTTACAGTTCGCCGGTGAGTACCGTGCTTAGGCGATTAGTGTATGGAGTTTTATACAAAGACTCTAGCAGCTGCTGAGAGATCCGGAATCGAAACGGTGCCCGCCTGTCTCGGAAAGCCTCCCAACGGGCCACTGAATCGTCTTCGATCTGGAGTAGGCCGCTGCAAACAAAATCTTGCGAGGTGGGGATATATACCCGAGGACAGCACGCAGTGCCCCTGTGGCCAACCGACACAAACCACGCAGCACATGACTGCGTGCCCGGCAACGTGCACGGACGCGGATCTATGGGCGGCCTCCGTGCGAGCGGTTGCGGTCGCGTCTTTTTGGGCCGGCCGCATCTAATTTGAAGCCATCGACACGAGAAGAAGAAGTATACAAAGACTGAACGAGTTGAGGCGGGTGCTTATCCCGTGCCGGGGCGGTTACGTCTGCGACAATCTTTAGAAATCGTCCGGCGCAGGGTGATCTAATGAGATATCACGTGTATTTTTATTTGTTGTACGCGCGAAAATTGCTCTATATTTTCCATAAAGATTATACCTGTATTTAAAGATAATATTCTGAAAATATTTAAAATATTTTGTACCAAAGACATACACTGTTGTTTGGTTAAACCTCACCTAAAGTATCGTTTTAATCTGTCAATAAAGCGAGAAGGTTAAATGCGTTTGTTTTGTACGATAAAATTGAACGGCGCATTTTCTGCGAAGTTGAATTGGGTCTACTTTTCCAATTTGATGTTTAATTAGCTGTATAATGATGATAGCTTAGTAACAGAGTGTTTAATAATAATTGACATTTCAGTTAGCTTCATGTATCCCTATGCGTAGATTGTATCTATTTAAATAGGTTGCATCAATATTATACCTCACGTATAACGCGGGTAAGGGGCGGGAGGTGTTAAAAGCGGCTAAAAACTTCACGTGATTTTTGAGTAAGCTTCATTTTCAAAATTCGCGTTCTTCGAATGTGGACTCATTTGCTCGATATTCTTCATTGGAAAATTATCATAAGTATCCTACTTCTAGCTGCTACCGCAGGAATTCCTACTGGAATAGTACAACAAAACCCTAGTGGTAAGTTTTTATTGTTAATAAAATTGTTTTATCTATCTAGATCTCTTTTTTTACTAATATGTTGTTACATTCAAAATTATATTAATTCTCCTTATTGCAAGTTGTGTATTTACGCACGTAATTTTTTTAGAATTTACATTTGCTTACATCCTTTGTAACAGTTAGATTCCTTATTATTATTTTCCTTTGTTAGGTACTGTTCTAGTTTCGTATAGTTTTTAGGAAGTCTGAATTTAATTTATACAGGATGTTCGGCACATGGACTAACAAAGTTTTTTGGTAGATTGATTGAGACTCATGTGACCATTTATTTATTATTTCATTTAAATGTCTAGCATTACACTCTTAAACTAATGCACTATACATTTCATAAATTGTCTTAGTTATAGTTACATATTATTAAATTAAAACCATATTATTACCATATTTTGTTCTAAGCGCCACAGGTACAGAGATACGATTTTTTTAAAGTTTTTTTTTAAAATTATTCCTTAGTAAGCCTCGCAAACTAGTATCCCTCCAATTTTGACCACATAATGAGTTACTTGAACGACTTGTGTCATGTCGTTGGAAATTACTAGACAACTTAATTAGATAAAACGGGAATTACCGTGTTAAACATTTATTATTGAGACTCCCGTTTTATCTAATTAATATGTATACAACCCGTGAAAGTTTAAAAAGTGAGACTAGACAACTTTTTAAAAGAAAAAAGAAGCTCTCAGATGTAACACATGTGACCATATGTCCAAAGTGCCGTGGACTGCCGTCACACTTAGAACAAATGGTCACATGCGTTAAAGCCTTGCAAATGACCACACCAATCCACCAAAAAATGACATTGCCACATTTCAATCCAGCTTTGCCCCACAAGCTTAATACTATTTTCTGAATTTTTAATTAAGCGGTTTTTTCGACTCGCAACTTGTACAAAACTTTATTTTAAACCAATAATTTTAATAAAAAAACTGAGATATTTTTACATTTACTCGTTATCTTGTTCATCTTGCGGTTGATGGTGGGGCAGAATCTGGCATTGTCATTTTGTCGGTCTATGTGCCGAACACTCTGTATTTATGCATAGCTAGCAGTCGTGTCATGTTAATGCATGTCCAATCCATACTCCATACACCTGTACAGATCAAGTGTGACGCTTTGGATCGTTCTTATTACTACGTCGTAAGAGTTGAAATCGTACTGCAAGTGTTACCATTGATCTGCTATTGTTCGTAATACAACTAACTTGTTTTGCAGACGATCCCGAGCCCTATCACCCCGAGAATCCTCAGTGGAACAACACGTGGAATATACCGGGCATACCTGTAAGTGTAAATATTGATTATAATCAGGAATAGGCATATTAAGGCTTCGTATGTGCGGATTTACAGTTTTTCTACGAAGGCTACGGCACTAACTACTAAAATTAAACGTCTGATAAAAATATATAGCAATCTTGGGGTGTCTATTTAGAGACTGATGAATACCGATACACGATTGGACAAACTTCGCTCGATAGAAAAAAAATCGCAAACATACCCCTTCTATGTCTTTTAAAATGAAAATTATATCTAAACCGAAATAGTTATTCATACAAAATAAATATCAAAATGTAGGGTACTTGAGACCTTGTTTAAATTTTTTTTTATTTCCCTGCCAAAATTCATACAAAATTCATAAAAATACGGATATCCAGGCACTGCGCCGTGCTCTTCACTCCGCCGCTGCGGAGTTCTGCGGATCTTGTGTCTCACTCTTGCTTTTGACAACCATATAGCTCCTTAAGGAAATAACTGGGTATTGTCTTTATGCAAACTTTGTAATCACAAGTTGCAATATACAAAGAATATCTTTGTCTGAGACTACACAGCCTGACCAAATGGCATCGTCTTTCCTTAACCAATCCAAAACCAAAAACATAACAATACGATATACACAAAATAAATATTTTTCTCTCTCAAATAGCTACTTATAGCTGTAACGAAAGTCAACGCCAATTGACTAGAAGGGCTGTCTAATGTCACCACTATCCCCGCTCCCCCCGTGCCGTGTGTTTTAGAAATTAAACTTTACTTCTTTTATTGAGAACAAAAACGTTTTATGCTGCACATAAGCTGAATGGAAAGTAGAAACGATATTTTTTTTTGTGAATTTCTTCCCAGAGGGAAAGGCAAAGCCAACTAGGGCATACAGCTTGGTCTGATGTTAACAGAATGTCTGAATTCTTATAAATACATACATATATACGAATATAACCTAACCTAAACCTACGCACAACCCTCCCAACCCCCTAAACGAAATAACTAAATGATCCACGCAAGCATCAAGTTATGCAAAAGGAAACCTTGCTAAGAGCACAAAACTTCACAAACACGACTTATTTCGAGCACTCCAACTAAAGAAACGAGATAATAAAAAAGTAGCTTTTTTAAAATAGTAATTTTATGGCTCGATTACGAACACAGCCCACGCCGGTCCCGCCTGTGCTGCCGCTGCCCGCGACCCCAGTGGGCGTGCCGCCGCCGCGCATGCCGCCGCTGTTCCGCGACACGCCCGAGTCGCCGCCGCCCGCGCCGCCGCCGCCACCCATACCAGTACCCATTGTGCCTATATACTCGCATAGCGCTCAGGTATGTAAAGATGAAGGTTATCTATTTATTATTTCATCATCATCAGTTCAGTAATTTATTAATAAATAAAAATTTACAAGTTATTTTCTTAACAAAATAGGTGATATTAAACCATACAGATTATCTTTATATATAACAATTTAAATACTTAAACAATGATATTTAGTTTAATTAATTTACAATTATTATAAATTATTTTATTTTACAATTTTAGGAATTTTAACATTTAGGTACTGTCTATAATCGTGAAGCGCCCAGACGCGTATCAGTGACAAAATATTTATGCCTGTTTTATAAACTCGTCAACTGAATAGTATGCAGCATCCACAAGAAAAGCCCGCAGCTTTTTCAGAAACACCGCCTCACTCGGTGCGCTTTTAATGTCAGTCGAAAGTGCGCTATATATCGTTGGCCCTATGGGGTGGAGGCCTTTTTTGGACTTCGCTAGTCTCATCAAGGGCGGTCGAAGCTCATGCCGTCGTCTGGTGTTGTTGTCATCATCATCATCATCAGCCCGTATCAGTCCACTGCTGGGCGCAGGCCTCTCCCAAAGCGCGCCACTCAACCCTACTCTCGGCCCTCAGCATCCAGTCCATGACAGCCATTTTGCGAAGGTCATCCCTCCATCTGGTCGGGGGGCGTCCCACGCTACGTTTACCCGTTCGTGGCCTTCATTCGAGAACTCGTCTACCCCATCGGTTATCGGTTCTACGACAGATGTGACCAGCCCACTGCCACTTCAGTTTACTGATTCTATGAGCAATGTCAACCACTTTTGTCAACCCGATTGGAAGGTGTTAGCATCCGTTATACAGTTTTTTAAACTAGTACGGTTGCTATCGTTTCACACTCTTGTAAATTGTTTCCAAACAATGCTGGTAGCTATAAGTTTTCTTTCAATCAAGATACTCTGTTCTTAAGAGCTTTACATGAGCCAACTAGCGCCGCCAATCTTAAAAAAATAATATCTTCCAAAATAATCAATTTTATTAAAAAAGCTATTTACAAAATGTTTATTACGATAAATACTATTTTTTAAATGCTTATTTATAACGTGATTCAATTTCGGCAAGTTGTAGTTCGCGATAATTGCGAAAAACGGCAATTTTTGGCACATTTGAGAACTACAACTTTGCTTGTCGCAATTATGCCATGTATTGTATATTGAGAAATAGTATTCATCCTAATAAACATTTTGTAAAGTAGCTTTAAAATTGATTAAATTGGAAGATATTCTTTTTTCAAGATTGGCGGCGCTAGTTGGCTCATTAAATTCTTAAGTCAATAAAAACCTTTATTATTATAATTTGTTTTTGTTCAGGACATGCCCGCGCTAGACGTGGACCACAGAGGGATACTGCCTCCGCCGCCGCCGCCGCCCGTGCTGCCTAGTTTAGGAAGTAAGCATATATTGACGTATACCGCAGCCCAAGTAGTTTTTACGAAAATCTCAACCTTAAAAACTCTTGTAAACTTTTCTCTGTGTTAGAGCGAAAACGTACAAAGTACATTCATCAATTGTTCTAAGGCTGTTATTCATAACCGTGATTTAAAGTTACGCCACCGTTTAGGCCCCCTGTCTCTTTCTATCTTAACCTTTTTTAACGAAGTGTGAAAGGGATAGCAACAGAACTTAAAGGAAGTGAGGTTTAACTAGGTTTATAAATAACAACATGAAAGTTAATATAACTGTTGCATTCTAAATATATATATTTGCAATTTAAATATAGCCTTTACACATTGATCTCCTATAAACAACTAGATACACAGTCTGCCTTCTAAAAATGTCCGAGCGCAAAGAAGGTCCAAACGGATGAATGGACCCTCATTTGTTTTATTGGACATTATTTGGATGTTAACAATGGGTCCTTATTTGGAGGTTTTTTTAATTGTTTTAGTAAGACCTTTTGTGTATCTAGTTGTTTATAGGAGATCAATGCTTTTACATTATAAATTGTGCCTTGTGCAGATATAGAAGATGTGGATCACCGATTACTGCCTACGTTACCTCCGCCGCCGCTGCCCGTCACCACGTCGGCTAACAGACACTCGGGAGGACAGCAAGGTAATTAAACCCCGAGTCAAGCGCTAACCCTCGTTATAGCAAGTAGCCTTTACGTCCTTATCACTAAGTATCGCGTTACACGTTAACAGCCTTACTTATAATCGATGATTAAAATTAATACCTTGTTTTAATAATTGGTAGGTCGTAGACCCCTGGGGGTCGATATATACCACTTTGGGCATGACTGGTCTACAACATACCCTCTGTTCCCCAGACGTGGACCACCGCAACCTGATCTCGCTGACGCAGATGCCTCCGCGGCCGCTGACCAATCTCGACCCGCGCATGAACCCGCCCAAACAGGACCAAGTAAGTGAACGGGACGTGAGTATCTGCATGGAGTGTTATTTATTTAGTTTAAATAAAATGTGACTGCGATAGGGGTGCTAGTGGCTGAGTGCAAGAAGATGATAGAAAGCGAAGCGCGAATGATACGGTGAGAGCGTGAAGCGTGCTGCGTGCCTGAGGAGAGTGTCTGGACGTGTGTATAGCTTTTCGTGTATTGTTGTTTAGTGCTAAGTTTATGTAATGTAGTTTATAGTGTTTTGGTGTCATGTACTGTTAGGCTATAAATGAAAATAAATAAATTGAATTAAAAAAAAATATTTTTTATTGCATACAAAATACATAAAAAAACGCCCAAGTGCGAGTCGGACTCGAGCACCGAGGCTTCCGTGCAACGCAAGACACTAACCCCGTAACTTTGCTCTAACAAAAAGTAAAATAATATTTTTGGAGGGATGTAATTTCAAATTTACAGTTTTCGGATTTTTTGTGAGACCTAGCTTCTTGCCAAATTTAATGGTTCTAGGTCAACGGGAAGTACCTATAGGTTTTGAGTTTTTTGCATTTTCATACAAATATGCGAGAAAATGCGATATCTTTTGAATGCGTTGATGTAGAAGTTTGATTTTTTCACGGCTGCATGAGTAGTAGTTGGTATTAATTTCAACTTCATCCGTTCACGCGTTTTTAAGATATAGGTCTTGACAGACGGTCAGACAGTCAGACGGACAACAAAGTGATCCTATAAGGGTTCCTTTTTTCCTTTTGAGGCACTAAAAGCAAATAAAAAAATAAAATTACATGCAACAGGCAAGCAGGTTTATTAATGGACTCAACATTTCGTCATTTACCAATGTCATGTTACAGATTATTCATAAGATATCATAGTTGTACTATTTGAAATCATTATCTAAGTATTTATTGTTCGTGTCGCAGGACTACCGCGTGCCGCCGCTGCTGACCCCCAATGACATCGTGGAGAGCGTCGACATGGACCTGTCGGAGGACGAGGACCAACGTGAGTCGCAGCTAGGCGTGGCTCTTTTAGTAGTTTTATTAATGGACTAGACAGTTTGTCATTTGCTTAATTCATTTTTTTACATAGTGGATATGCTTGAAAAAATCAAATAGTTTTAGTGTAGCATAAGTCATAACTCTACCCTTTGGTTTCAGAAGGCATGTTCCAAAACCAGAACGATCACAACCGAAGGCTAAGTTTCAACAATAACAAGGTCCTCGTGGGAGGCCACAACGGACAGGCCAACCACAAGGAACAGAACACAAACCTCATACAAATCAACAGCACACCGAGGGAATTCGAGAAGACCGAACCACATTCAGCACCCATACTACCCCCGTTATCAAATCCATTCGATAACATGCCGGCAGCGTTGAAGAACTTCAATATGCCTCCGTTCCAGAAAATTCCACAAAACAGAGAGGATAACGAAGAGAATTCAAATGACAGTGCTTACGAAGAGGATTTAAGAACTAGAGCTCTGGATTTACCTCAAAATAACTCACCGGAGTTTGAATTGCCTGAAAGTGAGTGGATGCAGAGACCGTTCAATAACCAACGGTTCCCAAGAAACTGGGGTCCGAGGACTAACTTCAGGCCTCCGTTCGGACCACACTTTTGGCCCCGGAACGGCCCGAGGCCCCCGAACAGATGGATGGGGCCCCGACCCCAAAGATTTTGGTGATCGTGTAGTGTTTGTGAAAGATGTAGTGACAATATGTTGACTCCAAGGGGTTTGTGTTTAATGAAATCGTTGCAGCAATTTTCTACTCATGTGATTCATCGTTTTGCTTCCATGTATACAAAATTGTTTCTTGTATAATATTACTTAGGCCCGTATTAATAGACCGATCTCAAGACCGCTCTCAAGTGCAAACTCAGCTGAGTAACACTCAAGACGTGATCAGCACCTCAAGTAGGAACATCGTTAATTGGTCTAATCTTGAGCAGACACGCAATCAAATCGTGGTCCAACTGCACTCAGCAAATACGATCTCAAGTGTGATATAGTGAGTGATACCCGATTCCTAAACGCGCACTTACGTTCCGTTTATTAATAGGAACGCCATCTTAAGATCGGTGTCAGTATGGATATCAGAGTTGAGAGCGGTTTATTAATACGGGCCTATGAGTTGCTGTCGTAAGTTCATCAATACTTTAGCTATAGCATTCGTGATTCGTGGGAATTTATTTACGCTACAGGACGTTAGAGGTGCAATAAACATTCCATCAATCCCGAACGCTGTAGATACGGTGTTTACGTACTTACCACGGCAACTCACGGTAGTACACTGCACAACTTTTAATACTGGACTCGTATCAACGTAAAATAGGCGACGATGACAGCTTACCATTAGAGACAGCGCAGACCGACGGAGTGGAGTGGCGGCGAAGCGATTAACTTGGCATTGCAAGCATTTCAACTTTATTTACTTCAAAATACGACTGTAATCGGTATAGCGAAGTAAAGTGCTACCGAGAGCTGCGCGTGACGGCGCTCGGAGGCGCTTAGAGGATCTCAATTCGCTAGGCGGTCGTGGAAGCCCGCGGTAGGTGTGCCTTGCGACCGGCGAATGCTCTTCGCCGCCACTCCACTCCGGCGGTCTGCGCTGACCCTAAGGAGACGCGTCACTTTGTCTGCTCCACGCACAGGCCACTTACCCCATATACCTGTAACAGTGCCCGTGTCTGCCCGCACATGAGCGCAAAATTGCTTCGCGAACCGTGTAACCTAGAGATATCATTGCCGTGGCCGCATGCATGGGCGTACCAGATGGGGGCAAATAAGATTTTTTATAACCTAGGTGCTAATAGAAAGAACGAACACGCCGCGGAATTTTTAGTTGTAAAAACATATTGCAAACAAACGGCAAAAAAATCGTTTTCTTAATTTTTTTCGATAAAAGTACTAGATAAGATACTTAGTAGGGACGTCAACATTATCCCTGCCCCTACCTGGGTACGCCCATGCATGTCTTTAATACGGCAACCTCGTCTCTATGCGCTCATCGTTGACAGAATTTGTACCGATTTCATGTCTATTGCGTAAGTGGTCTGTGGCTACACGTTTCTCATAAAAACGGATCGTAGAAACACTTCATACAAGGATAATATAACAATTAAAATTTTGATTTGATAGTCAAATTGTTATCCTACGAGTTCTTTAGTATTAGAAATTGTATTCTAAAGAACTTTGTATACAAAAGAGGAATATATGAATCATTTTAAAATCTATATTATGCTAGCCTTTATGGATAGAGTAATTGAAATGTTAAAGCTAGTGGGAAAGTAAGAATCTGCTGTAATAATGCTTCATTCGTAAAAAGTCTCGCTCATTTACAATTACATACAACGTGAAATTGTACTGTGTATTCCCGTGGCAGAATGATTTGACATCTGTAGTACTATTGATTTATCGAGTTGAAATTGAAAACATAATCGATTTTTTTAAACTCGAATATATAAGAGACGATAGTACCTCAATAGACGTAGGTACCTACAAACAGCACGTGCCTTGCATTGTGCCTAGTCCGCTAGCCACTCCGCGCTGTTGCCACGCTGCAATATCGCGGTGTTACTATTGATTCGCGATCACTATCGAATTCAGTTTTTCACAATATAAACTGTTATTTCTTAATTGATAAAACTTTATATTAATAAATCGATAGTACTACCGAGACTAAATCATCTCGCTGCGGGAAAATAACTACAAAAATTTCACATTGTATAGCCTGTCCCAATTAAATTTTCCATGGATGTAAACAAACATGGCATTTGAAAATGCACCAAAATCAATATTAGACGAATTAATGATTCGAAATTTCAATCTTTTCACTCTGAACAGACTCTTTTGAGTCGTACTGGCTAAGGCAGGCGAGTAAGCGAGTAAATCCCTGCTATTTTATCGCCCAAGAAACGTACAAAAGATACTACATTCCGTGTAAACAAAAGAGATGCATATATTAATAGTTCACACCGCCGGCGAGTACTCGCTCGGCTATTTTGTCGCCGAGCGAGTACATTCCATCGCTCGGCGACACTC
The DNA here is from genome assembly GCA_963506565.1 of Tachystola acroxantha. Lineage (NCBI taxonomy): Eukaryota > Metazoa > Arthropoda > Insecta > Lepidoptera > Oecophoridae > Tachystola > Tachystola acroxantha. The sequence continues at coordinate 6,048,397 of OY735894.1, read as the reverse complement.
GTTGAGCTACACTGGCGAGTGGGCGAGTAATCGCCCGTCGCTCAGCGACACTCGCTGATAGCCGAGCTACAGGACTATACTCGCCACTCGCTGCTCGCCCACTCGTTTTATAGTTGATAGCTTTACTCGCTCATCGCCGACGGTCGGATAACTGCCTATAGCTGGCTAAAGCAATGGATAGTTATGATTATTAAATAAGTAAGTGAGGTTTGTTTATTTCCATGTAAAATTGGATTGGATCAGTCTGTACACAAATCTTTTTTTGAAGTATTGTAAATATACAGAAATAGAAAAATATTCATAGAAAATGGCAGTTAAATACATCGATGTATGTATTCGTTATGATTTGTGTATATGAAAACTTGTCTGTATATAGAAAGGTTTATTTGAGTTTTGACACCACATATTTTCGTGGGTTTTAAATGTATGACATATGTATTATATGTCATATACAATGTTCATGTATGAAGTTTTCCTTCTAGTCTAGGACCCTTACAATATAGTTTTACTTGACTATTTTGTCAGTCATTCATGATCTTTATAGTAAGATTTTTTTAGAACGCGTTGCGTGAGCCCACAGACCACTTACCCCATAGACCTGTAACAGGAGGGCTCTCGTGTCTGGGCAGACACGGCGGGCGCACATGAGCGCTTCGCGACACTTCCAACCTAGAGATATTATCGACATGGACGCATCTTTTTAATACGGTACCCCTGTCCCCCCTCTTCGTCTCTATGCGCTCATCGTTGACAGAATTTTTCGCTTGCAAATTTGTACCGATTTCATGTCTATTGAGTAAGTGGTCTGTGCTCCGCCTCTGTCGTTTTACAAACGCATTGACCGATTTTCAATGTGTTTTATTTTTGTTATAAGTACATAAGCAAATCGTGACTCCTCATAAAGTTAAAATTTTTGTTATAGTAGGTAGGTATCTCGTGAAAGAACAATGGGTAATTTTGTATGGACCCCGTACCCACGTTGTAGCAACTTGAGACCTATATCATTCGAAAGGTCTTTAAAAATACATAATTTTTTTGTATGGCAGCAACCTTGTAGCTTATGGGAGAACGCCGTTATAATGTCCAGAATGTTTCGAAAATTCACCCTTCGAACCATTGACGCGCGCATTTTCTCACGGCCCGTGTCATCGCCCGAGTTTCGTTCGGGTAAATAAAAGTGGCGTACGGCACTGTCCGACCTTTCTAGGTATCTCTGTACAAAAAAAGTCCACTCAATACGTTACACATTGCCGTGAAAGGAGGACAAAAAACAAACACACTTTCGTATTTATAACATTAGTTGGTATAGTAGTTTATGCAATCTGTAACAGCAATACCTTTTATATTAAAAAAAATAATAATGATGGTGCCTAAAGACAGCTGCCAATGGTATCGTCGTCATCATCAGCCCGTATCAATCCACTGCTGCGGATGTAGACCTCTCCCAAAGTACGCCCACTCAACCCGATTCTCGGCCTTCTGCATCCAGTCACTACTCGCTGCCAGCCACCTTGCGAAGGTCATCATTATATCCTGGTGAAGGGGCGTCCCATACTATGTTTACCCGTTCGTGGCCTCTATTCGATAAGTCTTCTACTCCATCGGTTATCGCTTCTACGACAGACGTGACCAATCCACTGCCACTTCATTTTGTTGATTCTATGAGCAATGTCAACCACTTTTGTTCTCTGGCAGATATACTCGTATATTCTATCTACCAGAGAATTGCAAGGATAGCTCTGTCATAGCTTGCTGAGCGACTTTGAACTTGTGGGCCAGTTTCACCGTTAATGTCTACGTTTCGGCTCCGTAGGTCATCACAGGCAGGACCCACTGGTTGCCTTTGTTTTCAGGCATTGTGATATTGAAGACGCGAAGATATGACGTAGCTTCCCAAATGCTGCCCAGCCCAGCTGAATTCTCCTGTCACTCTCTTTCTCGAAGTTGGTCCTAAGTAGACAGTCATATTGCTGAACAACTTCAAGGACCGTGTTATGGACTACCACTTGTTCCGGGATGACTAGATCATCGAACATCTTGGTCTTGTCAGCCACCTCGAGAATGTTATCCATCCATTTGATGGAGGGCGTGCTACGCTACATTTATCCGATCGTGGACTGTATTCGCGGAACTCGTCTACCCTATCGGTTATCGGTTCTACGACAGATGTGTACAGCCCACTGCCACTTCAGTTTGCTGATTCGCTGAGCGACCTTGAACTTGTGTGTCAGACCCACTGTCAGTGTCCACGTTTCGGCTTCATAGCTCACCATTTGGCAAGACGCACTGGTTGAAGACCTTTGTTTTCAGGGCTTTCTAGTATGAAAACGAGAAGATTCGATGTAGCTTCCTAAATGCTGCACAGCCTAGCTGAATTCTCCTGCCACTCTCTTCTCGAAGATGCTCCTTTCCAGCTGCAGAGTTTGTTCTAAGTAGACGTCTTCTTCTTCCTCAGCATACAGCAGCCCACTCCTGGGCATATGCCTCTCCATGACTTCTCCATGTGGCCCGATCCCTAGGTTGTCTGGTCCACACCGAGCCAGCAACCCTTTTGATGTCGTCGGACTATCTGGCCGGTGGTCTGTCCACCCTTCTTCTACCCGTCCGGGGTCACCGTACCGGGGGTCCGTTACACCGTATTGAGTGGACTTTTTTTGTACAGAGATACCTAGAAAGGTCGGACAGTGCCGTACGCCACTTTTATTTACCCGAACGAAACTCGGGCGATGACACGGGCCGTGAGAAAATGCGCGCGTCAATGGTTCGAAGGGTGAATTTTCGAAACATTCTCGACATTATAACGGCGTTCTCCCATAAGCTACAAGGTTGCTGCCATACAAAAAAATTATGTATTTTTAAAGACCTTTCGAATGATATAGGTCTCAAGTTGCTACAACGTGGGTACGTTTTGACCCATCTTCTTTGAACACAAATAAATATATTATTTTGTTCAGTTTTCAAGCAAAATAGTCAAGTTATAGGATTTTTTTTCATGGACTGTCAGTTTCAACGAAACCTGAGAGTCGACTTTCATAGACCATAAATTACTGCATTATTTTAGCTGCTTTTAATAAACGATAAAAACACAGTAATGTATGTAATCTATGTGTCAAAATCACAACGATAATATAAATTATGGATGTCTTACTTATGCTTTAAAGCTGAAACACATTAAACAGCGTTGCAACAATTACAAACTTATATTTGCAGTTGACGCCTGGTATGTCTATGTATGACGTTATCAGTTTCGAAAACGCAAAGATAAGTTTGTCCCTAAATCTAGTTTTCATCCTTGTTAAATGTTATGGTGAAGTTGCACGGAACCCTCGGTGCGCGAGTCCGACAGCCGACTCGCACTTGGTCGGTTTTTTAAAGTATTTCAGCTACAACTAGATACACAGTCTGCCTTCTAAAAATGTCCGAGCGCAAAGAAGGTCCAAACGGATGAATGGACGGATCATTTGCTTTATTGGACATTATTTGGACGTTAACAATGGACCCTTATTTGGACGTTTTTGAAATTGTTTTAGTAAGACCTTTGTGTATCTAGTTGTTTATAGGAGATCAATGATTTCAGCCTAAGTGAGACATCCATAATTTATATTATCGTTGTGATTTTGACACAGATTACATACATTGCTGTTTATTTATCTGTAAAAATGATGGGTCATCTTTCGTTGAAGCTTTGTATGCCATGCAAATCGGAAATCTAACATAATGTTAAAATGGTGGAGAAACATTTTCGCCACACGGGATTAGAACCGGGAAACTCTGTTGGAAGATTCTCGGTTTCGCGTCTTGGTCGTGACGATATCTCTATATTAATATTTAGTGAAGTTATATTATAATGTAAAATAGAAATAGTTGTTTATTAAAATAGAAACTCGCTTTGTCTCGTTGAACGTATAGATCGACAGCGGTAGAATTAAAATATGAAATAGATATATATCTTGCTTTCTGCTTCAAATAATAAATCTTAACAATAAGAGTGTATCTTATTTTGTCTCTGTCAGAGTTTTACTTAGTTTAGTTTCTCGTCAATATTTTCTTATACAAATAAATTTAGGTCAAAATTCATCTAATTATTTTGGTATACCATTTTATTACGTTGCGATTCTTTCTTGGCCACCAAATCTAAATCTACTCGTAAACTCAATTATCATTAGACGAAAATCGTATCCCTTATTTTATTAATTGTGCTATCCGACTATGAAGTTGAAATTTTTTAAAGACAGTCCTAGTTTAGCCATAAGTTCTGACACAAACTAAAGGGCCCAATTTTCAAGAAAACTTAAATACTTTTTAACGCATTCTTTCTTTTTGCCGGCAACGCATATGCAGGGTGGCCTTGAATTCATTCGACAAATTAAATAGATGGTTAGGCTTGTAACATACAATTTGGGGATAAATAAAAAAATAAAAGTTTACAATAAATTCAACCATCAAAAAAAAATTGATGTGCATCGTTACTGTTCTCAGTTACTGTGCTTTGAAAGTTTTACATTTTAAGGTTTAATATATCTAAAAAAATTCCAACGATTTCTTTCACTGGAATTTGACCTTAATGGTCATTGACTTGTGACTTTGTGACGTACTTAGTTCAATTTTATTTTGCAGTTTCGATTTACTAAAAAATCTTACCTGTTTAATATTTATCATGAGTACAATTTGTTTCAATTTGTCGAATGAATTCAAGTAAACCTGTATGCGTTTTCGTTTCTTTCATCCAGTGCCTTGAACGCACATGTGTAGGGGCGCCGGCTTTTAGAAAACCTCATGGGTGCTCATGCTCATTTGATGTCAATTCCTTTCAAAACAAAAAGTTGATGGCATTCAAGAAGAGTTTTGAGGTATCCTTTTGTTCGCATCGGCATCGCGCATCGAAAAACGAACATTTTGATAACGGATACCGGCATCAGTAACTGGCATCCGTTGCCCGCATCGGGAATGAACGCCCATACCTAAAAGGCGATTACTGATCTGTTTCTTGATGTCTATTCTCAGGGGTGCTCGGCACCCACTGTTTATTTCTCATGGCTGCTCGAGCCCCCGAGCACCCACGGAGTCGGCGACCCTGCACATGTGAGTTTGAGGCATATAGGAAAGTGCGACCTGGCGAAAGTCTAGGGAAAAGTGAACGCGTGAACCGTTTAAAAATTTAACGTAAATAAAATCTATTCAAAATGTCCACCTTTTGCCTTCTTAAAATATTAGAAGATTCAGCCAAACATCGATCGCGGCATGCATTTGTTATCAAAACCACAGTTTTTGCAAAAGAAATCTTTAGTGTCGATGAATGCCTTAAAACTTTTATTAGACTTTGAAGGTGTTCTAAAATGTTCCATAGCCTACTGCTGTTATTCATAAACCTAGTTAAACCTCACTTCCTTTAAATCGTGTTGCGTGTTTCACACTTCGTTAAAAAAGGTTAAGATAGAAAGGGACAGGGTGGTTAGTTTATGAATAACAGCCTAAAGGATCAAATCTGGACTTCCTAAGGTCTAAGCTTCGGCTCAAGGACTTCGGGTCGGGCGATGCGACACCGGTATTTGTGGAATTGGGAGGTAGTTCAGCTTGTATAGTCTAATATAGAGAACAGTATACAGGAGAGTAAAAGATTTTGAAAATCAGTCGTGTTTTTCAGAGAATCTCAACCTTAACGATGACGTATACCGTTTCTAAGTATTCGACTGTACAGTTGACAGTGTTTGAAACAAAACACCTGAGATCTTTCAGGGGTGGTTGGCATAAGTAAGGGTTTTCGAGTGACTATAGATGAAACCTGATCGATATTGGTAATTAAAAGTAACTTAATGTTAAACTAAGAACAATTTTTTTCTCATAGATGTAATTAACTGAACTGAGGTCAGACCGCAAGCGCTGTATCGCACCTAGGATGGCGACAGACGTACACACGAAGACAGAGAAAAGTATACAGGGGGCCTCCATAAGGTTAGGATTTTCTCAAGAACTACTGGACCGTTTTTAATAATTCTTTTACAGTACATAGTTTTAACTTTTATCTATATAACAGTGAAAGAATTCTTGCAATAGCTCAAGTAGTTTTTGAGAAAATCTCATCCTTAAAAACTCTACTGTACACCTTTCTGTCTTCGACCGTACCAGGGGGTAGTGCGAGAGAGACATTTCGTCGTCGCTCTCTCTCGCACTCAAAATGCATCAGCCCGAGTGCGAGAGAGCTGTTCCACCCTGGCGTCCGCCGCGCAGCTACCGGCGCGGTATAATAGCTCTTGCGTTCTTTTTGTAGTACCACATTATTTGTGTCCTTCATACCGACAAAAGAAAATTACTTGCCTACTTATTTCATTTAATTAAATACACAATCTTTCATTGGATTCAACTCATTTACTGAAATTGGATTTTGATTTCACTGTATTTTTTGATTACCTACCAATATCGATAAGGTTTCAACGTGCGATGCGATAACAACTTGTATTGTGCGCATTGATATCCTATAAACAACTAGATACACAAAGGTCTTACTAAAACAATTTAAAAATCTTCCAAATAAGGGTCCATTGTTAACGTCCAAATAATGTCTATTAAAACAAATGATCCATTCATCCGTTTGGACCTTCCTTGCGCTTGGACATTTTTAGAAGGCAGACTGTGTATCTAGTTGTTTATAGGAGATCAATGTTACCAATAGATCAATGTGGCCCGATAATTATTATTACTGCTGTCGACATCGGACAAAGCGAGTTTCTATTCTGAACTGACTTTCAGCTGCTTTTTTCTTAGATTTCCGAAGTTACAATTGCATTTTATTGAAGGAGGTTTTGAAAAAGTACTGACGAACCACCTACCTAATGAAACCACTACTTAGGTATCTCACTGTTGCTTTGGTATCGATGTTATAAGGACGTGCTTATAAGTTACTTTATAAACATAGTTGTTACTATATCCCACAGACCACTTACCCCATGGACATGAAATCGGTACAAAAGACATTGCCACATTTCAATGGAGCTTTGCCCCACCTACAAAACTACGTGACCATTTAAGCTGTACCTATCATTTTGTTGGGGACTTATTACAGGTTTCATATTGCATAATCATAATCAGTATCATTTTCTACTACTCTCGCAACTCCTATAGAAGAATAACAAAAACAATGAATAAATCGCTTCGATTTCTTACTATTTTCTGAATTCTTTTTATTTTTACTTTATTAAGCTGTTTTTTTCGAATCGCAACTTGTACAAAACTTTATTTTAAACCTAATAATTTTAATAAAAGACGGAGATATTTTTACATTTATTCGTTATCTTGTACAACTTGCGGTTGATGGTGGGGCAGAATCTGGCATGGTTATTTGCAAGCGAAAAATTCTGTCAACGATGAGCGCATAGAGACGAAGCGGGGGACAGGGGTGCCATATTAAAGAGATGCGTCCATGTCGATAATATCTCTAGGTTACAGTGTCGCGAAGCAATGTTGCGCTCCTGTTACAGGTCTATGGGGTAAGTGGTCTGTGCTATATCCATACGAAAGGGCCCTTAGCTGCTTCACAAGACTTCGTCGCCTCGCAACTCGCCGGAGCAGTAATCGCCAGTTATCAAACTACCCGCAACTCGCTAACTACTGGAATCGATCTTAGGTTTAGCGCGAGTCCATTGACGTACGAGATGGAAAGTAACTTGGTATTAAAGAACTCGGTAGCGCTTTGGTTGGTACGCTGGCCTTCCGTTACCGAGGTCCGGGTTCGAACCACAGGTCGCCCAGGTACAGTCGAAGACAGAGAAAGGTGTACAGTAGTTTTTAAGGATGAGATTTTCTCAAAAACTACTTGACCTATTGCAATAATTATTTCACTGTCAGATTAAAATCTGTCCATTAGTTCTTGAGAAAAACTCAACCTTATTGGTTGGCCCCTGTATACTTATCTCTGTTTTTATGTGTACCAACGAGTTTTCTCTTTTTATTTCAAAGATTTGCTTTGAAAACGGTGAAGTATTATCGTCGAGAAGTCGTGAGGAAACCGACATGCCTTAGAAAAATAATCGTACCATAAGGTGAATTCTTTTTCCATATTTGTCAAGACGGTAACGACATCAATCGGGTACTCCATTATTTATATTTTTGAAAAATTCAATTCCTATGAACAAGGTATGCATCATCTTTTACACATGATTTCTAACTGCAATTTTGGATCAGGTAATTGCAACATTTCCCGGATTATGTCCCTAAGACGAATATGAAGGATGATTTTGCCAATATATTTTAAATTATTATATGGTTTTGGCTTTCGTAATAGGAATTGTATCGTAGCATAGGCGGCGGCGTTACCAAGTTACTTCAACGTCAGCGTGTTGACCGTCTCTCGGATAACGTATCTCGCTAGTACAATGGACACGCGTCTTGAAGGCACTTGCTAGTCCAATACTTGCGCCAGTTTAGTTAGCACCTCTCCTCTCGCTCTGAGCGTCATCCCACTGGCCTTCAAGTCGGCCGGACACTAACAGCGTTTAACAGTTTGCCAACACTTGGATTGTTTCGAGATTATTTTAGGTAACACTGTTATAGCAATAGCAACGCTTTGGCATCGTACTTAATATGCCCGTAGGCCAGTGCGAGGACACGTTGAAAACAATCGTACAAGTTAAGCAACGTGGGGCGAGGTCAGTTACCTGGATGGGTGACCGCTAGTGACAGTTTCATCTGAGTCCCTCCGTGCCTCGGGGCGCACGTTAAGCAGTTGGTCCCGGTTGCTGTCGCTTGACAGCAGTCATTAGGCCAGGTCAAAGGCCTACGGGCGACCTGAATAACTTTGACAAATACTTAGGTTTGGTCACTAAACCACACGAGAGAAGAAGTGTATTTATATGGCTCCATTGCTTGAGGCAATGAAAGGTTGTCATTACATTGCGAGTACCATGATCCTCTACTCCTGCCCAGTGTGGATTGGTGGAGTCATGCCTTTAGATTTTTTCTTCGCACGTAAGTTTCCTTTCGATGTTTTCAATTACCGCGAGAGCATTCGAAAAATGTACGTTCGTCCGTCGAAAAAACAACGAGGAAAACTTATTGAAAAGAAAACTTGAGCATAATAAAGATGTACCATGCCATACGCACTAAGCACTTGATTGGGCAGAACGGAGACACCTTTGTGTACATGTTACCAGATGGACGATGTGTATCACTTGTTGCTGGAGTGTGGCCGGGCGGCGGCCCTGAGTCGGCGCTTACTGGGAGACGAGGCAGGGCGCAATGGCCAAGTAAACATTCTACTGAGTGCCCCAACTTCAGAGATAGCAAGAGGACTGTACGCACTCGGTAAGCTGTCTCACGACAGCAGGCTAAGCGCACACGGCTGTGTGCTCCTATGAGGCTGGCATGGCACATAACAGACCCAAAAGCATCAACAAAAATTTTATTATATAAAAAAATATCCAATGACAATATCAACAATATCTCAAACACGTATATCATGCCATTAGTCAGCATTACAGAAATCTACAAAAGGTATTACGAGTACCTATCTACTAAGAATGCTGGATTCTGAAATCACGTCTTATGTTTGGATTGCATAATTAACATTGGGTGCCTAGGAGTTCTGTATGTACCTATTTATGTAGTAATGAAAGTATAAGAAAGGTGTTCCTTTCTTATACTTTCCGCTCTACATTTTACGGCAACAAATGTTCCATCGAATGTTATCTCGTTAAAAATCCCTTTCCGAACCGCAAACGATTTATACAACCCGATTTGAGACCGTTAAGGGGAAGTAAGTAATTAGGGGCTGAAAAACACTTAAATTTTGCCGGCTAATGTGTTTTTGCGACACCCCTAATGACCTAAAGGTGAAAAGGGTAGGTACGTGAGCAAATAAACATCTATTCTCCGAGATGTTTAAATAATGTTCTGTTTTTGGCCAAAGGTTTCATTCTTCCTTATTTGATAGGTACAGTCGAAGACGTAGTAAGTATACAGGGGGCCTCAATAACGTTTTTCAATTTTCTCAAGAACTACTGGACCGATTATAATAATTATTTTACAGATACATAGTTTTAACTTTTATGTATCTAACAGTGAAATAATTTTTACAATAGGTCAAGTAGTTTTTCAGAAAATCTCAACCTTAAAAACTCTCCAGTACACCTTCTTCTTCGTCTTCTAAAATGTCATTGGGACTATGACTTTTTAGATATAGGTAGTAGGTATTAGATAAAAGGCTTTTTGAAAATGGTGGGAAACGACGGTTGCGAAATTATTTAATAATTTTCAGTATAATGTCTACAGTGGGTGTTTTGTGTTTAATATCACGTTAAATTAATCAGAAAATGTTCGCGTATGACAGTATGGTGGAGTTATTGGAGAATTCAAGCAGGATCTGAAGTTTGGCGCCATGGTCAAGATTCCCACTACGAGCTCGGGAGTGAACGTGACTGTCGAGCTGGCTTCGTCCGCAGTGATTGACGCTACGGCATCTCCTGTGGATGAAGACATGAAGACGCGGCCACCCAGGGTGATGACGCTACGGCGACTCCCCTGGAGGAAGATAGAAGACTATTATACATTGAATTTTCTGTAACATGACATTGGCAAATGACGAACTGTCGAGTCCATTAATAAAATAAAATAAAAAATATTAGATAAATATTTCATGGATTAACACAGAGGTTAGGTAACAAAACAGCATTGCTGTTACCCATAAACCTAGTTATATCTCACTGCCCTTAAACCGCGTTGTTGTCCCTTTCACACTTCGTTTAAACGTTAAGGTAGAAATGGACAGTAGGTACGGTGGAATAACTTTAAATCACATTTATGGATACGTGCCCATGAATCTCTTGTGCCAAAGTTTGGGTTTAATAGATTTAAACCGGGTTAATTAATTTGGTTCAAACATTTAACTGCCTATTATTTAATAACCTATTGTTTGACAAAGGTTAACTCAGACACGTTCAATGTTTTATGGGCTTCAAAAGTTGTTTACTATCTGCAACTGTAATTTTTAAGTAAATGACTTCTATTTACGCGAACATATATTTGATTCATTCTGATGATCGATTTCTACATCCTGGAGACATGAATAAAATTATCTCAAATTCTTTGTCAAGAAGTGCTATAGAACATTAAGTATCTTTAAAATTAAAATTTTTCGATACTTAACACATTTCAAAACTGTAAAATATGTATATTTCAATCAGGGCCAATTCTATGTTGCCAATTTTCGACTAAACTAAAAATTGGTCACCTTTCTTCAATATTTTAGTTCGCCGTTAAATAAGGCAAACTAAACAGGCCCTGAAAATGTTATCCAGGCTCCGTAAGGTCCCTAGGGCACAATAAAATCGAATAGCTTCTCGTAATATTAAAACAAGGCTCCCTGAAAATTATGGCTGCATTAACAAGTTTGCAGGTTGGTCTCAAGGGAAGTACAGTCGACAGCGTAAGTTATGGTCTGAGCGTCAGTTCGGCGACGACGTGAGACTTCCTTCCTGGAATAGGCATTAGGCACTTACTAATTTAATTTAATATTTGTTCGCCAGAAATGAAAGATTTTTGTGATTCTATTTATTTATTTTATTAATGGACTCGACAGTTCGTCACTTGCCAATGTCATGTTACAGAAAATTCAGTATATTTATTAGTCTTCTATCCTCCTCCAGAAGAGTCGCAGTAGCGTCCTCACCCTGGGTAGCCGCGTCTTCATGTCTTCATTCAGAGGAGACGCCGCAGCGTCATCACTCTGGACGAAGCAGCTCGACAGTCACGTTCACTCCCGAGCTTGTAGCGGGAACTCTTGATAAAAGCTTGAAACTTCGGATCTTGCCTAAATAATCCAATAACTTCACCGTACTGTCATTCGCGAACATTTTCTGATTAATTTAACGTGATATTAAACACAAAATAGTCCCTGTAGACATTAAAAGGAAAATTATCAAATAATTTCGCAACCGTCGTTTCCCGCCATTTTCAAGAGAACCCTGTGATTCTATTACATATATTTAAATAATAAACCGGCCAAGTGCGAGTCGGCTGTTGGACTAGCGCACGAAGGTTCCGTGCAACTTCACCATAACATTTGCTCTAACGAAAAGATAAACTAGATTTAGAAACCAACTTATCTAGCTTCTTGCCAAATTTCATGATTATAGGTCAACGGGAAGTACCTACCCTTATAGGTTATGGTTTTCTTGCATTTTTTTACAAATATGCGAGAAAATGCGACATAAACGGCCATATCTTTTGATTGCGTTGACGTAGAAATTTGATTATTTCACGTCTGCATGAGGTTGCAGTGTATTTGGTACTAATTTCAACTTGATCCACGTGTTTCTGAGATATAGGTCTTGACAGACGGACAACAAAATGATCCTATAAGGGTTCCTTTTTTCCTTATGAGGTACGGAACCCAAAAAACACCCAGTGTGTTAAATCCACAGTTATATAATTTTAGCATTCAACGAGATGAGACCCAGGACACCTGTATATTCAGGGTCTGTCTGGATGCACTAAGTTAGGCATTAACACTAAAGCGAAAGGCAAACTACAGTGTTTAGAGTTATCTACTGAGGCAAACTAGCCCTATAGAGGAGTTTGAAGTGGCGTGGCCATTGCAAATGGACAAAGTTGGCCGTGCCCTGAGCTTAGAGCAAGAGATTTGCATAAATAAGCTATTGCCTCTTATATGGTCGGTTTACTGATTATAGGTGACACTACACAGCAATAAGTATTTTTATTCATCATAACAAAATCCACAGCACTTGTTAAAAGTTACATTATTATCAATTCAATTTTAAGATAAAAAAAAAGTCGGTCTCGCGCACCAAGGCTTCCTAACTTTGCTCTAACGAAAATATAAACGTGATTTAGAGACCAACTTATCTTTGCCATTATCAAAATATTATGTCCATACATCGACATACTACTGGTTAATAATCTGCAAATATAAGTTTGTAATTTAAAAGAAATCGCCACATTTCAATGGAGCTTTGCCCCACCTACGAAACTACGTGACCATTTAAGCTGTACCTATCATTTTGTTGGGGACTTATTACAGGTTTCATATTGCATAATCATAATCAGTATCATTTTCTACTACTCTCGCAACTCCTATAGAAGAATAACAAAAACAATGAATAAATCGCTTCGATTTCTTACTATTTTCTGAATTCTTATTTAGGCTGTTTTTTTCGAATCGCAACTTGTACAAAACTTTATGTTAAACCAATAATTTTAATAGAAATCGGAGATATTTTTACATTTATTCGTTATCTTGTACAACTTGCGGTTGATGGTGGGGCAGAATCTGGTGGAGAAGAAAATCGTCGTTCGTCGTTCTATCGTATATTTATCGTGATACGGATGTCGGTCTAAGGGTGCATTGATAATTATCAGGAAAACCTGCGTTTTACGCCAGAATTTTCACACCAGCTAATCGGCATTGCCAAGATTTCACGTAAATATAGTGGCATTTTCAGCGTTTTTTGGATTCTGAATGTCCTAAATCATTGTCACGCAGCGGACTGACTCGACAAATCCAAGGATATATTTTTTAATATGTGTACTTACTTGAAAGGACAAAGCAGTACCTACGTGGAGTAGGCTTTTGAATGGATAAGGTTGTGTAGGTAATTTTGATATTTTAAAATGATTAAAATGAGGCGTTGACTTTTGTTAATGTCGGAAACATGATAAAAATAAAATGAAATTATATCACAATTTTTATTTTGTTGTCTAGAGTGGTTGTTTTGTGTTTAATATCACGTAAAATTACTTAATTGTAATGTTCGTGAAAGACATGTTGAAAGAAGATATGTTGAAGTTGTCGGATAATTTATGCAAGATTGCAGATTCGAGTACACCAGATTTTAATACGAATTTGTTTCATTCCTCTGTTTTTGTTGACTGACTGACATTACAGTTGTGACAGATTTGACAGTTCCTGACAGATTTGACAGTTCCTGACAGATTTGACAGCTTTTGTCAGTTTTTGACAGTTCTTGTCAATTTTGACAGCCTTTGTCAGTTTTGACAGTTCTTGTTAATTGGTAACCTCTTCCTTTTATTTTATGTTGGTTAAAATGAATTAAATCGGAGCACAGTTTAACTTTTTGTACCTGCCTGTAAATCAACGTGGTGAGAATTGACGTTGAGGGACTCACTGCATCGGGAGTCACCGTTACGGGAATTCATCGTAAAGAGAAATCACTGCTACGGGAATAAGTCTTTATTTCTTAAACTAGCAACATATTAGGCGCTCTCCAAAAATCCATCGTGCTACGAATCCTAGAAGTTATCCACGGCAATTTTGACATTTACAAAACGTCCACTCAGCTCAACCCCTGACGGCGATGACCGTCAGGAGACTATTATATACTATTGTAGTTGTAATGTAACAAAGGTTTTTGTAGTAATTTCCAATCATTGTCGCCGCATCCACCCACCTGGCTTCTTCCGTCCGGTGAGCGGAATTAGGAAGTAGGTAGCACACACCCGGACGGCCGGACAGCCGGAACAATCCGTGCGCGCTGTTTACAAATGGAACCGGAGCCCTCTATACGGATAGAGATTGCATGGAAGCGACATGGGGACCTTTCTGTTATGACTATGGTCAGAGGCTTGTGCCGGAGGCTTGAATAACACGAGCTCGCTAAGGTTCACCGAATTACCCTTCACCGGCGGAACACTTCGCCGAAAAAACTCTTAGCCGACGGTTTGTTCGACAAAATAATCATACGATACGACAAACTTATATTTACGACTTGACTGCTCCAGCGAGTTAGGTCAACTGCAAAATAAGTTTGTAATCGCAATAATCGAAAAAAAATGCTTTTGGGATATGTAATTATGTACAAATGACAATGCCATAATCTGCCCCACCATCAACCGCATGATGAACAAGATAACGAATAAAATATGTAAAAATATCTCCGTTTTTTATTAAAATTATTGGTTTAAAATAATGTTTTGTACAACATGCGAGTCGAAAAGACAGCTTAATTAAGAATTCAAAAAATAGTAAGAAATCGAAGCGAATTATTCATTGTCTTTGTTATCATTTTCTACTACTCTCGCAACTCCTACTTGATTATGATTATGCATTATGAAACCTGTAATAAGTCCCCAACAAAATGACCTTCAATGGTCACGTAGTTTTGAAGGTGGGGCAAAGCTCCATTGAAATGTGGCAATGTCATTTACAGTTTTTGGATTTTCGTGATTTAGAGAACTATGCTTTTTGTCCTATCCATAATCTGTAATTCTTTGGGTTTTCAGTTTTGAAGAGGACCGCTTATATTAATATTTAAGCCTCGTATTGTCGGACATGATTTAATTTCAAACATTTGGGAGGAATCTTTTTTGTGAAAGCCTTTGATATCCCTCGGTTTTTGTTTTGGGTTTCTAAACAGGGCGGTACAGTCAACCACGTCAACGAAGGCTTGGTAATCTAAGTTAAATTAAGTACCTGTAATGACATTTTGGAGGTACCTACCTACATTTTCAGTAGGTATAGTTAATTTCCTACATCTAATACCAATTTCTAACATACAATATACCTACATGTTTAAAAAAAATTTCGTCTAGAGCGAGTTATCTAGAAGAAATCACATGTACAGCTAACAGCAGATCAAGTGTAACACTTTGGACCGTTCTTATTATCTGCGTCATAAGAGTTTATTTATTTTCATAAAAATTCAAAATCAAAATTCATTTATTTATTTACACCAAACAGATACAGTACATAGATACTACACTTATTTATTTATTTCAAATTTCGTCCAACATAACGGGTTGCCCCAAGGCGTAGGACAGTTTACATTAGGTATATAGGTACAATAGGATACTTCATTATCATCAGTCTATTTATATTCCCCCGAGCGGGCACAGACCTTCCCTTACATCGAGGGAGCTGGGGATATGATCCAACACGCGGGCCCAGTGCGGGTTGGCGGATTTCACATGCCTTTGATTTTTTCTTCTTTTACGGCATGCGCGTTTCATCACGATGTTTTCCTTCACCGTTTTTGAAAGCTCTCGGTAAATGTACGTAAGTTTTTCCTTCGAAAAAACCGAGGATAACTCATTGGTACCTGGCTGCCCTGGCTGGGATTCGAACCTGGGACCTCCGTATTGCAAGTCCATCGACCCAACCACTGCGCCACCGAGCTCTCGAGCAATAGGATACTTACTTACATATAAAATAATTAATAATAGTTGAATTCATACTGCAAGTGTTACCATTGATCTGCTGTCCGCACTAATTACATTTTGGTTAAAAATAACGCTGTAAAAAAAAGGTTTTCTAACATGAATAAAATAATATAAAACGGGTTGATCTTGATCTAAGAATTCTTTTTACACTTGCAGACCTTCGTAAGGCGGTAAGCGAGCTCTAAATCGCATTTCCTTGAATAAAAGTGAAAATGATTTAAACCCACAACTTGTCGCATCACGTGAATTTCTTTTTAAATAGATTCCCGGTGTCGAGGTGAATTCAATGTTTAGGGCCACGAAACCGGCTGCTATGTGAAGCGGTTGTCGAGGTCTGGAGGATGGCTGTGCTAAAGTAAGCTTACTTTGACCCAATCACCGGACACCCCTAATTAATAAGTATTTTTAGTCATAAACCGCTTAAGGCTCCAACAGACCCGCCGCTCGTCTGTTGGAGCCCTAAGCGGATGATGAACGATAAATTAACACTTTATGGTACACTGATAAAGTAAGCTTACTTTGACCCAGCCACCAGACAAGCCTTACTTATAACTATTTTTAACGGCTGGCAATAAATGACATTGCCACATTTCAATGGAGCTTTGCCACACCTACAAAACTCCGTAACCATTTAAGCTCTACCTATCATTTTGTTGGGGACTTATTACAGGTTTCATATTTCATAATCATAATCAGTATAATTTTCTACTACTCTCGCAACTCCTATAGAAGAATAACAAAAACAATGAATAAATCGCTTCGATTTCTTACTATTTTCTGAATTCTTAATTAAGCTGTTTTTTTCGAATCGAAACTTGTACAAAACTTTATTTTAAACCAATAATTTTAATAAAAGACGGACATATTTTTACATTTATTCGTTATCTTGTACAACTTGCGGTTGATGGTGGGGCAGAATCTGGCATTGTCATTTGCACTTTGTCGAGAATTCATAAACATGATTTAAAGTTATTCCACCGTTTAGACTTAACGAAGTGTGAAAGGGACAACAACATGGTTTAGACTTAACGAAGTGTGAAAGGGACAACAACATGGTTTAGACTTAACGAAGTGTGAAAGGGACAACAACATGGTTTAAGGTGTGTGAGGTTTAACTAGGTTTATGAATAACAGCATTTATTGTACACTACTTATGTGTAACAAAATAAAAAGACGCACAAAGGTCGGTCTGTACGAGATTTCTTCCAGTAAACCCCATGAAGTGATAAGTTTATTAGGTACTAAAGGTAGACATAGGTACTTAGTGCGTAATTGTAAAAAATTCTAGTATTTGGTGACACATTCCTACTGATGGTCGACCAAATGCCTGTGTAGTCAGAATTTGAGTCCTTTGTGGTGGTTGTGCCTTGGCTTAACTTGGTAAGCCCCATATTTTTGGCGACAAAAGACATTGCCACATTTCAATGGAGCTTTGCCCCACCTACAAAACTACGTGACCATTTAAGCTGTACCTATCATTTTGTTGGGGATTTATTACAGGTTTCATATTGCATAATCATAATCAGTGTCATTTTCTACTACTCTCGCAACTCCTATAGAAGAATAACGAATACAATGAATAAATCGCTTCGATTTCTTACTATTTTCTGAATTCTTAATTAAGCTGTTTTTTTGGAATCGCAATTTGTACAAAACTTTATTTTAAACCGATAATTTTAATAAAAAAACGGAGATATTTTTACATTTATTCGTTATCTTGTACAACTTGCGGTTGTTGGTGGGGCAGAATCTGGCATTGTCATTTCCAGTAACGATTTCCTGTGTAGTCAGAATTTGATTCCACGAGGGTTGAAACTCAACCAATGATCGATTTAAGGGAGCCACAAAAGTATTTTTTTTAAATATTTTGCTAAAAAAAACCAAGTATTTTTTTTAAGTGGGAATTTTTTGGGGTTTTTAGTGCCAAATGGTTCAACCCAACATTGGCGAGTTTAAAGAAAGGGTGTCTGTGCCAAGGCATAGACTATTAAATATACAGCGAAGGTAAGCCTGGCTGCCCGCTTGTTTCGTGTCGTCTACACTACGCCAGTAAACGCGGCGGACGTGTGAGCGACGCTATCTCAAATGGGTGTCGGAAGAGACGACGCCAGGAGGAAGCTGAATAAATAAAATGCAAGCTCCTCACTCCAGCGCGCATACACCTCTACTACGCCACGGAGCACGTATGGCGTACGTATGGCGTCGGTGTGACATTGTGGTCTATTTTTATATAAAATAATCATCATGAACGTATTATTATAACCTCAATTTTGGGACACATACCTACCTTATAAAAATCCGCCGCCATTTGCGCAAAGTAGATATTAACGTCGAAAGCTTTGTACAGAATCTATAACTACTTACGATAATGAAAAGTGGACAATGAACATGGAATTTATGCATATACTACTACGCTTACGAAAAGAGCTCGGCGGCTCAGTGGTTGGGTCAATGGACTTGCGATACGTAGGTTCCAGGTTCCATTCCCAGCCAGGGCAGCCATGTACCAATGAGTTATCCACGGTTTTTTCGACGGTTAAACATACATTTACCGAGTGGTCTCAAAACGGTGAAGGGAAACATCGTGATGAAAGCTGCATGTCCTAGACTCTAGGACATGCAGCTTTCATCACGATGTCCTCTAGGACCTAGAGGAAAGAAAAAATCTATGGCATGTGAAATCCGCCAATTCGCAGTGGGTCCGCGTGGTGGATCATGGTTCCAGCTCCTTCGATGTAAGGGAAGGTCTGTACCCGAGCAGTGGGGCAATATAAACTTTGTACTAATTTTCGCAAAAAATCTGACATTGACGGCTAGTAAAAATCTCAGCCCCCTGGTATTTATAGTACAGGATCTTCCTTTTTTAAATATCAGCCGCATCAAGATAGTCAGACCTCTCAAATTGTATTACAACTCGAATGTACTTATACCAATGTAAATAGGCTATAAGTAATTGAACCAAATAAACATTATTATTATACACAATTGGTAACAATTGTTTCCTCCTTTCGTTAGCCTGGCAAAACTCGCCGAAAAGTGACGAAATATCACGTTTCTTTCCGTATTTCCATCATACATATTATAACACGAGCGCCGCTGTATGACAGAGGCCGGGGATTTCCCGTGGGCCGGGGTTCGAATCCCCAGAGCTTTGTGTGTATTGGAAACATTTCTCCATCATGCTCGTGCAAGATTGCTTCGGCTTTTATAGACGAGTTTTATTTGCTAAAGATTTAGCATCCGGATGCGCTTAAACTACACTGAAAAAGATAGACTCCGACAGTTAACTTGACCCAAATTAGTATTTAGATTACGATTTTAACTGTTACGACGCAGATAATAACAAGCAGAAATTATTTCAAAAAACAAAAAACCCGATTGCCAAAAATTTAACCCCTTTTGATTAACATTTTATAGCTTTATAATGTTAATCAAAAGGGTAGGAGTGATCCTACAATGAAGACGAATCTAACGACACGTCATATGTTAAAATCCATTAAGCCAATTTAGGCTGCAAGACATGCCAAAGAATTAGACATACGTATTACGTACTCACATACCATATAAGCAATCCTCGTTCTTGCGTAGCCGGGTAAAAATATTTGATGTGATTTCGACTACGAACGACTATAGCTCTGGAGTCATATTTTTTCTGTGTGCTTAAGGCGTAAAGATGTTTCTATTCCGTTACACCTCTATCTCATGTGCAGTCTTGCCTGCAAATCTCTCTGCAAATAAAGTAGGGCCGACCTAATTAAGGCGAATGACACCGTCACAAAAAGCTCCCCGAGGTAATTAGGGAGCTGAACAAACACTTTTTGCCCTTAATGGGCTAGAGACTACCTCTAGGCGTAACCGACCGCTCCCGTATGGGGGAACATTTGTTTTTTAAATGTTGAGTTTCATTCAACGTTTTGGGAACGTTCGGTACCTACTTAAATGTACTTAAATGGGCTTCGTATGCGCGGATTTACAGTTTTGATTTTGGCGGCCGTATCGTTAAAAGCGATTTCTTCCAGGCAACCAACTATTCATGGAAATAATTCCCATTTCAATTGTCTTTTTTATTTTCTTCCAATGTTCTCTTCGATATAATTTATAATTCGATTTACAATTCATTAATTCAGAATTTGAATTACGCATTATCTATGCTCGGTGGATAAATTAGAACATGATGAAAAAATTCTTGCCGTGGGCAGGATTTGAACCTGCGACCTTGTCATTCATTAATTAATTCAAAATAATATTACCATATACAGGATGTAACGTAAAGGGTATATGAAGCCCGAGAGAGGGTAGGTATTCTGTATCGGTAACTGAAAAACTTTTGTTCCACGACTTTTCGATTTTCGCAAATTTATTTTTTGACTTTTCATACATTTCGTACCGGTCAGCCGACCGATTTGTATGTATTAATATATTAATTTATTTTTATTTTTTATTCGATAAGTCGTAGAACAAAAGTTGTTCAGTTACCGTCACTGAACACCCTCCATTCGGCTTCATATACCCTTTACGTTACACCCTGTATATTATGGAAGTGGGATGAGATGGGATTACCTTTTTTACCAATAGAAGTGATTCGAATGGATAGGTAATAGCAAAGAATATACTTACATATTATTAAGTATGTATTCTTATTATTATTACTTTATTGTACACGAAAGAAGATACAATTTTTTTTTTAGAAACAATAAACTTAATGTACACAGGTGGTGCTTATCTCTAAAGAGAGATTTCTTCCAGCAAGACCTAGGAAGTGAAAATAAATTTTAATGAGTAGACGACATTACCCACTACGTGTACAGTCTAATTACTATGTATGTTTATTGTACCTATATTTTTACCTTCAGGTAATAGTAAGACCGCTCTGTATGTATGTTAGTTGATTTAGGTGCCTCGAGACGACATTAGGATTCAATTCCGCGCAGAACCGAGTCTAAATTAGTACGGAATCAAGTTTCTCGAGTCAAATTGCTTGCGGACGTGGCCCTAAGATTAGATTTTGACCTATCATATAAATTGTCATTGAACTTGCGTTGAAATCTCAGTGAAATAAAGAATTTAAAAAAATAGTCACGCAGGCTCTGTTGCAATAGCAACTTCTTGAGATTAAAATCATAGTTAGGAGTGATATTTTGTAATATTTTTCAGAATTATTAATGAATTGTAAATCGAATTACAAATTACTTCGAAGAACATTGGAATAAAATGAAAAGACTATTGAAATGGGTATGATTTCCATGAATAGTTGGTTGCCTGGAAGAAATCGCTTTTAGCTATACGGCCGCCAACATTTATTTACAATAAAGTGAATTTGAATTTGATTTTCCAATAACCGATGCGTCTCGTAGATTAGTCGTGCGTAGACCGTCTACGCGTGCGTAGCTACTCTGCGTCGTAGACGGTAGTTAGTGATGTCGAAAGCAAAGCCTTTGGAGTAAACTTATTACTTCTATAATGACCCTGGGATTAATTATAAGTATGAAGTAATTTTAGATTGATTTGTGCAATAAAAACGTATCTTACTAACTTTTGTCTAATAAAATGCTAACCAAGTCTTTTAATAACCGTTATAGAAACTAATAAAAGAAGGCTAATCATAGTTTCATTGGCCCAGATTGGCAATTTTACTACTTTCAAGAATCAGCACTAAAACTGTATACCTATCTCAAAATTGGAAACTATAAAACGTCTCTGATAGAGGCAGTAAACCTTGGCTATTAAAATTTAAGTTACACTTGAATAGTTAAGTAAGATCTGCTATAAACCATCTTTACGAGTGTTCGAATCTAAGTATGCAGGCAGATGTGAAGTCAAAATTATCTAGCGTACAGTCGGCTTTAGATACTTCCCTCCTAATCGGAAATCGATACTCATTGAATCGAGATTTTATGAGCAAATGCAAGAGGAACTTAAAACACATATTTTTTATTTTTTTTCAATGGACTCGACAGTTAGTCATTTGCCAATGTCATGTCACAAAATATTCAAGAAATCATACTCTTTTCTTTTCCTCACTCTGGACGAAGCAACTCGACAGTCACGTTCACTCCCGAGCTCGTAACCCGACTCTTGAATACTCTTGATAATAGCTCGAACCTTCAGATCTTGCATGAATCATCCTATAATTTCACCATACTGTAATTCTAGAACATTTTCTGATTAATTAAACGTGATATTAAAATAACCACTGTAGGTAGACATTAAAATGAAAATTATCAAATAATTTTGCAACCGTCGTTTCCCGTCATTTTCAAATCAAATCAATTTTATTGCCAGTTATCTACATCAACATACATTTTGGTGTCACTGCAACTTTTAGGTTCTCTTGAAAATGGCGGGAAACGACGGTTGCGAAATTATGTTTAATATCACGTTAAATTAATCAGAAAATGTTCGCGAATGACAGTACGGTGAAGTTATTGGATTATTTATGCAAGATCTGAAATTTCAAGCTTTTATCAAGAGTTCCCGCTACAAGCTTGGGAGTGAACGAGACTGTCGAGCTGCTTCGTCCAGAGTGATGACGCTACGGCGTCTCCTCTGGATGAAGACATGAAGACGCGGCTACCCAGGGTGAAGACGCTACTGCGACTCCCCTGAAAGAAGATAGAAGAGAATAGATAGGAGAATAGAATATTATTGAATATATTGAATTTTCTGTAACATGACATTGGCAAATGACGAACTGTTGAGTCCATTAATAAAATAAATAAATAACTTACTTTTAAAAGTACAATCTCAACCTTAAAAACTCTCTTGTACACTTTTGTCTGTGTTAGAGTGTACGTGTAAGTTATATTATAGTTGCGGGGTTTAAATTAATTATTTTCTCACCGTAAACCCTCGCGTGTCGAGTTATAGTTAACTACAACACGACCGCTTACACGATTCCGTTCGTTATCGGCCCGAGATCCGATCAGGATCGGCTCGGGCGCCATTTGTAACACAATTGGTGCTAGTTTCATTAATTTTAAAGTTTCGGCAATTTTGTTTCGCTGCATGCGACGATGATTGTCTATTATATGGTGGCACTTCACTTGGCTATTCGTATTTGCGTATTTGTCATAATTGCCATGTGTGATTGGTATTCTTGACAAAATATTCGTCTTATTTGTATGTACAGCCGACAGATCAATGGAATCACTTTTCACAGTTCTTAATATTTGCATCGTAAGACTTGAAATCGTACTGCAAGTGTTACCATTGATCTGCTGTCGACTGTACAAGTATTTGACAAATACGACAAACATCCAATAGCGAATACGAATAGCCAAGTGAAGTGCCAACATTAGATGATGATTAATAGAACTTTGTATAGTTGACAACACGTGAAAGGACTGTGCAGTCTTCACATCCCGAAAACGCACGTTGTCGGTAACTAAGCAACGTAATCATTATTATTCTGTGGTATCAGTGTATCACCAGTTACGCTTGCCTTTTATTTAGTTTTAATTGTTAAAATAAAAATGGTTCTCTTGAAAATGGCGGGAAACGGCGGTTGCAAAATTATTTGATAATTTTTGTTTTATTGTCTACAGTGGTTATTTTGAGATTAATATCACGTTAAATTAATCAGAAAATGTTCGCGAGTGACAGTATAGTGATTTTGTTGGATAATTTGAGCAAGATCTGGTGTTTCAAACTTTTATCAAGAGTTCCCGCTACAAGCTCGGGAGTGAACGTGACTGTCGAGCTGCTTCGTCCAGAGTGATGACGCTACGGCGACTCCTCTGGATGAAGACGCGGCTGCCCAGGGTGAAGACGCTACTGCGACTCCCCTGGAGAAAGATAGAAGACTATTATATATTGAATTTTCTGTAACATGACATTGGCAAATGACGAACTGTCGAGTCCATTAATAAAAAAACTTGATAAAATAAAAATCGTGTAGTGGTAACTAATTATTTATTTAAAAATGTAATCGCACCTATTAGCCGTATCGCTAAAACTTCACTCCTAAGAGATCCAACAACTGTAATATCTGCAGAAACATCTGTATAATGGATGTGTACAGCATGAAGGCTCCCAGCGCATAGTCATCCTCGCCTAGCTCTTCTGTCTTGCCGCCGAGTATCATTTGTAGTTCCATTATTAAGCCCTGGAATTGGACAGTCATTTTAATGAATTTATTTTTAACGTATAACCTACATGTGTATCTGTTTGTTGTGGCATGGCTCGCATAAAAGTGAACGGATTTTCATTTATGTACAGTCGAAGACAGAGATAAGTACACAGGGAGCATCAATAAGGTTGAGATTTTCTCAAAATCTTTTGGGCCGATTTTTAATAATTCTTTTACAGTTATATAGTTTTAACTTTTATCTATCAAACAGCGAACGATTTTTTGCAATATGTCAAGTAGTTTTTGAGAAAATCTCAACCTTAAAAACTCTCCTGTACACCTTTCTCTGTGTTCCACCGTACATAGGGCCTGCCATGAGCCAACTAGCGCCGCCAATCTTTGAAAAATGCTATGTAAGTACATAATGTTTATTACGATAAATAGTATTTTTTAAATGTTTATTTATAACGTGATTCAATGTCGGTAAGTTGTAGTTCGCATAATTGCGAAAAACGGCCGTTTTTGGCACAATTGAGAACTACAACTTTGCTTGTCGCAATTATGCCATGTATTGTATATTAAAAAATAGTGTTTATCCTAATACAGATTGTGTACATAGTTTTTTTTAATAAAAATTAATAATTTGTAAAATATTACTTTTTTAAGATTGGCGGCGCTAGTTAGCTCATGGAAGGCCCTTAACAGGCAGAAATTATTTCAAAAAACAAAAACAAAAAACCGACTGCAAAAAAACGATCTCTTTACGATTATTTTTTATACCCTATGACACTCCCGTAATCAAGACGAATCTAACGATACATCATACACCAAAATCCATCAAGCCGTTTAGACTACCCGATGGCAGGAAGGAATGGACACACACACATACATACATAGACCAGAAAAACATTACCCTCCTTCTGGGGCAGTCGGGTAAAAAAGCTATAAAGGAAATCTTTATTAGGATCACTAATTACATCCTGTTAACCGTTTGCCAGATGGTCCGACGACATCAAGAGAGTTGCTGGCTCGGTACAGTGGCCAGGTAACCCTGTGATCTGGCCACATGGAGGACTAATTTTAATTTTTTTCATAGAGAGGCATATGCCCAGGAGTGGGCTGCAGTATGCTGAGGAAGAACAAGAAGAACCGTTTGCCTATCTATCTAATATGAATAAAATATAATAAACTTACAACAGTTGATATAAGTACAGAAATACACAATATCGCTATGTGTACAGGCTTGAAGTACATGTTGAATACTTTCATCAGTAGCAACACAACGAAAGCGATTAGGGAGAAGGCAAACGCTATCACTACGAAATACAACAGGTATTTTGTGAAGTCGAACTGTGGACAAAATAGTTTCAAGTTGAAGAGGTCCAAGGTCAAAAAAGTCTTTATTCATGCCAATTAAATTACATCATCAACAGTCTATTTTTATGTCCCCACTACCTTCCCTTACAACGAGGGAGCTCGGGCCATAATCCACCACGCGAGCCCACTGCGGATTGGTGGATTATACCTTAGAAATTTGATTTTTCTACGCATGCATGTTTCAACCTGAAAATCACGATGTTTTCCTTCACCGTTTTTAGAGCATTCGGTAAATGTACGTAAGGTTTTCCTATGATAAAACTGAGGGGAAACTCATTGGTACGGACAACAGCAGATCAATAGTAACACTTGCAGTACGAATTCAACTTTTATGACGCAGATAATAAGAACTGTCCAAAGTCCAAAGTGTTACACTTTATCTTCTGTTAGCTGTACATGTTTGACCTAGCCGGGGATCGAACCTGGGACTTCCTAATCGTAAGTCCAGTGACTCAAAAACTGCGCCACAGAGCTCTTTTTAGAGTTTTTAGAGAATTAAATTACCTACATATTAAGTTATAAATATGTATAAATAAATGATTTCATATTGTTAAGGTCGAAATTTCGAAAGTACAGTCGACAGCAGATCAATGGTAACACTTGCAGTACGATTTCAAGTCTTACGACGCAAATAATAAGAACTGTCAAAAGTAAAAAGTGTGACCTGCTGTCGACTGTACATCAAATATATCAGTCCTCCGCCCGACAAACAGCGATTAAGTTTCTCTTTTATATCAAGTAAATTACATTTACAACATATCTTACTCTAGTACAAGCGAGTGCTAGGCATAGTAGTGTCACTGCGGCCGTGATGCCAACAGCCAGCAGTATCACCAGCAGCTTGTACCGCACCGTGACCACTGCCACTACTAAACTCATTGCTATAGTCTGAAAACAATAATTTTAAGTACAGTACAGAGGGGCTCGTGTGGTTCGAGGTATCGAGGTACCTGAATGCGTGACCGCTAGTGACAATTTAATATAAGCCCTTCCGTGCCTCGGAAAGACATTAAGCAATAAAATTGGTCCCGGTTGTTGTCGCTCGGCAGCAGTCATCAGGCCACGTCAGAGTCATAACGGCGGTGTGAATAACTCTGACAATATAGGTTTGCTCACTAAACCACACGAGAAGAGAGAGAGAGAGAGTATGGTAACTTAGATTCGAATTAGAATTAAGATAGAAGTAGATCCACGGGGCATCAATGTTGAGATTTTCTGAATAACTATATTTTGATGGTTGTCAAAGTCAAATTTCTACCCAAAGGTTGTCTGGAAGAGATCGCTTTGAGCGATAAGATCGCCAATTGTAATACTAACTGTATTAGCCTATTTCTTTTGTGTAATACTTTTTATTTTTTTGCAATAAAGAATATTTATCTTTATCTTTAAATTTCTTTATTGCAAGTACCTAAGCACGTTGTGTACATTTTTGCACGTCACCATTTTTTAAGCGAAAGTTCTTTCGGTAGGTAGAGTCCAGACTGTAATTTAAAAATAATGTAATAAAATAGGTCAAGTACTTACCTAGTTTTTGAGACTCCAAGTTAGACTACAACATGCTCTATTCAAATAGTGATGGTTTGAAAGGCTTAATAGGCTGTGGACACATTGGCAAATAGTTTGTAACGGGCAACCAGTACTACCAACTAATTACTGGGTATTCATTTGAATGTAGACCTTAGAAAGCAAAGGTTATCTTACCACAATGACGAGACATATGTAGTTGCACGGTGGGCGTCTGGAGCACTCCGAACAGAACATCACATAATTCATGGCAAGCAGGATTACCCTGAAAAGATTGATATACGAGTGGAGATCACGGGACAAATTGACGCACGGAAAGTCCCATATAGGCCTGTAAATGCTTGCTTGCCCCGGTTGTCGCTCCGAAATCAACAAGGCAAATATGCAGTCCTCGGGGATAAATACTTATATGAGCCATTTGGGGTGGAGACGCTGGGATCATGGGGGCCGGAAGCACACCGCATCGCCAAAGACCTATCGCGGCGCCTGGTCGAGACATCACGTGTCAAAAGGCTGGCACATACTTCGCCCACCGCGAATGTTGTACGGTGGAACACAGAGAAAGATGTACAGGAGAGTTTTTAAGGTTGAGATTTTCTCAAAAACTACTTGACCTATTGCTTTTTTCTTTCACTGTTTGATAGATAAAAGTTAAAATATGTAACTCTAAAATAATTATTAAATGAATTTAGTCCAGTAGTTTTTGAGAAAAATTCAACCTTATTGAGGCCCCCTGTATACTTATCTCTGTCTTCGACTGTACCAGGATTGCTGCAGATATAAATCTATCGTCTTTCCTCGTGAGTTCATGTACGAATCTAATTGTAGCGCTACTTTATATCAAACTTACGCTCCAGCTATAAGTAGACATAACGATATTACTTCGTCTGTGAATACATCTTCTAACAGTTCTCTGAAAATTTATTCTTCCATTAATTTAGGTCTATAAAGGCTACAAGAAAAACTCTCAAAAAAGCCCCTTAAAACTTACACGAATCTGACGAGCATGGTGAATCCGAATGTAAGCATCAGCATTATAAATACCAACATGAATACGAGTCGCACGAACCCATTCCTTGTCTGAGGATCATAATCCAGCGGTTCACCAGTTGGCTCTATCTGGTTCTTCGCTGCATCTGACACTGTGGGAAGAGTTACAGGTAGAGGAAAAATATAGTTGGGATGAGATTGAGATTTTAAACGATTTTTTTTAAATCAAAAATTGAAGCAAAAATTCTTTCACTAGTAGTTAAAGAGTGCAGTGTTGGAAACCCAGATTATCTGGTAAAACTAATGTGCCTACAAACTGCCAAAAGATATTTCATTTTTTTCCCTATCTTGGTCGAGACAATAATAAAATAAATAAAAAAGGCCTTTATTGACTCTACAAACACATAGGTATGTTAACATATTAATAAAATTTTATAGTAATTATTCCTTTCGTTTTCTTATATAACATTGATTCTTGTGTGATAATGTAATAAATTTGATTTAAATAATGATAGTTGGGATAAAAAATAATATTAAAGAATATAATTACAATTATAAAATTTAATGAATATGGGTAGTTTTAACTAGTGAGAGTCCCCGATTGCCGGGTATAGGCCTCCTCCAAGCTGGCCCACTCGTCTCTGTGCTGCGCCCGCCGCGTCCAGAGCGCGCCCGCCGCAAAGTTATCCGCCCAGCGTTTGAGCGGCCGCCCGCGCCGCCCGCCCTCCAGCCCGATCCACTCCGTCACAGTTCGGGTCCATCTTCCGTCCTCGAGGCAATACAGCGATACAGGTCGAGACAATACAGCGCTTTATTAATTTTAACTCAGTGGTTTAAATCCCCAACCTAAATTTTGAATCCAGCTGTCTTTATACAGACTATTATAATTATGGAATTTTTTTACCAATCTGTCAAGTACTTTTCTGAGAAAATCTCAACCTTAATATGCCCCTTGTATCTTTGTGTTAGAGCATACATGGAATACATACATAAACTCACTCTTTTTCCCGTAGGGATAGACACAAACCATGGACTATCATTTGATGCGATCCTGGTACACAATACTCGCATTCTTTCACATTTATGAATCTCAATCGAGACAGACAATAAGTTTTAATCCTTCACTGCTTCTTAATGAAGAAATATTAGCTGTGAATACCTAGGATAAAATCCTACTGTGGGGTAAAGACTTTCCTTCTCTTCTTTCAATCTTCCATTTTGTTATCTTCTTCTCTCTTAGCTGTGAAATAGTCTAGACATTCTGTGGCATTCATTGCTTCGTTATCACATCCTTCTTTCAGGCTCTATATATTATTATTATTTAGTATTAGAGTGTTGGTTCAAGCCCAAGCGTCACTGTGACCTCAAAGGTATATTGTGACTGCGCACCCAGTTTTAATACCTCACGTCCAAGGCCACCGTCCTTTAGAAATCGTATGATGCACTCGAGACAGTTTTATATTCTCAGTATCAAGTGTCGACAGGAGCTATGAAGAAAACGTGAACAGTCTAGATCCCTTTTAAATTAAGGTCCCTAGGATCGCGTAAACCGAAGCCCAAACCAAGTATCTTATTTTGTAAACCAAAACTACCCTACCCTACTAACATTTTAAGCTGTTTTGTGATTACTGCATAGTTATTTTCACATTATTAGACCGGATCACTTTATTTTCACAATGATGAACAAATTCGATCAATCGTTCCTTCAGTGTTACATCATAACAGATAATTAGATGACCATATTTGTTTGCAAAATAAGACACTTGATTTGGGCTGCGGTATATATTGAATCAACTTACTCTGAAAGTAAACCCAAGTGACAGGATTCCTGGAAGTAGCTTTTCCATCGTCATTGCCTACGTGTCTTGGTTTAGGTTCAGGATCTTTCTCAATCGTTTCTTCTGTGTTATTGCCATTTTGTATGCCATCATCTTGACCTGTATCGTCTATATTTATTGTAATATATTTATTAAGGTTAATGTTAATTTGGTGTTCTGTATTTTCAATTTTAGTTATCGAGTCGTAAGGGTGATTTTCTTCACTCATGCTTTCAATGTATTTTTGTTAGATCCACTGTTCTAAATAATCATGATATAATGTGTAAATAGGTGTCTTGCGAAAATATCTAAATATGTAGGTAGTCGACTGAAATATGATTATGGAAATTTTAATTCAGCGATATAAAAGAAACACAGTTTAATTTCCACAGCAATAACATTCATTTCAATTCATTAAAATACGTAGTCTAGATCAAAGACAAAATAATGCTAAATTATGCTCTCAAAAGAAAACTTTTAGATAAATAAATAAACATAAAATGCAAAGTTCAATGGCAACAAAGATGAAAGTTTTTTTTCTGATTAACGTCAATGTCAATTTCATAGGTTAAGGAAAAAACAATGCATCGTCAAAGAGAATGAAATGAATATTTTTATCTATGATGTGTCGCAGTCTACGGACGCGGTCGTGTCGCCGGTCGCCGTCGTGTCGCAGTCAAACTGGTTAAAATCGTAGAGGGAGAATCTAATAGAGGGAATGTGGTTTTCGTCTCGCTCTCGAGAGACAAGGACAATATAATATGGACGTCGTAAGCGTGAGAGAGAAAGATTCATATATGTTTTGTCGTTGTCGGTGTAACTATTTTTATTGTTGGATCCCGACTGTCGAACGGTATCAAAATGACAACATGGCAGGATACGTTGCTGTAATCTGATAAATTAATGTTTTAGTACGAATTATGTGTTAAATCTCGCGTTTGTGTTTGTGTGTTAGATCGAAATATTTATAGTCGTGATTATATCGTCATCGCTATGATGATTTGTTGTGTACCGGGATGTAAAAATAGATGGAAACGCAACGATCCAAATATTTCGTTTCATAGGTCAGTATTTTCCATTGTTTAGCTTTCTATGCTTTAAAACGTACGGTACCTAGTTTATACACAATCAACTCGTTGCAACGCGTTGTTACTTTGCTTGGAATCAGATACTAAATACCAAAATAACATCGAAAAGTTTTTTGTAAAATGTATGACATAAAACTCAGTGTTGTCAACAGTGTTTGTAAAAAACTCCCCAAAAAATATTTTGTTCTACAATATATTATGTATGGGAAATAAAGTACTATTTAGCTGGTCCTTCTAGCTGTTCTAGCAAATTACTACTAGTAATGCAGCAGCGTCTACTTTCACTTGCAACAGTATAATATTATTGTCACAGGAACCGAGCAATGGATTATATAATGGGAAATTTGCTGTCAGTATCAAATACACCGATTGGTAGAAATGAAACTATTACCCTTTCAAATTGCCATTTTTTATTTTGCTAATTATATAAGATAAGATAAATATACTTTATTGCACAAAAAAGAATACATAGTTAGTTATACATATATATTATTTTATGCTTACCTAAATATTGTTTTACCATTGGTATGGTTTATGGTATGTATGTTAAGGGTATTTTGCTCAATAAAAATCTAACCATTGAAGTATTTCAACGGTTAGATTTTTATTGAGCAAAATACCCTTAAAATTGGGTAATGTTTTTTCCTAGGTAACACTGGCTGCTAGAACGAAAGAGAAAATGTGGGTACGCGGGCTGCGGCTCTATTAGATTATCCCTCTACGGTCGCAGTCTACGGTCGCCGTAGAGGGAGAATCTGGTCGCAGCCGTGTCTGGTCGTGTCGCAGTCAACTGGTTAAAATAGACGTACGTTGCGTTTGATTGAACGACGACGCTCGGATGACGAAAGGTGAATGATTTTTTCGTAGAACAAACCGTTCGGCTAGTTTTCTGCGAAGCGTTCCATCTGTGAATGTTGTTTTCGTAGAACAAACCGTCGACTAGCCTGTGAAGGGTTTCGGTATATCGTATCGAGCTCGTACCACCTTGCAGGTAGATTCAGTTGAGGATGCCTACCATCCCTTATACAATGTACTTACTTGCAGTGTACACACAACTCACCTGAACAAGCGGAATGTTGTGGAGCGTTCGGAACCCCCGAAGTTGGAACAAAAACAATGCAAGTTGTAGAGAAGTTGAGGTCGCCAGGGAAACAAGTTGTACTACTTCGGAACTGCATAGGTACTGCACTTATGTACTAACCACCCCTAGGGAGTGGGTAGTACAGAGGAGTTTCTTTGAAGGTTATTTAATCATAAGATAAGATATATTTATTTGCATAAATGTAGTTCTTAATTTCTAATAGAGTTCGACACATTTAGCCAATAAAATAACATGCACATTACTTATACAACAAATACAATCACAAACAGTAAATTTTGAATAAAAACATTTCTGCCAGCCATGAATACACCGCAGATTTAAATTTCTTAATTGGATATGTCTTGAGATGGTCAGGCAAATGATTAAAAATTCTTACCGACATAGCGTAACAGTTTCTGTTCCTGTAGTGAGTATTCATGCTTTTTTGGACCAATCTATCAGGATACCTCGTATTAAACTTAAACTCGTCTCTATTTGTTTTAAATTCATATATACCTGAGTTATAATAAGATATCAAACTCAGGACCCAATCCTAGTTTATTTTATTTTACAATTTTAGGTAGACCAACAGCTATATAAATAGGAAGTCATGAAAATAATAACTGTAAGCCAATAATAGGTCCTCACTATTAGATGCGGTGTACATATTTGAGGTACTAAAAGGTTCGTGGCAAATGTTCTCGCACGTTTGATAACGATACTGTAATGCAATATTGTTTTTAAGCAGTTTTCAAGCTCTTTTCTCCTCTTCCGTTTTTTTTTTCGTTTATTTTTTGTTTCCCTTTTTTGTTTGACGATTAAACCATTTAGTTGCGATCAACTTGTTTTCCTGTTATACTTGTGGTGTTTTGGCTATGCTGTTTTATTTACCGATTACATTAGCTTTAAGATGACTTGATGTACATATTTGAGGTACTTTTAGTACAGCATAGCCAAAACACCACAAGTATAACAGGAAAACAAGTTGATCGCAACTAAATTTATTTATTTATTTTTATTTATTTATTCAAAAAAAAGTACAGCATTACAGTCAAACACCAATGCACTATACAATTCATGGTCAATTCATTATTAATAAAATTATTATTAATCAGATGTCATAAAAAGAAAGAACATAAATAATAATACAAATAATTTAAAAGTCAGTCAAGATTACAGTTATGTTATAATAATATATAAGATTACATTACATTGTGAATTAATTAATAAGTCATTCATCCATCATTCTCACAAAATAGCAAACATTCTCGCACCACTAAGTACAGGGGGTCGGCGAACAGGTCGCATTGTGGTACAGATGCCAGCAGTGCATTGAGCCGAGTGGGCATGGACACGAGCGGCGAGGTGCGGTGCGCCACCGTGCGCGCTGCATACGGCGCCAGCAGGCGGTGGCTGCGCGCGCGCAGGTATCGGTCGGGCACGCTCAAGCTGCACACGGCCTCTACCAGTTGCGGGCAATGGATCTCACCACGGAGGATCCGACAAGCTATTGACATAATAGCTAGGTTGCGCCTCACCTCCAGCGAGTTGAAACCCAGCACGCCCAACAAAAATGCCGTTGGGTACAGAAATGGATAGTACCCATAAAGCTTTTTGTAGAAAAACCTCAAAAAAGCTTTCTGAACTTTCTCCAGCAACAAGGTGTAAGTGCTCTCATGAGGACTCCAGACGACTGAAGACGCCTCAATTTTGCTGCGCACCAGCGCCATATACAGAAGTTTTATTGCACCAGGATCCCTAAACTCGCGCGCATTGCGAACCACAAACCCCAGACGACGAAAGCAGTTATTTGCAAGCGATTTAATATGTTGGCTGAACGTCAGCCGTGCATCAAACAATACACCGAGGTCTGTCACAACATCTACACGGCTGAGAGAATCCACTCCCAGGCGATAAACTGCTAGCAGGGTACTACCCTCACGGGTATATGACATTACAGAACATTTCGATGGATTGAAAAGTAGTTTGTTCTCCAAACTCCATCGATATACAGCATCAATGTCCTCCTGCAGACGCTCACAATCGGCAAAACCCTCCACCGCCAGAATCAGCTTAAGGTCGTCCGCATATAGCAGACAACTAGAATGCCTGAGTACCGTCTCAAGATCGTTGATCATGAGATTGAAGAGAAGAGGGCCGAGGATTGAGCCCTGACTGACTCCCGATCGCGTGGGATAGAGGTCGGAAACATACCAACCGTGGCGCACGAACTGTTTCCGGTCACGCAGGTAGTCGGCGAAGAAATTGAGCAGACGCGGTGTGAACCCCAACATACACAGCTTGTCCAGAAGAACATCATTATCGACTCGGTCGAAGGCCTTTTTAAAGTCTAGGTATACGACATCGACCTGACGGCGAACTTCGCGATTCCCATCCTTGCGTTTGTCTAACTGACGGGAGATGGTATCCACAAGGCACAAAAGGTTGGTGTTGACAGAGCGACCATTCCTAAAACCGTGCTGGGAATCTGACAAATAGGGCTCCACCTGCGGGCTAATTTTCCTGTGCAGGATTGACTCAAAAAGCTTTGATATCGAGGATAAGATGGCTATGGGACGATAATTTTCGACAGTAGATGTATCACTTGTTTTAGGGATTGGACTAACACGCGATAGTTTCCATCTTTCGGGATATTTACCCGAAGTGAGCGCCAGATTGAAAATATAAAGAAGAGGAGACATTATGTGGTCCCTACATGCTTTCAAGAGATATGGGGGAATAGAATCCGGCCCTATCGAACTTCTCGGCTTCAAGCGACGCAGACCAGACTCCACGTCTCGCTCAGTTATGTTGTCGATGTGAATGTAATGCGACGAGCAAGTGCGGTCCCCAGCGTTGGATGAATTCGCATCCAGTGCAGGAGCACAAGGAAGAAATACACTCGCAAAATAGTCAGAAAAAGCCTTTGCCTTTTAAATGGTTTAATCGTCAAACAAAAAAGGGAAACAAAAAATAAACGAAAAAAAAAACGGAAGAGGAGAAAAGAGCTTGAAAACTGCTTAAAAACAATATTGCATTACAGTATCGTTATCAAACGTGCGAGAACATTTGCCACGAACCTCCTTCTGAGGGTCCACAAGACCGTCGGCCAACGTGCTGGGGCAACGAGGGACACCTCGCCCAGTTCACCCAAACCAAAGAAGGAAAGGGCAAGAATACCTTCGTCAAGTTAAGTTAAGTAAGTGATTTTAAAAGTTACGAAATACTCTGCCCTCCCTGTGGGCTACTCTTTTGTGCCATTCGGGGTAGAAACGCTGGGTCCCTGGGGGCCTGCGGCTCGGCGGCTGGTGAAAGAACTGTCGTCACGCCTGCGTGAGGCTTCCGGGGACAGGCGGGCTGGCGCGTTCCTCGGCCAGCGCATAAGCCTGGCTATTCAGCGGGGGAACGTCGCCAGCATTCAAAGGCACACTACCCCAGGGTGGGCAAAGTTTGAATGAAATTTTTTAACTGTAATTTTTTATTAAGTTTACTATAGTATCATATTTGAATGTAATATCTATCTCTGTGTGATACCTGATTAAATAGGTTAAATTTTTCATAAATAAATCTAATTTTATAAGTTAAGTAAGTTGGTTGACATTTTAAAAAAAGCTTATTTGTTAGTTTGACCGCAACCGCAAGTAAACACATTATGCATATTTTACCACTTTGAGGAAAAACGCGCGTTCAATGAAAAAATATAACTCTTCTGATATTTTTCCGACCTAATTTCGAGCCCCACGTAATTAATGGACGTTGAGGATGCCGAACTCCATTGAGTGGAATCCCGGCGGCAGGAGGAGGCCAGGTCGTCCTGTACACAGCTGGCGAAGGTCGGTGACAGCCGAGCTGAAGAGAGTTGGACTCACTTGGGAGGAGGTGACGGAGAATCATTCCCGTAACATCGCGTTCCCGTAACCGCAACTCTCTTTACGTCGCGTTCCCATTACCGCAACTCCCGCAACAGCGCGTTCCCGCTACGTCGATTAGGATGACGTAGCGTCACGTCAACGTAATAATGATTTAATTATTTTACAGCGAGTTATTTTATAAGATTTTCAAAAACTGAGTATGTTTATTCTATATTAATATGGACAAATGGAAGAGTATATCGGCGGCCCTTAGCTCCTGATGGGAGTCATAGGAACACAGCATGACGAACTTCTAAGCCAGACCAACCATTCAATAAGAGTTTCACAATCCTTTCCGTTAGGTATACCATGTAGTTTGGTTGTGGCAATGATTTTCGACTACCCGATAAAGGACGGATCGTCCTACATCTATGAAGGAATGTGATTGCAGAATACGCTCCCATATTTTATTGAAGCTGGAGTCACGTATTCCATTTCATATTCAAATCGTTTAGGCTTTGGGGGATGGAAAGCGTGAGACTTAACAGGAGTAAGAACAAGTCGATGGAGACAATTTTGTCTCAATTAATCGAAGTGTTAAAAATAAATATTACGAAATAGTTAATAGGCGTTTATCTTTTGTGGGATGGCGAGAGATTCTATTGGGATTGTAATAGGATTCACTTTATCTCAATTCACAATACCTCATACACGTGTGATGACATAGTCTGGAAAACAGCATAGAAATCAGTTGAAAAATAAAATTATAGGCATTATAAATTAGATAGCATGATGTAACGTCACAGGTTACTAATGTAAACTAAGTAGGTACATACCTAAGTTCGTTTTGTGGAAAAGTAATGAAGAAGGACATTAAATATAACTTAGTTTACAAAAACTATTCTACCCTACCTACTAACATTTTATTAAGCTGTTTTGTGATTATTGCATAGTTATTTTCATATTATTAGATCGGATCACTTTATTTTCACAATGATGAACAGGTTATCAATCAGTTCCTTCAGTGTTTCATCACAACAGGTAATTAGACGATAATATTTGTTTACAAAATAAGACACTTGATTTGGGCTGCGGTATATGTCGAAATATTCTGGTTGTAGCTAGCTTCATAATACAAAACAAAGAAGAAAGACGAAAAAGACGAGTCGATTTCTAGTTAAAGTTCTATGCCCGTGTTAGAAGAGGCATTGTGCACTGACAACGGCATCGCAGACTAAAGACTAAGCTAGATAAAGCTCACATAACATCAAAGCGAAACCAGAACTTTCATTGCCTTTGACTAAAAGGATAAACTTATAAGTTGTGATTGAATTGAGTAACTATTACGTTTAGCCCCACTAATGTATACAATTATGTTAAACTAGCTGTACCCCGCAACTTCGTTTGCGTAGAGGAGGAGGATGGAGGAGATCAGGAGGCAGATCTTCCTCTCTGGATCTTTGTTTCCACATCACATACCGCCATGACTTATAAGCTTATGAGCTGTCCGGATATTTCAGCTATCTCCTAGTGAAACTCCCATCAAAATCTCTTCAGTAGTTATGGCGTGATACTTGCACTAAGTCACAGGCAAACAGACAAAAATTCTAAAAATTAGTGCTTTGGCATCAGTATCGATTCTAAAACACATTACAATTATTCTTTTCAAAAAATATCCAATGTTCAGACACAATTTTTTTACAGTCTTAATAATACTGTATACATATTACATATAGTAAACCAAAAATGTTTAAAAAGCTCATTCTGTCTCTATAGGCGCCACTTGCGCTAAGAATATACCTAACCCCGGGCTTTGTCTTAACTCCATTCGAATCTGAAACTCGGGCACCAAAGATAACCTTGTCAAGTGCGAGTTAAACCTTGTCAAGCAATAGGTTAATCATGGTGCATATATTTGAACCAATTTAACTTACATGAACCTGAACTTTGGCACAAAATAAATATTATCTCTTTGCCTAACCCGCCAATCCTATCTTCGATTTTCTTCGCCAGGTTGACAACCAAGTGGCCGACGGAAGTACGTTGCCCCTCTAAAACACTCGGACAACAGCAGATCAATGGTAACACTTGTAGTACGATTTTAAATCTTACGACGCAGATAATAAGAACGGTTCAAAGTCCAAAGTGTTACACTTGATCTGCTGTATAATTCAAAGAAATACACGCTGTCCTATAGGTTGGTTTCAGCTCAATGATTTAGGGCCTAGCTATGAGCTAAAATGTGAATCAAATTCCTTCCCGAATACGATGCAGAATTATGTTTATTTCTCTCTTATTATAATCGACCGCGTACAGCAGATCAAGTGTAACACTTTGGACTTTGGATCGTTCTTATTATCTGCGTCGTAAGATTTAAAATCTTACTGCAAGTGTTACCATTGATCTGCTGTTTCTGTGTCCGTACGTTTAAAACATACCTACTCAAAAGTAATAAATATTTACTTAGATATACGTACTCTACGCTTCAAAATAGTTTTTGAGACAACCTTAGTTCAGAGTTTCAGACACTTTTCTGCGAGTCTCTACGACTAGGTAATACATGTAAGATAAGTATGTATTACAATGTTCCACCGTCTATAATGCCTACATTTCCATTTCCCCGACCGCGCACGTAAAGGGAGGTAATGTATTTTATTGAATTTGCGCACGTTCGTGAGGTTCATAATCCGCCGCGAGCGCTCCCAGAGCTCTCTTATCGTTTGCGGGAAACGCAATGTCTTGTGAACATAATAAAAATTCTACTCTTAAGCCAAAGAGCATATAAGTACTACGTTTAGTATTATAATCAATGTTTAAACTGCAGGGTTACTCTCACCTCTTATAGCGATCCAGTTTAGGTTCTAAATAATTTTAGAATGACCGTAAAGTGGAAGAGCGGCGCCTCCTAACACAGGTAACTGGTACTTAACAGGAGAGCCCCGGCAACAGTGTATCCCTAGATTAGTTAAGAAATAAATAAATATATTTTCATTTTTTTTCTAAACTTACAATTTGCTACAATAACGTCAAACGTCGTCGTCAGTAGAACCTAAACTGGATCGCTATAAGAGGTGAGAGTACCATAACGTCCACTGGGCGGTGAGCATCAACGATTTTTATTTATAAGCGCTCAAGTCCTGTCAAAGTCTGCGTAAACTAAGTGAATTTAGTTTTTTTATGGCAACCCTGTTTCATCAGTGTGGATGTTAAGGTATCATTCTGTAGCCGACGGCATACAGCAACAGTAGACGTGTCGCCGGGATTTGCGGTCGAGCTACGTGTCACCTGCCGCCCGGCCCGTAGCGGCAGATGCACGTCATCCGTCGCCGTGACACTACTGGTTTTTAATGTATTAATTACCCTCGGTAGCTGGCGGCAGATGACACGTAGCCCGACCGCATATCGCGGCGACATGTCTTGTGTTGCTACGAAATGGTACCTTACGCCTCTATCAAGGCGTGCCACCTAACACGACTCTCGACTATTTGCATCCAGTAATTAAATATAACTACCTGTGAATACAAGCATGCCACTATAAAAAGAGTAAGTAGTTTAACCAATACATCAGTGTAATAGTTTTCTGGGGAATCATGTTCGGTTCGAATGACGTACTATTTGTGTCATTCCAGGGCCGTTTCTTTGAGTCCATGGGGGGTCTAATATAAAATGATGAATAAGTAGCGATTCTTGTGCTTGTAACGTTTCTTTTACTAAAAGTGTTGAATAGGTACCTATAAATGACAATTGCAATTCTATAGCGGTTTTGATGAATTATTTTTGCAAGTATCAAAGTATTGATACTCATTTTTCCTTATTTAAGTTTTATACTTACAAAATTGCGTAACAAAGAGGTGACTATTATATGTATTTAATTGTGGAACTGACAGTGACAGCAAGCCCATCCACATTTCTATACCCAATGCTGGTTTTCATTAGTAACATAAAAAATCTCGTCACAGCAACCGAGCAATGGATATTAGAAACGGGAATGGGTTTGCTGCCACTGTGAGATCCACAATTTGCGTCAGGCACAGGTCCCTCAAATGCCCCTTGTATGCGCACGATGTGACTGGTATTACGTGGAGAGTGCTAGATAATGAAAAGTTCCGGAAAAACCATTGACAAAATATTGTGGGGGTCTTTGGCAGGCCGCTCCCTGAATCCGGCCTTTGCGAAATGACTGACTATTCGTTGGACAGAGGGCGCTCGATTCAGAGGGATCAATTTTACGAGCGCGCATAGTGAGGTCGTCGGTTTATAGGTGCCCTTAACGCTGTCGATGTCCGACGACTTGGTAGGGTGGGGCCACTAAATTCACGTTTCATGATAATTATCTTCTTTTCAAATTCAAAATTCAAATATTTTTATTAATTTAGATTACAAGATCCACTTTGTGTTAGTAGTTGTACTTAAAACTATGTTAGTACTTACATAAATAAAATAGGGAGTTCAGACACGTAAGTATGTGTTCATCTCCCCCACTAGCTGACCAGACAGTTTGTCTATCTGATCGGCACGTGAAAGAGATGACTTTTGAGAGCATGGTACGAACAACCGCAGATAAATGGTGATACTTGCAGTACGATTTCAACTCTTACGACGCAGATAATAAGAACGGTCCAAAGTCCAAAGTGTTTGATGTGTTTTGATGTGTACCGACCCCGAATTTATTGGTTGAACGGATTAAAGTAAAGTAAAAAAAGGTAAAACAAGTTTATTTATCAGTAATAAATAGGTACACAAATATTATTAACACATTGAATTGTTATAGATATCAATAGGCAATATATAACAGCAATAGTGAAATTCCAGTGGCTGCTGAAGTGGTTGAAATGAGTCCGCTGCGGCAAGGTCTGGCTGCAATTTGTTGGTGGAAATTTAAACCTATTTCATTTAAACACAGTGCGTTCAGCTTAGGCATTACCCACTCATTAAGCTTCCGCGGTGAAAACGGGCTTACCTACGTTTGAGTTTAATTAACATCTGTTAGGAACCAACCATTTGTTAGCCACATACTCAACCCACGCATGAAGGAAAAAGTTTCGCTGCGCTCTTTAGGCAGTTATCTCACCGCCACCGCCGGCGAGTAAGCGAGATTCTCGGCTATTTACTCGCCAAAAAAAGTACAAAAGATAGTACATTCCGTGTAAACCAAAAAAACGCATATATTAATAGTTCATCGCCGACTGTTCACACCGCGGGCGAGTACTCGCTCGGCTATTTTGTCGCTGAGCGATAGGATGTACTCGCTGGGCTTTGGGTTTTTTCTCTGTCTGACTTCTATTGAAAATTCAAACAATGGAAAAACAAATGAGTGGCAAGGATGCTAAAATTTGTCACGAAAGAGCGATGTCTGTGATCTAAATATGGCTGCGGGCTAGCGTACAACGGTACAACAGAACGGCGCCGGCGGACGACGCCGTGTACCGCGCCAGTGAACGGCGCCGTCCGCCGGCACGAATGTTGTCCGCCTGTGACCGGCGCCGGCCGACATCGTGCGCCGGTAGACGGTGCCGGCAGACGCCATGGCACGCCGCGCCATGCGACGGCACGGCGCGGCGCCGTGACGTTGTACGCCGGCCCTAGGCAGTTGTCCCACCGCCGCGGCGCCGGCGAGAGTAACTCTCGGCTATTTTCTCGCCCAAAAAACGTACAAAAGATAGTATATATTCCGTGTAAACAAAAAAATCATGTTCATCGCCGACTGTTCACACCGTGGGCGAGTACTCGCTCGGCTATTTTGTCG
Source organism: Tachystola acroxantha (assembly GCA_963506565.1). NCBI lineage: Eukaryota > Metazoa > Arthropoda > Insecta > Lepidoptera > Oecophoridae > Tachystola > Tachystola acroxantha. The sequence continues at coordinate 6,006,670 of OY735894.1, read as the reverse complement.
CTGAGCGATAGGATGTACTCGCTGGGCGACACTCGCCCGGTGATGAACTATAATAGACATTGCCACATTTCAATGGAGCTTTGCCCCACCTACAAAACTACGTGACCATTTAAGCTGTACCTATCATTTTGTTGGGGACTTATTACAGGTTTCATATTGCATAATCATAATCAGTATCATTTTCTACTACTCTCGCAACTCCTATAGAAGAATAACTAAAACAATGAATAAATCGCTTCGAGTTCTTACTATTTTCTGAATTCTTAATTAAGCTGTTTTTTTCGAATCACAACTTGTACAAAACTTTATTTTAAACCAAAAATTAATAAAAAACTGAGATATTTTGACATTTATTCGTTATCTTGTACAACTTGCGGTTGATGGTTGGGCAGAATCTGGCATTGTCATTTATCTCGCCGAGCGAGTATCGCTGCGTCTCTTTTGTTTACAAGGAATGTACTACCTATTGTACGTTTCTTACGCGAAAAAATAGCCCATGGTTACTCGCTTACTCGCCGGCGGCCTATAGCCGAGCTACGAAACTATACTCGCCACTCGCTGCTCGCCCACTCGATAGTTGATAGCTCTACTCGCTACTCGCTCACCGCCGGCGGTGGGACAACTGCCTTATTTAAAAATACATAATTATGCCTAGCCCAAATCAAGTGTCTTATTTTGTAAACAAAAACTACTAACATTTTAAGCTTGTCTGCATAATTATTTTCACAATGATAAACAAGTTAGATTAATCAGTTCCTTCAGTGTTGCATCACAACAGGTAATTAATTAGACGATCATATTTGTTTACAAAATAATACACTAGTGGGCTTTTTTTCTGTCTGACTTCTATTGAAAATTCAAACAATGGAAAAATAAATGAGTGGCAAAGATGCTAAAATTTGTCACGGAACAGCGATGTCTGTGATCTAAATATGGCTGCGGGCTAGCGTACAACAGAACGGTGCTGGCGGACGACGCCGTGTACCGCGCCAGTGGACGGCGCCGTCCGCCGGCATGAATGTTGTCCGCCTGTGACCGGCGCCGGCAGACATCGTGCACCGGTAGACGGTGCCGGCAGAAGCCGTTGTACGCCGGCCCTTGCTCCTTGCTTCATGCTCAAACTTATGACGGAAGCAATTCGCTCGCCGCACGCTATATGAAGTTTTTTTTCCTTCATGCCGAAGCCCGTGTATTTCATGGCCCAACCGAGTTGTAAGCTGATGGCGACTACTTACAACGATGGTGACATTTTATGAAGCCAATCTTTGGTAGGCCAAGTAATCGCGCTTACGTGGCCTGATCGCTAAGCAGGCGGTATTACTTCTTATTGTTAGTGGCGGAGAGGCTGGAGTCCTGTGCTGTGCTGGTTAATTTGTTGATTGGCCAATATTATTTTTGTAGGGAGATAACAGTATAGTTTTACTATCGGGTCATTGGGTTAACAATGTTAGCAGAAATGTTACCAATTTTCATAGTGACCCATCATCATCAATCTATATTTATGTCACCGCTATTGGCAATCTTCTCTTACATCGACTGGGTTGGGGCATAACATGATACTTCGCGTGCCCAGTGTGAATTGGTGGGTTACACGTATAGTCAAAAACAGAGAAACGTATATAGATCTTATAAAAGGTTGAGATTTTCTCGATAACTACTTTGGTCGATTATAAAAATTCTTTTACAAATTAGGTAAGTATGCACATAATATTTTCAGGGAACCTATTTGACAGATAATAAAAATTCTTTCACTAATAGATAGCTTAGAGCGTCGACTTTACAGGGTGTAACGGAAAGGGTACAGAAGCAGAAGGGAGGGTGTTCAGTATCGGTAACTGAACAACTTTTGTTCTAAGACTTTTCGAATATGTCTTCGAATGTCTCATACAAATCGATCAGCTGCACCGGTACGAAATATACGAAAAGTCGAAAAATAATTTCGCGATGGAAATAAATATACGTTTCATAAAAATACAAATATGGAGTCACTGTGCGGTGCTCTTCACTCCGCCGTTGGGGGGGCATCTTCTGTCTCACGCTTGAGTTTGACAGATTGTAGAGCCTTAAGAAATTTTTGTACGGTGGAACACAGAGAAAGGTGTACAGGAGAGTTTTTAAGGTTGAAATTTTCTCAAAAACCACTTGACCTATTGGAAAATTTATTTCACTGTTTGATAGATAAAAGTGAAAACTATGTAACTGTAAAAGAATTATTAACTTCGGTCCAGTAGTTTTTGAGAAAATCTCAACCTTATTGAGGCCCCCTGTATACTTATTTTTCTGATATTGACAGGATTTGAACGCTAATGAATAATAGACGTGGGAGCTCTCTTCCCTCTTCCATTCGTTGTGTCATTGACCTCCTAAAGCTTCGCAGAGCAACACAAATATTCATAACTGAACTCTAGAAGCCGCTCGCTGCAGCTAAGTTGTTATAAGTCGGTTTGGAGCGGCGACAAGTGTGCACCTGCGTCCGCGATACAGCCTAATGAAAATATACGGCCGCTGTGTTTAATCAGCGCGCATTTTGTGCCTTAAAACTTTGTACGGTCTGTAAAGTTACAGTTTCCGGATTTTTTCCTTTACTTGTGACATAATACCTAGCTTCTTGCCAAATGACAATGCCAGATCCTGCCCCACAATCAACCGCAAGTTGTACAAGATAACGAATAAATGTAAAAATATCTCCGTTTTTTATTAAAATTATTGGTTTAAAGTAAAGTTTATTAAGTTGCGATTCGACAAAAACAGCTTAATTAAGAATTCAGAAAATAGTAAGAAATCGAAGCGATTTCTTCATTGTTTTTTGTTATTCTTCTATAGGAGTTGCGAGAGTAGTAGAAAATGATACTGATTATGATTATGCAATATGAAACCTGTAATAAGTCCCCAAAAAAATGATAAGTACAGCTTAAATGCTCACGTAGTTTTGTAGGTTGCGAATTTCTCGCGTTTTGTTACAAATATGCGGCACATAAGCGGCCATATCTTTTGATTGCGTTGACGTAGAATAGGATATAGGTATTGACAGACAGACGGACAACAAAGTGATCCTATAAGGGTTCCTTTTTTCCTCTTGAGGTACGGAACCCTAACAAACAAAAAAACTAACTGTTTTTGGCAGAGGCATGAGCACAAATGGTTTTTTAGCGCTCAAGTCCTGCAGGGTTAGCTGCAAGGCCTTTTTAGGCGCTCAAGTCCTGCCAAAGTCTGCGCGAACGCAATTTTTGTACTATTTTTCGCCTAAAATCGTCGCTAAGGTCGGCTCACCTCTGTCTGGGCCAACGACTTTCTTATTATTATGGAATGCAATAAATATATTGAGTACTGAGTATTCTTTGGGTTCTGAAGCGTCTCTTCGTAGAATTCTGCCAATGTCGAGTCGGTTATGGGAGAGATACACGAGGCAGGTGATCGGTCCGAATGGGTAATGTTATATTTTTCGGGAAAAACACTTTGACAGGACTTGACTAATATAATATAACTAGGTGTAGCATGGTGCGCGGGCCGCGCGCGGCCCGCGAGACTGCTTTGTTTTCGTGTTGTAGGCGCCGCAACTAAAGAAACATTATCCGGATTGTTCGCTGTGCAAATAATTCGTGCAAGCCATCCACTGATTATATCAAGCACCGCCCGAAAGTTGCAAGTTCAAAACTTTCATAGAGTCAATTATTTCGAAGAGAGTTCATGTAAAATTGGTTATGGTTGTGTTTTATAAAGCAAGCAACGCTCGAAATGACCGTATGCCAGAAACTTATTCAAAGTTTTCATAAGCCAAACGTTGCTAGCTGTACACAATTTCCATACCTTTGTTCATAACTCGAAAAGCATGGGCATCTTTCAGCCTTTGGTGGCGTGGGGACGCTTCGGGCTTCGCCCTACGCGGAGCTCGGCCTGTGGCCTCGCAATCCGGCTCGGCCTTCGGCCTCGCAATAGTTACTTGGAAAGAAGAGAGTGGTTTCTGGTCGGTAAGGGGACGCTTCGGGCTTCGCCCTACGCGGAGCTCGGCCTACGGCCTCGCAAAAGTTACTTGGAAGGTGGGGAGTTGTTTCTGCTCGGTAAGGGACGCTTCGGGCTTCGCCCTACGCGGAGCTCGGCCTACGGCCTCGCAAAAGTTACTTGGAAGATGGGGAGTTGTTTCTGCTCGGTAAGGGACGCTTCGGGCTTCGCCCTACGCGGAGCTCGGCCTACGGCCTCGCAAAAGTTACTTGGAAGGTGGGGAGTTGTTTCTGCTTGGTAAGGGGACGCTTCGGGCTTCGCCCTACGCGGAGCTCGGCCTTCGGCCTCGCAAAATTTACTTGGAAGGTGGGGAGTTGTTTCTGCTCGGTGAGGGGACGCTTCGGGCTTCGCCCTACGCGGAGCACGGCCTACGGCCTCGCAAAAGTTACTTGGATGGTGGGGAGTTGTTTCTGCTCGGTGAGGGGACGCTTCGGGCTTCGCCCTACGCGGAGCTCGGCCTACGGCCTCGCAAAAGTTACTTGGAGGGTGGGGAGTTATTTCTGTTCGGCAAGGGGACGCTTCGGGCTTCGCCCTACGCGGAGCTCGGCCTGCGGCCTCGCAAAAGTTACTTGAAAGGTGGGGAGTTGTTTCTGATTGGCAAGGGGACGCTTCGGGCTTCGCCCTACGCGGAGCTCGGCCTTCGGCCTCGCAAAATTTACTTGGAAGGTGGGGAGTTGTTTCTGCTTGGTAAGGGGACGCTTCGGGCTTCGCCCTACGCGGAGCTCGGCCTTCGGCCTCGCCAAATTTACTTGGAAGGTGGGGAGTTGTTTCTGCTCGGTGAGGGGACGCTTCGGGCTTCGCCCTACGCGGAGCTCGGCCTACGGCCTCGCAAAAGTTACTTGGAGGGTGGAAAGTTGTTTCTGCTCGGTGAGGGGACGCTTCGGGCTTCGCCCTACGCGGAGCTCGGCCTACGGCCTCGCAAAAGTTACTTGGAAGGTGGGGAGTTGTTTCTGCTCGGTGAGGGGACGCTTCGAGCTTCGCCCTACGCGGAGCTCGGCCTACGGCCTCGCAAAAGTTACTTGGAGGGTGGGGAGTTGTTTCTGTTCGGCAAGGGGACGCTTCGGGCTTCGCCCTATGCGGAGCTCGGCCTGCGGCCTCGCAAAAGTTACTTGAAAGGTGGGGAGTTATTTCTGTTTGGCAAGGGGACGCTTCGGGCTTCGCCCTACGCGGAGCTCGGCCTTCGCCCTACGCGGAGCTCGGCCTTCGGCCTCGCAAAATTTACTTGGAAGGTGGGGAGTTGTTTCTGCTTGGTAAGGGGACGCTTCGGGCTTCGCCCTACGCGGAGCTCGGCCTGCGGCCTCGCAAAAATTACTTGAAAGATGGGGAGTTGTTTTTGTTCGGCAAGGGGACGCTTCGGGCTTCGCCCTACGCAAAGGGCGAAGCCCGAAGCGTCCCCTTTCCGAACAGAAACAACTCCCCACCCTCCAAGTAACTTTTGCAAGGCCGTAGGCCGAGCTCCGCGTAGGGCGAAGCCCGAAGCGTCCCCTTACCGAGCAGAAACAACTCCCCACCTTCCAAGTAAATTTTGCGAGGCCGAAGGCCGAGCTCCGCGTAGGGCGAAGCCCGAAGCGTCCCCTTGCCGAACAGAGACAACTCTCTTCCTTCCAAGTAACTTTTGCTCCCCGGCGAGGCCGAAGGCCGAGCTCCGCGTAGGGCGAAGCCCGAAGCGTCCCCTTGCCGAACAGAAACAACTCTCCACCCTCCAAGTAACTTTTGCGAGGCCGTAGGCCGAGCTCCGCGTAGGGCGAAGCCCGAAGCGTCCCCTTACCGAGCAGAAATAACTCCCCACCTTCCAAGTAAATTTTGCGAGGCCGCAGGCCGAGCTCCGCGTAGGGCAAAGCCCGAAGCGTCTCCTTACCGAGCAGAAACCACTCTCTTCCTTCCAAGTAACTTTTGCCCCCCGGCGAGGCCGAAGGCCGAGCTCCGCGTAGGGCGAAGCCCGAAGCGTCCCCTTGCCGAACAGAAACAACTCTCCACCCTCCAAGTAACTTTTGCGAGGCCGTAGGCCGAGCTCCGCGTAGGGCGAAGCCCGAAGCGTCCCCTTACCGAGCAGAAACAACTCCCCACCTTCCAAGTAAATTTTGCGAGGCCGTAGGCCGAGCTCCGCGTAGGGCAAAGCCCGAAGCGTCTCCTTACCGAGCAGAAACAACTCCCCACCTTCCAAGTAACTTTTGCGAGGCCGTAGACCGAGCTCCGCGTAGGGCGAAGCCCGAAGCGTCCCATTACCGAGCAGAAACAACTCCCCACCTTCCAAGTAACTTTTGCGAGGCCGAAGGCCGAGCCGGACAGCGAGGCCGTAGGCCGAGCTCCGCGTAGGGCGAAGCCCGAAGCGTCCCCTTACCGACCAGAAACCACTCCCTTCTTTCCAAGTAACTATTGCGAGGCCGAAGGCCGAGCCGGACTGCGAGGCCACAGGCCGAGCTCCGCGTAGGGCGAAGCCCGAAGCGTCCCCACGCCACCAAAGATGAAATGAAAGACGCCCATGCTTTTCGAGTTATGAACAAAGGTATGGAAATTGTGTACAGCTGGCAACGTTTGGCTTATGAAAACTTTGAATAAGTTTCTGGCATACGGTCATTTCGAGCGTTGCTTGCTTTATAAAACACAACCATAACCAATTTTACATGAACTCTTTTCGAAATAAATGACTCTATCAAAGTTTTGAACTTGCAACTTTCGGGCGGTGCTTGATATAATTAGTGGATGGGCTTGCGCGAATTATTTGCACAGCCAACAATCCGGAAAATGTTTCTTTACTTGCGGCGCCTACAACACGAAAACAAAGCCGTCTACCGCACGCTAGTAATCATTTCGTTTCGTATAGGAAAATGTATGAGGAAACTGTAACTTTTTGGAGAAGTCAATATTCTGGCCGCCATTTTGTATTTTAAAATATATTAAAATTTATAATTAATGTACAGGATAGCATCTAACATGTGGCATTTAAACCGTTACGATAGCCCAAAATTTCTTTAACAAAGTTAGCGCCCAAACATGACTCTGACCAAAACTTTCATGCCCCATAACTTCCAGTGTTGCCAGGCGATTGAGATGAAAATGGTCAAATGTCATTTGGGTGAGGTGCCTTCATCGAACTGCATACCCAAATTTGGTTAAACAGCGCTATTTCCATTTTCCCCATTTTTGGGCTCTGGAGGGTAAATTACCCTAAAAGTTGGGAAACTTTTTTTTTATTACAACACTATTCATCGAGACCTACAATTGTCCCATACAAGACATTCCACTAAAATGTTTCCATTCACCCTAAAAATGAGATTGAAAATCTTGCCAAATTGTAATGAAAATATTATGGTTGACAGCTCGTCCGCCATTTTGTTTTTCCAAAAATTTACAATTTTCTGGTATACTACATCATATGTGCTACGAAGTGGAATTGGTTGGATATTCCTCATGCGCTCGTGCTAGGCCAGCTAATTCGTCAAAGTTTGGTCTGAAATGTCCAAATTTTCAATCGGCTATATTTCCGCCGCCATTTTGTTTTTCTTTTGTTTTTCAATTTCATCACAAAGTAGGTGGACCACGTGACTCGCGTTCCAAATTTGAACGAAATCGGTTGGAAAATGGCGGAGATGGCATCACGTGACCCGCCGCCATTTTGTTTTTTTCACTTCCCTATAGTTTTCCTCTGGTCCAATCACTAAACTATACAACTCCCCCCTACATGACTTTCACCTCCGGGAACTCCTTCAGACTAAACGAGACGGTCAATCAGTGAGTGAGTGAGTCAGTGGTAATCGAGCTATATAGTGTAGTAATAAAAATAGTTGATGCTAACGTTCAGTCTTTCATCTGTTATAGAGTTTCATACACTACCTCTGCTGTTGCATTTCCGCTGCTTAGAGTTTTTGGGTGAACGGGGATCAGCAGTTACGTAAAAGTAAATGAAAAGCCTCGATTTGAACCAGTGGGGCTATTACGGTTCTCAAAACGATCAAATCATACCATGTCATATAGCGGGTGACAGGGACAGTGCTATTGCGCTGGTATAGCGGTGTCTCTGTTCGGCGCGCCATGACATGATTTCATCGTTTTGAGAACGGCAGTTCCGAAATCAACCGAGGCGCTTTTATAATGTGTTTCATTCGCCTCGCAATTTACGTTGACTTGGTTACTATCGATAAGTTTTCGACGTCTTCAATAACAACCTTTATTGGGCGACAGTTCACGGTCGCCCTGAAGATTATGTAACAGAATTTGGTAATTTGGAAACGAGGGTATTCTCAGGAAACGTCTCTGTGTAGGTCGTAACTGGAACAATTGTATTACGTCTATAGCCGCTCGGGCAGACTTCATTTCCATTTCGCGATACCTATTGCTTTTAAGGGGGATGTTAGGGGATTGTAATTTTAAAATGTCTAATTATCGTATTTTTTCATAATGTTGCTTCCTTTCTAGTGTGGATAGAGAGGCAGTCCGACCGCCGGCGATGAGCGAGTAGGTAGTGGCGAGCAGCGAGTGGCGAGTATAGTTTTGTAGCTCGGCTATCAGCGAGTGAGCGAGTGAAGCTCAGCGAGTGGGCGATTATCGCCGAGCGATGGGATGTACAGTCATGAGTAATAACATAGAAACATCCTTAAAATTCAAATTCATGTAACAACTTTAAATCGCAAAAATAAGTATGCTAAACTGTGGCCAATAATTATGTAAACGCTAAATTGTATCAAAATAAAGTACACACCCCACCAAGCAAATGTTGTACAAGGGGTGTGTACTTTATTTTGATACAATTTAGCGTTTACATAATTATTGGCCACAGTTTAGCATACTTATTTTTGCGATTTAAAGTTGTTACATGAATTTGAATTTTAAGGATGTTTCTACGTTATTACTCATGACTGTACTCATTCGGCGACAAACTAGCCGAGCGAGTACTTGCCGGCGCGGTGTGAACAGTCGGCGATGAACTATTAATATATGCATCTCTTTTGTTTACGCAGAATGTAGTATCTTTTGTACGTTTCTTGGACGAGAAAATAGCCGGGATTTACTAGCTTACTCGCCGGCGGTGGGACAACTACCTAAAACTTGTAATCGATAAAATACTGTATAAAATGCCGGCTCTTTCTATTTACCTGCTGGTTATCTAACTTTATTATATGAGAGGAATACAGTTTCTAATTAGAAAGAATAGTTTTCGGACAGTGAATATTTTTCCTGTTAGAAAACTGGCTGTTTAATTCGCGATCGCTATCGAGTTCAGTTTTTCACAATTCTTACTGTCATTTCTTCATTTAACAAAAATATATATTTATAAATCGATAGTAGGTACACAGTCGACAGCAGATCAATGGTAAAACTTTGAACTTTGGACCGTTCTTATTATTTGCGTGGTAAGATTTGAAATCGTACTGCAAGTGTTACCATTGATCTGCTCGTCTCGCTGCGGGAAAACAACCACTAAAACACGTTGTATAAGCTATGAAGGTCAAAAGTGGCCTGTATTTTATTTAATGCATTCTATTCTCACCCTTAAGACGTCGTAGGCGCGCCCAACTTTCCAAGGCACTGGCAAAGGGCCGACCATAAACAAAATTCACAAGATAATAAGAACAATAAAAGCCTCCAGATTGTTCAGCGAGCTTTCTACAACTTATTTTAAAAGGCTACTTCTCAGTTCGCCGCCAACTCCGTTTTGTCTCTTTTTAATTCTTTGAATGTGAAGCTAGTTTTATTTCATTTCACTTAGTTTGAATTGAAAGTTTTAAAATCTCTTCCCTCTGTGGAAAGTTTAATTAACTCTCTATTGTTAAAACTTTCTATTAGTTTTCTAACGTTTTCATTCGCCACATGTGACCTAGAACTTTGTTTCTATACCTACATACACATTTCGACACATTTATATATCAACTTTATTTAACGATTGCGGCTGCAACGCGTTTCAAAATGTTAATGTTAAATGTTATCAATTTATGTGTAAAACATGCATATCGACTAAGATTTCGAACGAAATAAATATTTTAGTCTATTTTGTCGAAATATGATTTTATGCGAAATATTTTGTATTTATCACTGAAATAACTATTTTGTATTAGCAGAAGGAGACACTATTGGCCGAAGAACTTGCGTGATTGGTTGGGTTCCAGCACCGGGTGAAGATTGACATGATGTTGTCCAACCTTCGTTGAGACTCTTCACATTTCTGCATCTTCTTCACGTTCCTCTGATAATAAATGTTGTATTATTTTCTTTAGTCTAAGTGAGTGGTGACCTTGCTTTATATTACCGAGAGAGTTTGGGCCATGATCCACGGAGATACCAGTGATTTTGATAGACTGCACGCACGTGAGTTCAGTTTCATAGTCAGTCCTTAGCATTAGCAGAAGATAAACAATTATTATGATTAGTTTACTACCGAAAGATTATGAAGAAGTTCAAATGCGGTTTTTAAATATTAATTTTTAAGGTGACGAATTGAAAACTTCACGAAGTGGAATTAAGTATTTTAAGAGAATATTTTATCACTGGTCTCGGCGTAAACTTCGCAAAAGGTTTAAGTGGTTTTCCAAATAAAAGCGTTCCTCTTAAGTGAGACAACAAGAAAATTGACTGCGACACTCTTTTTAAGAGCATTTTGTCTAAATAAAGTGGCATGTTAGTAGGTATTTCAAGTACACATTGGGAGTTACCGTTCTTAATGTCTGCACCATTAGAGTTGAAATCACACTTCAAGTGTAATTAAATGTGTTATCGAGTGTACCAGTAATAATAGATTTTCATAAAGTGTTTTTGCTCTCGTTGTTGATCTCTTATAAACAACAGATCAATGTATCACATCGATATATTTGCACGTCAATAATTTTTTTGAATTACATTTACTAGAAAACATTGAGGCGAAAAAGTGCCAAAAAACTTAAAAAATACTTAGTTTTTCATAATTAATTAGATATTTACTTACTAAAAATTATTATAATGAGTTACCTATACAACAGTATAAAATAATCACGCAGAACTGGTGAGAAACTGACTCCATGCATTTTTGGAATACGGTTTTGAATCTGTTTTATTCTAAGTTTTATTCGATTCGGCGTTAGGGGTTATAAAATAGCTAATTACCAGTCTGAATACTTCGCAACTAGTCTACTTAGCAAACAATTAGAATAATTCGCAATAAGCCTACTTCCCAAAGTGACTACTTATTTCGCAGACTGCCAAATCTTTGGTTACTCCACAGGTATTAGCGACCCCAAGTAGATCTTGTCGTCGTCAGTAAGGCTGGTCCCACACTCTCGACCTCATTCTTCCAGCGATACCTACAACCGAATACAATTTCAATATCCCGCCAGACTGCAATATCACGTGTGTGTAACAAGAACTGACATTGTTACATGTTCGTCTCTCGATGCTGACAATCAATGCTCAATAGGGATGTGCGGTAATGTTAATCGACGAATAGTCGACAAAACTATTCGACCGGAAAACATCGAAGAAAGTTTGCTATCATAAATGTTTTGATATTGTCTTGTATATGCGCTATGCGAAACGAAAATCTAAATAATAAATGGAGTTTTTTTTTCATCACGACCGGGATTCGAACAAGGGTCCTCGCCATACCGTGACACGCTCTATTCCAACAGATCCACCGTGATATCGTACTCAGGTCGTGAAATTTTGTCTAATGGACGGTAGCGACATCTATCCAGTAATTGTGCAATTTGATATCATATTTACATTTTCTTAGGGTCCGTATCTGAACGGTAAAAACGACCTTGGTGAAACTTTGGTGGCAGGTCAAAATGTCACTGTGTACTGTTTTTACTCAAGAATTAAATACTTACTCCACTGGCTCAGCGACCCAAACCTCTGAGACCGCAGAGCGCCACTGCAGCCTGTCTCACACTGTCGGTCGCGAGAGTCAGAGCTTCATTCGCCCGGTGGGGTTTTCTACATTCGCTCGCTTCGCTGCGCGCTCCTCTCCCATACTCTCCACGTGACCAAGTCACGGTAGCCTCCAGCTTCCGTCCTCTCTCTTCACTGATCCCAGAAATTCGCCTTAACTTTTCATTAAAATGCTATAATTGATTTAAAATTCGGCACATTCATTACCAGAATTCCTTTATTCGTGTCACGTTGCTAGTCAAGTGGGATGCCATCATCTTTATTCGGCTATATTTGTCGTCGTAAAACTATACAAGTAATCGTCACATCACTAATGCACAGTGGTGCGGAAATTCAGCCCGAGATGAGTGTTCGGCGAGATTAATCTCCCGAATTTAGGAATTTGGAATATTAAACGATGGCAAACATGGACGGGTGGATGATGTGGCTGGCTCGATACGCGCTCGGGGCAGATGGGTGGAAATGCAGGCTACATTTTGGGTTACAAATGAATAATATTCAGATATCGTTTACTGCACATAGATATACCTGTAAATTATTATATTTAAACGGATATCACTCACTTATATTGTTCGAAGTCGGCAATTAGACCGACAGTTTCGACCGATTTCGACGGTATTTTTCAAGGAAGGTTTTTGAAAAAGACTGTCGAAATCGGTCGGTTTTGAGAGCACTCGGTAAATGTACGAGTACGTAAGTAAAAAACCGAGGATAACTCATTGGCATATGGCTGCCCTAGCTGGGAATCGTACCTGGGACCTCCGGATCGCAGGTCCATTGCCTAACCTAACCTAACCCAACCACAGATCCACTGAGCTGGTGTTATAACGATCCCAAATTATTTTGGGATGCTTCCAGAAACAGTGAATGGATGTGCAAACTACCTAAGGTCTCAAAGTTACTTTCATTTTGAAATTATTTATTTATTTTATTAATGTACTCGACAGTTCATCATTTGCCAATGTCATGTTACAGAAAATTCAATATAATAGTCTTCTATCTTCCTCCAGAGGTGACGCCGTAGCGTCATCACTCTGGACGAAGCAGCTCGACAGTCACGTTACTCCCGAGCTTGTAGCGGGACTCTTAACAAAAGTTTGAAACTTCAGATCTTGCTCAAATTATCCAATAAATTCACCATACTGTCATTCGCGAACATTTTATGATTAATTTAACGTGATATTAAACACAAAAATAATCACTGTAGGCATCAAAATGGCTTCTCTTGAAAATGGCGGGAAACGACTCCCGCCATTTTCAAGAGAAGCCATTTTCAAATTGTAGGAAATCGACAATCTATATTGCGATATAGGCTGTGGCCTCACTGCGACATACCTAGTTCCCTTAATGGAGATTAGAAAAAACCGCCTCACACATCGGAAAACCGGTAAAAACCGGTAAAAAGGGAGCGTGTTAAGTAAATGGGAATCCGGACAAGCAATAAGCCGAAATAGATTGCCATTCCTTTCCTTTTCCCATTTGCGATTGTCGGGTATTTCGCATAATCACCGGGTCTTTGGCGGGGGAGGGCACGGTGCGGATGGTGAATTAAAATTTAAAGAAAAATGCGAGATTTTATAAGCGTTTTTTTTTCAAATAAATAACATAGTAGGTACTCATTATCGAGGGGTCCGTATCATCACTGCGAAAAACCCTAAATCGAATAAACCCTATCTCGAAAAACTCCTAATCGACGAATCTCTACAGAACTTTTAAACTTCGGTCCGGAGTTCAATTAATGGCTCAAACTTATTTTCCCTGATAAATAAAATACATCTTTATGTTTTTTTATATTAGTAATAATTTTTTGGATGAAATTCGAGTTGAAAAAATCTCGTTTCTTTTCGTTAGAGCAAGTGTTATGGTGAAGTTGTACGGAACCCTCGGTGGGCGAGTCCGACAGCTGACTCGCACTTGGCCGGCTATTTGTCTCTATTTTGGTTTGGATATTTTTGAGCGCGGCTCCGGAGTTCATTTCTCAGTTATATATAAATATCATATAGTTTCAAACAAGTGACGTATAATGTACCCGCTGATCGCTCCGCTCGTCACGTTGGCTGCACTACAAGGATTTTTCCTTAGCGATGTCACAACAGTGTAACGCTTACGTTCGCTTTTAGGATTTCATTTCTGTGAATACCCTCGTTTTCTCGAAATTCGAATGGAGCTGTCGAACACTCCTACATTGTTTTAAGTGGTTACATTTCTATGTAATGTAGGTGACTATGGGAAGTCTTGGCGACATTTTACGAAGCGATCTTTTGAATTTTAGGGTTCCGTGCCACAAAAGGAAAAAAGGAACCCTTATAGGATCACTTTGTTGTCCGTCTGTCTGTCTGTCAAGACCTTTCAGAAATATGTGGACGGATCAAGTGAAATTTATACCAAATATAATACATAATATAACAGTCTGCAACCTCATGCACCCTTAAAAAATAAAATTTCTACGTCAATGCAATCAAAAGATATGGCCGTCGCATTTTTTCGCATATTTGTATGAAAATGCAAGAAATCCAAAATATGGTACTTCCCGTGGACCTAGAATTAGCAAGAAGCTGGGTCTTATAGCACAAGTAAAGGAATACAGCCGAATACAGTAAATTTGGAATTACATCTCCCCCAAAATATTTTTATTTACAAACAAATTATATTCACAGATAATGAACTAATCAGGAGTATGTTGATGTATGGACATATTTTTGATAATGGCAAAGATAAGTAGGTTTTAAATCTAGTTTATCTTTTCGTTAGAGCAAAGTTACAAAGTTGCACGGAAGCCTCGGTGCGCGAGTTCGACTCGTATGACCGTTTTTTTCCATTTTTATTTTACTTTAATTTATTATTTATAAAAAAATTTTTTTTACAGTGGGTGTGTGTTTTACTGATCATAACTGAACTATTGTTTTTTTCTAATATTAAAAGTCAATAAGTAGGTAGGTACCTACTATGCATTGTACTGTAGTAAACTCGCTAATATCCAATATCTGTGCAAAAAGTCTTATTTGACGAAGTGTCTGGTGCCGGCGGCGATCTGCAGTCGGTTTTCAATTTCCGAGAACATATTTCATGCAACCCGCGATTTTGCTCGCCAGTGCAGTACTCGGGGGGAAAATGAGGCTTTTTGTTCAATCTTCGCTAAAATGTCGCCAGCGCTCGCTGACAGAATTGGCTTCGGTAAGCACGTACACAGAATAAAAATAAAATATCTTGTGAGTTATTGCAAAAACAACATACAGATTTTTGGTACAAAATGCCTTTTATTTATTTTATTATTTACTAATAAAATAAATAAAACATTGTTACTACAATGTGTTGCACATATTGGAAAACATAGTAACACAGAGAAGAAAAGAGATAGGTATACATGGGGCCTCTATAAGTTTTAGTTAGATGAAAGTTAAAACTATGTAAGTAACTATATAAATTATTAAAATCGCTACAGCAATGACTTTTCCTCAATTTTATCGTAGGAAAAACTTACGTACATTTTCCGAATATAAAAAAATCTATCTATCTAAGGTAATTTTTTCCAGAATGCTGTAGTTCACAGTGGTGGTGTATTATTTTTGTAAATTATCTTTAAATTGATTAAACAGAGGTAGATACAAATATTATATTCAAATATGATAGGTACGGTCGAAGACAAAGAAAGGTACAGAAGAGTTTTTAAGGTTGAGATTTTCTCAAAAACTACTTGACCGATTGTAAAAATTCTTTCACTGTTAGATAGAATTATTAAAATCGGTCCAGTAGTTCTTGAGAAAATATGAACCATATTGAGACCCCCTGTATCTCTGTCTTAACTGTACTACTTATAATAAGGAAACATTGATCTCCTATAAACAACTAGATACACAGTCTGCCTTCTAAAAATGTCCGAGCGCAAAGAAGGTCCAAACGGATGAATGGATCATTAGCTTTATTGGACATTATTTGGACGTTACAATGGACCCCTAATTTGACGTTTTTTAAATTGTTTTACCTTTGTGTAGATATACCGGAGCCCAAATCAAGTGTCTTATTTTGTAAACAAAAATTATTGTCTAATTACCTGTTGTGATGTAAAATTGAAGGAACTGATTGATTGAATTTGTTCATAATTGTGAAAATAAAGTAATCCGATATAATGATGTTTATATAACTATGCAATAACCACAGAATAACTTAAAATGTTAGTGGGGGAAGGTAGTTTTTGTTTACAAAATAAGACACTTGATTTGGGCCTCGGTTTAGTTGTTTATAGGAGATCAATTGTAAGGACACCAAATAAAAAATAAATAAGGTAAGTAATTAAATTGTTGATTATTGTCAATTATATAAGTAAGGCATGAATTGTCATTGGACTCCCGACCCTAGGCGGCTCGAGCTCGAATCACATGATCGATGGTGTGCTCGAAATATCGCTAACACCGAAATGGAATCTAATCAATCTTACATTTTCAGAACACGCCGTATATTTCGATATTTTTCATTCGAATCGTATATCAAAATGCTTTTACAACCACCTTTTCTATGTCAACTCTTATATAGGGTGTACTTTTGCTTAACTTGCTGCTATCTCTGTCAGACTAAAGACTAGACAGAAGATGTTACCTTATTATATTTATTTATTTATTTATTTTATTAATGGACTCGACAGTTCGTCATTTGCCAATGTCATGTTACAGAAAATTCAATATATAATAGTCTTCTATCTTCCTCCAGGGGAGTCGCAGTAGCGTCTTCACCCTGGGCAGCCGCGTCTTCATGTCTTCATCCAGAGGAGGCGCCGTAGCGTCATCACTCTGGACGAAACAGCTCGACAGTCACGTTCACTCTCGAGCTTGTAGCGGGAACTCTTGATAAAAGCTTGAAACTTCAGATCTTGCATAAATAATCCAATAACTTCACCATACTGTCATTCGCGAACATTTTCTGATCAATTTAACGTGATATTAAACACAAAATAGTCCCTGCAGACATTAAAAGGAAAATTATCAAATCATTTCGCAACCGTCGTTTCCCGCCATTTTCAAGAGAATTACAATATTGCACGTATGCACACTCCATGGCGAATTCTTGCACAAATTATGGTCCAGTCCATAATTACGAAATACGTTTCTACCTGATTTAAAATCACTTTATCACTTTGTTGTCCGTCCGTCCGTCCGTCCGTCTGTCAAGACCTATATCTCAGTGTGGACGGATCAACATAATAAAAATAGGTACAGTCGACAGCAGATCAATGGTAACACTTTTTACTTTTGACAGTTATTATTATTTGCGTCGTAAGACTTGAAATCGTACTGCAAGTGTTACCATTGATCTGCTGTCGACTGTACCTAACCAATCAATAGAAAAAAAAATAAACAACAAAATTGAAACTGCCCTGTATATATAAATTCTGTTGTTCTAAAAGATTATTTTGGTAAGATAAAGGTATTTCCAAATCTGTGGAGAGCCTATGATGGATATGATTCTTAATGAATCATTTGTCATCATAATGTCATCGGCGTAGCTATTATTGGCATGAAAATTCACTGCGCCCATCTGTAAAGAGACGCTAATTATTTTCCGTTGCAAAACCAGGAGTTTGTTTTCTTCATTCAGTGCTATACAGGGTGTAACAGAAAGGGTATATGAAACCGAATAGGGGTTTCAGTATTGGTAACTGAGCAACTTTTGTTCGACGACTTTTCGATTTTGGCGAATTTATTTTTTGACTTTTCATACATTTTACACCGGTCAGATGATCGATTTGTATGGAACATTAATTTATTTTTATTTTTTATTCGAAAAGTCGTAGAACAAAAGTTCTCTTGGCTAGAAGGGCTGTGCACTCTACTCACCAGTACATAGTATTGTTTTATTTTTAAATCATTGAGATGTAATCACCTGGGTGCATGACCCAGGCAAACCCAATCGCCCGTCAAGTGCTTCGATTCAATCAAACGGAACTGCACTGATGGTTCAAATCATGAGCGTAAGCGTTTCAGCGGAGGGTTTGGTTAGAGAGATACATTTATCGAATGTTCTCAAAACTGTGAAGGAAATCCTCACAAGGAAACTTGCATACGCACTATCCCTTTCTATCTTGACGGTTTAAACGAAGCGTGAAAAGAACAAAACACTGTTTAACGACGTGAAACTAAATTAATGCTCAAGTTGACCAAACTTGAAATAATCGACGGTTTGCTAACCGGCTGTTAACTTTAAACAGCATTTAAGCGAATTAACTGACGTTTTATTCACAATTACCACTGATTCTGAGTTAACTGCCTGTTTAAATCGTTTAACGGTCAGTTAAGTTTTGGTGAACTTGGGCCTACGTAGGTATTAGTTTAAAAGAAAGCACTTAATTGAGAGATTTTCTTAAAAACTACTTGACCGATCGTAAAAATTATTTTACTATTAGATAGATTAGAGTACACACTTTGTAATTGTAAAGAATTTTCAATAGTCGGTCAAGTACTTTTTGAGGTAATTTCAACCTTAAAAACTCTCCTGTACATTTTCTCTAGTTAGAATGCGCCGTCCTTGCTTTTGAATTACGTTAAGTTTTAGTAGTACACACGAAATCAATAAGGTTGAGGGCCTCAATAAGGTTGAGATTTTCTCAAGATATACTGACCCGATTTTAATAATTATTTTACAGTACATAGTTTTAACTTTTATCTAACAGTGAAATAATTATTGCAATAAGTCAAGTAGTTTTTGAGAAAATCTCATCCTTAAAAACTCTATTGTACACCTTTTTTTCTGTACAAGTAATTTTTGTTCTACTAATAGACGAAGTAGTAACAAAGGAGCTTTTGAGTCCTTCTTGTTCTACTAAAACAAAAAGTAGTAGGTACCTACAGAGAGTATTTTTCTAGTCTTTTTTGTTCTATTATAGAACTTATAGTAGTATAGAGTGGACCAACCCGCTAGTAACTAGAACTTAGAACTATGTTAACGTCTCCGATGAAGGAGGTGGAATCTAATATTCCTGTGCTATAACCTAATAAACGTGTCCAAAGGGAGTCCCAGGGGCGACGGAATCTCGCAGTTATGTCGCGATATTAGATATTAATTTATAGCAGGGCTCGCAGAGAGTTATGTTGTAATTATAATGTGGTGTAATGTTTTGTTAGCTTGCTTTATTTAGTTTTGTTAATAGGCTCGACAGTTTGTCATTAGCCAATGTCATGTTACAAACTATACTAATATACTATAGTGTAATACCTAGTTATTAAGTAATTGTGTTATCATTATTTTAAAAGATGTGATGGTGGGAGTTTTTTTGCCACTTTTTCTCCTCAGCGTTGGCACCTTTTCCTTGTAAAGTGATGTAAATGTAAATTAAAAAAATATGTTCACAAAAATGTACACAATGTCGCTTACTTGCAATAAAGAAATATCTGACTTTGAATTCATATTATTCTATTCAACCCTGGACGAATCAGCTCAGCAGTCACGTTTACTCCCAAGATCTGTAGTGAGGACTCTTTACTTTTCTTTCTGGCTCGAAACTGCAAATATTCGTTATTAATTATTCGGAAACATATTGACATTCACGAACATTAGTGCTAATATTGGTCATCCCGCTCGCTCTTACGCGACGTAGCATATGAACGATAGTGATTTAGCTATATTTTCTGCCTTACATTCGAAAAACATTGTCCTCTTCCGGCAGTCGGAAAAATATCAAATACGGTTACGACAACGGAAATGAACTCAGAGAAACACCAAAAGTTGTTCACTCGAGAAATCAATTATTACTTCGGTAATGTATAAACAGTTTATACGGAACTCTACTATTGCGGTCGAGACCCTTTGGGAGCGCCCTGTTGGTATTTGTGTATTGTTTTACTTCCTTTTATGGGATTTATGGGTTATTGCCCGTGGTCCACCTCGGCTGTTCACCTCGGTGTACCACGGGAAGAAGTCTTTTAAAATAAAATGTCTAAACCAAAATAGTTATTCATACAAAATATATATCAAAATGTAGAGTATTATAAAAAAGAGAGCTTGTTTTAAAAAAAAATCTGATTTTTATTGGCTTATTTTTATTTCTGACTTTGACAGCTAGTAGTGTCTTAAGTACACTAAAACTACTTAAGTATACTAAGTAGTAAGTATATTAGTAGACTTAATTCACTCAGGTTTTACTCAAACAGACAGTTTAGACAGAGAAAAAATACACAAAATTAATGTTAAATTAAAACACTAAAATAATAAATAAATAAATACATTTATAATTATAACACATACAATCCATTCGAATAAAGAAATGGAACACCGAAGTTGCATCATCAATAGCGTAGCATCCATACTATTGATAGTGTTAAAAAAATACAACTCTAACTTGCGACAGTCCAAGGTGTAAAGGATGAAAAAGTAAATACAATGCCTAGTCGTATTTACAAACGAATGCATTTGTTTGTTGAATGAAAAAACAGTGAAACTCTATGCACACTCTGCCCTCGGGTTGTATAAATGCGGCTTACATGGGTCAACTTTTAAATCCAGTGGCTTGTGGGGTGATTATACCGTGACTGCCATATTTGATCCAAAAAACTGTCACTCATGTTGCGTAAGTATTTTTTGGCATCATGTCCGTGGAAATCAGTTTGTTGGAGTTTGCGAAAAGATGTGCTGCTGAGAGTTTTTTGCAACTTTTTCTTCTCAGCGTTGGCACCTTTTCCTTGCAAAGTGGTGTAAATGTAAATTCAAAAATATGTTGACGTGCAAAAAAAATTTGACTTTGACTTTTGACTTTAGAAATTAAATTAATGACTTTTTTTGATAGTTTTTATTGTAAATATTTTATTTATTTTTCCCTTAATTGTTTAATTCTGTGCAGAATTAATGTATGTCACAAGTCTAACCATCCATTATTTAAATGGCAATGCCAGATTCTGCCCCACCATCAACCGCAAGATGTACAAGATAACGAATAAATGTAAAAATATCTCCGTTTTTTATTAAAATTATTGGTTTAAAACAAAGTCTTGTACATCTAGCAAGTCGAAAAAAACCAGCCTAATTAAGAATTCAGAAAATAGTAAGAAATCGAAGCGATTTATTCATTTTTTTGTTATTCTTCTATAGGAGTTGCGAGAGTAGTAGAAAATGATACTGATTATGATTATGCAATATGAAACCTGTAATAAGTCCCCAACAAAATGATAGGTACAGCTTAAATGGGCACGTAGTTTTGTAGGTGGGGCAAAGCTCCATGGAAATGTGGCAATGTCATTTGTCGAATGAATTCAAGGCTACCCTGTATAGTGAGCGGGCAAGATGTAGGGTTCATTTCCTATGACACCCTGGTATTGTGGTGGTGTCATTGGTAATGACCGGGATGTAGTCCCACCATTAGATCAACAGAAGGTGGAAACTATTGCAAAATGCAGGGCCGCCCGCTGCTGTCGCGTTCCAAAGCGTTTGAATGAACGCTTTTTGCAATCGCGCGAGACGGGGCGAGTAATGGTCTGTTTATTTTGTTGTACTGCACACCCGGTGAGCGAATATCTGTATTGGACCTGAGAGTTTTTAACCTCCTTCTCGCTTTGAGATTGTCTAAAAAAATCGGTGATGATTAGACTAGAAAATAAACGTAGCTAACAGCAGATCAAGTGTAACACTTTGGACCGTTTTTATTATCTGCGTTGCGGCGGTTGGGAGTTTTTAAGCCAGCCCAAGCACACCAGCAGATAGGGTAGGTAGGTAGGGGTTCAAATAAAAAGATGAGGTAGGTTCACCAGTTTATTGAAGCCGTTATATCGCACTTCCTCCATACACCCTAGGTCTAGACTAGAACACAATCACTGGCCTTGAGTCTTCGAGCATCGGCAGCTCAGAACCTGCAGATCCGTGTCCAGGTGGGTAGATTTACCGCAATACCGCAGATATTAAGATCTAAACTCGTACTGCATGTGTTACCATTGATCTGCTGTGTGTACATGAAATAAAATTCCTCAAATTCAAAACATGAAAAAAAATCATATGCAGACACGGGCCCTCCTGTTACAGGTCTATGGGGTAAGTGGTCTGTGGATTCTGTAAAGATATTGTAATTATTTAATAAATTGAAATTAAATTGAAATCGACTGTTTAATCCAGTTACCTCTATTTTATTTTACTCTCTATAGAGTTGACAGCAAATTGCAAATTAAAATCATCCTTACATTTTCTAAAAATCAGATTATCAATACAATCAAATCACAATCGAGAATGAAATTCGTGACTAAGCGTCTTCTAAAAGCGCAAAATAGAATCTTGGGGCGTTGGGACATTCTGCAAAAAGAATCGTAATATCGTGACTAGCACATTGGCGCCATAAAAGAAATGGATTAAATTAAGTGAGGACGGAAATGGGGCGTGGTGCGATAATCGGCTATTTACGCTCCAATAGATTTTATTTTATTTTGTGCATTATTTTTGTGCAGTTAGCACTTTCGGGTAATCATTTAATACAGTCGATATCACAAAGAGTTTGCAATAATAACCATTGCTAATCCTGTGCCATAATAGTTGAAATCGTACAGCAATTAGTTATATTATTATGAATTTGTATTTTATTATTGACACTTTTGATTTGTTCGTATTTTTTGAGAACATTTTTTTTGTAAACCTACACTTTGTCCCACTGCTGGGCAAAGGTCTCCCCCCCCCCTCTTCCATCCATCCCTGTCCTGAGCCTCTTCCAGCCACCCATCACTTTTTTTTTTACTTGGGGAAATGCTTTTCGCATCTCACCGCGCCAATGAGGAGGGGCGCGCTGTGAGTATGTGGGACTCGCGCCATAATACGGTCCTATACCCACTAAGGTGTTCCACCCCAAGGTGTTCGACGCATCGCGTTTGGAACGAGGTTGTGGGAACGCAGCGCCTAATACCACAACCTCACCCATCCCTGTCTGTATCTAACGATATCGTCTCTCCACCTACGCCGAGGTCTGCCCCGACGCCGCCGAATTTTATTTACTTACGTATAATTCCTTGCTCGGTTGCTGAGTCCAGAATTTTTTGTAGTTACTAATGAAAGTCAGCAATGGAGTATATAAATGGCTTGCTGTCACTTGCACAATTATACCGCTGGGCCTGTATCACGGTCGGTTTGTTAATGTTTTAGCGCTTTTCTCCAAATGGGTCGTCATTGGTCGAGAATTTGACAGAAGCTGATTAATAACCGCTAAATACGCCCGGGGACTGTGACCCGCTGTCACTGACGCCCCATGCCAAACAAAAGAATGAGAATCATAATAAGACAGCTCGTTTGCCTAACGATTTTGATTTTTTTCCGGCAATCCGACGAATGAATGGTATTATGAATTCAGTTGAACGAATGGCAAAAGTCTTTTCAGTCGTTCTTTTTAGCCGCTCCAAAGGTTTCATTGATTATTCTTTAAGGGAGTAGGTAAGGGATTTTGTTAAATAATACTTAGGTTTCGTTTAGTAATAGAGCTCCGTAAGATATCCTCGAAAATTAGACGAGATTTAAAAACCAATGCTGTGAAGATAATGCCGGATTTACTTAGTTATTGTTTTCGGTTTGCAATTATAAGTATTCAAATGTATATCTGTTTGTCTGTCCGCCTGTTATACGTTTTTGCGTTCTGGCTACAATTTATTATAAAAATCATCAATAACAAACGGAGAGGAAGCGAGCTTTAAAATAAAATTCTACCCCGCCATTTTCTATAGCTGTCACACGTTTTTATTTTATTTTCCACTAAGGAGGTTTTAAATAAAGAGGTGCGAATTAGGACACCATAATGCCTAACTTATTATAGTTGCATATGACTATATAATTATTCCCGTGAATCACGTAATGCTAACAACAACGCGTGGTCGCCGCGCGTGCTTATGGATATTAATTACTTTAATAAGGCAAATGACAAATCGAACATAGCTTTGTAACTGCGTTAGTGAATTAGTGATGCACGGCTTTTGAAATTAGCACCGCTTTTCACATTGTGATATTTAAAAGCTTAATTTATGGTTTACGAGTAACATACGATCGAATCGACCGATAATAAACATTTTTTTGATCAAAACTACTATTTTTGCCGGTTCTAGCACAAGTTTTTGGCTTAGTTGAAGTGGTTGAGAATGAAATTAGTAATGCTAATGTGTGAACAATGCTGTTATTTATTTAATATTAAAAAAAACTTCCTAAACACTGTTTTAGCGGCACAAGAATATCTTTGAGGCAAACCGACCGACGGTGGCCGCAGAGTTGCGGCGACGGTAATTCTAATTGCAACCTAGCTATTTTAAATGTCTTTTCCTCAAGTCTTTTGCTATAAAACAGCGCTTAGCGGCCAACACTGGCCCACATTACCGACTAGCCATTCCGCGGTCGCTTTCCACCGCCGCCCGGTAATTTTGGTCGCACGCCAAAATCATATTTCAGAATAACCCGTTCCTAATGGCGAAGTGCATCTACTGCCTAATGTAATAGCTGTTTCATTATTGGAAATAGAATTTGAAATTGCGATTATGCAAAATAGCATCAGGCAGTTGACTACATTTTTAAGGTTACTTAAACGGTCAGCTAAGCAAAGACGTTTCGTAAACTCCAAAATTGTGTCAAAATTTTAATAATATAGAAAAAATATTTATTGCTACATTATTTTTTTTATAACTTTAGTAACTTAAAACTAGAGCATACAATACTCATCAAAAGCGGGGGGCCCTCTCGATACACGATATTTTGTCAGCAAAGTGAATTAGTGGTCAGCAAAAATATCTCAATTGGTCATCAACTAATATAATTTAAAAAAAATATTACGCTCCCTTAAAATTGATGTCATCTGCGGCACTCTAGCACACAATAGATAAATCTCATGAGTTCATTATATGTACGACCTTATCAGCTTATCAGCAATAAAAATTCAATTCACAACTCGGCGGGACAAATTGGAAATTTGGGCCTGCAATTAACCGTGATACCCGGAAGACATCAGTCACCGCGGCGCGCTCATCCGGCCCGGCCCGGACGACCGGAGCGCCGGACGCGACGTGAAAACGGATAATTTAGTGCCCCGTCATTGTTGAGACTTGCCCTTTATTTATTTTTATCATTATCATGAAGGTACTGAAAGGCGCCATGTAATATTTAGGATATTTGACAGAGGGAAAAATCAGAAAATTTATTGCGATAATCATTGATAATAAACAACTAGATACACAAAGGTCTTACTAAAACAATTCAAAAAACGTGCAAATAAGGGTCCATTGTTAACGTCCAATAAAGCAAATGAACCATTCATCTGTTTGGACCTTCTTTGCGCTCGGACATTTCTATAGACTGTGTATATAGTTGTTTATAGGAGATCAATGGCGATAATACATCCACATCCGTAATCCGTATATACAAGTATTTGCACCGGTTCTCTTGAAAATGGCGGGAAACGACGGTTGCGAAATTATTTGATAATTTTCCTTTTAATGTCTACAGGGACTGTTTTGTGTTTAATATCACGTTGAATTGATCGGAAAATGTTCGCGAGTGACGGTACGGTGAAGTTATTGGATTATTTGTGCAAGATCTGAAGTTTCAAGCTTTTATCAAGAGTTCCCGCTACAAGCTCGGGAGTGAGCGTGGCTGTCGAGCTGTTTCGTCCAGAGTGATGACGCTACGGCGTCTCCTCTGGATGAAGACGCGGCTACCCAGGGTGAAGACGCTGCTGCGACTCCCCTGGAGGAAGATGGAATACTATTGAATATATTGAATTTTCTGTAACATGACATTGGCAAGTGACGAACTGTCGAGTCCATTAATAAAATAAATAAAAATAAATAAGTATTTGCACCCAATGAGGGGGTTTCAAGGTTACATTTGAAAAAGAAAGAAAGTACCGATAGCTCCGGTAGATGGCACTGACTGGTCTGATGTCAACATTAAATGCACTGGTATTAATTTGTAAGTACTGTATTGTTTAAATTACACAAACAAGCCAATAAAAATAAATTATTATAGGAAAACTGCCAGACATAAGCAACAAATATCTATATATCTAGGGCATGTCAAATGAATATTATTACACCGTCATTCTGAACTAAACGAGGATATTAAAAGGTATTTTGTTTTTATTTTATATACAGTTAAATACTTCAATACTTCATTTATTCAACCAACACTAGGTTATGTCATACATAGATAAACAGGGCAAAGAACCGACCCACGGCACGGGCTATAACAAAACGATCTAATAGCGGCTTTAAAGAGGCCTTGTCAATGTTTTACAATTTGGAATAGGTAAGTTTTTAATGGATTAAGTAACAATAATATTAATAACAAATTGCACTGAACGTCACAATAAGTTTCTGTAAAAATACCACGTCAAATACAATTTATAATAAGAATTTAGAATAAAAACAATAGTCGGCTGTAAAGTGGCCTTCGTAATACACGCATATTTCTGACATTTGATTAATCAATCAAATGTCAGAAATATGCGTGTATTCAAGTGTCAAAATGACTTCAATAAAAAGCTATGTATGAGACCTCGCCATTGTTCTTTGGGGCATGCTTAGGTTCAATATAATGTACAGTCGACACTGCTGTCGACTGTACATTATATTGAACATAAGCATGCCACCATTTGATCTGCATCAATGGTAACACTTTTTACTTTTGACAGTTCTTAATTATTTGCGTCGTAAGACTTGAAATCGTACTGCAAGTGTTACCATTGATCTGCTGTCTAATGTACCAATGATGATGATTCAGCCAAATATAGCCAAACAGACACTGAGGATTTCAGAAACCCCGTCAATGGCTGACCTAGTTCTTTTCAGGGTGCTCCTGAACCTACAGAACTTTTGCCTCTACCACTCTCAGTCGTACATTTTCTGCTAAATTAATCCAATAAAGACAAGGTCACGTATAGAGCCTTTAGTGGAGGACACCCAATTAGTTCTATCCCGTCCGTGCCCTAATCACGGTTGACGTGACATGACGTTCACGTGGCCCTACGTGACGTAAGTAGTAACGTAGTCTTCTCGTGACTGCTGCAATGCTGTCGACATATCGAGATCTCAATCTTCAACACGATATTTCTTATTTTTAACCCTCGACGTTACGCAAAGAGGGTTTATAGGCCTAATGTCTATCTGTGTGTCTGTCTGCGTTATTGTAGCGCCAGATGGTCCGATTTGAAAGCATTTTTAGGGTTTACCTCAAGAGGAAAAAGGAACCCTTATAGGATCACTTTGTTGTCCGTCTGTCAGTCGTCCGTCTGTCTGTCTGTCCATCTGTCAAGACCTATATGTATATCAGAAACCCGTGGACGGATCAAGTGGAAATTAATACCAAATACTCAGGCAACCTCATGCAGCCGTGAAAATATCAACCTTCTACGTCGACGCAATCAAAAGATATCGGTATTTATGTCGCATTTTCTCGCATATTTGTAGGAAAATGCAAGAAAACCAAAACCTATAGGGTGCTTCCCGTTGACCTAGAATCATGCAATTTGGCAAGTAGCTTGTCTTACAAGTAAAGGAAAAAGAAAAAAAAAACTGTAAATTTGAGGTTCCATCACGAAATAATTATTTTTTGGTAATTTCAAACTTTTATTTGCAGTTGACACCTGCGGGGTTACTCTCACCTCTTATAGCGATCCAGCTTAGGAACCTAAACTGAATCGCTATAAGAGGTGAGAGTAACCCTGCTGCTGCCGATGTATGATGACGTTATCAGTTTCGAAAACGCAATAATAAGTTTGTCCCTAAATCTAGGTTATCTTTTCGTTAGAGCAAATGGTGAAGTTGCACGGAACCCTCGGTGCGCAAGTCTCGCACTTGACCGTTTTTTTCGTTAAAATAGCCACATAAGTAATAGTGACACAACTTGGACATCAGTATTGTCACAGGAAACTCCATTATTTAGCTCTCTCTACTTTCAGACAAAAGACATTGCCACATTTCAATGGAGCTTTGCCCCAACTACAAAACTACGTGACCATTTAAGCTGTGCCTATCATTTTGTTGGGGACTTATTACAGGTTTCATATTGCATAATCATAATCAGTATCATTTTCTACTACTCTCGCAACTCCTATAGAAGAATAACAAAAACAATGAATAAATCGCTTCGATTTCTTACTATTTTCTGAATTCTTAATTAAGTTTTTTTTTCGAATCGCAACTTGTACAAAACTTTATTTTAAACCAATAATTTTAATAAAAAACGGAGATATTTTTACATTTATTCGTTATCTTGTACAACTTGCGGTTGATGGTGGGGCAGAATCTGGCATTGTCATTTAAAAACACAGTTGCGCGGTCCTAATCAAACATGATTAATTATTACTTGGATTGGAATAGCTGATCGGGAATCGAAACTGGTACCTTCACATCATGGGGCCAGTATCCCAATCAGAGTTCTATGGAAGTATCCCAATCACTGTGCCATAGAACTCTACATTTTTTTGCTATTAATTTAAAATAACTTTTGATCATCAACATCGGTTAGGTTTCAACTTGAGACGGAGGGACAGCCCTTTTAACAATCTTCTTTATACTTTGATTATCTCCAACTCCTTGAAATGCTGTCGAAATCACATATATTATAGTCCTTGTTGCGCTGAGTAACGTCGTCAAACACAGTAGTTTACTTTGCGAGCACTCCGTGACCGGAATGACAAGCGCAAGCCGCTGGGGTACACTCTACGTGGAATATAATGGCAACGTAGCATTACGGCGCCGAAATACACTGCTCTACATAAAATAGAGTCCGACAAATTGATAATACGCTTTGTATAACGCCAAATTACGAATATTACAAGTTATAATGACAACGGTGGCGTTACGACACAGTAATACACTGCTCTACATAATATAGAGTCCGACAAATTGATAATGCGCTTTGTATTACGCCAAATTACGAATATTATACAAGGTTTAATGGCAACGGTGATGTTACGACATAGCCATACACTGCTCTACATTAAATAGAGTCCTACAAATTGAAAATACGATACGTATAACGCCACATTACGGAAAATATATACGATTATACAAGGTATAATAGCAACGGTGGTGTTACATCACGGTAATATACTGCTCTACACAATGTAGAGTTCGATAAATTGAAAATACGACCAAATTACAAATAATTTATATACGAATATACAAGGTATAATGGCAACGATGGTGTTACGACACTATAATACACTGCTCTACATAAAGTAGAGTCAGACAAATTTACATCGCTATTTATGAAACGCTAAATTACGAATATACAAGGAAGTTTATGATAAATTTCGAGAACGCGAGATTGGATCACCAGGGTTGCATCAAATGGGAATTCATCGCCTCTGCGTATCACTTCGGGACAGACGTGGCTTTATGTATGTATGAGGAAGCGAGAGTTGTATACCAGGATTGCAGCAGATCGAAGTAGGGTACCTACATCGTTTTTGCCTATCGCTACGGGGAACAGGCGTGAGTTTATGTATGTATGCGGAAACAAATGTGGTGTACCAGGATCGCAGCAAATGGAAGTACATCTCTACAGGAAACGTGAGAGTATGTATGTTTGTCTATGTCATATGATACCATCCTCATTTCCTCATTTTGGCTAACTGTACAATATCGAATCGAATTTATGAGAATACGACAATACGAAATGCAATCGCAGTAACTCGCCCGCCGCGAACCACACAATTACTGTTATGGAACGTTCAGTCTGTGCTCACTGACCGATTGTGAACACGACAGTTGCGGTGTTCACAAAAATACGATTTCGTTGTGGTTGGTCCAATAAGTTTGTCGTTTATATACGCGTTTCGTCTATGTCGCGTTTAGAACGCCAGAAAGAACAGTCTTACTTAAAATCTACATAGATTTTGTAACATTTTAAATTATTTTAAACTTCTACTTTTCTGGTACCAGAATAGTAGAAAAAGTGGATAAAACTGTCTGAAACTTTTAAAAATATTTACCAGAATATCATTTTCAATAACTACATAATTAAGTACTAGGTACTACATAATAGTATCAAATAATTAAATTTTAATCAGTCATCAACGTTTTTAGAGTTCCGTATTTCAAAAGGGAAAAAGAAACCAGATACCTATGTACCTATATCTATCTAGATATAGGTACGGTGGAACACAGAGAAAGGTGTATAGGAGAGTTTTTAAGGATGAGATTTTCTCAAAAACTACTTGACCTATTGCAATAATTCTTTCACTGTTAGATAGATAAAATTTAGTACTATGTACTGTAAAATAATTATTAAAATCGGTCCAGCAGTTGTTGAGAAAATCTCAACCTTATTGAGGCCCCCTGTATACTTATCTCTGTCTTCGACTGTACATAGATATCTGGAGTGTAGATCATATAAGGATTTATAGGATCTAGATCTAGGTACCCTTCGGCCGCCTACGTAACCTGGTTTTCGTAACCATTGGCGAATGAGGAAAAATGATCTTTGTGCATAACCAGTTTCGAAGGTTGATTAATGATACTGATTATTATTCAGTTTCAAGGACAAGAGAGCGATTATGGCGTAACGTGTTTATATGCATGTCGAATCAGTAATATTTTTGGTTATGCTCCAGTGGCAATACACTTCATCTATTTCAGTAAGCATGTCATTAGCCTAACATCAAATTGTTTAATTGCATAAACCATAACAAATTAATTTGTGTCACATTTGAAACAAAAGCAGGCAAAATGTATTTAAAACGTCAGCAGGTTGCAGTTGAATGTAAATTTCGTTTTAAACGTGTAAAGTGTAGTAAGTCGCAACTAACTCTTGCTAGAACTTTTGGTACGTGAGAATTATGTAAGTAATAATAATTTCAGCAATAGCCATCGTGATAATCACATAAGGATCTCATCATCATTCCCTATCAGTCCATTGCTAGACGGAGGTTATTATCCGGAGGTTATTCGTATCGCCGCCAAAAAACGAAACGGAAGTCGAAGGGTTCATCTACAGCTGACCTAAGTCTATAATAGATTATCCACCTATTGAAAGTGTACAGTCGACAGCAGATCAATGGTTACACTTGCAGTACGATTTCAAGTCTTACGACGCAAATAATAAGGACTGCCAAAAGTAAAAAGTGTTACCATTGATCTGCTGTCGACCCTGGAAGGCAATCGTCGGCGGAGAGTACCTGGCTGTCACAACTGACG
This sequence comes from Tachystola acroxantha, assembly GCA_963506565.1. Taxonomy (NCBI): domain Eukaryota; kingdom Metazoa; phylum Arthropoda; class Insecta; order Lepidoptera; family Oecophoridae; genus Tachystola; species Tachystola acroxantha. The sequence continues at coordinate 5,975,690 of OY735894.1, read as the reverse complement.
ACGAAAAGAAGGAAATCGATTGTCTGGGCGTTTTTCATAATAGGGAAATGCGTTATGTATGACCCACTACCTCAGGGACTCACACCAACTAAAACCCTACAGTGGCCTGCGCTCATTATGGCGAGCTCTGGGATATCGGGTAAACGCACAGTGATACCCAAGCGCTTGCTGGAAGTACTATCTCTGGCCACTACAGGTGGACCCAGCATGCCAGCAGCACTTGGCTAGGCTCTAATTCAACCTACTGCTGGGCAAATGTTTCGTCCCTCTTCCTCCACCGATCCCTGTCCTGAATTTCATCATCATCATCATCAGCCCGTATCAGTCCACTGCTGGACGTAGGCCTCTCCCAAAACGCGCCAATTAACCCTACTCTCGGCCCTCTGCATCCAGTCCCTGCCAGCCATCTTGCGAAGATCATCCCTCCATCTGGTCGGGGGGCGTCCCACACTACGTTTACCCGTTCGTGGCCTCCATTCGAGAACTCGTCTACCCCATCGGTTATCGGTTCTACGACAGATGTGACCAGCCCACTTCCACTTCAGTTTACTGATTCTATGAGCAATGGCAACCACTTTTGTCTTCTGGCGGATATACTCGTTTCTTATTCTATCTAACAGAGAAATTTCAAGCATAGCTCTTTCCATAGCTCGCTGAGCGACTTTGAACTTGTGGGCCAGTCTCACCGTCAATATGCACGTTTCGGCTCCGTAGGTCATCACTGGCAGGATGCACTGGTTGAAGACCTTAGTTTTTAGGCATTGTGGTATTGAAGACGAGAAGATATGACGTAACTTCCCAAACGCTGCCCAGCTCAGCTGAATTCTCCTGTCACTCTCTTTCTCGAAGTTGTTCCTACCCAGCTGCAGAGTTTGTCCTAAGTAGACATATTTCTGAATTTAGCATTCCATAATTTGTACGCTTTTTAAATGTTGTATTTCCATTTCCAGATAAACATGTGCGGTATATGGGCTGTTTTCGGCATATCTGGCGGGTTGAATTCAACGCAGATAAAAGCGTTCTCAGCCATCGGTCATCGAGGACCTGATGCCTGGCGGTTGGAAAAAGACGCACGAAAACCTTTGGCAACTCTTGGCTTCCATAGACTCGCTATCGTGGACATCCTTAGTGGTATGCAGCCGATGCGTCTACGTCGCTACCCACATACTACCCTTATCTGCAATGGCCAAATTTACAATTACAAGCTACTCCAAGCACAACACAAATTCCCCTACGAAACAAAATCTGACGTCGAAGCAATTATACACAGTTACCATGTCCTTGGAATAGAGGATACTGTCAGGAATCTAGACGGTGTCTTCGCTTTTTGCCTAGTCGATGATGAGAAGAGGAAAATCTACATTGCTAGAGACCCATACGGTGTCCGTCCTATGTTCAAATTCGAAGACAATGATCAGGGAATTCTAGGGATATCGTCTGAAGCTAAAGGGCTAACGCATTTGAAACAAGAGGGCAGTGATAACTCAACGTTGGAACCGTTTACGCCAGGATATTTTCAAACGTGGAGTATTTTAGAGAATGGGAAAGTTGCTCTCGATCATACGGAGCAATACTTCACACCAGGAATAACACTAAGTTTTACTCCTTTCGTTTCTGAAGATATTTTAGTGAAGATGGATATTTATGAGAAAACAGCATATTTACTAGAAGCTGCTTGTAGAAAGCGACTGATAGGGGATAGACGTTTCGGTTGCCTTCTCAGCGGTGGTCTGGATTCCTCACTTATGACGGCTATGATCGTTAAACTTGCTAAAGAGCTTAAATTGCCTTACAAAATACAAACTTTTAGTGTTGGCATGAGAAAAGGTGACTCTCCTGATCTAGCCGCAGCTCGTATCGTTGCCAAGTATCTCGACACTGACCATCATGAGGTTTACTTTGATGAGAACGAAGTGAAACAAGAACTGGACAACGCAATTTACTGTATGGAGTCTTTTGACATCGCAGCAATACGTGAAGGTTTACCAATGTACCTTCTAGCAAAGTATATCAAAGAGAACACTGACACAACAGTGGTTTTTAGCGGAGAAGGATCTGATGAGGTGGCTCAAGGGTATATTTACTTTAGAGATGCCCCTAATGCAATTGCTGCTCACGAGGAAAGTGTACGTATACTTTCAGATATTTATCTCTTTGATGGTTTGCGTGCTGATCGCTCGATTAGTGCCTTTGGGTTAGAGCTCCGAGCACCATATTTAGACATTCAGTACACTCATCACTACCTAAGTGTCGACCCTGTATTGCGGCAGCCTCAAAATGGTGTGGAAAAGCATTTCTTACGAACCAGCGTCGCCAAGACAGGTTTATTACCGGATTCTATATTATGGCGCCATAAGGAAGCCTTCGGTGATGGCTTAGCTTCTATGAAGAAATCCTGGCACACAACGTTGATGGAAATCATCGCTGAAAGGTTGCAGGGTGTCTCAGGAGACGAGACCAAGCAATATCCTGGAATTCAGCCTACGAGCCAGGAGTCCAAATATTTCCGAGATATTTTCGAGAAGTCGTTCCCAGGCCAACACAACTTTACTCCTTACTACTGGATGCCAAAATGGGTGGACGTTTCTGATCCATCTGCACGATTCATACAACATTATACTGCCACATAGAGTGTAAAAATATGTATTGAAGTAATCCTGCTATAAGACTTCATGGTAGGGGCCCTGCTCACTATTTATGTAACATGTTAGTGGCAGTTGCGTTTAGGTTAAGGTTTGATGGCTATTGGCCAGTGGCCATAAGTTAATAAATAAATAAAATAAAAAATAAAAAAGTATTTTTACTTCATAGCCTAAAAAATACATGAATATATAAGTATATAAACATTTGAACTTACTAGCTATGAGCTCCTTTTAGGGTGAAGGCCTCCTCCAGTTCCTTCCACTTTTCTTTCTCTTGCGCCACTTGGGTCCAGTTTCTGGCCGTAGCCTTTAAATCGTCTGACCATCTCGCTCTGGGTCTTCCCCGCTGTCTGTTTCATAATTTGTTTTAATCAATTACCATTATCGAATCCAATAAATGAATACCGAAACTTTTCGACGACGAAAGAAAGAAAGAAGAAAAAGTATTTGAATGTGTATTATTAAAAATACCAAAACTAGTCTAGTAATTAAGTACTAAAATATGATTAGGAACCTGTTACTAATACAAAATGGACCTTAGTTGTTCGTAACTAAACATTTTATTAGTATTATGTATCTCTCTAGGTTTCACGGGTTTAAGAAAACCCGGAACTTTAATTTGAAGGGAAAATGATGCACCCAACAGGACCCATCCCTGAGCGCATCAGAATTCACTCAATGACAGACCCCGTCAGGTGCATAAACTATTGCAGTGATTGGAAATATTGGTTTGGGGTGTTGGTGGGGCAGTATTAATTATTATTATTATAAGGATTTCATGTGGTATACCCGCAGCACAGGTAATTGAATATTATTCGTCATCAGTAATCACAGTATATGTATTCTGTTTTTTTTAATATGTATGATATACTTAATAGGCAATAAACATTATTCTATTCTAATGCTAGTTTGGACTGTCTATGATGTCTCTTTTTATAATTAAAAAATAAATTACACAAAGACTTCTTCAAAATAATCGCTCGGCTCAAGTTGAAAATCTCTCCCCGCAAAACAGCTAACTATGTATGCTAAATCATGAAGACGGCACATAAATTTATGTAACGCGCGGCTCCCAGCTTAGACTGTCTCAGTAATTTCGCTGATTTGTCCTCGCAATTTGACACCCGGCGCCATGTTTTATTCATGAGTTGTCGCGTTATACACGCTATAAAACTGCGTTTGCTGGTTTTTATGTTGGTTTAATTGAATAAAGTAATAAAAAAAAAACTTAAGGCGCTATATGATTGTCATCAAAAGCAAGAGTGAGATAGAAGATGCCCCGCGCTCATGCGATGCCTTGCGCAGTGCCTCGATATTCGTATTTTTATGAATTTTGGCAGGGCAATAAAAATACGCCAACAAAAATCAGATTTTTTTAAAACAAGCTCTCGTGGTTATAGTAGGTACCCTACATTTTGACTAATTATAAAATTTGCGTACAATGTAATTGTTACTGAATAATTACACAAAAGAAATATGTTAATACAGTTAGTTTTGATATATATTTTGTATGAATAACTATTTCGGTTTACCTAGATATAATTTTCATTTTAAAAGGCATTGAAACAAGGTCCAGTAGTTTTTGAGAAAATATCAACCTTATTGAGGCCCCCTGTATACTTATCTCTGTCTTCGACTGTACGGTAGTAAGTGTCAATATAAAATCGACCTTATCTAAATCAACGTCAAAGAAATCGTTTCCGAATTATTTGAGGACGTGACAAACGCAATAATGACGAGCTTGTTATATTACGTGTTATGACGAGCTTCCGTGCGCTTTGCCTTTGATGTTTTTTTGAGATCACGCTCCTCTATAACAGTTCACTAAACAATAAGGACAAAGATTGAACGAAAAGTTGAAAAATTGAAAATATAAGATGTATTTCCATTTGTAATATACGTATGTAAACCATTAATCTCCTATAAACAACTAGATACACAAAGGTCTTACTAAAACATTTTATAAAACGTCCAAATAAGGGTCCATTGTTAACGTCCAATAAAACAAATTATTCATCCGTTTGGACCTTCTTTGCGCTCGGACATTTTTAGAAGGCAGACTGTGTATGTAGTTCCAATTCCAATTTGGGTATTTTGGCTCCACCGAGGCTTCGGTGATTCCGCCAATGTCCTGGTTGAGAGAGACACTGAATATTAGTGAGAATTTGACCGGTAGCTATTAGACGATGGACTCCTTGAGTGTACTGAACAGAACATTGCTGGGGGACAACACAAAATATTAATAAATATACCAAACACAGTAGAGGGACTCTTTCTTTTTTTAAACACACAATAACAAGACAATGCATATCATATAACGTAGATATACATCACAGAAGCAGTAGTATGGACAAACACTTAAAGATTTACAGTTTAATATTATTGGTTTTTATGAATTTAGCGAGTATATTAACACGTGGAGAAAATACCAATGTAAGGAGATGTTTAACATTAATAGGACGAGAAAAATCAGCAGGGAGCATGTGTGTATCTAGTTGTTTATAGGGGATCAATGATGTAAACCGAAGCACAAATCAAGTGTCTTATTATGTAAACAGAAACTACCCTACACTACTAACATTTTAAGCTATTCTGTGATTTTTGCATAGTTATTTTCACATTATTACATCGGATCACTTTATTTTCACAATGATGAACAGGTTCGATCAATCAGTTCCTTCAGTGTTACATCAAAATAGGTAATTAGACGATCATATTTGTTTACAAAATAAGACACTTGATTTGGGCTGCGGTATAGGTACGTAATGTAAACTGATTTTGCATAGGTATATATACCTTTTGTTTGCAAAAAATAGATTATGGTATGAACCTACCGTTTCATTTTTGGTACAAGTTCTTTTACAATAGATATAACTTTTATCGCTTTTATGCATAAAATCTGACTACCAAATCATAATTATTCCCCATAAACCAAAGAATAATAATTGAGGGTAGAAATGCCCCAGGGATCAGGGACATTTGATGCCTGTGGATTTCAGGGAAGTGGATATTTGGACAAGGATATCTTGAGAAGTTTACATTGGGTCATGACGTGGACATTTGAAGAAATGTACATGTGGATATCAGGAGAAGTAGATATTTGGGGATGTGGACATTTGGGGAATATACATATGGGGAAGTGGACGTTTATAGAATAGATATATGGGGAAGCGGATATTTAGTGAAATATACCTACTTATTAGAACTGTCGGTAATAGAGACATAAACCTTTATTATATTAGAATATGATGAAAAAATTCTTGCCGTGGGCAGGACTTGAACCAGCGACATTGTCATTCCGTGACACGCTCTTACCAACTGAGCCACCATAGGCCACGCCACGCCCACCGAAAATCTTCATCGCTTTATACATACTAAAGGGTATGTTACGCAATACACTTTATTATATTATTATTTGGGAATGTGGATATTTGGGGATGTGGATTTCTGGGGAATAGACATATGGGGAAGTGGACGTTTAGAGAATAGATATATGGGGATATTTAGTGAAATATACTTATTAGAACTGTCGGTAATAGCGACCTGGCTCCGCCATATATATATCCTGGGAATTTGTGACGGCAAACTTACAATTTGTGTAAAAGTTTTAAAAGGACCTATCTCACATGAGGATTGAGATTTCTCCTTTAAAATTACTGTACATAAAGTCAGTTTAAGTCCATACGATCACTTGATTAACCAGCTAACGTATATTCCTTGAGCCAACACAACTGTATAACTCGACAACTCAAACTGCCATCGCCCGCAGCTTCAATGAGCACTGCGTATTAATTAGTGAAGTTAGTGCTACGCGAGTGCTTACACAATGAATAGTTACTGTGTTCACTTCACTTGGAGAATTGAACACTGGTAGGTCTTGGCAGCATTGCACTAGAAATATAAGGGTATGCAACAGAAGGCACTTCCTTTTACCCTCATTATTAGTTGTATTAATGGGCTCGATAGTTATTTATTTGCTAAATTCATGTGACAGAGTATTTCATATCTTAATCTATCGTCTACTTTCTTCCTACAGAGGAGTCGCTGTAGCGTCAGAACCCTGGACAGGTTCTCTTCATCTCCATTTCTTCATCTAAAAGAGACAAAGGAGCGTCATCGATCCTAAAAAAATTGGCACAAAGGTTGAGCAACTAGATTTCTACCAGCAAAATCCGCAAAAGAAAGAGCAGTGTTAAAAGTGGTAGTCGTCGTGGTGTACAAACAAAATAGGTTGTACTGATTACAAAAATAATTATCTATGAATTTCGGCCTAAAATCGGGTACAAAATTCATCGGAACCGCAATTCTAATAGGTACTTGTTATTTTCTTAAATCTCCCAAGCCAACAATTTTTGTTGCAATTCACTTACGCCATATTACCGCAGATCTCCATAACATTACGATTTATGATTCCAATAAATCACATAAATTCATAAACAGTCATAAATCTTTATGGACTACAAGGATGACATAAACAAAAGGAAAAAAAATCAAAAGGAATTTTCTTTTTACGAGCTGTTACGCCCCCGCAGTCGTAACACTGGTGTACTAGTGATGCCTGTAAAAAAATAAGTAAATCTGACCTCTTGTTGGTCGAGAAAATGTTTTTTTTTTGCATTTTTCGTTGTCGATAACTGTCCCTTTTATTATTATTATTATTTGATATCAGGGTGTTGGTACAAGCCCAAGGATCACTGCGACCTCAAAGGTCTATTGTGGCCGCGCACCGAGTTCTTATATCCTTTAAGTACTTAGATAACACAGACCACTTACCCCATAGACATGAAATCGGTACAAATTTGCAAGCGAAAAATTCTGTCAAACGATGAGCGCAATAGACAAAGCGGGGGGCAGGGGGTGCTATAATAAATCCATGTCGATATCTCTAGGTTACGCGTGTGGCGATGCAATTTTGCGCTCATGTGCGGGCAGACAGGAGCCCTCCTGTTACAGGTCTATGGGGTAAGTGGTCTGTGTTAGATAATAAATTCATGAGAAAACCGGTCATGATCTTTCAATTTAGAACTGCGGGGTTACTCTCACCTCTTATAGCGATCCAGTTTAGGTTCCTAAACTGACAATTTGCTACAATGACGACAAACGTCTGTCGTCATTGTAGCAAATAGCGACTCGGTTCGGTTTAGGAACCTAAACTGGATCGCTATAAGAGGTGAGAGTAACCCCGCTGTAATGTTTCATGCATTATGAACAAAGAAAAGAAAATGTACGTGAATGGTGGTGCATTCTTTTTGGAGATATTAAATAGTAAACAAACTCCAAAAGTAGAATTTACAGAGTCATAACTTGTATAAAGTATAATCATACTTATATCCGTTAAAATCTCTACCTAATTACAAAATACAAAAAAATACTTACATAATTTTTATTTGGAAAACTAGAAACTAAGTACAGCTCAGTAACAAAACTTATTTGGGCTTAAACTATTACACAAGAAAGGCTGAATTCGTTTTATCTATCTGCGATTTTTACTACTGCTCATGTACAGTCAATGTCAGATTTTTGCCTAAAAATAGTACAAAAATTTCATTCGCGCAGGCTTTGACAGGCCTTTGAGCCTTAAAAAGGCCTCGCGGATAACTCCTTAACGTAATATCTATTTACGATTTTCACAGAATTGCTATAAAAAATAAAAAAAGAGTTTAAAAATCGAGAAATATTTGCGATATCGATGGGTCTCTGTAAGATTCCTATGACATCCCTAGTAACGGTTAAGGCGCGTCGTAAAGGCTACAACACATGTTTATAATTTAACGGGATGAGCTTACCTACCGAATTTATGTCGACTACATTATGCAATGCGTACTGAGACCTGAATAGGAGTTACGATGGATGTGTATTCTATTCCTATATTATTACTAGCCGTACACCGCAACTTCGTATGCGTATGCGTTGCTGTAGACCTCCACCAACTATTTTCAATGTAATTGGAGGCAGCTCTTCCTCTCTGGTTACGTGTTCCACATCACATATCGTCACTTTTTTAGTCTTATTATAATTATGTATGTATAGATTAGGTTTTGAGCTGTATGAAGGTGACAAATCCGGCAATTATTAACATAAAATCGATGCATTTTCATTATCTTATTCAAACCAAGATTATATGGGATATACATAATATTTAATACTCAGGAATATTTATATCCCTTTCCAATTTAACCAAGAGGAAAGGGACATTTAATTCTCTGTCATCAGATTTATAGATATGATAACTCTGCTCTGACAAGTCCGTAAAAACTTGCATAAAAATATAAAGCGAGCTAAGTAGGTACCTTAACCCGGGATTAAGACGCAAAAAACGCCCTAAAATTAATGTGATTAAAATCGAGTCAACTTTAAAGGATTTGAGCTAGAGAAAGACTTTGTTTGATGTAAACATTAATTTATTCATTTCGTTCATTTAGCCCGCGGTTGGAGAATTTGACCATTACATTCATATATTCATTTTAGGGGAATGGATAGAGAATAAAAACGCTAAACTTGAAATTAAAAAAAAAATAGTATTCCGGTTTTTCTCTTTGCATTCGTTCCGAAACTTTGAAAGGGCAAAGTTACATAGCCCAACATACGATTTTTCATACTACCTACGCTGGTAAACTTCATCGGGAATCCTCTAGCGAGGTGAATACGAATCAGGGAATTAAGCCGCCGCGTACCGGCGCGAACGGGGATTTCCCTAACCAATTATTATGTAAAAAACATTTTCCTTCCAATGGCGAATCATTTTTAAAAAGCTCGGTTGTATGAATGAAAATGTGTGAAGAATGAAATAATGAAAGCTATTTTTGGATTCACGAGATTATGAAACCGGAACATACTGAATTGAATTTTATTGATTCAATAGATTGTGACAAATAGAAGCGGGCCAAGTATAGTACCTTGAGAAACACACAATTTATTTTAAAAACTTGTAGATTATGACTACACTATAAGTTTTTATTTAAACTTAAATAATATTAGGTCAGTACATAAAACGAATATTTGTGAATACAGATGGTTTTATTCGTGTAAAAATCAATAAAATTTGTATCCGATGCAATCAAATGCCTTGAAGAAATCCAATTGATTCACCATAACGTTTTTCTTTACGGCGTGTTTTTTTTTCACAGATAATTCTTAATAGTTTTAGGCCGATAGTCATAAAAAGTTTTGAATATGAGTTCCGTCTCACAGCTGTCAGATTTCATAGGTACAATTTTGACATTGTAAGAGCGAGCTCACGCTGAATTTGTGCTCCAAACTGTTTATGATAATAATGATATTGGTACTAAATATCTTTCGTCTAATTGATTAAGTGGATTATTTATATTAAAAGTGAGCATAGACAGGAGCTTTCATATTTCCAAATTATACTCCAAACGATAAAAGACAGACCCATTTGCAGACTATAATGGAAAATGGCTAGACATATTTTTAAAACTTCAAAGTAAAATGCGGCGGCGAATATGTATTAAAAATAAAATTTCTATTTCTAGGGGAGAGATGGGTAATTGCGAACGCGGGGTAAATCCGACCACAGTCCTTTAGGTATGATAGAGAGGTCCAGCTGAGCTCGCACTCATTCATATCACAACTCGGCTCACAAACAGTGCCGGACAAACGTCAAAGGGACGAACTCGCGCGCGCCGTTGAATGTAGGTATACTTTTATGTTTTCATTGTTTATCGTGTAATTTTTTCATGACTTCATATGATTGTGTCTTACATTACGTAAATACTACATTATTGACTAAATTAAGGTAAGTTTATTATACAGCAAAGAACGATTTGACGTGTTCATATTTTCGGATTTTATTTTATAACCTAAAAAGTAAATTTAAATTGTGTTTTTTTAGTGTGTGGGGCAATAACGAACGTTTTGATTGGGTTAATTCCGAACGTTCGCATTTACCCCAACAATTTGTTGTATTTAGTATTTCCCTTTTAAATAACTAAGTATCTATGTATTCCTTTATTGTAAGGTCAGGTGGGGTAAGAGGAACATATTTCATTTTAATTTCATTGTAAAGAGCTGTAAATATACCAAGGTATTGCTTATTGTTGTTTAGATTATTTTAATACACTCTACGTAAATGTAGCTTTAAGTGATCTTTATTTGTATCTTATAGGTAAAGCGAGTAACATTTTATTAACAAAACCATTTGCTTTGGGGCGACTGTCCCTCTTACCCCGAGGTTTGGGGTAAGAGAAACAGTCATCATAATGTACATAAATAATGCGACTAGAACATTCTTACAAAGGCGACTATGGCAACATAAGCTAATACAATCTAATTTGAACTTGGTGCAACGTTTTTATGGTTTGGGTTACAAACATCGTCTACGGAAATTATGAAATGTGGTTTTAGGTTATCTGTATTTAAACAATTTAGGTTTAGTATATAGTAATATGCTACGAAGAAGCTACGTCATATCTTCTCGTCTTCAATACCACAATGCCTAAAAACTAAGGTCTTCAACCAGTGCGTCCTACCAGTGATGACCTACGGAGCCGAAACGTGGACATTGACGGTGAGACTGGCCCACAGGTTCAAGGTCGCTCAGCGAGCTATGGAAAGAGCTATGCTTGGAGTTTCTCTGTTAGATAGAATAAGAAACGAGTATATCCGCCAGAAGACAAAAGTGGTTGACATTGCTCATAGAATCAGTAAACTGAAGTGGCAGTGGGCTGGTCACATCTGTCGTAGAACCGATAACCGATGGGGTAGACGAGTTCTCGAATGGAGGCCACGAACGGGTAAACGTAGTGTGGGACGCCCCCCGACCAGATGGAGGGATGACCTTCGCAAAATGGCTGGCAGGGACTGGATGCAGAGGGCCGAGAGTAGGGTTGATTGGCGCGCTTTGGGAGAGGCCTACGTCCAGCAGTGGACTGATACGGGCTGATGATGATGATGATGATGATATAGTAATATAGTTCATAAATAGTAATATAGTTCATAATGCATGAAACATTACAGCGGGGTTACTCTCACCTCTTATAGCGATCCAGTTTAGGTTCCTAAACTGACAATTTGCTACAATGACGACAAACGTCTGTCGTCATTGTAGCAAATAGCGACTCGGTTCGGTTTAGGAACCTAAACTGGATCGCTATAAGAGGTGAGAGTAACCCCGCTGTAATGTTTCATGCATTATGAACAAAGAAAAGAAAATGTACGTGAATGGTGGTGCATTCTTTTTGGAGATATTAAATAGTAAACAAACTCCAAAAGTAGAATTTACAGAGTCATAACTTGTATAAAGTATAATCATACTTATATCCGTTAAAATCTCTACCTAATTACAAAATACAAAAAAATACTTACATAATTTTTATTTGGAAAACTAGAAACTAAGTACAGCTCAGTAACAAAACTTATTTGGGCTTAAACTATTACACAAGAAAGGCTGAATTCGTTTTATCTATCTGCGATTTTTACTACTGCTCATGTACAGTCAATGTCAGATTTTTGCCTAAAAATAGTACAAAAATTTCATTCGCGCAGGCTTTGACAGGCCTTTGAGCCTTAAAAAGGCCTCGCGGATAACTCCTTAACGTAATATCTATTTACGATTTTCACAGAATTGCTATAAAAAATAAAAAAAGAGTTTAAAAATCGAGAAATATTTGCGATATCGATGGGTCTCTGTAAGATTCCTATGACATCCCTAGTAACGGTTAAGGCGCGTCGTAAAGGCTACAACACATGTTTATAATTTAACGGGATGAGCTTACCTACCGAATTTATGTCGACTACATTATGCAATGCGTACTGAGACCTGAATAGGAGTTACGATGGATGTGTATTCTATTCCTATATTATTACTAGCCGTACACCGCAACTTCGTATGCGTATGCGTTGCTGTAGACCTCCACCAACTATTTTCAATGTAATTGGAGGCAGCTCTTCCTCTCTGGTTACGTGTTCCACATCACATATCGTCACTTTTTTAGTCTTATTATAATTATGTATGTATAGATTAGGTTTTGAGCTGTATGAAGGTGACAAATCCGGCAATTATTAACATAAAATCGATGCATTTTCATTATCTTATTCAAACCAAGATTATATGGGATATACATAATATTTAATACTCAGGAATATTTATATCCCTTTCCAATTTAACCAAGAGGAAAGGGACATTTAATTCTCTGTCATCAGATTTATAGATATGATAACTCTGCTCTGACAAGTCCGTAAAAACTTGCATAAAAATATAAAGCGAGCTAAGTAGGTACCTTAACCCGGGATTAAGACGCAAAAAACGCCCTAAAATTAATGTGATTAAAATCGAGTCAACTTTAAAGGATTTGAGCTAGAGAAAGACTTTGTTTGATGTAAACATTAATTTATTCATTTCGTTCATTTAGCCCGCGGTTGGAGAATTTGACCATTACATTCATATATTCATTTTAGGGGAATGGATAGAGAATAAAAACGCTAAACTTGAAATTAAAAAAAAAATAGTATTCCGGTTTTTCTCTTTGCATTCGTTCCGAAACTTTGAAAGGGCAAAGTTACATAGCCCAACATACGATTTTTCATACTACCTACGCTGGTAAACTTCATCGGGAATCCTCTAGCGAGGTGAATACGAATCAGGGAATTAAGCCGCCGCGTACCGGCGCGAACGGGGATTTCCCTAACCAATTATTATGTAAAAAACATTTTCCTTCCAATGGCGAATCATTTTTAAAAAGCTCGGTTGTATGAATGAAAATGTGTGAAGAATGAAATAATGAAAGCTATTTTTGGATTCACGAGATTATGAAACCGGAACATACTGAATTGAATTTTATTGATTCAATAGATTGTGACAAATAGAAGCGGGCCAAGTATAGTACCTTGAGAAACACACAATTTATTTTAAAAACTTGTAGATTATGACTACACTATAAGTTTTTATTTAAACTTAAATAATATTAGGTCAGTACATAAAACGAATATTTGTGAATACAGATGGTTTTATTCGTGTAAAAATCAATAAAATTTGTATCCGATGCAATCAAATGCCTTGAAGAAATCCAATTGATTCACCATAACGTTTTTCTTTACGGCGTGTTTTTTTTTCACAGATAATTCTTAATAGTTTTAGGCCGATAGTCATAAAAAGTTTTGAATATGAGTTCCGTCTCACAGCTGTCAGATTTCATAGGTACAATTTTGACATTGTAAGAGCGAGCTCACGCTGAATTTGTGCTCCAAACTGTTTATGATAATAATGATATTGGTACTAAATATCTTTCGTCTAATTGATTAAGTGGATTATTTATATTAAAAGTGAGCATAGACAGGAGCTTTCATATTTCCAAATTATACTCCAAACGATAAAAGACAGACCCATTTGCAGACTATAATGGAAAATGGCTAGACATATTTTTAAAACTTCAAAGTAAAATGCGGCGGCGAATATGTATTAAAAATAAAATTTCTATTTCTACCTATGCAATAAAATAAGCTATCGTATTCCTTCAGGGATCTGTTGGCACAAGCTACGTTTTCCTTTTCATACATATTCGACCCAGAAAATGGTTGATATTTTCTTGTTTTTAGTGCATTTTTATACCAGGTAGCACATATGCTTTACGAGTAGGACAGGAAAAATAAATATAGGGAATTTCTGATCCAAAAAAATGTTGATTCGTCTTACTTTTGTAAGTAAGGTATTGATCATATTAGCATACGCTGAGATCTTCTTATTGTCGTATATAAGCAGCATGGTCTTTATAGTACCTAGTTCGCTAAGTATGTTTATTTTTTCCTAAACTACAATTTTTTATAATTTTGGAACAAATATATAAAATATTTTACAATAGTTCAACCGACCTATTGTACATATAGTTTTTAGTTTAGTTTATATATATTATTTTATTTATAGTTATTTCTAATTTTTATTATTGGTATATGAATAAATATCCTCTATTTTGGAATACATACAAAAGTCTATCATATTGAGTTGCTGTAGATTTTTCGTTGTTATATTTACTACCTTTAAAATGTAGAAGACTGCGACTTTTATTTCATGATTATATTTTAAAGAGTCTAATTTACGATCTGTACGTAATTAGTTACGATCGAGGCTTTTGCTGTGCTTGTAGGAAACCGACTGCGATTACTTCATATAGCAATTTGTGGGTAACTGATTCTGATAACTTTATATGTACCTATACTATATTTACCTACATATCTTACTTGTTGAAATCGCAACAAATTCAATATTAAGAACTCCTTTGTTATTTTAGTCTTATTCTTTCCGGATGTACTGGTCTGATATAATAATTATGTTTTAAATACAAACAATATGTCATCCATCAACATCGGCTATGATATATATATATATATATTCTGTATATACCAGTGAGTTTTATTTTTTCATTGATTATTCATTTCGTTCGGGAGCAGCCTGGAAATATACACACTCCTTCATTTTCTGGCGTTCGCAGCAGTAGGTTAGACTTGTCGATGCCATCATTGTGCATTACTCCGTTTATTTCGAATGTGGACATTTTGACTATTTTTCTATGTAGGTATCTAGCAGTGATAGCCAAATGACAGTGATAATCATGATATTTTTTTATACTTGACACCATAGACATTAAATATGTAATTGGGATATAGGTCGGAACATGATATCTAAAAATAAAAAATTGATCGTAAGGAAGTTTCCTTACGATTTATGGAGTTCCATAGAACCTCAAACCAAACTCTGCTAAGTGCTAAGTTTGTAAATACTTTCCAACTACGGTTTCGTAGGCGGCCAAAGAAAATGTGACAATTACTTGATCGAAACTAATTACGTACAAGTAAAAAAAAAGACTTGATCGAAGCCAGTTACGTACAAGTACTACAAAAGCCTCGATCGAAGCCAGTTTCGAAACTCCGGTTTCGTAGACGGCCGAAGGGATTCTTGCATACAGAAGTACTGCCAAATATTACGTAGTTCCTTTAAAAAGAACTTGAACAAGTACTAGTACAGTTTGAACGCACCCCGAGTAAAGCACCTCACAAACCAGATGCATCGGAGCTCACCACTTGAATATCAAGTGGAAAGATAAAGTTGTATGAGGTAGTTGAGTTCTCAATACGGTATTGTGCATATTTATATGAACATATTTTGAGACTGTGCTGATATTTCAATGGAATAGGATAGTACAAGAGTGTTCATTTCTTTAAAATACTATTTTCCAACCGATCTGAAATAAACAAAGAAAAAGTAAGTACAGGTATACGAGTATTTCAGTGGATACCATTGGAAATACATTCAAATAAACTATGATACTTTGACAAGACTATTAACCTTCCTTACCCTAATCAAAAAGGGTCATCTGATGCTGTCTGTCACTCCCTTAGGGATTGACCCACCGATCTCATCTCCTATATTATGATTTTCTAAAATATATTTTAGTGTATTTGTATTACGTGCGTAGGCGGCAACACATAGGGCTTTAGATAAATTATTGAGAGTCAACCCTTAATAATATTTTATACATCACTGCTGGTTTACGAATGGACCTCTTTCTAAATGTGTAATGCTGACCTTATATCCCTAGGCATGATATCTGTAGGCATATTTTCATATCCTGGTTATTTCTGAAACATACATAAGTACGGTGGAACACAGAGAAAGGTGTACAGGAGAGTTTTTAAGGTTGAGATTTTCTCAAAAACTACTTGACCTATTACAAAAATTCTTTCACTTGTTGATAGATAAAAGTAAAAAAGAGATTTTAAGGTTGAGATTTTCTCAAAAACTACTTGACCTATTGCAAAAAATTCTTTCACTGTTTGATAGATAAAAGTAAAAACTATGTAACTGTAAAAAAATATTAAATTCTGTGCAGTAGTTTTTTAAAACATCGTCAATTTGGTTGACCTAGCTATGTCCATTTTCGAAACTTTTCTTTGTAAATCCCAAAAAAGTACTTTCATTATAACGTGCTCACTGAATAAGACTGTACTTTTTATAGTTAAATGCGGAATTATACTTGGTTATTAAAACCATGCATCTCTCTGATTGCCTTTTGACGGCGAGGAGCGAGGTGACATGCTTTATTCATGGGGCAACGACTTAGGGAATCTCTTTGGCCGGGTTGCAGGGACGGACACACGGCAATGGCGTTTGGTCAACAAGACCCTAACACGCAGGCTCGTCTTTCAAACTTCAATATTTATTCTGAAAATAGATCCTTATTATATTAATATTTTCATGTCAAAATATAATTTTTCATGCATCGGAAGTACAATGAACAATGACGTATGTGCTTATAAAGCGATCACCTAGCCATATAACAACGGCGCATATGATTATAGGCCCCCGTTTTTGGACAAAAATTTAAATATTTTTATATCTTATTATAAATATAGACTCGTCTCATATAATTTAGTATCATAATAAAATTTCTTAGCAATCTGCATTTCACATTGAACAATATTAATAGAAATCTTTGTCACAATCTTTGAACTGCTCTACCGCAAAACTATGATTTTGCAAATACGACTTTGTTCTACGGGACTATCGATATATCGTGATACAGCCTGTGTAACTTTTTATTAGTAAGGCTGTAAGTGTCCATAATTAGGTGTAAGTTTATTTAAATCTATGATAATTTTATAGGTGCCAACCTATAATTATGATAGATTTAAATAAATAATGAGGTGTTGTGATTGATAAATATAATAACTATGTACATTTAGTCATAAGGTTTAGGAAGTAGAGAGTTTAAAAGTATTTTATTTATTTATTTTATGGTTTTAGGTACTGAGCAGTCAACAGCGCAACAAGTTTAGGTACATAACATGAGAATTATACATAAAATAAGTCAAATAACAGACTACCACATATTTACAAAACAATACACGTGAAAGATAAAAAAATTGACGTTAAATATAAAAAAGGACAATTGAATATAATTGTAAAGAATTTCCAAAAATCATTCAATTGTTTTTTGGGACCTCTACACTTTTTTCAGTGTTAGGCCGCACATGGCCGACCTAGGGTTCGAACCCGGGGCTATTTATCAAATGGTCAGTATCCTAACAACATCGCCACCGAGCTCTCAATATAATTACGAAGTTCGCTAACCGTATGAGCAGAGTGTATCATAATTACGTATGCAAATGTGTTCGTATATTAATGGCACACTGCTAAATAATAGTTATTATGCGCTAACGAATGTGATGGCTACATGTGTTAATGTTTGTTTGATTCGTATTACATTGTGAAAGGTAGAATTACCTGTTACTTACTCGCATAAAATGTACAGGGTTGCTGTGGAATTATTTTGGAGTTCATTGTAAATTGTATATTTGCACGATATATTTTTTAGGAATTTACGTTTACGAATTTTTGCTACAAAACAGTGATATTACGAGAGAGAGATAAAGAGTGGGAAAATACTTTAAGGGGCTGCCAGCTGTCAAACTCGAGCGCGAGACAGAAGATGTCCCGCAGCGGCGGAGTGAAGAGCACGGCACAGTGACTCCATATTTGTACTTTTAATAATTTTGGATGAATTGGCAGGGGAGAAAAATATACCAATAAAAATCAGATTTTTTTTAAACAGGCTCTCGTATTTATAATACCCTACATTTTTATATATATTTTGTATGAATTTGGTTTAATTACCGACTTCAACAATATAAGTGAGTGATATCCGTTTATATAGCTGTACCCCGCAACTTCGTTTGCGTAGAGGAGGAAGATGGAGAAGATGGAGGAGATCAGGAGGCAGATCTTCCTCTCTGGAACCTTGTTTTCACATCACATACCGCCATGGCTTATAGCCTATGAGCTGTCCGGATATTTCAGCTATCTCCTAGTGAAACTCCCATCAAAATCCCGTCAGTAGTTATGGCGTGATACTTGCATAAAGTCACAGACAAAAATTCTAAAAATTAGTGTTTTGGCGTCAGTATCGATCCTAAAATACATTACAATTATTCTTTTCCAAAAATATCCAATTTACAGACACAACTTGTTTACAGTCTTATTATATGTATTTAATGATTTAATAACTAAATAATTAAATCATACGGAAGTGGGCAACATCGCAAAAGTATGGAATGAAATTATAAAATACTAGAACGTCAACCAACTTACGTACAAAGCCAGTGAAATTAAAAAGGCAAAAGGCAATCTTGACTCGTCTCAAGTGTTTGCTTGCAGCTGCATTTTCCACTTAAGGAAGACGGAGAGATGCTGCCCCGTATAAGTTGGTACAGCTGTAAAACACCTCATCTTCACGATACTGAATCTCGCCTTCTTTCATAAGGTCGCTACTGGCATGCGGTCAAAATCTCCTCTTAAAAATATTTTTTTTTAAATTCTTATTTCCCATGGTCCATGGAGTGATGGTTTCTGGAAGGTACAGTCGAAGACAGAGATAATAATAATAATACAGGGGGCCTAAATAAAATTGAGATTTTCTCAAAAACTACTGGACCGATTTTACCAATTCTTTAGTTACAGTTAGTTTACACTTTTACCTATCTAACAGTGAAAGAATTTATGCAATTGGTCAAGTAGTTTTTGAGAAAATCTCAACCTTAAAAACTCTCCTGTACTTACACTTTTCTCTGTGTTCCATCGTACTAGATGTGACGTCACATCTTACTAATTCTATAATTTCTTCCCACGATACTACAAGGTTTGAGGTAAATAGATCCGATGTCACAAAATCCAATTTGTTCTGGAACAAAGCACCAATAGGATGCAATTACAAGTTCTCTACAAATCCGTCACATGCCTCTTTTCAATCCCGCCGTCTGAGACGTTCTGAGAACTGTAATCCTTTCTTATACCGGGATAGAACATAGAGCAAGGGAATAAATACGAAGACTGCTTGAGGCGTTCGTCTAGAATATAAAGAGCCTAGGCTATATAGCTAAGATATAAGACGGCGACCAGTCAATGAAGGGGTTTCAAAGTAACATTAAGAAAAAAACCAAGCTTTTTAAATTGATATAGATGGCGTTGCACCGAAGTGCGATATCATCGTAAATAAAACACAGCACACAATAGAACACCCCAGGAAATTTAGTCGGTATTCCGCCCCTTCAGGGCGGCGATCCCGACATAATCAACACGCTCCCCTGGGCGTGGTGGTACACAGAAAAGTGTAAATACCTTTAAAAAAATGGTACTTACACTGTAACATAACATTGGCATATGACTAAGGGCCGACACACAACGCCGTGGGCGCGGGCGTCCGCAGGCACAGTCTACCGGTGCACGATGACGGACGGCGCCGTCCACAGGCTCGGTACATTGTGCTCGACAATTGCTCAACAAGCTACCTATTCATACGCCGAATTCTCTACCCAAAGGTTGTCTGCAAGAGATCGCTTTGAGCGATAAGACCGCCAATTGTAATACTAACTGTATTAGCCTATTTCTTTTGTGTAATACTTTTTTTTCCAATAAAGAATATTTATCTTATCTTATCTCGCAGCGTTGTGCGCCCTAACTGTCGAGTCCACTAAGAATCTAAATAGAGTAGCCCATCTCCAATGATTTTAATCTATGACAGTTACCTCGCCGCATGTCGCAACTCTCCCGATTACTCGCGAGTGCCCCTCCCCCTCCCGTCCCCTGTGTCCCGTGTCTTGTCCCCGGACGGCCGCGTGTCCACTGATTGTACTTTATGCGCTATAAAATAGGAATGCACTCCCGGGAGCCGTACGAAACGCTTAGGTTTTCTTATTTAAAAAGAAAATGTGCTTTAGGAACGCTTTTCTAAAAGTAGGATAAGTGGTCGCATTTGTAACTTTAAATGATTTTGTGAGGACTAATTTAGTTTTTATCCTTATACATATAATACGTATTTTTTTTATTTTAACTTACTATTTATTAGCAATTTAATACAATGTCAAACTTAAAACTAAAATATCCGGTAAAAATTCGTCAGTCAAATAACCCGCCCCTTGTCATACCCGGTGCAAAGGTACCCATAACGCTTGCGGCGTTACCGCGCTGTATAGCTATGGCTAGCCTTTGCACCAGGTAGGACCCGGAGCGAGAGTCACAACCCCTCTCTCTAAGGCTACGGCCAATGTCTGCGACAAATTGTATGGCTTCCGCCCCCCAGCAACCCGTCGTCTCCACCGCGAACGGAACAATTTTTGAGTTTATTTAGTTTTTGGGTTTTTGTTAAACTTTTTATTAAAATAGCATTGATTGATATTTATTTGAAGTACCTAAGTTTCTTTCTTTTCTCGTGTGGTTTAGTGACCAAACCTATTTGTCAAAGTTATTCAGGCCGCCCGTAGTTGACGTGGCCTAACGACTGCTATCAAGCGACAACAACCGGGACCAACTGCTTAACGTGCTTCCCGAGGCACGAAGGGGCTCAGATGAAAGTGTCACTAGGGGTCACCCATCCTGTACGATCGTTTCCAACGTGTATTCGCAACTGGCCTACGAGCCCCTTAGGCCCTTAACCCTAAGGTTAAAATAAGATTTGGCTGGCGTAAGTACATGCCTTTACCTTTCAACAAACAAAACTTGAGTTGCTATCAGTCCAACGTTGGGGCAATGATGCAATATAGATAATATTGGTGTTAATTGTATAAGCTACTGCGAATACTGCGATCCTGGTACACTACTCTAGCCCTCGTCCGTTTTGTTGTACTTGGCTATTATTTCATATTTGGCATTCGCTTTTATAAAAAGTTGCCAGAAAGTGTCACGACGTTGACAGAGAGGAAATTTAAAAAAATCATTAAAGGAACACTTGTTAAGAAGGCGTATTACAGGATAGGTGACTATTTAAACGATGAACATGCATGGTGTGTGTCGCCGGTTCCGCATGAGGGATAAACTTACTAACAATAGTGATAGTTACGTACCTGTATAGTTATTAAGTAATGTGATGTGCTGCTGAGAGTTTTTTTGCCACTTTTTTTCCTCAGCGTTGCTACCTTTTCCTTGCAAAGTGGTGTAAATGTAAACTCAAAAAAAATGACGTGCAAAAATGTACTCAACGTGCTTACTTGCAATAAAGAAATTTGACTTTGACTATTTTAATACAACGCGAAAAACGGTGTCCCTTCATTTGATAAAAAACAAATTACAAACATTTCATTTCACAAACAACGTTTGGCAAAATTATGATTCATAAGTTCATCTTTGTACAAAGTAATGGTTCTATAAATAATTCATTTGACAAAACAATTACGAGACAAAGTTTCTTTCTTCAAAACATCACTTAACAAACTATTCACTTATTATATACGTTAATAGATAAAACAACGCAAGGCATAAAAACCTTTGACAAAATGCATTGTTTGGTAATTGTAATTTGTTTTTTATCAAATGAAGGGACACCCCGACAACTCTCTAACCAGATCCGACACGGATGTTTAGGTTCAGAAGGCTCTGGCTTGGAGCGAAGCGCAGCTTCGCTCCAAGCCAGAGACTTCGATGTTAGGTTTTTTTTTTTTGTATTCAAAAAGCAAGTTCATTTATTAACAATTATACATATAAAATACCCACTTATTTACCCAATATTTTGTCTAATGGCGACCTTGCAAAAGGAATACTTTGGTCATTTAATCAATTGCAAAATGACGGTTTAGCATTCACAACATTTGCTATGTTAAATATTTATAAAATGGATTTTTGTCAAATGATCACTTTTAAAACGATCACTTTAGTAAATGATAAGTTTGTCAAATGATTTCTTTTTCAAAAATAATTTGTAAAATGATCATTTGTCATACGTTTTTTGTCAAACATTAGTGAACCGCGAAAAACATCTAAAATCGCATTTATAACATTAGTGTGATACTTTTAGCTTTTACTTCCTATATATTAAGAAAACCAAGCGACCATACGGAATAGATAAGTACCGATACCTAATCTAGACTGGCTAGTTGGAACCTAGCCAATGCTGGGCTTGACAGCTCAATTTCAGATATCGATACCGCATGAAAACACCGTGAAGATTGGCCAGTATGTTTTACGATTTATTTTTATTTATTTTATTAAAGGACAGTTCGTCATTTGCCAATGTCATGTTACAGAATATTCAATATATCATAGTCTTCTATCTTCCTCCAGAGGAGTCGCCGTACCGTCGTCACCCTGGGTATCCGCGTCTTCTCGTCTTCATCCAGAGGAAGGAGCCGCCGTAGCGTCATCACTCTGGACGAAGCAGCTCGACAGTCACGTTCACTCCCGAGCGGGAACTCTTGACTATAGCGCCAAACTTAAGATCCTGCACGAATCTTCTAATTATTTCAGCATACTGTCATTTGCGAACATTTTCTGATTAATTTAACGTGATATTAAACACAAAACACCCACTGTAGACGTTAAACTGAAAATTATCAAATAATTTCGCAACCGTCGTTTCCCGCTATTTCCAAAAGCCCTTAGTTTTACGATTACAGCAAAAATAATCGTTTTTTTTTTGGAATTACAAACTTTTTGCAGTTGACGCCTGGTATGTCGATGTATGACGTTATCAGTTTCGAAAACGCAAATATAAGTTAGTCCCTAAATCTAGTTTATCTTTTCGTTAGAGCAAATTTTATGGTGAAGTTGCACGGAACCCTCGGTGCGCGAGTCCAACAACCGACTCGAACTTGGCCAGTTTGTTATTTACTACATGAAAACCTTGAGTATTTTCCATGGGAAATTCAAAATACGGATAACATCAGGGCTGTAGAGCTAGTATTGTCTTACCTACCTACATAATTTTAATCACTCCCAGATTCCTATCACGTGTGTGCCGTAATTGCACTAGCCATCAGGCCCGTCTCATTATTGCTACGTTGTATCGTTAGGGGAAAGTATCCTGTTGCTATGTTCTCTGTAATATTATTTACCTCATTGCAAAACGGAAAGTTCTCAGAGAAAAGTATACTTACAGAATACTTTTCAAAATGGCGGGACACGACGGTTGCAAAATTATTTGATAATTTTTATTTTAATTAATTGATTTTTATGATAGCCCAAATTAGACGCACCCAATAGAAGAGATATCGAATATTGTCTTAATAACAGTATGGCTCTATAAAGGGTAGGCCTGGTTTGGGCAATCTCCCTTTTAAAAAATATTGATGTGCAAAAATATACACAATATACTTATTTACTTGCAAATAGAATGATTCGAGGCTTGTGAAAATGGCGGGGAATGACTTGCGAATTTATTTGATTATATTCATTTTAATGTCTACAGTGGTTATTTTGTGTTTAATATCACGTTAAATTAATCAGAAAATATTCGCGAATGATAGTAGGTATGGTGAATTTATTGGAATATTTGTGCAAGATCTGAAGTTTACAACCCTAATCAAGAGTCCCGCTACGAGCTCGGGATTGAACGTGACTGTCGAGCTGCTTCGTCCAGAGTGATGACGCTACGGCGGCTCCTCCGAATGCAAAGAGAAGACGCGGATGCCCATGGTGACGACGCTACGGCGACTCCTCTGGAGGAAGATAGAAGACTATGATATATTGAATATTCTGTAACATGACATTGGCAAATGACGAAATGTCGAGTCCATTAATAAAATAAATAAATAATAAATACTTATCCTCCTCCCTAATCGTTGCCTCAGTGCTGAGGATCGTGACCCTCAACAGCAGGTGCCGTCTTGGCATGTATGAACTGGCGCCAGGAGACACGGTTTTGTGCTCTTCTCACAGCCTCTTCAAAGGGCACGCCGAGGATTCTGCCAACCACATCAGTCCAGCGGGCTGGTCTCCGGCCACGTGGTCTAGACCCGTCAACTTTGCATAAATACTTATAGAAGGTCTCATTATGGTTGAGATGGTATCAAAAACGTTACTACTTTATTGAAAAGATTATTAATATTTTTATAATTACATAGTCAGCCCTATGAACTACATAAAATTTAAGCCGCGTAGGCATCGGTAACGACTGCTGCCGTATGACAACAACCGGGACCAACGTCTTGACGTGCGCCAAAGGGTGCCCCTTTGCACACGTCAAGCCGTTGGCCCCTGAGGGGCTCAGATGAAAATGTCACCCGACCGTTAGTGACATTTTCATCTGGATGGGTATCCAGGTGACCTTTTTTTGTTTTAGTTTGTTGGCCAGGAGAAATACATAATGTATACCACCCGTCCGGGGGAACGGGTGATTATGTTGGACTCGCACCAACTAAAACTCCTGGGGTGTTCCGCCTCCGCCACCATGGACAGGACCACGGGTACATCTTTCGAAAACTACCGCAGCCCTGTCGGCGGGGGGCCTCGTGCCTCCCCCTTCTCCGCTGAAGGCGCTCCGGAACACGTGGAGCGCCTTCCAGCTCGGGACCACTTCGGGTATCCCGGTGACCTCGTCCAACGTTGCTTAACTTGTACGGTTGCTTTCAACGTGTTCTCGCAAATAGAGAGCCCCTCAAAAGAAAGTCCGATAACTCATCTACTTTAGTTCTACGTCATTTCAGTGGTCAGTTAATAAATACGAAAGGTTGATGCTTGTGGTTTACAACCTGTATAGCCATTATAATTTTCCCCATCAACAATTAACAGAATCGCAAACGATTAACGAAAAATTAACGAGTCCAGTTGATTTTAACAGCCTCTGATTAATTTGTTAACGTGTTATGGACATTCATAACGGGTTTGTTAAGGCTGTCGGGTCTAAATCATAATTAAAAACCAATTAGGCTGGTTCAAGCACTTCCCTTTATGCAAAATTTACTTTCGCCCTTTTGGGTAATCGCCCGTGGAAGTTCTTTGTTGTATCGAGTATAATAATTTATAAAATAGCGCGGGTACAGTGGCGCAGTAGTTAGGATATTGGACTCGATTAGGTAGCAGGTTCGATTGCCAGGCAGCCAAGTAACAATAAGTTGAAGATAGTTTAAGGCTTCGTATGCGAGTATTTTCAGTTTTTCTACGAAGGCTATGGCATTAACTACTAAAATTAAGTCTGAAAAAAAATATAGCAATCTTGGGGTGTCTATTTAGAGACTGATGAATACCGATACACGATTGGACAAACTTCGCTCGATAGAAAAAAAATCGCAAATATACCCCTTCCATGTCTTTTAAAATGAATATTATATCTAAACCGAAATAGTTATTCACAAAATATAGTGAGTTTATCCGTATACATGTAATAGTATGAAACATTAATTAAATCTATCCACCATTCCAGAACGATATAAAAATCATCTAATATTGGCCTAGCACGCGTTGAAAAGTCTGAGACCATTTGAGCGTAAGCTTACTATGAGGTCGCTCTTGCAATTGTCAAAACTTACAGCAGGTTGACAATCGTAAGATTGAGAATACACATATTATGCGCTTACAATTGTCCTGAATCTCGGTGAGCCATAAATAATAATAATAGTGGTATAATACACTTAGGGACTTCTTCTTCTTCTTATGGTACCGTCTTCTTACGAAGGTAGGCGATCAATATGGCAATCTGCACTCTCGACAACGCCTCACGGAATAGAGACCTTGGGCCTATTACGGTTCTCAAAACGATTAAATCTTACCATGTCATATCGCGTATGATAGGGACAGTGCTATTGCGTTGGTATAGCGGCGTCTCTGTTCGGCGCGCCGTGACATGATTTCATCGTTTTGAGAACGGTAATAGGGGGCTGGTACTCTTGCCGTAGGTACCATTGGCATAAGTTCTTGAACCATGATATTCTCCTTATATCTGGCTTTCTTCTGTCCTGAACCTTTCCCTGAAAAATCAGTTGTATTCCTATTATTAATTATTTTATTTTTTTACAGCTAACAGCAGATCAAGTGTAACACTTTGTACCGTTCTTATTATCTGCGTCATAAGAGTCGAATTATTCCTGCAAGTGTTACCATTGATCTGCTGTAATCCGTATTTAGGGACTACCTATACAAATATTAAGATATACCACATTATTTCAATTGAGTTTCCTCCAAGACGTAACAAGATGAGAACCTTGGTATACACTCATCTCGACATAGTGAAGTTGTGGGTACTGGCCGACCCCGGGGTATTAGAAAAGTCCCAAAGTTCCCGCGTGGGAATCTGCGCGAAATTGCCCCGGGAAAGTTAAACTTTTGTCGCGAGACTCGCATACGAATCGAGTTGGAGATATACGAGTGATTTGCAGTGGAATCGGCAAGTTCGTTTGTAATTGAGATTTTTTTTTCTGTATACTAATTAAAGAAGCTATAAAATGAGATCGAAAATGTAATTTACCGGCGTCCTCCTAATTGAAGGCAATTGTACGATCATCGCTATTTTGTTTGGACTTTGTTACTGATGCGGAATAGGTGTCATAAGACATTAATAGAGTTTCTGACTCGATGTAGACCAGGAAACTTTGGAATGGCCACAGATGATTCATGGAAAGGCATATGCCCAGGAGTGGGCTGCAGTATGCTGAGAAAGAAGAAGAACTCATGACCCAAATAAGGATTTTCTGTGGTACAGACACATAGTTATATACTATGTAATACGATCATAAATTGTAACTATACCTTAGCTGCATTCATATTTTAGACCAGGAATCTAACCCAGGATCACTTGCACAGAAGTCATGCCGGCTAAGCTAAGGACGTGGTTCACATGTTTGTCTAGGCGTGAACGTAAATTTTATTTATTAAGTTCAATAATACTGTCTGGATTTCGGTTACGGAGGCCCGGATCCCAACCCCAGGCCGGCCATGTACTACCAATGCATTTCCTCGGAGATTTTTCTTTGGAAAAAGGCGTAAGATAGAGCATTAAGTAAGTAATTTTAATGTAATGCTTTTAACGCTGCAGGAAGTATGAGGATGAGTAAATCGTCATCACATGTCTTAGGACAACAACAAAAATCTAGGGCATGTATAATCCACCAATCCGCACTGTACCCGCGTGGTGGATCATGTCATAACCTACGCTACTATAGGGAGGTCTGTGCTCCAACAGTGGGGATATAAAAATAGTCTGATGATGATAAGATAAGATATGCCGGGCGAAATGAAATTCGAAATCTAAGAACTTGGCCATCTTTCAAGTAGCACCTTTTTGATGGGGTTAGATTTTATTAGATTGTGTTCCCATACAGGGATGAGTTTGTTAAATTGGATGTGTCGGAACGTATAACATATAATAAGATATGTACGATATTATGATGTCCAAAGAAGTGTTTTAAAACTCTTTACAATTATTGACAGTTTTCCTTTAGTATTTTCTCTATTTCGGTTTATTATTCTATTAAAATAACCTTGAAACAAAGAAAACCTTTCTTTGTTGACCTACAATTTATGATAAAAATGATATCACTTTGAAACGTACAGTCGAAGACAGATAAGTATACAGGGGGCCTCGATAAGGTTAAGATATTCTCAAAAACTACTGGACCGAATTTAATAATTCTTTTACAGTTACATAGTTTTAACTTTTATCTACCAAACAGTGATTTTTTTTGCAATAGGTCAAGTAGTTTTTGAGAAAATCTCAACCTTAAATACTCTCCTGTATTCCATCGTACAAATTCGATGTAAATTAATACCATATTTTAGGTTGTCAAGATTAACAGCATCCTTAATTTGGCGTAAAAATAGATCTCTAATCCAAACTAAAGCCTTGAACTCTTGTTTCAAAATAATATGGCGTAGTTTGAATATTATGATGAGAAAAAAACATGTAACTACGAGCACAGAATTACGCAACGGAACTACTTGTGACTTCTATACAACCTGAAGTTAGAGCAGGAGCTTGAATGTAGAGATTATGCTTTATAATGTAAGGTGTGGTATAACACAGAGAAAAGTGTTCTACAAGAGAGTCATTAAGGATTAGATTTTCTTGATATTGAATTTCATAAAAAATAAGACTGATTTTTAAAAACATATTGTACGCTAACAGCAGCTCAAGTGTAACACTTTGGACCGTTCTTATTATCTGCGTCATAAGAGTTGAATTCGTACTGCAAGTGTTACCATTGATCTGCGGTTGTCTATATATTTACATAGTAAGCGGGATTCTGTCGTGGCCACTATCTAAGTATAATTCCAAACCTAAACGCAACTGTCAGTCGTATGCTAAATAGCGTGAGAATGAGAGTGGTGCCTTGCTTAGCGACGATTAAAATCGCGCTGAGTGTGCACTAATAATAATAATTTTACAATCAGTCAACGAGATGTTTGGTTCAGACACCAGATCCTCGATTTCCTAATTTTTCCTCGCCCTTGTGCTTCCAATCTCCCTTTTCACAGCACCAAGAATCCTCCTAAGAATCTTCGTCTCGGTCTTGTTTTTCTCCATAAGAGGTCAAAGTCAAAGTCAAATTTCTTTATTGCAAGTAAGCACGTTGAGTACATTTTTGCACGTCAATATATTTTTTGAATTTACATTTACACCACTTTGCAAGGAAAAGGTGCCAACGCTGAGGAGAAAAAGTGGCAAAAAACTCTCAGCAACACATCTTTTAAAACAATGATAATACAATGATTACTTAATAACTATACAGTACGTAACTATTACTATTGTTAGTAAGTTTATCCCTCATGCGGAACCGGCGACACACACCATGCATGTTCATCGTTTAAATAGTCATCTATCCTGTAATACGCCTTTATCGTCCATGTCTCGCATCCATACATCAATATCGGTCTAATGACTGTCTTGTATATCCGTAATGTAACCCTTCATAAGGTCCAAGCTCCTCAGCCGAAAACGCTAGCAAATTAAATAAATAAAATCCCCGTCACTCCTGGCCTATGAAGCGAGTGCGACTGCTGTCATTCCACTAACAATGTTCCCATCCTCCTCCCGGCCTCGCCACGAATGCAACTGGATATTTTTTCATCACCACAACTCGGTCGGAATAACCGTCGGCGAAAATATTTTTTTAGTTTCAACTTCGAGTTATTCTTGGATCTCAGTTTGCTTTTTGAAATACTTTATAACTTTTTGCAATTTATATTACTTATACTTATTAAGTTTTGTCATTTAATTTTCATTGATATCGAATTTAATGGTAAGATATATTTTATAGTTCTATAATTGTGTCGTTGGATCTCTATTATTGGCTTATTATTATTATTGTATTTTCTGAGCTCTCTGTATTTTATACGTTATGAATATATATTTGGAACATGATGAAATAATTTTTTCATCATGTTCTAATTTATTCACCGAGCATGGATAATGCGTAATTCAAATTCTGAATATATATTTAACTTTAATTTGAGTTATTCTGATTGAAGTTATTTTTCATCTGTAAACAGCAGATCAAGTGATAGATTGATGAATATGGAAGAAGCGAAGGTGAAGAGCCAGGACTACAGCTGATGGAAATCCATTTGCGGGACGTATGCGTGAGTTAATGTTCAGTCGACAGCAGATCAATGGTAGCACTTTGGACTTTGGGCATTTCTTATTATCTGCGTCGTAAGATTTAAAATCTTACTGCAAGTGTTACCATTGATCTGCTGTTGTCCGTACAATCTGTGCAAAGGTTGGTCATAGTTCAGCGCGGCAACGCTTAAGCTTAGCTTACTGATTGCCATTTGTTTGCCAACTATAGCCACGCACGTAGCCATAAACATGATATAAAGTTATTCCATCGTTTAGGCCTTCCGTCCCTTTCTATCTTAACGTTTCTAACGAAGTGTGAAAGTGACAACAATAGTGAGGGTTCTTTAGGTTCATGGATAAACAGTGTTTAACACGTTCACAGTCCCCATACAAAAAAAATGTTTTGATTTCCTTGTAAGTCCCGCCTATTATTTCAATCTCTATACAAGTCGAAATACATCAAAGTTATGTGAGCACTTCAACCCTATGTGGGGCACTCTTCTGAAGACAATAGGACGTGAATGGACAGCAGCATCCGCCAAGGACATCGTATGTACTTACCTTCAGAAAATAATACCCTTAGTGCGGATCTGGTAGGAACATACTTTTTTCATCGTGCCACATACGTGGGGCACGGGTTTATGAAGCAAGTTCGTCGTGCTCTATATATGGGGCACAGCCCCCTTACCTTGAAGTCTTATAGCAGTATTACTTCCATAATACTTTGTTACTTCGTATAATGACGACCTTAAAGTAAGCTCATTAAGGTCGTCATTGTACGAAGTAACAAAGTATTATGAAAGTAATACTGCTATAAGACTTCAAGGTAAGGGGGCTGGACTGTGAACGTGTTAAGGTAGTTTCCAATACAAGATAAATTGTGAATCAATTCTACAATAGAATTTGAATTACGCATTATCCATGCTCGGTGAATAAATTAGAACATGATGAAAAAATTCTTGCCGTGGACCTGCGACCTTATCATTCCGTGACACGCTCTCAACTAAGCCACCGCAGGCCACGCCACGCCCACCGAAAATCTTCATCGCTTTATACATACTTAAAGGGTATGTTACGCAATTCCATCTATCGGACAATAGTAGTTCAAGTGGGCAGGCCACGGCAAGAATTTTTTCATCGTGTTCTAATTCTACAATAATTAAAACCACAAGTTTACAATTACAATTAAAACAAATCGAGTTGTAAATTGAATCTGTAGCTAACAGAGACATCTAATAAATAGAGCACAATCGTTACTTTGTTTTCGCCAAGATCCAATAAGAGATGTAGCGGCTGCCCTGGATCATTAGCTCCTACGAATGTGGAATAATAAACCCACCAGGACATCTTGAACTCTATAGTTACGCGAAACTACTCTGGTGTGTACTGGCTTTGGGTTAGAGAGAGGAGAGAGGCAGATCATGATAAATTGGGAGGATAAAATACGAGGAACTTTGTCGTAATTTCGGGATAGGGTTCGTAGCCATGTGAAGATTCAAATTGCAAGTTTCGTGTATTGTTTACATTTCTACATTTTGTGGCTCTAAAGTCTCTTCGAAATATGACGCAGTCTTTTTTTTCTAATAATAGTAATAGTTATGTACCTATATAGTTATTAAGTAATAATTACACTTGTGCTCAAGTAGGTGGGTAATTCAATATAAGTAGAGTTCGATCATAATTGCGATTGGGTAGAGTATAGAATACAGATAGATCCCATACATATGAATAAATCATATTTATTTATTTATTAACGACAATTGTTTTATCATTATTTTAAAAGATGTGCTGCTGAGAGTTTTTTTGCCACTTTTCTCCTCAGCGTTGGCACCTTTTCCTTGCAAAATGGTGTAAATGTAAATTCAAAAAGTATATGGATGTGCAAAAATATACTCAACGTGCTTACTTGCAATAAATAAATTTGACTTTGACTTTGGATTCCTAATTCCGTTCCGGTTCTGTGCAGTCCGCGTGTGTTTTTCCTACAAAATGTCAATCTGGGATTTTGGTCATTCTGGGAAATAATTCGTAATTCATTACACACATATTAGGTAAATAACAAAGTTAAAGTTCCCAATACATGTGGCCCCCGTCGGGCACAGCAATATGGGAAGGCAGCTCGACATTTTGCTATTTGAAATTATCATCTAAGTATTTCGGGTCAGTACCCATTGGTCCCTTAATATTCGTCCCCCCGATTAAAAGTTGTAAATTCGGCCCCTATATAGGTGCCCATTGGTCCCCCGACAGGAGACGAGTCAATATTAATTTATTTTTAAGGTACCTACTCGTCCCCTGCTCAGTCTTAAGCACCTGCTCAGGTACTTTTTGGTTCCCTGATAGACAATCAGACATATTTTTACATAAATAGCGCTGACACAGTACATTTGTGAACAAAACTGTAACGAAATTTATTAAAAAATATGTATTATGAAAATTATATTGTATCGTTGATAAATATAATATAATATAATGACTATTCATGTTCGGCAACAAACAGCATTTCTAATTTTACCAGGAATTGTATTAACAAAAGCGTGCCCCAACACGAAAATGGAACGTGTACGGACAGCGTCATCGGACAACTAATCTTTTAGAAAGTTGGCATGCCAAAATCAACCGCAAAATGAATGGTAGAACAAAACTGAATATTTTGCAGTTACTGGAAACCTTACAAAATGAAGCGAAATTGTCAAAATCCACAATATATCAGGTGCAAAAGGGTTTACAAACAAATAATCGGACGCCTAAATCTATAGAAAATGAAGCAAGAATAAATTGCATCATTATTAAATTTCTTGAAAAACAGATTTCCCTGGGCCACTGCTTGGGAAAACTATGCGTATATGCTTAATTTAAATAAAAACAAGCAAATCGTAGGTCACTATTTATACTTATATATAATGTTGATTTATCTCGAGTTCTATAAGGACTGTGATTTTAGTAAAATATTATTGTTGTAGAGTTATATTTTGTTAGTTTCAAGATATTGTGATTTCGCATGTAGTTTTGTTGATCTCTATTATATTAGTATTTAGCTTTAACTATACAAAAACACTAAGACTGTGAATCTATACATAGTGCACGATCTTTAATTCGTTAATAATCTGTTTAAAAAATATAAAAAAAACGTAACGAAACGTTTTTCTAAAAGACTGATTGTCTATAAAACTTATTTTTGATACTAATTATCTGTGATGTGAAATAAATATGATTATACCTATTTACTTTATTTATTTATTTTTGCCTTTAGTACGCGACTGTACCACAACCACAGGGTCCGAAAAGAAATCTCTAAAATAGTAGAGCGCGAGGAAATATAAATTATTAAAAAATATAACACTTCAGGGGACGAGTGGAAACCTCAAATATTTTAGGGGTCGAGTGGGCACAGGGTGCGAATTTCAGGGGACCAGTGGGTACTGACCCGTATTTCTGCAATGAATAGAAACACTTGTTTATTAACATTTGCTTTAAAGTTTTTATGAATAGTTTATTATTAGTTTCGTTTTTCAATTGTTCTGGTAATTTATTATAGATTTTTATTGACAAGGCATATATATGGGCTCTTGCTATGTAACTTTAATTTGGATTTTATTGGTATTAAGTTTTGACGGTCAATATGGGAATTGGACTTCAATGGTCAATATGGGAATTGGACTTCAATGGTCAATATGGGAATTTAACTTCAATGGTCAATATGGGAATTGGACTTCAATGGTCAATATGGCAATTGGACATGGTCATTATGGGATTTTGACAATTAGTGACTGATTCGGTCATAGCTAGGACAATTTTACTCCTAAATTGCCTATTCCTGTCTAGGCATTAAAGTAAGAAACCTAAGTCCCTAAAGCCTGACAAGTTGACAACCCTACGTGAAAAGGAAATGCTCAAGGCGTTTTAATTTTCGTTTGAGCAACGTAAACAAAGAGCGACGGGGCCTCATTGTTTTAAACGTGGAATTAGAGATAAAAGTCATTTAACCCCAAGTAAGTAATGGTTCTTTAAATTTTAATAAGGTTTAGTTAGACGTGTATTTATTTTATCACTTTTTTTTGGTTACTCAGTTGGCTTAGTAAAGCCACTAGGAAAACAATTGACGCTCAACAAGATCGGCAACGTTGCACAACAACACGCGACGTTGCCAGCTGGCGCGCAACATGACCAATGGTACGGTGGAACACAGAGAAAGGTGTACAGAAGAGTTATTAAGGTTGAGATTTTCTCAAAAACTAGTTGACCTAACCAAAAATTCTTTCACTGTTTGATAGATAAAAGTTAAAAGTATGTAACTGTAAAAGTCCAGTAGTTTTTGAGAAAATCTCAACCTTATTGAGGCCCCCTGTATACTTATCTCTGTCTTCGACTGTACCAATACTAATCATCAAGGTCGTCGTTGCCGTTCAACATGATGAGCAACGTCAAATGTGGCGCTATATGGTTGTCAAAAGCAAGAGTGAGACAGAAGATGCCCAGCAGCGGCTCAATATTCGTATTTTTCTGAATTTTGGATGAATTTTGGCAGGGAAATAAAAATACGCCAACAAAAATCAGATTTTCTTAAAACAACCTCTCGTATTTATAGTGCCCCTTTGATATATATTTTGTATAAATAACTATTTCGGTTTAGATATAATTTCATTTTAAAAGACATGGAAGGGGTATGTTTGCGATTTTTTTTCTATCGAGCGAAGTTTCTCCAATCGTGTATCGGTATTCATCAGTCTCTAAATAGACACCCCAAGATTGCTATATATTTTTTCAGACGTTTAATTTTAGTACTTAATGCTGTAGCCTTCGTAGAAAAACTGAAAATACGCGCATACGAAGCCAGTGAATCTTGTCCTCCAACACCGCATAGCGACTCCCTCGGACGCTCTCGTAGATTCTTTTCCATCTCATCTCTCCAGCGGTACCATGGACAACCCGACCGGCTGTCGGTTATACTGTTATATATTTACGCTCATATTCCTTCCTGATCCTCTTCTCATCGTGCACCTCTCCTTGCAGTGGTGTAAATTAAAAGAAAATGTTGACGTGAAAAAATCTAAGAAATGTGTTTACTTGCAATAAAGAGTTACATACGCCGAGTAAGTCGAGTTATACTCTGTGCCATAAGAAGGAAAGTTCAATAAAAAAAATTTCAACCTTCCTTCTTATGGCACATTTGTCTAAGTCATCTAATTTGTCAACCGTGGATAGACGTGCTCTTTTTTTCACTATTTTCTTAACGCGTACGTACTATAGTAACAAACGATGTTCTTTAAATTAGATAGGTAGGTACTTTTGTCAATAATTTGCTAGAAATATTCTAGGAATTATTATAATCCCTGTAACTTTTATTAGCAACAATATTAGAATTTCCATTCAAAATAGTAAAATTACCAAACAATTTAGTTATGTCGTTAGCAGTATTCTTTAAAATACTGCTATAATTGCTTTCTTTGGCCATATTACGAGTGTCAAGTGTCTTAGTAACAGTACGAGTATTATTCGCTTCTTTGGCATTGGAAATATTATTCTTGAGGATATTAACATCAATCATTACTTGAGGTACAGTGGAGTTCTCAGATGTAACCAGCAAATAATTGGCCGTTCTTCGAATCATCAGACAGGGGCCGTAGCTGTAAAAATATAATAGTTTAGCAAGTAGGTAGACCGAGGAGGACGTACGGACAACAGCAGAGCAATCGTAACACTTACAGTACGATTTCAACTCTTATGACGCAGATAATAAGATCGGTCCAAAGTGCCTTGAGCCGTAAGTCGACAAGATTGGCTGTTTTAAAAGGACCAAGAGCGGTCTACT
This sequence comes from Tachystola acroxantha, assembly GCA_963506565.1. Lineage (NCBI taxonomy): Eukaryota > Metazoa > Arthropoda > Insecta > Lepidoptera > Oecophoridae > Tachystola > Tachystola acroxantha. Next base: position 5,939,970 of record OY735894.1, on the reverse strand, counting down.
ACAAACCGACGAGCGTGCATGAAGAGATTGATGAATGAACGAAGCGAAAGATCGCAGCACTTGGAACTCCATCGTCTCTGTCTACCTCCTGTCAGGTGTGAGTTTATGTTATGTTTTTCAAATATTTTAACGTTAATAAGATTCCACACATAGGCTGTTTGTTTCGGTAAGAGTGACGACGCTACGGCGACTCCTCGAGAGGAAGAGACAAGACTATGATATCTTGAATATTCTGTAACATGACATTGGCAATAGACGAACTGTTGAGTCCATTACTAAACTAAATAATTAATGTAATATTATTTATTTTATTAATGGACTCGACAGTTCGTCATTTGTCAATGTCATGTTACAGAAAATTCAATTTATAATAGTCTATCTTAGTTCTATCTTCCTCCAGCGGAGTCGCAGTAGCGTCTTCACCCTGGGTAGCCGCGTCTTCATCCAGAGGAGACGCCGCAGCGTCATCACTCTGGACGAAGCAGCTCGACAGTCAAGTTCACTCCCGAGCTTGTAGCGAGAACTCTTGATAAAAGGTTGAAACTTCAGATCCACATGCTCCACAAATTTTAAATCGTGCATAAATAATCCAATAACTTCACCATACTGTCATTCGCGAACATTTTCTGATTAATTTAACGTGATATTAAACACAAAATAGACATTAAAAGGAAAATTATCAAATAATTTCGCAACCGTCGTTTCCCGCCATTTTCAAGAGAACCCCCTTTAATGTAATATAGATCAGCCTTAAAATTTATGACATCTGGGATACTCTAGCCCACACTAGATAATTGTCTTGAGTCTATCACGTTTATGAATAACAGCAATAATCTTTTTTATGAGAAAGGGCAGTCAAGCAGACGAACCGCCTGATAGTAAGCGGTCATCGTCGCCTAGAGACACCTGCAACACCGGACTGTTTACGCAACGATTCGATTCTGCTCGTCCCAAATATCTAAACGGATTTGGTGACATAAGACTAGCCGAGAATTGCGCAGCTACATATTATTTGAATTTTTCTTGCATATCCGCTGTCCGAATCTCTAAATATTAAATCGAGAAAAATCTTCGAACCAGGGACCTCGACATTCCGCGGCACACTCCATTCCAACAGAGCTACAGTGACTCTGATTCGGATCGACGAAATCTTTCTCCATATTCGTCTTAGGGACGGTAGCGTCATCTATCGAGTAATATTGCAATTACTCAATTATTTTTCGCCTATCCAAATCTTAGTCCCGGTAGCTCTGTTGGAATAGACGAGGTCTCTGGTACGAATCCCGGTCGTATTATAGCACCTACCCTACATTTTGATATATATTTTGTAAGAATAACTATTTCGGTTTAGATATAATTATCATTTTAAAAGACATGGAAGGGATATGTTATTTTCTATCGAGCGAAGTTTGTCCAATAGTGTATCGGTCTCATTCATCAGTCTCTAAATAGACACCCCAAGATTGATATATATTTTTACAGACGTTTAATTTTAGTAAGTAGGTAGCGCCGTAGCCTTCGTAGAAAAACTGAAAATACACGCATACGAAGCCTTTAGCTACATACTGCTTAAAGTACACCCGGTCCTCCGACGCTCTGAACTCATTGGTGCAGTACAGTCGGCACTCGTTGATGTACGTCTTGCCATCGAATCCGCACACAGGAACATAAACCCTCTCGCATTTGTCACAGTCCAACTCGCCGGGCCAGGGGAGGTCGTCGATAGACATGCCATGTATTGTATATTGAAAAATAGTATTCATCCTAATAAACATTTTGTAAATAGCTTTTTTAATAAAATTGATTAAATTTGAAGATATTATTTTTTCAAGATTGGCGGCGCTAATTGGCTCATGGTAGGCCCTTTATAAGTGGAAATGTGGTTGACATGACACAGATAGGGCATTACCTGCTACTCTAACTGCTTTGACAAAACTACATTAGAAATTAAGAAATTGTTGGGTACTTACATCGAAAAACCATAATACTGATTACACTGCATGAGCATGTAATAGTTGATTAATTGCCTCTAAGTTAATGAATATTTTTACGAGTAATCCTATTAGGTTTTTAAAAGCTAATTTTAAATTCAATTTCTAGTACACTCGAAATCACATGAACTATAATTTACAATACTATTTCTATTCTTATGGCACACACAATAAGAAAGGTATAATTCATCATTCATTTATTCATTGCTTTATGTGGTAACATGGTTGTTAGATAGTACAGGAAGTGCTGACATAAACCCTGTAAGGGCACAGCAACATTAGACACTTAAACATTAAAAATTCAATTTTGTCAGTCAGTCAGTCAATAATACAAATAAATATTCAAGTAAATATAATAATTAAGAAGTAATTCTTATCCATTAAATAAAAAATTAAAATTGTCAGCATATAAATTAATTTGCAAAATCATGTTCGAAAAACTCTTGCAGATTGTAAAAACACCTATCAATTAGTAATATTTTCAATTTTTTATTGAACACTGATTCGCCTTTATAAAGTCGAGCATGTGAGTATTTCATGAAGGTATAGTTAACTGTATACTTAGTTCCTGCCCGCAACTTCGTCTGCGCAGGATCTTTATAAATTATAGCCTATGTGTTCTGCTGTATGAGCTATATTATTGTAAAGTTTCATTAAAATCCATTCAATAGTTTTTGCGTGAAAGAGCAACAAACATCCATTCATCCATACAAACTTTCGCGTTTATAATATTGTGGGATGGAATAGTGTGATGGGATGAAGTTATTTCAATTCTTTCTTCCAAATCCGTTTTCCGTCTTTCGAACCTTCCCACTCTGTTAGTGTTAGAACATGATGAAAAAATTCTTGCCGTGGGCAGGACTTGAACCTGCGACCTTGTCATTCCGTGACACGCTCTTATCAACTGAGCCACCACAGGCCACGCCACGCCCACCGAAAATCTTCATCGCTTTATACATACTTAAAGGGTATGTTACGCAATTCCATCTATCGGACAATAGTAGTAGTATTCCGACAACCATGTCTAACATTCGGTTAGAAACATGATTTACGATGATGCGCTCCTATTTTTACTCAGAATTTGAATTACGCATTATCCGTGCTAGGTGAATAAATTAGAACATGATGAAAAAATTCTTGCCGTGGGCAGGACTTGAACCTGCTAGTGTTCTTGACCATCTACCATCAGTCCTTGCCACATGTACAGCCCATTTCCACTTCATCCTTCGTATGTATTCAGACGCGTCAATTACTTTTGTTTGTTGAATGAAACACAATAAAGAAGTTTTTCTTCGTTCATATTTTTCCACAGGCGCTATACTTAAATTTTCGTACAATATGAATGAATCACGCCCTCGTAGAACTACGTTCTATTACAGGTTGCTGTGAGGTAGTGCCAGGCACTATTAGTTACGTTTCAGTCTATGTCAAAAGCCTATAGTATGTTAAATTATGTTATGTTGTGCATTTCGACTCGTGACACAGTCGTGGCCTCCATTTGAATGGAACGGGTAAACGTAGTGTGGGACGCCCCCCCCCCCCCCCCCCCCCACACACCAGATGGAGGGATGACCTTCGCAAGATGGCTAGCAGAGACTGGATGGAGAACGCCGAGAGTAGGATTGAGAGGCGTTTATAGACGTCGAAAACGATCGAACGGACAACAGCAGATCAATGGTAACACAGTATGATTTTAAATCTTACTACGCAGATAATAAGAACGGTCAAACTAAAGTTGCGCTCAAGTTCTTGCTTCGAGTCTCAGAGTTGTAGTCCGCTCGCCTCTTCTGAACTAGACCATACAGTAATTTCGGATCTTTGCGTGCGTTACTCGATTGCATTTATCAGCTGGCGCATGATTTATTACCGCAGGATATTACTAGTAAATAGAGAGGTAAATACACAACGAATGATTCATGTGAGACTTCCTGCGTTTATTGAAGAGTTATGGAATTGGTGCGGTGGTAAGAAACCTGTATCGAGCAAGAACAGCATCATCATCATCAGCCCGTATCAGTCCACTGCTGGACGTAGGCCTCCTCCAAAGCATGCCACTTAACCCTACTCTCGGCCCTCTGCATCCAGTCTCTGCCAGTTTTGCGAAGGTCACCCCTCCATCTGGTCGAGGGACGTCCAACGCTACGTTTACGCATTCGTGGCCTCATTCGAGAACTCGTCTACCCCATCGGTTATCGGTTCTACGATAGATGCGGCCAGTCCACTGTTCAGTTTGCTGATTGTTGACACTTTTGTTCTCTGGTGGATATAAGTACTACTATTCTACGAGTATCTACCAGAGAATGCCAAATATAGCTCTTTCCATATTTCCCTGAGCGACTTTTTGCGAATAACAGCAATAAAAGACTATAATCTATGTTGTCTTTCTATTGAAAACGAATTTTAATAAAAAAAACATAGAGCTATCCGCTAACTCAAAGACCAAACGTGAACCGTGGCCTCCGAAACGAAAAGACTGGCGAGTCGTGCATCGACTGTGTGCCTGGCCTGTATACATGAGATGGTAATGATGGCAAAAATCTTGTAATGCAAACTCAACTCAATGCCGCTTATTCAGTGCAGCCGTACTTAACATTCTAACTCTAGTGCTTAAATTGGTGTTAACCGCTCTGACGATCAAAGGTAATGCTACAGATTATCTCGGCATGTGTAGGCAGGAATTCATTAGACTATCCAAGTTAATCTCGTCAAGTTTCAAACCGATTTGACTTTATGTCTTTATTAGTAGGCTTGGGTGAATATTATAAAATTATAGGGTTAAAACGAAAGGTTACAAATGATTTAATAAATGAGTGAAAATTAGTAAGAAAAGTATATTATAGATATAAAAAAAAATTTTGATGGAAGTGGTGTGTTTGATGTGAGATTTTAATATTTTGTGAGAGTATGAATGTATGAATTTTGTCTTAATAATACTTGACCTATTGCAAAAATTATTTCACTGTTTGATAGATAAAAGTTAAAACTATGTAACTGTAAAAGAATTATTAAATTCGGTCCAGTAGTTTTTGAGAAAATCTCAACCTTATTGAGACTTAACCTGTATACTTATCTCTGTCTTCGACTGTACCTACTTGTCCGTGTGCTGATCTTGAGATATTAAAATACCTGACGAGTATCGGGACACTGACGACTTCATGTACACTTACCTTATTTACAGAATAATATTAATTATCATATCTCTCAGATCAAGTTTCATGTTCAAGTTCACTGCCCCAATACCAGGCTTTATGACGTATTTCTCCCTGAAGGCTGCAACTTAATGGTCTATTAAAGAGGGTATTTCGCACTTCACAATAGAAACTCGCAGTGTAGAAAATGCGGATATTGCCGCAAACACGTAAGTGCTCTTACTTTGATAGTCTGCGTAAAGGTTTGATTGTAGTAAAAGAAACGCTATTTAAAGCTACTGCATTAATCTGTGACGTCACAATACTTCTTGAGAACATTGCACGTTATAATTATTGGTAGGTAAAGTATGTGTACATGTACTCGTCACTGTCCCGATACTCGTCAGGTATACGAATGCACCAAAATATCGCAGAAAGAATAACATCTCCCCACTAAAAATACATTAGATTAAATTATAAATAGAACTTAATTACTCATATGAGTGAAACCTGAGAGTGAAGCGATGTTTTTTGAGAGATAAATAAATATAAATAACACACAAATATCACATAGATTCTTTTAATTACCAATGGCTGGTTACCGTATACAGGTTTACCGTGTGAGAGGGTTTAAACAATGTTTTTACAAGATCATCAGCTAAAAAATATATATCGCTCTGCGTGTGGTGAATTACAATCCTAACGGAGACTATTAACAATCTGATTGCTCGTTCCTTTATAGCCATTTCCTTTGTAACCACAAGTCTACATAAGAATTACCCTTAATTAAGTTACAGATGTTTACAATGTAAACACATAATGTAGTTTACTAGGGCATCTAAAACAGATGGAGATACAGTTGACGTCAGAAATAACTATTTTTTGAATACAAGTTGCAACCTATTATGGTTTATTTGAAGAAATATACAATACTAATAATTTATATCATATATACGGTGTCCAAAAAGGGTGTTGGCAGTTTATATCCGAAAATCATAAATGAAAAATATATAATTTCATTACCATTTGCAAAAAGTACATACCTACTGGAAAATGGAAATTTTACTACGATAAAATTATGTTGTCTAAATGACGCGGTATGTCCACAGACGCGGTACACGGCGGGCGCCGTGTACCGCGTCTGTGGACGGCGCCGCCCGCCGGCACGACGCCGCCCGCTGGTAACTTGCGCCGTCCGACAACGTGCATCGGTAGACGGTGCTGGCAGACGTCATGCGACGGCGGACGCCGCGCCGTGACCGTAATATGAAACTTTCTAAATGTGGTTGGGTTATAAATTCGCCGTTACTTTTGGCCGCTAAGTTCAAACCGGTGGTGCCGGTAGGTAAGTTGTCTGTGAACTCGTCAGTGTCCCAGTACTCGTACCCATGCAATCTCAAAAAACCGTAGTTAATAGCGTAAGATACAGCCAAATCTATGCTTTGCAATAAATACATTAAATAAAAATACTATTTTATTCATAAATAAAAAATAATAAAAAATACTATGAAAAGAAAACCGTATCTAATCCGAGAGCATGAGACGTCACATCAAAACGCGGCCATTTTGATTTTCATTTTTGTCTTAGTTGCATTTTAAAAAATGTCAATTAATATTAGAGGCTTTTTAGGTACTTATACTGTATTTTAGGCACATTCCCGTCAACATCTCTATTAATTGGGTATGAATAGGAAGTTACCTGTGTGCCTACATAATTTATAGAAAGCCTCTTGGGAACAGGCTCAAATTAAAGGTAATTTACCTTTCAAGTAGTGAGGTCTGGTTAAGTATGTATTTAAGGGGACGGAGCTGAGCCGCTCGATGTAATTTGGTATTACCAATACACTTTATTCAGCAGCAAATAAACAAAGCGTATTGATTTTATTTAATTATATTTTATTTGGAAAACAAACAGTTACAATGATTTAATAAATAAATAATATCTATAAGCAAATATAAGTTTTTACATAGACATAGGTAAAGTTGCAATAAAAGTATGATAGATATATAAATATACCTACCTACATACAATATTGGTGTGCTGTTTTAATCGCATAGTCACGCTGTTCAACGAAGGGACGTCATTAGGTTTTGTCAAATATTGTCAGATTAGTATTATAAGCAAGACTTAGGAAACGCTCTCTCAAAGCTTCTGTTATCAGCCCACCACGCTTACAAACTAATAAGTTGTAATGGGTAACTAACGATGTACTCAATTCAAATGCATGCGAGCTTTTGGAGACATGTTCTACATGTAAGTAGGTATGTAATCTGTGAGTATAGTTACGCGGTTTATAATATCATCTAAACTGAGCATAAAACTTTTTCTACGCAAACGAACTTCTCAGCTACAGCTAGTATTGTTATATTTCTATAAGTTCAATATTTGGCGTTCAATATTTGGCGTTCAATATTTCAACGTGTTTAAAAATACATACAAGTATTACGAGTATCTCATGCCCTATTACTGTCTATCTCTTTTCAAACGTCGCTTGTAACAAATTATGAAATATCTGGAAGCGCCAGGGCAGGCTTCAGTCACTAAAACGTATGAAATGTCATGAAATGCGCTATGGGAGCGCAACCCGGAAATATTGCGCCGAGCGACCGCATGGGAGAACACTCAGTAATGTTACTGCATTGGATACCGTCTTCCAATTCTATGGGATTTAAACTCACCAAAGATATTGGCCAAAAATCCCTTAAATCGTGTGGTATGTCACTTTCACACATCGAACTCACTCGATAGGCAATCTGGTGTTTTTCGAAAGTTTTTCAAACTGGTGTGATTATGTGTAGGTGTACGTAGTTTCATCCAGAGACTCCATCTCCTAAAACCTCACAACGACCGACCATCACCACTGCCATGGGCATAGGTCCTCCCCGCATTGGCTGCCCGCGACTATAACTAAATGTAAATAAGTACTTACCTATTTATTATTATTTAATCAATCGCGAATCCCATTGCTGGCGCCCTAGTACTTTCACTCATCCCGACTCTCAGCTGACACAAAGAACCTTTTAAAACACTTTTTCGTTCCCTGTCGTTCGTCAATCGCTTCCGTTGGCACCTGCGCAAAAAATAGATTCGTGAGATAGAAAAAAAAGAATTAGATCTAACATCACGTCCGCAACTAGAGTAGTTGACCTGTGATGCGAGGCGAGGTGCAAGAGATATATCGCAGCATTATTGCCGAACGAACAATGCAGTGGGTCTGCCGGAGCGAGAGCACACCAATTACATGACTGCGATTTAATCTACATGCCCGTTAGTAATTCAGCCAGTTCATCAGATTCTTGTCATTTATGTGTCCCTGGTACTTTCTCAGAGAAAAGTATACTTAATTAAGGTTAAGATTTCCTTAAAACTACTTGATTATTTGTAAAATAAATTAGTTTTTCAGGTTATCATTGTAATTCGTTTAACAATACGTCTAGATTAAAAAAAATTAAACTTATAGAAACCCATGTCATGTCTTACTTGTTTAAATCTGAAAATCCAAAGTTAACAGAAAACAAGAGTTTATTGAAAATATACCACAAATATCTGTTTATTTAGAGGTCATAATGTGACGTCAGAAACTGCTAATTTTATTGTAAGACAAAACTATTGGTTGCGCTAGTGCGCTAGTCTCTTTCTGACTCCTGGATGTCTGTTATTATTATATACTAAATGTAACATTTGATCAACAATATTTTTGGTACGATAAATATTTCGAAAATAAAATATTCAACCAAGCTTATAAATCTGTGAATATGATATACCAATATTCAGTGTTCAATATCAGATTTGATATTCAGTTTACTGTTTACGTAATTCTGCATTCCTGATACATGTAGGTACCTTTGTAGGCATTGTTACTGAAATGCTGAACGAACAATGCATGATTACTGGAGCGAGTGAATGCACATCAATTACATTGCACGTAACAACCATACCTACATATTGATGGTATTCACAAGTACGAGCAGAACTCCTTCGATTTATACGACCCTGGTACTTTCGAAAGCTCTTACTCGATATTGGCGGAAATACTAAATCCTCTCGTTAGAGTTTGGTTCCATTATTTCCACTACAATGGTAACTGAAGGTAGTTTTATTGTTTTGTTTGTGAAAGCTTTTTGTTAGGAGAATTGAAATTTTGTTAGCACCGCTAAAACCAGATTGATATTGGTAATCAAAACGCTACTTTTGGAAAAAAAAACTACCTACCTTTTTTGTACGACCGAAGAACTTCTTGTATCTATACAACTCTAAAAAAAATTAATGATTTTGTATTTTTAATGTTACCTACTTTGCTTGACAAATACATGTTGAAACACAGTAAATTAAAAACATTTAAACAATCGGGGCTACCGACCCCGATTGTTTTACTTTTTTTTTGGTGAAAACGTCTTTACTTTTTGATGGTCTTGAAGATGTTCAAATAAAGAATTTTATCGCTAACTCAGTGTCTGTAATTTTCATGGGAGCCTTGTTATCAAGTAAAGTAATATACACCATCTTATTAATCTAGAACAAACCAAATCCATTCTCGTATAAAATGTACGGATACAGCTTTGATAAATGTGTACTGGCGCAATCTCTACCGCAGGCCATTTTTTCAAGCTGTTCGTAGGAAATATTACACCACGAAATAAGTACCTCTCAACCACTTTATTTGGATCTCCGTACGTACAACGTACGACCTATTTACTGTAGGTTGGTGGAAGCTGTAAGAGATTTGCGAGCTCAACCGAAAATGGTTAGGGAGTCCAAAATAAACCCATCTGTTTTCACTCTTTATTATTTATAGTTTAGTGTTTTCTTGTGGGTTTGCTTGTGTATGTGGTTATGTTATAAGTCTAGAACCTTTACATGGAAAGTGATGAGGTGGCTAAGATAAGAGATTTTTATTTTTTGATAACAGCGGACTAGTAGCTGAAAAGAAGGATATAATATAAAACAGAGAGAGACTCTTTACAGTAATTACGGTGTTCCATTATTCAATGAGGTAATTTTAATTAAAACAGTTTTAGAAAACTGTGCATACCTATATTTTTCTCGGGAGAAAGTTTTAATCGAAATCCCACAGAAAATTAGGCTCTACCTACATAAAATATAAGGCCTCTTTTATAGTAAACTCAGCCTCCTGGGTCAAATTTAAATGTTTCCCTCGGGCTAGGGCTGCCATCCTTCCGGGTTATTCAGGATTTGGTATGGTTAAAGTCATCCGGGGACGGTCCGGGATTGATTGTTGAATAAAATATTATAAAAGTTTGTTAACAAGTTAAATACGTGTACATAGGTTTAAATTTATGTACTCTCGGGCCCTTTGTGGGCTAGCCAGAGAGTGTATTGGTGTCTTCTACGATTCTCAAAGGATCATTGATCTCCTATAAACAAGCAAAGGATCCACTTTAACAAGAGTAAATGAAAATAAATATAAAATGTACGTAATTTATGTTTTCTTAGGTAAGCAAAATATTCACATAATAAGTATTATTTATCTATTTCATTCATTAACTAATACATACAATATTATAATGCAATCTAGGAGGTCGTTGTGATTTTAAGCGGACTTCCCAAAAGAAGACCTTATCAATTAGTCAAGTTTGTATTTTAATTTATTATATTTTTATTTTCTTCCGAGATGATTTAAAAATATGACAAATTGGCAGCCCTACCTTGGACGCAGTAATTTTAGCTTGTACCGTCGTTGTGTTAATTTGGCTGAATAAATTAAGATTTACAACTGTTGTAATCAGGGGAAACAAACAATTTATTGCTGTGAATTAAGACGAGGATACAGTGACCCATGTTAAGTGCGCTTGTACTTAATAATGTTACTGTTGCTAATGAAATGAAAACGATACTTTATTCAAATATGGCCAAGAGTGTAGACGAATTAGTCGATTTCCTTTAGTTTAGAGTATTATTTCATATTATATTAAAATCATACATAAATGAACGCCTAATAAGAAGTCGGGTAGGTAATCGTCTCAACGATGGACTTCCATCTGCTGCAATCCTGGCAGACAACCATTATTTCATGCAATTCTTTTTATAATGAAATTAAATTATTGTTACAACATACCTATGTCATTATGTAGGTATTCGTCAGAATTTGTGTTATGCATTATGCACCATGCTCGGCGAACAAAAATGATCTAGCCGTTGCACACATACCCTTAGTATGTATAATGTGATGAAGAATTTCGGTGGTCGGACGTGAGCCTTTGGTAGCTCAGTTGGTAAGAGCGCGGCACGGAAAGACAAGCTCGCAGGTTCATGTCTTGCCACTGCCAGAATTTTTTTATCATTTAAATTATGTAATCTTTTAGGAATCGAATATCGCAGGTGGTTGAAACGCTCAATCCTTTGCTCGTTGATTCATTTTCTGGTTCTCTTATTTGTTCACGGACGTTTGCTTACTCACTCGATCCAATAAAGGTACTTACTTTATTCAAAATGGTACGTAAAAGGGCCACTCTATGTTATGTTCATAAATACCTACCGTAATATTTATCAAAGTGTAAATATTACGGTCGGTAAGCCTATCGTGATTTAAATTTTAAATTCGTTTGCGAATTCGTCGGTTTCGCACTGAAAATCCTAAATAAACTTTCTGGTGGTACCTAATGTGATGAAACATAAAATGGTTCAGGAGTTAATAATTATTACCTAATCTATCTATTGTCTATCAAAATAATGTACAAGAATATTAAATGCCTATAACTGTCATAATACTATCTACTCGAAAAATACAAAATGTGACTCAACTAAAATCTGTACAAAAGGTCTGACTCCCTCATGAGCGCTATGTATAAAACGCAAAACACCTAAAATAAATGCATAAGAAGCTACTTGCCTGAATAGTAAAATGTCAAAAATTTAGTTTGCCTAATATAAATTGCATATTTTTCTATTAAGAGCCTTCATAGAGCCAACTAGCGCCGCCAATCTTAAAAAAAAAAAAATCTTCCAGTGTAATCAATTTTATTAAAAAAGCTATGTACACAATCTTTATTAGGATAAATACTATTTTTAAATGCTTATTTATAACGTGATTCAATTTCGGTAAGTTGTAGTTCGCATAATTGCGTAAAACTGCCGTTTTTGGCATAATATTTGTGACCTACCTACTACTTAGCTTGTCGCAATTGTCATGTAATTGTATATTGAAAAATAGTATTTATAATAAAGATTCTAATAAAATCTTTCTAATAAAGATTGTGTACATAGTTTTTTAATAAAAATGATTAAATTGGAAGATATTATTTTTTAAAGATTAGCGGCGCCAATATCATGCCAGGCCCTTAATATATTTTGATTAGTATTTGAGACAAAATAAAACTATTTTGTTCAGCTGTTGTACTCGTACCTACACTGTTTTGAAAAACAGGCTATAGTTGAACTGTCTACGAATGTGCTACGTCGTAGGCACTGCTACGGCGTAGCACATTCGTAGACAATTTACTATACTTTAGCTAGCCTCGTGTAATTTTCAATCCAACACGTAAAGGAATAAATTACACTCGACATAGTCTCGACTGTACTTATAACAAAGCATAGAAATTATCATTCAAAAATTTCAGCTCTATTTAATTAAAAGCTTAATGAAAGCTTAAGCTGAGCTTAGCAAAGTTGAAGCTGTAAAATTTCGAGCTGCCACGCCAAGGGGAGGCGGGACTCAAAGCTTCAAAGGGACGAAGGCAGCAGAGTCGAGAAGTCTTATATTTCTCATGTATTTACGCGGATACGTGGCAGACTTTGTCAGTGAGATGCGCAGGGACGGATCAAGGGCTATTTAGTAACGTTACCGAAAAATAAAAAAGAGATTCTCTTCTGTTCTCGTGTGGTTTAGTGACCAAACCTATTTGTCAAAGTTATTCAGGCCGTTATTAGGCATTTGACGTGGCCTACGATTGCTGTCAAGCGACAACTACCGGGATCAACTGCTTAACGTGCGCACCGAGGCACGAAGGGGCTCAGATGAAATTATCACTAGCGGTCACCCATCCAGGTCCTGACATCGCCTAACGTTGCTTAACTTGTACGATCGTTTTCAACGTGTATTCGCAACTGGCCTACGAGCCGAGCTTAAATAAAAAGAGATAGATTGAACTGTTCCACTATATTATCTCAGGATTGAACATGGAATAAACTGAATGGAGTGTGTAGGGTTTTGCCCTACCTCCTAAGTATTATTGAGTTCTGTCTGAGTGTTGAGTTTCCATCTTATCTTCATCATCTTTTTATTGCCTTAACTTTTAAATCTTATTTATTACCTATTATTTGTATTTTATAACGAAATTTAGTAATGTTTTGCAATTTACCTACCAAATTATTCAGGAATGTATGTCGTAGTTTACATCGGACTGGCTGTTTAATTTCTTTCTTTGATTCCAAATTCAAATTATGTATGGACTTAATTGTTTAGTAGTGAGTGCCGTAGTTTATATGGGACTGGCAGTTCAATTCTTCCTCTAATTCTAAATTCGATTTATGGACTTTCTTATGTTTATCGATCGGCTGCCTATATATGGCTGTGAGCCAAAGAAAGCGGTCACTCGTCGGCGTGGGCTTGCCTAAAAGCCTAGTTATCGACACATAGGACCTGCCCTGGGGTCCCTGGGCAGGTCCTATGTGTCGATAACTGAAGAGCTGGTCCCAGGGCCCTGCGTGGTCCTCAAATTTATCTTCTAAATTAATTCTTCGTATATCAACAAGTGATGGCTGAGTTGCCCTGCGAGCTGAGCTCCCTGATCCTGGAAGGACAGCGTACCTAAGCTATATTACCTGCCGGCCTGCAGCTGCAGCAGTCTATACCATCTTGCTGGCTGAGCGATGTGCCGATAGCTGACTAGCTCCTCCTCAGAGCTCAGGGCGTGAGGACTCCACCAGGTGGTGTGAGGACTCCGCCCCTCGCCTCACCTCTCTATTTTCTGTGCTTGTGTCTTTATTCATCCTTTTCCTTCGTCTTAAAACTAAGACGCGTGTTTTTTTTACTACGTAACTTATTATATATATAATTATCTGTATTTCTTATCTTATCTGTATTTTATAATTTTTGAACTAATATAAATTACTTTTCAATTCATCGTAACATCTTCTTCTTTACGTTACGTTACAAGTGCTGAGCTTCTTAGGCTAGAGATGCAGTTGCTTTTTGGTGATTCCTCTAGAATAAATTACACATAAAGCAAACGCTGTCCTTTGGTGCCTGAATCCGTCTCTGAAGGCTGCTCATTTCAGTAACTACGTCGGGAGTTGAAACATAGTTCGTCTTGCGAGAATTTGTGCTCGTGAAGGTGTAATTAGGCAGTGCTTAGAGAATATCTCGTTTTAACTTTATCTTACCTAATTCAGGAAGTAAGTTGCTTGCACTACATTACGTACTTTAAAGTTTTAAGTAAATATTCTGCGAGTTGTTCACGTTTGTATGAAATGACGTAGGCTTTTAACATAAGTTGATGAAATGTTATTGATATTAAATAAGTACTAATACATAATATAATTTACAATAATGTAAGGTACAGAATACAAAGTAGGTTACGGCTAGATGTACGAACAGAGACACAGGGCAAAGAACCGACCCATGGGATATAACAAAATGAACTAATTGCGGCTGTAAAGAGGCCTTGTCAATGTTTTACAGCGTTTGTTTTGAGTTTCTGAATCTATATTCTGAAATTGCCATAATATTGGTGTAAAAACGCTGGTTTTTGCTGATGCTGATAGTTCCGCTTCGGCCGCCTACGTAACCGGTATTTCGTAACCAGTTGCGAATGAGGAAAAACTGATAGAATACAATAGAAAAATATGTTTATTGCCATACACCAATTACAAAAGCTTACATAAAAATCTATGAAGGAATAAAGTTATAATCTAATATAGTTATGATAAGTGGTGTGGCAAAAGGTGCATGTTTCAGCTGAGCTGACACCGAGGTGTGCAGCGCTGTGACTCGACATGCATCTCTTCCTGCCAGAATACTATACCACGATATACGGTATGATAACGGGCTTGAACTAAGATAGCCTAGTGCTATCTTCCCTTTGAACTATACTAGGGTGTGTGTGTAAGGTGGATGAGTGTTTGTGTGAAAGTAATCTTAGTATGTAATCCGTTTCGAAGGAAGATTATTTTTCTTTACTCGTAACCAGTCATCTTACTCGTCACTCTTACACCTTGATCAAGTTTCGTAACGAATTACGATATTATTATGTATAAACGGATATCACTCACTTATATTGTTGAAGTCGGCAATTAGACCGACAGTTTCGACCGATTTCGACGTTCTTTACGTGGCTCACCTTGAAAAAGACCGTCGAAATCGGTCGAAACTGTCGGTCTAATTGCAGACTTCAACAATATAAGTGAGTAATATCCGTTTATATATAATAATTTGTAGTAATGGCTCACTATAGTTTTAATTCTAGAATTACGATATTATTCTTATTATTATTTTCTGATTGCATCCATCGGATTGTGATCCTTATCACGATAAATATTGATGTTTAGCCTTCGCACAAGATACACACCTTTAGGTACCTACATGTCTCCGAGTTGGTTCAATAAATTAATTAACATGAAGTTTATATCTGAATCGATTATCCGTTGTACTTAATAATCCGCTTAGCGCGGCCCGCTGTCAACATCTCTAATTGAATCCATTCATCAATCGACGTGTCTGAGCGAGGTATCGCGATGGTGTTAATGTTAATGATGAGGTTGACAGCCGGGACATACGGCTTTGTGGTTTGACCAGCAATAAATTAGGGCTGTAACAAAATTTTAAATAAAAACCGGCCAAGTGCTAGTCGCACTCGCGCACCGAGGCTTCCGTGCAACGCAACTAACTCTGTAACTTTGCTTTAACGAAAAGATAAAAAAATATTTTTTGAGGGATGATATTTCAAATTTACAGTTTTCGAATTTTGTCCTTTACTTGTGCTATAAGCCTAGATTCTTGCCTTTCATGATTCTAGGACAACGGGAAGTACCCTATAGGTTTTGAGTTTTTTGCTTTTTCATACAAACATGCGCATTCATACAGACATAAACGGCCATATCTTTTGATTGCGTTGACGTAGAAGGTTGATTTTGCCACGGCTGCATGAGGTTACAGACCTGAGTATTTAGTATTAATTTCAACTTGATCCGTCCTCGTGTTTCTTAGGTCTTGACAGACACATGGGCTACGGACGGACAGACAGACGGACAAAAAGTGACCCTATAAGGATTCCTTTTTTTTCCTTTTAAGGCATGGATGGAACCCAAAAAAACAGCGGAGAGGCATAGGAGAGTTGTAACAGTTGTATCTCTGCGGCGGGGGTATAAATGGCAAGATGATTATTGTCTAGGCTTTAAGGCAGTTGAAATTATTGAAAGATAATAGTAATTAATAGAGCTCGATGGCGCCGTGGTTAATACAACGGACGAACGACAACGACGAACGTGGTTAATACTCGGGTTCGAACCACAGGTGGGCCATGACTTTTCTTGATTATTTCTTCCATCGTTTATTTAATAATGTAAGTATGATTGTCCTACTCCTTGGGGCAACCCGTTATATTGGCCAAAATTTGAAATAAGTAAACAAATAAATAAATAATCATGTTGAACGGCAACGAAGAACTTTTGTTTAGTAACGTTTTCCGTCCAGGCAACATTGCGCGTTGTTGTGCAACGTTGCCGATCTTGTCGAGTATCGAGTGATGCCTAGTAACGTTAGGCCTTAAGCCGTGGCTTAAGGCCTTCAATGGAACGTCCAGATTGTTTATACAAGACAGCGAGATATGAAATGGCAAAACCTAAATTGAATCCGTCCATTAATCGCTGTGTATCAAACAAGATATCGTGCTTACGGTTAATGCAAATTATGAGACTGGTAAAGTGATACACACTGCTACGTAAAATGGAGAGTAAAGATTCATATAACAATAATAAAATTTAAAAATAACTATTATAATATTAACCTAAAAAAATATGAACTAAATTATAGTACAATAGGTTGGTTGAACTATCTGAATGGCTTAGCATTACAGATAGTCCAACCGATCCCCGTTGTCCGGCAACGTGCCCAAAATGCTGGCGGCATTTCCCCTCTGGATCGCTAGGCTGATCCTTTGGGCGAAATACAGGCCAGCATTTTGGTCACGTGTGGACTCCATGAGCCGCGCCGACAGGTCTATAAAGACCTCTATCCATCGCTCCCGGCCCCCACGGACCCACCGTCTCTACCCCAAACGCCAAAATAGGTAGACTCTGTCGAGGCCACAATACTTGCGCAGCTTGAGGGATTCAGCCAATGCAGCAGCGCCACTCGCCTGTTGCAATGTTTCAGGAAGATGGGAAGACGCCAGCATATCCACGCATGTGGCATCCCAAACCAAGGGCCTTCCCATCTTCCAAGGAATGAGAGTCATCCCGTCGGGCCTTTTTTGAGAGTAAAGTGAATGCATCAACTAAATTCACGCTACCCCGCGAATATTCGAACATACGAAATGTTGGCGATTGAACATGTAATGACTCTGGTTTGGCCGCGTTTTTAAGTACAAAATATATAACATATTTTGTCGTGTATAAAATTGATCGTAAAATTAATAAAAAATTGAAATATAATTTGTATTTTATTATAAAGTGTTCATTCTCATATTTATATTATCCCACGGTCACCTTGAAAACCATCAAAAGCTATATTAGGTTCTAATACGAAGACTGATGTACATAAATACTAATTCTATCCTACGCATCATTTATCTAATACCAAAATAGCTACAAAATTGACAGCCGTGAATATTCATGAATATTTCAACAAACAAAGCTAAATTAGAGGTGACCTATCAACGTCCTATTTACGTCGCCCCCCTCCGAAGCACAGGCCTCCTCTTACAACTACGTGGAACCCCCATCGTAACTAATAATTTTAGTTTGACTGCGCAAACAGTCGTCCGAGAGAAAAGCAAACACTCTATGTTTACAATAACAAGTAAAACAGAGGAATAATGGGAATATTGGGGGACGAACTCAGAGGGGAATCCCCTAAACAGATAAACACTTTACAATGTCGAAGATGAAAAAAAACATAGAAAATCGAGTGGGACTCGTAGACAACTTGAGAGGTATCGGCCAAGTAACGCTGGGTGAGGTCTGTATCTAAAAGGGTGACCGCTAGTGACATTTCCTTCTGAACCCCTTCAGGTCCTCAAAAATAACATTGCGCAGTTGTTCGATGAATAAAAATAACGATATTCTACAACTTCAAGAAAAGTTCCAGGGCAGAAGAAGGCCGAGTAGAAGAAGAATATCATGGCAGCCTACGGGCAGCATGAACAAAGGTGAGAATAAGTTTTGAACGAAACTACACGAGAAGAAGGAACAGACAAATTAATAATCAGTCTCAAGAAGTAGAGTCGACTATCACAAACCACAACCAACCTATGTCCTTGGAGCGACGGATCAACCGTCGCATCGGCTGCTTGAGACCGCTCGCTGGTCTGTAGAATGGTCACATCGGAGAGATTTGAGTTCCAGCTTCAATGCAATTACTCCATCCTTGGAACCTCCTCTTCCTCCAATCGAAAAAATCAGTCTAGTAGTAGAAGAAGAACTCTTTTGTTACACATCGAGCGTCTAACCGCTAGTCAGATTTATATTCCTTGAGGTCGAAATTAATTGTATCGATGAGCGTTGGCTCTAATATTAGTCGGGTCGAATGCCATAGGCTCGACAGCATAGTATCGTCTTCTTCAGTCACGAAGACGTCTCATGGAAGAAGAGTATCCATCCTAAATTGTACATTTCGCCACGTTTGAACCCAAATACATCCCTGTCTTGGGGACGATTCCTCATCAGTACCGTTTTCGGACGAACAATTTCGGTAACTCGTTTTAACTTGCCAAACTAATCATTAATTTTGGTTCACCTTGTTTCTGTAATATCTATATAGGTATTTATGATGATTCATATTAATTAATTATATTTTACCACAATTTTTTATCTCTTTGCTTGCTTATTCTTATTAGTTGTTAGATACATTACCTACTCCATGTTTACATTGCTGCCTTTGACAAATCCTTGGTACCTATCGATTTTTAAGCGTATGCGGTTTAAACACACCTCGCCTTAACGTGGTAAAACGGGAATTACCGAAACATTACACGGTAAGTTCCTTTTATCGCGTTAATAAATCTTTCATAGTAATCAATTCAGGCAGCATCGAACACAAAATGATTAAATAGAATGGGTTTGAGTAAATTGCCCTGTGGGACACCTAAGTATAATACTTATCTAGAGTAGCAATTTTTTTTAATTTAAATAATAACGCGGTCGAAATTGAAAGACATCGATAACTGTCTGATAGTGGAAGTAATTGGATGCAGAAATCCGAGAATCAGGTTGAGTAGTGTACCTTGGGAGAGGCCTACGTCCAGCAATTGACTGATTATAATGATGGTTAATATTGGATAATTGTAACGACGGCCTATACCCTGTCAGTTTTATTTATCATCATTACGTTTTCTTCTGTATTCATTTTAGTCATTAGGTCAGAATTATTCAAGCTTCACTATACCATGGCACTAATTTCAGTTTTCCTAGCGATGTTTCATCCTGATCAAACCTAGGATCTCTACATAATCTCTCCGTCTAACCACTTGCTACTGAGCTTGTTCCACCATCCTTGATTCTCACATGATATTTAGGTCATAACTTGCACGCTATTGGCAAAACTGACGGGAATATCGCACAAGTTCGTCCCGAATTCCAGATTATTGGATGAACTGCTACTAAATCCTCTATACTTACTGCATGTAGGTATGTACGTTGGTACGAGCAACCTATTTCGAGTGTGTTAGTTGTGACACAAGCGATGGACATCAAAGTAGCTCATTTCCCGCGCCGGGAAACTAGGGAAGTCTCACTTCCTTTCCAAGGTCGCTGAGTGATATTCAGACATAGAGTAACATGGATAATACGTGACAGATGTGATAGTATATTCCTTTGTTGATTTAAATGATACCTACTTAGGCACAATATGAACGTCAGGTCAAAACTATCAATGGTTGAGAGAAAGGTTGGCAAGAAAGAAATCCGCACCATGGGGAGGTACGAGGCGGTGCCAAGCGGGTTCCCTATTTTTGTGCATAAATTTTTATGTCATAATATAACATGGCATACTTTAAATTGTCCTAGTAATAACTACGCATAATAGTCATTAGGCATAACTTTATAGGCATAATATTATTAAGCATAACTACAAACAGCATAAAGATTGTTAAGAATAATATTATAAAGCCTAAATAAACTTTGTCATAATGATATTAAAACATAATTGTAATAATCATATTATTTTGTTTGTATATAAAATAATCGGTTCACTAATGTTTGACAAAAAACGTATGACAAATGATCATTTTACAAATTATTTTTGAAAAAGTAATCATTTGACAAACTTATCATTTACTAAAGTGATCGTTTTAAAAGTGATCATTTGACAAAAATCCATTTTATAAATATTTAACATAGCAAATGTTGTGAATTCTAAACCGTCATTTTGCAATTGATTAAATGACCAAAGTATTCCTTTTGCAAAGTCGCCATTAGACAAAATATTGGGTCAATAAGTGGGTATTTTATATGTATAATTGTTAATAAATGAACTTGCTTTTTGAATACAAAAAAAAAAACCTAACATCGAAGTCTCTGGCTTGGAGCAAAGCTGCGCTTCGCTCCAAGCCAGAGCCTTCTGAACCTAAACATCCGTGTCGGATCTGGTTAGAAAGTTGGTCGGGGTGTCCCTTCATTTGATAAAAAACAAATTACAAATTTATGTATAATTGTTAATAAATGAACTTGCTTTTTGAATACAAAAAAAAAAACCTAACATCGAAGTCTCTGGCTTGGAGCGAAGCTGCGCTTCGCTCCAAGCCAGAGCCTTCTGAACCTAAACATCCGTGTCGGATCTGGTTAGAGAGTTGGTCGGGGTGTCCCTTCATTTGATAAAAAACAAATTACAAATTTATGTATAAATGAACTTGCTTTTTTAATACAAAAAAAAAAACCTAACATCGAAGTCTCTGGCTTGGAGCGAAGCTGCGCTTCGCTCCAAGCCAGAGCCTTCTGAACCTAAACATCCGTGTCGGATCTGGTTAGAGAGTTGGTCGGGGTGTCCCTTCATTTGATAAAAAACAAATTACAATTACCAAACAATGCATTTTGTCAAAGGTTTTTATGCCTTGCGTTGTTTTATCTATTAACGTATATAATAAGTGAATAGTTTGTTAAGTGATGTTTTGAAGAAAGAAACTTTGTCTCGTAATTGTTTTGTCAAATGAATTATTTATAGAACCATTACTTTGTACAAAGATGAACTTATGAATCATAATTTTGGCAAACGTTGTTTGTGAAATGAAGTGTTTGTAATATGTTTTTTATCAAATGAAGGGACACCAAAATAATCATGTTGGCGGCTTACGGGTGGCCCAAGGGCCACCCCCGCCGCACCGTAACCTACTATTACACTATGGTACCTAAGTTATATCTGATATACCTAATACTTACTTTTTGTTTGTATATAAAATAATCATGTTGGCGGCTTACGGGTGGCCCAAGGGCCACCCCCGCCGCACCGTAACCTACTATTACCTAATACACCATACATACAACACCAATACCAACAAAAAAGAAGAAATACACAGACAAACATAACCGCCTTGACAAAATTATTAACAATAAAAATGAATACACTTCAAAACTTGCCTATTTACAAGCTATTGCTAAAAATTTACATTTAAAATGAAAGGAATTATATTGCATGAAAATTATAGTAAAAAAAAACATTACATTCATTTCAAACAAACATTATGAATAAATACATTTAAATTATTAAAGTGTAATTATGTATAATATCTATTAGACGAATAAACAATATGCCATAAAACAATATGGAAATCAAAATTAGGGCAAAAACGATTAGCCCAAACTAGAATTATGCTTAGTTAGATTGTATGCCCAAAAACAATTATGACAAAATATGATTATGACAAAAAACATTATGCCTAACTCATTATGCTAAATTAAAATAGGACAAAAAAATTATGCGAAAAAAAGGGATCCCTGCCAAGCGTACCGGAGTGTACGAGGCGCCGCCGCCTAAATGAGGGCCCGGGCCCACGGACGCAGTGCGCGAACCGCACGGCGCCCGAGTGGCTCGAGACCCGGACGGGGAGGAGGAAGGTGATGGATGAATGGATTATGCATTGTGGGCTATTACAGCCCACAATGGGGAGTGCTCGGGGCGCCAGTCGGGTCGCGGATGTATCGCAGTTCCCGTGGCTTGGCAAGAATGGCATGAGGTGGAACACCCCAGGAGGTTTAGCGGTATTCCACTCCTTCAGGGCGGCGAGCCCGACATAATCAACATGCTCCCCGGGCGTGGTGGTACATGGTTTACATGTTTTACCTGGGCCAAAAAAAAAGTTCAAAACTATCAGAATGAAGTCTTGAAATTGAATACATTGGAACCTTCCACAGATTCCTCTTGAAATACTTATAAATATGCAATAAATGGATGTATTAGTATGTTTATAGTTTACTTTGATGATCAAATTACATCGACAGCATGATGTGAAGGGATTGGTCGAGATAATACCTCTGGGGCGACTTAAAGACGCATTTACAATAATCGGCAATCAATGGTGCTGGATGATTATAACTGTATAAAACCTATCGCAGGATACTGAGGAATAAGCATTTAGGTATGTGTGACAATGTTCACGGGATATTTGTTCGCAACATTTTTGCCTAACATCAGCTCTGGAAAACTAACCGTGACTATAGTCTGTGCTACATCCCCCGTTATATGGATGAAATATTTTCTGGCACGCCAAGTTGTAGTTCGCGCTCGGTTTGTCGTCTAACTGGTTAAATTTAGTTGGGAATTGACTTACTGGATGTAACAACGTCTTGATTTACGACTATGTACTGCAACATTACAGTTATATTGAACTTTGGTTTCAACTAACTTATTAAAATTTGGGCAACATATCGACCGACCGATCGCTTTTCTTTTCAATGATAGGGGAAATCATCAAAAAATATATATCATGTCTTATGCTTTTCGGTGGGATTGGAAATCGTCTACGAAATGTAAGGTTCGTATAGGAAGGTGGAGCAGGTACTTCCTGAGATGGACCTTAGGAAAATGATGGGTTTGGGATCCTCGTCTTGTCATGTATTTTAGTGACCAAACTTATTGTCAAGGTTGTTCTGGCATTGCCGTTGGCCGCTGACATGGTCTGGCGATTGCTGCCGACCGACAACAAGCAGATCAGATCACTCAAAATGATATACAAGTCAATTTAATGGGGACGGAAGGGATTATAATGTATTCTATGAGGTATCGTTAGATTCATCTTGATCTTGGGACTGGTACATGTTATGCCAAGAAGGTATTTTAGGGTTCCGTGCCTCAAAAGGAAAAAAAAGGAACCCTTATATAATCACTTCGTTGTCCGTAAGTATGTCTGTCTGTCTGTCAAGACCTATATCTCAGAAACGCGTGGACGGATCAAGTTGAAATTAATACCAAATATTCGGGTCTGTAACCTCATGCATTCGTGAAAAAATCAAACTTCTACGTCAACGTAATCAAAAGATATGGCCGTTTATGTCGCATTTTCTAGCATATTTGTACGAAAATGTAAAAAAAAACTATAGGGTGTTTCCCGTTGACCTAGAATCATGAAATTTGGCAAGAAGCTGGGTTTTATAGCACAAGTAAAGGAAAAAATCTGAAAACTGTAAATTTGAAATTACATCCCCCCAATTTTTTTTTATTGTTTCAGTAGTATGACGATGTATGGACTTAACATTTTGATAATGGAAAAGATAAGTTGGTCTCTAAATCTAGTTTGTCTTTTCGTTAGAGCAAAGTTACAGGGTTAAGTTGCGTTGCACGGAAGCCTCGGTGCTCGAGTCCGGCTCTCACTTGTTCGGTTTTATTTTAATCATTAGTTTGTTTATCATTACTAACAAACGTTCAGATATTTTATTATTATACCTGATATTTATTAGTTATTACAGAGTACAGTAATTTTTTATTATTATTGAATTTTATTAAAAAAGCTTCTTACAAAATAAACTAAATACCTAAATACTATTTACAATCAAAGTCCGAACACGCCGTCTAACTCCGCACTGCGCGGCAGGGACCCCAGCACGCTGGCGGCGCGGCGTTGCCCCGCTGGATAGCGAGGCTCAGCCTTTGCCTGAAGTAGGCGACCCGAGGCGAGGATCAGGCGGGTGGAAATATCTGTACAATTTTTTTTATTATTATACCTTTTACTTATAAGAAATGGGAAACGTATTATCTACAGTCAGATTTGAAGGGTAGGTCTTATATGAGTGGTAATAAAAACACACTGAAAGGTAAATAATGTTATATGGGTAATAAAATAGTGTCAGTTCGGTAGCTAACTCCGCGAGTGGCTGACGTTGATGAGGGTCTAGATACCTGGGTGTTAATGTAAGACCCTTACCGAGGATTGTGGGATTTGGGAAATAGTTACTAGTATATTTGCAATGTTATGGTATTAGTAGGTAATTAATTTTAGCAGTAATAGTCAGGCCAATTGATAAGCCCACGTAACCGGCATTTCGTAACCAGTTGAATATGAGTAAAAATGATCTTCGTATGGGAAACAGGCGTGAGTTTATGATGACCGCCTACGTAACCGGAGATTTGTAACCAGTTACAAACGAGGACAATTTTTTTTCTTTCCTCCAAACAGCCGCCATCCTAACTAAGTTTCGTAACCAGGAAGGATTTATTTCTTTTTAAGAAACCGGTATAGAAACTCATGATTTGTAAATGATGTACTAGCCGATGATGACGATCTTCGCATGTAACCTGTTTCGAAGTAATCACGGTTTCGATACAGAAAAAACTCAAAGGCAAATTGCCAATGATAAATAATGTCTTCGGATGAAACTGGTTTCGAAGGAAAACTATTTTTCTTCGACAACCGAGCGACAGCAACCGGGACCGACTGCTACAACAGCAAAACACTTGGGAAAATGATAGATGAATGTAAGAAGATGCTTGAAAGGCGAGTGAATAATAATGTGAAATATACATATAATATTATATTATATGTATTGATCAAATAGTAATTATATGAATTGACATTGTATCGCTATGGAAATATTTAACTGTTAAGATGCAATTGTAAGTGATTAAATAAATAAATACTTAACAACGACAGATAATCTTTTTTCCGTGTAAACGTGCGCCTTGATGTACATAGATATTAAGAAAATGACATTAGCGGTCACCCATCCAGGTAACTTCCCAACGTTGCTTAACTTTTAAAATCGTTTTCAACGCGTACTCGCAACTTGACTACATCGGGTAAAAATGGGTTACTCTTAAACTTGTTAATTGGTCAATCGATAAGCCGAATCCTTGAGCGGCCGTTCAGAAATCAGTTTAGTTTCAAAGTCAATCTTCGGTGAAATTACCATTTGAAGTGCCAATGGGATTAAGAGCTTGATTCAATTATAGGGCGGGGTCATGAAGCAAGAAACGGCCTATGGAGTAGGGACACATTTCCACCTACAAGAAAACTTATAGGTATTTTTTTGTGAACCTATAAATTGTCCCACTGCTGGGCAAAGGTCTCCCCCCTCCTCTTCCATCCATCCCTGTCCTGAGCCTCTTCCACCCACCCATCCCTGTATCTAACGATATCGTCTCTCCACCTACGCCGAGGTCTGCCCCGACGCCGGCGATAGGTACTTTATTGCACATAAATATATTACATGATAATACCTATTTTACTACAAGCATTTACGCGGGGTATAAATACCTAAATCGTAAGTAAGAACTATCTTTATGCCAAATATAGTTAGACCTACTAAGATATAGGTTGGCAGCGAGAAAAACTAACCATTGTCTAGACCTACTGAGATGGAGTTTTAGAGCTATAAGGCGTAACTTTCACTTACTCCCTTGGGAAGGGTCGGTATTTTCCGACATACTTGTTTTTTTACAGGTTAAAGACATTTTTGCTATCTGTACTTCTGTATCTAATAATATAAGATTAACATCATGACAAATTTAAATTTAAAATTTAATATTTGTACGCCAGAAATGGCAGAATTTTGTGATTCTATTATATTTATAAAACCCCTAATTTGTATCCAGAAATCTGACAAATAAATGATTCATTCATTCATTTTAATTTTTCTCGTGTCCTCCACTCTTTAGTTATTCTATTATATGAAATCTCAATATAAATAGAAATTCGTAGACAGAGATACTTTCGCTACGTAAAAATCGAACATAATAAAAACAGCTGGCTCTTTCTGACTTATGAGGAAAGTAACAACAAGGGCGGAGACCTGTCCCCATACAAAATATACTTTAGGCTCTCTCCATAGATCTCGACGTTTTTTCCTTCATGGACAGAGAGGCTTTTACGTCGAATTAACCAATTATGTAGGTCAGGCTAGACTAAACTATGCTATTAATAACAAGCGCTATCGATTTACCCACATACTTAGTTCCAGAACTATTTATGGGTCTAATTGGGTAGTTGGACAAGTATAGAAAATTACGTATGCTTTTCGTTAATAAGTATGTATTACCAAATGCTGAGTCAGCGCCCATTCATTACTGCGACACACAGACAATACCTAAAATATTGTTTGTTTTGTTCAACTTTCATTATTGTATAATTGTATTCTTTCTATTTATATTGTAACCTTCTTTATTCTAGTTATCTATATTTATCTACCAATTGCGTATTTCTTCTGTGTATATGTATTGTGTGTTGTAGAAATGAATAAATGCTTTATCTATCTATCTGTCTATCAAATAAGTATACATGATTATATTACAGAATTGGAAGTAATTGAAAAATAGTTTACAGCAATTACGAAACGAGTATATGCGCCAGAAGACAAAAGTGCTTGACATTGCTCATAGAATCAGTAAACTGAAGTGGCAGTGGGCTGGTCACATCTGTCGTAGAACCGATAACCGATGGGGGAGACGAGTTCTCGAATGGAGGCCACGAACGGGTAAACGTAGCGTGGGACTCCCCACGACCAGATAGAGGGATGACCTTCGCAAGCTGGCTGGCAGGGACTGGATGCAGAGGGCCGAGAGTGGGGTTGAGTGGCGCGCTTTGGGAGAGGCCTACGTCCAGCAGTGGACTGATACGGGATGATGATGATTACAACCATTTAGAAATTAATTATTATCAAGACTTTAGTAAAGTTGTAAAACACACTTTATTTTATTAAACTATTCGGTCCAATATCGTTTTTTTCCTAAAATATGCTTTAGGGTGATGCCCCACTAGTTCTTTGCGTTGCGTCAGTACCTAGAAGGGTGGCCGTTAGTGACATTTTCATCTAAGGCTCTCCGTGCCTCGGAAAGCACGTTAAGCAGTCGGTCCCTGTTGCTGTCGTTCGGCAGCAGTCGTTAGGCAACATGTGCGGCCTGAATAACTTTGTAAAATAGGTTTGATCACTAAATCACACGAGGAGAGGAAGAGAGAGAGAGGCACTAGTAAAACAAACACGACATACTCGTAATAATGTAATTCATTGAACATGAGTATTTCGTTACATCCTTGTACCGTATCTTATGGAAATAGGGTGTCGTTATAATCTCGTGTAGGGGTTGGATTAATTCCGAAACCACGAGTATCGTCTATCGGATGGGGGCTATAGATGTAAGGCTTTCGAGGATTTGTTTGGAGGAGGCAAATTATGTACATCTTCGTCATGCGTATTGTTTCCATTTTATGACCCAAGGACTTCGATACCACATGTCCTGCTTGATACATAGACGAACTAAGTGAGTATATGTGTATAGGTAACTGATGGCATATACGCTGGTGTATACACGAGGCTATATTTTATTATGTGCTCGTACTTTTTTGCAACCAAAGTACGAATCTCTCACTTCGTTACTCCATGCGCTGACATATAGACGAACAGCGAGCCTGACGCTCCGTCAGCTGTAGCTGTCATACATACACCTCATGTTACCTATACATGAGGTGTATGTATGACAGCTACACGAAACCATTATATTGCAATAACAAATGTTGTATCCCAAGTACGAACCGTTCACTTCGTTACTCCATGTGCTGACACATAGACGAACTAAGCGAGCCTGACGCGTATACATCAGGTGTATCCCGCTCGGTAACCGCGTGATTCGACCCGACAGCTACACGAAGCTATTATTGTGTGCTCATCAATATTCAGTATATCCTATTTTATATGAATTATGTAGATAATACTAGCTTAGCGCCCCCACGATGTTTTCCGGGGGTTTGCTGTGTACGAGAATGTATCCGATAGATAATATCGTTAAATACATTGCGTATATTTTTGAACGTTAATTTGCCTTTTTCCGAGAAGAACGTACGTCGACCAAATTGGCGAGGTCTTGAGAAAGGGAGTACGGTCTACTACAAACCGGCGAGCATGCATGAATGTGGAGGAGGCAAGGGTTGTGTGCCAGGCTCGCTGCAGATGGAAGTCCATCGTCTCTGCCTACCCTTACGGGAATCAGGCGTGAGTTTATAAATAAATTAATTAATTTTCTTTTTAAACTTTTTATTTACACCTCAGGTATTACTTTGTGGAAAACTAAACCTGTTCGAAGTTAGCCATTTTTAACAAAGTGTGAACATGATAATAATATCTAGAATTGACCACATGATTGCAATAAATGATTTGACTTTGTAACAAAAACACAGGCTAAAGGAAGTGAGAGATAAACTAGTTAAGTGGCTAACAGCATTTGTGTATCTTTTTGCAAGTCAAATTGTTTTTTTTTAGCCTTTATTTTTACATCTTGTGGTTTCGTATCTGGGCATCTTTTGTTTTGATGATATTTTCCGGGAATTTTTGTATTGTGTGGCAAATTAATGATATAAAAGGAAATAAAATAACCTATCTTGTCAAGAACGATGTTTATTAATTTATTTATTTTATTAATGGGCTCGACAGTCATGTTACAGAATATTCAAAATATCATATCCTCCATCTCTTATCCAGGGTAGCCGCGTCTTCTTGTCTTCATCCAGAGGTGCCGCCGTAGCATCGTCACTCTGGACGAAGCAGCTCGACAATCACGTTCACTCCCGAGCTCGTAGTGGGACTCTTGACCATAGCGCCAAACTTCAGATCCTGCATTAATTCTCCAATAACTTCACCATACTGTTAATGATTTTAACGTGATATTAAAAACAAAACACCCACTGTAGACATTAAACTGAAAATTATCAAATAATTTCGCAACCGTCGTTTCCAGCCATTTTCAAAAAAGCCAAGAACGATGTTGATCTATCAAGTCGCTAGAGAGACAAACACACAAACATCAGAACTTTTAAGGTAATTAGTGGTATAACACGAATATGCTCAGACTTGTGTAGCCGAGTAATTAGACTGTGTTAGTTTCTAATTAGGTTTGTAATTCAAACTGATGTTATTACCTTGTACTCCGTGCTGACGTCAATAACTAAACTAACCTGGAAATTGTCTAGAGATGGTGCTGTAACTAAATAATAATAATCAATTATAAATGACAATGCCAGATTCTGCCCCACCCGCAAGTTGTACAAGATAACGAATAAATGTAAAAATATCTGTTTTTATTAAAATTATTGGTTTAAAATAAAGTTTTGTACAAGTTGCGATTCGAAATAGTAAGAAATCGAAGCGATTTATTCATTGTTTTTGTGATTCTTCCATAGGAGTTGCGAGAGTAGTAGAAAATGACACTGATTATGATTATGCAATATGAAACCTGTAATAAGTCCCCAACAAAATGATAGGTACAGCTTAAATGGTCACGTAGTTTTATAGGTGGGGCAAAGCTCCATTGAAATGTGGCAATGTCTTTTGGTACAAAGGGAAAGGAACAGGCGAGATAGTAGAAATCGGTCGAAACTATTCGTGATCCTTTCGTTCCTACCAAACCTAATTCCAAAACCTAGGGGCTGCCAGAGCTGTCCAACTCAAACGCGAGACAGAAGATGTCTCGCAGCGGCGGAGTGAAGAGTACGGCACAGTGACTCCATATTTGGGTGACGACGCTACGGCGATTCCCTGGTTGAAGAGAAGACGATATGATATATTGATTTTGATTATAATATTCTGTAATATGACATTGGCAAATGACTGTCGAGTGCATTAATAAAATAAATAATATATTAAGCATGCATTCGCCAACTGATTAAATCAGTTCCCGGGCCTCAAAGTATGAATGATAGTTAGCCATTTAATTTAACTAACCGGCTAACCGGTTTACGCATGGTTCCGCTGAATAGTCTAAAGCTTTTCTAAATGGTAAATAATAAATAAATTATTATTAATAATAATGAATAAATGAATTATGAATTAATAATATTTTCACATTAGGAGGAAAGTTAGGTTAGACACTTAGGTTAATACTACAAAAATTAATACAGTATGTACCTACCTAACTTTTTAGAGGGTAACAATAATGAAAATTCAAAGCTATCGAATTTTGGCTAGATGCCCGGTTCATTGAAAAAGTTTGACTCGAACGAATGAAGTTCCTTACTTCGAGTTCTTAACTTTTTATGCGGCGTTTTTAAAAAGTTATTCATAGGAAGGAAATCAAAAAAACTCCGGTTGTTATAAATCCATTGCTTATAATAACAAGGTTCCATTTAGTTAATTAGGCATTGATCTCCTATAAACAACTAGATACACAGTCTGCCTTCTAAAAATGTCCGAAAGATGGTCCAAACGGATGAATGGACCCTCATTTGCTTTATTGGACATTATTTGGACTTTTACAATGGACCCTTATTTGGACGTTTTTTAAATTGTTTTAGTAAGACCTTTGTGTATCTAGTTGTTTATAGGAGATCAATGGAATTAGGTAATAAAAATGCATCATGAATCCTTATAAGTACGACGGGACGATCTACCGAACTACTGGTTTTACCAGTTGATCTTTTGGTTTTAATAGCTGTATCTAATAATATTACCAAGGACAATATTTAAAATTTTGAAAGTTTTCTTGCCGTGGGCAAATTCCTTTTTCACTCTACTGCTTTCTCTGTCTTAGTTCGTCAATCATTATTGAAATAAGGAACATGTACCGAAGCCCAAATCAAGTGTCTTATTTTGTAAACAAAAACTATTAACGTTTTGAGCTTTTCTGTGATTATTGCATAGTTATTTTCACAATGATGAACAGGTTTAACAAATCAGTTCCTTCATTGTTACATCACAACAGGTGATTAGACGATCATAAATGTTTACTAAATAAGACATTGGATTTCAGTTTATACTATGTAGGTACATTAAATGTATCGGGATGGTTTGCTATCACAATGAAAATGACATATCTATACTATTAAATATCATTTAACTGTCACCTTATAATGGGCATGAGACACTATAAAAAGGCGAACCCCATAATTATTTACTCACTATTCAATATATAACTCCAAAAAATATTGTTAGGGTGAAATATGAACACGAACTTATAGGGTGAGATCTATTGGCGACATTTTTTATAGAACCCGAAAAGCGAGTAGAAGTATAGTCACGTCTTCGCGCAATTGGATCTAAGTCAACGATTACGAAATTACGGAGAAGGTATAATATTTGGGGTTAGAACCCATTGGTCCCTTAATATTCGTCCCCCGGATTAAAAGTTGTAAATTCGGCCCCTATATAGGTGCCCATTGGTCCCCCGGCAGGAGACGAGACAATATTAATTTATTTTTAAGGTACCTACTCGTGTCTTCAGGTACTTTTTGGTTCCTTGATAGACAACCAGCCATATTTTTACATAAATAGCGCTGACACAGTACATTTGTGAACAAAACTTTAACGAAATTAATTAAAAAATATGTATTATGAAAATTATATTGAATCGTTGATAAATTAAAATGACTATTCATGTTCGGCAACAAACAGCATTTCTAATTTTACCAGACCCCGACGAAACGTTTTTCTAAAAGACTGATTGTCAATAAAACTTATTTTTGATACTAATTATCTGTGATGTGAAATAAATATGATTATACCTATTTACTTTATTTATTTATTTTTGCCTTTAGTACGCGACTGTACCACAACCACAGGGGTCGAAAAGAAATCTCTAAAATAGTCGAGCGCGACGAAATAGAAATTATTAAAAAAAAATAACAGTTCAGGGGACGAGTGGAAACCTCAAATATTTTAGGGGACGAGTGGGCACAGGGTGCGAATTTCAGGAGACCAGTGGGTACTGACCCATATTTGGAATATTAATTTTGTTTGTAATATCGAAATCACATCAAGTGTCACAAATGACGGTTACTTATCGCTGTAACCTGCATTGCTTAGGCTTGTAACAATAACAAGGAATGTAGTTACATTCCTTGTTGTCTACGTTGTAGAAGTTAAAAGCATAATCTTAAGGAATTAAGTCGAATGTATCACACACACCACGTCCTTTAGAATTTATTGAAAGAGGAAAAAATTAGGTTTGATATTTAATTGCCGTACTGTGCATGAGAATATTGAGTACCTTAAGTATCATATTTTTTCTATGTATCTGATAAATTGGGGTTATCTCCACCGATCCCGGGATCCGTTTGGGTTGGAAACGGATCACGACACCGATACCGGGATCCGTTTCCAACACAAAAACCAATCAATGTTTTTACCCACCGTTCACGGTGTCCGTGGCTACAATAAATAAATGATATTAATTTTGAAAACTGATCACGGGTGTACAGTTATAAGAAACGAATTATAAATAAAACACAAAATTGCATACATAGTTAACACTCATCTCAAATAGTCGGATTAAACTTATTTCATCTGCAGTACCTATGCCTCTTATATTTCAATCGTGTCTAAGTCACAAAGTTGATCTAATTTTAATCAGACAGTATTTATTGGTATGTTAGCGTGATGATGATGAACAATATTTTCTTTCTAAATGAATATACCGCCTCTATTTTTTGTAATCCATGACAATGTCGAAGTTTTGCTTGAATAATGATGTCTCTTTGAAACTGGATAACTTTAGGAACCGAGATTTTTTGTTAGTAAGTGTGTCTCGGTTGAGGGTAGCCAAACGAAGTTATTTTGTTCAATCAATATCATATAGAGCGAAGGGGATCGAGAGCTGCTTAGATTACAAATACTATAAGACACTTTTGCTGAAAATGAAATGCGACCTTAAGGTGATCAAGCAGAAATATTGCTGATAGTACAGTCTAAGACAGAGATAAGTATACAGGGGACCTTACTAAAATCTTTCCCACACAGCCGCGACCAGCGCGGGGCTTGCTGCCAGTTGAAACGCATGCCCCGCCCCATTTTCTCTCTTCTTTAACGTTCAGTAGGCAACGGATTACGGCCTAGGCCTCAGATCGCTACCTACTAGAGGTTAACGACGGGAGAAAATGTTTCAACTGACCGCAGGTCGCAAGTCGCGTCTGTGTGGGAAAAACTTAAGATTGAGATTTTCTAAAAAACTACTGGACGCACTGTAATAATTATTTTACAGTTACATAGTTTTAACTTTTATCTATCTAATAGTGAAAGAATTTTTGTAATAGGTCAAGTAGTTTATGAAAAAATCTCTACCTTAAAAACTCTCTTGTACACTTTTCTCTGTGTTAAATCGTACGTATATTTAACAAGTTCGGTATTTTTTTAGATTTCAAGTTTAAAACTGAAGCTTTTGCTTCTCAAAGAATTTTAAAATGCCATTCGTTCGAACATCTAGAGTCGTGACCTAAATGCTTAAGCACACTAGTTTTGTATTCTTTTTGTAGCTCATAATTTAGGACTTATATTTAATTTTTATTTACGCGAGTACGCATTGAAAACGATTGTACAAGTTAAGCAACGTTGGGAGCGGTAACTGGATGGGTGACCGCTAGTGACATTTTCATGTAAGCCCCTCGGTGCCTCGGAAAGCACGTTAAGCAGTTGGTCCCGGTTGCTGTCGCTTGGCAGTCTGCAGCCCATGTCAGAGGCCTACTGACGGTCTGATTGAACAACTCTAGACATAATAAAATAAAGTAACAATGCGATAATTATTTTGCGATAAATATTTTGACAGGTTCAACCTTTTTAACCGCCCAAACTGGAATACCTTCTTCATAGTTCTTCTTCTTCATACTGGTAGGCCTTCACCAAACATGAAATAATCCACGGTTTGCTAACCAGCTGTTAACTTTAAATTGAAACGGCAAAGTCAAAGTCAAATCTCTTTATTGCAAGTAAGCGCGGTGTGTACATTATTGCACGTCAACAGTTTTTTTTTTGAATTTACATACCACTTTGTAACAAAAAGGTGCCAACGCTGAGGAGAAAAAGTGGCAAAAAACTCAGCGGCATTTAAGCGAGATAACTGACGTTATTCACGATAACTGTGGGTTTGAACGTTTAACGGTCAGTTAAGTTGTGATGAACTCGGGCCTAAGATAGAAAATTAACTTCTTACCATAACTTGACATTGGCAAATGACAAAAAATATATAATCCATTAGTCAAACAATATTTGTTTTGATGTATTAAATAAACCTTAAAATACAATGTCAAACTTAAAACTAAAATATCCGGTAAACCTTCGTCAGTCAAATAACCCGCCCCTTGTCATTCCCGGTGCAAAGGTACCCATAACGCTTGCGGCGTTACCGCGCTGTATAGCTATGGCTAACCTTTGCACCAGGTAGGACCCGGAGCGAGAGTCACAACCCCGATAGTCAAACTAGATAAACAAATCGACAATACGATTATATTATATACGCCCTACATGACAAATGATGGTACAGTTTGACAAGTTTTAATGGCATGTGAGTTAGGTCCACTGGCTGGCGACGGCGCCACAATTAGCCCGAAACTTTGTCACACTACATTTGCCAGAATTTACTGGTTGGTTTAAACGTAAGGCTGTGCGTACACCATGTTTTTATTTAAATTAAAACATTTGTCACTAAAAGTATTTTGTCACTTTTTATTTTCAGCGATGGCACCTTTTGCTTGGCAAAGAGTGTAAATGTATGTTAGGGTGTTACCACACCAATGCATAGATAATCGAACGATAGTAGAATGGAATAGTCGACGTCGATCGATAATTTCTACTAGACCGTCGACCTATTGTCACCCGCCGCGCCGCTCGCTTGAGTTTTTTTTAAAATTAATTATCGGAGAGATATTATAATTGGGAAACCTTTTTGAGAAAACGAACTTAGTATGGAGTTTGTATCGAATTATTAAGACCTGCCCTTGTAGCACGAGTCAGCGTTAATGATCGACGCAACGCCGCGGAGCTGTCAACAGTGACATTATTACAGCGTTTGACTTTAGTTTGACAGCTCCGCAGCGTTGCGTCGATCGCCGACGTTACTATCAGATTGTCTGTAATTATTTCAGTTTTCAACTGATTTTAACTTAACCTTCAATTTAAGTTTATTTTGTAAATAATTGAATTCTCAATAGGTAGTTGTTAAACACTCCTATAGCTCGAAACATTATCACACTACATTTGTCATAATTTACTAGTTGTTTCAAACCTAAAGCTATGTTTACACGTGCGGAGAATTATTGTAATCATGGTTCCGACAAATAAAGACGGTCGGGGAAATGTTGTTATTGCCTTTATAGAACCTAATTCTTGGAATTCTAAAGCATTTTCCTTATTGTCGAATGAATTATGAATGAGGTAGTTGAAAACCTATTTACCTTGATTTGATAATATCAAAGTGAAATTGAATTCCTCGGAACTATATAACAGAGGCCTCGCGTTGGAAAACTGATTTTTCTAGCGGCGGGAAAGGCCGCATATGTATTATTTCGTCACACTTATAGCGATTCCAGTCTTTGTAGCACGAGTCAGCGTTAGAGATCGCCGCAACGCCGCTGAGCTGTCAAAGTGACATTATTGACAGCTCCGCGGCGTTGCGTCGATCGCTAACGCGACTCATGATAGCCCCCGTAGATTGCTTACCTACGCATATATTAGCAGTCGCCGCTAAGCGAGACAGCTCGCTCCTACGTGTTGAAGTATATGAACGACAGTGACTCGATTTATTGGCCGCTCTAATTTAGCTCTGACTATCATCCATGATTTTAATATCTAAAGTGTTTGTTCTGAGTTTATTATCACGTTAAATCAATCAGAAAATGTTCGCAAAAGTCAAGGTATGTTGGATTTTTCGGAAATTTATGCAAGACGACTAATTTATTAAGGCGACTCCTCTGGAGGAAGAGAGAAGACTGTGTTATCTTAAGATTATTCTGTTATATCTTCTTTTTCTTGCAGTGCCTCTCCACTAATGAAGGCTGGCCGTCATCTCCGCATATCTCCCTCTGTCTTGAGCCAGTCGGAAAAGCTCTTCGACGCTGGCTAGCGCTGTCCACTCCCTTAAATTGCGGAGCCACGATTTATTCCTTCTGCCAACCCGTCTCTTCCGCTCAATCTTGCCCATCATTATGAGCTGGAGGAGTTGGTACCTCTCGTGTCTCAGCACGTGTCCGAGATAGCACACTTTTCTCCTCTTGATGGTGGTCAGGTCATTCTGTTACAAGACATTGGTAAATGAAGAAATGCCGAGTCCATTAATAAACTAAATGATTTGATACGTCCTCGAACCGAGGGACTGGCAAGAAGACGTTTTCCAGACCACACAGTTATAGACAGGATAAAAAAGCCGTCTAAGTCGGTATCATACATCGACATACTCCTGATTAGTTTATCATCTGCAAATATAAGTTTGTAACAAAAAAAATATTTTTGAACGGATGTAATTTCAAATTTACAGTTTTTTCCTCTACTTGTGCTGTAAGACCTAGCTTCTTGCCAAATTTCCTGATTCTAGGTCAACTGGAAGTAGCCTATAGTTTTTGCAATATAAGCCTTGACAGACAGACGGACGGACAACAAAGTGATCCTATAAGGGTTCCTTTTTTTCCTTTTGCCTCTAAACTGATCAGAGGATCAGTTTAATTTTTATCCTGTCAAAAGTCACTTTATTAAAGTAAACTCTACAGTGTGTACTGTGCTTAGCCCGAAGCCATCGTTATCGCTGTTCACACTTGGCGACGCCGAGCACCCGAGTATGCAACCTCAACTTGTGCCTATGATTTTGCAACTTAGCCGTGTAAGCAGCTAGTAAGTTATATTTAACTTAATTTGATATACAATATGTCTGGAGTTAATATTGTAACCTAGGACTGTGTCTAATAATATTTACGTTGATTTTGCCATTTAAA
This sequence comes from Tachystola acroxantha, assembly GCA_963506565.1. NCBI lineage: Eukaryota > Metazoa > Arthropoda > Insecta > Lepidoptera > Oecophoridae > Tachystola > Tachystola acroxantha. The sequence goes on along the minus strand of OY735894.1, from coordinate 5,902,577 downwards.
ATATCACCATTTTAAAGAAAATATTATATCTCCATCACCCGAAGGTTGCCTGAAAGAAATCTCTTATAGCAATAAGGCCACCTGTCTGTACACTAGGTAATTTAGGTTTTATATGTAACCGATGTATTCGTTTTTGTGTGCAAATAAATCATATATGATTTGATTTTGAAGGCTTTGCCTAAAGGCTTCTGTCTTTTAAACGCTATGATATGTGGCATTGGCGAGAAGGTTCTTAAACAATGAATCCAAGGTCTGATGATGACCAGAAATATAGCCTCAAGATCTTACGTTTTTGTGTCGTTTTTTTTAATTTAATTTTCGTGTTATCATGCTAAAATACGTCTGACTTTATTTTTCGACTCAATACAATTATTACCGGTAAAAATAATAATTGTCAAAGTCAAAGCGAGATTGGAATTTGTACGGAATATATGACGTCACTTCTTTCTAGCGGACTCCCGATTCAAATTCAAATGTCTGTAATTATTTTATTTTGTACTTAATTTCGATTGTTTCCAGTTGTGATAATAACGAAAACAATTTAATTTACAACATACCGATCATAATCATTGTACAACTAACAGCAAATCAATGAATCACCTTGGACTTTGGACCGACCGAAGTGTCAGTATTGATCTGTTGTCGACTGTACCTAAAAAGTGTTACATAAATTACAGATAACACTAAAACCCCTAAAAGTGTCGTCTTATCTTAGACTTTTTTGTTAAGTCAGACTCATTTATGTACATTTTATCGCACGGACTGTCCTACTTGGAGGCTGAATAAAAAATATATACTTTTTACTGTAGGTACATCATAATATTTTTGTCATTTTATGGGAACATCAAATCTTTATTACTCTTGCTATGCGTTTATGTGCCTTTCAAGTAATAAAATGTATATAAACTCCATTTCGCGTCAATATCTACAATCACATTTAGAGGATAATATAGTTTTTATTATATTTATTCATTTAAATAATTTGCATTTGGCGGAAAAGTTAAAAATAAAGAGGTTAAGATTTTTTTATTCTTTAAAATTTTTTACGTGAGATTTATTAGGTATAGGGAACGGATCGGTACCTATTCTAGACTTTATTATTGTTGCCACTGCATACCCTAAATAGCTACTCTATATTATAACCTAACCTAACCTTATTAATAAATAGGTTTAATAACGTCTTAATTCAAATATAAATGACAATGCCAGATTCTGCCCCACCATCAACCGCAAGTTGTACAAGATAACGAATAAATGTAAAAATATCTCCGTTTTATATTAAAATTATTGGTTTAAATTAAAGTTATGTACAAGTTGCGAGTCGAAAAAAACAGCTTAATTAAAAATTCAGAAAATAGTAAGAGATCGAAGCGAAATATTCATTGTTTTTGTTATTCTTTTATAGTAGTTGCGAGCGTAGTAGAAAATGATACTGATTATGATTATGCAATAAGAAACCTGTAATAAGTCCCCAACAAAGTGATAGGTACAGCTTAAATGGTCACGTAGTTTTGTAGGTGGGGCAAAGCTCCATTGAAATGTGGCAATGTCTTTTAGGTAGGTAACTGTTATCGAATCAATTTATATTGGAAATTGAAACCAGCCACTTATTTATTTCGGGTAAATATTGTTTGTAATATCGAATATATAAACTTACGTAAAATACACTCGACAACACATCGAAGGTACTAATTACGATTTCACTCTTATGACGCAGACAATAAGACCTGTCCGAAGGGTTGCACTTGATGTATTTTCACCGCCGTGCCACTTGAGCTATAATAAAAGAGCTCTACATAGAGCACAATATACTCTATGTCAAAAATGCCTGACCTTATCATAATAGCAAAAGTTACATTCGCAGTGGCAGCTGTGGCATTCTTTTTACGGCAGGCGTTTTCTCTTATAGAGAACTATTGTTTCCATACAAAGGACATCTTAAAGTTTAGGCTGTCCTTATAACTATGAACAAAAAGTTAAGGGCATCAATTTATGATGGTTCTACATAAAGGTGTGAAAGAAAATTTGAAATTGGATAAATCATCTCTGGTGTCGGTCTAAGATAGATAAAAGTATATACAGGAGCGTCATTAAGGTTGAGAATGTCTCAAAAAGTAGTTGTATTTATATTTTTACCATGACACAGTGTTTACTCCATACTATCTACTAGTAAAGTAAGTACCTAATTTTTACAATCGGTCAAGCAGTTCTTGAGAAAATATCAAAAAACATACTTCACATACCAAACTATAGGCCAAGTGTTTTTCTTTTTTTTTTGCTATTTGTTTTGTAGCTAGTTTGATTATTTATCCAGAGATATGTTTATGAATTAATTAAGTACATTTATAAGTTGCCAAAAAAAATTAAAACTAAACTATATAAACTAATAACCTACAAATGTAAAAAAAATATATATAAAAAAGATTATTTATTGTTTACAATTATGTGCTCTGACTGACAAGGCTGTAGTTGTTTTAGCTAGAAATCAACAGCTAAGTTAATTTAGCAGCTACATGTAACCCTGTGTTTTCAGTGTACGCCAAGCATAGTAATAATAAACAAACTTTCTGAACCTCTTCATCCCAGTGAAAGCTAAGCAAATGAAAAAGGGTCATAATAATAACTTATTCAAATTCGTTCTAGACATCTCGGTAAGATTTATTGCACGCAGAACATACGAGTAGTGAGCTCATTCTACCGTGAATATTCTAGCTCATAGCATCTCAACCTTTTGGGGTTACGTCATTATTGAAAACTTAATGGTGAATGACGCGTTTTTACCCGACTGCCCCAGAAGGAGGGTAATGTTTTTTGGGTGTATGTATGTATGTATCAAATCATTTATTTCCAATAAGTATGTTGTATTGTACTATGACCCCGTACTAAGTAAAACCTGTATCGCGGGAGACCAAGTAGAAATTTTTGCCAGTAAGTATAGGTTTCTACCTGGATTGAACCTGTTACCTAATAACGAATGTATGTATGTCCATTCCTTCCCCTGCCATCCTGTAGCTTAAAAGGCTTGATGGATTTTGGTGTATGAGGTATCGTTAGATTCGTCTTGATTACAGGATAGGGTAAAAAATTAATCAAAAGGAATATTTCGCAGTCGGTTTTTTGTTTTTTGAAATAATTGTCAACCTTTTTAGTAGGTACAATAGATGGCGTTAGCTATAGCTAACGTCAAATTCATTTGTTGTGTCAAAAAATGTCATTGTTTTTTAATTTATTACGGCATGGCCCAAATCCATCAGCCAAAATGTCTTTGAATTCACATTACAAATACGATTAGTACGTTTTATATTAGGGTGTACTACTCCGGTTAAATAATGACCCCCCTGAATATTGGGAAATTGAGAAGGACCACAATATTTCACTTTGAAGTTTTTGTTTCGTCCTTGTGCTACCATTTTTAAATATGGGTTTTACAAATTTAATATGGATTTTAAAAATTCGCGAACCCTCGGTGCTCAAGCCCGACAACCGACTCGCGCTTGGCCGGTTTTTTTGTTAACCTATAAACTGCTGGGCAAAGGTTCCCCCTTCCATATTATGATTATAAGTACCTATGTAATGTTATGAAATTCACAGTGCTTTAGTTTTAATACTGTAATGCTGTGAAGTATATTTTGAAATAAATAAAAATAAAATAAATATTTTTCCAGGTTTATTTATCTCGGTGTTGGAGACAAAAACCACCTGATAGAAGCACTTGTTTATTGAGAATGACAAATATAATAGAAAATACACGAAATTCAAAAAATTATAAAAACATAGTTTTAAAGCTGCCAGTGTCGGCAACATGCCACCCCGCGGTGTGCAGAGCAACACCAGGTAACTTGATGCCGATCACTGGCCCAGGGGAACAAGCAGTCGAGTTGCGCGCTTCAGTTTTCCTCCCTTAGTGGCCACCTCTACTACTCGCACTATTCCGTCTCGTCCGGGAAATGTTCTAGTAATCCGGCCCCGCGGCCAGGTACCTCTAGGTAGGGATCCATCGACCACAAGAACTAAATCTCCACATTGCCAAGTTAAAGTAGGACTTTTAGCAGCTGGTCTGGTGGCGAGACATGGTAACACTTCTTTAGTCCATCTTTGCCAAAAGTGGTCAGCTAATCGCAGACCCTTTTTCCATTGTTGTCTGCGATATAAGTCTGCGTCGACGAGAGGTGATAGTGGCCGGTCATTCGAAGAGGTCCCGAGTATAAAGTGGAAGGGCGTTAAAGCCTCGTCGTCGTCAGGATCCACAGAAACGTGAGTTAGGGGACGACTGTTTACAACTGCTTCTGCTTCCAAAAGTAAGGTCAACAATACTTCTTCTCTAGGCGCACGTTCTTTGAGGGTAACTGAGAGACTTGTTTTAATACTCCTCACAAGTCGCTCCCAACATCCTCCCATAAATGGAGCTGCGGGGGGAATGAATCTCCAATTAATTTTGTTGTCGGCTGCAAAATTGTACAGCTCCGGTAATTGCCGCGCTGCTCCCACGAAAGCCGTGCCGTTGTCGGAATAAATGTCGGATGGACACCCACGGCGTGCTATAAATCTTCGAATTGCCATTATGGCGGAGTCCATTGTCAATGACTCGACGACTTCTAGATGAACTGCGCGAATCGTTAGGCATGTGAATAGAGCAACGTATCGCTTGAGTGTCCGTCGTCCGGCGGTGACGTTGACAGGTCCAAAGTAATCGAGACCCACGTGCGTGAAGGGACGGACGTGATGGGCCAGTCTTCCTTCTGGGAGATCGCCTGTAGGAGGTATCTGTGGCATGGTCTTTCTAACTTTACAGAACTGGCATCGAGTGGCAATAGACTTCACAGAAGGTCGGAGGTGGAGAATGTGGAACCTTTGACGAAGTTCGTTGACGATACATTCGATGCTCCCATGTGAAAATTTCTTATGATAACGACCAATCAAAAGCTGCACAATGTGATCGTGTCCGTCTAGAACTATAGGTCTCAGATCTTGAGAGATCGGGAGATTCTTGACAGCGATGATGCGGCTGGATAGTCGTAATAAATTTTCATCGTCCATGATGAGCGACAGATTCTTCAGTCGACTTTGTTTTGGCAATGCTTTAGAGTTCTGAATGCAGTCGATTTCTTCTCTGAATGATCTTATCTGTGAGCTACGCAGTAGGTTGTGCTCCGCCTTTGAAATTTCTTCAGCTGATAGAACAGGCAGGTGACTTCTTATTTCTTCTTTCTTGGGACTTAATTTAGGATTTTTACAGATTTTGTGTAATAAAATAGATTTGAATACATCAACGCAATTATAAACGCGAGCTGTAGCGCGAAGCAAGCGATGCCATTCACTAAAGCGGCGATCATCCGCAACCACCGGTGAAGGTGACTGTAGCGGTACGTCGATAGTTAGTCCGATCAGCTCTCGGTTACGTTTTACCTCCTCGAGAACTGATGGGACGTGCATAGTAGGCTCTTTAGGCCATTCTTCCGGTTTGGAAAGCAAGAATGGTGGCCCAGAGAACCACCGAGATGAGGTTTTGAACTCTGACTGGACTCTCGTAGCGTCGTCCGCGACATTTAATGAGGTAGGGACGTATCTCCAACCTGAGGCATTTGTAATTTCTAATATTTCGCCGACACGGTGTGCGACAAATGATTTAAATGACTGGGCGTCGCTACGTAGCCATTTGAGAACGGTTAAAGAGTCAGACCAAAAAACAACATCATTAGGCTTGTGCTTGTGAGCTTCGGTGATGTAGCTGGCGAAACGTGCTGCTATTAGCGCAGCCTGTAACTCCAGTCTAGGAATAGACACCGGTTTAAGTGGGGCTAGTCGCGCCTTACCGCCTATGAGGGCCAGCTTCACACTTCCGTCGAAATATAGAATACGCCAATAAGCTACACACGCGTACGCGTATTCACTAGAATCAGCGAAGAGGTGAAGCTGTCTCTCCACAGGGTCACATTGATTTAGATAGCACCGAGGTATGGAACCAGTGGCGACCTCGGACAGCTCTTCAAACCAACGTGCCCATTTTGACGTGATGATTGTTGGAAGAGTGTCGTCCCAACCGACGCCAATCTTCCAAGTTTGTTGAAAAAGTATTCGCCCTTTCAAAACTATTGGGGTTAACAAACCTAAAGGGTCGTATACTCGCATCAACTGTGATAGAATTTTTCGCTTAGTTAGGTGAGGTAACATATCGTCTATCCCTCTTACGAAACCCAAAGTATCGTCTTTAATGTCCCAGCACACACCGAGTATACGTACCTTTGTTGGTGAGTTAACCAAGCCTACTTGCGAGACATTGGCAGCACAGAGATCGGGCGGGAGAAGTGAAAGAGCATCTTTTGAGTTCGACACCCACGACCTCATTTCAAAGCCAGCACGGGAATGCACGTTCACGATGTCTGCTGCCAATTGAGCAGCTTCTTCCACTGAATCTGCGCTACCAAGAAAATCGTCCATATAATGATCATGAATTATCGCTCTAGCTGCGGCTGGGAACTCTTTCGCAAATTCGTTGGCATTGAGATTTTTCAAATACAAAGCTGTGCATGGACTAGATGTGGCACCAAACATCATGGAGGTCATCCGGTACTCTTTTATACTTTGAGATGAGTCTTCACGCCATAAAAAGCGCTGAGCGTCCCGATCCTCCTCTCTAATCTTTATTTGTGGAAACATTTCCCGGATGTCTCCATTCAATGCAATGCGGCCTTCTCTAAATCGCATTAGAATCGCGAGCAGCGGTTGCAGCAAGTCGGGTCCCGAAAGGAGCATTGAATTCAGGCTAACTCCCCGACACGCCGCAGCTGCATCGTGAACGATACGGAGCTTACGCTTTTGCGGGTGAACTACGCCAAAATGCGGAAGATACCAGGTTATACCAGATGCATTAGGAGGTTCACGACATAACTCGGCATATCCCTTGTCTATCATTGACTTAATATGGTTCCTGTACGATTCCGCGTAATTTTTATCCTTTCGAAACTTCTTTTCTAAACTAGTAAGACGCGAGAGAGCAAGATCATAAGTTTTAGGAACATCTTTAATATCGGCCTTCCAAAGCAAACCTGTCTCGAAACGGCCAGATACTAGGCGTTGTGTAGTATCATTTAGAAGTTTTAGAGCGCGTTCGTCGTTCGAATTGTGGTATTCCTTCTTAATGATTCCTATCGAGTCCAACCTGTAGTGTTCCTTTATTAGCGATTCTATACATTCTTCTTCTGAATTTTCATGGACATGATACGTGTAATTCGTAAAGTCAACCGGTGCAGTCTTGCTGCATTTGAACCCATACAAAACCCAGCCGAGTGCACAAAGAACAGCCACAGGTTGGGAGCGACTGCCACAACGAGTGGAACGCGAAATTGTCAAGTGCCAGTTGTCCGCACCTATCAGTAACATGGGTTTGGCATCGTCATAGCAAAGTTCCGAAGCTAAGTCTGACAAATATTCCAACCCAATGATATCTTCAGTCTTTACAGACTGAGAGCTAACACTGAGATTGGGTATAGACCTAACCCTCTTCATATAGTGTGTCTCGTTGCTATGGCGACCCTTCACCCGTAAATCTACATAGCTTACCTCCGACTCCTTAGACAATCCACCTATACAGTCGACTCGAATAGAGCCTACAGGTCCTGTGGCGCCAATCGCCTCAGCGAGCTCTCTGTCCATGAGTGATGCAGTTGAACCATCATCGAGTAGGGCAAATGTATCAACACTTCCCTTTGGTCCGGAGACCGTGACTGCGATCACCTTTAATAGAGGACGAACGCGTTGCTGTGAAGACGATGAGCTGTGAGCCACGACAACAGCACCTTGCTCTTGATCGGACTGAATTGGATCGGATTGTACGTGAACGTGAGCTGAGACTACAGGAGTAGACTTGTGCAGCAGAGTATGATGCTGGCGATTCCTACATGAACTTACTTTACAAGCCTTTTTGCATGTTCTGTACTGATGGTTACCCTTTTTTAAACATTTACGGCAAACTTTATTGTCTATGGTCCACTGCCATCTGTCATCCACTGGCAATGACATAAAGGTTTGACAGTCATCAACGCAATGCTCTCGACTTTGACAGTACTCACATAAGTTCTTATAATCATTTGTAGAGGTTGCTTTATCCGAAGAGGTCGTATTGTAGCACCAACCATCTTCTTGGTTATCGCTTACCCCGGAAGGTAATCCGACCTTTTCGGTAGAGCTATAATGAACTTTTGTGAACTTACCTGTGTTTGACGTTTGCGATGTGCCAAGTTCAGAAATGCCAAACTTTAAATGAATGTCGGCCTCGTGGGTTAAGAAATCGGACAGAATTTCGAGCTTAAAAATGGATAAAGTTTGTCGCGTAGAAGCGAACTCTACCCATTTTTCTCCCATCAAAGATGTTAGCTTACCCAAGATAACATTCATCAGCTCTGGACAGGCCAAATATTCTGTATGATCGAGTAAACGGAGAATGTTCACACAATTGCGAATTTTGCATGCAAACAGGTTCAATTCCTGACCTTTGTGGCTGGTTAGCTTAGGTAAAGCCTTCACCTCTGAGATTACGTTTAATATTACGTGTTCAGGCCTCCCAAACTGCTGCTCGAGCGAGTTCATGACGATGTCAGGATCATCAGTCGAAACCAATAAATCATATACTGCGGCCAGAGCTGGGCCGTGTAGCGCCGAATTCAATCTTGCGTAATTACTCAAAGAATCGTAGTGGTCCTTTGTACGGTTGTACATTTTCTTAAAGATCAACCATTCCGTAGGTAGACCTGTGAAGTTAGGTAATTTTAAATCACTCACTCTAGAATGCGACTGCTGTTGCTGCGCCAGATTCGTGATGATCTTCCCTAACGTGTATATGTCTGTAGGTTTGTTTTCGCTAGTCTTATTAATGTTACAATCATGTGTTGGAGTGCCTAAATAACGTGCATGGTAGTGTGAAACTGGGTCCTGGAGCGCCGCGCCCGCAGTGACGGCGCCGCACGGTGCCGCACGAGGCGGCGACGGGGCCGGCGAGCGCTGAGGCGGCTCGGGGAGGAATCGGGCTCCGGTGTTACCGGGCTCCTCTTGAGTTTCAACGATCTGCAATTGAGCACTTACTTCATTTTTATTCAACCAATCACTTACGCGTTTAATAGATGATGCACGACTGCTCAGATGGCTAGCGTTGGCCTGTATTGCGGCTAGCTGCGCCTGCAGCTCAGCGTCGATAGCAGCACGCTCAGCGGCCGCGATACGTTCGGACGCTGCGCGCTCGCGCTCATGCTGCGCGGCGGCGGCCGCGGCCTCGGCGGTCGCTCGCTCGCGCTCTAGCTCTGCGGCGCGTCGAGCGTGGTTTGCCTGTGCGGACAGTATTTGAGCTTTAACCCTTTCTGAGCTAGTTGATGAGTGCAGCGATGGCAAACTTTGCGTCTGCTGCGCCGGATCAATTATTTTAACTGTCTGTAATGAATTTTCACTCCTCGATTGAACTAGCACTTCACTATCACTCATTTTTTTTGATTCACAGCACTCTAACGCGGTTTGTCTTCTAGTTTTCACCATTGCGGGCAAAATCCTTAAAAAATTTCTTCTGACACCAAATGTTGGAGACAAAAACCACCTGATAGAAGCACTTGTTTATTGAGAATGACAAATATAATAGAAAATACACGAAATTCAAAAAATTATAAAAACATAGTTTTAAAGCTGCCAGTGTCGGCAACACTCGGAAAAAATATATGTAAACGTTATGGAGATTATAAACAATTACACCTTTTAAATTGACCCTTTTACAATCTTTGAATAGAAAAATCAGCGGATGGCACCTTTTCCTTGCAAAGTGGTGTAAATATAAATTCAAAAAATATGTTGACGTGCAAAAATGTATACGACGTGCTTACTTTCAATAAAGAAATTTGACTTTGATGAAAATAGTTTTTTTTCTATACTTATTTGAACAAATATTGGGACACGGCAAGACGAGATCCAGTCTCCTAAATTACGGCAGTAAATTTTTCGTTTCCACTTTGAGAATCGCTGCTCTAGCGTAAATGTTCTAGTTCCAGTGATTTAGATTTGCTCGGTGAGTTAAATCCGCGATTTACCACCGATTCTTGGCTCGGGCGTCCGCTGCGGATGTCCGGGTGTGCGGATGTAACTTGTGGGTTTCAGGATAATTTTATAAAACGAGAAAGTAATGTTTGCGAGAATGGGAAGTTTTTATCCGGCTGCCGGAAGAAGTAGGGTAACGTATATCAATGTATTATCGTGCGGTTTAGTGACAAAACCTATATATTTGTCAGAGTTATTCAGCTGTATGCCTCTGACGTGGCCTTACGGCTGCTGCCAAATGACAACGGGACCAACTTCTTAACGTGCTTTTCGAGACATGGGGGGGGGGGGGGGGGGGTCCTCATATGAAAATGTCACTAGATGAAAGGTCACCCAACGTTGCTTAACTTGTACGATCGTTTTGAACGTGTACTCACAACTTGACTATGAGCCCCTAGCCGTATTTGGGGTATATTGTATGTAAATGTATATCGATAAATTCGTTTTTAAACTTACACGATTTGTATACATATTACTTACTTACTCCGCTGCTGGCTTAGTGACCCGAAGTGGGTCTTGGCCTCCGCAACGAGAAGACAGTCGTGTCGGTGCAGGTCCTTCTCGACCTAGAAAACACGTAGTAGTAGGGGAGTCAACCTTTAAAGGAGTAGAACGTTTTAAATAACCTGGGTTGCACCATCACCGACACGAATACTAGGGAGAAAGAAATCGACTGCAGAATTGTATACCTACATATTAATTAGATAAATCGGGGATTACCCGTCTACTCGTGACCATGATGGCTGCAATGCTGTCGAAATATCGAGACATCAATAATAAATGTTTAACACGGTAATTCCAGTTTTATCTAATTAGTATGTACACATTCGTTGCTTCCAGTTGCCTGCTTTTCATTATTTTTGATGTATAATGTCGTTAAATTCATCTTGATATTAAATGAAGAAATGTCCATAATATAGGTAAATGTTTTCTGAGCTTAAACCAGGTCCGTAACTTAATTTCGAGAGACATATGTTCGATGAATGGAATATCGACTGTACGATTGTGCGAAAAGAGTTTATTGCGAAACAACTGTCGCCAAACGCTGCTTCGACTGAACGATTCTTCGAATATTTATTAATCGATGGACTGGTCTTCGAATGTTAAATTCAGAGTAATAGTTACATTCAAATTGTTTGGTAGTCATGAAGGAAGAAACATAGCTGTCAAAATTGACAAGAACTGACAAAAATGACAAGAACTGTAACCCACGCTATCACACTATAGTACGTACGCGTTAAGAAAATAGTGAAAAAAAGAGCACGTCTATCCACGGTTGACAAATTAGATGACTTAGACAAATGTGCCATAAGAAGGAAAGTTGCAATTTTTTTATTGAACTTTCCTTCTTATGGCACATTTGCCTAAGTCATCTTTGTCAATCGTGGATAGACGTGCTCTTTTTTTCACTATTTTCTTAACGTGTACGTACTTTAGTAACAAATACATATCGCTTTTCACTGCCAAGGAATTATTTCAAGACAAGCAGATTCCAGGTAACGGCTGGGTGTAACCTGGCACATTCCTCTATTCAAATTTATTATCCTGGCGATATCATTTGTCCCGTAACCGGGTGTAAAGCCATCCATTGTCCCGCTACCGCAGTCGGTTTTAAGGTTTATTGGACGGGACACGAGCGTGACATTAGATCAGGGAAACTAGAAGATGTGGAGATAATCCGTTGAGTTTATTTTGTATAGCAAAAGCTCGTAATCATTCAGGAGCTGTACAACTTGTTTACATTTTGTTCACAATCAGTCGGTGTCGTATCGGTGGTATCACATTGTCTATCTATTGCCTCTATAATTACACATACCTTAAGAACTCTAATCAAGTTCAACGTGTTACCACTGATGTGTTATCGGCGGATCTCTGCTTAACTCTCCACGATATACAAATCTCAATGTGTATACATATTTTTGGATTACTATCTAGATAGATAGACCATACATTTAATATTTAAAATATACAGTGATTGGAAAACTGGAAATCTGGGGTTCCATCATGAAATATTTCATTTTTTCATAATTGGTAAATAATTTATTTAAATATTATTTAGGTCTTAGAAACTTACCACAATAATACCTGTTTAAAATACTCCGTTCTACAACCGTTTATATTTTTAATAAATTCATAGTTAACTTTTTACTAATATTAAAAAAATAAAATTAAAGATAAAAAACCTGCCCCAGGTCCCCCACTATAGGCAGCGTGCCCAAAAGGCTGGCAGCGTTGCCCCGCTGTATCGCGAGGCTGATACGTTGTGCGAAGTAGCTGCAATAATTCTTTTTTCGTAATTACAAACTTATATTTGCAGTTGACACGTGGTATGTCGATGTACATGACGTTTTCAGTTTCGGAAACGCAAATATATATTTTCGTCAGAGCAAATTTTACGGTGAAGTTGCACGAACCCTCGGTGCGCGAGTCGAACAGCCGATTCGCACTTGGCCGGTTTTTTACAGAGTTTATACATCACTTTGTATGGGTAAGATTACCTCAAATATTCGTTTTTAAAATAACTTCTCGTTATCTTGTGGCTTCTGTTATCTCTGAAGCGGACAGGTTGGCTCGTAGGGAATAGTCACGTAACGACGCACTCGTAAAAAAATACGTGAAGGTACGGCGGTAAAATAAAGAAAACTAGAGTTTTATTTTCTTTTTCTACTCATACCTTTTAGAGCCAGATATCCTAGAGGTTTTAATTTGGCATTCGATACTAATTCTTTATTAAGTTTCTTCGGTTCCTTATACGCTACGGTAAATGACTTTAGCTTACATAAGCTCATTACCATGCACCGTCGGGGCAATTACATGCCTTATAAGCTGCAGTGAACGAGCTGCTAGGCGTTTGCGCGTACCATCTAATAGTTAACACTATATAAAATGATACTGATTATGATTATGCAATATGAAACCTGTAATAAGTCCCCAACAAAATTATAGGTACAGCTTAAATGGTCACATAGTTTTGAAGGTGGGGCAAAGCTCCATTGAAATGTGGCAATGTCTTTTCTATGTAACATTATGTACTAGTGAGATTGGCAAGGGCATAGGCTAAACTTTTTAGTTATAAGTTAACTCTAGTTAACAAATATTTTTTTGTGTATATTGTTTGTTTTTCTCCAAATAAATAAATAAATAAATAAATAAATAAATAAATAATTGTACTAAATACTTTTGCTACGAAAACGTGAAGTTCCATTCAAAAGAACCACACTTGCGGTCGCTTCAAACGACTTGAGTTATCAGCGTGGCAACGATTTTCGTATGATTCGTCTGAATAGACGCTTACTATATCCATTACGTCACAGTTGCGATAACAGCCAGATATTCGACACCGAAGTTTCACCACATCGATTTATAACAATAAACAGAGACAGCACTAATTATGACGGATGGGATTAGCTATTGTTTTGGAAAGATAAACCAGTCGATCAAAATTTAATCGCGAAGTTTGGATGCAATAAATATTTATATTGGCGGTAGGTTTTGTTTAGAAGCGGCTGTCAGAACTTTTCTTTTAAGACTTTGGTAATGTAAGGATAAGGTTTCTAGAATCGTGATTATTTAAGATTGAATCCTCAATTTTCTTACTCTTTCAAATCAAATCAAATATAATTTATGTGCACGCAAATGAAAATACATCGGTTACGTATAAAACCAAAATTAGCTAGTGTACAGACAGACGACCTTATCGCTTTAAGCGATTTATTAAATTACTTTTAACAGGTTAGTCGAATGAAAATATAAAGTATTTCCGGATTTGATTAGTGAAAATATTAAATTATATTTGTATTTTCAATCTTTAAACTGATGAATATTTTGTCTTAAAACTATACCTTTATTCTCAGATATAGGTACCTAATGTCCAAGATTCAGTATCATATCTCTTCTATTGCAAGTATTGCATAGTCTAGATTTTTGCACATAAACATTATTTTTGGAATTTACATTTACACCAAAGGTACGTTGAGAAAAGGACAAGAACTAATATTATAATATCATAATAGTATAATGTCCCACAGCTGGGCAAATGCCTCCCTCCAACCGTTCCACTCAAACGAAATTTATTTATTTTGTATACACGTTATAGAGAAATGCGAACATTTAACACTTTTTAAAAATAATTATTTTGAATAATACTAACCTAAAAAATACATAAACTAAATACTATATGTACAAAGGGTCGGTTGAACTATCTGAAAGGCTTATATTACAGATAGTTCAACCGATCCCCGTTGTCCGGCAACGTGCCCAAAACGCTGGCGGCATTTCCCCTCTGGATCGCTAGGCTGATCCTTTGGGCGAAATACAGGCCAGCACTTTGGTCACGTGTGGACTCCACGAGCCGCCCCGACAAATCATTAAAATATAAAATTTTCCTTTTTAAACATTTTTTTAACATTAACAATTTGCTTTTTGAGTTATACATATTTCCGACTTTCCATAATATACCTAAAACCAACCACACACTTGCACTTATTAGAAGTCGTTAAAACAGTTGTATCAAACAACAATCGACTCCTTTGCTATCTAAACCCTGTGCACCGTATTTTATTTAACCCTCGTTCGAGACTTGTTGTCATTGTACACAAAGGGAGTTTACTGTTTTGATAGCGCCGGTCACAGGTGAAATCTGAAGCTCTATCGTTCTAGTTAGAACCACTACTACGATATAACTCGATAGTAATCACATACATACTGGTTATCCCGTGTTTCTGGGTGACATGTAACGTTGTGTTACTCACATAATGCGCGTCGGGCATGTTCGCCTCAGCCAGAGTTCCTGACTTCTTCGCGATCATGTGATCACGAGTTGCCTCCTTTTGGCAGCGTCTTCGTGCCTCTGACAATGGGATTCTCCGTGCGATGTGCGAGTGCCTGGACAGTCCTATCCTAAAATACTGGCTCTCCGTGCAGCGTGACTCGAACCGAAAGTAGTGCATCTACCGGTATAGGTGGATATATCTGCTTAGGTATTTTAATATTTGTATCGTCTATTATTATTTTATTTGTGTAATAGATAATTATTATGGGTGTTTGCTTACCTGAAATAAATGATATTATTATTATTATATTATTATAATGTTCCCATAAAAGTTAGCGTATCAGATTCTTTCACGTTTTTAGGGTTCCGGACCTCAAGAGGAAAAAAGGAACCCTAATTTATTGTCCGTCTGTCCGTTCTGTCCGTCTGTCCATCTGTCCATCTGTCCGTCAGTCCACCTGTCCGTTTGTCTTAGCTGCATAGCACATCTCTGGTGGAAAGGCAGCCTTATGAATTGCTACGAACGGCGTAGCATACTCGTAGAAAGTGCGTAGACATCGTTTGTCGGAACTCGGAAATAAATCGCGTCAAACGGAAACTCGTTTAGTAAATTCCAATAGTAGTGGCTATGAATACAGACTGCAGCATCGTTAGGGTTTAAAAGCAAGTTTTTCTAACAACGTGTGAGTAAACGAAACTGTACAATCATCGCTATATGTACAGTCAACACTACCTACATAGCTCACGTTATGCTATTGTTTGTTGTTTTTACAGGTTATTTCGCCAGGGGTTTCCTGGAAGAGATCGCTTTAAGCGGTAAGGCCACCTTTTTACAATTTATGTACCATGTAATAATTATGTATGCCATGTACAGTCGACAGCAGATCAATGGTAATACTTTTTACTTTTGACAGTTCTTATTATTTGCGTCGTAAGACTTGAAATCGTACTGCAAGTGTTACCATTGATCTGCTGTCGACTGTACCTAAACATAGTCAACACTGAAAAAAAAGGGTTGCCTGTAGCAGCTTTTGCTTAGCTGTTGATTTCTAGCTAAAATAACTGACAAGGCCGTAGTTATTTTAGCTAGAAATCAACAGCTAAGTAAAAGCTGCTATAGGCAACCCTGTTTTTTTTTCAGTGTAGACTATTTTTATAAGAATTAGGTACAGTCAGAACAAATGTATCCAAACAATAACCAATCAAACTAGCTAGGAAAACAAATATAAAAAAACTGGCCAAGTGCGAGTCGGCTGTTAGACTAGCGCACGAGGGTTCCGTGCAACTTCACCATAACATTTGCTCTAACGAAAAGATAAACTAGATTTAGGGACAAACTTATCTTTGCGTTTTCGAAACTGATAACTTCATACATCGAAATATCTGGCGTCAACTGCAAATATAAGTTTGTAATTACAAAAAAAATATATTTCGTTATGGAACCCTAAATTTCGAGTTTTCGGATTATTTACTTTAATTGTGCTATAAGACCTAGTTTCTTGCCAAATTTCATGATTCTAGGTCAACGGGAAGTACCCTATAGGTTTTGAGTTTCTCGCGTTTTCATACAATGCGGGAAAAGGCGACATAAGCGGCCATATCTTTTGATTGGATTGACGTAGAAGTTTGATTTTTTAACGGCTGCATGAGGTTTCAGACCTGAGTATTCGGTATTAAATTCAACTTGATCTGTCCACGCGTTTCTGAGATATATGTCTTGAACAGACGGACAACAAAGTGATCCTATAAGGGTTCCTTTTTTTCCTCTTGTAGAACCCTAAAAAATATAAATTCAAAAAGAAAAAATTGTCCCAGGTCCACATTGTCTGAATATTATATTTTTAATTTAAAAAACTATCACCCACTGACATGACGTGATGAATAACTATAGCCGCTATCTTTATGGTCGCAGCCTATTCACAGGCCAAACAAATAACGTTTATAGCCCAGTATTTTGACGATAAAACCTACCTGCATAGTCAGTGAAAGGTTTTATGTCGTGTAGTCGACAAAACATTATAGAACGAGCGTTCACCGTAAATTATGTCTCATCGAGGATCAAAGAGCGCTTAGGTGATAAAGAATAGCAATAACCAAAAGAATAGCCCATAAAGTATACAAATAAATATAACTGTCATCGAAAGGGTACAGTCATGAAAAAACTGGCCAAGTGCAAGTATATTTGTATGGAACCGCAATCGAATCAAAACTATAGGATACTTTCCGTTGACCTAGGATCATAAATGTCAAGAAGTATGGCACAAGCATGGGCGTACCCAGGTAGGGGCAGGGGCAGCTATTCAATTAAGTCACGTAATGTGAACACGACACTGCTCTCCATCTTAATATCCAGCTAATTAACTGTATATGAGTTCATTAGTGCTTGTATTGAAAGCTCGTAGGTGTGATTATATGCATGCATGTTCTATACCGTTGCTACAATATGCGGGACACACGGTCATAGGGTTTGGCGAACTTCCGCTGGTTTGGGAAATGTTCTTAAGGTTAGAGATATGGCAATGATAGTGACGTGTGTCACTCTATAAAGAATGTATAAAGTATGTGAATCTATAAAGATAGGATTAACGTGTTTTTGAGTTCGGGTGTGTGTTTGGGAGTGTTGCAGATGTTTCTCTAATAAATAAAATCGGTTCGTCATGAAATATAAATCGACCTAAAAGTCATATTGACCAACAACGAGGAAAACGTCATGAACGATATGCGCAATATCTTCAGTTGGATCGATTCAGGGGTATTCCATGCTAAATTTAATCGTCGCTAAGAGAGGCATCCCGCTTTACTCGATGCAATATAGGAGTGACAGTGATAGTTACGTTTAGATTTGAGTTTGGCGATTTGTGGCCGCCAAACTCAAATCTAAACGTAACTTATCTGTTTAATCTTCTTCTTTACGTTCCTCTTCTCATCGAAGGTTGGACCCGGAAGCGTATATGGCTTCCCGTATTCTGTACGTCCCCCGAGGAGAGACGAGTTCGGTACGCTTTTCTAAGAGCCTAAACACCTGAAAACCCGTATGCAGTACGTCCCCGCGCGGCGACGAATGCGATACGCTTTTCCAGCCGCTGCTAATGATAAAGTTAACAGAAACCCGTATTCAATAGGTCTACAGACAATGATAGTATGGAAAGAAAACGTCTATCGTATACGAGGAGACTTGAAGTATTTACGTCCACTCGAGGCGACGAACGCGGTACGCTTTTTCAACAATTGACATTATAAAACCGTTTTCAATACATCTTTAATAGGTGACTCTTTGAGCTAACCCACACTTTACTATTGTATAACATACCCACACAACTTACATATCATAATTCTCATTTATTTATATTTTATTCATAATAATTACTTATACTTGTATTACATCCTATTGTTTTATTAGTACCTATCCATTATTATTTAGTAAAAATATATTAGGTCATATAATATTTATCGTATTGCAAAAAAAACCATTAAACAATATTATTCTTTTACGTCAATAAATACTTGAAGTATACACGATCGACTTTTTTTCCAACCTAATTATTGTTCTGTAGACAAATTAAATACGAATTTCTGTTAATTTTATCATTTCCAGTGGTGCGTCAAAGAATTAAACATACATACACTCGAAAAACATAACACTCCTTAATGCACAGTCGGGTAAAACGGGTTTTTTAAATATCAAAAATAACGAAACTGGCAAAGAAACATTAGACAACAGATTCCAATTATATTAAATTTTCATTATAATTTTTAACTCCAATAAATACTACAAGTCTCCTCGTATATGATAGACGTTTTCTTTCCATACTATCATTGTTCTGTAGACCTATTGAATACGGGTTTCTGTTAACTTTATCATTAGCAGCGGCTGGAAAAGCGTATCGCATTCGTCGCCGCGCGGGGACGTACTGCATACGGGTTTTCAGGTGTTTAGGCTCTTAGAAAAGCGTACCGAACTCGTCTCTCCTCGGGGGACGTACAGAATACGGGAAGCCATATACGCGACCCGGAACAAGGAGCCGGTGCTGCAGCCGAACCAATCACGCAAGTTCTTTAGTCAAGAGCGTCTCCTCGCAGTGTCTCCTCGTTATAACCTGCTGCATTTAATAATCCAGAGCAAGATTAGGGATCCAGGGATTATTAGTGTTGGCACAGTCCTCTTCTCACAGATCTTGCCCTGGATTATTCGCTGCACCCGGTTGTGTAGGGTTATTTGTATAATAATACGAATTTCCAAACAAGAAGTAAACAGCCTCAAACACAAGTTTCCAGATTTATAGTATTTCTCTAATGTATCTCCGTCGCCGCAGGTTACCGTGATTCAAAAGTATGAATAAAATTACCATTGAATCACAAACAGTATTGCGGAGCTCGTTTTCTCTATTTCTATGTTGTTGATTTATCAAAACAAGGTTGAATATTTTGCAAGCAGAAAAGTTGGATTTACAACAATATTTTTGAAAAGATGTTAGAAAATAAATAGGTTTCTCAGTCGTAGCAAAAGATAAATTGAATTATTTACGAGTAGTACTTTTACCTGTGTCTATTGAAGTGCCAATAGAACTAGCTAGTCAGGTCGATCCGAATAGGCAGGCATGAATGTTTTATTGAAAGTGTTATTTAAGAGTAGGTTCAAGTTAGGCTGACGTCATAAGAAAATAAAAAAACCGTCCAAGGCCAAGGCTTCTGTACAACGCAACTTAACCCCGTAATTTGCCCTAACGAAAAGATAAACTTAGAGACCAACTTATCTATACCATTATCAAAATATTTTGTCCATACATCGACATACTCCTGATTATATCCTCCTGACCATCTGAAAATATAAGTTAAAAAAATATATTTGTGGGGAGAAGTAATTTCAAATTTACAGTTCTAGGATTTTTTTCTTTACTTGTGCTATAAGACCTAGCTTCTTCATGTTTGGCAAAAACATGATTCTGGGTCAACGGGAAGTATCCTATAGGTTTTGGTTTTCTTGCATTTTCATACAAATATGCGAGAAAATGCGACATAAACGGTCATATCTTTTGATTGTGTTGACGTAAAAGTTTAATTTTTTACAGCTGCATGAGGTGGCAGACAGTATTTCGTATAATCGATAATTTTAAATTGATTCGTCCACGCGTTTCTGAGATATGTCTTGACAGACAGAGAGACAGACGGAAGAACGGACGGACGGGCGGATGCCCGTTACGACTGTGATGTTGGTACTGCTTTAAAATAAATAAACAAATGACTAACAGTAATCGTTCTGCCGTCGGAGCTGCAAGGCCCGGTGCACACAATGAAGCTTCTTACAAACGAACTATTATTTCGTCCATAATTGTTCGTTCACAGGTGCTCGCCGAACTCTGACGCCGTGTGTAACGCATCTCGAAGTATGGGGACGTGCAAACGCTAATCCAATGTTCGCCAGCTTATATAGCCGTAATTACAAGCTAATGAGAACGGCTTTTTAGTTTTCGAGCTTAAGCTCAGTTTCGAGTGTTACCTTAGTGAAAATTATATGCTAAATAGCTTGAATTATATCGGAGATTTTGGATAATAGCGTCATTAAGTTGCAACTAGAACTGTCCGAACTAATATACAAACATACGTACGTACGTACATACATACATACATACATACATACATACATACATACATACATACATACATACATACATACATACATACATACATACATACATACATACATACATACATACATACATACATACATACATACATACATACATACATACATACATACATACATACATATACATTACCGTCCTTCTGGGGCAGTTGGGTAATAAGGATGATGATTATATTATTTATATCTTACATTAAACAGAAGAGAGCTCGGTGGCGCAGTGGTTGGGTCGATGGACTTGCAATACGGAGGTCCCAGGTTCGATTCCCAGCCAGGGCAGCCATATACCAATGAGTTATCCTCGGTTTTTTCGAAGGAAAAACACATACCGAGTACATTTACCGAGAGCCTTCAAAAACGGTGAAGGAAAACATCGTGATGAAACCTGGATGCCGTAGAAGAAGAAGAAAAATCTAAGGCATGTGAAATCCGCCAACCCGCACTGGGCCCGCGTGGTGGATCATGGCCCCAGCTCCCTCGATGTAAGGGAAGGTCTGTGCCCGAGCAGTGAGGCAATATAAATAGACTGATGATTAAACAGACACAAGTCACAAAATGTGAAAGTCGAAACAATGTGAAACATAATTGCTAGGTTAATTTATCTAGAACCTACAATGGCTAAAGTTCAACGAACAAGTGAAGATAGAACAAAGAGTAAAAGGGGTGAAGTGAAAAGAGAATTTACATTCAAAATATTACAATTAAAACTTCTTTATCCAGCTAATTATATTCCATTTGAATGCTGCGAGTTAACTTTGGACCATTGTTTTTAAACTTAAATGTCTTGTACATTCAAATTTCGGGGGAAGACATGAATAGTGTTGGGACGCATTTCGCTTTCGCATAAAATTAAATGTTTCAAAATTGTTACATTTTGTTTCGCAATTGTTCGTTTATAAATTTCAAAATACTGCATGTTATTGCAATAGAGTAAACTACCTATAAAAAGGTTCATCTATCGTGGAAAAGTTAAGATAAGATAAAATACTTTATTTACACAAAAAATGATATTAGTTACATTGATCTCCTGTAAACAACTAGATACATAGCCTGCCTTCTAAAAATGTCCGAGCGCAAAGAAGGTCCAAACGGATGAATGGGCCCTCATTTGCTTTATTGGACATTATTTGGTCGTTAACAATGGACCCTTATTTGGACGTTTTTAAAATTGTTTTAGTAAGACCTTTGTGTATCTAGTTGTTTATAGGAGATCAATGATTAGTTATCATACTTAGCTAACATAATTTTATATAACAGGCGGTCTTATCGCTGAGAGCGTTCTCTTCCAGACAACCTTCAGGTAGAGAATTTATTCTTTTGGAAGAGGCGGCTTAAAGTAAAGTTGTGACTTATGAGAAACCAATTATTCGAATATTTTGGACGAGACCTAAATTTAACTGGTTTTGAAGGGGTTTAATATAGGATTATAATTACTTACTCCGCTGGCTCAGTGACCCAAAGTGGATCTTCGACACCGCAGAGCGCCTGCAGCCTGTCCTGCGCTGTCTGGTGCCAGTCGGGCGCCTGCAGCTCTCGCAGGTCCTTCTGCACCTGGTCGCCCCAGCGGTACCTAGGACGTCCGACTGGCCGTCGTCGGCTGGGCTTTCCGATATATGTTCGCTTCGCTGCACGTTCCTCTCCCATCCTCTCCACGTGACCAAGCATTATAATTACTTAGAAAACTTGCTGTAATTTTTAGTCTCATAATAATTTAAATATACTGTTCACATTATACTCAGTTGTATAAGTACAGATAGTCGCTTTTTAATAATATTTAAAAAATAACACGAAATAAACTATTGACCTAAAAGTGAAGTTATTCCGTAATTACTTGCGCATCCTAGAAATAAAAAAAACATGCATTTCGCTGCAATTACCTTCAGAATTCCGGCACATTTTCTCACATCCAACTTTCGCTTCATTCGCTCTTTCGCTTTCGTAATTTTCCTCCCATCCCTAAGTAATAACGTCCCATATAAATGCAAATGCAGGCCTTACAGGTAAGGAAGTTCCTTACCTTCGCCCTCTGTTAAAACTTGTCAAATTACTCGCGAGAACTTACCAGCGAAACTTGCCCACTTAGTCCACTAGTTGAGTTTAGGATACGCCTCTGCAGTGGTTTATGGGGCTCCCTTAATTAGATCTAGATGGGTCTGTAAAAGCTGCCAGGAATTATGGGAAACAGGTTACTAAGCCGATAGTCATAGACAGTTTTGAGGGGTCACTATCGGAACACCCACGTAACCAACATAACCATGCTGAAGAATGACGGAACTGGCAAATTGACTATGTAGTAAAACGACTAAAGCCTGACATACACAGTACACTACCTACTGGACATTAACGACGGGAGAAAAGGGGCGGGGCATGCGTTGCAACTGGCCGCAGGACTCGGGAAAGCCGCCTGTGTATGTGTCAGGCTTTGAGCACGAACTCAGCGGCGTCACTTACGACTGTCAAAATTAAATGAAAACTGACAGGTGTAAGACCGAACTGAAACTCTACTTATAGGTACTCAAAACTGTCTTCTAATTATGACTGTATTCAAATTTTTTGTTCAGTGCTCGGTACTACCTTCTATATTACTGAAGATAAACATCTTACAAAATGTATGTATGAGATCTGGAACGCGCAATGGAACGCAGCATATTGGGCGTGAGGAGAACCGTGTCAGAAACAACCCTGCGATCGATAACTGGCGTAGCAGACGTGGCCCGCAAAGCAGCTACATTGAAGTGGAACTGGGCGGGCCACGTGTGCCGCATGCAGCCGGACCGATGGACCCGGACTGGCACAGAATGGGTGGGGACGGTCGCCGGCGTCGGGGCAGACCTCGGCGTAGATGGAGATAGATGTTAGGGATGGGTGGCTGTAAGAGATTCAGGACAGGGATGGATGGAAGAGGAGGGGGGAGACCTTTGCCCAGCAGTGCGACGATTTATAGTTTAACATAAAAAAATACGAGATCCATCTTAGATGCGGCACCCGCCCACATATTGTAGTTGTCGCGTGGTTGCGGTTGAGTTGTTACGGGAAAAAGAAGACCGTAGTGACATTTTCGGGTGACTTGTTATTATAAGCAAAAGAATGTTATAGAACGGAATAATTATATTCTTCACGTTCAAATGCAGCTGGTCAACGGGCAAATTGATGTACTTCTTTTCTTAGAAAAATTACGTTAAGTAAAAAAACAAGGACGCGCTCCCACTTTCTCACATGACAGTTTTTTTATTTGTTTCTAATAAATTACAAACTGTCATGCCTTTTAAAACATTTATTGTACTGTGGATTAGAATACAGAACGTGAAGTGAATTTCCTTTTTTTTAAGTAGTACTAGAGATACAAAGGTGTATCATTTGTACTACCAGTTGATCTTATGTTTTAATTAGAATACAGAAAGTCTAGTGAATTTACTTGTATTTTTTTAGTAGTACTAGAGATACTTAGGTGTGTCATTTGTACTACCAGTTGTACTTCTTGGTAGTACTACCGGCACGAAGGGAATTCATCATCCATTTAGATTAACTATCTATTTCATCCCATGGCATTACTTTTCCATTTCCACCAGTCACGTGCAATTTCACGAATAGTTAAGCTCGCAACCGCCGTCATAATTTCGGCTCACTCGTCGTAAAAAACGAGTTCTCGTACAATAATAGAGGGTCCTTTGTATGAAAACAAAAGACGAGTAATAAACATTAACGAATCCATTCAGAGGAGGAAAATTTGGGAAGCACACAAAAAATGAAAAGGATTTATGTGGGGGTAGGAAGGTTTTATCTTAATGTCTACATTTTAGAGATATAAATGGCTAATGCTACGGATAGTACTGTCTGATGAGAAAAGTATACAGTAGAGTTTTTAAGGTTGAGATTTTCTCAAACAGCAATTGAATGATTTTATTGATTGAGTGAGTCAAAATTACCTATTAGGATTTTTTTTACAAAAAAAAGTAAACCGATTGTAAAATATATAATAATTTTCAAACATTGATCTCCTATAAACAACTAGATACACAGTCTGCCTTCTAATAATGTCCGAGCGCAAAGAAGGTCCAAACGTATGAATGGTCATTTGCTTTATTGGACATTGTTTGGACGTTGGACCCTCATTTGCTTTATTGGACATTAACAATGGACCCTTATTTGGACGTTTTATAAATTGTTTTAGTAAGACTTTAAGTATCTAGTTGTTTATAGGAGATCAATGTTTTCAAACCATTCATATCCATGTATGTTTTGAACTTTCAAACCAATATATACAACTATGTACTAGTAGAGATGCTGGGTCCCTGGGGGCCTGTGGCTCGGCGGCTGGTGAAAGAGCTGTCGTCGCGCCTGCGTGAGGCTTCCGGGGCCAGGCGGGCTGGCGCATTCCTCGGCCAGCGCATAAGCCTAGCCATTCAACCAGTGAACATGGATATCATTCTAGACACACTCCCACAGGGTGGGCAGAGTTGAAACGAAATTTTTTATTTGTAATATTTTTTAATTACTTAGTACAGTGAACAGCAGATCAATGGTAACACTTGCAGTACGGTTTCAAGTCTTACGACGCAAATAATAAGAACTGTCAAAAGTAAAACGTGTTGCCATTGATCTGCTCTCGACTGTACAATTGTACATATTATAATTATTACCTTGAAATATAAATTATGTAACTATGTACTTAGATTTTTTTTATATATTAATCGTCACAATTATTTATATTCAACGTTTCGTTTAGGCGCAAAACGTTTCCACGTTATCCAAGGCCATTTTTAAAAGCTAACAAAAACCTTTTAAAAACGACCTTTCCGCACAAACGTAAGACAAAACGTGGCAAATTAATTCGGCCTTAAAATAAAAAAAAAAACATTCCCTGACATTGTTTACAATATAATTAATCCCTTTTTTACCCTTTTCCTGAATGTCCACTGAAGGAGTAAATAGGGCGAAAAGGTCTTATCTTCACGAAATTAAAGGGCTTTGAAAAAAGAATTTAATTAAAAATAATAATTAAATTGATTTGATTATATTATTTTGATCTCTAATTATTCAAATTCAAACGATTTTGCAGTCACAAAGACCATATAAGTGTTAGTAAGTACTTATAACTATGTTAGTGTTTACATGAGGTGTATTACGCGCCATAACATGCGACTTAGGTCCGACTCCGAGACCCCGGGACATGTAAGTGTACCCAGTGTCTCAGAATCGGACTGTCCATGGTATACGCAATGCCCTTCAGGATGCTGTTAATTATGAGTCGACGAATTTCGACTGTTGACTTTGTTTGTTGTTGTTGTAATATTCTAGCCCAAAAAATTGGTCTTCTGTGCTATATAAAATCAGTAAGAAGTAAATGCGACAAAATAGCCAAGCGAGCACTTGCTGGCGCGGCGCGGTGTGAACAGACTCGCCGACTGTTCACACCACCGTCTGTTTTGGTAACACGGAATGTACGGTGGAACACAGAGAAAGGTGCACAGGAGAGTTTTTAAGGTTGAGATCTACTCAAAAACTACTTGACCTATTCCAAAAATTATTTCACTGTTTGATAGATAAATGTTAAAACTATGTAACTGTAAAAAAAATATTGAATTCGGTCCAGTACTTTTTGAGAAAATCTCAACCTTATTGAGGCCCCCTGTATACTTAGGGGTGTAAGGGGTGGGGACCGACTATATTGGCCACCCAAATGCCAACCTCACCGGCACGTGGTGCACCCTGCCGACCAACGGACGGGGCTCTGGCGACCGACAGTTGGCGGTATACCCAGCTCGCACCGTGCCGGCGCCAAGTGCAGCAGGTCGGTGACGGGCAGCAGCGTCACCGGCGCGAGGTGGCCGGCTCTGCGATCGCCAACCCGCTTGCCCAGCGTGGCGATTACGGGCATCACCTCCCAAATATGAGTGACACCACAAGGCCCCGGCCCCCAGTTCCCGGCCGCCCCGCTATTCCTAGCCAAGGCAGCGGCTACGGTAACGGCGGGGCAGGGGGTGATGACCTTCGCAAAATGGCTGGCAGGGACTGGATGCAGAGGGCCGAGAGTAGGGTTGATTGGCGCGCTTTGGGAGAGGCCTACGTCCAGCAGTGGACTGATACGGGCTGATGATGATGATGATGATGATGTATACTTATCTCTGTCTTCGACTGTACATTACATTTTTTGGGCGAGAAAATAGCCGATAGTTCCTCATTTACCTAAATGCGTTAAAGTTCAATTGTTATTAAAATAACAAAATCGAACTTTATAGAAAAGTTAAGTTCCCAAGAGCTTCAAGAGGAATCTTAAGGAGTCTAGCTAAAG
This sequence comes from Tachystola acroxantha, assembly GCA_963506565.1. Lineage (NCBI taxonomy): Eukaryota > Metazoa > Arthropoda > Insecta > Lepidoptera > Oecophoridae > Tachystola > Tachystola acroxantha. The sequence goes on along the minus strand of OY735894.1, from coordinate 5,875,802 downwards.
CGTGAAATGACACGGACAGAGGGTAATACCTCGGTTCAACGAAGCGGGAAACTTACAGTCCCCAGAAATAGATACCGCTGTAGGCTCCATCGCTATTCTCTCATTCGTGAAACACAATCTTCTAGAGTATTGATTTTGTAATCCATGACATTCATTCCACAGTTTGCTATAAACCCGTAGACCTCTGACATGGTCCCCCGGGTGTGGTGGTACATGTAAACGTGTTTTACCTGGGACAAAAAAGGCAGTCTAACGACCCAGGTAAAACACGTTTACGTGTACCACCACGCCCGGGGAGAGTGTTGATTATGTCGGGCTCGCCGCCCTGAAGGGGCGGAATACCGACTAAACTTCCTGGAGTGTTACACCTCGTGCCATTGTTGCCAAGCCACGGGAACTGTCGTACTACAAGTGTTACCATTGATCTGCTGTTATCCGTACACACCGGCACGCATGGCACCGCCTCATATCTCTCCATTTCTTCCTAGCGGAATTATAACAACCGGGGACCCACTGATTCCATTCTATGACAAAAATAACGTAGAGATATGGACAAAAAGAAGACAGAGAAAAGTGTACAGGGACCTCAATAAGGTTGAGATTTTCTCAAAAACTACTGGACCGAATTTAGTAATTCTCTTACAGTTACATAAAACTATGTAAATTTTATGAAAGAAATCTAAATGATAAATGGAGAAAAAAATGTTTCATCACCATTCGTATAAAAAAATAATAAGAATAGAATAGAATAATCGTTTATTTGACAGACAATAAAAAGGAGATAATTTTTTCGCAGTCGGGTTTTTTGTTTTTTGAAATATTTTTTGGGGAATTACTCCGTCTTTGCGTACCCCTATGGGAGACAGGCATGAGTTTATGTATGTACCTAAGTGTAAGTATATTGCCTATTACAGACCGTCTCTCAATCCGTTTGCCATTTAGAAAGCAATTATCATTCCCTTCGCAAATAACCACTGAAACTGTAAATATTCATGAAATCCTTATGAAAATGAATATTCGAATGGGTCTAATATCCGTGGAGCCCGCATAATATCTACAAACGTTAATTGATTTATACGGAACCATTATGGCAACCAAAGAGTTCATGCGTAAAGGGCAGCTTCCATTCGTTTCTTATATAGGTAACATTCTTTCATGCATCAACAATATTTCATGCAAACTACGGTTAAATTAATTGTGAATCGTTCCTCCAGAGGAGACGCAGGAGCGGTATTTGTATTACTATTTTTTTAATCAATACATAACTGACTGGTTTACAAAATCACCAAAGCACCGAGTCAGTGGATACAATATAATAATAATTCTTACAATAATCAATTATGCAATAAAATTAGTGTAAATTATTAGTGGTGCAGTTAAGATAACAATATATATTTTTATATAGAGAACACTATGGATCGGCAAATCGGCAAAAACATTAGCAACTTTTACTACGTTTAAGAAATAGTTAATCAAATCTACGACACGAGCCGCAGTATCGACTCTGGATGAAACCAACCGTCACGTTCACTCCCAAGCTCTAAAGAGGGACTCTTGAATCTAGTATGTACGGTGGAACACAGAGAAAGGTGTACAGGAGAGTTTTTAAGGATGAGATTTTCTCAAAAACTACTTAACATATTTCAAAAATTCTTTCACTGTTAGATAGATAAAATTTAAAACTATGTAACTGTAAAAATTTATTAAAATCGATCCACTAGTTTTTGAGAAAATCTCATCCTTATTGAGGCCCCCTGTATACTTATCTGTGTCTTCAACTGTACCATGCACCATGCAAAATCAACTTATCATTATCTGACTATAGCTCGAAAGTGCAGATCTTACATACTTATAGATAGGTAATTCTTCGATAATTTCAATTGCTGTTATTCATAAACCTAGTTAAACCTCACTTCCCTTAAATCGTGTTGCTATCCCTTTCACACTTCGTTAAAAAACGTTACGATAGAAAGGGACAGATTCATAAATCACGTTTATGAATACGCCCCAACTTGTACAGACGACAGATTATGATCGTACACAAAACCATTGCAATCTACGCTCTTATTACTGTCGCGTAAAGTGCCCACAAGTTACATTTGATATGCTGTCGATTGTACACGTTGGTATATGTAAAATTAGGCGCACATTTTCCGGGATCTACTAAATATTCCGCTGAAAAGGCTCTTTCATTTGCAGACGAGGTTTTGTGAGCTGCTATGTATTACCATACCGCAATAGAAAGCATTATTAGGTACATTTCGTGCATTTATGTATTAAAAGTGCATAGTGTACCGTCGAAGACAGAGATAAGTATAACAGGGGGCCTCAATAAGGTTGAGATTTCCTCAACAACTACTTGACCGAATTTAATAATTATTTTACAGTTACATAGTTTTAACTTTTATCTATCAAACAGTGAAAGAATTATTGCAATATGTCAAGTAGTTTTGAGAAAATCTCAACCTTAAAAACTCTCCTGTACACCTTTCTCTATGTTCCACCGTACGTTTAAACTAGAGTAGTTTGGTGAACGGTAGTACGATGGACGGTAGTTCCATGAACAACAGTTCGATGAACGGTATTGATATATAATAAAGCTGCCAAATGAAATAAAAGAGGTACCCAACCCCTCTCTCAAAGAAAGTTGCACGGGTGGTTACTTGATAAATTATTATACTCACTTATTATTATTAATTTTCACAACAATCAGAATTATACAGAATGAGTATTTAGTTACTTGTATTTATATTTTTGTAGCCCATGGGATCGTATATATGTTCGTATCGATTATCGACGAATGTTCATTAGTTCGAAATTCTAACACTAAATTTTTTAAAAATGGAACTTAATATTAAAAAATTGTAGAGCAAAAGTCGTTAAGGTACTTACATGAATAGTTGAATACACTCTTTTGACTCACTGTACTCTTTACGTTATACCTTGAATAATTTGCGTAGATGCAGCATTTTCAAACAAAACAAAGTAAAATTTATAATTGAGCCTAAACCAATAAAGAATCGAAAAATAAGCGTTTTGTGCAGTAACATCGTTTCACTCATTATTTTGTTTGAAATGTGATGATACAATATTTATAGCTTTCTTCAATCCATGAGGGGCCGTAGTTTTTAAGATTTCATACTTTAAAATATAGTTTTGTTTTGTATATTTATGTTTGTTTGGTTACTTAAAATGAGCCAAAAAATATATAGTGTCCGTAAAATACCATATTCCTTCTAATTTTAATTTAATTGCAGCTAAAATTATAGATCCTGAGTTACAATAAATCCACTATTTTAATACTTTTATTAAAATAATATTAATATTTAAACATTACTCATCATCATCAGTCTATTTTTATGTCTCCACCTGCTCGGGCACAAACCTTCCTTTACATAGGGAGCTCGAGCCACGATACAACACGCGGGTCCAATGCGGATTTGTATATTACACATGTCTTCGAGTTTTCTCACGATGTTTTCCTTCGCTGTTTTGAGAGCATTGTACATATTCTATAGGTACAGTGATTTCTTCATAAACCAAGGATACCTCATTGGTAGCCTGACCTGACCGAGAATCGAACCTGAGACACTGATACTGTATCGTAAGTCCATCCAACAAACCACTGTTTCACCGACCTCTTTTTAATAAAAATATTCTAATGATCCCTAATAACAGATCGGCCTAGATATCCAGACAAACCGACCGCCGATGCTTACAAACAAAATATCTCGTTTATTATACATTAATAATTTAATTACCGATCAATCAGTGAGTGATCGATCAGCGGTAATTTTAGGAGCTAATGAGAATCACTGCGTGTTTTAAAATACGTGTTAATTATGTGTGGGCTGCCAGCCGTCAAACTCAAGCGTGAGACAGAAGATGTCCCGAAGCGGCGGAGTGAAGAGCATGGCACATTGACTCCATATTTGTATTTTTATGAATTTTGGATGAATTGTGGCAGGGAAATAAAAATACGCCGACAAAAATCAGTTTTGTTTAAAACAAGCTCTCGTATTTATAATACCCTACATTTTGATATATATTTTGTATGAATACCTAACTATTTCGGTTTAGACATAATTTTCATTTTAAAAGACATGGAAAGGGTTTCTATTTAGAGACTGTACGCCTACACGACTGGACAAACTTCGCTCGATAGAAAAAAATCGCAAACATACCCCTTCTATGTCTTTTAAAATTAAAATTATATCTAAACCGAAATAGTTATTCATGCAAAATACATATCAAAATGTATAAATACGAGAGCTTGTTTAAAAAAAATCAGATTTTTGTTGGCGTATTTTTATTTCCTTGCCAAAATTCATAAAAATACGAATGTCGAGGCACTGCGCCGTGCTCTTCACTCCGCCGCTGCGGGGCATCTTGTGTCTCACTCTTGCTTTTGACAACCATATAGCGCCTTTATATCGGAGTTCGCTACACGAGGTTCAAAGGTCATCCGCCAAGACGTGTCTGCTCATTAAACCTATCTAAAATCAATCATAAAGAAATTTCAATATCTGAAGCCGAGGGGCAATTTGTAATTCGAATGCGATCGTTTAATATTCACATCAAAATTAGGTTCTTTTTGTGGAGCACATTTGAATATTCCATCCATATCCAATCCAATACGATTTCATAACGTGGGTATGGTAAAGTACTTACTTGACTTGAGAATTCCATGCATAATCTGAATAGGGATGTTGACAGTAACCGAAATAAAATATATTAGGGTAAACGCCTCATCTGACAAGATGCCTATCAGCCCGTATCAGTCCACTGCTGGACATAAATGAAATGAAATGAAAAAAATATTAATAACAAATGTTACAGGTCGTGGTTGTAGGTACATTAAACAATGTAATTACTTAGGTACCTATTTAAATTAATTATTTGATTAAGGCTTTGTATGCGTCTACTTTCGGTTTTTCTACGAAGGCTACAGCACTAACTACTAAAATTAAACGTCTGAAATATATATATATAGCAATCTTGGGGTGTCTATTTAGAGACCGATGAATACCGATACATGATTAGACAAACTTCGCTCGATAGAAAAAAAATCGCAAACATACCCCTTCCATGTCTGCAAAATGTAGGGTACTATAAATACGAGAGCTTGTTTAAAAAAAACCAGATTCTTGTTGGCGTATTTTTATTTCTCTGCCAAAATTCATTGAAAGTTCATAAAAATACGAATATCGAGGCACAGCGCCGTGCTCTTCACTCCGCCGCTGCGGGGCATCTTCCGTTGCCATCGTCTCTTGCTTTTGACAACTTAAAACATCAGAAATTAAATAAATAAAATTCAAATTGTTATAATATAAATGTCAATAAAAATAAAATATCGTCATATTCGATATAAAATTAAATTTTTGTCTCCCATTTCGATATAATTATACCAATGTAGGTAGTTCTACAAATTCCACATAACTTATTAACACATAGGAATCTCCCAAAGCACTCCACCCGATTCTTGGCCCTCTCCATCCAGTCTCTGCTAGCAATCTTGCGCAGATCATCCCTCCATCTGATCTGGGGATAATTCGTCTACACATCCGTTATGGATTCTAAGACAAATGTGCACAAAATAAGGAAGCGACAGAAGGTCGGCTCAGGTTGGTCTTGGCTTAAATTACCTACCTATGGCTGTAGCGCTAGGGATGCCGCATTTTCGAGTTTAAAGACTTAAACAAAAGACATTGCCACATTTCAATGGAGCTTTGCCCCACCTACAAAACTACGTGCGTGACCATTTAAGCTGTACCTATCATTTTGTTGGGGACTTATTACAGGTTTCATATTGAATAATCATAATCAGTATCATTTTCTACTACTCTCGGTCTCGCAACTCCTATAGAAAAATAACAAAAACAATGAATAATTCGCTTCGATTTCTTACTATTTTCTGAATTCTTAATTAATCTTTTTTTTTTTCAAATCGCAACTTGTACAAAACTTTATTTTAAACCAAGTATTGGTCATAATTGCCATGTGTGGTTAGTATGTGTTATGATTAGACCTCTATGGTCATTAGAATAGTAATCGAAATTGTATTTTTATAAGAAAATACGCTGTCCTTCTAAATTTTAAAAATTGTGTCAACTTGACTTCCAGAATAAATTCCACCAAGAGATAACTTGCTTTTTACTTTTAACTTAAATTACACAACAGTATGCTTGACAAAATGTTCATCTTATTTGTATGTACGTCAAGTATTTGACAAATACGACACACATCCAATAGCTAATACGAATAGCCAAGTGAAGTGGGAGCATGATATTCGCAACTCGATCCCTGCGAAAACCGTCTGAGATTGCCTGTACGTAGTCTCCATGTGTGCGTGAGGTGTTTCTTGCACTTTTCTATGGAGTCTACTTTCTGTCCGTAAGTAGTACTTACAACATTCTTTATTTTATGTCCCAAGTCAATCAGAGGTTTCAAATTTCTCACAACGTAAGGGTCTGAAGCTTGTCTGAAGTGGAGGCAACTCAAATATTGGTAGAAGCCATGTTTGCCCGGCTATGTTTGATCTTCCCTTTCTGTTGGACTTATAAAAAGGTACACTGAACTTAGAGCCTCAAAGGTAAACTTTCTTAAGTTAGCTTAAAGTTTTTATTGCCCTATTTGACTACGGAATTTCAATAGTACTGAAGCGTATGCATAATTAAATTACAGATACCTATGTATTTGAGTTCAATATCTTACATGAATAGAATTCATGAAATATAATTGTAGAAATCGCTACCTACGAGTAGAATAAATAAAAACCTCAGAATAAAATTGCATGGAACTTATTTTATCGTGAACCTACAATTTTGTGAATAATAAAATGAGAAGAATTTAAAGATAGGTACCTACTAATTTTATAAAGTATTAAGTAACTTCAAATTATTTTCATCATCATCATCATCATCAGCCCGTATCAGTCCACTGCTGGACGTAGGCCTCTCCCAAAGCGCGCCAATCAACCCTACTCTCGGCCCTCTGCATCCAGTCCCTGCCAGCCATTTTGCGGAGGTCATCCCTCCATCTGGTCGGGGGGCGTCCCACACTACGTTTACCCGTTCGTGGCCTCCATTTTGGCAGCCTCCCGTAACCCGGGGATTCTTAGCACCCCCTGCCCCGCCGTTACCGTAGCCGCTGCCTTGGCTAGGAATAGCGGGGCGGCCGGGAACTGGGGGCCGGGCCTTGTGGTGTGCATCATGTTTGGGAGGTGATGCCCGTAATCGCCACGCTGGGCAAGCGGGTTGGCGATCGCAGAGCCGGCCACCTCGCGCCGGTGACGCTGCTGCCCGTCACCGACCTGCTGCACTTGGCGCCGGCACGGTGCGAGCTGGGTATACCGCCAGCTGTCGGTCGCCAGAGCCCCGTCCGTTGGTCGGCAGGGTGCACCACGTGCCGGTGAGGTTGGCAATTGGGTGGCCAATATTGTCGGTCCCCACCCCGGTCAAATTATTTTATGAATACCTATATCTTTCGTCTTTACTGTACGTGTATAATCTCAATAAATAATAAGCAGACCTAAGGAGTAATTAATTATTTATATACCTACTTACATAAATAATGTACATAACATGAATATTACCGGCATGTAATCCGAAGGTAAGTATGTAATAAATAACAGGATACATGAATTTAATTAAGTAGGTACAGTTCTGTTAAATTTTCTCATTATTTAGTCCCTTCACTAAAAATTCACAGAATTACGAAATTACAAAATGAAAGCATCAAATGAGACTGTCGTAAAAGCCTTTTGCGATATTAAATATTTACATGTCAATTAATTCATCTGAAACAACTAAAAATATAAACTAACTTACTAAACTACAATATTAAACTAAAAATAAAAGTACTTACTAAAATAAAACTATATGTACAAAATAGGTCGGTTGAACTATCTGAATGGCTTGCATTACAGATAGTTCAACCGATCCCCGTTGTCCGGCAGCGTGCCCAAAATGCTGGCGGCATTTCCCCTCTGAATAGCCAAGCTAATTCTTTGGGCGAAATACAGGCCAGCATTTTGGTCACGTGTGGACTCCACGAGCCGTCCCGATAGATCTTTATAGATCTCCATCGCTCCCGGCCCCCACGGACCCAGCGTTTCTACCCCAAACGGCACAAATATGTAGCCTCTGTCAAGACCACAATACTTGCGCCGCTTGAGGAATTCAGCCGCTACAGCAGCGCCACTCGCCCTTTGAGATGTTTCAGGAAGATGGGACGGCGCCAGTGTATCGACACATGTCGTAAAAGTAGTTTAATTACCTAGCTAGCCGTTTAATTAATAGCCCAACGTTGACTAAACGTCGTCATCCAATCAAAAATCAGAATTGGTCGATATTTTTGTAATTAGGTCACGATGTATAGTAATAGTCATTTTTATACTATGGTTAGAGTGTGGATTGTGTAAAAAAGGATTTCAACTAGGGACTTCGCCATTACATGTAAATTCGAAGTCCCTTTCAAACAGGCGCTGAATTTAGCTACTTTTATTCTTTGGCTAATAAACTCATGTCTATAAATAATTTATAATTTTAATTGGTAATTAATTGGTAATATTTAGCTTACCTACAGTGTTTTAATTTAAGTAACGGTCTAGGCCGCTAATTAAGTTGATTAAACCAGATGGCTGCAACGTTTAGGTAGCATGAAATGAAAACCAAATTTGCTATTAAGCCCGGAGCAACGCAGCGTAATGTGAAGTGTTCACACCACACTGCGATTAAATCGCGGATCGAGCGGTTACTGCGAATTTATTTGCCCCGGTAACGCCGCGGGTCCGGTTTGAACTGGTTAACTTCAGTTTGTATTTTTGCGAGGTCAACAGGCGATTTGGTTCGTAGGTTTTATTTTTATGTTTTCTGCCAATTTCATGGCTACATAGTTTAGTCAAAATGACATTGCCACATTTCAATGGAGCTTTGCCCCACCTACAAAACTATGTGACCATTTAAGCTGTACCTATCATTTTGTTGGGGACTTATTACAGGTTTCACATTGCATAATCACAATCAGTAGGAGTTGCGAGAGTAGTAGGAAATGATAACAAAAACAATGAATAATTCGCTTCGATTTCTTACTATTTTCTGAATTCTTAATTAAGCTGTTTTTTCGACTCGCAACTTGTAGAAAACATTATTTTAAACCAATAATTTTAATAAAAAACGGAGATATTTTTACATTTATTCGTTATCTTGTTCATCATGCGGTTGATGGTGGGGCAGAATCTGGTATTGTCATTTAAAAACTAACACAGGGAAATGTAGTGCAACCTTAAGTTACCTCAAGGATACTGCCGAGACAAAATACTGGTTACTTATCTATATTGTGGTTTAGTCTATCACATAGAAAAATCTACATGAGAGTTTTTAAGGTTGAGATTGTCTTAAAAACTACATGACTTATTGCCATTGATCTCCTATAAACAACTAGATGAATGGACCCTTTGCTTTATTGGACATTATTTGGACGTTAACAATGGACCGGTTTTTTTAAATTGTTTTAGTAAGACCTTTGTGTATCTAGTTTTGGACGATAACTCAGAATGAAACCGCTGCAGAATACTTTACACGTTTATTCGCCGAATCAGTATAATTCTCTAAGAACACCACTTTCACAATAATAAATGTATGCACGCTCTTGCTCGATTCGCACTCGAATGAATGACAGGTCGATTGATCCCGCCTCGACTGCTCCATTTTGGAGGGGCGCATCGACCAATCATACGATTCGACCACTCAATACCCGAACTGAATTAAACAAACTGTCACATAAATTATAAAGTAAATCGTTATTTGTGTTAAATAATTATCTTAATAATATTAGATAAATACGTTTAGTATTTATTAACGCTTTGTTTATTTATTGATATTATCATGACAAATCAGTTGACTTCCCTTTAACTATGAGCTATCAGTTATGTTTACATCCTAATAAGTACTAAATCGGTTAATATTACAGTTATAATTATACCTATAAATAGAATAAGTCTAACAGCTCGGCCATTGACAAAAACATAAAGGTACGTCCTCGTACATCACATGATTAACAGTAAACAACAAACAATTAAATCTGTAATCGAATTATATCAAAAACTTACCAGAAATGAACATTCAATCAGCAATATGTTACTTCGTAAATGTATCAAATTAAGTTCAAAAGATATGTATATAATATAATAGAGTACAACAGTATATTTAAACAAAACAATAGCCTATGTTTAAACAAAAGATTATTTGACAAGCGTTGGAGGATTACTGTTGTGAGGCATTATCTATTTCGTTGCAATCGTCGCTTTCGTCAGAGCTGCTATCAAAGTTAGTTGCAAAATTTAACCATGGTTGTATTTTATCCCCAGCTATCACGGCCTCATAGCGGCGATTATTTTTACGTGTAACTGGTGTATCTTCCACCACAAATCTATCGTTAGGGAGTAACTTAATAATGCGATAGGGGCCCTGAAACTTTGAAACTAACTTTTTAGATTTTCCGTCATTATGATTTATCTCTCTTTGCACACGCACCAGATCGCCTTCCTTGTAAACATTGCTCTTTTTCCGCTTTTCATCGAATCGTTTCTTATCTTTATCTTGTTGGTCCTTAATTAGTTCTCCAGCCCTTCGTCTCATTTCCGATATTTCATGTGATGGTACAATGTTGACAGTGTCATTTATAACATCATTAAGAATCCCTTCAGTCGCATTAGTTAGCCTACATCCGAAAAGAAGCTCCGCTGGGCTTTTCCTTGTCGTTTTATGAACCGTAGTATTAAGGCCTATCTGAACATCGGGCACGCATTCGTCCCAAGTTCTGTCGTCCTTCTCGTGAGTTTTAGATGATAAGGCATCTAGAATTGTTCGATTGAACCTTTCGACCTGCCCATTGGCTCTAGGTGTCGCGACGGCGTTCATGATATGCTTAGTGCCAGTGGACTTGACGAAGTCTTTGAAAGTGCGGCTAGTGAAACATGATCCTTGATCAGTAATCACGCGCGTGGGGGTGCCGAAGTAGCTAATATGCTCTTTAAAAACGCGAACTGTGGTAGTTGCTTTCGTATTACGCACGGGTGTGATGTTGATATATTTGGTAAATCCATCTATAATCACCAGTAGATAACAGTTCCCTCGTTTACTGCGTACAAACGGACCCAGGTGGTCTGCGTGTATGGTGTGAAAAGGGATTTCTACTTTAGGGATAGGGTGCAGTTCGCCAGATTTGGGACCACCCCCTGCTTTATGATGGGCACATTCAAGGCATGCACTCACGTATTTTTTTACAAAGCGTCGCATCTTCGGAAACCAGTAGGATTCTTTGATGCGCATTAAGGTTTTATCGAACCCAAAATGACCCACGTCGTCGTGGTTCATTTTAAGGATCTGCCACCTTACTCCCTTCGGTACGAGCCACCGGAGCTTATCGTCAACCTTTCGGTATACTCTGCCGTTTTTCAGACAGTAGTTGTTGTGAATATCTGCAATTTTCGCTGTCTCTGGATTGCTTAAAACGTCCCTAACGCCTCTTACCTCTTCGTCTCCCATCTGGACAGTACTAATCCAATCGTCTTCACCAACAGTCAACACGTCTAGGACGTGAGCTTCTGGGGATGAAGGTTCGATTGGATTTCTGCTGAGCGCATCTACGTGCGCCATTCGGGCGCCGGGTCTATATTCAATGCTACAGTCGTATTCCTGCATCTGTACCCACCAGCGAGCAATACGTGGAACTAGGTCGCGTTTCGTTAAGGTAGTCCTTAATGCGTTGCAATCCGTGTATATTTTGAACGATATGCCAACTAGATAAACGCGGAACCTGTTTAAGGATGCTATTACGGCGAGCGTCTCCAGTTCGAAGGAATGGAACTTTTGTTCGTCAATAGACGTTTTGCGACTAAAATAGGACACAGGACGTAAAATACCATCCTTGTTCCGTTGCATTAGGATCCCAGCTACTCCCAGTTTGCTGGCATCTGTGTGCAGCTCGGTTTCTGCCTGAGGGTCGTATAACGCCAGCACAGGCCGATCGACAAGTAATTCTTTAAGGATCGTAAAAGCTGCCTCCTGCCTATCGGACCATTCCCAGGGAGAGTCCTTCCTCAGAAGGTCCGTCAAGGGTCGGGCGATGACAGCAAACCCCTTGATGAACCGCCTAAAGAAACTCGCTAGACCGATGAATCTACGGACGTCATGCTGGGTTTTGGGAGTAGGGAATCGGTCAACGCATTCAGTCTTACGACTTCCAGGTCGTAGACCGTCGGGCCCTACTTCAAAACCTAGAAAGTCAATAGTATCATAAAAGAAGTGACACTTTGAGAGCTTTAGGGTTAAGCCACCCTTACGCAGCAACTTCAATACTTCTTTTAAACGTGATATACCCTCCTCAAAGTCTTGGGCTGGGATTAAAATGTCATCCATATAAACGACGGCGAATTTCACTTTCGCTTCTGCCAAAATTTTATTGATAGTGCGTTGGAAAACAGATGGTGCATTAACGAGGCCAAAAGGCATACGTAAATATTCGAATTGACCGTCCGGTGTTACGAAGGCAGTCTTATGCACGGACTCTTCAGCAATCGGGATCTGGTAGTAACCAGATGCTAGGTCCAAGGTAATAAACAGCGAATTCCCTGACAGTAAGTCGAGCTGATCCTCAACGCGGGGGAGGGGATAGTGTTCCTTCACTGTTTTCTGGTTTAATGCCCTATAATCGACGCAAAGCCGCTTCTCACCTGTCTTCTTCTTTACAAGAACTATAGGGCTCGCGTATGGCGAGGATGATTCGCGTATTATTTCAGCATTTAACATTTCATTCACCATGCCCTGAACTGATAATCTCTCCGTGTGTGCCATCCGATAAGGGCGATACACCACTGGTACGGTATCTTTTAAGTTAATCACCATTTCGTTTTCCTTCGTAAATCCTAGGTCAGTCAAATTTTTCGAGAAACAATCTTGATACTCGGTCAACAAATCTTTTAGTATTTCCTTTTCGGTGTTGGTAATAGAATTCCCACAGTTTATGGTGTCATCGTCAAAATTCTTAATACCTCCTACTATGTCACTTATGGAATTTACATTAGCGACGCGATGTGCTCGCGTAACCAAAGAGTTTTTGATAAATTCTATTGGGCTGGGAGATAAATTCTGAATCAATAGATAGCCTTCACCGTTTTTAAGTTCATACTCTCCAGGAAGTAAGTAGTAGTCTGCTCCAGTTATGCCTCTCACCGACCCGTGTACATAGACAGGCCCTGAATGTGAAATGTTAGAAAGCACTGGTACCGCTTTTATTTCGCCCTGACCAATGCTGATGCTATCACCCATGGTGATGAACAACTTACCTGTATCAGTCAGGGACTCGAATATGAGTTCTGTAGATGTTTTGGTAACGATGATGTTGGGATCCTCAGTGAAATTATGCCCCAACAAGACAGAGTGTTTCATTACGTCGTCATTGACGACATATAGGTTGATAGACAAAGATATACCCTGTACCATGACGATAGCTTCCATTCGAGCTGTTGCCTGTACCAATTGGTTACCGAACCCCTTCAGAAACGGAAGGTTATCCGTCATTAAAGCTACGTTTAAGGTCAATGCATCAGAGTATCGAATCAATGAGCATTCGCTACCAAGATCCACGAAACACGAAAGACTCACATCGTTGACTTTGACTTCCATGGTATATTTATCCTTGGTGTGTTTCCTTAGATCTTCTCTAGGCGTATGATCATCGATTCCTATCAAACGGTCCGAGGAATTGCCCATGTTAATCCTCAAGACACTCTTCTCACTTTTATCCTGGCTATTGATATTAGCCTGACTTCTATCCGACCGTAAGTAAGGACATGACGTGACGTCATGCCCGATCCTGCGACAATTACTGCACTTTACAATCGGCTTGGGACAACGGAAGCTAGGGTGACCATCAAGTCCGCAGTTAAAGCACTTGAGCGGACCTTTATTTAGAGGCTGGGTTCGGTTAGAGACCGCCGACGTTGATTGAGGTGGAGGTCTTCTGTCCTGCTTGCTCCTACCGAATGTAGAATTATCGCGAGGTGAAGCGACCTTCACGGTCTTCAGATATTTTAGAACTTCTTCGGGAGAACCATACTGACCACCTTGAGCTCCTAATTTGATCCCACGGTCTTCGATGCCGTGTATTATGCAATCAACTGCCTTTTTACCAACGATCTGACATCTATTTAACAGATTTAATTTAGAGTAGAAATATTCTTCTAAAGAATCTCCGTAACGAACCTTCAACGACAGCATCTCAGATAATAGGTCAGCATAATTCTCCCTACAAGGGAACGATTCAATCAGTTTGGTTTTCCATTCGGTCCAAGTGTACCGAACGGTAGAAAGGCTTTGATACCAGGTTTTCGCTAATCCCGATAATTTAGGCAACACATAATGAATGGTTTCCTTCTCATTCCAGTCATAAATCTCCGCACATTCTTCTACCTTTGTCAACCAACTCAAAATTGTCTGTGTCTTGGACAACGGGTCAAACTCGGGAACAACGTTGCTTACCGAATTCAACCTGTGACCGCCGGTTCTACTCATATCCTTAAAGGCTTCCATGAACTGAATAAACAAATTATTGCTAGGATTGTAATCACCACGATCTTGAGGATGATGTCTCGATGACTTATCGGCCCTTGGGGTCGACCTCCCCAAAGGACTCCTTGACCTATCTCTATCAGATCTTGAGGTCGATCTCATTAAAGGACTCCTTGACCTACCTTTTTCAGGATATCGCCAATCAGGGTTACGCTCGTTGCAGGTACGACCACCATCAATGGTGGAACGTGTCATTGCATTGCTATTAGGTTTAAATCTCTTATAAGGGTTATCATTGCATAGTCGTGCTCCGCCGGGTCTCGTATCGTCAAAGTCATTGCGCGAGTGTCCCGGAGAGTATCTGTCGTTGCTTTGATGCCGAGGCCTCGAATATCTATCAATTTCATTGCGCGAGGGTCTCGACATCTCCCAAATCAGGTGTCCTGGCTGTCGATCTCGTTCACGAGTAGTATCATTATCATTGCCTTGCGTCCTACGCTCACCAACGGGGAATACTGCACTGCCGCTCCTTGATCGCCTTACGCCATCAGCCACATGTCGGTCGTCAGATCTCGAATATCGTCCAACATCTCCATGCGTCTCATCGCCGTCATGGTGCCCTTCATCTCCGCATGGTTCCTCGCCTTCATCCATCACTCGTGATATCTGAAACTCAAACCGATGTGGTTAATGATAGTCATTTCGCCATAATTAAGGTCATATCATAACCTATCGTAACATATAATCACATATCATACCCGGTCATACCATATCATAACATGTCACAACCTGTCACAACATATCATAGCATATCGCATACGTCTGCGCGTACTTACTACTACTTACTACTTTCCAAGACCCGGCCCACCTACTGTGAGGCCAAGTTTCAATGGTAGGTACACAATTTAAGCTGAACAGTAACCATAATTATTATTTATTGATAGATACGATACGGTATTATAGTATGATTGATATTCCTACATTTCTGTATTCGTTTAACAAATAATCCTACTCCACGTTCGTACCAACTATCGGCGGTGATGTACGTGGGAATAGGTACGTAACGTTGCAAACAATAGATATAATTTAGTTATGTACCGTATGTCGGGATTCCGGTTCATCAAATTGTATAATATCGTACTATTCGATTGCGGTATATGGAAAAGTTAGAACAGTATTTTTATTGTGACGGTATTCGTAAAATAAGAATAACTAAAGAGAGGGCGGGAAGAAAAAAAATTAACGTCGCTCACTCATCAACAGATTATACGATTTATCTACGAAACACGTATCGGATTATGATTTCTTTAAATAAAAATAGTGGTACTTACGTAAAATGGGGCGTGTGATCCCACTTCTGAGTTTTTGGACGATTACTCAGAATGAAACCGCTGCAGAATACTTTACACGTTTATTCGCCGAATCAGTATAATTCTCTAAGAACACCACTTTCACAATAATAAATGTATGCACGCTCTTGCTCGATTCGCACTCGAATGAATGACAGGTCGATTGATCCCGCCTCGACTGCTCCATTTTGGAGGGGCGCATCGACCAATCATACGATTCGACCACTCAATACCCGAACTGAATTAAACAAACTGTCACATAAATTATAAAGTAAATCGTTATTTGTGTTAAATAATTATCTTAATAATATTAGATAAATACGTTTAGTATTTATTAACGCTTTGTTTATTTATTGATATTATCATGACAAATCAGTTGACTTCCCTTTAACTATGAGCTATCAGTTATGTTTACATCCTAATAAGTACTAAATCGGTTAATATTACAGTTATAATTATACCTATAAATAGAATAAGTCTAACACTAGTTGTTTATAGATCAATGCTAATTGCAAAATTCTTTCACTATTAGATAGATAAAAATTTAAACTATGTAACTGTAAAAGATTTATTAAAATCGATCCAGTAGTTTTTGATAAAATTTCGATCTTAATGAGTGAGGTCCCCTGTACACTTTTTACGGGACGCACTTTGCTGCACTACTTATGGGACACATGTAGAAGAGAAGAATTTAGTACCTCTTTCTTTACAGGAACATCTACTGCAATTGTCTTCCGTCCTATCCTGCAATTTGTGAGATAACCCGCTCGGGAGAAAGTGACGTCACAGCGCTCAAGTTGTCACCTCCGTCCCCGGTCTCCGGTTGCAATACGACACGACACTTTGTCGGAGAAATGCATTGTCTGAAAATGAATATACGGAGTTGAAAAAAAAACTATAGATAAATTGCCACATCTTAACCTTATTGAGAAAAGGGGACTATTATCTGTCGTTGTGTGTAGGTACCTACACAGAGAAAAATATACAGGAGGGTTAGTATTAACGATTTTTATTAGCGCCCAAGTTCTGTCAAAGTCAGATTTTAAAGAATTAATGCCAAAATCCAAAAATTTTAGCCGTTTTGATTAAATTTTTATAGCCTATATCACTTCTACAATCAATACGAATCTAACGATACCTCATATGTTAAAATCCATCAAGCCGTTTAGGCTATAGGGCGTGCCAAAAAAATAGATATGCATACATACGTACTTACATACACTCGAAAAACATAACCCTCCTTCTTGCGCAGTCGGGTAAAAATAGAACAAAAAGGTCGTTCGTGCATTGTAAAAAATATCTACCAAATTGATATAAATAGGTAACAAAAAAATATTGTAAATGGCCAACAAAAAAATCTAGTTTCTTCACATTTCGGTATTTTATAATCTTACTCTCATCAAAAATAAACTAACAAATAAAAAATCTAGACTAAATTTTCTGGAAAAAACAAAATTACAATGTAACATTGTTATTTTACACAAATCCTCAACATGGCAACTTATTATGACAAGACAACGGCCTAACTCGTTCCATGAACAGTGAACATGCCTTCCTTGAAACTACGGAATGGAAAAAGCAATTCCCAGTAAGAACTAGCTTCGAGGAAAATTATAATGATGGTACAATACAATTGTACAGTGTGGATAGTGGCTAT
Organism: Tachystola acroxantha; assembly: GCA_963506565.1. NCBI lineage: Eukaryota > Metazoa > Arthropoda > Insecta > Lepidoptera > Oecophoridae > Tachystola > Tachystola acroxantha. Next base: position 5,858,223 of record OY735894.1, on the reverse strand, counting down.
TCATATTTTGTTTATTTATTGCACACCAAATAGAATCATCTTCGTCTTGCAGTGCCTCTCCACTAATGAAGGCTGGCCGTCAGCTCCGCATATCTCCCTCTGTCTTGAGCCAGTCGGAAAAGCTCTTCGACGCTGGCTATAGCTGTCCCTTATATTGCGGAGCCACGATTTCTTCCTTCTGCCAACCCGTCTCTTCCGCTCAATCTTGCCCATCATTATGAGTTGGAGGAGTTGGTACCCCTCGTGTCTCAGCACGTGGCCGAGATAGCCCACTTTTCTCCTGTTGAAAAATAGAATACAATCTATCAAACATGCAAGATAAGCAAATTAGTATTTTTTTCAACGGTTTTAAACTTTATAGTTTATACAAAAAGATACAATAAATAAATATCGCTATGTGTGCGAATACAATCGCAGCCAGCCAGGATCGCAGCAGATGGAAGGACTAGACTGGAGGACCAGACCATGCGGCACATAGTCGAGACGTTTCCGTTGCGTGCATACCAGGGACATCTGAGGGACCTGTGCGAGCTCACGCCTGACGCTACCCAATGGCTGCAGCAACTGAAGTCGACGTCTGACAACTGTCCAGATAAACAACTAGATACACAGTCTGCCTTCTAAAAATGTCCGAGCGCAAAGAAGGTACAAACGGATGAATGGAGGGTCCATTTGCTTTATTGGACATTATTTGGACGTTTTTTAAATTGTTTTAGTAAGACCTTTGTGTATCTAGTTGTTTATAGGAGATCAATGTTGGTCAATGATTTTTTTATATATATTTTCGCTGATTATTAAACTATTTAATGATGTTTCTGTACCATGATTCTACATTCACTTGTGCTAGTTAGCCTTACGTAGGCGTCTTACAGAGGTATTTGTCGTTGTTTAAGAGTATTAGAAATAACATTGTGTCTGGGTCATATTATATAAGCTCCGCCATCATTTTTGCTGTCATAATTATTTTCCAGAACTGCGGATCTTTTCTACTTAAATGAGTAGGGACAAAGGAATTGTGTGCATTTTGTTATTTGCTTTAACAATTTCCTTGATTGTCACTAAGGAGCAATTGCATCAATATGATAGCCTTTTTGACCCAGGTAAAACATGCAACCATGTATCACCACGCCCGGGGGAGCGTGTTGATTATGTGGTATGTGTATTAAGTCCCCAATAAAATGATAGGTTCAGCTTAAATGGTCACGTAGTTTTGTAGGTGGGGCAAAGCTCCATCGAAATGTTGCAATGTCATTTAATCAAAGGGGCTTAAATGACATTGCCACATTTCAATGGAGCTTTGCCCCACCTAAAAAACTACGAGACCATTGAAGCTGTACCTATCATTTTGTTGGGGACTTATTATCAGTAGGAGTTGCGAGAGTAGTAGAAAATGATAACAAAAACAATGAATAATTCGCTTCGATTTCATACTATTATCTGAATTCTTAATTAAGCTGTTTTTTCGACTCGCAACTTGTACAAAACTTTATTTTAAACCAATAATTTTAATGAAAAACGGAGATATTTTTACATTTATTCGTTATCTTGTTCATCATGCGGTTGATGGTGTGGCAGAATCTGGCATTGTCATTGGCAGTCGTGTTTTTTGTTTGTTAAAATATTTTCTGCATGTTTTCAAGCATGAAAGACATTTTCGCAAGCTTCGAGTCAATGAAGCAACATAAACCCATTAAACCCTAAAACAGTTCGCAAAATAAATAATATCCCTAAATCTTAACCAGCCTGTGCCGAGTGAATCCTCTGTCAATGTCAGGCGCACCTGTTTCCAACGTGATGGGATTTATCAAAGCAGATGTACAGCTCTCTCCTTCTGCCGTATGACAGGCGACAAGGACAGATTAAGCCCTTAATCGCTGTTAAGTCTATTGCTGTCCAGTGGACAGACAATGTGGCCAACAGTGTCACGGTTTTTATCCAGTGATATTTTAAGGCGAATCTTTCAAATGACGTCACAGAAAATACACTGATGAAAATTTTGTTTATTATTTATTTAATAGCCTATTCGCAAAGGCTTTAAGAACTCATTAATATGCGTATTGGTAGATCATATTTCGTGTGTTTTTGTACAGTCGAAGACAGAGATAAGTATACAGGGGGCCTCAATAAGGTTGAGATTTTTTCAAAAACTACTGGACCGAATTTAATAATTCTTTTACAGTTACATAGTTTGAACTTTTATCTATCAAATAGTGAGAGAATTTTTGCAATAGGTCAAGTGGTTTTTGAGAAAATCTCAATCTTAAAAACTCTCCTGTACACCTTTCTCTGTGTTCCACCGTACGTAAATTAAAATACAAGAAACACAAAATCTCCCATAAGTTTTGGAGAATATATGGATGTACCTAAATTAAAATTGGGTGCACATACAAAAAATATGGAGAAAAAAGTATCCTTTTTCAATCAACGAAAATATCAGAAAGAATTCATCTAACAAAAATATTAATCATTAATTTTAAACATTTTCTACATTTTGTACTTATGGTGGCACTTCACTTGGCTATTCGTATTTGCATATTTGTCATAATTGCCATGTGTGGTTGGTATGCTTGACAAAATATTCGTATTATTTGTATGAATAAAATGTGAATGACAAAAAAAAAACCATCCATTTATCATTTAGATTTTCGTTTCGCATAGCGCATATGCGAAAATATTAAAACAAAATTATTATTGTCCTTTATTATTATAAAACATCCAATAGCGAATACGAATAGCTAAGTGAAGTGCCACCATTACAATAATAATTATTATTCACATTTTGTCGCATCAAATTCTAATAATTCCTATTTCAAAACCATTCACATTATCAGAGTCTACATTTGCTTTACTTTGGTTAATATTAGTGAACCAAATACTAAGAGTCTAGGTTCTAGGTCCAAAATTATATTCTTCCTGTTCATTCTCATTTCAAGAGCTAATTCTAAATGAACACACAGGCAGGTAAAAAGAGCTTGAAACATTCAGGAATTTGCGGCTACAGTAAATTAAAACAAAAAGAATAGCTCGTTTTTAGACTACAACAGTGCAATTTCACAGTGTATTCATTCTCAAGCAATGTTTACACTCATAATATTTTTCATATTAATTTAGTTCACAACGTTCTATTACACAGTACAAAATTTTTTGGAGACCTTTTAAAGATTCACGTCAAATTAATATTTTTTATAAAATTTATTGTAAATATTTCATTTTTATTTTTCCCCAAATTGTTTAATTTACTTAAACGCTGTGCAGAATTATGTCTGTGAAACGGAACGTATGGCGGCGGGCCATCGCGGGGTCGCCGCGCGGGGGTGAAGTGTCAAAATAAAACTGTCAAAGTGTGAAGGTCAAAAGTGTCACATTCAATTCAAATCAAGGACGACGAGAACTTATCTAAATGAAAAGAGCGTAAAAATCCTGTTTCAAGTGTTTCTAATTACACCAGTTAACTATAAAAATACAGTCCACTCATTTCTACCACCGACCGCAGCTACAATTAATATACATATGTCACAAGCCTAATCATCCATTTAATTTTGTGGAATGAATTCAAGGCCACCTGTATATCGAGATTTATGGTGCTGTCGTCTTGCACCGCTGGGTAATGCCGTCCCTGGTATTGACTGAACCTGCAAAAGACGAAATACTTGTGAGGGGTTCTCTTGAAAATGACGGAAAACGACGGTTGCAAAATTATTTGATAATTTTCAATTTAATGTCTACAGTTTTGTGTTTAATATCACATTAAGTTAATCAGAAAATGTTCGCGAGGATTAATGCAGGATCTGAAGTTTGGCGCTATGATCAAGAGTCCCGCTACGAGCTCGGGAGTTAGCGTGATTGTTGAGCTGCTTCGTCTAGAGTGGTGACGCTACGGCGGTTACTCTGGATGAAGACAAGAAGACGCGGATACCTACCCAGGGCGAAGACGTTACGGCGACTTGCCTGGATGAAGATAAGACGATATATTATGATATTTTGAATATTCTGTAACATGACATTGGCAACTGACGATGTCGAGTCCATTAATAAAATAAATAAACAGCGCGCACCCCACATTACACAAACGTCCACGGCCCGAGCTAATGCACTACATTATACTCCATTCCAGCTCAGCGTTGTGACAAATATACAACGTTTTTGTTCCCAACACACAAAAAAATCTCGGCGCTCGAGAAAAATCCTACATTGTACCTCAAAAATAAAACTAAAGGGGCATGTAAGCAGTTCATTTTTCACACGGTACAAAGTGTTGGTGAGCGCTAGTGGTAGATAGAAGCAGATGTGGCAATATCAATTAAAGTTTGTCTTCGAAACGGGTGCAGTCGAAACCACATCAGTGTAACACTTTGGACTTTGTATCGTACTTATAGTTTGCGCCATAAGAGTCAATTGTCTACAAATGGTGACATTGATGTACTATATAATTGTACTGATAAGACTAGAAAAATAAGGTTTATGGATTGTTGGTAAGCCCAAATATATGCTGCCTATAAGTAACTTCTCTTCTATGAAGCAAAATGCCTAAAATAAATCTCATTATATAGATTATAATTATAAATTTCGAAACGACTACATATGTGGCAACTCTAAAAACTATTTTCCAAAGGTCATATTTGCAGACTCTACGTTAATTTAAAAGTTTATCCGGATCGTATTCACTTCCATAAAGATAGAGTTGGTACACCATTCCCCTGGCCAGAAGTAAGGACTGAGTAATATTTTTAAGTTATTTGAAAAGGACACGCGGTAAGACGGTCTTGAAGACTATTGGCTCTACCTATAAGTTTGTCGTACATGACAGGTTCTGTAAGCCGCTGAGAGTCACCCCCTAGCTAGACTATGTATAACTTTTGCCAACTTCATGTTGTGATAATTTGGGGTCAGCTATAGGCTCCTACCACCATATCTTCTCAGTTGTATGTCCTATGATCTCCAAGATATTACCTACATCGTAAACGGGAAGTAGCTATTATTTTTCTTGTAGCAACACTTGCGTTGCCGTGTTCACATTTTTGTTGAGAAAGTATATTGCCTCGGTTTATTTTTGAGGGAGAAGCTTGAATTGTTTTCGAAGGTCATTTTGTAACGAATCCATCGAACTTTATTGATAATTTTTCTTCTTCTTATGGTGGTATTTCTGGCGGTTGGCGATTGTCAGTTTAGGAACCTAAACGGGATCGCTATAAGAGGTGAGAGTAACCGCGCTGGTCGGTATAATGTTTGTCTTCTACGTTACAACCTCGTATTTGAATCAGTGGTCCATTAAATGGGGAAGGATGTAGAGATTCAGACCACAAAAACACGATAACTCCATTATCTAGGTCACATAATGAGGAAAGAGGCCCGTAGTCCAGTTGCGAGTGGGAATCGAACCAGGATTCCAAGAATTTTTGAATAATAATAACGTTTTTTGATACTTACCATTGAAGCGAAAGCGTGGGAAAATAAAGAGACTTTTTATTCAGAAATGAATAAAAATTATCTCCATTTGTTCAAATAATAATAAATATATTCAAAAAAAAATTCAAAAAAATATTCTCTTCATTTTTCGCAAGCTTTCCATTTCAATGGTAAATAGAGTCACAGAAAAACTGATATTCGCAAATATAAATAGCTATGAGTAGAGCTCGGTGGCTCAATGGTTGAGTCAATGGACTTGCAATATGGAGGTCCCAGGTTCGATTCCCAGCCAGGGCAGCCATGTACCAATGAGTTATCCTCGGTTTTTCGACGAAAAAACTTATGTACATTTACCGAGTGCTCTCAAAAACGATGAAGGAAAACATCGTGATGAAACCTGCATGCCGTAGGAGAAGAAATTTTTTAAGGCATGTGAAATCCGCCAATCCGCAGTGGTCCCGCGTGGTGCATTATGGCCCCAGCTCCCTCGATGAAAGGGAAGGTCTGTGCCCGAGCAGTGGGGCAATATAAATAGACTGATGATGATGATGACGAAATAGCCATGAAAAGTGGGAGCATTAGATTCTGTTTTAAATTGCAAGTACGGTACGGGCATGTGAAATTGTGAACGCTTCTAAGATCTCTCGAACAGCCCAGCATCCTCAAGTTACATCAGGAGTGGATTGTTTTCGTTGGCATTGTTTCTCAACGTATTTGTACAGAACTCGACCGGTCCATGGGATTTAGTGGAATCAGACCCCAAAGTAAATACTTGCCGGCGCGTTCTAGATCAAGATAGTTTATAGAGTGGCTTGAGACTCAATTCTCATATAAAGAGATAATGTTACCTCACATTTTCCAGAATCAGATTCATAGTTATCTCTTTTATTGTAAGGAAATAACATTGTATAGACTTTACACAAAACATTAAAAACTGTAATTGTTCTTATTCTAATGCTCCCTACTTCACTTGGCTAATCGTATTTGCGTTATTTTTTTTTTTCAGGAGTTTCCCATATGTTTTTACAATGTAATAAAATATTAAATAAAATAAATAACAAAATAAAATGTTAAATAGGTAACACAGTATGAGTTTACTTTTTGTTCCAACTCCGGAATTATATATTATATAGTTAATGTTATACTTGCCATGTGTGGTTGGTTTGCTTGATCAAATATTCGTCTTATTTGTATGTACAGCTAACAGCAGTACATACAAACTGATATCTTAACAAAATTCTAACAGAAATATAAAACACTTTTTAAAATTATCATGTCATGCTTATTCAATATGATTCTAATAATAATATATAGGTAGATTACCTCGCCATTACCTCGCTGAACTGCTAAACTCAGCCGTTGAGCGAAGTAAGCGCCAGCCCTGAGATCCCCTGTAGCGAGGACCAGTCGTGTGGATATATTCTTAGAAAATATTTTCTAAGAATAATAATTTTCTATTTCCTGTAGACTACATTACAAAAAAATTGTTATATATGATGTAAACATATATGTATTGTCACGTTCATGGTCAGTAGAAATTACGAAATGACAGTGAAAATTCTCAACTACTGTCATAACCGTGGGGGATTCTAAGTATGTGTGTGTCAAGACCGACAAAAATGTACCTACAACCTTTATTTTGACAGTACACATACCTATTTTCTACACAGAATGACAGTGGGACCGCTCCACAAAGAAAACCGCCTACGAACGCCGCGGGAGATGCCGGTGTGTCTTTTTAAATGCATCAAAATACTACGTCATACGCCGTACTGTCATTTTCCGAATACTCAAAGTACGGCATATGCCGCCACTGTCCATGAACGTGTTTAACGGGTAGAGTTTTTCTATATTATTTATCTCCCGTCATGCTTCAAGAATTTGGGTACACAAACTCTTCGAGCATGACTCGTCTATCACAAAAGGATCTCAAATTCCCAATCTAATGTTCCCAGGGTTACGTCGACCTGAGACCACTCAAATTGAACACGGATCCTACCCTAGTCCGAGTGGTCACCTCAAATATCTACTTATCAAGTACTACCATGAGACAATTATTGAAATAGGTATTGTTCTTACGATTGTAAATGAGATGACTGATTAATCATAATCATGGACTAACTCGTATACACTGAAATGAAATGATATTTATTTGCCTTAAACACGGTACAAAAGGATCTTAATGATAATTTTATATAAATGCACTCTACTTGTTTCACCAAGTGATTGGCATGCAAAATTTATAATGCTTAATCTATTAAGATACAATGTAAATACAAATTAGTAAGTCACATAATATTAATTAGTAAGTGGATAGGTATACTTAGTAAAATGTAAGTCGGAAAGAAGAGAGTTATCTACCGTTTACGTGAAACATCATCATCATAAAACAAAATCACGACTGACTAACCTTCACATTATCCTGTGAAACTAGTGTGAAGGATAGGATGGTTTTTCCTGACCTTCACGCTAGTGTTTAATATTAGGACTTTTTCTAGATTGATTTCCTAGCCTTCACACTTTATCAGCCAGATAACAAAAGTAGTTAATATTCATCATAGTATAAGCCATTGCCTAATCCCCAAGTAATAGTAGTAATGATCCACACGTAAATCGCCCTCAGAATGGTTTTACTGACATACTCGATGAGATAGATATGTTATGGTGAACTCTCGCTCTTGGGATCCTACCCTACCTGTAGCCACCGAAAAGGTGCTCAAGTTACACGATTCCCCAATTAAGTATTTGAATAATACAGTTGCTATGTTGTTTATTACTATCATGTGGAAAAGGGATTTAAAAGCTTTTAGCGATAAAAGCAAACTATAGAGGGTTACTTACACAAAACCTCTAATAGTCGTCTTACGCTTGGTTTAATTGTTTTCGCTCCAAGCTTTGTTGGTATGATTTTTTTCTGCACTGTTCCGAGAAAAATCTAACAGAAAGACGGTCGCTAAAGGTTCTCTTGAAAATGGCGGGAAACGACGGTTGCGAAATTGTTTGATAATTTTCCTTTTAATAATAATAATAACCTTAAGAGACTGTCGCTAGACAGTTGGGTCAAGAGCCGGATGCAGAAAGCAGTGCTGCTGGACACGGCACGCATTGTGAGGAGGTTCCTCACACTGGGATCCTAACCTCCGGCAGCTTGGATGCGCATGCATCCCGCTGCCGGTGGATGGCTATTTTTTATATTTATATATTTTTCTATTTGTTTTTGATATTGAAATGTATAAATATATTAAATAAGAGATAAAATAAATGAAGACAATATATATATAATAGAAGAAAAGATAATAATAATATGAACGTATAATTAGCTGTTGTGATGTAACACCGAAGGAACTGTATGATCGAACCTGTTCATCTTTGTGATAATAAAGTAATGCGATCTAATAATGTGAAAATAACTATGCAATAATCACGGAACAGCTCAAAATGTTAGTAGGGTATGATATATTTTGTTTACAAAATAAGACACTTGATTTGAGCTTCAGTATACTTACATGTACAAGACGTAATGTATGACATTATGCTCTATCAAAGCAGCTCTTGTGACAAATGATCAAGTAGTTTCACTTCGCATTTACCTTCTAACCTAACCATATTGCATCGTAATTAACCTACTGACAAATTTATATATCACATCCCAAGTGACCTGAAGTGGCTCAGACTCCAAATGTTATTTACATACTAATTAAAAAGATGAGCGTATGAGTCCTTAAACATTTCTACCTGCAACGCCGGGGTAAAGCAATTAGTTGGGATACAATAGCACTCGCTTAAGAGGATGTTAAGTGTGTGGTGTATGGGAGAAGAGGTTTCTTCACGGTTAGTTTAGTTGGCTTATAATAATAATTTCTTTATTTACACGTATAAGTATAACCCATTACAAATTTACAATTGATATAAGTAACTAAAATAAATTAAAATAAATGAAATTCACAGATTATGTAAATTAATCAAATTAAAATAAATAAAATAGCCTAAGAAACTTATGCGATAAAGAAATTTTAAATATTTCTTATCCCAGTCGTGATGCACAGAAATCCAATGTATGAGGATGGTACAGTCGACAGCAGATCAATGGTAACACTTTTTACTTTTGACAGTTCTTATTATTTGCGTCGTAAGACTTGAAATCGTACTGCAAGTGTTACCATTGATCTGCTGTCGACTGTACATAGGTGCATGTACAGTCGACAGCAGATCAATGGTGCACAGTGTATGGAGAATCTCGTCATCGGACGCGCTTAGGTGGCAACTCATCCTTTCGAAAAGCTTTCGAAAGAGTACCCGTGGTCCTGTCCATGGTAGCAAAGGCGGAACACCCCAGGAGTTTTAGTTGGTGCGAGTCCAACATAATCACCCGGATATAACGTATTTCTAATGTATTTCTTCTGGGCAACAAAAAAAGGTGGCAACTCACCCTCCAAAAATCTCACCTATGGATGAGATGCCACCTTTGAAAACTGTTAGTCGTCGATTCACCCCATATCTGGGTGAGTTGACTACTACTAAAATGTGAAGTAGTCAACTCACCCCGCTCCAAAGTTACGTTTATGGAAATATTTAGGCATAGAATACTCAATATACTGTGGAAGCGCCACTTTCCGCCCCGAATCGAACGTAAATACCGCACCTTCCTCAACATATTGAGGGCGCGTCCGGTGATCCTATCGGTATAAGGACTCCAGCCGACCGTGACACTCGGTTCGCTCACATTCCAGATAGTTTAATTTGAAAAATCTTAAGATAAGATAAATATACTTTATTGCACAAAAAAGGATAATTTATCATACTTATAATTTTATACAACAGACGGTCTTATCGCAGAGACCGATCTCTTCCAGACAACAGGTTGAGAATTTATTCTTTTGGAAGAGGCGGCTTACAGTGCAACACCAAATATCTTAATTGGTTGTCATATTGTACAATTTACCTAACGTAGTCTTTGAGGCAAGGATGTCACTCGTCAGTTTCTGTATGTTTCGAGCAGACCGCGGCAGCCCTAGCGCCCTTTACCTTCCTATTGTTAACGTGGAAGAAATCTTGTATAAAATATTCCCGACCTCCGGGGGGTTATGTGGGATTTGTACCCACTAGAACCCTTTATAAGGCCGTCGTCGTTCGTCCTTATTTTAATCTCTGTCACTTGTAACTTTGACCAAAGTGAACGTGCTCTCGAATGTTAACTCCGAGCTCAATTAGGTCAAGTGAACAGTTCGTCAAGCCGGGGTGGCCGTCACTACATGCTACCGTAGCTATTTATTTGTCCTTCACATTAGTTTGAACTCGGGATAGTTATCCTTTGTGGGATATTTTATTAAATTCATTACTATTCTAATGAAATCCAACCTTGAGCAAGATACCGCAATGATGCTGTGCCTTGTGATGGGCAAAGTAGCTGGTTTCCTCTCTCTATTTATTTATCAGCCCGACATTGAGAGAGACCTGCAACGAGTCCAACAGTGGAATGATATCTATCACTGTTGAACTCAGGCCTCTTCCAAGGCGCGACTTCATCGTGATTATCAGCTTTTTGCGCCAGGTAACATCATCAGGTCCATCAGCTAACTTGCATAATATGTGTCATCTCACCATCTGGTCGGGAAGCGTTCCACGATCGAGACGGCCGCCAATCGAGAGCCCGTCTAGCTCTTCTGTTATCGGTTTAACTTCTATTACAGATGTGGACAGCCTTGCGGGGTAGCCCATGCATGAGACGATAAATCAATTTGATATCTCCATAAACACAACATTTGGAGTGGGGTGAGTTGACCACTAACAATTTTGGCAAAAGGTGGCACCTCACCCATAGACGAGATTTTTGGAGAGTGAGTTGCCACCTAAGCCGACGTGTCACATGCCATGACACGTGGCAGAATAAGTCAGGCAATTTTAATAGATCCTGTCTCATTTAAGACGTATAAGAATATATCGGTGTGCGAAATGGTTTTCAAATAAAACATCTTCTTTAGAACTTTTATCTCTTCAAAAGCGCGACAATAGAATCTTTCTCACTTTACTGTCGTGTATAACGTCAGTTTTATGTACTACTCGAGAAGTCGTAATCATAAAGTGTAGCGACGACGAATTGTAGTCGAATCACTGAAATGTTAATCGCTATGATATTTTGCGACGATAAAGCATTTGTGTTGTATCATCATCATCAGCCTTTTTTATGTCTACTGGTAAGGGCACATACCTTCCTTCATATGCAGGGAGTTCGGGTCATTCATCACGCGTGCCCAGTGCAGATTGGTGAATAATTTTCGAATTATTTCGTGTTTGGTTTTTAACTACAACCTGTTTTACAAAAATAAAAACAAAAGAACAACATAACTCGTCGAGATGAAGATATATCCTCTGGAGTCAAGAGCCTACATTTTAAGAATAGAATAGAAAATATGTTTATTGCCATACACATAAGCTTACAAAAAATCAATTAAGGAATAAAGTTATAATCTAATATAGTTATGATAAGAGGTGTGGCAAAAGGTGCATGTTTCAGCTGAGCTGACACCGAGGTGTGCAGCGCTGTGACTCGACATGCACCTCTTCCCGCTAGAATACTGTACCTGACCATACGGTGTGATAACGGGCTTGAACTAAGGTAACCTGGTGCTATCTTCCCTTTGAACTATACTAGGGTGAGTGTGTAGGTGTGTAAGGTGGATGAGTGTTAAGACCTTCTTCCTCAGGGTTCTGTGAATGTGTCTAAATACAACCCGGACTTCTGGCCAGAGTGGGTGGTCTACAGACTCTAGAGGAAACCGAAACTGACTACAAATCTCTAGACTTAGATAAATGTCATTTACTTAATAATTCTAACATAGTTTTACGTAAGTAACACAAACCTAATATTGCTTGTATGTGTATCATACTGTTATTTTTATATTGATGTATGGTCTTCGTATTTTTCTTATTCTTTATTTATTTTATGCAATACACTGCCGCTTATTTTTCTGTATATTTCCTTTGATCCTCGATTGACCGGAAGTATTCGCTCTGAGCATTTTTTTTCTATTTGTATGATTCTTTGTGTAATAAAGTGTTTATCTATCTAATTAGGTCTATACTTATAGACCTAAGTAGTCTTTATGAAAATTATTATTATTACATTACAACCAAATACCTGTAGATATTTGTAAAGTAAAAGATATTCGTAAGGTTATATGGCTCTGACACCTATTTAGTTGAACCCACGAGAAATCTGTGAACTCTACCTAACAAGTTTCTTCTTAAAGCTGAAATTAGCTTCGTTCAGCTGGGAATTATCTTCTGCTCTAGTTCAACTTAGAATTTTCCGCGTTTCCGAGCTAATACTAAAAATAAATATAATGCCATCTTTGTATGGTACAAGTGATAGGCAGTTGTCACACCGCCGGCGAGTAAGCGAGTAACTATCGGCTATTTTCTAGCTAAAGTTTAAATTTTATAGTTGTTCGCGCGTTCAGTGCGCTGAAGCGCGAAAGAACGCTCACTTTGAAAAAGACCGCCGAAATCGGTCAAAACTGTCGGCCTAATTGCCGACTTCAACAATGTAAGTGAGTGATATCCGTTTATATATAATAATTTAAATAGTTTACTTATTTGCTCTGACTGACAAGGCTGTAGTTGTTTTAGCTAGAAATCAGTAGCTAAGTGAATTTAGCTGATGCAACAACGAACAACATGTCTTCTCAGTGCAATAAGGCAAAATTATGAATTGACGATCAACCCGCCAAATAGGCGTCGAATCATCCGCAAGTAATGTTACTATCGGATGAGTCGACACCTAATTGATACTAATGTGGTCGTTCCAGCCAAAATAAAAAAGATAGGTACGGACAGCAGATCAATGGTAACACTTGTATGATTTCAACTCTTACGATGCAGATAATAAGAATGGTCCAAAGGGTTACACTTCATCTGCTTTGATGTGTAAGTACTGATTGTTTTTTATTTTTTGGGAACGCCCTTATTAATATAAACCGATCGCTTAGTCCACAAACTTATGCCAACCCAGAACTTATCTCTCAACTCCTAAGTCTAAAACGGACTGAAGAATTTCACAACTCGTCGAGCTTCAAGCCGAGCTCTGGACTGGCTTCTCGAGTATAATCGAGGTTTACCGTCTCGCCTGGGCTAGTCCTCATTCATTGGAAAGTTTTAAATTAAGATCTTAATCTTATGTAACTAACTCTTTATACAGGGTGAGCTTGACAAAACATTTTAATTATCTATATACGGATCAGTGGATCAGTTTTCCACTTTTTACGAATTCTTTTCAGGTGTAAACTGAACCGCGGTACTTAATGTGTTTGGTATGAGTCTTCCACTTGCGCAAACGAATTATTTTCAAATGTAAACTGTTCCTGAACCCACAGTTAGCCTTGTTTTCGGTCAGTGTTGTCAGATTCTTTTTTATTATTATTGTTTATTACAAAATCCACAAATTTTTAAGTAGCATTGCAATGCTACTTAAAACACAAATTGGCTAAACCGACTGCCAGATACGGATTTACAATTTTTAAATTAGACATAATAAATTCAATAAGACAGAACATTAAAAAAATTTTTAACTCCGTAAGGGCGAGGCCGAAAAATCCATAGATTGACTGTAAAAAATCCGTAGTCGTTTGTATAAAAAATCCTAATTCTTTTATCTAAATAAAAAATAAAATAGTGGGGTCGTTATTTACTCGTAACAAAAATGGTGTTCCGTGACGGATATTGCGAATTTCAGGATCAGCCTGTATGAAACCCATACCCCGCATTGATTGGACAGCAGTTGATTGCAGTGCTCGTCAGCGTTTGACGAAAAACGAGCTTTTGCTTTACAAAATGCAGAAAAAAATCCTATCTAGATTCTAGTACTTCAATGGTAATACTTGAAATAGGTTTTTTGGGCCTTCCATGAGCCAACTAGCGCCTATCTTGAAAAAATAATATCTTCCAATTTAATCAATTTTATTTAAAAAGCTATTTACAAAATGTTTATTAGGATGAATACTATTTTTCAATACATGGCATAATTGCGACAAGCTAAGTTGTAGTCTACAAATGTGCCAAAAACGGTCGTTTTTCGCAATTATGCGAACTACAACTTACCGAAATTGAATCGTTATAAATAAGCATTTAAAAAATAATATTTATCGTAATAAACATTTTGTAAATAGCTATTTTAATAAAATTGATTATATTGGAAGACATTATTTTTTAAAGATTAGCAGCGCTAGTTGGCTCATGGAAGGCTCTTAAATGATGAAAATTTTCTAGTCGTGGACAGGACTTGAACCTGCAACTTTTTTACGACGACATCAAAGCTGGCCGACTCGTGCTTGACCTATTTATCTAGGTGTAAGGAAACATTTTCTTTTGAGATAAATGCTTTAGGTACACCTCTTCTCCAAGATGTAGAAATGAAGCTGGAATAAGGCCACTACTTTTATTATTATTTTGAAATTATAACTCAAGTTTCATGAGAGCTCTGTGGCATAGTGGTTAGAATATTGCATTTTCATTACGGAGGTCCAGGTTCGCACTCCAGTACAGTAAACAGAGAAAAGTATACAGGAGCCTCAATAAGGTTGCCTCAAAAACTACTGGACCGAATTTAATAATTATTTTACAGTTACATAGTTTTAACTTTTATCTATCAAACAGTTAAAGAATTTTTACAATCGGTCAAGTAGTTTTTGAGAAAATCGTAACCTTAAAAACTCTTTTGTACACCTTACTATGTCTTCGACCGTAACTAATCCTACTAATAACTAAATAAACGCCAAAGTTTGTATGTATGTATGGATGGATGTTTGTTGCTCTTTCACCCAAAAACTACTGAATGGATTTTAGTGAAATTTTACAATAATATAGCTCAAACATCAGAATAACACATAGGCTGTAATTCTTAATCCTGCTCGAACGAAGTCGCAGGCAGAAGCAAGTTGATAATATTCTTCGCATTACCTATCAGTTTAAAAAATCAATTTACCCATTATAAGACCTTACTATCCTATTTATAAAGCGAAGGCCACGTCGTGGAGGGAGTGCAAAAAAAGTCCGTTTACATTGTAGCTATCAAGTGAGGGTGGCGGAGTTACGGCGAGGAAACTGCAGCGACGGGCTCTCAGTGCATTTGCGACGCTGCGTCAGGCGGCGCGGAGGTAACATGATGGCAACTGAGATTTATAATATCGTCACATGCAAGGTAAACTTGCGAATGCGTCTTTTTCGGCAAAAATAACTTAGATCCCGTAAAAAAAAAGTAACACACAAGGTGTGCAAATAAATCACAACTGTATATATAATGGTTAAAGAGTTATGATTGTCTGCATCTGTATTTATTGTGCCCCACGGTAAACTGAGCTATTAGCCATAAATGTGACTTAAAGGCGGTGGATCAAGCAAGAATTTTCGCTGGTTTTCCCCATACAAAATCGGTGGTTTAGCTATCAAAATAAGCCACCGTTTAGCAATCTTCATGGCTATGAGCCAATTTCAATAACGCCTGTGAAACTGACAACAAAGATCGACAACTTGTCCTCATACAAAATATTCTTTTGCATTGCGGCGGATGTTTTTCCTTTATGCCTAACTAAATGCCGTGAATCTATATAATTATTATGATCAATATGTCGGTCGTTATGATTAAATTCACCTGTTGACATCTGCTTACCATATCGCTTCCCTTCGGGAAGACGAAGCCAATAACCATAGCGGACATCGGCTGTTACTCAGATAGCGTCAGCAGAAATCGCCTTTGATGTTCACTGGATGTGGTTCCGCATATTGGGATTGCGAACACGTGGTAGTCCGCTATTGTAAGATTAGCTTTGTAACTTGTAAGTTACCGTCAGTTGCCATATTCAGTACAACTACACTAAGCATTGATGTAGCAGTCATTAGCGGTAAATATACAACACACACGGACATACACGAATCTTCCCTAATTTTAGGTTCAGTATTAATATGACAATGCCAGATTCTGCCCTACCATCAACCGCAAGTTGTACAAGTTAACGAATAAATGTAAAATTATCTCCGTTTTTTATTATTAAAATTATAGGTTTAAAATAAAGTTTTGTACAAGTTGCGATTCGAAAAAAACAGCGTAATTAAGAATTCAGAAAATAGTAAGAAATCGAAGCGATTTATTCATTGTTTTTGTTATTCTTCTATAGGAGTTGCGAGAGTAGTAGAAAATGATACTGATTATGATTATGCAATATGAAACCTGTAATAAGTCCCCAACAAAATGATAGGTACAGTTTAAATGGTCACGTCGTTTTGTAGGTGGGGCAAAGCTCCATTGAAATGTGGCAATGTCTATTTATTGTAAGTTTTGTTATTGGAAATACGTTATATCTTAAGTGGAAGTGTTACTTACATCAAGTGCTGCGGATTTTGTTACAAAAATACTAAAGTTAGGCGGTGGTTTAAACCATGGTTTAAAGGTTTTCCATAGACTTCGCCATACAAAATAGGTGGTTCAGAAAGTTTAGTATACTTTATTGCTAGCCTATAAATTGATTGTCTCTATTTGTCACGCTAACAGCATGTGAGAAAAAGCCTAAAACATGGCTTACCTTACTGCCATAAAATACCATGCTGTGATATATTTCCATATAGGTAGTATATAAAAAAAAACTTACCTACTGTCTAACTTCAAATCTCTTTGATCACAACCCTTTAAATTGTACTATCTCTACATTTATTTGTCCAAGCCAATCCATATTTATTCCTTATTTTGCCTACAGTACCCTTCAATGACTAACGGATATTACCAAGTCACTATTTTTCTAAAAAGGCGGATCTTACAGGACCCTGTGATTAAATTCACCTATTGACCGATCCCTGTAAGGTTTGCAGCTAATATCCGAGCTAGGTAGGAAATTGCTATCGTAAAGTTTTAATCAGAGAATCTTAGCACAAAATAAATAAATAAAAAACCGGCCAAGTGCGAGTAGCGAGAGCGACTTATTCGTCAACTGGCGAGTGTAGAACTCGCGAGTGCGCGCGGGTTGGCACCTTCTGATTTTACCTTTTTTTTTCGTCAACTCGCTTATTCGTAAATTATGACGTATTTATGTACAGTCAGCTACAAAAAGTTTAATAAATTTAATATACGTACATGGGCGGACATGATTTTGTAAGTTCGGAAATGTGGCAGTTTTGAAGAGCACGGTACAGTGACTCGACCATATTTATATTTTTATTATTTTTGGAAGAATTTTGGCAGGAAAATAAACGCCAACCAAAATCAGATTTTTTAAAACAAACTCTCGTATATAAATACGATATACTACAAAATGTAGGGTACAGTCGAAGACAGAGATAAGTATACAGGGAGCCTCAATAAGGTTCAGATTTTCTCAAAAACTACTGGACCGATTTTAATAATTCTTTTACAGTACATAGTTTTAACTTTTATCTATCTAACAATGAAATAATTTTTGCAATAGATCAAGTAGTTTTTGAGAAAATCTCAACCTTAAAAACTCTCCTGTACACCATTCTCTGTGTTCCACCGTACTATAAAATACCCTCCATTTTAATATATATTTTCGGTTTAGACATAATTTTCATTTTAAAAGACATGGAGCGATTTTTTTATATCGAGCGAAGTTTGTCCAATCATGTATCGGTATTCATCAGTGTCTAAATAGACACCCCAAGATTGCTATATATTTTTTCAGACGTTTAATTTTAGTATTTAGTGACGTAGCCTTCATAGAAAAACTGAAAATATGAGCATACACCGTGGGTTTACCTTCTGTCGCTCCTATATTCTGTGGTTTTGAAATGAAATGAAAAATATTTATTACACATATTATACATACAATGTGACCTTATTTATACACTTAGAGCTAACTTAAAATAATATGAGTAAAAGGCCTGTGATCAGCTGAAATGCTGTGCCCAGCCACTGGGGTGACTGGGCACAGCGCTGATTTTCATCACATCCCGTACTGTGTTCGTTCGCGGTGCGGAGCGAGAGCTTTAGTAATCCTGTGCGGTCGTGTTTTTACTTTCCCAAGGATTTGAGATGACCTGCGGGTAATGGAAGCGGAAATTAAGGGCAGGAACACTTCCGAATGTGTTAATGTTGAAATAAATAAATAAACACTGTTTTAGGACATTGGGTAGGGTCTAATACTGAAAAAGTATACACACGATTTTCGGAAGAACTACTTCACCGACTATTAAACTCATTTTGTTAGTCGATAGTTACACAACTAGATACACAGTCTGCCTTCTAAAAATGTCCGAGCGCAAAGAAGGTCCAAACGGACGAATGGACCCTCATTTGCTTTATTGGACATTATTTGGACGTTAATAATGGACCCTTATTTGTTTTATTGGACATTATTTGGATGTTAACCATGGACCCTTATTTCGACGTTTTTTAAATTGTTTTAGTAAGACCTTTGTGTGTCTAGTTGTTTATAGGAGATCAATGAGTACAATTTATAGAAATACGGCCAAGCGCGAGTCGGCTGTCGGACTCGCGCACCGAGGGTTCCGTGCACTTCACCAAAACATTTGCTCTAACGAAAAGATAAACTAGATTTAGGGACAAACTTATCTTTGCGTTTTCGAAACTGACAATGTCATACATCGACATACTAGGCGTCAACTGCAAACATAAGTTTGTAATTACAAAAAATAAGGTCCTTTTTTCCTCTTGAGGTTCGGAACCCTAAAAGTCAGTAGGTATTTTTGAGTAACTACTATATATTTTTGACTAATCTTTTCTTTCACTTTAAAATGAAGATATTTTATTTTATTCTTTTATTTTGCTTGTCGATTGCAAAACCGTCAACAAACTATTTCCAGTATTCCCGCCGGAAAGGCAGACTTGGTAATGAAGTTAGCATGTCCAGTGAGATAAAACCAAATTCTGTCGCCGCGTCCACATTGAGGCGGATACAGAAATAAAGTTTTAACTTGAAACTAATTATATTAACATTTTACTCTCATCAAACATCGAACAACAATTATATTCGTTCATTAGAGAGTATTCTCTTTTACACCGTCACCTTGTTCTGTATGTGGGCTAATACAGAACAAGGTGACGTGTAGATTTATTAAGGTTGAGATTTTCTCAAAAAGTACTTGACCGAATTTTGATAAGTCTTTACAATGAGGGGTTTTGAAAGTGACATATAAGAAACAAAAGTAGTACCGATAGCTCGGATAGATGGCACTGATTCCTCGACTTCGCACCTCAAAATTAGCCGCCATCTATTATCAACTTGAAAAGCTATTTTTTTTCTTTTTAAATGTCGTTTTGAAAAATACAAGGTCTAATTTTTTACCCCCCCTCATTAAATTTTGTTATGAAAATATAAGGTAAAGTTTCATATTTTTATCTTTTATTAAAATAACGTCGTTTTCATTATTTAAAATTTAAGTTATGATCGTGTAAATGAAAAAGGGCGAAAGTGACGCTTCATAAGAGCTGAAATAGCACTTCAAGTTTTATTATTGACGTGTCGATTGTACTTGACTACCGAAACGATAACGAAAATGTTTTTATCTAATACCACGGGCTTTACGGCAAAATAAATTGAAAGAAAACGCCTAGAAAAGCAAAACTTACTTTGCGTAGGCGATTTCCTCAATGTGTCCATATAAAAAATTGATGGTTCAATCAAATAGTGGGACGATATATTGTAGAAACTTGTAATCCCTGAGGAAATAAGAGGATTTGTACCTTCTGCTTCGGACAGGGTTCGTAAGACTATAAATAGGTAGATAGCTCCTACCTACCTACGCGATACTTATTTAATTTATTTATTTTATGAATGGACTCGACAGTTCGTCATTTGCCAATGTCATGTTACAGAATATTCAATATATCATTGTCCTATCTTCCTCCAAAGGAGTCGCCGTAGCGTCATCACTCTGGACGAAGCAGCTCGACAGTCACGTTCACTCCTGCGGGGTTACTCTCACCTCCTATAGCGATCCAGTTTAGGATCCTAAACTGACAATTTGCTACAATGACGTTTTCGGTTCAGTTTAGGAACCTAAACTGAATCGCTATAAGAGGTGAGAGTAACCCTGCTGAGCTTGTAGCGGGACTCTTGATAAATGCTTGAAACTTCAGATCTTGCCCAAATTATCCAATAAATTCACCATACTGTCATTTGTGAACATTTTAATTTAACGTGATATTAAACACAAAATAACCACTGTAATTATGTATTTCTCCTGGGCAACAAAAAAAAAAAGGGGGTTGGTAGTCTAAATAATCTTAGTTCCTTAAATTGTATTTTTTTTAAACTTAATTACTATTAAAAAAATTGTTTAAGTTCTGTAAAAAGTATACGGGACAGTTTTAAGGTTGAGATTTTCTCAAAAACTGCTTGACCGATTGTAAAAATACTTTAACTGATAAATAGATAAAAGTTAAAACTATGTAACTGTAAACTAATTATTAAAATACGTCCAGTAGTTTCTGAGAAAATCTGATCCTTAATGAGGCCCTCTCTATACGATTTAACACAGATAAAAGTGTACAGGAGAGTTTTTAAGGTTGAGATTATTTCAAAAACTACCCGACCTATTATAATAAAATTTCACTGTTAGGTAGATAAAAGTAAAAACTGTAAAACTGTCAAAGAATTACTAAATTCGGTCCAGTAGTTTTTGAGAAAATCTCAACCTTATTTAGCCCCCCTGTATACTTATCTCTGTCTTTGTATGTAAGCAAACTCACAAGCACAATAAATACGAATGTCATAACATTTCTAATACAATATCCAAATAGGTAAATCAGGCCCTAAAGCGCTGTAAAACATTTTTTCTTCTTTTTCTCGGCGCACTAATGTTCTGTCCGCGGGATCCATTCCGCGGTTCCACGAAAACGCGACATCTGTTCACATTAATATACTCACAACGGGACAGCAAAAGCTATGGAGTATTGTTTTTATACATAAATAATAGAATATAAAGAGTAATAGGTATACGTACCTATAAGAAAAATTAAGTACTATGTAAATTGTTAGTTCGTTGTATTTATGTACGGTCGAAGACAGAGAAAGGTGTACAGTAGAGATTTTAAGGTTGAGATTTTCTCAAAAACTACTTGACCTATTGCAATAGTTCTTTTACTATTAGATAGATAAAAGTTAAAACTATGTACTGTAAAATAATTATTAAAATCGGTTCACTAGTTCTTCAGAAAATCTCAACCTTATTGAGGCCCCCTGGATACTTGTCTCTGTCCTCGTGTGGTTAGGTATTGATAGGTATTTAATTTTTGCTCAACAAGCTACCTATTCATCCGCTGAATTCTCTAACCATAGGTTGTCTGGAAGAGATCGCTGTGAGCGATAATACCGCCAATTGTGATACTACCTGTGCCACTCAAATGAGTTAGTTCATCATGAAACGAACGAAATTTCCAATCACTAATTTAGTCTATATTGTTTTTGGTGAACTTTCAAACACTATGACATAACCAAGTGTTCCCTAGAGCTCCTAAGGTTGAATAAATGAAGTATTGAAGCTATGTTTGTTTACATCCATGGAAAATTGCATTGGGGTATACTTTAAGCATAAAATCTTCTTGGATTCGTACGCGTCAATCTTTATGACGTATCTGAATATAGTCACGAGTCGCTTCGCAGTACAAATTCTTGGGTGTCAGCGGGGAGGAGGTGAGGTAGCGAGCGGGGCGAGTGACTATGTTCATTATAAAGATTGGTGCGTTTACGGTTATTTATCTAAAAATAAGGTTTAAATTAAACGAGATTACGCTGTGAAATTAAGACAGATAATTATTGGTGTTGTTTGTAAATAAGTGTTGTTTGTTTATCTCTATTATCGCCATTGACTAGTATTAACTGCGTAATTAAATCTAAATTAACTTTACTTAATTCACTTTTAACTGCGCAATTGAATCTCCTAGTAGTAACGACCTAATTCGTAGATCTTTATTAACTAGAACACTACCTATTCTCTGAGTTTTTATTACCCAACTGCCGAAAAGAGGGGGTAATATTTTCACTGTTTATATACTTTTGTGGTCTCCTATAGCCTAAATATTTGATGGATTTTTAACTTTGAAGTATCATTCGCCTTGATCTAACATATAATACTTCCCAAAAGGTGGGCTTTTTGTTTCTGTAATAATTGTTCTTAATTTTGTATTATGCAACTCTACAGCTTTCCGTAACCATAATTTGAAAATGTTGTTTTATTGTTTTTATTTTTAAATAGTATTCACTTGCTTAGATGGTTTTGATGTCCAAGCACTAAATAACGGATGGACTGACTCAAATGGATGCTATCATTAGCCGAAAACATGCGGTTGGCAGTTTGTACAATATTATTTATGACAAGATATTAATAAACATTACTCCTGTTTAATAAATGCTCTTTATAAAGTAGCCGACAGTTTATTTCATGATTTATTGAAAGAAGAAATTCTTGAATCAACTGTAACTCTAGACCATCTCTTGAAAATCGCTATTTTGAAAACGACGGTTGCGAAATTATTTGATAATTTTCATTTTAATGACTACAGTGGCTATTTTGTGTTTAATATTACGTTAAATTAATCAGAAAATGTTCGCGAATGACAGTATGGTGAAGCTATTGGATAATTTGTGCAAGATCTGAAATTTCAAGCTTTTATCAAGAGTCCCGCTACAAGCTCGAGAGTGAACGTGATTGTCGAGCTGCTTCGTCCAGAGTGATGACGCTACGGCGACTCCTCTGGATGAAGAAAGGAAGACGCGGCTGCGTCACCCTGGGGTGACGACGCCACGGCGACTCCTCTGGAGGAAGATAGACGACTATGATATATGAATTTTCTGTAACATGACATTGGCAAATGGCGTACTGTCGAGTCCATTAATAAAATAAATAAGTAAATAAATAACTCTAGACCATATGTTTTCTATGGTATTAAGTTATCGTTAATTTGGAACATCCATTCTAAAATAACTGTTAGTATAATTTATTTAGAGTTTAAGTTCTTTGATTCTATTTTAGGTGTTTAAAAGATCAAAAGCTTTTAATATCGTCCTTTTAGCGTCGTTTGATCTTGTTGTAGGTTGGACTTATTATTTAATTGCGTGTTTAAACGTTGTTTTTGTTGATAAAAATATAAATAGTAAGTAGGTACCTTTGAAATGTCCTGGTTCTTTACTCGCTCAGATATTTTTTATAACTATGAACCATACCGAACCGTATACCGCAGCCCAAATCAAAGTGTCTTATTTTGGAAACAAATATGATCGTCTAATTACCTGTTGTGATGCAACACTGCTTGAACTGATTGGTTAAACCTTTCATCATTGTGAAAATAAGGTGATACGATCTAATAACACGGGGTGACACTTAGCATAATTATTTTGTGGACTATTACACTGTAATTGTTTTGGTGTACACCCTGTGGGTAACCTATTTCATAAAATAAATAAATAAATAAATAATAATGTGAAAATCACGGAACAGCTTAAAATGTTAGTAGGCTAGTTTTGTTTACAAAATAAGACACTTGAGTTGGGCACCGGTTTACTATATTTTTGTGAGGTTTTCTATTGAATAAATTATACTTATTTATAGTTCAGATTGTACAGTCGAAAGCATATCAAACGTAACATTTTAGACTTTGAACTGTTTATTATTATTGTAAGTTGAAATCGTAATTTCAGTGTAAAGTAGGTACCATTAATCTGCTATCGAGTCTACCTTCACGAACTGCCGCCATTTTGGATCTATTTAGCTGCCGGTAACTATAACAGGATCGTCATGAATTTTAAAACTCCCTAATTTATAGCTTTTTCCCTAATTTATGCCTAACAGCTGTGATGTAATTTCCAAAAAAAAGTTCCCAAATAAGTTCAAAAACATAAACTTTTCTCTTATTAGTCATTAAGAGTAATTCCCCTATAAAAGCTCGGGAATTTTCAAGGTGGAACAAACGACATGAAATTCTAATTTACTGCCTTTGGACGTTCGCATACGTCATGGGCGTGTAATAACGGAACGCTTTTGGGGGAAAAGGTTTTTAGGGTACCGCGGGAACGATGGTAAAATCGATTGATTTTTTAAAAAAAACGACGAGCATACTTGATCAGTGTGCAAAGGTGATGTACCAGGGCAGCTGCAGATTGAAGTCCATCTATCCCTACAGGAAACAGGTATAAGCCGTAAAAGAATAGGTGTACCTATATGTATGTTTTAAACGCATACAAAACTATGATAATTGTGTCGAATGCTAAGTTAAATCATCGCGAAACGAAACGTCTCGTTCACTCTTTAATAAACCAGGATATTAATGGGTTTTCATTGGATAAACCACTAGAATCAGTCCCCCAATGTCAAAATACCAGAATGCCTATGTTGCGGTTAGAAGAATAAAGATGACAAGTGTTGAAAGTTGTGAATGTAATCCTGAAGTAAAGTTAAAAGTAACTTAATGCTATTTATATTATTATACAACTGGTTAAGAGTAGGAGAAAGGTATCTATATTATTTGGAATAATCTGACGTCTGACCGCTAGCTGAATATACAGAAATGTTACAACTATTCCAAGGTCCAGACGTGATGCTGTATACTTCCTATAACTACAGATAATAGGTACCTAAGTCCCAGAATGTCTAATTCCCAGATTGACCAATTCCCAGAATGTCCAATTCCCAGAACCACACTGTAAATTCAACTCTACCTACAGCCCTGGGTCAAATGTGTACCTATGGTGTAGTGTTTTGTTTTGCCGCTTGCGTCGTCGCTATATTTTAACTCATCTATTCCCGTTATAATATCATGCATGCAAATTCCAATGTTCATGTTGCTTGAGGCTACATACGATGGTTGACGATCGATTTATTACCTCTAGCTGTAACTAACACAACTACATCATCATTCATCACCAAACAGTCCAGTGCGAATGAATGGATGAGAAGAATGATTTAGACATATTTATAAGTTACCTACTAAAATAACTTCATGGCATCCAGCTAAAAAGGATTTGTCTCTGGTTCTCGAAACTAGTTATTAAATAAAATTACTTATGTACATTTTTGTAACCGATGGTTCGAATTCGCTATCTTTACTAGGTCCCGTTTTTGGATTTACTTACTAATAAAAGATAAGTTGGCAATTCAGAGAGGGAATGCTGCCAGCCTTCTGGGCACCGTGACTCCCGATGCCCTCCTAGAGGACATATTTTATTTATAGTTATTTTATTTATAGGTAGTTTTAGTTTTTAGTTATTTAATATTAGTTTTAAGTCATTTTATTATTTGTAGTAATTTTAAACTTTATTAATAAACTAATTATACTAAAAGTTTAGCAATTAAGTTTGTTTGAAATGTTGAATACAATAAAACATGAATTCTAAAGATAAGTTGTCTCAGAAATTCGTACGGAACCCGTGCATGCAGCTGTGACTTCAGCACGACTTTTTTAGTGTTTCGACGTAGCATATTTTCGGAACGTAATTTTTTATGTCGTCTTCCCAAATGGAGCTTTGAGCGCTGCTAATAAATTTCGGATAGCTACTGAAAAGCGGGCAGATGGACGGTAATGCCTTGGTTTCACGTGCAGTGGATAAACACTGAAGGAAACTATGTGTTTTGAATCGCTATGTGACAGATTTAATCTTATACTTAAAGATTTCTAAACACTCTAAAGCTTCGCGCACATTATGCCGGGCCGCAGCGTGTCGGGGCGGGCCGCAGCGCAGCGCAAAATGTTACTTAGCACATTTGTGGCGGGCCGGGTCGCAGCGCATTGACGGATTTTGAGTACAGTGTACTGCCAGATAAAGTAGTTTTTGAGATAATCTCAACATTAAAAAATCTCCTGTACACCTTTCTTTGTTTTCGACCGTACCTAACTAGGGTGACCATCGATTTTGGCATCACAAAAAGACTCTCCCAAAACGTCAACAGCTAACGAGCCATGATTAATCACCATCAGCAGGGCGTTGACTGTGAAGTTTCGATTAATTATGATTTATGTTGTGAACTGTACCGCCAACATTTCCGTTTTTAATTTTAGATTCCCCAATTAGCTTTGTGACTCAGGCGATTCGTAGATTCCTTTCGTCCTAAAACTCTATACTTTTGGTGCGATGATATTAAAAATAATTTATAATGATGCTGCAAAATAGATCTGAATGAGGCCCTTATCAGGTTGAAAATGTTGATTTCATAAAATGTTGGATTCATAAAACGTTGATTTTCTAAAATATTAAATTCCTAAAAATGTTAATCCGCAAACATTGAATTCCTAAAATGTTAGAGCACTGATTATGTAAATGCAATTAATTAATTAATAAATTACATGCAATTCAAAATGTCTGGGGAGTACTTTCAGGCCTTTTTATCTGAGTGACGG
Source organism: Tachystola acroxantha (assembly GCA_963506565.1). NCBI lineage: Eukaryota > Metazoa > Arthropoda > Insecta > Lepidoptera > Oecophoridae > Tachystola > Tachystola acroxantha. The sequence continues at coordinate 5,831,465 of OY735894.1, read as the reverse complement.
CTGGAAGCAATGCTGTTAAAACCATTTCATTGGTACAAATTAGAATTAGTTTTTTTTTTAATTTACTTAACTAAAAACTAAAGTTCTTCTGTTATCGAAACTCAATACCGGGTGGTTACTAATACTTTATTTACGACTACATTATTAAAGAAATATACCTAATTATTTGGAAGCTAGTCTTCATTTAGCTTTATTTTTCCATTTCGGAAATCCGCAAAAACACCGATTATACATAATATGAAATTCATTTACGCGATGGCATAGCAGAGCTGATGTAGGTAATATTTTTTTTATTTTATTCTATTAATGGACTCGACAGTTCGTCATTTGCCAATGTCATGTTACAGAAAATTCAATATTAGTAGTCGTGACTGTCGAGCTGCTTCGTCCAGAGTGATGAAGCTACGGCGTCTCCTCTGGATGAAGACATGAAGACGCGGCTACCCAGGGTGAAGACGCTACTGCGACTCCCCTGGAGGAAGATAGAAGACTATTGAATATGTTGAATTTTCTGTAACATGACATTGGCAAATGACGAACAGTCGAGTCCATTAATAAAATAAATAATAATTATATTAGGGGATTGGACTTCGCTAGTCTGGCCTCTGGTGAGCACTCATAAGACTATTGTAGCCAATATTCGCCGTGAAGCTCCTTGCACGTCGTGGAAAAGTGAGGACACCGTTCTCGTAGTTATATTGAATGGCCTCCGGTGATTTGGCCTTCAGTTTGTCTTATATTAGTATGTCTGTAGCTACTATTTGACCTACTTTAATAGAACTGAAAAATAAGCAATTTCTAGATCCCTAATAGATCTATTTCCGACGATACCTATCTGATGTTTGCCTGTCTTTTATGGTCTGCCCGGCTCCTCCCATCGCGTGTTGCTGAAGCTTACACGGAATAGTGGATACAGTGTGAAGTTAGCAACTGCAATTTGTACAATCGACATAACGCCAATGATCACTTAAAGTACAATTTCGACCGTTATGGCGCAGGTAAATGGCAATGAATACCTCTTACAAATACCGTACACGTCCGAAACATGATAATTCACCGATTTTGAAACGACATTATTTCAGTAATGTGGTGTCATCGTCACTTACGCCCTTTTTAATTTTCACGATCCTAACTTAATTTTGAAATAACAAAATCAGTTCACTGCTGGACACAGCAGCTCTATGAGAAATGTCAACCACTTTCACGCTTCGTTATAAGTTTTATCAGTAACTATTTAACATACCTATATATATGACACCCCTGCATACTGTTATCTGCATCAGAACATACCGAGAAATCCTATACACTCGTACGAAAAGGCGCTCCAGCTGGCGCCATAGTTTTGCCACAAACAAAACCCTATACTCTATACATCAATAAAAAAACTACTTCAATGCGGTCGGTTTCAGCATAATTTCCCCGTCATTTGTTTTATGACTTCATAATCACAATATTACGAATGGGCTTGGATTACAACCTTATAGCTTCAGAAACACGCGAGCTAATATTGCCTTCTGATTTCTTTCAAGGAAAAGGTACAATGTTTAAGGTGTAATCCCACAACATTATATTATTAGCATATACCCGTGCTTCCCACATAACAATAAAGGGATTAGAAATACAATGTGGGTGGGGAATTCGGGGAATTGTAGATGGAAGTAAAACAGGAAGCAGGATTGAAAAGACTATGTTACGAGTGCACGGTGAGTGCCACTTGAACCCTCTGTCTGGACCCCCACGGAGGCTCACTGTTACACTTGAACCACCTTTCCAAGAAAACAGAACATTTTATGTTCCGTCTGAACCCTCAAAAGTGATTATTGTCACAAAAAAATAAAAATAATAAACGCATATTTTTTTGTGAACCTATAAATTGTCCCACTGCTGGGCAAAGGTCTACCCCCTCCTCTTCCATCCATCCCTGTCCTGAGCCTCTTCCAGCCACCCATCCCTGTATCTAACGATATCGTCTCTCCACCTACGCCGAGGTCTGCCCCGACGCCGGCGACCGTCCGCACCCATTCTGTGACAGTCCGGGCCCATCGGTCCGGCTGCATGCGGCACACGTGGCCCGCACAGTTCCACTTTAATGTGGCTGCTTTGCGGGCCACGTCTGCTACGCCAGTATATATATATATATATCGCAAATATATAGCAGGGTAGTAATTAAGCAGACTCTACAAAAACTCCATCCATCGCAAATTAATTATCTAATTACAAATTTTAGCGAAATCCCACTAATTTCAAAGGTTTTTCAACATGTTCCCATCTTAAAATAGCTTACACATCCTCCGCGTGGCTAATTTTCTTTTTTTTCGCTACTCGTTAAAAAGTAATCAATTTTATTCCGTCCACGCAAAATGTAAACGCTTTATTCATTGGTTTCGGCGTACAAGGCGCACAAAATGCGACCCTGTATGAATGATACATGAAATGAAATTCCATTAGTCATTCGCAACAGCGAGCTTCACCAATTTTTTCTTGTAATTTCTTAGGCAATTTATGAGAAAATAGTTTTCCGTTACGTTGTTTGTGGTTTTTAACTATCCCCTGGGAATAACTACTTGACCGACTATAAGATCTATTTTACTAGTATAGTTTAGTTTGGGTTGGGCTCTGTACTACTATAAGTTCTAATAGTAGAACAAAAAGGACTAGAAAAATCCTGCCTGTACTATTTACTCTTTCAGTGAAGTCAGGAAGGGGTATCGGTATTCATCAGTCTCTAAATAGACACTCCAAGATTGCTATATATTTTTTCAGACGTTTAATTTTAGTAGTTACTGCCGTAGCCTTCATAGAAAAACTGTAAATCCGCGCATACGAAGACTTAAGAAAATATTTCATACATTCAGGCCTACAGGTTACTCACATTTCTTTTCTCCGTAAAATTATACGCAAGGCCCTTTGATATATAACCAAACGCGGAACAACATGTGCTGTTAGAAGGCGAAAATTCGAAAAACATACATGCATGATACGATCGCTGAATAATATTCCCATCGCGCCGAGATTGTATCGTGTCGCGAAATTCATAATTTATGAACCTCTGGGATACCTATGTATGGCGATGTTAGGTGCTGATATTGGGATATTCTTGTGCTTAAGTAGGGGTGACATATTTGGTAACTGACTCCGCGAAGGTCGGAGATTTTTAGTGGGCGAACTGTTTTATGTCGTTCGAAATAAACAGTTTAATATTTTTGTTGTGTTGATTTATATTATATATCTATCTCAAAAACTATCTCTTATTTTAAACCCCAAATTGTTTAAATTGTCTTGTACATTTATAGTAGATACGTATATTAAATTTATTAAACTTTTTTGTAGCTGACTGTACATAAATACGTCATAATTTACGAATAAGCGAGTTGACGACAAAAAAAAATAGGTAAAATCAGAAGGTGCCAACCCGCGCGCACTCGCGAGTTCCACACTCGCCAGTTGACGAATAACTCAAAAGTAAAAGAGTAATAACAATATTGTGTCGTATATCTTCATCCAAGAAGTGGCCTGAAACATCCTGCAATCAAGGAGGATGGATTTTTATTTTATGATGATGATGATGGGAAAACAAAATAACTCAACTCTTGAGTCATGCGAAATCCTTGATAAGAGGAATCTTCACAATTACATCTTATTTTCAAGTAATACAATAAACAGAAACATTCGCAGATATTTCCTGATTAACTTGACGTGGCAATTACTGAATGCCAAGGTAACAATTAAATAAAAAATTTCAAAAAGAAGACGCTGTAGTGTAATAACGTTAGCTACGACTTTTGTGAGAATTCAATTGCACCCCTAGCAGTCAGTCGTGGAAATAAAATCTCATCAACCATGAACCTTATAGATAACGTTACTATAGCAACTAATTGTGATAGTAGGTACTGTTAACTTACGAGGTGCCGCCGCCTAAGTAAGGGCCCGGGCCCACTGACGCAGTGCGCGAACCGCACGGCGCCCGAGTGGCTCGAGGCTCAGACGGGGAGGAGGAAGGTGAGGGATGAATGGGTTATACATTGTGGGCTAGTACAGCCCACAATGGGGACTGCTCGGGCGCCAGTCGGGTCGCGGATGTATCACAGTTTCCCGTGGCTCGGCAAGAATGGCACGAGGTGGAACACCCCAGGACGTTTAGTCGGTATGCTGCCCCTTCAGGGCGGTGAGCCCGACATAATCAACACTCTCCCCCGGGCGTGGTGACACATGATCTTGCATGTTTTACCTGGGTAAAAAAAGGTACTGCTAACTGTATATGTATAGAGTAGCGCAAGGGTTGCCGGATCTCCACTGTTGCAGATTTTCTGGTTTCTTCAATGTAAGACATTCAATTCGCGAAATTCAAACATATACTTGGGTCGTTTGCTGAATAAAATATGTGGCCACTTACAGCAAATCAGAGTTCACGAGATGGCTCGGGAAACATTCTTCAAAATGAGTAAAGTGCTATGGGACAGGGATTTAAATCTCGACTCAGGTGTACTTCGCTGCATTTTCTAAGTGCTGCTATATGGAGTCGAATCGTCGACCCAATTGCGAAATACTTACTTACATCTAAAATGCTGGAAACCATTGAATTATGAACTTATTCATCAGATCAGCATCATAAAAATATGGGCTGTTTAGTAATTCTACTAACCCTCTCACACACCACACACACCTTCTCACACACACTCACACACATACTCAACAAGCAAGCCATACGGTTTCACTCACTGCTTAATAATATAACGTATAAACTATAATGAATAAATAATGAATTAATTCATAATTTGATTCCTTCATAGCATTATACCTAATTAGAGTCCATTACCTATGAGATGGGAGCCTGGTGATCTGTTTCACAGGTATTCAGCCTAGTTCAGACACCAGACTCTCACATTAAAGAATGTAATCTACCTACCAACTAATTTATGTCCTAACCATAAGAAATCGACGTTCTTTATGTGAGATATTTGAAATTTGAATATTTCATAAGCCAAACTAATTTTACTGAGTTACAATAACTGAACATGAAGCATGAAGAAATATTCGGGGTTACTCTACAATATTTGAATATAATAAATTGTGAAGTTGTCACTTTATCAGACATTTCTACGACTAAGTACATTAAAAAGAGTCCCACAATATCGCCGGAAACCCCTCAATAAATATTCTTTCGGCACCACATTAGCCACAATGCCAGCCGTGTGTCGGATACCCGTAGTATCAGTTTCGCAAAGCGGCACGCGTACCAACAATGTAGATTAGATACGGCAATTGTGAACGAACAGACGTGACCAGCTGCAGGCGACGATAAGGACCTTTTTATTCCGCACAAATTTGCAACGGACGACGGTACCGAATTTGCAACACGACTTGTTATCATTTTGGTATGGGAATAATGGAGTATTTATTTCCATTGAAAGTTACAATTTTTATAACCTTGCTTGCGCAGTCATGTAAAATAAACCAAAAATTACTGTTTTTTTTTGAAAACGCAAGCGTATCAAAACCTCTTGGGTACTTCTCGTTGACCTAGAATCACGAAATTTGGAAAGACAAAGTCTTATAGCATAAGCAATTTCGCTGAGCACAAGTAAAGGAAAAAAATGGAAAATAGTAGATTTGAAGTAACCATTACCCCTAAAAATATTTGCAGTTGGTCAAGGTAAATAAATAATAAATAAATAAGGAGTAGGGAGTATGTCGATGGATGGCCGTAGTATTTACCGAATGGAAAAGAAAAGTTGATCTCTAAAACTAGTTTATGTTTTCGTTAGAGCAAAGTTAAGTTGCACGGAACCCTCGGCGCGCGAGTCCTGGCTGGTTTTTGGTATAAAATGTATTGTCAATATCGTTAACTAATACCTATCTACACCTGATAGAAAAGTGTATAGAAGAGTTTAGATAAAGTTGAGATTTTCTTAAAAAACAAATTGACTGATTTTTAAAAATTCTGCACAACTATTTACTAGTAAAATTATTTTTGCAATCGGTCTAGTTCTTGAGAAAATCTCATCCTTATTGAGGCCCCAGTATACGTTTCTCTGTCTTCGTGTGTACATCCCAAAAAATCACTATTCTTTGGCAAAAAAAATACACTACAGCGTTCGTGATTATTAGGACTTTTGTTGCATTTCTAGCCGCTAGTAACGGAACTAAAGTTTTACCAATTCCGAACTTAGTTACTGTTACTTGTACTATTATATATTCTGTGTTACTGTCACGAACGCCAACGAGGGAAGTAACTACAGAAACTCACAGTAATGGTATAAGTATAGATTTAAACAGTTAAGGCAATGTGTGTCGTAAACAAGCACATTGTAAGGACGCGAACACAACTGTGCACTAACGACGCATCACAGCTGCAGTCGGAGGGAGATAAGCCGGATTTACACACAGCGCGGGAACGCGACGAAATGAACGGATTTGCTCTAATGTGCACGTATTTCGAATTTAACTGATGTTAAAAGACAATATGATGGCTAGATAATGTAATACCAAGGTAATGTAATACCAAGGTAATGTAATACCAAGGTAATGTAATACCAAGGTAATGTAATACCAAGGTAATGTAATACCAAGGTAATGTAATACCAAGGTAATGTAATACCAAGGTAATGTAATATCAAGGTAATGTAATACCAAGGTATTGTAATACCAAGGTAATGTAACAGCAAGGTAATGTAACACCAAGGTAATGAAGATCATGCACACTAGCCAACGTTGGCCACATCAAAACATAAAAAATGTTCATTCAATATACCTATATAAAAATACCTATTTATAATTTCACTGGCTTTAGCTTTAAATATCACATTTTTTACCACAATTTAACGTTTTAAATAACCAACCACAGCTGCGAATATGACAATAACTGAAGTAAAACCACAGCTTATCGGATAAGGACGTACCTATGTCTACGTAATTATCATACGTTTATGAAAATTCAGATTTATTTGAAATCAAATCAGTGATCCCAACCCCTAATTCCGAACTGTTCTAAAATATTCCACAACAGAACCCTAATGCTAATTTCCATACAAACGACAACACATGTTACTCCCACTAATCCTGCACGGTTCCGTATATTACAATTGAGACTATTAATAGCGCCCTGCTTTGTCCGCACCCTCTATATAAGCTGCCCATTGTACCGCGACTTAATACTTAGAGTAACAGTATTCGGATGAATTAACATAAACAATTCGAGAATGCGACGGATTTCGAAGACTATTAAGTTGATTAAAATCGTAACAATAGGGATTTCGTTCGACTCGGTGTCTTAAGGATACCAGATTTACTGTGTGCTCTGGTTTATATATACATACTCGTAAACTCGAATGAAAGAAGAGTAGAATTCTGAAAAGTGTAATTTTTTGTTAATATTTTAAGGCTGGGTGTGCGCGGATTTTCGTTTTTTCTATAAAGGCTAAGAAAATTTTAATGACATATAAATGAATTATTTACCAAATAAATGGATATGAATACATTTGAATGTCCCTTATAGCTAGATTTAACCAGGTATTTCGATAGTAATCTAATTAAAAGCAAAAACATCGATGTTTTAAGGCCGAGTGTTTCTTTCAGTTTTTCTATGAAGGCTATGGCATTAACTACTAAAATTAAACGTCTGAAAAAAATATATAGCAATCTTGGGATGTCTATTTAGAGAGACTGGTGAATACCAACACAAGATTAGACAAACTTCGATCGATAGAAAAAAATCGCAAACATAAGTCTTTTGAGAATTATATTTAAACCGAAATGTTATTGACACCTTTTTCTTGCGCGGTGTAAATGTACCTATATTCTATTTTTTTTTAGACCTCCATCTGCTGTGAACCTAGCATATACTTCGTCCATTTTCATCAGTGTCTTCATTCATGCTCGTCGGTAAAGGTCTATTGTCATGCAAAGTCATTTCTAGATCAAACTATTTGAATTTTATAACTACCTGAGATCTATTTTAACATTCATATTTATAAACCTATTTTTATACTAAACTAAATCTATCACATCTATTCTAAATCTTAATACTATCGACCGGTTACCTCCCGTGTTTCTTTTAGACAAAATTTTTGGTTAAACATGTGTAAACTTTTAAACGCGAATATACGTTAAGCTCTCGTTTAAAATTATTTCTAAATCTCGACCAAACTCCTACTCCTAAAGTATAGGAAGAACACAAAAATTAAAATTAGCAGCCACTCATTCAAATCTCTCGCCAACAAAATAACGCACATCATATTTCGCAGCCGAAAATTTCCCGGAAATTTCGCAACACCGCGGAATATCTTCATAATTTTAACGAAGTATAAACAACTCCATACCTCCACGCTGTTGTGTATAAACCCCTCAAAATTAAGCAACTTAAGAACTTCACCAACTGGGTCCTTGGTAAATGAAACAAGTATTATTTCCTGTCGGCGAGATTTCTGACTCTTTGCACCTTATTTCATATCGTGAGATTTTTAGGTTGTTTATAATTTATTGTTTATCCGGACAACGGGGATCGGTTGAACTATCTGTAATGCTAAATCATTCAGATAGTTCAACCGACCTATTGTACATATAGTTTTTAGTTTAGTTTATATATATATTTTTGTTGTTTATTAGGTATAAAAATAATATACTACATTATATTATTTTCAATTCAATGAAACGACTCTTGAGTTAGACTTTAGTTTTTGGGCAGAATTTCTGTTATGTAGTGTTTTTTAGGGTTCCGTACCTCACAAGGAAAAATATCTTAGATCACTTCGATGTCCGACTGTCTGTTAATTACAAGGTCTATAATATTTCACCTATACAAATAATCCATTCTAAGTAGGTGTTCTAAAGATGTTTAAGTTCGTGTTATAAGAGAAATCTATAAAATAAGTATTGTCTAACATAGAGAAAATTAGACCCTCATAAGATTGCATTTATCTCAAGAACTACTTGAACTAATTCTAAAAATTATTTGAATAGTAGATAGTTTAACACCCTATGTCAAGAATTATCAAAATCAATCCAATATTTTTGAGATAATCTCAACTTTAATGCCTCTACTGTATACGAATATATATTTTTTGAACTAAATTAGGGAACAGTTATATATGGTGGATCCGCTATGCATAAAATTGATCCTATTGGAATCGTAATGTATATATTTTTTTTTAATTTTATTATGACCAACATCGACCAAACGCGGTTAGTTGAATACCTTGTTGGGGTTTTAGTGGGTAGGTCGTATCGTGACACGCAAAAGCATATCCCTAATTAAAAAAGAAGGTAACCAGAAATAGTCACAAAAATAACAAGTGTCATTCCAATGTACATGAAGCCGTATGGAACCATTATACATAACCGCATGGGCACCAACATTCTTTATTTACGCAAGGCAGAGGAAGGAACAGAGTAAGTAAATATTATTACTCGTAGAACAACTTTCCCGAGTAACATCTGTAGACACGTAAACAAATAACAACTCATTAGTGGTCGTATTCATCCACACAAATTGAGGGAAGTCACAGTCTGTGACACAACGTTAATATCGGCCTGACTAATCAGGTCAGGGTCGCGTAAATGAATTGAATGAGAGTGAGGAATGAGAGGGTCTTAGACTGCAATATCATCATCATCCACATCATCGTAATACTAAGGTCATGTACATCATCATCAGTCCCCTGCTGGACGTAGGTCTCTCCCAAAGCACGCAACTCAGCACGATTCTCGACCTTTTGCATCCAGTCTCTGCCAACCTTGCGAAGGTTATCCATCTGGTCGGGGGATTTCCCACACTATGTTTACCCGTTCGTGGCCTGCATTCGAGAACTTGTCTACCCCATAGGTTTTCGACTGATGTGACCAGCCCACTGCTACTTCAGTTTGCTGATTCTATGAGCAATGTCAACCACTTTTGTTCTCTGGTGGATACACTTATTTCATATTCTGTCTAATAGAGAAATGCCAAGCATAGCTTCCATAGCTCGCTGAACGACTTTGAACTTGTGGGCCAGTCTCACCGTCAATGTCCATGTTTCGGCTCCGTAAGTCGAATCACTGGACACAGGCCTCTCCCAGGGTTGGATGATGAATTGTGGGCTAATACAGCTTACAATGGGGAGTGCTCGGGGCGACAGTCGGGTCGTTAATAATACTGAACACCTAGTTTCATGGACAAGCGATGATGACAGTCATCCTGTAGTTTGGCTACCATGTAGCCTACCCTACCCTAGTTTGTCGAGAATCGATCCCGGAGGCAATAACTCGACCAACCTAACTTTGTTTTTACCCCTCCCGCATTCCACCAATTTCTAAGCTGCGCTGATTTAAAATTAAAATAAGCCCTCGTGCACAGTGCTCCCTACTCTGCTATTAGGGTGATCCCCCATTAATTTATTAATACCCCACCCTAAAATATCTAAGATTTCTTGTCGCTACATGCGGAACCGTGTAATGCAAATGTTAATAATTTATGAGGCGAAGTGGAGAGTTTGTTTTTAGGACATTATCTTGCGGGTCGATAAACGTGTTGTATTCCTAGTACAATACAGGCTGTTTCTGAATGCATGTTACTTTTTTTTTGATTTATTGAATAAAATATTACAGTATGATTATAAGTAAAATAAGTCTAAACCACAGTTAAACCCCAGATGGGTTTATATTTATATATTTTTTTCGTCTGCTAATACATAGTATATATAACTGGTGATACTATTCAATCTTTATAAGTAATATATTTATGTATATCGAAAACAATAAAAAATAAAAATAACTATTATAATATTAACCTAGAAAATATAAACTAAACTAAAAACTTTATGTATATTATATACTATCATTGTTCTGGTTATATTTATACACATTTATAAATAACATTAACATATTATTTAACATTAACTAATGAAGAAAACCTATTTGTGCCGTTTGGGGTAGAGACGCTGGGTCCGTGGGGGCCGGGAGCGATGGAGATATATAAAGACCTGTCGGGGCGGCTCGTGGAGTCCACACGTGACCAAAATGCTGGCCTGTATTTCGCCCAAAGGATCAGCCTAGCGATCCAGAGGGGAAATGCCGCCAGCATTTTGGGCACGTTGCCGGACAACGGGGATCGGTTGAACTATCTGTAATGCTAAGTCATTCAGATAGTTCAACCGACCTATTGTACATATAGTTTTTAGTTTAGTTTATATATATTTTTTAGGTTAATGTTATAATAGTTATTTAGAATTTTTATTATTGTTATATGAAGATAGAATTTGTTAATAATATTTTAGTGAATAAAATATGACTTTTGTGGTTAGTTTAAATATTAGGTTTATTTTTTCCTAGTAGGTAAGTTCTTCACAATAAGTTATTCCAGAATAAAATGGTTTTCGGGTTCGTTGTTGTAGGTACTTATATGATTACATGTTAGTGAATGTTCCACTAAATTGACATGCGGAAATTCGAATTGTTCAGTTTAAAGATAGATTTTAAAGTTAAAGTGGACATTGAATAATATTATGTGAATTATTAGAGGGGCTCGTAGTCCAGCGAGTACACGTTGAAAATTATCGTACAAGATAAGCAACGTTGTGCAAGGTCAGGACCTGGATGGGTGACCGCTAGTGACACTTTCATCTGAGCCCCTCCGTGCCTCGGAAAGCACGTTAAGCAGTTGGGCCCGGTTGTTATCGCTTGACAGCAGTCGTTAGGCCACGTCAAAGGCCTACGGGCGGTCTGAATAACTTTGATAATTATGTTTGGTCACTAAACGACACGAGAAAAGAAGATGTGAATTATTCACAATCCTATACTTACCACAAAAACCTACCAATCTATTTATTATTATCGATATCATAAGAAAAAAATCGCCATACTATATGAAACCATAAATCAAATTCATACACCACTTTCAAGTAACCATTACAAAATGGTCCTTTACACTATTACAAAACAAAATAATACAAAGCGATCGACGGTAAAGTCGAGGGTCTGCATATAATGGTCTGGTAGAGTCATTGTCACCCTTGTCATTATGAGAATTGGTTTTAGGCACCGAAGTCGGAAAGGTATTAAATTTTTGGTAGGGCAACCATGATGGTTGTACATCATAAGACTTCCATTTTTGATTAACGACGGACATCATTTGTCTTTCTAAATTATTGAGGAAATGATTGAGTCGTTACGAGGCTATTATGTTGTCGTTTTATTTTATGGTTTACGTGCAAATCAATCAAATTGAGTGATTCATTGCTGTTTTATTATCGTGTGTTTTCATCAATATTAATGGGCAAGAGTTATAAAAATAATCCTTTACGGCCCACGTATTTAGGTCATCGGTAAATTGACTTACAAAGACAAAATATAGCGAGGGTTCTTGATAACAAACTAAATAAAATACATGGTATCAACGATTATGTCACCACGCATTAATCAATTTGCAAGTAACATCTAGAACTATAGAATTAGGACATGATGAAAAAATTCTTGCCGTGGGCAGGACTTGAACCTCCGTAATACGCTCTTACCAACTGAGCCACCACAGGCCACGCCAAGCCCACCGAATGACAAGGTCGCAGGTTCAAGTCCTGCCCATGGCAAGAAATTTTTCATCATGTTCTAATTTGTTCACCGAGCATGAATAATGCGTAATACAAATTCAGAATTAAGTAAATATTATCACTGTGAATTTTTATATATGCTTTAGTAGTCTATGGATGTGCTGTAATAGACTTTATTGTCTATTTCAGTAGTTCTTTGTTCATTCATGCCGTAAATTTGTCCCTGTTTAGCCACAAACCATGGTCATATTGCTATAGTGGATTGAGGGGTGTGAGGTGTGGTAAATTATAAGGGATTTACGGATCCCTGTCTGTAATGTATTGGAACAGAAATGGTGTATTGTATTGCTGAACAACGTAGTTAATTAGTTGGCAGAATTAATTACCTAACTACGTACTAGTTTACATTTACTTAAGACTGTTGTAGGTGCTGATGACGTCGCTAAATTATTATCGGGACTTTGTAGAGTCACTGCTGCATACAGCGAGTGTTTTTGATCAGCGCTCAACTCAGGGGTGTCTAAACTGACGATCAGATTACCAATGTGTATTATGATAAAATGTAATTTGTCTTAAGAAGCATTGTAATTTGAAATAAATAAATCTAATCTAATAAGCGGAGCCTGAAAAACAGCACCCGTGCTGAGGCCTCGACCCATTCACCTATTATATCTATTTTTAGTATTACGGTATAATTATGTTTAATGGTGAATAAAGTTCTATTTATTTATTTATTTTACTTAGTTCCTTTATTATTTTTAATTGTTATTTTATTATTTTTAACTTAATTACTTTTTAAAAATCTCTGTTCAATTTGTCTTAAAATTATAGAAGCGCGTGGGCGCTGCCTACGTTGTGTACACAAACGTATGTGTACCTCAGTCCAAATCAAGTGTCTTATTTTGTAAACAAAAACTACCCTACTTTACTAACATTTTAAGCTTTTCTGTGCTAAATGCATTATTATTTTCACAATGATGAACAGATTCTATCAATCAGTTCCTTCAGTATTACATCACAACAGGTAATTAGACGATCATATTTGTTTACAAAATAAGACACTTGATTTGGGCTGCGGTATAAACCCGGCGCGTCGCACGCCGCCAGATCGCGCTGTCCATGACCCGGCCGACAAGCGATGCTTAGTGTAACAACGATTTTTATAATTTGCGGATTAGTGGTGATAGGAAACCAATTATTCCCTTAGTTGCGGCGGTCAAGATCCACTTCGGGTTGATCCACTTAACACATAAATGTTCATGGATTTCGGATTTTTTGAGCTCTATGTAACCTCTTAAATACTTTTAGCATGAATGCGATAACAATATTTAATGGGGGGACAGGTCTCGGTCGTCGGTTAAGCAATGTGCAAGTTTAATTAAGATATCATATTCAATTACATAAATTAGAACTCTCAGTATTATTAAACGGTATATAACCAACCACGAATGCTCCCAAACTGGTGAAGGAAAATATCTTGAGGAAACCTACATACACACGTGTTACAAGATACACAATGTGAATTTTTAGTGGTTGTTTTCCCACAGCGAGATGATTGTATCGGCAGTACCTACTGTCGATTTATTAAGGGCCTTACAAGCCAACTAGCGCCGCCAATCTTAATTTTTTTTCCAATTTTATTAAAAAAGCTATCTACAAAATCTTTTATTACGATAAATACTATTTTTTAATTTTATTTAGAGCTTTCTACCCGGTTGGTTCACATCTCGGGTGATCCCAGAGCTGGCAGCTACCTCGCTTAGCGTTTAAGTATTGCCATACAACGAGTAAATGCTGCCAGCGTCCTGGGCACCATGCCACAGAACGGGGACCTCGACGACGTGTTCGTTCTTTAGTTTATAGTTTTATTTCATAAGTATTTTTTTTTTAGATATTAAGTTAGTTTTATTTTGTAGTAGTTAGTTTTTTTTGCAATAAATTATTAAAAAAATTTAAATGCTTATTTAAAACGTGATTCAAATTCGGTAAGTTGTAGCATAATTGCGAAAAACGGCCGGTTTTGGCATATAATTTACTTTCACTCTTGGGCGCGTATTCATAAACGTGATTTAACCGTAAGTTACGTCACCGTTTAGGCCCCCTGTCCTTTTCTATTTTAACTTTTTTTAACGAAGTGTGAAAGGGATAGCAACACGATTTAAGCGAAGTGAGGTTTAACTAGGTTTATGAATAACAGCAATTGCACTATAAAACAATTTCTCATACTGTATAAAGCTTAAAAGCACTTGAAATGCCAAAACCGGAACCGTAAACTTAAAATATGCCAACATTTCTCTCATAAATATACAATTTAACTACGATATTATGACAGACTTAAAAATGACCACATTTCTGGCTAACTTCCAGATCTAACTATAAACTTTCACTAAAACAGTTTTCTTCACTTATTTAGCGACTTTGAATTCTAAAATACATTTTATAAAATCAAAATTACTGTATTTTAAACCTTAATTCTTTGGTATAAACACTTGACTGTATTTTTAGTGTCGCATGTATCACTAAACTTATTTAGTTACGAATTTGAATTCCAAAATGCAATTCTTAAATTCATATTCAACGTATTTTGAACCTTAATTCTGTGGGATAGGTATTTTACTTTGTTTTCTGTATTGTGTGACTTGTGTGATATGTTTGTTGTATTATTCACCTTCTTTCCCGCGGGAACTTGACAAAGTTATGATAAATTACAGGACGCGGGTTATTGCACGGCTCGGACAGAGCTGAATCATTTAGGATTTTACTAGAGATGCGGAGAAAATTCGGCTTCGGTTTCACATTGGTTTTGGAAACCATTCGTCATGGTCATTACAACTATTAGGGCTATATGATGTTGCTTCGCGCCAAAATGATTCTAGGGAAACGATCAATTTGCAATAAATCTCTCACAATTTTACATCACAAGCCATTTACACTGTTAGCCATGATAAAAGTGAGTCTAATAGTTATTCCACGGTTTAAGCATTTCTAACTTAAAGTTATCGACCAAATTGGCGATGGCGAAAAAGGGCCAAGTACGGTCTACTACAAACCGACCAACCGACGAGCATACATAAAAAGATTGAGAAATGTGGAGGAGGCAAGGGTTGTGTGCCAGGACAGCCAAATGGAAGTCCATCGTCTCTGCCTACCCCTACGGGAATTAGGCGTGAGTATATATATAAACGGAGAGGAGACGAGAGGAGATGTATTTTGAATAACCAATCAGATTTCGTTCCTTCTCCTAAGCGGAGAGGAGATGGGCAATAACGAAGTCTGATTGGATATTCAAAACATATCTTCTCTCCTCTCCGCTTTGGTGGAAATCGGGCCTCAAACCGGTTGAAAAGATATTAATAAAAGGAGGTTTGAGAAGATTTTTAACACCTTTAAGTGAAAATGGCATTTAGGTTTAACATTTGGGTTTGGCGGCTACGATAGAATAACACCTGGCTTCGGTTATGATCTTTCTGTCAATATAGAATACTGTAGTTTATTTGGCTTTGTTGGTTTCGGTCTCGGTCAAAATTGCCTCTAGCCGTCTCTATTTGGAATATTCATATTATTTCTGGTGACATTCGCTTTGCCCTGTCACTCGAGTGAATTGATGAATTAGGCTCTCGGTTCGTTAGCTCTCGAGAACACTCGAATGTATATAATACAATAACGACGTTTGGAAATCAATGTCAACTTATATTTCGAGGAACCTTTTTGTGACAGAAAATCATTTTATATTATTTAAATACAACATTAAATGACAATGCCAGATTCTGCCCCACCATCAACCGCAAGTTGTACAAGATAACAAATAAATGTAAAAGTATATCCGTTTTTTATTAAAATTATTGGTTTAAAAGAAAGTTTTGTACAAGTTGCGATTCGAGAAAAACAGCTTAATTAAGAATTCAGAAAATAGTAAGAAATCGAAGCGATTTATCTATTGTTTTTGTTATTCTTCTATAGGAGTTGCGAGAGTGGTAGAAAATGATACTGATTATGATTATGCAATATGAAACCTGTAATAAGTCCCCAACAAAATGATAGGTACAGCTTAAATGGTCACGTAGTTTTGTAGGTGGGGCAAAGCTCCATTGAAAAGTGGCAATGTCTTTTAAGTGGTTGTTTTCCTAACTATTGATTTGAAATGACAGTAACCATTCTGAAAAACTGAAATTGATAGCGATCGAGAATCAATAGTAACACCTCGATATCGCAGAGTAGCATGATAACTGCACGAAGCGGCCGGCGGACGAGGCGCACTCGTGCGGTTTGGTAGGTACTCACTAGACGTAGGTACCGTCGTCGTCTAGTGAGTTACTATCGTCTCTTATGTTGTCGAGTTGAAAAAATTCAAAATACATTTTTTTTTCAAGTTTAACACTATAATTGAATAGGTACAGCCGACAGCAGATCAATGGTAACACTTGCGATTTCAAGTCTTACGAAGCTAATAATAAGAACTGTCAAAAGTAAAAAGTGTTACCATTGATCAGCTGTCGATTGTACCTACTACCTGATGTCAAATAACCCGCAGCCGTGGCGGGAAGGATACCACTAAAACACGTTGTATAGTTAAAATATTTTATTAAATTGGTTGCAAGTAATTGCGAATTTATTTTTTAGTAGGTTTAAACCTAGGTTCAAAGAATAGTTTTTATTGCACAGTTTTTCAGAAAATCTGTTGGAAATGCATAAACAAAACGCAATTTAAAAAGTGTAGAACTGTGTCGGTGTCAACTACCTGTCACTTCTGTATCCGTTTCCTGTTCTAGATAACCTGTGCTATTCGCTGTGTCATGTCACCCATATGTAAATCGTTTTAATAAACTCGTAGTAGAATCATATCGCATCTATCATTTTTCCACCTCCATAACAAAGGTTATGGGCCCAGAACGTGGTGGTTATTAGAAATATTGAATATCCGCGAGTATTTTCGTAAATGTCGCAAAACATCGTGTCCCCGCCATCATTGCCCGGCGCAGGCGCTGCCGTGCAGTCTGCCGCACATATAGAAAAGTTAGATGGAATCGGCAATTACAACAACTGGAAATTCCTTATGAAGATGCTGTTGATTCACGAGGATTTATGGGAATGCGTCGAAGGAACTTCAACCGGCGAGCCCAAGGTTAGTGATGTCAGACGCCAACAGAAGGCATTGGCGAAAATTTGTCTGTCTGTAAAGGCAAATTCGTTCCCTTATGTTAGAAATGCCTCAACGGCGTATGAAGCATGGGTTAACCTCAAAGCCGCATATGAAGACAAGGGTTTGTGCAGGAGGTTAGGGCTGCTGCGTGTACTGTTTGGATTAAAATTAGATCAGTTCCCCAGCATGGAAGCTTACCTCAGCAAAATATCCGATGTAAGTCAGCAATTATTGGATATTAATGCCCAGCTCGACGACGATTTGATAGCAGTAGTAATGCTAAGTGGTCTCCCATCTGACTATGATCCACTAATAATGGCATTAGAAAACAGTACTGCAAAGCTCACGAGTGACATTGTTAAAAGCAAATTACTTCAAGAAAGATTAAGAAGAGACGTGACCAATGAGGACACTGCGTTGTACATTCATAAGCAAGTAAAGCAAGGAAAAATAAAGTGTTACCGATGCAAGAAAACAGGTCACAAGATAAAGGATTGTCCGAGCTCTCCGAGCAAGAAATGTGATCAAAAGAGCAATGGTGCACTACTGACTGCATTAGCGACTAATATACTGAGAGACGCTTGGTATGTGGACTCTGGGGCTAGCACACACATGTCAAACTCCAGTTCGAGAATGCACAGTTTCATTGATAGTGCTCCATTGGACGTGAAAGTAGCAAACAATGATGTACTACATAGCGCAGGTTCCGGTGACATAGAAGTACATCTCAGTCAGGGTAATTTAAGGACTATTAAGGATGTTACATATGTTCCAGGATTGACAACGAATCTTCTGTCTGTCAGCAAGATGACAGAGAGCGGCTTGGAAGTAACTTTTGACAGGAAAGGCTGCAAGGTGCTGGACGGAGATGCAGTGGTGGCGACCGGCACACGTGAGGACGGCGTGTACAGACTGGACATGTTGGACGGTCCAGAGGCTGTGGTTGCTGCAGAGTCTCCAGCATCAGCCTGGCACAGCAAAGCAGAGGTGTCGCAGCAATTATGGCACCAACGGCTTGGCCACTTAAATGTAAGAAGTATGCGACTTCTTAAACAAGAAGGAGCTGAGGAAGTGTGGCATCCGTCACCAAACCACGGTGCCCCACTCTCCCGAGCAGAACGGTGTGAGCGAGAGAGCCAATCGGACGCTTATGGAAGCGGCGAGGTGTATGCTGCAGGATGCGAACCTCAGCAAGCAGTATTGGGCCGAGGCGGTCAATACTGCAGCATACATCAAAAACCGGTCTCCCACTAAAGCTGTTCTTCACATGACACCACAGGAAAAATGGACGGGAAGGAAATCTGATGTGAGTTATTTCAGAGTTTTTGGTTGTACAGCCTATTCTCATGTACCTAAAGTAAATAGAACAAAATTAGATTCAAAGAGTCGAAAATTAACTTTTGTTGGGTATTGTGAGGAAACTAAAGGCTACAGACTGTTAGATCCCAGTAATCCAGGCACGTGTGTCAAAGCTCGAGATGTTGTTTTTGTGGAAAACGAGTTTTATAGCAATTATAAAACAAAGGAGTGTAATCAGTACACAGATTTATTATTTTCTGATAAAAGTGAGGTTATTACAGAAAATAAGATACCTACTGCAAATAATCAGACTATGCAGGGTGGTGAACCAGTCCAGAGACACGAGGAGGTCCAGTTCAGTGGTGACGATGAACAAAGCCAGGAGTGGCACTCACCAGCTGAAAGTTTGGAGGATATTTCGTCTGAACCTGTTGATTTTTCAGATCATACTTTAAGAAATACAACAGAAGCCGAATGCAGTTACACTTCAGACAGTACGTGGGTACCAGCTCGTGAGGACGCACACACGTCTTCAGAAGACTATGAGGACGTAGTTACACCAGAGAGATGGGTGAATACAAGATCCAGAAGGGATCAAGTTATACAGGATGAAGACAGTCCAGAAGATGGTGAGTCGAGCCCTGCTTCTCTTTTTTATATCACACAAGATAATCTAGACCCTCTGACTGTGAGTCAAGCTCTGAGTG
This sequence comes from Tachystola acroxantha, assembly GCA_963506565.1. Classification (NCBI taxonomy): domain Eukaryota; kingdom Metazoa; phylum Arthropoda; class Insecta; order Lepidoptera; family Oecophoridae; genus Tachystola; species Tachystola acroxantha. Next base: position 5,811,801 of record OY735894.1, on the reverse strand, counting down.
GCTCTAATCGTGACCAGTGGCTGTCAGCCATGAAGGAAGAATTCGAATCCTTTGAAAAGAACAAAGCCTGGTCATTGGTTGATTTGCCAAAAGGCAAAAAGCCAGTCAAATGTAAGTGGGTGTTCAAGAGAAAATTAGATTCATCTCGAAAATTAGTGAGATATAAGGCTAGATTGGTGGCAAAGGGATTCTCACAGCAATTTGGAGTCGACTATGAAGAAACCTTCTCTCCAGTTGTAAGGTATTCAACTATTAGAATGTTATTGGCCTTATCGGCAGAGCTAAACCTGGAAATTGATCATCTTGATGTGAAAACGGCATTTTTGAATGGTGAATTAAAAGAAGAGGTTTATATGGAGCAGCCTGAGCTCATGAAAAAGAAATGCACTGAAAATAAAGTCTTTAGACTGAACAAGGCTATCTACGGGCTCAAGCAAGCATCAAAGTCATGGTATGAGAAGATCAATAGCACTCTGATAAGTATGAATTTCACAAAAATGGCATGTGAGCCATGTGTGTATGTAAATAAGACCAAAAATGGATTGTTTATTTTGGCCTTATATGTGGACGACATAATATTGTTCACAGATGTGAATAACTCTTCACAGAAGAAAGATATAAAAGAAAAATTGATGAAAACATTTGAGATGAAAGATTTAGGTCCTGCACATCATGTTCTTGGCATGCGTATAAGAAGAAAGGACGGCAAAATCTATCTTGATCTTGAAAATTACATCAATAAATTGCTCGACAGGTTTAAAATGTCAGATTGTAAGCCTGTGACTACACCCATGGAACCTGGCCTTAAACTGCAGAAAGCTGAGGAAACTAACACTGAATTTCAGTATAGAAATCTAGTAGGATGTTTGATGTATCTTGCAGTTTGTACCAGACCTGACATCGCCCACGCGACGAGTGTCTTGAGCCAGTTCAACGACTGCAACGATGAGACTCACTGGAAAGCAGCGAAGCGTGTCCTGCGATACCTAAAAGGTACTATGAAATATTGCCTTGTTTTTCATAAAAGCAACATGAATGTCTCAGCATACGCTGACGCTGACTGGGCATCTAACGAGCTCGACAGAAAGTCTTATACGGGATATCTATTTAAAATTGGAGACTCTGTGGTGTCATGGGAAAGTAGAAAACAGAAAACGGTGTCTCTCTCGACCACCGAAGCTGAATATATGGCTATTTCAGATGCTACTAAAGAGGCTTTATTCATTAAGCATTTTCTTGAGGAATGTCTATGTAATAGTAGTAAGTTATATACCTGCAGTCCTATTGTAATATATAACGATAATCAGTCTGCTCAGAAGTTGTGTTCTAATCAGATGTTTCATGGTAGAACGAAGCACATAGATGTGAGACATCATTTCATTCGCGAAGCTTTGATAAATAATTTGATTAAAATTGTGTACATAAGTACTGAGAATATGACTGCAGATATGTTAACAAAGGCTCTGAATAGTCAAAAACTTAACTATTGTTTCAATAACTCATCTTTGAAAGAGATGTAGCACTCATTTACATGCCTATGTAAGATGTAACTGTAGTTATTGTTAAGGGTTTGTTTGTAAATTGATAATTTGCCAAACTGCTATGTATTACCATACCATCAGTAGGTAAATGAGCAGATATGTAGTAGTAGGTATATAAGTAAGGGTTTATATACATGTTGTATGTATTTTACTGGTTAGTGATACTTGCACAGGATACAGTATGTTGTAATTTTGTTTGGATAAATAATACACAGGATGTTTATTGTTTGAAATTTATTTATTGTATTTTTTTTGTAAGTACAGTCAGCCAAATTAAAATGTAGTCAGTTTGCCTAACCTTGTATAACTATAGGGGGTGTTTTTCTTTTGATATGGTTTTGTTTAAGTGGGGGTGTTGGAAATGCATAAACAAAACGCAATTTAAAAAGTGTAGAACTGTGTCGGTGTCAACTACCTGTCACTTCTGTATCCGTTTCCTGTTCTAGATAACCTGTGCTATTCGCTGTGTCATGTCACCCATATGTAAATCGTTTTAATAAACTCGTAGTAGAATCATATCGCATCTATCATTTTTCCACCTCCATAACAAAATCGTTACAATTAGAATGGGTAATGGCAAGCTTTGAAAATTAAATTATTTTCTAAGCTAAATATTTCATTTAAAATTAAACCTTGGAAGATACGAACATCGATCTTGCTCTATCGTCCATCATGTACGTAAGATATTCGTAAGACCATTAGTCTCATCCTAAACAAATCTAGGATTTAGTAAATGGCGAGCAATATATAGAGCACATATTTACACAGGCCTAATAACTAGGCTACATGAATATAATTTAGATCTTTAGGGATTTAGCACTCAGTCAATTTCGTGACTAAGTATGTATGCTTTGGGATTTGATATTAAGGACGGGACTACTGAAATAACTGGACGCCAGTAGACCAGTCCGTAACCTAAATATTCTAGACTCATTTTGGATATGATCGGGTCATCTGGACACGAGAAACTGGACTCACGGGTGTCCAGTTGGTTAAATGCAAAATAGTAACGTTTATCATGTCACTAACTGGACACTCTAAGATTTAACGCGTACCCATTCCATGCAGTTGGTTAAACTTGAGTTATATAACACTTCTGTGATATTAAAAAAATGAGTAATTGTATTTTTTGAATAATTTTAGATACAAAAATTTTGTCTTTTTCTATAGGTAATCTGTTTTGGCGCATATTCATTTTTATATCTATTAAACAAGAAACTGTTATAAACTATATAAAAATAATTAATCTACCATCCCGCACTGGGCCCGCCCTTTGGATCATAGAACGAGCTCTCACGATGAGGCTAGTATACCCAAATGGGGACATAAAAATAGACTGATTCGAAACGTGTCCAGTTGGCGACCACTCTATCGCCCCGACACGACCGCGCTGGCCTAGTGCTGGTTGTAGATTGCACATACCTTAGATTGATTTATTGTACAGGGTGTAACGTAAAGGGTAGATGAAGCCGAAGGGAGGGTGTTCAGTATCGGTAACTGAACAACTTTTGTCCTACGACTTTTCGATTTTCGCGAATTTATTTTTTGACTTTTCATACATTTTGTACCGATCAGCTGGCCTATTTGTATGAGACATTAATTTATTTTTATTTTTTATTCGGAAAGTCGTAGAACAAAAGTCTCCCCCCCCCCCCCCCCCCCCGCCTTCGGCTTCATATACCCTTTACGTTACACCCTGTATATCTAATTATTTAAAAAATACAATTATTCAATTTTAATATCATTTGAATATGAGAACAAAAAGCGTGTAGAGGCGAACACGTGTCGCTAAACAGGCCTGCGTGGCACAACACAGCACGTCCTGTATAAATCATTTTACGAACATGATTTATATTATTACCGGCAATTTTCCACTCACGTGGCCAGCGTAATAAAAATAAAAATCTATGAACGAATATTTTTTCAGGTGGATATTGCGAGGATAGATTTTTTTTGTATAAAAATAGCTCGGGATTTAGAATGTAAAATTTTTGCTTTAAAAGTTTTTTTAAATACTATGGTCAGGCTATTTCGGCCAAATATTTCAGGTACTGTCAGAATTTGTTTGGGTTTAATACATTTTATTTTTGATGGATTAAGTGAAGGATTAAATTTTGCCTGATGAAAGTTGCATGCCACCTTTACTCTCAGCATTGAAAATGATGTAAATGTAAATGACATTGCCAGATTCTGCCCCACCATCAACCGCAAGTTGTACAAGATAACGAATAAATGTAAAAATATCACCGTTTTTTATTAAAATTATTGGTTTAAAATAAAGTTTTGTACAAGTTGCGATTCTAAAAAAACAGCATAATTAAGAATTCAGAAAATAGTAAGAAATCGAAGCGATTTATTCATTGTTTTTGTTATTCTTCTATAGGAGTTGCGAGAGTAGTAGAAAATGATACTGATTGTGATTATGCAATATGAAACCTGTAATAAGACCCCAACAAAATGATAGGTACAGCTTAAATGGTCACGAAGTTTTATAGGTGGGTCAAAGCTCCATTGAAATGTGGCAATGTCATTTGCATGCCACTTTTCTTCTCAGCATTGAAAATGATGTAAATGCAAATTCAAATCAAATGTTAACGTGAAATAACAATGTTACTTGCAATTAAATAGTTATTAAGAAACAGAATGAATCGGAATATGTAATAGCTTGCCTTCGAACATAGATTTCGAATAGAAATCTAGAAATCCTCAAACGAAGTGGCAATACGGAAAACACAATTGCAATTAAAACTTGTAGCACTAATTAAGCAATTACACAAAGCTAACATGTAATTATTAAGGTGTTACAATAATTACACTATAGAATTACTCCGTAATTCCACCCCAACAGTGCTGTTATGAGATTAGAAATGATTGTAAGGGAACAAAACCGGCAATTTTAAGCCCCTTTGGGTTGATTTTGCGAGGCCCCTTTACATTCGACGATTCGATTGTAAAATGTGATTTTGTATAGCCAGTCGCACAATGGCACACGTGGGTAGTTCGGCTTAATTTTTATGTATACAATAATAAAAAGAATACCGAATAGCAAAAAGAAAATTTGGTTATGGGACTAGAAATAAGAACAGTATCTATAAGTTTTGACTAATTATAAGGAGTATGTAATTATATGATATCAGGGTCAAGTATTTGACAAATACGACAAACATCCAATAACGAATATCAACTCCTATAGAAGAATATCAAAAACATTGAATAATTAGCTTCGATTTCTTACTATTTTATGAATTCTTAATTAAGCTGTTTTTTTCGACTCGCAACTTGTACAAAACTTTATTTTAAACCAATAATTTTAATAAAAAACGGAGATATTTTTACATTTATTCGTTATCCTGTACCTACATCTAGCGGTTGATGGTGGGGCAGAATCTGGCATTGTCATTTCAGCTTTAACAAAAGTTGTGCAGAATCCTGGGCAGTTAGAATTTTTCACTTTTCATTACGTAAACCGCGTATTTTTATTTTTTTAGGGTTCCGAAACTCAAGAGGAAAAAAAAGGACCCCATATAGGATCACTTTGTTGTCCGTCTGTCAAAACCTATCTATATCTCAGAAACGCGTGGACGGATCAAGTTGAAAATAATACCAAATACTCAGATCTGCAACCTCATGCAGCCGTGATAAAATCAACATTCTACGTCAAAACAAACAAAATATATCGCTGTTTATGTCGCATTTTATCGCATATTTGTATGAAAATGTAAGAAAACCAAAACCTATAGGCTATACTTGCCGTTGGCCTACAATCATGAAATTTGGCAAAGGAAGCTAGGTCTTTAGCACATATAGTATTTTTATATTATATATAGTATTTTATTTAATAAGCGTTTATTTAATGAAACTT